>CM060915.1:452396360-453678145 GCA_030737875.1 Allium sativum | reverse complement strand
TGTAAAGCAGGATTGCTGGCTATTGAAAAAGACCAAAGTGGCTCAGGTAAATAAAGTGGCAGAAGTGCCTGCATCTTCGTCTACTCAGGAAAGGCCAGATGTTTTAGAAGGCACGCTTACAGTCAAAGATATCCCAGTTAAAGTACTGTTTGACACCGGCGCGTCGCGGAGCTTTGTTGCAAAGAATGCAGTTAAGAAACTGGATTTAAATTTGAAGAAGCTCAAAGAACCAATGACTGTCCAAAATCCGGTCGGGGGTTCCATCGATCTCAGTTGGGTTTGTGGAGTGCCAGTTTCTATTTCTCGTTATCAGTTCCCTACCATCGAAGTCGTCATGAATTTTACAGAATTTGATCTTATCTTGGGGTTAGACTGGTTGACCAAATATGAAGTTGAGGTTAAATGCGCCGACAGGGTCGTTAAAGCAAAGATAAAATCAGGTGATTATATAACCATTCCCTGTGAAGGCCAGAATTCAAATAGAAAAGACTTCTGGGCAGCGTTGGATGTTTCTCCTGCTCAAATAGAAAATATCCCTGAAGTTACAGAGAATATTCCCGACCTCGTAAAAGATATTCCTGTCGTCAAGAATTATGCGGATGTGTTTGAATAAGTTGTTCGCTTACCTCGCAGAGAGAAATAGATTTCAAGATTGCTTTGATTCCAAATGCGAGGCCGGTAGTTCACGCTATTCGAAGAATGTCCTTGGAAGAGAAAGAGGAATTAGACAATCAAACACGACAGCTCGTATGGAAGGGTCTGATCAGGCCTAGTTTCTCTAATTGGGGTGCAGCAGTGGTGTTTGTCCCAAAATCTGACGGTACTCTATGGCTATGTGTGGATTATCGTGATTTGAACAAGCAGACAATAAAGAACAAATATCCATTGCCGCGAATTGATGATTTATTGGATCGTCTGAATGGAGCACAAGTATTTTCAAGAATGGACCTAGCTACAAGCTTCCATCAGCTTCGAATTGCCGAAGAGTGTGTTCCAATGACAGCATTCAGAGGTCCAGACTTATTTTACGAGTGGTTAGTAATGCCATTCGGTTTATGTAACGCTCCAGCTTACTTCGTCGATCTGATGAATAGAGTGTTCATAGGGGTTTTGAATAAATTTGTTCTGGTTTTTATTGACGATATTCAAATCTACTCTAAATCAAAGGCCGAACATGAAAAGCATTTGGAACAGGTTCTGGAAATTCTCAGAAGGAATGTATTGAAAGCTAAACTATCCAAATGTATATTCTGGCAAGATGAAGTGAAATTTCTTGGCCACGTTGTATTGAAGGAAGGAATTGCTGTGGATCCAAGTAAAATCACAGCTATTCAAAACTGGAAACAGCCTAGTACCCCTACAGAGGTTCGCAGTTTTCTTGGATTGGCTAGTTATTACCGGAAGTTCGTTAAAAACTTTTCGAAGATATCTGGTCACTTAACGAAGCTTACAAAGAAGCACTCAAAATTCAAATGGACTCTAGAATGTGAGGAGGCTTTTGAAGAGCTAAAGTTAAGATTAACGACTGCTCCAGTGTTAACCATTATCGACGGCAATCGGGATTTAAAAGTCTGGACAGATGCCTCTAGAGAAGGCCTTGGTGCAGTGTTAATGCAAAGAGGCCAAGTGATTGCTTATGCTAGCCGTCAACTGAAGCCGCATGAGAAAAACTATGTAACTCATGATCTTGAGTTGTTGGCTATCGTATTCTCTTTGAAAATCTGGAGACACTATCTTCTGGGTGAGAAATTCGAACTGTATACATACCATCAGTCGTTAAAGTATCTGTTCACCCAGAAGGACCTGAATCTGAGGCAGCAACGTTGGCTAGAGTTCCTTGCAGCATATGATTTTGAGATTCTATACACTCCAGGGAAAGCCAATGTCATGGCCGATGCGTTAAGCCGAAAGAATGAAATGATCGCCAGTTTTATCATTGCGACTTCTTTGATTGACAAGATATCGGCTCTCCAAAAAGATGACCAATTTATTAAAGGAATGAGTCAGCGAATTCGTGAAGGCAATGCTTCGGATTTCCAGCTCGACAGCGATGGGATTCTGAGGTTACAAGGACGAATTTGTGTTCTAGAAATTCCTGAACACAGAAGAGATGTGCTTGATGAATGCCACAAATCTAAGCCCAGTATCCATCCGGTTGTGAGTAAAATGTATAACGATATCAAGCAAACGTTCTGGTGGAAGTTGTTAAAAAGAGACATCTTGATATATGTTAGTCGATGCCCTACTTGCCAGCTAGTCAAAAGCGACCAACAGAAACTGGCTAGATTGTTAAAACCGCTAGACGTTCCAGGCTGGAAGTGGGAACATATTTCCATGGACTTCATTGATGGTTTGCCCAGAACCAGAAAAGGAAATGACAGTATTTGGGTGATCGTAGATCGCTTCACGAAGACCGCCCATTTCATACCTGTCAGATCAAACAGAATTGATCAAAGTCTGGCGCAGATATACTTCAAGGAAATTGTAAGGCTACATGGAGTGCCACTCAGTATAGTAACTGATAGAGATCCAATATTTACTAGCAAATTCTGGGAGGCATTTCAAGTCGAACTGGGAATGAAGTTGAACTTAAGCACCGCTTATCATCCTCAGACAGATGGTCAGACTGAGAGAGTGAATCGTATACTAGAAGATCTATTGCGGGCTTGTGTTCTAGATTTCGGTGGATCATGGGAAGACCATCTACATTTGGCTGAATTCTCATATAACAACAGCTACCATGCGAGCCTGACAATGTCGCCATTCAAAGCACTGTATGGTAGACCGTGCCGATTTCCTACTTGTTGGGTCGAACCCGGTAATAGACTTGTGTTAGGGCCAGATATGATCCGAGAAGCTGCCGACAAAGTCGACTTTATTAAGAAGCGATTACTCGCCGCTCAAAGTCGACAGAAGAGTTATGCCGACAAGAGATATATCATTTGCTGTTGGCGACTATGTATATCTGAAAGTATCGCCGAAGAGAGGAGTTATCCGGTTCGGTAAAACAGGGAAGTTGGCGCCCAAATTCATTGGTCCGTTTCCTATTCTTGAACGGATCGGAACTCTCGCTTATAGGGTTAAATTGCCTAATTGGTTGCCTGGAGTGCATGATGTATTTCACATATCTCAACTTCGAAAGCACGTTCATGATCCAGACTTGATCGTGGAAGAAGCCGCGCAACATGATATTGAAATTACCCCTGAATTGGCTGTGAGAAGAGAGGCGCTAAAGATTATCGGCAAAGGAACCAAAGAGCTGAGGAACAAGAAGGTTCACTTAGTCAAAGTGCAATGGAGTGGAGATCCGCGTGATTGTACTTGGGAAACTGAGGAGAGCATTCAGAAAGCCTATCCTAAGTGTCGAGTGGATATCTCTGATTGACTCCGGTGCAAGGTACATTTACCATACTTTGCATTACCAGTTAGTTCTCTACTCTGTTGTTATTTTCTTTCCATGGATGTGCATTGTTAATTCTATAGTCTGAATGATTTTAAAAGAGTATAGAAATCGATTAGTATATTTTTGAAAAGTTAAAAACAATTTGATTGTCGTTTGTATTGTGTGATAGTAAATTGGATTAATTAAATTATAGAAACAATAGTTAATTTAATTAATAAGAGAATAATGGTAGAATTTATTCATTTAAATCACACATTGAACTGATTTAAAAATAGATAGAAATATATACATGTGCATTATATATGTTTGAACAGGTAAATGGATAGCTGTTGAGTAAAGAATTTATTTGCGTGCCCGAAAAATAGGTAAACCTTAATGAGTTGGATGCGAAATATTATTATATCAACTCCTGTGAATGTGACAACAAGGAATTTCGCTCGAACCGAATCAGTCGCTAAACCAATCTAGACCATTCGAAACGCCTGATTGTTTTGAGAACACGACAAAATAGAACGCATACACAAGAACACTTCATTGTATATTACAACAATGCATTAGATTACAAGAATATACAGAGTATAAATGAATAAATATTACACAGAAATATCAGGGATTTAAATTACATTTAAATACATAGCAGCGGAAAATAATACAATACACAACTAGAAGTAGATATACGGATACAAAGCTTTCCGGATATCGTTCCAGCTGTAGACCAGGATCCTGTGAATATAAATATGCAAAACCAAAACTACTAGCTGCCCGTGTCAAAATAAGGGCACCTAGAGTTTAGGTTAAAACAATAAACTCCAGGTCAGTCATGTGACTGGTGTGAGAACTAAAACAGTTATTAATCTTTATTTGAAAGTTAGGTAAATCAAGGGACCACGCCGTATAACACGGAACGGGTTTCCTCCAAAGAACACCAGTGCATAAAACAAACTGCGCAATGCTAAATAAAGAAAAATGAAGCTATTATAAGACCCAGTTCCCATCAGACAATGCAACGCAAGCCGGAGGATAGGGTTTTTACCTTATAATAGCCAAGAATGCTTGATACGTTTAAAACAAATCATTTGATACTATTATAAGTGCATAGTGTATAAACAACTTCAAATCATAAGTATCAATCAAAGGCGACATGAGCGTCCCATGCCACTATGTCGCCATATATAGGTTTACAAATAAAACCGCAAATGGCACGTATTTGGAAATTGGATTTCCATCTATGAACCGAGGCAAAAGATAGTCCTCAACCGATTCGAGACTCTCTAGCCCGAGCCTCAGGATCAGAGCTCGAGTGACCCTTGGAGCGACAGGGCCGGTCCACCGAAGTGGGTTAAACTTAAATCCTGAACACTGCGTTTCCCCGCCCTTTGGGGCGTAAATGAGCCAACGAATGACTCCATCGGACCCGGATCGTCCGATCAAACCGAGGCACCTCGCAACAGCAACAACCACATAGGTGAAAAGTATATAAATGTCAGGGCTGGTAGGTCACTGACACCACCCTAGCTAGAAAGAAACGCATGCCCTCCCTGAGGTCCTTCTCCTGTTTTTGGTTCACAACCGGGGAGCGAGGCTCGTGAATCAATGTTACACAAAGCTATGCCACACAGGCTGTGCTTTGATCATCACCACAAGACTTTGCTTTTCAACAGAAGCCTCGATCAATTGCATCTTAGCATGCCACACAGGCAATTCACTCCATGCGTTTGATATCCATCAGTATATAACCCCTGAGCTCGTACGTCTCAGAGAAGGGCGTTAAGCAAGGGAATAAATTCTCCGCCACCAAAATAGATATATATTTAATAGAAATCAATCACACAGACTAAAATCCAATGTCAAACACACAGTCCATTTACAAGTCCGTTCTGGGTCTTGAAACACCCCACCTCCGTTAGGGTCACTCTCAAAGGGAATGCCCTAATTTTGGTGGAGGTTTATAAGTATAAGTCACAGATATACAAGACAGATATAAGAACACATATTTTTGAACAACAGAAAACATCAATAACTTTTATTTCAACAAAATACGTGTAACACAAACCATGTCATAATTTGTTTTACAATACTTCCCAAAACATAACATCTCCATAACTGTCTTGATTACATTATTTAAAGAAGCATAAAGAAAACATAAATAAACTGCGAAAGTCCCATAATTGCTGTCCAAAGCCATAGCCCAAAACGGAAAAGATCCAAGCAATACATTCTTTCTCTTCAAGCTGGATGTGAAAACTGGTCAAGCTGCGGTATTCCCTCCCTGTGGACCTGGGGGGGGGGGGGACGAAAGAAAAGAAGGCGAAAGAAAAGTAGAGTCAGACATAAAGCCTGAGTAAGTCTAGGACAATTCAGTCTATGAATAAAGAACTGGGTATGATAAGTATAAACTGGAAATGGGAAAGCATTATAAACTAAGTTAAGTGGTCTAGGGTCGAATACTATCGTACCCCATATTAATCTCTGTACCCATATAAACTAGTTCCCAACAGGCACCCCATAATCAGGGTGAAGTGATCCTTTTTCTGATGATCGGCTCCTTCTCGCATAGTTACATGTGTCTTATGGCCCCCGATGTTATAGTTACCTATGCTGGTCCCACCATGGGGTGTATCAAGTCCCATGGTGGCGGCCCGACACAATCCTAGAATGCACAGGTATGCTACTGGTGCCCAGTGCCTTATTTTTCTGCGCCGGAGTGTGTGCACGCCCGCACCCCGTTAGAACCTACACTGCTGCACCACCGCCGTCGATTTGACCTCTTACAGTCAGCCCAGTAATCGGGCCCCACCCTGCCTAGTTCTGGGTATCCTGATACACCTTGTAGGGTTACTGCTGAAAAGGGTCCCCCGCTACTAGGTTTTCTATTTCTAGCCAACATGCTAAGTTGGTTATGTGTTTTATAAACCTAACCCCCAATCAGTCTGTTTAGTTCAGCATGTTCCATTTTGATTAAGTATTAATATAATTTACTTAATCCTATCAATCCTAACTCAGCCTTAATTGTCTTATTAAAGCCTTGACCTCTCACATTAGACAGGTATTGTTGTGGCTGCCTGTTGCCGGTTGGGTGCGGGCAGTCTTACGCCACAACTCAGTCTAACCTCGGGTCCTTATTGGGCTCCGTGTTTAACCACCCACATTGGATAGGTATTGTTGTGACTACTGGACAACCGGGCGGTTCCGGGCAGGTTTACATCACAACTCAATCCAACCTCGGGTTAAACACATCGTATTTTCTACATTTACATATTTTATCTCTTTTATTTTTATATGTAAATATTTGCGGCCCATTATTCAAATTTATCTTTATTGATTAAAATTCATTTATGCCACTTAATTTCTTTTTAAGATTGTTGGCATGCGTCAAACATGCCAACACATATGTTCTATATTTTAGCCCAAACTTCATTACCCCCGTTTTACACGTTCGCTCCAATGTAAGGTATGTTGGGTTTAATACTTAAACCCAATTTAGCCAAATGAAAAGGGGAGGCTTATAACATGGTGTTTATAAGATAACATGAAAAAGGGGAGTGTGAACGCATGAACTTGCAACGAACGATTCAGTTAACATAAAGTAGGAACATGTGAACTTGTAATTGTAACATCATATAATCATGGCATAACATGAATCATTTTATTCATATGATCATGGCATGAGCAATACTTAAACATGAATCATTCTATTCATAGAATTATAGCATAAACATACCTAAACTTAAATCATGGTTCTTAATCTATCTATGTAAACTTGCAAGTGGAATGTAATTCTAATGTAACTTATGTGACACATATATTATCATATGATTATGCTAACGACATAAGCCTAAAACATGTTTTTCAATTAGGCATAACAACAAACAGAGTTTAGTCATGTTCATAAAATTAATACAAGTTCACAATGATGCTTGTTTTTGTCACTATCACAAAAGCATGATTTTTATACTTGAACCATGATGCCAATTCCAACATATATGAATCATAATACTCAAATGGATCCCGTTACAATAAAGATGACCATAAAATTATAATCATGTTGGCATAACAGTAAATCATATATTTGCATGAATCTCAAATAAACTATTACAACATATAGTTGTTACTTTCAACAAGAATCATATACTTGCAATTACCAAATGGGTGTTGTAAATAACTACCTCAAACACGTAGTTTTCAATATGAATCATATGCTTGCGAATATCAAATCGTATACTACAATATTCCCAAATCGTTTTATAATCAAAGCAATATACAATTATAGATTATTATCGCCACAATTCCATTTCATACTTTACACAAATCAACACAATTATTTAATTCACATCGGAATAGCACTCTACTTACTGTTAGCCTACTTTGCGAACTAGGCAACACAAAGTCAAGAAACCAACCATTGAAGAATATTTCAAGACATAAGACTCCGGTTCGGATCGGAAGGAAACATCACAATTCAGAATTGATAGCAGCATATCGGTTCGGATCGGGCAGGATTCTCTGTTCGGATCGGATGTCTCTTACTGGATAGATTGGCAAAGCATACCTGATCGGATCGGAAGGCCAATAAATCTCAAGTGGATCGGAAAGCCATCTGCTTGCCACGACGCTGGAGCGGAGCGGAGTATGATTGGAGAAGAAGAGACGTCCAAGCTATCCCGGTTCGGATCGGGTATTCCGATCCGAGCCCCCAACCTGCACGTCTCCGACCCGCACCCATGATCCAGGAAAATCTCCTATAAAATCGCCTGGAGAACCGGTCCGGATATGACTAATTCCTACCCCTAACGTCCGTCTCTTTGATGTGTTGTCAGCTTGATGGTCCATCCGAACCCGAAGAAAGAGCGATGGAGGACACGTGTTCCGACCCAGATTGAATCTCAGCAAATTCACACCTATAAATACCCCATCTAGAGACAAAGAGAAGGATCTTTTTTTCAGCATTTTTGAGAATCCAAGTTCCTCCATCATCCGAACTCCATTACTCCCGGAGAATCCAAATCATATTTCATTTCTTGTTTTAATCATTTGAGTGAACAAAAGTGAGTTGTGAGGGAATCTTACATTGCATTTGTAACTGAATTACTGAATATAGTAAAAACTAAGTGGACGTAGGCATTTCTTCGCCGAACCACTATAAATCTTGTGTGTTCATTCTTATTTTTGTTTTATTTTATCTTGTTTCTAATCAATTTGGGTGTTAGAACCACTTTTGGGTCTAACATTTTGGTGCTTTCACTGAGAATCCTCATCTAAATCCTTTATTTTCCGGGATCTCTTTCTACTTTTTGGACCGTTGAGTTCAAAGAAGTGAATCCTTAAGTTTCTCCGCTTTCTTGCATTCGTTGAAGTAATTGTTGAAGACTCATGGCCAAAGGAAAAGGCAAAGAAGTTCAGTCTGTTCAAGGAAATGGAGCTGGCGAAGATCAGCAACATGCTGTTGTAACAAGGTCTCGGGGGCAGAGTTCAGCAGCAGGGAGAATCAATGCAGGAAATCCGAACCGACAGCAAGGGGAGAGCTCCGATCCGATCCGGGTAGGAGACTCCGAAGCCGTGCACTCTCCCAGTCTGAACCGACCCGAGTTGCTCGCTGCACACCGATCCGACCAGGCACCCCAGCTCCGATCCGACCCGACTGCCTACCTCCGATCCGACCCGATGCTTGGTGAAGCTGGAACATCTACTCGAGTCCCCGCAAATGCTCCAATTCCAGCTGCCAGGGTTGGAGACCAGGTCAATCCATCTGCTCCCATCACTCAAGGAGATTTCTCGCGCTTGCTTGATATGCTTGAGAGCACGAGGGAAGCTATGAGAGTTCATGAGCGCACTAATCTCATGATGCAGGAAAATATGAGGCTCATGAGTCGGGAGATCAATGAGCTCCGCCGGTAGAGAACTCCATCACCGGTTCGTCACACCCCCGTAGATCAATCTTCATCTTCCGAGGAAGAGAGGCCCCGTGAGCGAAGGCCACTCGAACGACCTCAGAACGTGGAGCAGCTAACGTTTGGATCTTTGGGATCTCGCGAAGATATCGCACGAGCATTAGGAAACGATAGCCCTACTCGGGGGCAAAGACTCCAATCCCCTCTTCCCGAGATCGACCGGGAACACAGGGAAAGGAATCGAGTAGAGGCAGCTCGAAGAAGAAGGGCATCTCCAGAGCAAGAGCCCCGAAGGAACTCGGACACTAGGGCCAGGGAACCTGAGCAGCCCCTAACTAGTGCCGATGTACAGGCAATGGTTCGCCGAATTATGTCCGAGAGCCGGAATTATACGAATGAAGACTATGGCATTGAGCGAAGCCATACACCGTTCACTGATGATATCCTAGATTTCCAGTTTCCCCGACGCTTTAACTTGCCGCAGATGGACAAATACAACGGAAGGACTGATCCGGGACAGCATTTGATGCGGTATTCGTGGCTCATGAACGCTGCTGCTGCCCCTGATGAAGTAAAGTGCAAAGCATTCCCAATCTACCTGGAAGATGTGGCATTGTTCTGGTTTACCCGGCTTCCTCCTCGTTCAATTTCTAATTACAAAGAACTAAGCGAGCGTTTCATGAACCAGTTTCGACTACATGCCCGCAAGTCCAAGAGTGTTATTGAATTGTCGAGGATCAAACAGGCACCAGGAGAGTCTTTAAGGGCATATTTAGATCGTTTTAACCAAGCTGTAACTGAGGTCAGTGACCCGCATGAGCCCACTATTCTGATGGCATTGAAGGAAGGAGTCGATCCTGAATCTGAATTTGGAGACTACCTTTCTGGGAAGACACCCCCCACAAGGGCGATATTCTACGAAAAAGCCGATATTTATCTAAGACGAGAGGAGGCCCGGGCAAACCGGAAAAGAAAGTCTGAGACAGCTTCAAAGGAGAATGTGCAGAGTAATATTGCCGTGAAGCAGTCTGGGGAAAATTCCGGCAAGGTTGAAGTAAATGTAGGAAATAAGGGTGGAAACAGCAATACTGGAAATGGGGGAAACAACAACAACCGTAATTCGAACGGTAACAGGAGAAACAGGAATAGGGGAAGCGACCCTAACAAAAGGCCCCGATTCCAGAATTACGAGGACTATACACCATTGAATGACACCTTGGAAAATATTTACCTGGATACGTACAATGTGTTGCAGTACAAAAGACCGCCACCTCGTGATTCGACCGAGAAAGAAATGGCGACAGGGAAATTTTGCTTGTTTCACGGAACACATGGACATTCGACCAATGAGTGTCGGCATTTGAGGGATGTAATTGAAAAGTTGCTGCGTGAAGGAAAGTTGGATGAGTACAAGGTTGCCCCGAGGGACAGGGGGCAAGGAGAGCAGGCTCCAAAACAGATCCTACCTGCTCCTAAGCCTACCGCGCAGCAGAAAGGTAAAGGGATTGTCATCAACTCCATAGTAGGTGGACCACACTCGGCGATCCGAAGTTTTAGGTCGATGGACCAATATGTGAATGCTGCCAAGCATCTAGATGTGAATGAAGGTGACGATTTGGAAGATGTCACCCCTATAAAACAACAAAAAACCATGTTCGATGACGTGGTGTTTCGCAGCCGAGACAACACGGGGATACAATCTCCCACCAATGATCCGTTGGTTATTACTACCACCATTGGGCCGGCCTTGGTCCACAAGGTATTAGTAGACAACGGAAGTTCCGTTAATATTTTGTTCAAGAAGTCATTTGATCAAATGAAGCTTGAGCCCGAAGATCTGAAACCTTGTGAAGGATGGATTAGAGGCTTCAACGGAGCGACGACAGCTCCCATGGGATATATAGAATTGCCCGTGACCCTAGGGCAAGGAGAACGTAGGAGAGTGCGAATGCTTCAGTTCGTAGTATTGGACGTAGATTCGCCATATAACGCATTTTTAGGGAGACCTGCCCTCGCTGAATTTAGAGTTTGTATCGCCCCTTGGTGCTTGTTACTGAAGTTCCCAACTGAAGCTGGAACTGGAGTAATAAGAGGGGATCAGGTCTCTGGACGGGCCTGCTACGTGGCCGAACTGAAGATGTTGATGAAAGGAGTTAATGCTGAGAGTAAGGATGCCTCGTCTCCCTCAAAGGGGGACTCGGCATAGCAATTAGAGAAATTGACCCCAAAGGAGTTGCCCAAAGGAACACCTGAAGACCTGGATCCTAGAAAAGACGAGGAACCAGAGGCTAGGAATGCAACTCCTAATGAAACGACAGTGGAAATTCCTGTTGATAAAGCTGATCCGACGAAAGTTTTGAAGATTGGTTCTCAATTGGATCCACGTCGTGCTGAAGAGCTGACGGACTTCTTGAAGGCAAACTTAGATGTGTTCGCCTGGACCCATGCTGACATGTGTGGGATATCGCCTTCCATTATCAGTCACAAATTGAATGTAAATCCGAAGCATCCGTCTGTGAAGCAAAAGAGACGCACGCTGGGCCCAGAGAGGTCGGCTGCCCTCAAAGAGGAAGTAGAGAAATTGAAGCAAAATGGATTTATTCGAGATTCGACCTATCCCGACTGGATATCGAATCCCGTCCTGGTAAAGAAGCCAAACGGAAAATGGCGAACTTGTATTGACTTTTCAGATTTAAATAAGGCTTGCCCGAAAGATAGTTTCCCACTTCCCAGGATTGACCAGCTTGTAGACTCGACAGCAGGTCATGAACTTCTCTCTTTCATGGATGCGTACTCTGGATACAACCAAATTCCTATGCATGTACCGGACCAAGAGCATACAAGTTTCATCACGAATTTGGGATTATATTGTTATGTTGTAATGCCATTCGGATTAAAAAACGCTGGAGCTACTTATCAGCGGTTGGTAAATAGAATGTTTTATGATCAAATAGGAAAAACTATGGAAGTTTATGTGGACGATATGCTTGTTAAATCAAAGCAGTCTTCCAATCATACGCAAGACTTAGCGGAAATGTTTGGTATCTTGCGAAAATACCGTATGAAATTGAATCCTTTAAAATGTTCATTTGGAGTGGCGTCGGGAAAGTTCCTTGGCTTCATTGTGAGTTCCCGAGGAATTGAGATCAACCCTAGCCAGATAGCGGCGATTAGAAATATCGAGGAACCAAGAAGAATTAAAGACGTCCAAAGTCTGGCAGGAAAGGTAGCGGCGTTGAGTAGGTTCATCTCTAAAGCCACCGATAAATGTGTTCCCTTTTTTGATTTGATAAAAAGGGGAAAGAAGAACTTCCAGTGGACTCCCGATTGTGTCGAGGCCTTCCAAAATCTGTTGGAGCTGTTAGAGAAACCGCCAATCTTGTCAAAGCCCGTAGATCACGAAGAACTATTTGTTTATCTAGCAGTCTCGGCCCACGCTGTCAGCACAGCTCTGGTTCGAGAAGAAGACAAAGTACAAAGGCCAGTATACTATGTGAGTAAGAAATTGGCAGCGGCAGAGCGCAACTACCCTAAGATCGAGAAGCTTGCTTACAGCCTCCTGATTGCATCCCGAAAACTTCGTCACTACTTCCAAGCCCATCCAATAACCATATACACCGATCAGCCGTTAAGACAGGTGTTGCAGAGACCCGAAGCGTCGGGAAGGTTGATTAAATGGAACATAGAACTAAGCCAGTTTGATTTGAATTTTCAGCCACGAAAGTCAATCAGGGGGCAAGCTCTAGCAGACTTTATTGCGGAGTTCACCATTCCAGAGGAAGAAATAATCAATGACCAAGTGGTCAAATCTGAGGATAAGCTAGAGATGAATCCGTGGAGACTATATACAGATGGAGCTAAAAATGACCGAAGATCCGGAGCTGGAATTGTCTTAGTCACTCCGGAGGGACGGTCGTTATATTACGCCCTACGGTTAGAATTTTCGGCAACAAACAATGACTCTGAGTATGAAGCCCTGATTGCCGGGCTGAAACTCGCTAAAGACCTCGGAGTAAAAGTGATGGACATATTTTGTGACTCTAAGATTGTTGTTTGTCAAGTGCGAGAGGAGTTCGCGGCTCGAGGACCTCGACTTGTCGCTTACCTCAAGAAAGTGAAAGAGCTATTGAATAGCTTAGATCGGTACAGCATAACACATATTCCCAGAATTGAAAACCAGAAAGCGGATAGACTGGCAAAACTGGCTAGTTCTGACAATCCAGAAGGGACTGAGGTAATTCCAATTGAAACATGGGAATCGCCAAGCTTTGAGTCAATGGAAATTGAATTCGTTCTTGAAGCGGAACCAGAGAAGGAGTCATGGATGACTCCAATCAAGAGTTTTCTTAAGAATGGGACACTCCCATCGAAGAAAAGTGAGAAAAGAGCTGTAGTCCGCAAAGCTGCCAGATATGTTATGCAAGACGATACTCTCTATAGACAAGGATTTTCTATGCCCCTGTTACGATGTATCGCACACGACGACATCAAACGTGTACTGAGAGAAGTGCACGAAGGTGAGTGTGGAGATCATACAGGAGGTCAAACTTTAGCAAAGAAAATATTGCGGTACGGATACTTCTGGCCTACGATCAACAAGGATGCAGCTGATTATTCACGACGCTGCGATAAGTGCCAGAGATTCGCCAAAATCCCCAGGGCACCGTCAACCCAGCTTAAATCGATGGTGAGTCCTTGGCCGTTTGCCACATGGGGAATCGATATCATTGGAGTTTTACCAATTGCTAAAGGAGGGGCTAAGTATGCCATAGTAGCCGTGGATTATTTCACGAAATGGGTGGAAGCTGAGCACTTAACCAAGATCACAGCAAGAAAAGTGATAAGTTTTGTGGTCAGAAATATTATATGCCGGTTCGGGATCCCAAGGACGATTATAACTGACAACGGAACCCAGTTTGATAGCTCTGAGTTCAGAAATTTTTGCCAGAAATATAAGATAGACAAGCGATATACTGCAGTCGCCTATCCACAATCGAATGGGCAAGTAGAAGCGGTAAACAAAGTTATAAAATCCATCCTCAAGAAACGGTTGGAGCGTGCAAAGGCAAAATGGGTTGATGAATTGCCCCTAGCTTTGTGGGCATATCGAACAACGTTTAAAACGGCTACCGGTCATACCCCTTTCTCTCTCTCCTTTGGCTCAGAAGCAGTAATTCCAGTTGAACTGGAAGTTCCTTCCCACAGGGTTACGTATTATGACCCGATGACGAATCGGGCACTTCTACTTGAGTCTCTTGATGAGGTCGAAGAGAAAAGGGACGAAGCAGACTTGCGTGCAGCAAGACATCGGCGTCAGATGGCACGCTATTATGACAAAAAAGTTCGCCTCAGAACTTTTGAACCAGGGGATTTGGTGCTGAAGAGGGTTTTTCCATCTCTTCCTCACCTCGGCCCAAAATGGGAAGGACCCTTTGTCATCCAACGGAAACTTGATAAAGGAACATTCAAGTTAACGACCGTAGATGGCGAAGAAGTCCCTCGAGCATGGAATGCCCAACACTTAATGCGATATTTGGATTAGAAATGCTATACTTTTTGCTGTTCTTCCTATAAACTCTGTAATAAGGCACGACTTGCCTTGGGAAAATCTGATGATATGAATAAAGGTCTATAAAGTGGATGTAGGCTATGACTTAGCTGAACCACTATAAAAATATTGTGTGTTATTTACTTTTATGCATTTACATTCGTTAATTGTTCTGTTGTGATTATAAAATACAGGATTACTTAGAGCCTAAAAAGGTTGAAACAGTTTGGACATAAAAAGAAGCACAATGATTATTTGTGCAATAAGACATAAAAGAATGAGAAAACGACATTCTGAACTCTAACTCTCCAGAGAAAGAGAGAGAGTATAAAAGCGTCTCCGACTGAGCGCTGAGAAAGAGGTTCAACTCCGAACTCTAACTTTCCAGAGAGAAAGAGAGTATAAAGGCGTCTCCGACCGAGCGCCGAGAAAGAAATCTTTTCCCGTTGAACGACCAGGGAATAAACAAATGACTGAACTCGAACTCTAACTCTCAAGAGAATGAGAAAGAGTATAAAAGAAATGCCAGGAAAAACAACAGGTATTGATGACACAGGAAATGCTATCCCATTAGAGAATCGGGAGCGTTCAGATTGCATTGTTAAGCCCTGAATAACCTATGGAGATTGACTGGGGACACATATATATATACATATCTCCCCTCTCCACAACTTTGTTTCATAACCATAGATATGCATTTTTACATAAGTGCAGAACTACTAACAAATAAACATTGCAAAAAGTGAATTATTTTTATTTACAAATGAATGAACTTGTACAGGGAAATAACTGGAAAAGAAAGTGCGGAAGCTGTTGGTGTAGCAGCACTTATTGGTTTATAAAGATGCTAAAAAGATACAGGGGAACCCACTATTTGGGTTTGGGATGAGCCTTCGATTTTTTGGCAGTTTTTTCCGCATCTTTTGCTTCCTTCTCGGCTTCAGTCAAGATCCGCTTTGATTTCTTTTTCCCTGAAGATGTAGTACTGGAGCCAGCAGACTTCTTCCCGGAGGGCGGGGCGCTGGAATCAAGAGAAGATTTTTTAGCAAGTTCTTCGGTAATAGATCTAGTTGAGAGCTTAACCACTAACCTTGAACCTGCGTCCACCACTGCAAGGGGCTTGAGAACCTCAGGATCTAATTCTTCAGTCTTTAATTGCAAGCGCTTGTCTTGATCAGCCTTCATGGCCGCCAAGGTAACGTCATCAGCGCTCTTTGACTCCCCGGTTATTGTAACCTCCGGTTCCTCATCATGCCCCTCGTCTCCTCCGTCGTCTTTTAAAGTTGCAATCATTTCTTCATCGTGGGGAGTAGTGACCTTAATTGGCTCACTTCTTTCCCCCAGGTCTGTTGAAGCAGCCTTGTCTTCCCCTTCTTTGACCCTATCAGCGGGTTGTGTCCCAGCGGTAGCTCCTTGAGCTACATCTGTCTTTGTGGATGATTCAACGCCTACAAAATGAGAAACATTGGTTATCAACTCAGGCGAGAGCAAAGGATTTCTCATCGAACGTTCGGTTATGTAGCCAAAGGTAGTAGTAGCCTTGACAAATTGAGGAGAAAAGATAGGGATACCTTCTGAAGACTTTTCAGCGGGGGTAACTACTACCTCTGGAGTTATTTCAGGAATAGGAGATAGCAGAGTGGTTCGGGAAATTCCCGGGTTTTCGGGATCATACCCTTCTACTTCGGGAGTTACAGGAGCAGAAGAAGAGGAACCAGCTTCAGGAATGGTTTTCTGTTTAGACTTCCGCCTCTCTTCTTCCATGGCCTCAGCAATTAGACGGCGCCCTTCAGTTAGACGCTCCGGTTCGTCGTCTCTCAAGTACTTCTCCATCAGCTTATCTTCATCGAGGGAATCAACCTTAAGCTCTTCTTTTTCCCACTCGACGATTTGATTCCACACATGAACCAAAGTGGATGGATAGTCCTCGATCCAGGAAATGTTTCGACGACGAATAATGTGCGCGAAGAATTCGATCATTAGCTCGCTGAAGCCCTGAATATCGGCCTCAGCCTCTGATAGTTGTTTGCGGGTTTCCTCCGCAGATTTAATAGCGCATTCCACATTGCCCTCAGCCAGGGTAGCCCTGTTTTCCGCCTCCAACAATTTTGAAGCCAAGTCTGCGTTTTTCTTTTCTAACTCAGCACTCCTTTTTGTTAACTCGGCGTTTTTCTGCTCAAGCTCAGCATAAGCAAGACGCGTCTTAGCAGCCTCTGATTTGGCTTCGTCAGCTTGCTTCTTCAACTCAGAACGCTCCTGAGTGTGGGATTCTAGCAAATCATGATAGCGCTTTTGCATGTCCTCAAACTGTTGTTTGAAGTTGGAAGCGTTCTTCTGAGCGATAGCTAGTTGAGCTTGAGTATCTTCTAAATTTTTTCCTAAGGTTTTTAGGGCCTTAGCATCCTCCTCTGCAGTCTTTTGCATTGAGTTAGCATTTGTCGTTAGAGTGCGGATGATTCTAGAAAGAGTGCGGGAATACTTGAACATCTCGGTGTATTGTTTTTCCACCAAATCAATCTTTGCTCTGGCCTCCTCTGCCCAATTAGAAGAAATAGGTTCAAGGGAAGGTAGAAAGGTCAGAGTCTCGAAGTAGTGCTCGGGAAATTGCTCCTTTAAATATGCCAGCCTTACTGCGGTTCCCGCATCTGGTGGAGGAGGGGCGAGGATTGTTAGTTCAGTGTCCCTTCCTGAAGAAGATTCTGTAGAACCCTTGTCTGTCCGAGGTCGCTTAGTGGCAGGGACTTTTTGCTTACTTCTAGACCCAGTTTCCTTTGGAGGCGTTTTCTCTCTACTCCGCTTTTCATGGGAGGAAGTGGAATCCCTAGATTGTGGTCTATCCTCCTCCCTACGACCTTGATAGCTTTTGTATTTTTCTTGTTCCGGTCGAACTGGTGAGCGGGAGCGTGAGGATCGAGATCGATAAGGATCATAGGGTCTTCTTTCCTCCCTACCACGGTCATCCCGGCGATCATACTCAACATCTTGAGGAGGATTGGACATGCTGCGGCGAAGTTTTCTTATATCATAAGAGGATCGAGACATTGTACCTGCACGATAAGTTAAATGAAGTTTAGAATCGACGAATCCATGGAGAAAGAAGTGCAATGAATGCCAGTGCTACGGTGTGAAGTGCATCCTAAGTGGTGTGTGTGTCCCCCCCAACCAACCCGAGTCTGAAGTTAGACTGATGCGGGCAGGCTCTTTGGCCTTAGCAGGAGTAGTTTCTTCAGAAGAAGTGAAGACTAAAGGGTCCTTTCTGAAATCTTCTGAAGTATATATCGTCTCGGGTAAAGGGAGATCCCCTAAACCCTGAAATATGTGCTCGTCGGTGCTAGGAACATCCCCTTCGGAAGCGTGAAGTGGTGACCCTTGGGGAGATTTTGATTTGTCTAGCGAGGTAGTTTCCTCGGGGGCAATATACCCTTCACGATGTCTTTTGGCCAGATTAGCCAGTTCATCGTCTTGAGTGGAAGAGGGAGCGGGTGAAGTCTGAAGAGAAGCTGCAGGAATTCCCGAGCCTTCTCCTATTTCTGGGACTGTTTCCACTGGAGGAATGTACGCGTATGGAACCGTCCCATGTCCAATGCTGCGAAAAACAGATAGCAGCCCATGAAAGTGAAGGTACTCATCTTTAAGGACCTCGTCAATGGTGAGGAATTTTTGGTCGCCGTTGAGGAGACGGTGCATTCGATCAAAGAACGCTTGGTCTGATACCTGTTTGGGATTGTCGACTGCAAATAAAAAGGAAAACAGGTCAGGGTGATGATTCAAGTGTATAGAGCCCGGGTTCAGGAGATCAGTGCTTTACTTGATTTTGTCCATCTTCTGGCGCATCCAGACTGTTGCTTTATATAGAACCACTCTAGTCTGGAATCTCCAGCTTTGCTGCTAAACGGCGTAGAGATTATCTTCCTCTTTGGGACCGACTCAAAGTAACAGAAAGAAGGGGTTTCTCTAGTCCGATGTTTGAAATTATAGAAGAAATGAACATCGTCAAACGTAAGCTCCGCGCCTAGAATTTCACGATATGCTATGAATAAGGTATGCAGATAGGCATATGAATTGGGATGCAGCTGCATGGGGGCAATCTGCATTTGTCTTAAGAAGTCGACGATGAAAGGCGAGAATGGAGGAATGGCGCCAACCATGCACATCAGACGAGTGACCGTCATATATCCTTCTGGAGGGTTATGGGGACGGTCAGAGCGTGAGGGCACTAAAGTGTCTCTCTTCATTATTCCATACTTCAAGCAAATTCTCACGAGTCGGTCATTGTCAATTGTTGATTCTACAGAATCTGGAGGTGATTCCAATATAATGGCTGAGTCAAATTCATCGGGTGCTCGATTGTCACCAATCCCTCCTTCCTCCTCAAAGCCTAGGGAAACTTCATTTTCTGAAGATATTTCATCGCTCTCCCGATGACCAACTTCGTAATCCGGACCCTCGCTGTCCCATTCTGGGTCAGATGTAGAAGATATATCTTCGAGAGTGGTTTTGTTGGAAGTTTCTGGAGCTTCTTTCCTCTCAGCCAAACGAGAAGAGCGTCTGAGCCTCATTGTCATGAAACTATTGAAGAAGCAATAGCACGGATTAGAGTGAATTATCCCGTGTCCCCTTTTTGTGTATGTGTGTGAACTAAAGTGTGTGCAACAAATGCGGGAAGTGCAAAATAAGAGTACAGCAATGTAAGACGAAGCTTTAAAGAGAAGGTGATAGTCAGAATTGTTCTTAATTCTCGTTTATGTTCACAAGGCACTATCCTAACTGTCCGCGAGGCATATTCGTCTAGAATAAGTGTTAGTTGAATTAGTTGGGTGGTCTTTATGTGTCAAGTTCAATATGTTCGGGTCGGTTCGGATATGCATATGATGACTAGCTCGACACAAGCACAGATAACAGTCGGTTCGGGTGCCTCACTAAAGCATGGTCAGTTCAAGACAAGGGAAGCAACGGGTTCGGAAGCAGGACTGATCTGTTCGGATCGGGTAGCCCGATCCGAACCGAACCAGCACCACCTAACCGGTCCGTTTACTTCAACCTCTTATCCCGTTCACTTTTCCGACCCGAACCGACTTTTTCTTTCCTTTCCATCTTTCCAAAGAACGAAACCCGAGCCGATCCCCTTTCCCTCCTTTTCCTTTTTGCTCCTTCGTCTTCTACCCGAACCGACTCCAGCTTGTCATCCCACTCTTCATCTCTTTCCCCTTTTCCCATCTACTCACAGGCGAGTCCGCTTTATCACCGAAGCCACCGTTAAGAACAAATATTCGCCCTCTTCAGCCTCGCAACGCCTCGAAGCAATGGTGCATCCACCAGCAGCGGCGGAGGGTTCGAGTGATGCTTATGGCCAAACTATCCTAACCCAACGCTAATTGAAATCGAGAACGGTTACAACAAAATTATTCGAGATTTAAAAGCTACCTATGTGCTTGAATTGAGAAATCTACAAGGGATGATTTCGGAATATGGGAGTTTTAAAGTTTCCAATGATATGGTTGGGAGCGGCAGCAAAGAAGAAGAAGGAAGGAATGAAGGCAGTAGCGAGTTTATAAAGGGAATGGCGTTGACTCCTCGTCTTCCTATTTTGTCTCACCCGCTCGGACCGGAATGAAGGCCCAGAAGCACAACTCCCTCTGAAGGCCCAACGTCCAAGAACCTAACTCACGAAAACGCTTCGGATCGGAATCCGAACCGAGTGGAAATCTCACGCGATTGATTTAACGTCCGACTCGAATTGAAGAGAAGGGAAGTAAAGGAGGAGCATACCTGCAAGAAGCATTACACGGCGAGAAGAGTTCCCAAATTTGCTCAGAAATGAAGAAAAGGCACTCGGATCGGACGCCGAACCGAATAGAAATCGATGCATTACACTTGACAATTCTGGTTAAACGACATCAAAGCACGCTTTGTACAACGAAAGCATCCTTTGAGGGGGCAAAATGTTAGCCTACTTTGCGAACTAGGCAACACAAAGTCAAGAAACCAACCATTGAAGAATATTTCAAGACATAAGACTCCGGTTCGGATCGGAAGGAAACATCACAATTCAGAATTGATAGCAGCATATCGGTTCGGATCGGGCAGGATTCTCTGTTCGGATCGGATGTCTCTTACTGGATAGATTGGCAAAGCATACCTGATCGGATCGGAAGGCCAATAAATCTCAAGTGGATCGGAAAGCCATCTGCTTGCCACGACGCTGGAGCGGAGCGGAGTACGATTGGAGAAGAAGAGACGTCCAAGCTATCCCGGTTCGGATCGGGTATTCCGATCCGAGCCCCCAACCTGCACGTCTCCGACCCGCACCCATGATCCAGGAAAATCTCCTATAAAATCGCCTGGAGAACCGGTCCGGATATGACTAATTCCTACCCCTAACGTCCGTCTCTTTGATGTGTTGTCAGCTTGATGGTCCATCCGAACCCGAAGAAAGAGCGATGGAGGACACGTGTTCCGACCCGGATTGAATCTCAGCAAATTCACACCTATAAATACCCCATCTAGAGACAAAGAGAAGGATCTTTTTTTCAGCATTTTTGAGAATCCAAGTTCCTCCATCATCCGAACTCCATTACTCCCGGAGAATCCAAATCATATTTCATTTCTTGTTTTAATCATTTGAGTGAACAAAAGTGAGTTGTGAGGGAATCTTACATTGCATTTGTAACTGAATTACTGAATATAGTAAAAACTAAGTGGACGTAGGCATTTCTTCGCCGAACCACTATAAATCTTGTGTGTTCATTCTTATTTTTGTTTTATTTTATCTTGTTTCTAATCAATTTGGGTGTTAGAACCACTTTTGGGTCTAACACTTACAACGTATGACGAATCTTCAATTCAGGAATCTGAATTCTGAATTTGGAGATGCTATCCTTTGTTGTAGGCGTTGCTTTGATTTGATTAACGTTTCTTTAAGCTTTTTATTTATCTCCTAATTGTCTCCCAATTTCTGGCGGCTATCCTTAGTCTCTCCTCAACAGCATGACGGTCTCATCTCCATTTTAGTTTGTGTGAATTAGGGTTAGTCTTAGGTCCTTTTTATAGAGTTTGTGAGTTGATTTAGACCGTCGATGAAGCTTGGTTTAATAATAGCCGTTCGTTCAAAGGAGAGGCCAATCAGGAGCTGACACCTAGCCCTAGTGACAAGGCAAGGCTCAGAAAATCTACCAAACACAGACCAGGCTAGCCAGGGTGGGCTGGGTTCGACCTGGCTCAGGGGCGAGGTCGACTCCCCAGTCGACCCCCAAGTCGACTCTAGAGTCGACCTGCCTGGGGCAGGTCGACCCCTAGGTCGACTCCCAGGTCGACCTGTCCTGGCAGGTCGACCCTAGGGTCGACCCCTAGGTCGACCTGGTGGGTTGGGCGGGAACTTTTCCCGCCTACTCTGATTGGGCTGAAATTCAAATCTGTTTTCGAAATTTGAATTTTCTAAAACTTCATCGGGCCATAATTTGGTCATACGGGCTCCGTTTTTCGAAAACTCGTACTCTGTTTCGCGTATTTTTTCGAGATGAACGCAATGGCATATCCCGTTTCCCTTAATACTTTGATTTGAAATTTATTATACTTTAATTTGTGAATTTCACTGTTATAAAATACACGGGGTGTTACATTCTCCCCCACTTAAAAGGATTTCGTCCCGAAATCTTCAAGTTCAGGAAGAATGTACATCCTAACATCCAAACACCCATCTACTCATCCATCAAACACGAGCATCCATTGTCCATAAAAGACTTCTAATGCTTCATGATAATATGCGAAGTGTGTGTGTACATGTACTTATCTAATGCAAAATCAGGCGGTCTACTGATTCAGTTGACCTCCTTAATGCGAATTGTGTAAGTGCCATGAATCCATTATGTATGCAAATCCTCCTATTCATGATTCTACATGAGTGCACAATCATTCATACAAATGCAACATCCATATGACAACACATTAAAGTTCAACCATATACGAATGCAAACATATATGCATATGCAATATGAAGTGACTGAGCCGATGTAAAACCTAGATTGTGTGTGTATATGCAACCACGAGCAACCACTAGCAATCACTTGCAACCACTTGCAACCATCATCCATAACATGTTTCAATTACATGTTTCCATCCAAAGGGTTTCTTCCTAAAAGATAAGGTCGAGAAGATATACCTAAAAAGATAGATAAAAGCGCAACTTAAGGAAAAAGAAAAGATCAATGATGTACCCTCGAAAAGAAAAGGGTAGGCCGCGCGTATCCTAGCTTCAGTTTCCCAGGTTGCATCTCCCTCGGCGTCGCTCCACTGCACTTTGACGAGCTTGACTTCGCGGTTGCGTAGCTTCTTCACTTCTGTTCCTAATATGCGGGTTGGAACTTTCCTTACGGTTGCTTCGCGTTCCACTTCAGCTTCTTCTAAGATATTCGGCTCTACCACTTCAGCAGACTCATGTAGACATTTTCGGAGCTGTGAAACGTGAAAGACGTTGTGTACTCCGGCCAGCTTTTCGGGTAGCTCTAATCTATATGCCATTTTCCCAATTTTCTCGATGATAGGGAATGGCCCTACGAACCTTGGTGCTAGCTTTCCTGTTGTTCCAAAATGAACAACGTTCCTTAGCGGAGATACCTTAAGAAAAACTCTGTCTCCAACCTCAAATTCAAGGTCGGTCCTCCTCTTGTCGGCGTAGGACTTTTGTCTGTCTTGGGCCGTCTTCATCCTTCTTCGTATTAAGTC
This sequence comes from Allium sativum, assembly GCA_030737875.1. Taxonomy (NCBI): domain Eukaryota; kingdom Viridiplantae; phylum Streptophyta; class Magnoliopsida; order Asparagales; family Amaryllidaceae; genus Allium; species Allium sativum. Next base: position 453,654,585 of record CM060915.1, on the reverse strand, counting down.
TACTTTTTATGAAGTCTCTCGGATCATATCTGGTCCAAGTATGAGCTTATCAGTAGACTCCCACCAACAAGTGGGTGATCGGCACGGTCTTCCATATAAAGCTTCGAAAGGCGCCATTCCGATGGTTGCTTGATAACTGTTGTTGTAGGCAAATTCCACCAAAGGAAGATGGTCTTCCCATGTCCCTCCGAAGTCAAGGACGCACAGTCTAAGGAGGTCTTCCAAAACTCTGTTCACTCTTTCTGTTTGGCCGTCGGTTTGGGGATGATAGCCTGTGCTCAAGCATAATTGTGTGCCTACCGCTTCTTGCAGACTCCGCCAAAACTCACTTGTGAAGATAGGGTCTCGGTCATTAACAATGCTGGATGGTATTCCATGGAGTCGAACAATTTCCTTGAGGTAAAGAGATGCTAGGGATGAGGCAGTTCTTTTACTTTTGACAGGTAAAAAGTGGGCGCTTTTAGTAAGCCTATCCACTATTACCCAAATGCTAGTGTTGCCTCTCCCAGACCTAGGCAGCCCATCAACGAAGTCCATTGAGATGCTATCCCACTTCCACTGCGGGACCTCTAGAGGATGCAGCAGACTGCCAGGCTTTTTCTGTTCCGCCTTAACCTGTTGGCACACCATACACTTAGAAACGAAATCTGCCACGTCCTTCTTCATGCCGTTCCAAAAGAAAGTTCTTTTTATGTATTTGTACATTTTATCTCCGCCTGGGTGTATCGTCATCTTGGAGTGATGTACTTCCTCGAAAACCTTCTTTACTAAATCCCTTGTTTGTGGGACGCATAGTCTTCCGTCTCGCCTTAGCCAACCCTTATCGTCGATGGAGTATCTGTTGAGGTGACTTGAAGTCTCACCCCTAATTAGCCTATCAATCGTTTCCACAAGCCGAGGGTCTTCGCGTTGTGCTATCCCTATTGAGTCCACTAAATTTGGGCGTACTTCGAGAGATGCTAGCAAGCCTGGTACAAAATCGGAGGAGGGCCTAAAGTCAAAGCTGGCTATAAAGTCTAGGCTTTGTCTTTCAACAAACAACGGGCTTAGGATTAGTTTCTTTTGGCTCAATGCGTCTGCCACTACGTTGCCTTTGCCCGGAGTGTAGGAGATCTCGAAATCGTACGAGGCAAGAAACTCCATCCATCTCTGTTGCCTCAAGTTAAGATCTTTCTGCGAGAAAAGATATTTCAACTATTTATGGTCAGTGTAAAGTTCGAACTTCTCACCTAGGAGATAGTGTCACCAAGACTTGAGTGCAAAGACGATGGCAGCTAACTCAAGATCGTGGGTCGGGTAGTTCTTTTCATGCACTTTCAATTGTCTCCCGCCATAAGCTACTACCCTTCCTTCTTGCATTAAGATAGCGCCTAGCCCTATCCCACATGCATCTGTATAAACTGTGAACATCTTGCTTTCATCTGGCAATGTTAAAACTGGGGTTGTTGTAAGAGCCCTTTTTAGTCGTTGGAAAGCAAACTCGCAATCCAAGTCCCAATTGAACACTAGATTCTTCTTGGTCAGCCTTGTGAGCGGAGCTGAGATTTTCGCAAAATCCCTTATGAATTTTCGGTAGAAACCTGCTAGACCTAGAAAACCTCGGACCTCAGTTGCGTTTCTTGGTGTCTTCCAATCCTGTACCGCTACTACCTTAGCAGGGTCCACAGCTAACTCTTCTTTGGATACTATGTGCCCAAGGAACCTCACTTCTTCTCTCCAAAAGTGGCATTTGGAGAATTTGGCTTTTAGCTGATGGACTCGCAGAGTTTCCATGATTGCCCTTAAGTGCTGAGCATGCTCTTCCTCATTCTTTGAGAAGATCAAGATATCGTCTACAAAGACCACTACGAACTTATTGAGGAAATCTCTGAATACCCTACTCATCAGGTCCACGAAGTAAGCAGGTGCATTTGTCAAGCCGAAAGGCATGACAAGCCATTCAAAGAAGCCGTCTGGGGTTCTGAATGTCGTTTTATCGATACTATCTTCAGCCACCCTTAGCTGATGAAAACCGGTCGCTAAATCGAGTTGGGAGAAAACAGACGCTCCTACAAGCTGATCAAACAGATCGTCAATTCTGGGGAGAGGGTGCCTATTCTTTTTCGTTAGCTTGTTGAGCTCCCTATAGTCAACACATAAACGGAGTGAACCATCCACCTTTGTAGCAAACACCACTGGAGCGCCCCATTCTGAAATGCTCCTCCTAATGAACCCCTTTTCTAGAAGTTCTTTATTCTGTTTACTGAGCTCTTTTCTTTCCCGTGGAGCCATGTGTCTAACGGGCAACGCAACGGGCTTTGCATTATCTACAAGATATATGCGGAAGTCTATCTCCCGCTTCGGAGGCAAGCCCTTCACCTCTTCGAAGACATCCGGATATTCCCGGACCACTCTAACCGATTGCAAATTTTCAACGGAGGCATCTAGCGATTCAAGATAACTAAGCATAACCGCATACGAGGGATTACAAGTAATTTCCAAAGTGTTACCGAGCTGGGTCAGGAGCCTAACAACCCTTTTTTCACAATCAAGGATGGCCCCATTACTGGATAGCCAATCCATGCCCAAAATCAAACCATATCCCGAAAATCCCAAAACAAAGGCACTACATTTAAATTCTACGCTTAGGATAGAAATTTTCAATCTCACATAGATCATAGACAAATGTGCTGGGCCCCCAATTGGGTTTGAAACAATTAAGGGGTCCTCTACCATACTAGTTTCTAGGTGCAGAGATTCTACTAAAGCAGACGAGATAAAGGAGTGTGATGCGCCAGAATCAAATAAAGTGCGAACGGGGTGATCATAAAGATAAACTACACTTTCTACAGAAGTATTTATACCTTGCTGTTGTAGAGGTGGCGCCTCTAGCACATGAATTTGTGCCCCTGAGGTGGATCCAGCCCTCTGCCCCTGTCCTCATTTCTTTGGGCAGTCCTTAGCCATGTGGCCTATCTCACCGCAAGAAAAGCACACACCATTCATCTTGGCCTTCTTTTTCCGGCAATCTTTCACTAAGTGCCCCACTTTGCCACATAAATTACACTTCCTTTTCTCTTTGTTGTCTTTCCCGCCCTTCTTAAAGTCCGTCTTCTTAGGCTGTAAACCCTCTTTCTTCCCTTGAGAGCTTTCGGCCTTTGTCTCCTTCTTGCCCTTATCCTCTTCGTTCATCAATGCCATCTGTACCAACCTTTCATACGTAGCTCCCATGGGTATATGGGTCATGGCCAAACTGTGTAATGGCTCATTCAACCCTTTCACAAAACGGAGAGCCTTCTTGTGCGGGGTGTTGACTAGGTCCAGTCCGAACCTAGCCAGCTGATCGAACTGATTAACATACTCTTTGACTGTCTTGTTCCCTTGCTTAAGAAATAAGAACTTTTCCAACTACAAACTCCTTTCCGCGTCTGAGAGAAATTTAGCCTCAAACCTTGCCCTAAAGTCCTCCCATTTTTCCACTGGTCTTTCTGCATTAGTGACTTCCCACCAGTAGGAAGCCTCGCCCTTTAGTAGCCACACTGCCAGTTGTACTTTCTGCCTATCTTCTACCTCAAAGATGACGAATAAGTCCTCGGTTTCTTTCAGCCAATTCCTAGCTGCCACGAAGGACTCAGTTCCATGGAAGTCCTTTCCTCCCATAGCTTTAAAATCTTTACATATCTTAGCAAAAGTGTTTCCCCGCGGAGGAGGTGGAGGAAGAGGTGCTGCTGCAGCTGAATGATTTCCTGCAGCTGGGGGAGGAGGAACGGTAGGACCTGGCTGAGTGGCCCTTGCTTCTAAGAACCGTCTAAACCAACCAGGTATTGATACACCCTCAGGCAAGTTAAGTTCTTCGGACATGCTGAAACAAAAAAGGTAAATTCAAAACGAAGGATAAGAGATAGTACCTATGGCTTTGGGGGAATTTGCCTTTTTAAAATAAAATAATATTTTATCTTTTAAAAATGCTTCTTTAAATTTCTTTTTGAAAAATAAATTTTCAAAACTTTTTATCTTATCTGGTAAACCTATGCTCTGATACCAAGTGAAACACCCCACCTCCGTTAGGGTCACTCTCAAAGGGAATGCCCTAATTTTGGTGGAGGTTTATAAGTATAAGTCACAGATATATAAGACATATATAAGAACACATATTTTTGAACAGTAGAAAACATCAATAACTTTTATTTCAACAAAATACGTGTTACACAAACCATGTCATAATTTGTTTTACAATACTTCCCAAAACATAACATCTCCATAACTGTCTTGATTACATTATTTAAAGAAGCATAAAGAAAACATAAATAAACTGCAAAAGTCCCATAATTGCTGTCCAAAGCCATAGCCCAAAACGGAAAAGATCCAAGCAATACATTCTTTCTCTTCAAGCTGGATGTGAAAACTGGTCAAGCTGCGGTATTCCCTCCCTGTGGACCTGGGGGGGAACGAAAGAAAAGAAGACGAAAGAAAAGTAGAGTCAGACATAAAGCCTGAGTAAGTCTAGGACAATTCAGTCTATGAATAAAGAACTGGGTATGATAAGTATAAACTGGAAATGGGAAAGCATTATAAACTAAGTTAACTGGTCTAGGGTCGAATACTATCGTACCCCATATTAATCTCTGTACCCATATAAACTAGTTCCCAACAGGCACCCCATAATCAGGGTGAAGTGATCCTTTTTCTGATGATCGGCTCCTACTCGCATAGTTACATGTGTCTTACGGCCCCCGATGTTGTAGTTTCCTATGTTGGTCCCACCATGGGGTGTACCAAGTCCCATGGTGGCGGCCCGACACAATCCTAGAATGCACAGGTATGCTACTGGTGCCCAGTGCCTTATTTTTCTGCGTCGGAGTGTGTGCACGCCCGCACCCCGTTAGAACCTACACTGCTGCACCACCGCCATCGATTTGACCTCTTACAGTCAGCCCAGTAATCGTGCCCCACCCTGCCTAGTTCAGGGTATCCTGATACACCTTGTAGGGTTACTGCTGAAAAGGGTCCCCCGCTACTAGGTTTTCTATTTCTAGCCAACATGCTAAGTTGGTTAAGTGTTTTATAAACCTAACCCCAATCAGTCTGTTTAGTTCAGCATGTTCCATTTTGATTAAGTATTAATATAATTTACTTAATCCTATCAATCCTGACTCAGCCTTAATTGTCTTATTAAAGCCTTGACCTCTCACATTAGACAGGTATTGTTGTGGCTGCCTGTTGCCGGTTGGGTCCGGGCAGTCTTACGCCACAACTCAGTCTAACCTCGGGTCCTTATTGGGCTCCGTGTTTAACCACCCACATTGGATAGGTATTGTTGTGACTACTGGACAGCCAGGCGGTTCCGGGCAGGTTTACATCACAACTCAATCCAACCTCGGGTTAAACACATCGTATTTCCTACATTTACATATTTTGTCTCTTTTCTTTTTATATGTAAATATTTGCGGCCCATTATTCAAATTTATCTTTATTGATTAAAATTCATTTATGCCACTTAATTTCTTTTCAAGATTGTTGGCATGCGTCAAACATGCCAACACATATGTTCTATATTTTAGCCCAAACGTCATTACCCCCGTTTTACACGTTCGCTCCAATGTAAGGTATGTTGGGTTTAATACTTAAACCCAATTTAGCCAAATGAAAAGGGGAGGCTTATAACATGGTGTTTATAAGATAACATGAAAAAGGGGAGTGTGAACGCATGAACTTGCAACGAACGATTCAGTTGACATAAAGTAGGCACATGTGAACTTGTAATTGTAACATCATATAATCATGGCATAACATGAATCATTTTATTCATATGATCATGGCATGAGCAATACTTAAACATGAATCATTCTATTCATAGAATTATAGCATAAACATACCTAAACTTAAATCATGGTTCTTAATCTATCTATGTAAACTTGCAAGTGGAATGTAATTCTAATGTAATTCTAATGTAATTCTAATGTAACTTATGTGTCACATATATAATCATATGATTATGCTAACGACATAAGCCTAAAAACATGTTTTTCAATTAGGCATAACAACAAACAGAGTTTAGTCATGTTCATTAAATTAATACAAGTTCACAATGATGCTTGTTTTTGTCACTATCACAAAAGCATGATTTTTATACTTGAACCATGATGCCAATTCCAACATATATGAATCATAATACTCAAATGGATCCCATTACACTAAAGATGACCATAAAATTATACATCATGTTGGCATAACAGTAAATCATATATTTGCATGAATCTCAAATAAACTATTACAACATATAGTTGTTACTTTCAACATGAATCATATACTTGCAATTACCAAATGGGTGTTGTGAATAACTACCACAAACACGTAGTTTTCAATATGAATCATATGCTTGCGAATATCAAATCGTATACTACAATATTCCCAAATCGTTTTATAATCAAAGCAACATACAATTATAGATTATTATCGCCATAATTCCATTTCATACTTTACACAAATCAACACAATTATTTAATTCACATCGGAATAGCACTCTACTTACAACGTATGACGAATCTTCAATTCAGGAATCTGAATTCTGAATTTGGAGATGCTAACCTTTGTTGTAGGCGTTGCTTTGATTTGATTAACGTTGCTTTAAGCTTTTGATTTATCTCCTAATTGTCTCCCAATTTCTGGCGGCTATCCTTAGTCTCTCCTCAGCAGCATGACGGTCTCATCTCCATTTTAGTTTGTGTGAATTAGGGTTAGTCTTAGGTCCTTTTTATAGAGTTTGTGAGTTGATTTAGACCGTCGATGAAGCTAGGTTTAATAATAGCCGTTCGTTCAAAGGAGAGGCCAATCAAGAGCTGACACCTAGCCCTAGTGACAAGGCAAGGCTCAGAAAATCGACCAAACACAGACCAGGCCAGCCAGGGTGGGCTGGGTTCGACCTGGCTCAGGGGCCAGGTCGACTCTAGAGTCGACCTGCCTGGGGCAGGTCGACCCCTAGGTCGACTCCCAGGTCGACCTGGCCTGGCAGGTCGACCCTAGGGTCGACCTGGTGGGTTGGGCAGGAACTTTTCCCGCCTACTCTGATTGGGCTGAAATTCAAATATGTTTTCGAAATTTGAATTTTCTGAAACTTCATCGGGCCATAATTTGGTCATACGGGCTCCGTTTTTCGAAAACTAGGACTCTATTTCGCGTATTTTTCCGAGACGAACGCATTGGCATATCCCATTTCCCTTAATACTTTGATTTGAAATTTATTATATTTTAATTTGTGAATTTCACTGTTATAAAATACACGGGGTGTTACAGGTCTGAACGAAACCGGAGGCACCTAGTACCCCGCATATCCATCGATCTCCAAGTACGTCTGGACGATCACCAACTGTTTCCATCTTCTTGGGTGTACAGCCCAATCAAGATCATCAGTAATTACCCAAACGACGTGAAGACCTCCGGTCTTCGACCATCGTCTTCATCTTCGACTTATCGTCGTATCAGTTATTCAGAATGGGATAAACCCGGTCTTTCCGAATAACTCGCGTATATTTTAAATAAGTGTTACACAAACACAACATACGCCTCATTCCAATTCATCAGTCCCTAACCGTAAATTAATCAAGAGAATAATTTCCCAAATATTAACCCCGAAGGCCGAAACCAACATCAGATCAATATCCAGGAAACCATTCTGCTTAGCTAACCGACAGTTAGTTTCTAAATTTCACATTCATAGGGAAAGGTTCCCATTAATTTTATCCAAGATAAATTCCTTGAATTTATTCTTTAATCTTCTTTTGAATTTCGATTCAACTGGTCGGGATTAACGAACCTTACTGAAGCAATCATTTGTTTTAATTTCCCAATCCCAACCTATTCATCCCATGAAGTAAAACTGGTAATACTTCATATCTAACACTACAGTGTTATCGGTAAATTCAATTACCATTTCACGTTCAAATCTAATTAAAGATTTAACTGTCGCCTGGAGCAAAACTGGTGATACTCCATTCTCGATCATTTCAATCTAATTAAAGATTCATTAAAACTCCACTTTGTTTTAATCGTTAACTGGGTTAAAGAATCAGTGTCATTTAAAACACGGTTCACGATAAACCCAAAGTCACATTCCATTAATTATCGGGTTAAAGAACGAGTGTTGTTTAAAACACTGTCCACGATAAACCCAAAAATCAATATCAATTCAATTCCAATTAAATATTATTTAATTGGTACACTTCATTAAACCTAAATAAAAAGATTTAATCTTTTCTCAACTGGGTTCAAGAACAGTGTTAATGAAGACACCATTCACAACAAACCCAAATCACATTTGATATTAAATACAATGCTCTGAATAGAAAATATATCGGCTTATATTCAATATCAAATTCTACGACCAACAGATATCGTATTGGAAATAACGATATGCATATCTATATCTTTCAAATTTCCATAACAACATCTGTATAATCACGAAATCCAACATCGAAATATTCCGAAGACAATTTCGATTCAAATCCATTCCAATGCAATCATTGGAAATTCTGGTTATTTTCAAAAACCATTTCAAAGTCAATTTATTTATTTAAAAATAAATAGAATTATAATTTTAGTTCAAAACTAGTTCACTTCGATAAAAATCTATTTTTATCTTTTCAAATATGGAGTTTTTCATCCCAATTCTTTCTAAATCATTTCTTATGATTTTACACAAATTATTACTATTTTTAATAATTTTATCAAGGCACGTACAGTCGATTTCCATCAACGGCCATCGAACTGCACTTACATCGACCTTTTTAAAATTTGATTTGGACATAATTCCAAATCCAACCGTTAGATTTCAAATTTCTAATATTCATTAGAAAGCTCTTTTCGATACGAACCCAATGGTTCTGGTTTTAGGAGAATCCGACGGTCGGATCTCCCGTAATATCCATTCGAAGTCAATGGTTGAAATTCGCGAACTGTCGCGGCGCGACGCGTTCTATTCACGCCATTATATTATATATATAATATATATAATATATACTTCATCGATTTCAATTCAAAACGTGCTTTATAAATCGTTTTAAATTCATTTTCAAAACGGTTTCAACTTCATATTCAATTTCAAATCAAAATTGAATATTCCAATATAAATTCGTTTTAGATTCATTTCAAATTGATTTCAATTCAATTTCGATTTTAATTCGATTTGAATTCATTTATATTCAATTTCAATTCGAATTCATTTATATTCAATTTCAATTCGAGTTCATTTCTATTCAATTTGAATTCATTTATATTCAATTTCAATTTGAATTCATTTATATTCAATTTCAATTTGAATTCATTTCTATTCAATTTCTATTTGAATTCATTTATATTCAATTTCTATTTGAATTCATTTCTATTCAATTTCTATTTGAATTCATTTATATTCAATTTCAATTTGAATTCATTTATATTCAATTTCAATTTGAATTCATTTATATTCAATTTCAATTTGAATTCATTTCTTTTCAAAATTTCAGATTTTGAAATCACTTTCGATATTCGTTATAAAATGAATAAAATCGACATAAATATCGTTCACGTCGAAATGGCGTAAATCTAATCAACACGACTTCATATATTCATATTTTCAAATATTCTATTTCGAATATTTCTAATTCAAATATTTCTTTTCAAATATTTCTTTTTCAAATATTCTATCTTCAAATATTTCTTTTTCAAATATTCTATCTTCCAATATTTCTTTTTCAAATATTCTATTTTCAAATATTTCTTTTTCAAATATTCTATTTTCAAATATGGAATGAGGCCCAATCAATTAACATATAATGTTAATTATATGGGTTTTCTACAACACATGTCTACAATAACAACGATGAATAATCACCCATCATCCAAAGTGCATTCTACACTGTATAAGCATCAAATATAGATATTCAACGCTTATAACAGTCTGTCAATCAATCGATCGACATACAACTAATTATTGGGATTAGTGTATGTCATATATCACCCCAATACCCGTGTGGTGTTTCAAACAAATCAAACACAGATTTTATTTGTGCAGTTGGGCGAAGTGTAAAATTTACCGTCCTAATCAATATCAGTCAAATGTGTGTATATAAACAAACCGTCCGGGTTTTTTTTTTTCATTTCATATATACGTTAAAAATTCTATTTTTAACTATAAAATATTTTTAACTATATAAATGTTTTATTTCATTACACATCACATCACACAATCAACTGCACATCAAATCAAACAAACAAGCATACAAGCCGTCCATGGTCTGTGGACGACGGGTGTCGGGTGCTACTAAACACCGTCTGCATCCTAGTATATATATATAACTAGAAAATTAAATCAAAGAGTGAGAAATTCTCACAGAATTGCTAATCCAATGCCACAACTCTTCTTAGGTAGAAACTCTTCGCCACTCGCCCTTTGTCACTTTCTCTGCCCGTATTCTCTACATACGTAAAAATCGAATTTTTACTTCGCTATTTAATATATAAAAATCTAATTTTTACTTTGCTATTCAATATATAAAAAATGAGTTTTCACTATGCTATTCAATATATAAAAATCGAATTTTTACTATGCTATACAATATATAAAAATCGAATTTTGACTATGCTATTCAATATATAAAAATCAAATTTTTACTTTGCTATTCAATATATAAAAATTGAATTTTTACTATGCTATTCAATATATAAAAATCGAATTTTTACTATGTTATTCAATATATAAAAATCGAATTTTTACTATGCTATTCAATATATAAAAATCAAATTTTTACTCTGCTATTCAGTATATAAAAATCGAATTTTTACTATGCTATTCAATGTATAAAAATCAAATTTTTACTTTGCTATTCAATATATAAAAATCATTTCTTTTTACCTGATAAAAATCTGATCTATGTATATTGTTAAATCTTATTCTATGTGTATTTTTAATCTATGATAAATTTATATTTAAAAACCATATATTTTTTTCTTATGTTTCTCATATAATAAAAATCACACTATATATATTTCTATAAAATCTCAGTAATATTATTTTCTAAAAATCATACCAACATTATTTTCTTAAACTTGCTATACTAATTAGTGTTGTAATTAGTTAAGTTAACTACCTTTAAACAAAATAAAAACGTTACTGTATAATCACCTTTCTTCTCGGTTGTTCACAGCAGAAAGCACCCATCCGTGCCAATTGAAAAGCCATCGCCACACTCTATTTCACGTCGCCGGAGGATCATCGAAGTTCGGCGTCGGCGATGGGAGCCACGGCAGCGTCTGGCAAAGGGGACGACGTGGTCTTTGCGATGGGGGTTTTCTTCGATCGAAGCATCGATCCGGGGGGGAGTCTCTGACGCGAGGAGGGTGCTTGGAGGTGGGAGGCGGGGTTCGCTCCAGGAGGCGGCGGCGCGTCAGTCTCGACGGCGGCGTGGAGCGCGATTAGGTTTAGGAGGAGTTTTTTTTCATTTTAAAAACTGAAATGAAAATATCGGGGAGAGAGATGAGAGAAAGGAGGGTTATTTATTTTTATTATTTAATTATTTTATTTCTCTAAAAAGTAACTTTTTATTTCGACCCCGAAACGAGGCCCACCGCATGTCGTCCACAGTGTATTACCCCCATTCCGAACACAATGGGATATGTATCATAAGCTGATTCGATCATTTCGATCAGTTTTCTTCAAAATCAGCATATAACTCTATATATTGAATTTGAACGCGCATTTCAATTTACCGGGATCACATACTAACTCAAAAAATTCCCGAAAAATATTTTCTAGCTTCGTATTGACGATACGGTCCTAATAAAACTAGTTTCATCGAATTCTGAAACCGTTTGAAAAATGGTCAATTTCCAGTCGATTAAAATCAACTAAAACTAGTCAAACGCGTTTTCCTTTTCCACGCTCACATATTGATTCGAAAAATTATGAAATTTGGAATCTAGCAATAACTTTACATCACGAACCCAACAAAAGTGGTTTCGTCGAAATTCGAGGTCGTTTGCAAAATTTCCATTTTTAAGGGCCTGAATTCCATAGCGACTATTCAGAATTTTCAACTGGACATATGTTTTGATCCCCGCTATGAAATTTCAATTTTTCGGATTTGTTGGAAAGATATTCACAATTAGATTCCATTATTTTTGGTTTCACTAAAATCCAGATTGTTTTGCACCCGGTACATTCAACTGAAGTTTGAAATCGAATTATCGAACTACCGCGCCATTTTCAATTCTATTTTTAATTATAAATAAATATTTATATTCTAACGACGACGTATATAATATGTACGTTCGAATTATATTCAAAGTAAATTTCTCGTCGTTTTTATTTAAAATAACTCATTTTAAATAATCAAAATTCGCTAAAATTGCCAAAATAAAAATTTTAAACTGGCCCAGATTTTCGGGTTGTTACAATCTCCCCCACTTAAAACTTTTCGTCCCCGAAAAGGAACAAAGTCGAAAGTGGTTTGATTAATCAACTCTACGTTCGATCTGGCTTCCATTCTCCAACTTTTCAGTTTCTAAGAATTTTCAAATTCTTCAAAAATTTGGCTAACACCCTAAATTTTCGAAAAATTTCGCCATAACCTCCCCTACACCGGGAGCCACGGGAAAATCCCGAAATTGCCATACAGGCCTTCTGGTCTCAAAAAGAAAAGGAAAAAGCCAAGCGGCTAGCCAATAGGCTCATAAAATCATCATCACCCAAACAAAACAGTAAATTATAGTAAACATGTACCTATTTGTCGGGCAAACAAATTTTATTCTCTGCTCTAGCCTCCTTGCTATGACCTGTTCAATGTAAGTACATGTATATGCAAGCAAATGTGACCAAATTTCCCATATAATTCAATATTTGGTTCAATTTGGCTATATGGTACAAATTTTAATAATTCAACCAATAATCAATCAACACAACCATCAATCAATTAGTTGATTAGCTTTTCAAATGCATAACTTTGATATATAGTCAAAAATCAGATTTTTGATGCCAAATCACAACAATAAGCCCTATCTAGTTTTTGGTTCTCACACCAGTCAATAGGAAATATATAGATATTACACGTTCGTCACTCGAATATAAATTTTGATGATGATATATCAATCATCAGAATCACCCCCGAGCGACTAGAGTGTAATTCTATATCTATCCAGTATATTAAAACTTCAAATACACGTTAGCAAGGCGTATATGCAAAATTTTTATATACTGGACTTTCCTAATCAATATAAAATAAATATTCAAATATGTATACAACGATTTAAATTTTTGAAACAAAAATTGTTTTCACTTTAAAAATATACTCTTCACACTCGTTCTAGGATACCACTGATCCTATCTCTAACGAGTCATTCTCATTGTATATTACTAATCCAATATCTGATGAATTCTTTCGTATGGTTCTAATGTGCCTTGTTCTCTGAGCTTTGTAAACCAAAGCTCTGATACCAACTGTGACAACAAGGAATTTCGCTCGATCCGAATCAGTCGCTAAACCGATCTAGACCGTTCGAAACGCCTGATTGTTTTGAGAACACGACAAAATAGAACGCATACACAAGAACACTTCATTGTGTATTACAACAATGCATCAGATTACAAGAATATACAGAGTATAAATGAATAAATATTACACAGAAATATCAGAGATTTAAATTACATTTAAATACATAGCAGCGGAAAATAATACAATACACAACTAGAAGTAGATATACGGATACAAAGCTTTCCGGATATTGTTCTAGCTGTAGACCAGGATCCTTTGAATATAAATCTGCAAAACCAAAACTACTAGCTTCCCGTGTCAAAATAAGGGCACCCAGAGTTTAGGTTAAAACAATAAACTCCAGGTCAGTCATGTGACTGGTGTGAGAACTAAAACAGTTATTAATCTTTATTTGAAAGTTAGGTAAATCAAGGGACCACGCCGTATAACACGGAACGGGTTTCCTCCCAAGAACACCAGTGCATAAAACAAACAGCGCAATGCTAAATAAAGAAAAATGAAGCTATTCTAAGACCCAGTTCCCATCACACAATGCAACGCAAGCCGGAGGATAGGGTTTTTACCTTATCATAGCCAAGAATGCTTGATACGTTTAAAACAAATCATTTGATACTATTATAAGTGCATAGTGTATAAACAACTTCAAATCATAAGTATCAATCATAGGCGACATGAGCGTCCCATGCCACTATGTCGCCATATATAGGTTTACAAATAAAACCGCAAATGGCACGTATTTGGAAATTGGATTTCCATCTATGAACCGAGGCAAAAGATAGTCCTCAACCGATTCAAGACTCTCTAGCCCGAGCCTCAGGATCAGAGCTCGAGTGACCCTTGGAGCGACAAGGTCGGTCCACCGATGTGGGTTAAACTTAAATCCTGAACACTGCGTTTCCCCGCCCTTTGGGGCGTAAATGAGCCAACGAATGACTCCATCGGACCTGGATCGTCCGATCAAACTGAGGCGCCTCGCAACAGCAACAACCACACAGGTGAAAAGTATATAAATGTCAGGGTTGGTAGGTCACTGACACCACCCTAGCTAGAAAGAAACGCATGCCCTCCCCGAGGTCCTTCTCCCGTTTTTGGTTCACAACCGGGGTGCGAAGCTCGCGAATCAACGTTACACAAAGCTATGCCACACAGGCTGTGCTTTGATCATCACCACAAGACTTTGCTTTTCAACAGAAGCCTCGATCAATTGCATCTTAGCATGCCACACAGGCTATTCACTCCATGCGTTTGATATCCATCAGTATATAACCCCTGAGCTTGTATGTTTCAGAGAAGGGCGTTAAGCAAGGGAATAAATTCTCCGCCGCCAAAACAGATATATATTTAATAGAAATCAATCACACAGTGTAACACCCCGTGAATTCTATAACAGTGAAATTCACAAATTAAAGAATAAGTAATTTCAAATCAAAGAACTAAGGGAAACGGGATACGCCATTGCGTTCGTCTCGGAAAAATACGCGAAATAGAGTCCGAGTTTTCGAAAAACGGAGTCCGTATGAAGAAGATATGGCCTCCTGAAGTTTCTGAATTAAGTTTAAAATTCGAACAGCTCAGAAAAACAATTCAAAATTCAAAATCGGGCCCAATTGGCCAGGGCGGGAAAACTCCCGCCTAAGCCACCCAGGTCGACTGGGCTGTCGACCTGGGCTAGCCATGTCGACAGGGCTGTCGACAGGCCTATCGGCAGGGCTGTCGACCTAGTCCAGAGCCAGGTCGAACCCAGCCCACCCTGGCTGGCCAGGTCTGTGTTTGGCCGATTTTCAGAAGCTTACTTTGTCATTAGGGCTAGGTGGCAGGCTCTAATTGGTCTCTCTTTCGAATGAATGGCTACGATCAATCCAAGCAACATCGATGGTCCTAATCAGTTCATAAACTCTATAAAAATGACCCTAGACTCAACCTAATCTATTCATTCAAAAATAAGAACAAAGCCATCATGCTGCTGAGGAACGACTAGGAGTAGCCACCAAATTGGAGAGAAGATTAGGAGGCAAATTCTAAAGCATAAAGCAACTTAAACAAATCAAATCAACACCTACGTCAAAAGGAGTCGCATCTCCAATTGGAGAATTCGTCACACAATTGTAAGTAGAGTATTATTTTGGTATGAACAAATAACTGTGTTGGTTTGTATACTTGATTTGTGGTGATAAAGTAATTCATATTTGTGCGTTACTATGATTCTTATCGATTTGGAATATTGTATACGTTTGGATATTCTCAAATTATGTTATTCATTATAAAAACTACATGTTTGCGGTAGTTTTATGCAAGTATACGTTTGGAATATTTGCAAATTATGTAATTCATGTTGAAGCTACATGTATGTAGTTGTTTAATTGAAATTCATGCAAGTTTGGGGTTTTGCTATTATGCCATCATAATGTGTATTTTTATTTTTGTACAAAAATCATTTCGTGAGTAATTGGAGCAAATTTGGGTTATTATAATCCATATGAAATTATGTTGAAAATTTGGCATCATGATCTATGTATTAAGCCATACTTTCGTACTAGAAAACCTCTTTGTGAACTTATGAATATGACTAGGCTATGATTGATATTTTGCATAATTGAAAACCATGTTAGGTCTATATTGTTAACAAGAATTATATGATGACATATGTGGTACATAGCTAGGCTAGATTCAAAATCCCATTTGCAAGTTCGCATGACTAAAGTAAAAATCATGATTTCATGTTTAGAAATATTTATGCCATAGGTATATGTGTGCCATGGTTATGTGAATAGATTTAAAGTCATGATTTAAGTTGGAATAATTCAAGTTGAACTAGACTTTTGTATTAGTAACAAAAGTAGACACCTTTGTAAACTTGTAGTAATCTTATGAACATGATTTGCTTATGTTTGACATTATGCCTAAATAAAAATATAGGTTTATGTTGTAGTTAAGACTATGTGTCAAGAATGATATCCAATTTAGATTCTTAACTTAACTACAGGTTTACATGCTTTGATTCATGTCACTTATGCTTTATGACCAAAGTATACGTTATTGCTATGCAAGTACACCAGTTTCTGATTTGTAGTTCCAACGTTATGTTGCAAGTTCATGCGTTCACATTCCCCTTTAGTGTATGAACGTTTTTAGCCTCCCCTTTTTCTCATGGCTAAGTTGGGCTTAAAAGCCTAAGCCCAACATATATAATAAACGAGCGTATTAAACGGGGGTAAATGACGTTGGGCCAAATTAATTAATAAATGAAAATATAAAGTAAAAGGGGCCCAAATTCAAGTATGGGTTGGGCCCATGATTGGTGTAAATCTTTACACCATTAGCTTAATAATGGGCCGCAAATATTTACATATAAGAAAATAAAGAAGAAAGACAAAATATGTAAATGTAGAACATACGATGTGTTTAACCCGAGGTTGGATTGAGTTGTGATGTAAACCTGCCCGGAACCGCCCGGCTGTCCAGTAGTCACAACAATACCTATCCAATGTGGGAGGTTAAACATGGAGCCCAATAAGGACCCGAGGTTAGACTGAGTTGTGGCGTAAGACTGCCCGGAACCAACCGGCAACAGGCAGCCACAACAATACCTGTCTAATGTGAGAGGTCAAGGCTTTAATAAGACAATTAAGGCTGAGTCAGGATTGTTAGGATTAAGTGAACTAAAGACTTAATCAAAATGGAACATGCTAAGCTAAACGGACTGGTGGGGGTTAGGTTATAAAACACTTAACCAACTTAGCATGTTGGCTAGAGATAGAAAACCTAGTAACGGGGGACCCTTTTCAGCAGTAACCCTATAAGGTGTATCATGATACCCTGAAACTAGGCAGGGTGGGGCACGATTACTGGGCTGATTGTAAGAGGTCAAATCGACGGCGGTGGTGTAGCAGTGTAGGTTCTAACAGGGTGCGGGCGTGCACACACTCCGGCGCAGAAAAATAAGGCACTGGGCACCAGTAGAATACCTGTGCATTCTAGGGTTGTGTCGGGCCGCCGCCATGGGACTTGATACACCCCATGGTGGGACCAGCATAGGTAACTACAACATCGGGGGCCGTAAGACACATGTAACTATACGAGTAGGAGCCGATCATCATGAAATGGATCACTTCACCCAGATTATGGGGTGCCAGTTGGGAACTAGTTTATATGGATTCAGAGATTGATATGGGGTACGATAGTATATTCGTCCCAAGACAACTTAACTAAGTTTATAGTACTTTCCCACTTCTTGTTTATACTTATCATACCCAGTTCTTTATTCATAGACAGAATAGTCCTAGACTTACTCAGGCTTTATGTCTGACTCTACTTTTCTTTCGTCTTCTTTTCTTCCGTTTCCCCCCCAGGTCCACAGGGAGGGAACACTGCAGCTTGACCAGCCTTCATATCCAGCTTGAAGAGGAAAAATGTATTGCTTGGACCTTTTCGTTTGAACTATGGCTTTGGACAACAACTATGGGGCTTTTGCAGTTTATTTATGTTTTCTTTATGCTTCTTTAAATGATGTAATCAAGACAGATTATGAAAGTGTTATTTTATGTTTTTGGAAAGGATGTAAGACAATCATGGTGATGTTGTTGTAACACGTATTTGCTTTTATGAAATAAAAGTTGCTGTTTTTCTGCTGTTTACAAATATGTGTTCTTATATCTGTCTTGTATATCTGTGACTTATACTTATAAACCTCCACCAAAATTAGGGCATTCCCTTTGAGAGTGACCCTAACGGAGGTGGGGTGTTTCACTTGGTATCAGAGCATAGGTTTACCAGATAAGATAAAAAGTTTTGAAAATTTATTTTCAAAAAGGAAATTTAAAGAAGCATTTTTAGAAGAAAAATATTATTTTATTTTAAAAAGGCAAAGTCCACTCCCCAAAGCCATAGGTACTATCTCTTATCCTTCGTTTTGAATCTATCCTTTTTGTTTCAGCATGTCGGAAGAACTTAACTTGCCAGAGGGGGTACCAATACCTGGTTGGTTTAGACGGTTCTTAGAGGCAAGGGCCACTCAGCCAGGTCCTACCGTTCCTCCTCCCCCAGCTGCAGGAAATCAGCCAGCTGCAGCAGCACCTCTTCCTCCACCTCCTCCACGGGGAAACACGTTTGCTAAGATATGTAAAGATTTTAAAGCTATGGGAGGAAAGGATTTCCATGGAACTGAGTCCTTCGTGGCAGCTAGGAATTGGCTGAAAGAAACTGAGGACCTATTCATCATCTTTGAGGTAGAAGATAGACAGAAAGTGCAATTGGCAGTGTGGCTACTGAAGGGCGAGGCTTCCTACTGGTGGGAAGTCACTAATGCAGAAAGACCAGTGGAGACATGGGAGGACTTTAGGGCAAGGTTTGAGACTAAATTTCTCTCAGATGCGGAAAGGAGCTTGCAGTTGGAAAAATTCTTATTTCTTAAGCAAGGGGACAAGACAGTCAGAGAGTATGTTAATCAGTTCGATGAGCTGGCTAGGTTTGGGCTGGACCTAGTCAACACCCCGCACAAGAAAGCTCTCCGTTTCGTCAAAGGGTTGAATGAGCCATTACACAGTTTGGCCATGACCCATATACCCATGGGAGCCACGTATGAAAGACTGGTGCAAATGGCATTGCTGAACGAAGAGGATAAGGGCAAGAAGGAGACAAAGGCAGAAAGCTCTCAAGGGAAGAAAGAGGGTTTGCAGCCTAAGAAGACGGACTTTAAGAAGGGCGGGAAAGGCAACAAAGAGAAGAGGAAGTGCAATTTCTGTGGCAAAGTGGGGCACTTAGTAAAGGACTACCGGAAAAAGAAGGCCAAGGAGAATGGTGGGTGCTTTTCTTGCGGTGAGACAGGCCACAGGGCTAAGGACTGCCCAAAGAAACGTGGACAGGGGCAGAGGGCTGGATCCACCCCAGGGGCACAGGTTCATGTGCTGGAAGCGCCACCTCTGCAACAGCGAGGTATAAATACTTCTGTAGAAAGTGTAGTTTATCTTTATGATCACCCCGTTCGCACTTTATTTGATTCTGGCGCATCACACTCCTTTATCTCGTCTGCTTTAGTAGAATCTCTGCACCTAAAAACTAGTATGGTAGAGGATCCCTTAATTGTTTCAAACCCAATTGGGGGCCCAGCTCATTTATCTATGATCTGTTTGGGATTGAAAATTTCTATTCTAAGCGTAGAATTTCAATGTAATGCCTTTGTGTTGGGCTTCTCGGGTTATGGTTTGATTTTGGGTATGGATTGGCTCTCCAGTAATGGGGCCATCCTTGATTGTGAGAAAAGGGTTGTTAGGCTCCTAACCCAGCTCGGTAATACTTTGGAAATTTCTTGTAATCCCTCGTATGCAGTTATGCTTAGTTATCTTGAATCGCTAGATGCCTCTGTTGAAAATTTGCAATCAGTTAGAGTGGTCCGGGAATATCCGGATGTTTTCGATGAGGTGAAGGGCTTGCCTCCGAAGCGGGAAATAGACTTCCGCATATATCTTGTAGATAATGCAAAGCCCGTTGCGTTGCCCGTTAGACACATGGCTCCACGGGAAAGGAAAGAGCTCAGTAAACAGATTAAAGAGCTCCTAGAAAAGGGGTTCATTAGGAGGAGCATTTCAGAATGGGGCGCTCCGGTGGTGTTCGCTACAAAGGAGGATGGTTCACTCCGTCTATGTGTTGACTATAGGGAGCTCAACAAGCTAACGAAAAAGAATAGGCACCCTCTCCCTAGAATTGACGATTTATTTGACCAGCTTGTAGGAGCGTCTGTTTTCTCCCAACTCGATTTAGCGACCGGTTTTCATCAGCTAAGAGTGGCTGAAGATAGTATCGATAAAACGGCATTCAGAACCCCAGACGGCTTCTTTGAATGGCTTGTCATGCCTTTCGGCTTGACAAATGCACCTGCTTACTTCGTGGACCTGATGAGTAGGGTATTCAGAGATTTCCTCAACAAGTTCGTAGTGGTCTTCGTAGATGATATCCTTATCTTCTCAAAAAGTGAAGAGGAACATGCTCAGCACTTAAGGGCAATCATGGAAACTTTGCGAGTCCATCAACTAAAAGCCAAATTCTCCAAATGCCACTTTTGGAGAGAAGAGGTGAGGTTCCTTGGGCACATAGTATCCAAACAAGGGTTAGCAGTGGACCCTGCTAAGGTAGTGGCGGTACAGGATTGGAAGACACCAAGGAATGCAACTGAGGTCCGAAGCTTTCTAGGACTAGCAGGTTTCTATCGAAAATTCATAAGGGATTTTGCGAAAATCTCAGCTCCGCTCACGAAATTGACCAAGAAGAATCTAGTTTTCAATTAGGACTTGGATTGCGAGTTTGCTTTCCAACGACTGAAAAGGGCTCTTACAACAGCCCCAGTCTTGACGCTGCCAGATGGGAGCAAGATGTTCACTGTTTATACAGATGCGTGTGGGACAGGGCTAGGCGCCGTCTTAATGCAAAAAGGAAGGGTAGTAGCTTATGGCGGGAGGCAGTTGAAAGTGCACGAAAAGAACTACCCAACCCACGATCTTGAGTTAGCCGCCATCGTCTTTGCACTCAAGTCTTGGCGACACTATCTCCTAGGTGAGAAGTTCGAACTTTACACTGACCATAAATCGTTGAAATATCTTTTCTCACAGAAGGATCTTAACTTGAGGCAACAGAGATGGATGGAGTTTCTTGCCTCGTACGATTTCGAAATCTCCTACACTCCGGGCAAAGGCAACGTAATGGCAGACGCGTTGAGCCGAAAGAAACTGACCCTAAGCCCGTTGTTTGTTGAAAGACAAAGCCTAGAGTTTATAGCCAGCTTCGACTTTAGGCCCTCCTCCGATTTTGTACCAGGCCTGCTAGCATCTCTCGAAGTGCGCCCAACTTTAGTGGATTCAGTAGGGACAACACAACGCGAAGACCCTCAGCTTGTGGAAATGATTGATAGGCTAATTAGGGGTGAGACTTCAAGTCACCTCAACAGATACTCCATCGACGATAAGGGCTTGCTAAGGCGAGACGGAAGACTATGCGTCCCACAGACAAAAGATTTAATAAAGAAGGTTCTCGAGGAAGCACATCACTCCAAGATGACGACACACCCAGGCGGAGATAAAATGTACAAAGATATAAAAAGGACTTTCTTCTGGAACGGCATGAAAAAGGACGTAGCAGAATTCGTTTCTAAGTGTATGGTGTGCCAACAGGTTAAAGCGGAACAGAAAAAGCCTGGCGGACTACTACATCCTCTAGAGGTCCCGCAGTGGAAGTGGGATAGCATCTCAATGGACTTCATCAATGGGCTGCCTAGGTCTAGGAGAGGCAACACTAGCATTTGGGTAATAGTGGATAGGCTTACTAAAAGCGCCCACTTTTTACCTGTCAAAAGTAAAAGAACGGCCTCATCCCTAGCATCACTTTACCTCAAGGAAATCGTTCGACTCCATGGAATACCATCCAACATTGTTAGTGACAGAGACCCTATCTTCACCAGTGAGTTTTGGCGGAGTCTGCAGGAAGCAGTTGGAACGCAGTTATGCTTGAGCACAGCCTATCATCCCCAAACCGACGGCCAAACAGAGAGAGTAAACAGAGTTTTGGAGGACCTTTTAAGACTATGCGTCCTTGACTTCGGAGGGACATGGGAAGACCACCTTCCTTTGGTGGAATTTGCCTACAACAACAGTTATCAAGCAACCATCGGAATGGCGCCCTTCGAAGCTTTATATGGAAGACCGTGCCGATCGCCCACTTGTTGGTGGGAGTCTACTGATAAGCTCATACTTGGACCAGATATGATCCGAGAGACTTCAGAGAAAGTAGACTTAATACGAAGAAGGATGAAGACGGCCCAAGACCGACAAAAGTCCTACGCCGACAAGAGGAGAACCGACCTTGAATTTGAGGTTGGAGACAGAGTTTTTCTCAAGGTATCTCCGCTAAGAAACGTTGTTCGTTTTGGAAACACAGGAAAACTGGCACCAAGGTTCGTAGGGCCATTCCCTATCATCGAGAAAATTGGGAAAATGGCCTATAGACTAGAGCTACCTGAAAAGCTGGCTGGAGTTCACAACGTTTTTCACGTTTCACATCTTCGAAAATGTCTACATGAGTCTGCTGAAGTGGTAGAGCCAAATATCCTCGAAGAGGCCGAAGTGGAACGCGAAGCAACCATAAGAAAAGTTCCAACCCGCATACTAGGAACGGAAGTGAAGAAGCTACGCAACCACGAAGTCAGACTCATCAAAGTTCAGTGGAGCGACGCCGAGGGAGACGCGACTTGGGAAACTGAAGCTAGAATACGCGCTGCCTACCCTTTTCTTTTCGAGGGTACATCCTTGATCTTTCTTTTTCCTTAAGTTGCGCTTTTATCTTTTAGGTATATTTCCTCGACCTTATCTTTTAGGTAGAAACCTTTTGGGTGAAAACATGTAATTGAAACATGTTATGGGTGATGGTTGCAAGTGGTTGCAAGTGTTTGCTAGTGGTTGCTCGTGGTTGCATATACACATACAATCTAGGTTTTAGATCGGCTCAGTCACTTCATATTGCATATGCATATATGTTTGCATTCGTATATGGTTGAACTTTAATGTGTTGTCATATGGATGTTGCATTTGTATTGAATGATTGTGCACTCATGTAGAATCATGAATAGGAAAATTTGCATACATAATGGATTCATGGCACTTACATAATTCGCATTAAGGAGGTCAACTGAATCAGTAGACCGCCTGATTTTGCATTAGATAAGTACATGTACACACACACACTTCGCATATGAGCATGAAGCATTAGAAGTCTTTTAAGGACAATGGATGCTCGTGTTTGATGGATGAGTAGATGGATGATTGGATGTTAGGATATACATTCCTCCTAACTTGAAGATTTCGGGGACGAAATCCTTTTAAGTGGGGGAGAATGTAACACCCCGTGAATTCTATAACAGTGAAATTCACAAATTAAAGAATAAGTAATTTCAAATCAAAGAACTAAGGGAAACGGGATACGCCATTGCGTTCGTCTCGGAAAAATACGCGAAATAGAGTCCGAGTTTTCGAAAAACGAAGTCCGTATGAAGAAGATATGGCCTCCTGAAGTTTCTGAATTAAGTTTAAAATTCGAACAGCTCAGAAAAACAATTCAAAATTCAAAATCGGGCCCAATTGGCCAGGGCGGGAAAACTCCCGCCTAAGCCACCCAGGTCGACTGGGCTGTCGACCTGGGCTAGCCATGTCGACAGGCCTGTCGACAGGGCTGTCGACCTGGTCCAGAGCCAGGTCGAACCCAGCCCACCCTGGCTGGCCAGGTCTGTGTTTGGCCGATTTTCAGAAGCTTGCTTTGTCATTAGGGCTAGGTGGCAGGCTCTAATTGGTCTCTCTTTCGAATGAATGGCTACGATCAATCCAAGCAACATCGATGGTCCTAATCAGTTCATAAACTCTATAAAAATGACCCTAGACTCAACCTAATCTATTCATTCAAAAAATAGAACAAAGCCATCATGCTGCTGAGGAACGACTAGGAGTAGCCACCAAATTGGAGAGAAGATTAGGAGGCAAATTCTAAAGCATAAAGCAACTTAAACAAATCAAATCAACACCTACGTCAAAAGGAGTCGCATCTCCAATTGGAGAATTCGTCACACAATTGTAAGTAGAGTATTATTTTGGTATGAACAAATAACTGTGTTGGTTTGTATACTTGATTTGTGGTGATAAAGTAATTCATATTTGTGCGTTACTATGATTCTTATCGATTTGGAATATTGTATACGTTTGGATATTCTCAAATTATGTTATTCATTATAAAAACTACATGTTTGCGGTAGTTTTATGCAAGTATACGTTTGGAATATTTGCAAATTATGTAATTCATGTTGAAGCTACATGTATGTAGTTGTTTAATTGAAATTCATGCAAGTTTGGGGTTTTGCTATTATGCCATCATAATGTGTATTTTTATTTTTGTACAAAAATCATTTCGTGAGTAATTGGAGCAAATTTGGGTTATTATAATCCATATGAAATTATGTTGAAAATTTGGCATCATGATCTATGTATTAAGCCATACTTTCGTACTAGAAAACCTCTTTGTGAACTTATGAATATGACTAGGCTATGATTGATATTTTGCATAATTGAAAACCATGTTAGGTCTATATTGTTAACAAGAATTATATAATGACATATGTGGTACATAGCTAGGCTAGATTCAAAATCCCATTTGCAAGTTCGCATGACTAAAGTAAAAATCATGATTTCATGTTTAGAAATATTTATGCCATAGGTATATGTGTGCCATGGTTATGTGAATAGATTTAAAGTCATGATTTAAGTTGGAATAATTCAAGTTGAACTAGACTTTTGTATTAGTAACAAAAGTAGACACCTTTGTAAACTTGTAGTAATCTTATGAACATGATTTGCTTATGTTTGACATTATGCCTAAATAAAAATATAGGTTTATGTTGTAGTTAAGACTATGTGTCAAGAATGATATCCAATTTAGATTCTTAACTTAACTACAGGTTTACATGCTTTGATTCATGTCACTTATGCTTTATGACCAAAGTATACGTTATTGCTATGCAAGTACACCAGTTTCCGATTTGTAGTTCCAACGTTATGTTGCAAGTTCATGCGTTCACATTCCCCTTTAGTGTATGAACGTTTTTAGCCTCCCCTTTTTCTCATGGCTAAGTTGGGCTTAAAAGCCTAAGCCCAACATATATAATAAACGAGCGTATTAAACGGGGGTAAATGACGTTGGGCCAAATTAATTAATAAATGAAAATATAAAGTAAAAGGGGCCCAAATTCAAGTATGGGTTGGGCCCATGATTGGTGTAAATCTTTACACCATTAGCTTAATAATGGGCCGCAAATATTTACATATAAGAAAATAAAGAAGAAAGACAAAATATGTAAATGTAGAACATACGATGTGTTTAACCCGAGGTTGGATTGAGTTGTGATGTAAACCTGCCCGGAACCGCCCGGCTGTCCAGTAGTCACAACAATACCTATCCAATGTGGGAGGTTAAACATGGAGCCCAATAAGGACCCGAGGTTAGACTGAGTTGTGGCGTAAGACTGCCCGGAACCAACCGGCAACAGGCAGCCACAACAATACCTGTCTAATGTGAGAGGTCAAGGCTTTAATAAGACAATTAAGGCTGAGTCAGGATTGTTAGGATTAAGTGAACTAAAGACTTAATCAAAATGGAACATGCTAAGCTAAACGGACTGGTGGGGGTTAGGTTATAAAACACTTAACCAACTTAGCATGTTGGCTAGAGATAGAAAACCTAGTAACGGGGGACCCTTTTCAGCAGTAACCCTATAAGGTGTATCATGATACCCTGAAACTAGGCAGGGTGGGGCACAATTACTGGGCTGATTGTAAGAGGTCAAATCGACGGCGGTGGTGTAGCAGTGTAGGTTCTAACGGGGTGCGGGCGTGCACACACTCCGGCGCAGAAAAATAAGGCACCGGGCACCAGTAGAATACCTGTGCATTCTTGGGTTGTGTCGGGCCGCCGCCATGGGACTTGATACACCCCATGGTGGGACCAGCATAGGTAACTACAACATCGGGGGCCGTAAGACACATGTAACTATACGAGTAGGAGCCGATCATCATGAAATGGATCACTTCACCCAGATTATGGGGTGCCAGTTGGGAACTAGTTTATATGGGTTCAGAGATTGATATGGGGTACGATAGTATATTCGTCCCAAGACAACTTAACTAAGTTTATAGTACTTTCCCACTTCTTGTTTATACTTATCATACCCAGTTCTTTATTCATAGACAGAATAGTCCTAGACTTACTCAGGCTTTATGTCTGACTCTACTTTTCTTTCGTCTTCTTTTCTTCCGTTTCCCCCCCCCCCCCCCCAGGTCCACAGGGAGGGAACACTGCAGCTTGACCAACCTTCATATCCAGCTTGAAGAGGAAAAATGTATTGCTTGGACCTTTTCGTTTGAACTATGGCTTTGGATAACAACTATGGGGCTTTTGCAGTTTATTTATGTTTTCTTTATGCT
The DNA here is from genome assembly GCA_030737875.1 of Allium sativum. NCBI lineage: Eukaryota > Viridiplantae > Streptophyta > Magnoliopsida > Asparagales > Amaryllidaceae > Allium > Allium sativum. The sequence goes on along the minus strand of CM060915.1, from coordinate 453,628,079 downwards.
TCTTTAAATGATGTAATCAAGACAGATTATGAAAGTGTTATTTTATGTTTTTGGAAAGGATGTAAGACAATCATGGTGATGTTGTTGTAACACGTATTTGCTTTTATGAAATAAAAGTTGCTGTTTTTCTGCTGTTTACAAATATGTGTTCTTATATCTGTCTTGTATATCTGTGACTTATACTTATAAACCTCCACCAAAATTAGGGCATTCCCTTTGAGTGATCCTAATGGAGGTGGGGTGTTTCACACAGACTAAAATCCAATGTCAGACACACATTCCATTTACAAGTCAGTTCTGGGTCTGAACGAAACCGGAGGCACCTAGTACCCCGCATATCCATCGATCTCCAAGTACGTCTGGACGATCACCAACTGTTTCCATCTTCTTGGGTGTACAGCCCAATCAAGATCATCAGTAATTACCCAAATGACGTGAAGACCTCCGGTCTTCGACCATCGTCTTCATCTTCGACTTATCGTCGTATCAGTTATTCAGAATGGGATAAACCCGGTCTTTCCGAATAACTCGCGTATATTTTAAATAAGTTTTACACAAACACAACATACGCCTCATTCCAATTCATCAGTCCCTAACCGTAAATTAATCAAGAGAATAATTTCCCAAATATTAACCCCGAAGGACGAAACCAACATCAGATCAATATCCAGGAAACCATTCTGCTTAGCTAACCGACAGTTAGTTTCTAAATTTCACATTCATAGGGAAAGGTTCCCATTAATTTTATCCAAGATAAATTCCTTGAATTTATTCTTTAATCTTCTTTTGAATTTCGATTCAACTGGTCGGGATTAACGAACCTTACTGAAGCAATCATTTGTTTTAATTTCCCAATCCCAACCTATTCATCCCATGAAGTAAAACTGGTAATACTTCATATCTAACACTACGGTGTTATCGGTAAATTCAATTACCATTTCACGTTCAAATCTAATTAAAGATTTAACTATCGCCTGGAGCAAAACTGGTGATACTCCATTCTCGATCATTTCAATCTAATTAAAGATTCATTAAAACTCCACTTAGTTTTAATCGTTAACTGGGTTAAAGAATCAGTGTCATTTAAAACGCGGTTCACGATAAACCCAAAGTCACATTCCATTAATTGTCGGGTTAAAGAACGAGTGTTGTTTAAAACATTGTCCACGATAAACCCAAAAATCAATATCAATTCAATTCCAATTAAATATTATTTAATTGGTACACTTCATTAAATCTATATAAAAAGATTTAATCTTTTCTCAACTGGGTCCAAGAACAGTGTTAATGAAGACACCATTCACGACAAACCCAAATCACATTTAATATTAAATACAAGGCTCTGAATAGAAAATATATCGGCTTATATTCAATATCAAATTCTACGACCAACAGATATCGTATTGGAAATAACGATATACATATCTATATCTTTCAAATTTCCATAACAACATCTGTATAATCACGAAATCCAACATCGAAATATTCCGAAGACAATTTCGATTCAAATCCATTCCAATGCAATCATTGGAAATTCTGGTTATTTTCAAAAACCATTTCAAAGTCAATTTATTTATCTAAAAATAAATAGAATTATAATTCTAGTTCAAAACTATTTCATTTCGATAAAAATCTATTTTTATCTTTTCAAATATGGAGTTTTTCATCCCAATTCTTTCTAAATCATTTCTTATGATTTTTCACAAATTATTACTATTTTTAATAATTTTATCAAGGTCCGTACAGTCGATTTCCATCAACGGCCATCGAGCTGCACTTACAGCGACCTTTTTCAAATTTGATTTGGACGTAATTCCAAATCCATTCGTTAGATTTCGAATTTCTAAAATTCGTTAGAAAGCTCTTTTCGATACGAACCCAACGGTTCTAGTTTTAGGTGAATCCGACGGTCGGATCTCCGGTAATATCCGTTCGAAGTCAATGGTCGAAATTCGCGAACTGCCACGGCGCGGCGCTTTCTATTCAGGCCATTATATTATATATATAATATATAATATATAATATATACTTCGTCGATTTCAATTCAAAACGTCCTTTATAAATCGTTTTAAATTCATTTTCAAAACGGTTTCAACTTCATATTCAATTTTGGTTTTCATATTCAATTTCAAACCAAAATTGAATATTCCAATATAAATTCGTTTTAGATTCATTTCAAATTGATTTCAATTCAATTTCGATTTTAATTCGATTTGAATTCATTTATATTCAATTTCAATTCGAATTCATTTATATTCATTTTCAATTCGAATTCATTTCTATTCAATTTCAATTTGAATTCATTTATATTCAATTTCAATTTGAATTCATTTATATTCAATTTGAATTCATTTATATTCAGTTTCAATTTGAATTCATTTCTATTCAGTTTCAATTTGAATTCATTCATATTCAATTTCAATTTGAATTCATTTCTATTCAATTTCAATTTGAATTCATTTATATTCAATTTCAATTTGAATTCCTTTATATTCAATTTCAATTTGAATTCACTTATATTCAATTTCAATTTGAATTCATTTCTTTTCAAAATCTCAGATTTTGAAATCACTTTCGATATTCGTTATAAAATGAATAAAATCGACATAAATATCGTTCACGTCGAAATGGCATAAATCTAATCAACACGGCTTCATATATTCATATTTTCAAATATTCTATTTCGAATATTTCTAATTCAAATATTTCTTGTCAAATATTTCTTTTTCAAATATTCTATCTTCAAATATTTCTTTTTCAAATATTCTATCTTCAAATAATTATTTTTCAAATATTCTATTTTCAAATATGGAATGAGGCCCAATCAACTACCATATAATGTTAATTATATGGGTTTTCTACAACACATGTCTACAATAACAACGATGAATAATCAACCATCATCCAAAGTGCATTCTACACTGTATAAGCATCAAATATAGATATTCAACGATTATAACAGTCTGTCAATCAATCGATCGACATACAACTAATTATTGGGATTAGTGTATCAAATATCACCCCAATACCCGTGTGGGGTTTCAAACAAATCAAGCACGGATTTTATTTGTGCAGTTGGGCGAAGTGTAAAATTTATCGTCCCAATCAATATCAGTCAAATGTGTGTATATAAACAAACCGTCCGGTTTGTTTTTTTTTTTTCATTTCATATATACGTTAAAAATTCTATTTTTAACTATAAAATATTTTTAACTATATAAATATTTTATTTCATTACACATCACATCACACAATCAACTACACATCAAATCAAACAAACAAGCATACAAGCCGTCCATGGTCTGTGGACGACGTGTGTCGGGTGCTACTAAACACCGTCTGCATCCTAGTATATATATAACTAGAAAATTAAATCGAAGAGTGAGAAATTCTCACAGAATTGCTAATCCAATGCCACGACTCTTCTTAGGTAGAAACTCTTCGCCACTCGCACTTTGTCACTTTCTCTGCCCGTATTCTCTACATACGTAAAAATCGAATTTTTACTTCGCTATTTAATATATAAAAATCTAATTTTTACTTTGCTATTCAATATATAAAAAATGAGTTTTTACTATGCTATTCAATATATAAAAATCGAATTTTTACTATGCTATTCAATATATAAAAATCGAATTTTGACTATGCTATTCGATATATAAAAATAAAATTTTTACTTTGCTATTCAATATATAAAAATCGAATTTTTACTATGCTATTCAATATATAAAAATCGAATTTTTACTATGCTATTCAATATATAAAAATCGAATTTTTACTATGCTATTCAATATATAAAAATCAAATTTTTACTTTGCTTTTCAATATATAAAAATTGAATTTTTACTATGCTATTCAATATATAAAAATCAAATTTTTACTTTGCTATTCAATATATAAAAATCATTTCTTTTTACCTGATAAAAATCTGATCTATGTATATTGTTAAATCTTATTCTATGTGTATTTTTAATCTATGATAAATTTATATTTAAAAACCATATATTTTTTTCTTATGTTTCTCATATAATAAAAATCACACTATATATATTTCTATAAAATCTCGGTAATACTATTTTTTAAAAATCATACCAACGTTATTTTCTTAAACTTGCTATACTAATTAGTGTTGTTATTAGTTAAGTTAACTACCTTTAAACAAAATAAAAACGTTACTGTATAATCACCTTTCTTCTCGGTTGTTCACAGCAGAAAGCACCCATCCGTGCCAATTGAAAAGCCATCGCCACACTCTATTTCACGTCGCCAGAGGATCATCGAAGTTCGTCATCGGCGATGGGAGCCACGGCAGCATCTGGCAAAGGGGGCGACGTGGTCTTTGCGATGGGGGTTTTCTTCGATCGAAGCATCGATCCGGGGGGGGGGGGGGGGAGTCTCTGGCGCGAGGAGGGTGCTTGGAGGTGGGAGGCGGGGTTCGCTCCAGGAGGCGGCGGCGCGTCAGTTTCGACGGCGGCGTGGAGCGCGATTAGGTTTAGGAGGTTTTTTTTTCATTTTAAAAACTAAAATGAAAATATCGGGGAGAGAGATGAGAGAAAGGAGGGTTATTTATTTTTATTATTTAGTTATTTTACTTCTCTAAAAAGTAACTTTTTATTTCGACCCCGAAACGAGGCCCACCGCATGTCGTCCATAGCGTATTACCCCCATTCCAAGCACAATGTGATATGTATCATAAGCTGATTCGATCATTTCGATCAGTTTTCTTCAAAATCAACATATAACTCTATATATTGAATTTGAACGCGCATTTCAATTTACCGGGATCACATACTAACTCGAAAAATTCCCGAAAAATATTTTCTAGCTTCGTATTGACGATACGGTCCTAACAAAACTAGTTTCATCGAATTCTGAGACCGTTTGAAAAATGGCTAATTTCCAGTCGATTAAAATCAACTGAAACTGGTCAAACACGTTTTCCTTTGCCACGCTCACATATTGATTCGAAAAATTATGAAATTTGGAATCTAGCAATAACTTTATATCACGGACCCAACAAAAGTGGTTTCGTCGAAATCCGAGGTCGTTTGCAAAATTTCCATTTTTAAGGGCCTGAATTCCATAGCGACTATTCAGAATTTTCAACTGGACATATCTTTTGATCCCCGCTATGAAATTTCAGTTTTTCAGATTCGTTGGAAAGATATTCACAATTAGATTCCATTATTTTTTGTTTCACTAAAATCCGGATTGTTTTGCACCCGGTACATTCAACTGAAGTTTGAAATCGAATTATCGAACTACCGCGCCATTTTCAATTCTATTTTTAATTATAAATAAATATTTATATTCTAACGACGACGTATATAATATATACGTTCGAATTATATTCAAAATAAATTTCTCGTCATTTTTATTTAAAATAATTCATTTTAAATAATCAAAATTCGCTAAAATTGGCAAAATAAAATTTTTAAACTAGCCCAGATTTTCGGGTTGTTACAGTGAATGCCATTGAATGCGGAGTGCTGGTTGTTCTGTGTGAAATAATAAACGTCGCCATAGGATAGTAACAATTAATTTTGAACTACATTACATGGCATACTTCTGGAAGATAGGCATACTTCATCATATACCACATAAGCATTTGGAGCTTGTGTGACGAGGTGGAAGATTTACCATACGAGCAAGAGGCTTGTATGGCGATGACTATATTTTACAGGTTGAACTGATGACTGATATGACCATATAAAAATGTAACGATAAATTGCCAGATTAATAAAAACCCCACACGAGTCTAGAGTTGACAATAATCACGCCTCTCTAGTCATTAGATACGGCACATGGATTATTTATTTCCCACACGGGACGAGGTGATGAGGATTTATCCTCTGGAGCAATTAAAATACACACTCCCTCAGGCTTTGACAGGGTGACGAGAATTTATTCTCTGGAGTTATTATCTATACACGCTCCCCTGTAAACACCATATTATATCACTATAAATATGTGTATGCTTTATAGGATTTATTGGGTACCTAATACGGCCCAATAAATTTCCAAACCTCTCCCCGTACAAAGGAGGTTATGGCGAAATTTTTCGAAAATTCCGGGTGTTTGCCAAATTTTTGAAGAATTTGAAAATTCTCAGAAAATGAAAAGTTGGAGAATGGAAGCCAAATTGAAGGTAGAGTTGATTAATCAAACCACTTTCGACTTTGTTCCTTTTCGGGGACGAAAAGTTTTAAGTGGGGGAGATTGTAACGACCCGGAAAATCTGAACCAATTTAAATTTTTTAAATTGGCTAAAATAGTGGATTTTAAATAATTAAAATAAATATTTAAAATAATAATGATGAAAAACTGAGTTTAAATCGACAATTGAAAAGGAATATAATTAATTCTAATTATAAACAAGGCCTAAATTGGCGCGGTAGTTTCAAAATTTGAATTCAAACTTTGACTGACTGTACCGGATGCAAAACAAAACGGATTTGAGTGAAACCAAAAATATTAAAATCTGTTAGTTGATACCTTTCTAACGAATCTGAAAACTCAAAGTTTCATAACAAGATGCAAAAGTTATGGCCAAATGAATTTTCTGAAAGGTCGTTAGGGAGTTTATATAGCCCGTGAAAATGGCCATTTTGCAAACGACCTCGGAATTCGACGAAACCACTTTTGTTGGATCCGGGATGTTAAACTATTGCTAAGTTTCAAATTTCATAATTTTTGAAGTTAGTATGTGAGCATGGCAAAGGAAAATGTGTTTGGTCGATTACTATTAAATTGGATCGACCAGAAATGGGTCATTTTACAAACGGTCTCAGAATTCGACGAAACTAGTTTTGTTGGGACCGTATCGTCAAAACATAGCCAGATTTATTTTTTTGGAATTTTTTGAATCAGTTTGTGACCCTGACAAATTGAAAGGTATGTTCAAATTAAATATTGAATGTTTTATATTTTAATTTGAAGGAAAACCGACTGAATCATTTGAATGGACCTTCAAAACATATCCCATTGTGTTCGGAATGGGGGTAAAACGCTAGGGGCGACAGTCATTGGGTTTGCATTGGTGTTCGTGGGTGAAAGAGGGTATTTTCGAAATTTAAAAATATATAAATAAATAAGTAAACCTCATTCGTCCATCTTAGCACTCTCTCTCTCTCCCTCTCCCACGACGAACGATGGAAAAGCTTCAAAAGCTTCCCGTTCATTTTCTGATCAATCCACGCATCGAAATCAAACACTCCAGTTAGGGAATTTATAGAGCTTCTCGAGATCTTCAAATCCATATAGGGTTTGAATTTTTTCGTTCTAAATCGAGGGAGAAATCGGCTTCGAAAGTTCGGGGCTTCATCTCGTCGCCGCCGTCGCCTCCGACCACTGGAGTCCACCGCACCACCGTCATTCGCCGTGCCTCTCTCCCCTCTACAGCGTGGCAGTGGCTGATTGATGCAACACTTCACGGATCAAGCAAAAATTCAAAACCTAGTTTTGAACATCAAATCGAGGTATACGGCTCTGTTTATTTTCAACTGTTTTAACATTTTTAAACCGTTGCAAACTTGTAAAAATCATATCTTTTTTGTTTCTTGACGAAATTCAGTGAAACAAGAGACAGTGGACTCGTGTGGACGTCTTCTACATTCTAGAAGAGACCGCATATTTTTCTGAGCCTTCTGCTATTTTTGGTGGAGTGGAACCCAATGTGAGATTTCTAAATTATAAACGATATGGAAAACGACGATGTATAAATTATATATTCGATGTATGAGTTATATAAGCGTTATACACCTCTTGTATAAGTGTTGTATAAGTTGTACGTTCGATGTATAAGTTATATATGTGTTGTAAAAATTATATATGCGTTGAAATAGAAGTGAAATGGTATATATATATATACACGCCCCTCGTCCACAATCCATGGACGATATTTATTGGTTGTGGTTGGTGTGAAAATTGGTTGATTACAAATGGTTGATTGAAATTGTTTGTGGTTGAGATTGATTGATTGTGGTTGAGATTGATTGATTGTGGTTGAAAAATACCCATTTGTGGTTGAGAAATATTTGGTTGAAACCACATAGAATTAGTTTGTGGAAATGAAAAAAATATACATACCGCCTACATGCGAACTAGATGCATGATTCCCCATTGTCAAAAGCTGTGAGGCTTTAAGGTAGAGCGAGGAGCCGTACTAGGGACGGTCCCGGTTTTAATTACCCTGCCGTTATGCTGCCGAAATTTTGAATAATATTCATGTGTTAGAACTATTTTCATGTGTTGAAACTATATTTGTGTGTTGAATCGAAATTCATTCGTTGAATTGAAATTCATGTGTTGAATGGTATTCGTGTTTTAAATATAAATTCACCTTTTTATCTATTTATATAAACTATAGAAAACCTTCATGTGTTGAATCGAAATTCATTCGTTGAATTGAAATTCATGTGTTGAATGGTATTCGTGTTTTAAATATAAAAATCACCTTTTTATCAATTTATATAAACATTAGAAAACCTTCATGTGTTGAATCGAAATTCATTCGTTGAATTGAAATTCATGTGTTGAATGGTATTCGTGTTTTAAATATAAAAATCACCTTTTTATCTATTTGTATAAACTATAGAAAACCTTCATGTGTTGAATCGAAATTCATTCGTTGAATTGAAATTCATGTGTTGAATGGTATTCATATTTTGAAATAAATTGTATTATAATAAAAATCATATTTTTATCATCTATATGAACTATATAAAATAATCGTGTTTTGAAATGAATTGTTTTACAATAAAAATCACATTTTTATTATATACATGAATTGTTAAAAATAGAGAAGTGTTGAAATAGAAGACAGTTAGATAAAAATATCATTTTTATCAAATGTATGAAAACCATATAATTTTGAAATCTAAGAATCGATATATATATATATAAATAGAATTGAAATATATCGAATAACGAAGCTGCAGTTCGTATTTTGAAACCGTGATTTCAAACGATTAGTGCGGGAGATCCGACCATCGGATTTTCCCGAAATCGCAACCGTTGGGTTCGCTTTGGAAATATCTTTCCAACGGCACCAACTTCGTAAAAATCCAACTGTTGGATTGTCTGGAATGTTTAATTTAAATCTGAAGAAAAACAACACCAGAATCGATTATATTTTTATATATATATATAAATATAATTATATTAAATCGAATAACGACGCTGTAGTTCGTATTTTGAAATCGAAACTTCAAACGGTAGTACCGGGAGATCCGACCATCGGATTTTCCCAAAACTGGAACCGTTGGATTCGTTTTGAAAAGATCTTTCTAATGTTGTAAATTTTGTGAAGATCCAATGGTTATATTTTCAGATATATTTAAATCAAATCTGAAGAAAAACAGCGCCACAGCCGCGTTATGGCCCGAAGCGTCGTTTTGAATAAATTGGATATTTTAAAATAAATAAAAATAGCGATAAATCATTATAAAATATTATAAATGATATGGATGTGAAATTTAGAAACTAACTGAAGGTTGGCTAAGTCGAATCGTTTCCTGGATGTTGATCTGATGTTGGTTTCGGCCTTCGGGGTTAATATTTGGGAAATCGTTCTCTTACTGATTTACGGTTAGCGACTAATGAATTGAAATGATACGTATGTGTGTTTGTGTGGCACTTGTTTATTATATACATGAGTTTCTCAGAAAGACCGAGTTTATCCCATTTTGAATAACTGAATCGACGATAAGTAATCGAAGATGAAGACGGTGGTCGAAGACCGATCTTCACCTCGTTTGGATGGTAACAAATGTCCTGATTGGGAGGCATCCCGAAATACGGATAATGAGTGGTGATCGTCCGGACGTACGTGTAGATCGATGGATATGCGAGGTATATAGTGCCTCTGGTTTCCTTCTGACCCAGAACGGACTTGTAATTGGATTATGTGTCAGACATTGGAATTTATTCTATGTGATTGATAGCCATCAGTTGCATGGTGTGAATTGCCTGTGTGACATGCTAAGATGCAGTGATCAGGGCTTCTGTTGAAAAGAAAAGTCTTGTGATTGATGATCAAAGCACCGCCTGTGTGGAGTAGCTTTGTGTATATCATGAATTCGCGAGCCTCACACCCCGGTATGAACCAGAAACTGGAGAAGGACCTCAGGGAGGGCATGCGTTTCTTTCTAGCTAGGAGTTGTGTCGGTGTTTTTACACGGCCCGACATTTTACTTATGTGGATGATGGATAGCGAGGCGCCTCGGATATATCATTCGATCCGGGACCGATGGAGTCATTCGTTGGCTCATTTACGCACCATAGGGCGGGGAAACGTAGTGTTCAGGTATAATAATCCACATCGGTGGACCAGCCCTGACGATCCAAGGGGCAGTTGCGGCTGTTCCTGAGACATGGGCTAGATTGTCTCGAAGTCGGTATGGACTATCTTTTGCCTTGGTTCATGACGTAAATCCAATTCCCAAATACGTGACTGTGCGGTTTTGATTGTATACCTATATTTGGCGACATAGTGGCATGGGACGGTCATGTCGTCTATGATTGATAGTTATGATTTGAAATTATTTTTGAAACATATAAACACTAGTAGTAATATCAAATGCTTTTGTTTTATTCGTATCAAGCATATTTTTGCCATTATAAGGTAAAACTCTATCCTCCAGTTTGCGTTGCATTGTGTGATGGGAACTGAGTCTTATAATGACTTTATTTTTATAAAAAGCATTGCGTTGTTTAAAAGATTTATCTATTTTTGAAGCACTGGCAATCCGATGGAGTAAACCCGTTCCATGAAAGTGGCGTGGTCCTATGATTAGCCATATTTTAAATGTGTTGAGTAGATTTCTCATACTAGTCCCATGACTGACTCGTAGTTTGTTTCACATTCAAACTCGGGTGCCCCTTTTTCTACATGGGCAGCCTTGTATTCAGGTTTAGCTGGCTCTTTCTGGATAGCTGGAGCTTAAGATGGATTTTATCATTTATCTCTTTTTATGCTGTTCAGCTCCTATTGTACATTATGTTTGTTTTCCGCTGTAGACATTTATGTATAGCTGAACTGTATTTGTACTAAGTAAGATCATGTATACTGTGTAACTCTAATGATTACGTTTATCCAGTATATTCTATTGTGCATTATCTGGTGTATTTATTTAATTCTGTTCTGCTATTATCTGTTTATGTGTTATATTCCAAAGATTACCCTTGCCACCGTCAGTACGGGGTTCGTGGTCGTCACAATTTGTTTACCTACATCAAAAGATTGGGCATGTTTATTTTTTTTCTTTTTCCAAAAAATCAAAATTTTACTCATTAAATAAGAAAGCTAGGTAGTAGATCTTTGGGAACAACAAAAATAAGAAGAACTTTTTCAATTTTTTTCCTATGGATGACTAATGAAAACCTTTCTACATGATAATAACACACAGTCAAAACTTTACATGATGACATCAATCATTTTTCATAAGTACAACAAAAAATATAAATCAACATGAAATTATTGGTTTGCTGGTTTGTATGAAATTTGAAAAGGGTTTGGAGACTTGCAATGGTGATATCGTTGTTGAGGTGATGGACGGTGGGTGGTTTGAATTATGGAAATATCAAGGAAGCTTAGACAACGATTAAACAATGTAGCCTTAAAACTACAATTGTATAGTTTGCATTGCTACTTCCAGCAAGTTTTAGTTTGTATTTTCAATTGATGAAAATGTCTAATTCTTGTTGGGTTTCATATTCAATTGTAAAACATTAAAAAATCAACTGAACTTAGATGTAGAATTTTGTATTGCTACTTCCAGCAAGTTTTAGTGAATTGAGTTTAGGAATGACAACATAACTATCCCTATGTATATTCTTTATCTTGAACTCAAGCATTTTCCACATCTACCCGGATTATCCCCTTATTATTAATTTTACCTAATTTTTTTTTCAAGATGATTATTACCATAATTTAACAAGAACTTCATTATGTACCCACTCTTTGTTTTCCCATAAGAAAACAGTTGACCCATTAATAAATAAAACTTTTGGTTTCAAGTTCACTAGCATATGCGATTTTACTAGCTACATAGATGTTGAAATACCCCTTATATTTGTGAAATAGGATTTCCATAACATATAAGGTACTACCTACCCTTGGAATAGAAGTACATGGTATCATCTTGAACCTGTGTGCCATATAGATAAGGCAAAGGTGTATGGAATAACAATGATCACAACTCTGGTGTTCAATTTGATGTTGGGTCTATATTTCCTCAATTGTGTTTCAATTAATTATGGCCACATTTTATGTATCCATACAAAAAACTGATTACTGTATGCATTACAAATTTTGTTTCTTACTTTTGTTACTGTATGCATTACAAATTTTGTTTCTTACTTTTGTTACTGTATTAATTATGGTCTATATTTGTAGAATTTGGCCACTAGATTATATAGTTGGCTCAACGCCAAGCCGATATTATGGCCTATCTGACATTTGTCCAAATCATGCTTATTCATTCATCCATCTACCAAACATTTTACACATTGATAGCTAAAAACTATTCACTGGCAGTTTCTTATTAAGCCAAATACATTCTCTCTCAAATTCGAATAATGCTAACTAGCTGACTGTTATGGATTTGTGCTTAACGTGAGCACTTATCTTCTTTTAAAAAAAAATCTAACACTAAACCAATTTTAGTTTACTTTTTCTAAACAATTATTACTCTACTGTACATGATACGTCTTCCGAACTCAATTTTTAAACTGGCTTAAGCTGTCAAAATTCCGCCTTTAAGCTTTCATTCAACTATTATTAGCTATCATCGCTGCAAGCCCTTTTTTTTGATGTTTTTGCCTTGCAAAGACTGGTGTAAAAATCCAGCATTTGAGAAATATAATAGTGCATTGAAGATGGAATATTCAATCATTCCACTCTTACACTGTAACACTCTTCTTTTAATTCTGCTATCAAAATATATCCATAAATGTCTGCCTTATACTCTATGATCAGCTATATTTCTCATCCAAATGAATATATACATGATAAATTCGATAATAGTTAATGTTGCAGTTACTGCAAGTAGTTCTAAAGATTCATAGACAGATCAGTGGTTTGAGCATTTCATGGACATATTATTTCTTTCTGTTTCATTATTTTGCATACTGCCATTAATGTTAGTAAATATAGGACAATATTTTCGGTTTAGCATTGAGCCAACGATATAATCTGGTGGCTAAATTCTTGTTTTATAATCAATGAAGAATGAATATCAGATCAGTGGCTTGCTTGCTATAGTGCTAAGTATGCATAACCAATGTGATAACGTGATTAATGGTCGTTTTTATAACATAAATGTATTTTCTCATTTAGTTTTCCCATTCAATATTTTCACATCCCTTGCATTTTCACATTTTACTTTCCTATTCAATATTTCTCCTACATAAATATATCTACTTATTAAATGAAATTTTTTTTTTTTTTATCTTTTCAATCATACCATATATAGCCATGTAATATGTTGTGTGTTGTGTTTGTTCAGAAAATCAAGTATGACGATATTATGTGTTGAACATTGGAAAGCTTTATCCCCTGACAAAGTATTTATTCATTGTTACATTCCTTACAAGCATTTTTTACTAGGTTTCATCCTATTGTGTTAAGTTTTAAACATGGTTGTCTGTGTGAATTTCCATATAAATGGGTATTTTAATCCTTTCTCTTTATCTTTATGTATATTTTTATTTATCTTTCAATGTGTAATTAGCTTATGATCTCCTAAAAGAAGCATATTATTCTGTGTGTGTTGGTGTATGTATGTGTGTGAAAACAATGACATTTGCATCTTTTTTTTTTTAATTTCCACTACGCATATAATAACATGACATAATTACTATGAATTGTCATTAACAGCCTGTATCTCATATTGTTCATATATTTACTGCAAAGTGCACCCATGCAAATGGTTCTTTCCCATGTATTGGCCTTGCTTCTTTTCTTTGCAACTATTTGATGTGTAATGCATTGAACAAAATCTGGTCATTTGGTGACTTCATATGAACAATATCTGGTCATTTGGTGACTTCATATAAACAAAATCTGGTCATTTGTTGTGCATTTATTTTGGTTAACGAACATTTCTTATGGACATAAATACATTTGAATACATTTGTATTAATGTATTGGAGGTTATAAGTTTTATAAATTTGCATACATTAATTTTATAACTCCACATGTTTTGATGTATTGAATGCATTAATACATTTTTATGGACAAATGCACTGCTGTTTTGGTAAATGTATTCAAAGTAAATGCACATCAAAATAAATCCATATAAATTTTTTAACTCCAATACGTTAATACATTTGAATAAATGTTTGTGGACATAATTTGTTGTGCATATAAATTCCAATAAATTTGCTTGTGTATAATTTACTACCTTAGCTTATGTGTTTGTTGAATTTATTTTGGTTGAGTTTATAAAACTGTTGTACGTATTGTTTGTAGATCATTGATGGGACCTTTTATCCTATTGCAAATTATAGTAGTGATTATTTTGTAGAATATGTTGGAACTAGGATAATAGAAGCATGATTATTATGTAGAACATGTTAGTCAGTCAGCTAAACTGGGATATGTTAGGGGTCAAATAGCTACACAGATGTGGAATGAGTATGTAACAACTCATCATTTATAGTTCAGGTACAATTTTATTTCTATTTGAATTTTAAAATTCATTCCATCCTTATTTCAGTAACATATTTGAATAGTTCAGGTACTCATTTTTTTTATTTACTTTTATTTTGCAGTAAATGTCTTACTTTTGTACTATCGTTTGCAAATGTGACTCGGAAGATATCAGAAGCGCGTTGCTTACAAAATTTGTGGTTGATATAAATATCATATTGTAATGAAAGATGCTTGAGTTGTTCTCTTTTAACTTTCTCTTTATCTAGCTTATTTCTTATATTATATATTTGAAACCGTATTATGAAATCTTTTATTGTAATTTTATTCTTGTACAATACGGCCTCATGTAGTTTAAAATACTGTATTCTCTTTAATGTTTAATCATTATGTTTATAATTCGGCTTATTATATTTCATCTATTATCAGTTTTTAAATAGCAGCTTGATATATTCACAGTTTTTTTATTCAACTTCTTTATGTCTGAATTTTTCGTTTTTTTGATTGATTTACAGCATGCTGTATGTATGTTCATGCAAACATGAAAAATGAATATAGTATATATTATTAGGGGCAATTATTTGAACATAAAATTAGATATAATTAGTGATAAAAATGATCTAGGTCGTTGAATTGTTTTGTCTTTATACGAAAGAGTGGAATTCATGTGGTGATCGAATAGTGAATGTTTGTTGTGTCATCAATTATATCTATATTTTGTGTGTAAAAAAACTTTCCTATATTATATACTACGTATTATACTTTAAACACAAAATTTGTTTGAATTGCCAAAATGAAAACTCAAATTTTCAAAATTTGAAAATTGTATTTCAAACCAAACGCAATTTTCAATTTTTAATTTTGAAAACATGTTTTCGTAAAAAGGATACCCAAACGCTTTTTGAGAAATAGTGAAAATATTCAAAATGGAAAATTGAAAACAACCATGAAAACTCAAAATTGAAAACTCAAAACATAAACCAAACGCCCCCTAACTCGTCGGTTCCCAACTAGATCCTGAGTAATAACTTCTCGTTTGGAATTCCTTTGCATCTCAGGTTCCAGTCGAATTGGTGTTGATCTACATAAGAGTTCACGATCATCGTCGCGTAGAAGAAGCTCAAATCTAGTTCGGTCCGGAGTCACCATCTCATCTTGATTCATGGTCATCATCGTGGTCGGATCGTGGTCCACTCGGGGCGGTTCATGAGTCCCTTCCCCTCCCCCCCCCCCCTCCGGTTCATGATCCCCTGGTTCGGGAGCCCCCCCCCCTCCCCCGCCCCCGTCCCGGTTCATGAGTCCTCCTCCTGGTCGGTTCATGAGTCGTCCCCCTGTTCGGTTCGTGAGACATATCCCCTTCAGGAACCGAAGTCCTCCTGGTTGGTTCGTGAGACATACCCGCTTCAGGAACCGAAATCCTATAGCTTTTTCCAGCAAGCTAATTTTGCCAAATGACGGCATTTTCAACCATTCTAACTTTCCTATGAAATCAAAAAAACATACCAAACAGTAGTAGCAACATATATAATCAATCAAAAACATTTAAGACATCAATTACCTAGGCTCTAAAAGATCAAGCAAACCCCGAATCTAGGATTTTCCCCTTAGCCATGCTTAACCATATCTAACTGTAGGAATAGCAAACTTAATCCAAATTAACCCAAATTCATTCCAGCGATATAAAATAATATTTTAGAATTTATACATACTTTTCCAAAAAAATTAGATATATAATTTCGCTAATTACCACTAATCACCCATAATTAGCCATAATTAGTGTATAAACATGAAAATCACTCACCTTAGCCAAAAGTAAATATTAGATCTGAAGATTTTAGTGACATTGATCAGATCCCAATGTAGTGCAGCAACTCTAACTCTAATTTGTTGTTAATCCGACTTGATTTGTTGTAGATTTGCTTTATTAGTGATTATAAAGCAATTAGAGAGCGATTTGGAAGATGGAGGCCATGATTAGAGTTAGAGTAATATTTGTGGCGGCTGAGAATATGGAACGGAATCGTTCTCTAACTACTTTCATCCCTCCCATAACCCTCATCCCGAATTGGGTTATGGACCCGCCTGATAATCACTTAATTAAGCCCAGTTAGGCTGTATTTCAATCTTCAAATCTTATTTCAACCATATCTCCCAAACTGTTTTGACTAATATGACCACTCTACGGAATGGGAAACTATCATCCAAATCCAATGAAAGTAGTTTCAGGTCAAAACTCCTTATCAACCAATAGTTATAGGCGAAACAAGATTCCTAGAGGCAAAAATGTCATTTAAAATTCGACAAAAATTGTGAATGTGGGAAATGACCTCAATAATCATTTCCCAAAATTACACGACCATATGACTTCGTATGTAAATGAAATAAATATTCTGCGATCCTTCGATACGTAGAATGCGGGTCATTATAATATTGAAGAAAGGATATCATATAAAATAATATATGCATGTACTTTCTTCTTGGTTCAGCACGGATTTAATATGAATAGATTTATACATATTTGTAAATGATGAAGACACCAAGGCAGTTTGAATGGGTAATTACAAAGATAAGCAGAATATGTTGGATCTCTTATAAACAAATTATTCATATTATTAAAGATAAGCATGAATGTTCATATTATTAAAATTAACATTTCGTCATGTCTCTCTCTTCAAAAATTTCCTCTTCCGCTGCTCATGCCCTGTCCTCTCATCGCATCCCATCGCTGCTTCTCTCTCCTGTACCGCCCTGTCCAATCGCTCCTAACCCTTCGCCGCCCCCGATCCCTCCTCCTATCCTCATTACCTCAGCCCAGCCTTGCTCATCTTCTGCCTATCTCCCTTCCCCGCATTCTTTTGCTTCATTATTTCAATCTAAGCCTAGAAATGCTGGGTCTTATGCTCCTATTCATTTAGATATCCCCTACGTTGGAAATCTGTGAATCCCCCGTCTATCGTAGTAGATGGTGGGGTACAGCAATGGTCTAAAAGTTTGGTTGGATCGTTCTTAGCTGGTAAAGTCAATTTCATAGTTGTTAAGATGCACCTGGAAAGGAATTGGAAACTGAAAGGAGAGTATGAAGTATTCTTTGATAAACAAAACTACTACTTCAGATTTGCATGTGAGGAAGATAAAAACATGATTCTGAGGAAGGATTTTATGTTCATCAAGGGTAAATGTTTATCATATTGAGGTTTGTTCCAACTTTGTCTTCTACTCAAGCTGCAATCAAAGTTGTGCCAGTTTGGGTGCATTTCTACAAAATTGCTATTATGTTATGGTCTTTGATTGGCACCAGCTGGTTAGCATGTCACTTTAGGAGGTTGATATACTTTGATGAAAACACATAAAAGATGAAAAAATTCGAGTATGCTAAGTGCTTGATTGAAATTAGTCTAAATAAGGAACTGCCAGAATTTTTGGTTGTCGGTGATGACTCTTGCCCTAATGTTATAGTTGAATACACATTGAAACCCTTGATTTGTACTACATGTAAAAAAATTGGACATAACAGTGCTCACTGTGACAAGACTGCTATAGCTAAGAGTGCTAGCTGTGTTAAGAAAGTAGATGTTAGTAATAATTCTAAAGTGGAAAAAATACAAATTAGTAAGGAAGAAAGAGTTTATAAAGAAAGGTGGAAATTTGTTATGAGAAATAGAAGGAAAATTGACAATATCAAAAGAACCTAGAAAAGAACATCGAAAAAAAGAAGTGTAGACACTAATGACAATACTGATATGCGGATGGAAAAAATGGCAGTGATGAAGGTAGTGCAATGATACATGAAGGTGGATCAGTTAGCATACAAAAGGAACTGAATATTAATGCTGTTAACATTCTAGTGGACATTGCCAAATCAGTTGAAATTGGGATCGAGCTTAATGGTATTGATCAAAATCATAATGGAAAAATGGAATTAAATGCTAATGGGATAATACTGATGTGTCTCCTATTGCTAGTAGTACTCAAATGGATAACCAAAACAGAAACGCACCAAAAAGCAAAGAAATTGAAGTGAATGTTGACAAAACCATTTCAGCAGTTCACTATGATATAAGTAAGAATTCTGAAACAATTAGCTCAAACATGGAAGTTATAGTAAGTGATAAACCTCCTATAACCTTTGTGAATACATATACCTATACTGCTGTGAATGATGGTGCACATGATCACAACAATTGCTCTGTGCAAATTGGGGACATGCACAGCTCCCTTGATAATGTAATCAATCCTTCAGTGCCGCCAATATCATCCACTTCACCATATTCTAACTTATCTTTGCCACTTGAAATCTTCATGGATCTTTCTACATCTAAATCTACTTTAACTTTACTAGTTCCTAATCCAACTCCTGCTGACTCTAACTCTCTCAGAAAGAAAGGCAGACCCTCTAAAAAGCAGCAGCTCAATGCCTCTTCTGGCATTGACTTTGATAAGGGTGTTACATACACCTCTGATCATGCTGGTATTCTACCAATGTCATCCTCCAAAGACCACTCAACTTCCTCATTTGGTGTTAAAACCAAAGCCTCCTTCTCTATTAGTTTATGATGATAGACAAAATTGCATACTGGAACATAAGGGGAGCTAATTCCATTGATAAACAACTTAAAATCTCCAACCTCATCTCATCCTGTAAAATTGAACTCATGATTATTGCTGAAACCAAACTCAACCACAAATCCACCTCCAGTGCTATGCGAACTATCCATCATGATTAGCATCACATTAAAAACCTTGCTCAAGCTCCTTCTGGGAGACTTCATATTCTTTGGAACCCCATCAAATTCTGTCTAAATCCTATCACTATCCATAGGCAATTCACTCTTGCTGAAATCTCTCATTTACCTTCCTATTATTCTTTTATGATTACTGATGTCTATGCCAAGAACAGTGTTATGCACAGGAAAATCTTACTTGACTCAATTCAATCTCTTCATCCTTCCATCATCCCCTGGATTTTCCTAGGGGATTGGAATTGCATGCAGTTATCTACTAATAAGAAGGGTGGCATTCCCCTTATATATAGACAAAATCTTCCTTTAACAATGCTATTCATAATGCAAATCTGATCCCCATAGCCTCCACTAGGGAATTCTACACTTGAAATAATTCCAGAAGATCTGGTGTTAGAACCTTTGGCAGACTTGACAGACCTTTCCAAACGTCTCTGCTCATACCACTTGGCCAAACCTTTCGGCCACTATCCCTCCTCCTATCTGACCACTCTCCTATGATATTGGACTGGGGCATAAGCTATGAGAGAGGACATCCCTCATTTTCATTTTTTAACAATTGGGCCGAACATTCAAATTTTATTAATATTATGCAATGTAACCGCAACATTAACATTTTTGGCAATCCTATGTTTATTTTGCAGGAAAAACTCATGAACATTAAAGTCATTCGTAGAAAGTGGGATAAAACCAACTATGGTGATGGCACTGGCTTGTCTTCTGATATTAGAGCCAAGATGCATCAGATTCCGTCTTCCATACAGAATAGCTAAAGTAATGTTCAGGCTGATTGTCTAATCAGTAAGGAAAAGCTCCTCTCAGAACAACTTTCCACAGCCTTAATAGAAGAAAATAAAATGGCTAAGAAGAAATTAAAACATAAATTGGACGTGAATGGAGATAGAAATACTTCCACCTTCCATAAAACTCTAAAGATCCAAAATGCTGGCTTTTTCATTTCCAATATTCAAGATATGGATGGTAATATTTGCAACTCTAAACCTACCATTCAAAATGCATTTTATGATTATTTTCAGAATTCCCTTGGTTCTTCACATAATTTCACTATTTCCCTCGACCACTTTGCTATGATCGACTTGCGTGCCATTTCCACAACTATGAGATGCAAAATTATTGAAGAAATTGCGGATGAGGAAATTAAAAGAGCAATTTTTGGAATGAAAGTTACTAGCTCTCCTTGTCCAGACGGCTTTAATGCATATTTTAATAAAGTTACTTGGGATATTATTGGAGGGGATGTGACTAGAGCTATAAAGAATTTCTTCCAGCACAATAAAATGCTTGGTGGAATTAATGCAACCATGTTGGCATTAATTCCTAAAAACTCTCATCCTACGAATGCTACCCAATAGCATCCCATTGCATGCTGCAATGTTGTGTATAAATGCATTGCTAGGATTATCTCTGAGAAAATGAAACGGTTTGTATATGAGCTTAAATCCCCTAACCAAAGTGCTTTCATAAATGGTCGTGGTATTTCTGACAATGTCCTCCTTGCTACTGAATTAATGAAGGGGTATAATAGGAAATCTATCTCCCCAGATGTGTTCTCAAACTGGATTTACAAAAGGCGTACAATTATGTTCACTAGATTCCATCATTTACATCCTCTACAAAATAAAATTCCATATCCCGTTCCTGTGTTGGATCTATGCCTGCATATCAACTGTTGAATGCTCTCTAAGTTGTAATGGGTCTACGTTTAACTACTTTAAGGAAACTCAAGGTATAAGACAAGGGAACCCGTTGTCTCCTTATATTTTTGTTTGTGTGATGGAGGTTTTTACTGTAATTTCAAAACTAGCACATTTCAACAAACAGATGGATTACCATCCTATGTGTAGGATATTTCATTTTCTGCCTTGCTTTTTGCGGATGATCTGCTGCTTTTTCTAAATCCAACCATAAGTCGATCAATGGTATTCTCAACATCTTAGCTCAGCTACACCATTTGACTGGATTATCCATTAATAAAAGAAAATATAAGATCAGGATAGCTGGTGTTCCTTAATATATTAAAACTGAAATTTATCATATATCTGCCCTGTTTCCTTTTGATTAATTTGAATACTACTTGGGCGTTCCTTTGTGCACCACCAGAATCAAGACATTTCAGTGCTTGCAGCTTTATGAAAAAATTACTTCTAAGATTTCTAGTTGGCCAAGCGCTAAATTTTCCATATCAGATAGACCGATCATAATTAAAGTTGTTGCTTCGGTCATGTGAATCTTCATTCTTCCGTCCAGACTTATTAACATGATTGACTTGGATTTCAACCACTTCTTGTGGCATGGTAATCCATTCTCTAAAAAAATGATTTTGATTGCTTTTAAACATGTCTCTTGCTCGAAAAAAGAGGGTGATCTAGGTGTTATGAATGTTAAAATATGGAACAGAGCTGCTTTATCGGCTAGAATTGACAAATTATTAATCATGATGGTAATCTTCGAGCTTCTTAGGTACATACTTACCTTATAAAAGATGCATACTTTTGGACAATGCTACCACAACTTGATTGCAGTTGGACTTGGAGAAATATGTTGCGTTATAGGGATGTGTTTCTCCCTATGGTTCATATTAGTATGAAAAACAAGAGGTATATTTCTTTGTGGCGCGATTCTTGGGTGTCAGCGGGTTATATTCTTAGTAATGATAGTTCATATAATCAAAGAAGGATGACTAGTATTTCAGAAGATGCTAAAGTGGATAGATATTGGCATGATGGTGATGTCTTCCTTCCAAACAGTTCCCCAGCTGATGTTACTAATGCATGGAGTATTATCAGTAGCCATAAATACTCTGATTTGGCTTGACATGCAACTTGGAATGTTGGTGTGCATAGTATTAGGATGATATATGATAAAATTATAAATAATGATGCTATAAATTTGCATCCTTGGCATTGTAGAATCTGGGATAATGGTGGTGCTTCAAAGGAGAACTTTCATCTTTGGAAGGTATTAAATAATGGTTTATTAACTCTAACTAGACTTAAGAAGATTAATGTGGTTCCCAGTGCTTCATGTGTACTATGCAGTAGGGGTGAAGAATCGGTTGAGCATTTATTTTTTGAATGTGGGTACACCCATTTCATATGGGAAAATCTTTTGCTGCGTTTCAATCTTCACCGTCCTTCCTACATATCTAGGATTGAATGGTTCACAATACTTAAAGCTAAATCTAGGAAAGGGGATATTTTGTTGAAATTGCTAAAAATAAAAATTTGTATATGATTTGGATGGAGAGGAACATTAGAGTGTTTGGAGGTGTGGTTACTTCTAAACACTCAATGGTGTTATCTATCATTAGACATATGAGACGATTTCTTGTATACATAGTGTGCTAGCACTTCAAACCAGTTTTGAGCTTCTGTGCCTGTGCAAAATCTCTTTCTCTTTCCCTTATTCTAATTAATAGTGGCACAACCCACTATAAACTGTCGGCTTGCCTTGCAAAATATTATGAAAAACTTATATATTAGGCTGTGTTTATTTGTCGTTTGATATAAGAATAAAGGATTAAAATGCTGAAATGATGAATAATTAGATTTTTGAATCTGGAATTTGTTAATCAGGAATATAGTGAGAAGAACTTATGTTTGAGATCAATACTTATCTTCGATTTGTATTGCTAAACTCTAAAGAGAACTGGGTATGTATAATTGTAACGTCCTATATTTTTAACGGTTTAATAATTAATTTATTTAATTATTTAAATAATGGTTTGGTAATTTATTTGGCTTAAATTAAACAAATCCTGATTTATATTTTTATTAATATAAATAATGGGATAATATGTTTATTTCTGAAACAATCGGAAATAGTTGAACTCACAGTAATCTATGAATTGGATAATATAAGAGATTTAATTCAGTTTAGAATTGAATTATAATAGCGAAATTTTTATTAAACGACAAGAAACGTTCGAATCTAATTAACTGTATTTTTTTAGTGTAAGTGAAAAATGGAGATTCCGTCTTAAATATTGTAAGTTATGGTCAAAACAAATTTCCAGAAAGTCGCTATGGAATCATTTATTAACCATAATGATTTATTAATTATAATTAAATATCGATTTCAAATATAGACAAGATTTTTGAGACATAGGGTTAATTTAATTTATTGAATTTGGTTTGTAATTTTTATTTTGGAAAATAAACACTTTTTTATTTCGAAGTATTTTGCACCCTGAATCAGCATTTTGGGGTTTCACAGAATTAGTTAACTTGTTTGTGATATTATAGTTTTATAATCCTGACATATTGCTCATCATAACAGTATTTCTATTTTTGTCGGTAACGATTCATAAACGAACAGAATTCTACGTAATGGGGTATGTTTAACTTTATAATTTAAACTTAAAAGACAACGGATATGGTTAATACTCTGAAGTTTTGAATTGATTGTATTATCAATATTTTGGTTCATGTGATAATTGTTTCTAGATATATGTACATATATTTCGATTGCTTAGCAGTTAAGTGTTGGATTGTCTTCGGCTAGGCACAGCTACTCTATCTCTGGATCACTCAAACAAGTACAGAACCACATGCTAAAAGAATAGGAAATCGTGCCCTTTTAATTAGTAGTTAAGTGACGTAGTGTAACCACTCACCTCTTGTTTTTTTGGTTCGTGCATCTAGAAAACTTCCATTGTAGGTTAGTGGTGAGAAACAAATGGTCTTCGAAACCATTTAATAATATACTACATGAAAATAATTATAACCCATATATACTGAAACTTCCTTTTCATTTCTATCTGAAGGGTGCGATTACGGTGGCCTTGCTCGAGTATTCTCAGTACCCATAGAGATCAAACTCTTCATACATTTCTGGACCGAAGTACGTCGCAACTTCCGTGGTAGCAAGAGATCTATTGTGTAGAGTTTTGATGGTGAGTGCCATAGTGTTGCTCATTGGAGTTTTAATGGTGAGATAGGATGGGTGGAGTTTCAACGTGGATTTAGTTAGGCGAAGGAGGGTGTAAACATAGAGGGAGGGGTGCAAAATTTTTTGAATGTGGCCATTGAAGTGACGTGGAGCTCGCGAGTCATATTTAAGAAGGAAGGTGGCACCAGTATGGGTTCTAACGAAGGGATGTTGGGTCGGTTTTGGGTTAATAAGAAGGAGATAGTGGAAATGGTAATCAACAGTAGAGGTTGGAATTTCAGTGGCGACAGAGAAAAGAGGAGCAGTAGGAATGGAATAAATGGCCATGGGTGTATTAAAGACTTGCGGGTTTGTCTTCCTAAGACGGAGAACATGTCTGAGGCGGGTGGGCTTTGTTTTTAAGGAGTGGTTCGGTATTAAAAATAAAGGTGAGCCCAATATAAAAATAGAAAAAAGAATAAATGGGAGACGCATTGCGTGAAAATGGATATGCATGGGATACGTAAATTTTATTCGTGCCAAGGTATATGTGAGGTCAAGCCAGCGAAGACACACCCCATACCTTGTCGTAGTATAGCCATTGCAGTTATATATTTTCAAGCCAGTGAAGAATGTGCGTGTAGTGCATGTTTGTGCATGTGAATGGGAGAAGTACTCGAGTGCATTCGGGGGTCATTTGTTGTGAGGAAGGGAGCGCTGTGGTGTTTCGGGTTGGGTACAAAGACGTGGGTTGAGTTTATGATGGGTAAGGCCCAAATTAATTAATGTAATTTAAGTTAGTTTAAAAAAAAATTAATACGTACACATTGTAAAATACGTAATGTTTCCATATGTGATCAGAATGACGCAAATTTGGATCCGTTCGGATCATGGAGTCGTAGGCTACATATTGGGACTATTCTAGAGCGATTAAGAGCTCGTTACAATTTATGGAAAAATAAAATGGTCGATTGGATCAACCGAACGTTAATTGTTATTTATCGATTAAAGACCAAAGTGAGTAAGCTCACTAACTCTGTCTAGTTTTATAATCTTATAAACGTTATTTAATATTAATAAAAATAATTGATTGCTGTGTGGTGTGGTGATTGTTTGGACAATTTGCTGATTAATTGTTTGAAATTTTGTACACAAATACATATATATATATATATATCATTAGTTAAATATCGGTTCTATTTATTTTAATATTTCAAATAAATGTTTTTTTTGTTGATTAACATCTGTGGATGCAGGGAAAACAGGTTGGAGGGATCTAACTGGGTTCGTCAACAGTTATATTATTGTTTTTCATATATGTTTAAGAATGGAGTTTTGATGACAACAACCTTATTTCAATTATCATTGATTATAATATATATGCTAACACTTTTTGTATACGATATTTATATGCTTGAATTATATACAGGAAATATTATTGAAGACTGTATGGTTATAAAGATGATAGAGATTCATAGATTAGAGAAATTTCAAGACTCATGAGTAATCAAGATTTAAAGAATTCAAGAGTCCAAGATTAATGTAGTTATAGAGTTTAGATTTTGTAATACTCTAAATAGCACTCCAGGTTCAAATTCTAATTCTAATTTGCATATTCTAATTTTCAATTCTATCCTCAATCCTCTCTATTTTATTCTTCTACTTATTTTATTCTTCTTTGTTTTCCAAACTTAAGTTTTATATATTTATATACTTTATATTTATATTCTTATACTTTATATTTATAGTTTAAAACCTTATAATTTTATAAATATATTTATATAGTTTAAAATTATGTTTTCATATGTTTTTTTGTCATTTAATATTAATTTACAACACTTGATTTTGGATAAAAATTTCCATAATTATTTTCATATCAAAACACGTGAAAAATGCTTTGAAAATAAAAAATATACAAGGGTATGTCGACATACAAAAAATACATGTCGACATAAAAATTTCACTTTTTTCAATTTTGAAAGAAAGTGTCTTTTCACTATTTGAAACGATTCAGAACCATTACAACCTTTCATACTCTATAAAAAGGGGTTACAAACGAATTTTTTATCATCTCTTCTTCTCTAACTTCATCCTCTTTCTCTACACCATTATTCTTAATCATTTTTATGGTTTTTACACTTATATTTGGCCGAATTCAAATCTGATTTGATCAAACTTCTTCTTTCTTCACTCTCTACTCTTTGAATCAAGTGCTATTGAAGAGTTATAGGGATGTTTGTAATTGCTTGGGTTTAGTGAAATAGGAATCAGTGTGTCCTTCTAGTCGTGAAATCAGGGAAATAAGAATCAGTGTTTCCTTATAGCCGTGAAATCAGGGAAATATGAATTGGTGTGTCCTTGTAGCCGTGAAATCAGGGAAGTAGGAATTGCTGTGTCCTTGTAGATGATAAATCAAGGAAGTTGTACTTGACTATTGGAAATAGTAATAAAACTCTGCGCAATCCAGCGTTGTGCGGGACTGGACACAGGAGCAATCCGAACTAATATAAAGTCCGTCGTGTTCTTTCCTTTTCTACATAATTTTATTTTTCATTTGTGTTTGAATCTGTATTTGTGATTGTATTTGTGGTGTTTGATTCATCCCGTAGTTCACATTAGTTTTAGATTTTGTTTAAATTCTTACAAACACTACTCACCCCCCTCTAGTGTTTGCTTTACCTTAACGATCCATTCCGCATTCCATAACAATTGGTATCAGAGCAAGGTCTTTCAAAAAGTTCATAATTTGATTTTTGAAATTTTGGTAAAACGGAAAATTTTGGAATCTTTGTTAATGCTACTGTATTCATGCATTGCATCAATGTTGAAAAAGTCTGCATATAATAATGTTACAGAAGCATGTGATCTACTGAAATATTGTTCAATTCAGAAAAGAATGAGTTCTATGGCTTTTGAAAATTCTAAAGTTGAAAAGATGCGTAAACAGTCTGTTGGCACTTTAAGTTCTATAAAGGCGGCTGTTGGAAATTCAAATCTTGAAATGGTGTGTTACACGTCTGTTGAAAATTCAATTTCTGGAAAGCAATTATTGGAAATGAAAAAGGACAAATGGATACTGGATAGTGGCTGTTCGAGACATATGATTGGAAATCCAGAATTACTCAATAATTTGAAGTATGAAGATGGCGGATTGGTGAACATCAGAGATAATTCTAAAGGATATATGATTGGAATCGGCAATGTCGGTAATTCTGAAACTCCTACTATTTCTGATGTTTTATTAGTTAGGAATTTAAAAAACAACTTACTAAGTATAAGTCAACTTTGTTATAAAGTGTTAGATCCAAAATTGGCTCCAACACCCAAATTTTCAATTATGCAAAGATTGATATCAGAAAAAATGCAAGAAAAAACAAGAAAGACATGAATTTATAGTGGTTCGTGTTAACGAGCCTATGTCCACTTTATATCTATGACTATACTTAAAATTCAAGTACAATCGACGATTTATCTCTTAACCTCACTTTTACAATGTTGATTCGCTCAATAAATTCGAGACAACTTTGAACAATAATGGGGATATAATAATGGCGGAGTTTGAGCTCAGAATTGCCAAAAAGATCCTGAAAAATTTCCAGTCTGGGGTTATTTATAGCTGATATTTGCAGACGGATCGCGGACATATGTGGCAAAAATCTCGAAAATCTTGGACTAGTTCGTAGCTTGAGGAAGAAATGGTCAATATGAGAGTTACGGACAGGTGTCACGAGATCCTGCATTCTTGGATCGTGATGGACTTAGTCATAACCTTCACTGCGTCTTCTGGGCTCGGATTAGGTCACGTATGAGTAGACGGGTCGGATCGCATAGGAAAGGACGAGTCGAATCGAGGTGACGGGGGCGATCGCGATCGTGGCAAGGTGGGGCGATCCGATCGGGTCTTCGAAGGCTAAAGGTGTGAAATTTCATATTTTCCTCATGTGTGCGGACCTTGGTGGCTTGGTTAAATAGCTACCCAACATTTTGCCCCCTCGAAGTATGTTTTATCAAGGATGTAACATGCTTCGAAGGTGGGGAGATATCTTTTCATAGAACGACGCAAATCAGTGATCGTAACTATTTGAAATGTCGTACTGCTTCAAAAGGTCACGTCCTTTGGCTGGTATAAATATCAGATTAAATCTTCGGTCATTTCTTTACTCATCGGCAGATTTCCATCTCTTAGATTCCAGAAAATATTGCAATTAAACTACCAAGTAAGTTAGATTTTCTTCTTCTTCTCTCTCCCCTTTTCCTTTTTTTTAAGCGTAGGATACGCTTTGACTCGTGAACATGGTATTCACCATGGTCCATGGATACAACCTCTGTCACGAGTCGATGGTCAAGCTGGTTTCGTTAAGACAGCCCTTTCATTTTCGGCTACATGCCTTCAGCGGAACGGGCCATACCACGAGTCGAAGTGGGCTCCTATTCACAGCCCATTCGCTTCTAATAAAACAAAAAAGAGGAGATGAATGGTCGCCGCTTTTTCTGTAAAAACCGAGCCCTCTTCCTCCTTTTCCCTTCTTCTTCTTCATGTTGCCGCCGCCCATTCTTCTAGTTAAAATCCTAATTTCGACCCTTATCAAAAATTGAGAATTAATTAGAAGGTAATGGCATGAAGTCTATTTTTTATTTCATGTTGAATTCTCTTTTATTTCCGCTGAGTTTACAGCGATTTGGGGATGGTAATAATAAAGGCACTGGATTTAAACGATGGCCATGGGTTTAATTTCATGGTTTCAAAGATGGAGAGCAAAAAAGAGGAGGAAGAAGAACGAGCAGGTCGGGCTGGTTCGTGGTGATGGCGAGGGAATGGTTCGTGAGGGTGGTAGATGGAAGGATTAGTGTTTGGATAGTGAGCCGGGTCGTGGTAATGAGTAGGTCAATGGTTCACGAGAGTATAGGGAAAGGTGGATCGCGAGAGGTTATCACGATCCGTACTGGTTTCCACGATCCGATGCTCTTCCATGAGCTGGTGCTTTGCCGCGAGCCCACGCCTGTTTCACGATCCGACGATGCATCACGATCCAGACACTATCCCACGAGCCAGTTGGACGAACAATTCGATGCGCATGTTGACCAAATAATGCAATGCAACTCTGATAAATCAATAGACAGTTAGGCTAGAGCCCTCGAGAAGAACTTCTTGGACTAATCAACAACATGACTTAACAATATATTTATTGCACTTATCCAGTTTGCTTCGTAGCTTTATTTTTCCGCATCATATATACTTGCACACACAAGCACTTGCACTTACACACACGGGGAATGGGTAACTTGTGTTCTAATTTTTACTTGCCAACACAGCTATGTCTGAAAAACAAGTGACTGATACATTGAATGAGAGTACCGAATCAGAGACATTAATACATCATAACCCTAATTTGCTTTCCTCTGATTCAAATGAGGAAAAATCGGATCCTGATTATGAGACAGGCACCGATATAGAGTCAGCAACTTCTGAGAGCACGTCCCTTGAAGATGAGGATGATCGAGCTCCTGATGAGATGCCGAGTGCTAGGGAAATAGAAAAGTTCACTGATTCTTTACCTTCTAAGTTGGACGATATAGAACTTAAGAAAATATGTTTAAGACACGGGATTCCCTAGGATGATGTGAAACTTCCAGAAGGCGAGAACAGACCTCATTCTTCCCCAGAAGGGTACATGACCATTAGTCAACACATGTGCTGAGTAGGGGCTATTCCCCCTTTTCCTCCATTTGTTGTTGATCTCTTAAGACAGTTACAAATTGCCCCCATGCAACTCCACGTGAATGCCTATGCAGCTTTGTATACTCTGTACGTTGCTTATATGGAGATTCTGCAAACTGAGCTTACTCTTAAAGATTTGAAGTTCTATTATCACTTTAAACATCGTTCCGTAGGGGCTCCCAATTTCTCTTTCTTCGAATCAGTTGCTAATGGAAAAGTTGTGATGGATGGTTATAGTAATATAGGGGATGTCAAATCTGACTGGTTCTATATAAAACACCAAGCCGGATGCGCGAGGAGGTGGCTACAAGCGAGTATGTTTCCAACATTTCCGTGTTTAATTCGAATGCATAATTTTGGTACTAATGAATTACTTTGTTCCATACAGATCACAACTTTGAGAGAACGGAAGGACCGATATACAAAGACTGAATGTCACGCCTCCTCAAGAGTAACTCCGGTTGCTTAAGGAATAAGAAATGTATTACCGACGAGAACCTTCACAAACACCGTCTCTTAGACATAAGGTTAGACTTGGAGCGGGCGGTAAACCTTACAAGTATATACCCCCGGCTGAAGGGGAAGGAACTTCTAAATCTGTAAAGACGACTACTCTTCGCAAGAGTCCTTTGCTAATGATTAATCAGGATGACGAAGATTTAATATGTATAAAGGAGATGAGGAACGAGCTGATGAATCAAAGGAGGTTCCAACCTCCGAGGGGCAGTCTCCCTTAAGAACTTCATCGCCAGTCAAGTCTGTCGCCCAAGACGAATTAATGGAGGAAAAAATTCTTGGGGAATTAAATAAAATTCCTTTGCCAGATGATATTTATACTCAAGAATATTTCGGAGGGAAACCAATTTTTCCCATCTCCGAAGAGACGGGTGCCCCAGTTGGAGAAAAAGAAGTCACCCAAACGAGCCTAACTTCGGGCCCTGGTCCGTTTAAAAAAAGGGGATTTCACGGGATGCACAGAACACATGCACCATTTGTCATAACACTCTTTTGCTACCGTGGTTCATAATTCTAATACACACTTGTTTCCTTTACAGGAAAAATGACTCGTAAACGGTCTTATTCTTACCATTCCCTTCGCGAGGGCACACCAAGCCTCCTTCCAGATCCTAAGCACACTCGTAGCGATAGTCGGGGAAGGGATAGTCGTCGGCCCCGAGATTCTCATCAATCTTATTCTGCACGACCTCGATCTCCACCAAAGCAAGGTTATGGAAAGCCACATAGTCGTCCATTGCCACCAGCTGGGGAGAAGCAACTATCCATAGATTTAACCCCTCCAAAAAGCACTCCTTCTCATGCTCAATCTTCCAAAAGAAACCCCGAGTCAGAGGACAAAAACAAAGATGAGAGAAAGATTATGGAAAAGGGGAAGACAATTCCTGCTTCCTCTAGTGAGCGTGGCTTGGATACTACTGCTGTAAAAGATGTTGCCCCCAATTCTGAGATTATGGCTAGGCTAGAGCGCTTACGAAAACAATTTCCTGATATTTACTTTGAGAGAATGGTGTTCATCCCAGATCTTGAGCCTGTCCCCGAGGATTGGGACATAGAGGGGATAGGGTATGTATGCCATGCAGCTAAACAATACAGGGTAATGAAGAAGCATGCCGCTACACTCTCTACTATCATCCGCCAAATGGAGACGGACGTGGCCAGTGCCATAGTAAAGATTGATAATGATGCTAGGGCTTGGTGCAAAATGGAAAAAGAACTAGAGGATGCACAGGCCCAACTGGCTTTAGCTCGGCGAGACACAGAGAGTTACAGATCCGAGTTGGAGAGTGCTAGGGAGCGTTTTCGCAACGAGCTCGACTTAAATAGCCAGGAGCGGGTGGCCCTGAGGAAGGAAGTAGAAGATCTCGGGGCGGTTAACACCGAACTGAAGACAGTACAGGATCATTTTTCTGCTGAGAAAGAGGCCTAAGAGAAAGAGAGGGTGAGCTTAAAAGATGGCCTTGCCCTTGCCAAGAAGGAGAAGTAGGTTTTAAATTATCAACTTGCTCAAGCTGAGGAGCGTGCGGCTCTCGCCGAGAGCAATGCCAATAACGCTCTTGAGTCAGCAGCTGCTGCGGCCGATAAGCTCGCCGAAAGAGAGAAAGACATAGATAGTTTTGAGGAACTATTGTTCGATTTATTCGGTCAAGTCATCAAGAATCGAGACATCTCTTGGATTCCAGACTACTATGTTACCTTGGCCAATGTATGGGAAGCAATTGTCGAGGGTGAGAAGCGGTGACTGGGGGTCGACGAGATTGACGAAAGCCAGTTAATGCAGAACTTTCTCAGAGGTGAAGAACCTGAGGCTTTGGAGGAAGGTAGACGCCTGATCCATGAGGAAATGGAGAGGGAAAAGAGCAGGCTCAAGGGCAATGATACGGTTGGCGAGAGCTCGAGCTCGGTGGTAGGGCCTAAAACCTCTGAAGTTGAGGGATATAACCCTGATGATCCATTGATCCCCTTGGCACCTACTCCTCCGATTTTTGGGACCACCAGTACAAATCTGGGAGATGAGTCTGCTGAAGGTATCTCCATATTGTCTCCACAGTTCATTAAAGCAATCGTAACCTGTCGTCATCTTACGGGACAGATAACTTACGTGGCCATATCTCCTCCTGATCTACTAACCTTTGCTTCTCATGGTGTAGGTATCAAAGCGGTCGAAAAGGATGCAGGGGAGAAAACAGCGGAGGAGAAAGTTGATGTTCCTCCGGGTTCGAGTGTTGAAGTTTTCGAGATTCCAAAGCAAACCGAGGGCACAACAAGTGATAGAGTTACAGTAGCACCCACAGAATCCGGCACCGGCGCTCCTGCAGATGCTGAGATTATTGCTGCTTTGCATGACACGGATGGCAGTCACGGAGACGAGGAAGAGGAGGAAGAAATTATTAACGAGGCAAAGGGTGATGATAGCAAAACCTTGGCCGACATACAGGCTAGGAAAGAGAAGCAGTTGGCTCTTAGGAGGGAGGAACAGAATCCTGTGTTTGTGACCCCTAGTTTTGAAATCGACCCCAAAACTGGGTTAGTCATAAGATTCTCTTCTAAATCGATAACTTCACAGCTTGCATCCGAACCTTCCAGTCCTTCTCCGGAGCCTCTTGTCGATAAGAGGAAGAGGAAGAAAAGCGACCGCTCCGGTACTGATAAAGAGGAGTTGGAGAAACAGAAGAGGGACAAGAAATCAAAGCCATATCCCAAGCGTAAATAGAATGCAGTTATTAGCTTATATTTTAGTTTTAGGATTTTCTTTGGCCAAAAGATGTAGTTGTGGGAGTGGCCCTCACTTTTTGTTTAGTT
The DNA here is from genome assembly GCA_030737875.1 of Allium sativum. NCBI lineage: Eukaryota > Viridiplantae > Streptophyta > Magnoliopsida > Asparagales > Amaryllidaceae > Allium > Allium sativum. The sequence continues at coordinate 453,594,760 of CM060915.1, read as the reverse complement.
TCTCGTTTTTGTAAATCTGCTTCCAGTAAATAAAGATCCATTCCTTTTGCACCATAGTGTTCCTGCAACTTCATCATGTTAGCAGAGTTTAAATAATCATAACTGAAACTTTCATAGTTAAATATTAAGTAATGATCAATAATCATAACGAAAACAATCATCGGGAAATACACGTGCTAAATAAATGTGTAGTGATGCACGTATATACTCCTAATTAATCGTCATTATAGTGCCTGGCCAGGGCTTATTGGCGATCGATTAGGATTATATCCATACTATCCCGATCTTTCAGTGGGGTAATGGTTCTTGCGGTGCTAAGTCTCTAGCGCCTTTATACTTTCCCAATCCTTCAGCGGGTTAGAGTTCGTATGGCGCTAAGTCTCTAGCACCTTTATATTCTCCTGATCCTTCATTGGGTTAGAGTTCGAGTGGTGCTAAGTCTCTAGCACCTTTATGCTCTCCCGATTCTTCACGGGTTAGAGTTCGAGCTTGATTTTTTGGTCTGCTCACCGATCCTTCAACGGGGCAGGAGTTCTGGGGGCGCTAAGTCTCTAGTGCCATTATACTCTCCCGATCCTTCAGTGGGTTAGAGTGTTGTCAAGGCGGTTTTATCATGGTGCACCTTCATGCCTTGGGGACGTTATCTTCGCGTCCTTTATACTCTCTCCCTGATCTCGGGAGTTAGAGTGCTATCTGTAGTGCGATTTACCTCGCGTCACCTTTTGGAACTTTAATTACCGCGAGCCTCCCGATTTGCTGGACGACGTTTTGAATTAGCTGTTTTGAGATTACTGCGTAAATTTAAAACAAAGCTCGAAGCAGTAACGGTATATATGAACCAAACATAAAAGAGCAGAAATGGTGTAGTAAAGGTAAATGACACATAGTGTTTTTATAGTGGTTCGGTCGAATCATGACCTACGCCCGCTTTATAATCTTTTGTTCAAATAACCGGACTGTTCTAGGCAAGTCGAGCCTTTTTACATGGTTCTAAAAACGAAAGAGTAAAACTGACACTTTTATGTCAGGTAAAGCCGCAAATGCTGGGCATTCCACACTCTGGGGATTTCATTTCCATCTACGGTCGCTATCTTAAAGGTTCCATTATCAAGCCTTCTTAAAATGGAGTACGGTCCTTCCCATTTCGAGCCCATATGTGCCGAGGGCAGAAAGACGCGCTTCAGAACCAAGTCTCTGGGTTCGAATGTCGAGCTCGGACTCTTCTGTTGTAGTACCGAGCTATTTGTTGTTTGTGTCTCAGGGCACGTAAGTCGACTTCATCCCTTTTTTCCTCAACCATGTCCAGGGATTCAAGGAGCAACTCATTGTTGGTCATCGGATCGTAATAAATAGTTCGATGAGATGGTACTTCTAACTCGACCGGAATAACTGCTTCAGCTCCGAAAGCAAGGGAAAACAGGGTGTGGCCCATCGCCGGCTTATACGTTGTTCTATAGGCCCATAGTGCAAGGGGTAATTCATCAACCCCCATAGCTTTGGCCCTCTTCAATCTTTTCTTTAGAATGGACTTGATTACCTTGTTTGCCGCTTCAACTTGTCCGTTCGATTGCGGATGTGCCACAGAGGTATATCTTTTCTCAATGTGATACTTCCGACAGAAATATTGAAATTCCATGCTGTCGATTTGGGTCCCATTATCGGTTATGATGACTTTTGGAATACCGAATCGACAGATAATGTTCTTAACGACAAAGGTGATCACTCGCTTGGTTGTGATCGTGGTCAAAGCCTCCGCTTCTACCCATTTAGTAAAATAATCCACGGCCACAATAGCAAACTTTGCTCCGCCTTTTGCTAGGGGAAGGCTCCCAATAATATCAGTTCCCCGCATGGCAAAAGGCCACGGGCATTTCATTATCTTCAACTGGCTAGGTGGCGCCCTAGGAATCTTGGAGAATTTCTGGCAAGCGTCGCAACGCCGTGCATATTTGGTTGCATCCTTGTTTATGGTGGGCTAAAAATAGCCGTATCGCATTATCTTCTTTGCCACTGTTTGCCCCTCGGTGTGATCGCCACATTCGCCTTCATGCACCTCTTCCAGCACACGCTTGATGTCTTTGTGAGCGATGCAACGGAGGAGGGGCATCGAGAAGCCTTGTCTGTATAGGACATTGCCCTGCAACACATAGCGGGAAGCCCTCCGTATAACTACACGCCTCTCACTTTTCTTTGACGGGAGCGTTCCATTTATCAAAAAATTCTTTAGGGGAGTCATCCATGACTCCCTTTCAGGTTCAGTCTCTAGTACTGGATCAACTTCCATCTGATCCACGCTAGGGAACTGTAATACTTCAATCGGAACTAGCTCCGTATGTTCTGGATTCTCGGAACTAGCCATCTTCGATAACTTGTCCGCTCTTTGATTCTCCGTTCAAGGAATGTGAGATATACTATGGTAATCAATACCATCCAGCAACTTCTTCACTTTTTCCAAATATGATATCAACCTTGGACCCTTAGCCTGAAAATTATCATTAACTTGGTTCACGAATAAATTGGAGTCACAAAAGATGTCTAGCTTTGTTATGCCTAGTTCCTCTGCAAGCGTCAAACCGAAAATTAGAGCTTCATACTCTGAATCATTATTAGTTGCGTGGAAGTCCAATCTAAGAGCGTAATATATTAGCTGTTTCTATGGAGTCTCAGGAACCACTCCGGCACATGATCGCCTGTCATTTTTAGCTCCATCAGTGTATAGTTTCCAGACATTAGGGTCAAGGAGTAGCTTCAGCGGATCGTCTTCCTCGGTTACCGCATGATCCTCTAGGATGGTAAATCCACGTATCCAACCTTCATATGGCTTCAAATCCTTCGGCTCGGGTTTCATTTGGTCGAATGTTTTCTTGAAAAAAATGTTGACTGAACTCCCGTTATCTACCAAGACTTTATGAACTATGGCCGGGCCGATGGTGACTGTGATCACCAATGGATCTTCAGTTGGGGAGTGTACTCCAATACTCTCTCGCTCGCGAAATATGATGCCATCGGACATCGTCTTTTGTTGCTTAATCGGAGCATTGTCCTCGGGGTTACTACATTCCCCCACTTCAAAGTGTTGTTTAGCTGCGTTTATGTATTGATCCATAGCTCTGAAACTGTGCCCTGCCAGGTGAAGCCCACCAATTATGGTATTGATAACGATATTTTTCCCTTTTTGCTGAGCCGTCGGCTTGGCAGTAGGTTGGCTTTGGTTCGGGGCTTGTACGGCTTGCCTCTTATCCCTAGTAGTTACCTTATACTCATCGAGCTTCCCTTCTCGGAGCAGCCTTTCAACCACGTCTCTCAAGTGATTACATTCGTTTGCGGAATGACCATGGATCTGATGGAAAAGACAGAATTTTCTAGTTTCACGCTCTTTCTCTGTAGAATCTCTCGGAGACCTTTTGTACTGGAGGACATTATATGTATCCAGGAAGATGTTCTCCAATGTGTCACTTAACGGTGCGAAGTTCTCAAATGGTCTGGGCCAGGATCTCCTCTGAGAGTCATTTCCTCGATTTCTTTTTCGATTATTGTTATTATTATTCCCTGATGTAACGACCCAGAAAATCTGAACCAATTTAAAATTTTAAAATTGGCTAAAATAATGGATTTTAAATATTTAAAATAAATATTTTAAATAATAGCGATGAAAACTGAGTTTGAATCGACATTTGAAAACGAATATAATTAATTATAATTATATATAGAATTGAAAATGGCGCGGTAGTTCGATAATTCGATTTCAAACTTCAATTGAATATACCGGGTGCAAAACAACACGGATTTTAGTGAAACCAAAAACATTAGGATCTAATTGATGATATCTTTCCAACGAATCCGACCAATCGAAATTTGATAGCGGGAATCAAAAGATATGTCCAGTTGAAAATTCTGAATAGTCGCTATGGAATTCAGGCCCTTAAAAATGGACATTTTGCAAACGACCTCGGATTTCGACGAAACCGCTTTTGTTGGATCCGTGTTGTAAAGTTATTGCTAGATTTCAAATTTCATAATTTTTCGAATCAATATGTGAGCGTGGCAAAGGAAAACGCGTTTGACCGGTTTTAGTTGATTTTAATCGACTGGAAATTGACCATTTTTCAAACGGTCTCAGAATTCGTCGAAACTAGTTTTGTTAGGATCGTATCGTCAATACGAAACTAGAAAATAATTTTCTAGAATTTTTAGAGTTAGTATGTGACCCCGGTAATTTGAAATGTACGTTTAAAATTCAATATAGTGATTTAAATGTAAATTCAACCGAAACTGATTGTAACGATCTAATCAGCTTGCGATACATATCCCATTGTGTTCGGAATGGGGGTAAAACGCTATGGACGACAGGCGGTGGGCCTCGTTTCGAGGTCGTATGTAAAAGTCAACTTTTTTTGAAAAATTAAATAATAAAATAATAAAATAAATTTTAATTCCCCCCCCCTTTATCTCCCTTTCTGCCCCCCCCCCCCCCCGATTCATTAAACAGAAATAAAAAAAAAGGAAAGAAGAAGAACGGAGCAGCAGCAGCCGCCGCCCCCCTCCGTCCAGCTTCCCTCCTCCCAGTGGCGCAACCCCCCCTCCCCAGACCGCACGAGCGCGACGAAGACGAGCCCCCCTTTCTTCGAATTCAAACCACCACCGAAGACCACCCACCTCCAGCACCTCCTACCACCGAGCATGGCCGTCATCTCTCCCCCCCTTCTTCGCAGGTTAAAGTAAGTTGGTTTTATTTTATCTTATTTTTATTTTAATCTGAAAATTTCGATTTTAAGATTTAAAACTGATTTCGATTTTAAAGTTTAAACTGATTTCGATTTTAAGATTTTAAAAACTGATTTTTGAAAAAAAAAGATTTAAAACTGATTTTTTTTAAAGTTTAAAACAGATTTTTAAAAGGGTAAAAACAGATTTTTAAAAGGATTTAAAAACAGATTTTTAAAAGGGTTTAAAAACAGATTTTCGAAAGGGTAAAAACTGATTTTTAAAGGAATTAAAAACTGATTTTTTTTGAAAGGTTATAAAAACTGATTTTCAAAAGAATAGAAAAGGATTTGAACTTTAAATAGAAAAAGATTTGAACTTGGAAAAAAATAAAGATCATATTTTTAAAATAGAAAAGACGGAATTTTTATTAAGTAGAAGAAGTAAGATATGATTTTTATATTTTTAAAGCAATAAAAATATAATTTTTGCATCATAGGAATATTAAAAATGTAATCTTTATTTTAGAAAAGGCGGAATCTATATTTTTGAAATTCGATTTTTATGTATTGAATAACATAGTAAAAATTCGATTTTTACCTATGTAGAGAATACGGGCAACGAAAGCGACAAAAGGCGAGATTGGCGAAGATTTCTAAAGGAAGAGTCGTAGTTGGATAGCTATTGGTGAGATTTCTGATTTAAAAATTATAAATGTGTGAGAATTTCTCACTCTTCAATTTCTTTTTCTATATATATATATGTGTGGAAATAAAAGTAAATTGCTATATATAAATATATATATATATATATATATACGCCCCTCGTCCACAAACCATGGACGATATTTATTGGTTGAAATTGTTGTGAAAATTGATTGATAGCGAATGATTGTTTGTGGTTGATATTGGTTGATTGTGGTTGAAAAATACCCATTTGTGGTTGAGAAATATTTGGTTGAAACCACATAGGATTAGTTTGTGGAAATGAAATAAATATATACATGCCGCCTGCGTGCGAACTAGATGCATGATCCCCATTGTCAAAAACCGCGAGGTTTTAATGTAGAGCGAGGAGCCGTACTAGGGACGGTCCCGGTTTTAACTACCCTGCCGTTATGCTGCCGAAATTTTGAATAATATTCGTGTGTTTGAATTATTTTCATATGCTTAAACTATATTTATTCATTGAATAGAAAACCTTCATGTGTTGAATTGATATTCATTCGTTGATTAGAAATTCATGTGTTGAATGGTATTCATATTTTGAAATAAATTGTTTGATGATAAAAACCACATTTTTATCTATATATAGAAACTATAGAAAACATTCATGTGTTGAATTGATATTCATTCGTTGATTAGAAATTCATGTGTTGAATGGTATTCATATTTTGAAATAAATTGTTTGATAATAAAAACCACATTTTTATCTATATATAGAAACTATAGAAAATATTCATGTGTTGAATTGATATTCATTCGTTGATTAGAAATTCATGTGTTGAATGGTATTCATATTTTGAAATAAATTGTTTGATAATAAAAATCACATTTTTATCTATATATAGAAACTATAGAAAACATTCATGTGTTGAATTGATATTCATTCGTTGATTAGAAATTCATGTGTTGAATGGTATTCATATTTTGAAATAAATTGTTTGATAATAAAAACCACATTTTTATCTATATATAGAAACTATAGAAAACATTCATGTGTTGAATTGATATTCATTCGTTGATTAGAAATTCATGTGTTGAATGGTATTCATATTTTGAAATAAATTGTTTGATAATAAAAATCACATTTTTATCTATATATAGAAACTATAGAAAACATTCATGTGTTGAATTGATATTCATTCGTTGATTAGAAATTCATGTGTTGAATGGTATTCATATTTTGAAATAAATTGTTTGATAATAAAAAAATCACCTTTTATCGACTATATGAACTGTGTAAAATAATCTCGTTTTAAAAGAAATTGTTTTATGATAAAAATCCTATTTTTGTCACCTATATGAACTATATAGAAAAATAATGTTTTGAAATGAATTGTTTTACAATAAAAATCACATTTTTATTGTATGCATAAATCGTTGAAATGTGAAGTGTTAAAAATAGCCACTTGTTCAAAATAAACATATATGAGTTGAAATATTCATTAATTAGCTAATGAAATGATTTGCACCTATTTATGTAACATTAGAATGAATGGTGTTTTTAAACCAAATAGAAATCAAATATGAAGTTGAATAGGAAATGATAAATGATAAGAACTGTATATATATGTACATGCATATTCATTGAACAGGTTTTAGCAAAGGGGCTAGAGAAGAGGAATAAAATTTTGTGGCCGACAAATAGGTACACATTTACTGCTTTGTTTGGGTGATGATTTTATGAGCCTGTTGGCTAGCCGCTTGGCTTTTTCTTTTTCTTTTTGAGATTAGAAGGACCGGGAAAGCTATTTGCGATTTCCCGATGCTCCCGGTGCAGGGGAGGTTATGGCGAAATTTTCCAAAAATTTAAGGCGTTAGTGAAATATTTGAAGTGAAAACGATATTGAAATCATTGAATGAACTATATTTATATAAATATATAAATATAAATAAAATTAAAACGAAACGAGGCCGTGCAGTTCGTATTTTGAAACCGTGATTTCAAACGACTAGTGCGGGAAATCCGACCATTGGATTTTCCCGAAACCTCAACCGTCGGGTTCGCCTTGGAAATATCTTTCCAACGGCACCAACCTTGTAAAAATCCAACGGTTGGATTGTCTGGAATGTTTAATTCAAATCTGAAGAAAAACAGCGCCAGAAGCGATTATATTTATATATATATAAATATAATTATATATTTAATCGAATAACGACGCTGCAGTTCGTATTTTGAAATTGAAACTTCAAACGATTGTACCGGGAGATCCGACCGTCGGATTTTCCCGAAACTGGAACCGTTGGATTCGTTTTGAAAAGACCTTTCTAATGATGTAAATTTTGTGAAGATCCAACGGTTAGATTTTCAGATATGTGCAAATCAAATCTGAAGAAAAACAGCACCACGGCCGCTTTATGGCCCGAAACGTCGTTTTGAATAAATTAGCTATTTTAAAATAAATAAAAATAGCGATAAATAGTTATAAAATATCATAAGCGATATGGAATGGAAATAAACTGAATTTGCTTGATTTATGTGGCTTTTGATGGTTGAATGTGTTTGGTGTGAAAATTACAGTAAAGGACACAATTGGTGTTGTCGAATAATTTAACCATTGAAATAAATTGATTTGAAATTCTAAATATACGTGAATTATTTGAAAAGGACGAGTTAATTCTCATTTCAAATAATTGACCGACGATTGAAATTCGAAGATGAAGACGACGGTCGAAGACCGGAGATCTTCACCTCGTTTGGATGGTAACCGAGGTCCTGATTGGGAGGCATCCCGAAATATGGATAATGAGTGGTGATCGTCCAGACGTACGTGGTGATCGATGGGTTTGCGAGGTATTTAGTGCCTCCGGTTTCGTTCAGACCCAGAACGGACTTGTAAATGGACTGTGTGTCTGACATTGGATTTTATTCTGTGTCGATTGATCTCTATTAAATATACATCTGTTTGGCGGCGGAGAATTTATTCTTTTGCTTAACGCCCTTCTCTGAGACGCACGAGCTCAGAGGTTGTATATCGATGGACATCAGTCGCATGGCATGAATTGCCTGTGTGGCATGCTAAGATGCAGTGATCAGGGCTTCTGTTGAAAAGCAAAGTCTTGTGGTGATGATCAAAGCACCGCCTGTGTGGCGTAGCTTTGTGTATAACGTGAATTCGCGAGCCTCACACCCCGGTGTGAACCTAAAACGGGAGAAGGACCTCAGGGAGGGCATGCGTTTCTTTCTAGCTAGGGTGGTGTCAGTGACCTACCAGCCCTGACATTTATATACTTTTCACCTATGTGGTTGTTGCTGTTGCGAGGCGCCTCGGTTTGATCGGACGATCCGGGTCCGATGGAGTCATTCGTTGGCTCGTTTACACCTCAAAGGGTGGGGAAACGCAGTGTTCAGGAATTTTAATCCACATCGGTGGACCGGCCCTGACGATCCAAAGGCTTGACTGAGTACTTGCCTGAGGGGCGGGCTAGAGCGTCTCGAATTCGGTAAGGACTATCTTTTGCCTTGGTTCATGACGGAAATCCAATTTCCAAATACGACATCGTGCGGTTTTGATTGTATATATATATGGCGACATGATATATGGTACCCATGCCATCTATGATTGATAGTTATGATTTGAAATTGTTTTCAAAACATATAAACACTAGCAATAATATCAAATGCCTTTGTTTTATTCGTATCAAGCATATTTTAGCCGTTATAAGGTAAAACTCTATCCTCCGGTTTGCGTTGCATTGTGTGATGGGAACTGAGTCTTACAACGGTTTCATTTTTATAAAAAGCATAGCGATGTTTAAAAGAAAGATTTGTTTTAAAGCACTGGCAATCCAATGGAGTAAACCCGTTCCACGAAAGTGGCGTGGTCCTGAGATTAGCCAAATTATATATATGTGTTGAGTGGATTTCTCATACCAGTCCCATGACTGACTCGTAGTTTGTTTCACTTTCAAACTCGGGTGCCCCTCTTTCTACACGGGCAGCCTTGTATTCAGGTTTAGCTGGTTCTTTCTGGATAGCTGGAGCTGAAGATGGATTCTATCATTTATTTCTTTTTATGCTGTTCAGCTCCTACTGTACATATTTTGTTTATTTCCGCTGTAGACATTTATGTATAGCTGAACTGTATTTGTACTAAGTAAGATCCTGTATACTGTGTAACTCTGATGATTACTTTTATCCAGTATATTCTATTGTTCATTACCTGGTGTATTTATTTAATTCTGTTCTGCTATTATCTGTTTCTGTGTTATATTCCAAAGATAACCCTTGTTTCCGTGAGAACGGGATTTCGGGTCGTCTCACCTGATTGGCGACCGCTGCCTTGATTCTTGTTCCCAACGTTAACTTCAACTTTTCCTGAGCTATCTCCCATTTTCTTGATGGCCACATTGCTTTGGATATCTTCCTTATCAGTAGATTTTCTTTTTCTATTAGCGTATATCGCCTACCAACGCAGGCAAACATTAGCTTTTTCATAAAATATTTCTCTGGTCGGGGGCGGTTTGCCGGCCAGATATCTTCCAAACTTGGTATCTTTATCGACACCATCAATCAAGGCCATCAACACAGTTTGCTCATGCGGATCTTTGACTTTTGTGACAGCTAAGTTAAAACGATCCAAATTCGACCTCAGGCTTTCGTCCGGCCGTTGTTTTATAAGGGATAGCTCGATCACATTCTTAGACCTCTAGGCATGAAGACGGAATTGGTTCACAAATTTATCACTCAACTCCCTGAAGCTGGATATTTACCGTGCTAGCAGACGGGTAAACCACAATAACGCCACATCTTCCAAGAATATAGGGAATGCTTTACATTTTACCACGTCCGTAGCTGCAGCGGCATTAATTGACCAGGAGTATCGCACTAAATTCTGGATGGGGCCAGTCCTGCCCGTATAGCGATTCATAGTTGGCATATTGAAACGCCTCAGGAATGTAACATCCAGTATGTCATTAGTAAAGAGCGTATGACTGTGATCTATGCCCCAATCTTCATTCTTCTATCCACGGCTATCTACCGTGACTTGCCTAATCACTACTTCAACCTCTGCATGGGTCAGGGTAGATTCGGGATCAGCACTTCTTGCACGACGACCTCCTCTGCATTTCTTTGATGTGCGGCTACAAAATCTAGGCCCTGAGAAGAACTCCCCTGCCCCCTATTGTCGCGGTCGATCATGCGACGAGTGGGAGGCATGTCGTTTCTTGGTGGTAGAGCGGACTCATTTAAGTTACGGTTATTAGTTCCCCGGTTAAGTGCCTCTTCTTCACGAGATGGAAGTGACCCAAACCGAAGCTGCTCTATATTCTCGGGCCTTTCTAACGGGGGCCATCGTCGGTTCCTTTGGGGCTCTTCAGACGACTACGTATGTTCTGGAGAGAAAGGATGGGCTGTAGGTGGTGAAACCTGCCTTTGAATATCGTCAATTCTTCTGCCGAGGGCAGTAATATTTTGACGTAGCAGTGAGCTCTCCTTCCTTTGAGTGGCCAGTTCATCGGTTTGCCTGTCCAATGCTTCAAGTATTCCAGTTAGATGTCCTTCAGTAACTGGGGTAGAAGGGTCGAACTGGTCATCTTCATCTTCTCTGATACGCAAGAAACATGAACCGGGTTGAGCAGAAGTTCCAACACTAGCAGAACGAGCCATAATTTCCTTCCCGAGTCGGGTAGTAGTCTGATTATCAGTCCGGATCGTGGTCCTCCTAGGCTGGTGGCTCGTGGTAGTTCCCTGGGATCGGATAGCAGATAGGTTAGTAGGGGGGATGGCGACGCTACCTTGGGATCGAGTCGTGACACCCTCAGCTGGTCGTATCGCCGTACCTTCATCGGGTCGGATCGCCCCCTCTTCACCACGATCCGGGGACAGAACTTCGATCCGATCCTGAACGCTCTCTTCAACCGCTTCGTTCATAACTTCAGTCGCTTGGGAAGCTCGTACTTCCTTAGACTTCTTTCCAGCCATGATATATGAGCTTTACTAAAATCTTTCAAAAATCGAAATAGTGGAGTTTTGGACCGTTTTCTTCGAACTTGATCGTCCGAATAATAGAACTACAATCCAATATGCTGAGACTTTGTTCTCAATGAAAGCATCAAAATGTTAGATCCAAAATTGGATCCAACATCCAAGTTGTTCAATTATGCAGAGATTGATATCAGAAAAAATGCAAGAAAATACAAGAAAGACACAAGATTTATAGTGTTTCGGCGTTAACAAGCCTATGTCCACTTTATATCCATGACTATACTTAAAATTCAAGTACGATCGATGATTTATCTCTTAACCTCACTTTTACAATGCTGATTCACTCAATAAATTCTAGACAACTCTGAACAATAATGGAGATATAATAATGGCAGAGTTTGAGCTCAGAATTGCCAAAAAGATCCTGAAAAATGTCCAGTCTGGGGCTATTTATAGCTGATATTTGTAGACGGATCGCGGACATACATGGCACAAATCTCGAGAATCTAGGACTGGTTCGTAGCTTGAGGAAGAAATGGTCAATATGACAGTTACAGATAGGTGCCACGAGATCCTGCATTCTCAGATCGTGAGGGACGTGGCCATAACCTTCACCGCGTCTTCTGGGCTCAGATCGGGTCATGTATGAGTAGACGGGTTGTATCGCATAGGAAAGGACGGGTCGAATCGAGGTGATGGGGGCAATCGCGATCGTGGCAAGGTGGGGCAATCCGATCGGGTCTTCGAAGGCTAAAGGTGTGAAATTTCATATTTTCCTCGTGTGTGCGGACCTTGGTGGCTTGGTCAAAAAGCTAGCCAACATAAAGGTTATAAAATAAATTTTGAAAAGAATAAATGTTTCACCGAAGATAGGAATTCAAAAGTTATATTCGAAGGAGATAGAAAGAAAAGTATCTATATATTAAATATGAAAATCTCCAATGATAATTTATGTCTTATGTCCAATACAGGTGATCCCTGGATCTGGCATAAGAGATTTGGTCATACAAATTTCAAACATATTTCTAGAATTTCTAAATTAGATTCAATTAGGGTATTAACCAAAATGAAATTTAAAGTTAATAACTTATGCGATGCTTGTCAATTCCGAAAATTAAAGAAGAGTTCTTTTAGATCAAAAGAAGAAATTACTACTTCAAACCATTAGAGTTAATACACATGGATTTATTTGGTCCATCTCAAGTTCAACCAATAAATCATAACAGATATGTGTATGTAATAGTTGATGGCTTTTCTAGATTTACTTGGACTTTGTTTCTTAAAAATAAAAGTGATGCTTTCGATCAGTTTAAAACTTTTCCTAAAAGAATTCAAAATTTATTATTACTAAAAATTAAAATAATACGTAGTGATCATGGCGGAAAATTTGAAAATGAGAATTTTGAAAAATACTGTAATAAAAAGGGGATAACCCACAAATTTTAAATTCCAAGAACTACTCAACAAAATGGAGTAGTTGAACATAAAAATAGAACAATACAAGAATGTGCAAGAACTATGTTATTTGATAGTAATTTACCAAGGAATTTTTGGGTTGAGGCAGTTGCAATAGCTTGCTATAATATTAATAGAATTTCAATTAGACTTTAACTTATAAAACCCCATACAAGCTCTTGTATAACAAGAAACTAAATGTAACACCCTGAAATTTTAACAACAGTAAAGAGGACAAATTAAAGAATAATTAATATAATATTCATAATCAGGGGAACAGACTGCACCGTTGCATCCATTTAGAAATTCTGGTCAGGATAGACACTTGGTTTGCATAAAATGGACACCGTATGAAGAAGTTATGAAGGTTTGAAGTTTGTACACGCATAAGAGAATTATATGTAAACAAACAAATTAATATATATATATATATATATATATATATGTATATGTATATAAAACTTCAAAACAGCGAATCAGTAGGGGAATAACTGAACCACCCCATTTTGGGGTTCGACCCAGGGGTCGACCCGGGGTATTTGGGCGTCGGCACAAGGGTCGACCCTGGGGTCGACACCCTAACGGGGGGTCGACCCCCTAGGAAGATCTGGGCAGATTTGATTTTCTGAATGTGGACTCTTTTTTTAACTAGTTCATTGCTTCTAGGCTATAAAAAAGACCTCAAACCTAGGTTTTATTCATCTGAAAAATAATGGTGATGGCGAGGCTCTACTGCAACTTCAACTAAATTGCCTATTCTTCTCCAAAATCAATACAAAGAAGATTATACATATTCAAAGATTGCTACAATAAAATCAACGTGTCCTTCTCAGTTATTTGGATCCATTTTCTTATATCTATTCACCAGGTTTGTTCTCATATGTTTATATCGCCATCATGCCAAATCTTTTCATAATATCCTTTTTCAGTTTTTATTCCTGTTTCCGTAAGTTAATTATTAATTCGTTATTATGCCTACTTTTGACTGTCTTCTCTCCCACTTCTCCCTTTTTATTTTTATATAGCCAGGCTACCATCGAGCCTTGGCCTAATGTTGAAGTATGAGAACATGCGAAATTGGGAATCATTGGGAAAAACAAGAATTTGGGGCATAAATTGGAACATATATGAATATTGAATTGGTTGATAAATTGGAAAATATGTGAATATCGAATTGGGGCATAAATTAGAACATAGGTAATTATTGAATTGGGGCATAAATTGCAACATACGTGAACATTGAATTGGGGCATAAGTTGGAACATAGGTGAATATTGAATTGGGGCATAAATTGGAATGTATGTGAATATTTAATTGGGCCATAAATTGAAACATAGGTGAATATTGAATTGGGGCATAAATTGGAACATATGTGAATACTGAATTGGGGCATAAATTTGAACATATGTGAATATTAAATTAGGGCAAAAATTGGGACATATGTGAATATTTAATTGGGGCATAAATTGGAACATATGTGAATATTGAAATTGGGCATAATTTGTATATTGATTTATGACTTAGGAAAAAGGGCATAAATTGTATATTGATTTATGACTTAGGAAAAAGGGCATATTAGGCATAATGACATGTGAATTGAAAAGGGGCATGGGAAAACATATAATTGAAATAGGATAATTTCTAATATGAATATGACATTAAAAAAAATTAGAACGGCAATAACGCTTAGACACGAGATTAGATTGCGCTTGTGGTATAAGTCTGCCCGGGCCGCCGACATATCCAGCAACCACAAGTGGCTAATCTAATGTGAGGGGTCTAATGCGAAACGGCACCATGCCGTGAAATTAAGTCTAAACTTGTGGTTTAAGTCTGCCTGGAGCCACTCGACATATCCAGCAACCATAAGTGATTGACTTAATGTGAGAGGTCTGGTGTGTTAACATGTATAAATGAAAAGATAACAACAACATGTTAAATTGAAATACTTAACCGGTTTGAATGTAAAAAAGGGGTTATATATGAGCTAAACAAATGGAATAAAGTGTTAAATAAATTTATATGAATTGATGGGGTTAAGTAAATCTGAAATCTGTGGGGTTAAGTAAACCTGTTAAGTTTCTGTGGGGTAAAGTAAACATGTTAAATTTCTGGGGTTAAGTAAACCTGTTAAGTCTGCAGGGTTAAGAAAACCTGTTAAATCCGTGGAGGTTATACAAACCTGTTAATCAAAAAGACTTAACCCGTTACATCTGTTGGGGTTATAAGGACCCGTTAACTTGTAAAGTTCAACCCGTAAATCTATAGGGGGTTATGCGAATCTGTTAAGTCTGTTAGGCATAACCTTTCAAAATCCTAGTTAGTTGGGGACACAATTTATGTAGGGGTTGGCTTGTGTCATCTGTTGTGTGGGACCCGTATTAGTCAGTAACCCATTCTGCTAATAAAAGGGGGACCCCGCATTAGGTAGGATCAGGGCATGCTTACTGAACTGATTGTAAGAGGTTCATCTGGGAGGTGTGTACTGGTGCCTTCCAATGAACTCATGTGTGTACATGAGTACGGCCTGCTTCTAGGAAAATAAGCCATTGTAGCACCGTAAATAGGTCTGTGTCCTTCCGTAGGTTGCCACTTTAGGAAGTAATACACCCTACTTTAGGCCCGACACAGGTTATTTACGGAATAGGGAGCTGATAGATTGGGGGTAGTAATTAGGGTTTATCTGGTCCTGTCTGTTTCTGTGGGGTACTTGTATTTCTGTTGGGTTTAACACCTGTTATTTCTATTTAGGTATCATCTAATTCTATTTCCTTCTGTAGGTTGCAACTTTAGGAAGTAATACACCCTACTATGGGCCGACATAAGGTATTTACGGAATAGGGAGATGATCGATTGGTACGTAGTAATTAGGGTACATCTAGTCCTGTCTATTTCTGTGGGGTACCTATATTTCTGTTGGATTTAACACCCACTATTTCTATTTAGGTACCGGTTAATTCTGTTTGGGTTAAAACCCGTTACTAGAGTACACCAAAAACTACCACTATGTTTCTTTTGGGATCATCCTGTTTCAATTGAGTAATTAGGGGGTATGTAATCCTGTTACGTATCTGTTACGCTAGTATGTGTGTAAAGAAAAGTATTAGAGAAGCGTAACTTATTCTGTTCTGTTCATTCTACTGATCTTGCTCAATCTGTTATACCTGTCTTATGACTGTTATCTATTCCTCCAATTTATATGCATGTCATGATACTTTATATCTGACCCTTTTTGTTCCCTCTTCTTTCTTCCGTTCCCCCCCCCCCCCCCCAGGTTCGCAGGGTAGGAATTCTCAGGCTTAGTCAGGACTCGGTTATCATCTTGCTTGGAGCAGCTTTTGAAGTATTGCTCAATTTCTATCTTTGCAACTATGGCTTTGTCTCTTTTGGGGAATTGTTCCTTTTACATAATTTTTGTACTCTGATGGTGCAAGACAGAAGTTTTACATTATTGTAATGGGTTTTATGTAGTTTTAGACTTATGGTATTTCTGGACCACGATGTTATGACTTATGTTTGAAATAAAATTTAAATTTCGCTGTTGCTTTTATATCTATCTTGTAATAATTCTGTTTCTGTTTTCCTATAACGCTTCACGAAACTTAATGCATTCCATTAGTGAGTGAAGTTAACGGACGTGGGGTGTCACACTTGGTATTAGAGCTAAAGGTTACCACATTAGATAAAGGTTTTTGAAAATTAGTTTCAAAAAGGTTTTAAGAAAGCATTTTTTCAAAAATAAATGTCTATTTTGAAAAACATATCACCCTAAAGCCGTATGTAATATCCTTCGTTCTTTTGTCTAAATCTCTTTCCTTTTCTTTTTAGCATGTTTGGGGAACCTAATATCCCAGAGGGCATTACGATACCGGCTGGTTCCGTGGGTGTCTAGAGGCCAAAACGACTACCGGTGGTTAAGCTGACGTTCCTCCCCTAGTTGCACCCGTCGTCCCGCCTCCTCCAAGGGAAGATAATTTTGCTAAGATCTGCAAGGATTTCTGTGCATGGGAAGAAGCCGTTCCGTGGAACCAACACATTCGTAGAGGCAAGTAATTGTCTCAATGAGACCGAGGACTTGTATGTAATCTCTGAAGTAGAAAACCGAAGGAAGATTTAGTTAGCTGGCTGGCTACTGAAAGATTAAGCTTCATTCTGGTGGAAAGTTACCCAAGTTGAACGTCCGGTGGAGACATGGAATGATTTTAGAATGAGATTTGAAATGATGTTTCTTTCCCAAGCTGAGAAAAGCATGCAGATGGACAGGTTCTTGGCGCTCAAACAAGGAGACATGACTGTTAAAGATTATGTGAACAAATTCAACCAGCTAGCTAGGTTCGGTTTGGAAATAGTAGACACTCCGCATAAGAAGGCCTTGCGATTTGTTAAAGGACTGAATGAACCCGTTCATGGGTTAGCTTTATCCCTTATTCAATGGTAGAAACTTTTGAGAGGCTCGTTTATATGGCCTTAATGCATGAGGAAGATAAAGCTGAAAAGAAGGAGGTTAAGGTTGAGGAAACACTAAACAAGAAAGTGTGGCCCTAAAAAGATCAACAACAAGGAGGCGGAAAGCGCGACAAAGCTCAATGCAAAAATAAATGCCATAATTGCGGTAACGTGGGTCATTTGGTCAATGACTGCAAGAAAAGGAAAAATGCTTGCTTCAACTGTGGTGAAGTCGAGAACTATACTAGGGAGTGCCCGAAGAAGCAAGGGCAGGACCAATGGGCAGGATCTTTTAGAGGGCAGGTGCATGCTCTCGTAGCTGCTATATCGGATAGAGGCAGTAAAGTTTTTGTTGATGGTTTGATTTTCTCTTTCCAATCATCTTGTTAGAACTTTTTAATTCAGGCGCTTCACATTCTTTTATGTCTGATTTTGTGATTAAGTCTTTGAACCTTAGTACTAGTATGGTTTTGGATCTCATTGTCGTCTCAAACCCCATTTGGGGTACGACTCATCTTTCTCTCATTTTTCATGGTTTGAGAATATCCATGTTAGGCGTTGAATTTAAATACGACGCATATGTACTTCGTTTTATAGGATACAGTCTGATTCTAGGGATGGATTGGCCAGCCATGTATGGTGCCCTTTTATATTGTTATAGGAGGGTCGTTAATTTTCTGACTTGCCATGGGAAGACCCTCGAGATTTCTTGTGACCCTACGGGGTCTGCCATGCTTAGTTTCCTAGAATCTCTTGACACAACTACTTATGATCTACAATCTGTATCCGTATTCCGCGAGTATTCAGGTATTTTGAGGAGATTAGGGACTTACCTCCGAGGCGCGAGATTGATTTCTGGATATACGTGGTGGACAATGCAAGGCCAATTGCATCACCTATGCGCCATATGGCTCCTAGCAAGCTCAGCAAACAAGTAGGGGAGATACTTGAAAAGGTGTTGGTTAGACGAAGCACATCAGAATAGGGTGCTTCCATCGTCTTTGAAACTAAGGCGTACAACTATTTTCGCTTATGTTTGGATGTTCATGATGTTTTACCCCATTTCTCGTTTATGGAAGTGTCTACATGATGCAGTAAAAATAGTTGAGCCAAGTATGGTTGAGGAAGCAGAAGTGGAATGGGAGGCGATAGTTAGACAAGTTCCTACCCATATTCGTGGATAAGAGGTTAAGAATATATGAAACCGAGGGGTCAAGTTGATGAAAGTTTAATGGGAAATGACCAAGAGGACCCAACATAGGAGACTGAAGACACAATTTGTGCTTCGTACCCTTTTCTTTACAAGGGAATATTCTTAACTTCTTTTCCAAAGCTTTTATTCGTACTTGCTTCTGTCATTTGTGTGTACCCTATCGATCGAACCTCCGACCTTTAGTTAGGAATCCCATGAATGTAAACATGTGTTTTAGACATGTTATGTTTGATGGATGCAAGTGGATGCAAGTGTTTGCTAGTGGTTGCTCGTGGATGCATATATACACACATTAAGCACTAGATTAGCTCAATCACTCTCATACTGCATATGGATGTGTGTGCATTTTACCTTTTTTTTATGGATAAAAATGGATGTATCGTCATGCGGATGTTGCATTTGGACGAATGACTGTGCACACATACAGAACTTATAAGTTATAATAGGATTATTTGCATACATGTTGGATTCAAGGCACTAACATACATTGCATTAAGGAGGTTGATTGAATCAGTAGACCATCTGATTTTCACATTAGTATTGGGACATATACACATACCTTTGCATATGTTCATATAAGCAGTAAGAAATCTTTTAAGGACAATGGATGCCTGTGATTGGTGGATGAGCAGATGGATGTGGATGTTAGGATATACATTCTTCTTAACTTGGAGATTTGGAGGACGAAATCCTTTGAGTAGGGGAGAATGTAACAATCAAAATTTTAACAACACTAAAGAGGAAAAATTAAAGAATAATTAATTCAGTATTCAGAATCAGGGGAAACGAATGCACCATTGTGTCCGCCTCGAAATTCTGGTCAAGATAGGCACTTGGTTTGCGTAAAATGGACATTGTATGAAGAAGTTATGAAAGTTTGAAGTTTGTATACGCAACAGAGAATTATATGTATACAAACAAATTAAAATATATGAAAAAATAAAAAACAGCGAATCGGGAGGGGGAATACCCGAACCGCCCCGTTTTGGGGGTCGACCCAGGGTGTTTGGGGGTCGACATCAGGGTCTACCCAGGGGTCGACACCCTAAAGGGGTTAACCCCCCTAGGCAGATCTGGCAGATTCGATTTTCTGAACGTAGACTCTTTTCTTGACCTGGTTCGTTGCTTCTAGGCTATAAAAAGGACCCTAAACCTAGGTTTTATTCATCTGAAAAATAATGGTGATGGCAATGCTCTACTGTAACTTCAATTAAATTGCCTATTTATCTTCAAAATCAATTCAAAGAAGATTATACATATTCAAAGATTGCTACAACAAAATCAACGTGTCCTTCTCAGTCATTTGGATCCATTTTCTTAGATCTATTCACTTTGAATTTATGTTATTTTTAGATCTAAATATTTAATTGGCAATCTTGATATGTATAAAAATTGGATCTTGAATCATCTCCTAAATCAGTTATATTATGACATATTCACCTGATCTGTTCTTATATGTTTATATCGCCACCATGCCAAATCTTGTCATAATATGCTCATCAATTTTTATGCCTGTTTCTGTCAGTTAATTATTGATTTGTTATTATGCCTGCATTTGAGTCTCTTCTCTCCCTCTTTTCCGTGTTTATTTTTATATAGCCAGGCTACCTTAGAGCCTTAGCTTAACGCTGAAATATGCGAACGTGCGAAATTGATAATCGTTGGGAAAAACATGAATTTGGGGCATAAACTGGGACACATGTGAATATTGAATTGGGGCATAAATTGGAACGTATGTGAATATTGAATTTGGGCATAAATTATAACATATGTGAATATTGAATTGGGGCATAAATTGTAACATATGTGAATATTGAATTGGGGCATAAATTGAAATATAGGTGAATATTGAGTTGAAGCATAAATTGGAACATATGTGAATATTGAATTGGTGCATAAATTGGAACATATGTGAATATTGAATTGGCGCATAAATTGGAACATATGTGAATACTGAAATTGGGCATAAATTGTATATTTATTTATGACTTAGGAAAAACGGCATATTCATCGTAATGATATGAGAAATTGAAAAGGGGCATGGGAAAACCTATAATTGAAATAGGATAATTGCTAATATGAATATGCCATTAAAATAAATTAGAACGATAATAACTCTTAGATACGAGGTTAGATTGTGCTTGTGGTATAAGTCTGCCCGGAGCCGCCGACATATCCAGCAACCACAAGTGGCTAATCTAATGTGAGGGGTCTAATGCGAAACGGCACCACGACATGAGGTTAAGTCTAAAATTGTGGTTTAAGTCTCCCAGAGCCGCCTAGCATATCCAGCAGCCATAAGTAATTGACTTAATGTGAGAGGTCTGGTGTGTTAACATGTATAAATGAAAAGATAATGATAACATGTTAAATTGAAAATACTTAACCAGTTTCAATGTAAAAAGGGGTTACATATGAACCCAACAAATGGAATAAAGGGTTAATTAAATTTATATGAATTGAAGGGGTTAATTAAATATGAAATCTTTAGGGTTAACCAAACCTGTTAAGTTTCTATGGGGTTAACTAAACCTGTTAAATTTGTGGGGTTAAGTTAACCTGTTAAGTTTGTAGGGTTAAGTAAACCTGTTAAATCCATGGGGGTTATACAAACTTGTTAAACTAAAAGACTTAATCTATTACATCTGTTGGGTTATAAGGACCCATTAACCTGTAGTGTTTAACCCGTAAATCTGTAGGGGGTTATGCAAATCTGTTAAGTCTACTGGGCATAACCTGTCCAAATCCTAGTAAGTTGGGGACATAAGATCTGTGGGGGTTAGCTTGTGTCATCTGTTGTGTGGGACCATATTAGTCAGTAACCCATTCTGGTATTAAAGGGGGACCCCACATTAGGTAGGGGTCAGGGCACGCTTACTGAACTGATTGTAATAGGTTCATCTGGGGGGCGGTGTATACAGGCGCGTTCCAACGAACTCATGTGTGTGCTTGAGTACGGCCTGCTTCTAGGAAAATAAGACATTGTAGCACCAATAAATAGGTCTGTGTCCTTCTGTAGGTTGCCACTTTAGAAAGTAATACACCCTACTATAGGGTATTTACATAATAGGGAGCCGATCGATTGAGGGTAGTAATTAGGGTACATCTAGTCCTCTCTATTTCTGTGGGGTACCTGTATTTCTGTTAGGTTTAGCACCCATTATTTCTATTTAGATATTGTTTAATTGTATTTCCTTCTGTAGTTTTCCACTTTAGGAAGTAATATACCCTATCTGGGGCCGACACAGGGTATTTACGGAATTAGGAGCCGATCGATTAAGGGTTAGTAATTAGGGAACATCTAGTCATGTCTGTTTCAGTGGGGTACCAGTATTTCTGATCGGTATAACACCTATTATTTCTGTTTAGGTACCGGTTAGTTCTGTTTGGTGTAAAACCCATTACTAGAGTGCATCTAAAACTACCATTATGTTTCTATTGGGATCATATTGTTTTCGTTTAGTAATTAGGGAGTATGTAATCCTGTTACATATCTGTTATACTAGTATTAGTGCAGGGAAAAGTATTAGAGAAGCGTAACCTATTATGTTCTGTTCATTCTACTCGTATTACTCAATTTGTTATACCTGTCTTATTACTGTTATCTATCCCTCCAATTTATATGCCTGCCATAATACTTTTACTTATTTATATGCTAAAAGTAACTGGACCCGCCAGACTTTATGTCTGACCATTTTTGTTTCCTCTTCTTTCTTCCGTTTCACCCTACCCCCTCCCCTAAGGTTCGCAGGGTGGGAATTATCAGGATTAGTCAGGACTCGGTTATCATCTTGCATGGAGCAGCTTTTGAAGTATTGCTCAGTTTCTATCTTTGCTACAATGGCTTTATCTCTTTTGGGGAATTATGCTTTTTATGTATTTTCTGTACTCTGATGGTACTAGACAGAAGTTTTACATTATTGTAATGGGTTTTATGTAGTTTCAGACTTATTGGCATTTTTGGATCACGATGTTATGACTTATGTTTGAAATAGAATTTAAATTCTGCTGTTGCTTTTATATCTGTCTTATAAAAATTCTACTTTTGCTTACCTATATCGCTTCACGAAACTTAATGCATTCCCTTAGTGGCTGACACTAACGTACATAGGGTGTCACACTTGGTATCAAAGCTGAAGGTTACCAGACGAGATAAAGGTTTTTGAAAATTATTTTCAAAAAGGTTTTAAGAAAGCATTTTTCCAAAAAGAAAAGTCTGTTTTGAAAAACATATTCCCCCCAAAACCATGCGTAATATCCTTTGATCCTTTGTCTAAATCTCTTTCCTTTATTTTTCAGCATGTCTGGGGAACCTTATATCCCAGAGGGCGTTACAATACCAGGCTGGTTCCGTAGGTATCTAGAGGCCACGGCGACTGCCGATGGTCAAGCTGACGTTTCTCCCCAGCTGCACCCGTCGTTCCTCCTCCTCCAAGGGCAGATAATTTCGCCAAGATCTGCAAGGATTTCTGTGACACGGGAGCGAAGCCGTTCCGTGGAACCGACACATTCGCAGAGGCAAGGAATTGGCTCAAGGGGACCGAGGACTTGTTTGTAATCTTTGAAGTAGAAGACTGAAGGAAGATTCAATTAGCTGCCTGGCTATTGAAAGATGAAGCTTCATTCTGGTGGGAAGTTACCCAAGATGGACATCCGGTGGAGACATGGAATGAATTTAGAATGATATTTGAAATGAAGTTTCTTTCGCAAGCTGAGAAAAGCATGCAAATGGAGAGGTTCTTGGCGCTCAAACAAGGAGACATGACGGTTAAAGAATATGTGAACAAATTCAACCAGCTATCTAGATTCGGTTTGGAACTAGTAGACACTCCACATAAGAAGGCCTTGCGGTTTGTTAAAGGAATGAATGCACCCCTTCATGGATTACCTATGTCCCATATTCCAATAGGAGCGACTTTATAGAGGCTCGTTGATATGGACTTAATCCATGAGGAAGATAAAGCTGAAAAGAAGGAAGTTAAGGTTGAGAAATCACAAAAAAAGAAAGTGTGGCCCCAGAAAGAACAACAACAAGGGGGCGGAAAGCCCGACAAAGCTCAAGGCAAAAAGAAGTGCCATGGTTGCGGGAACGTGGGTCGTTTGGTCAAAGACTGCAGAAAAAGGAAGAATGCTTACTTCGATTGTGATGAAGTCGGACATTATACTAGGGAGTGCCCGAAGAAGCAAGGGTAGGACCAAAGGGTAGGATCTTCTAGAGGGAAAGTGCATGCTCTCGTGGCTGCTATACCAGATAGAGGTTAGGAAAGCTTTTGTTAAAGGTTTGTTTTCTCTTTCCAATCATCCTATTCGAACTTTTTAATTCGGGCGCTTCGCATTGTTTTATATCTTATTTTGTGACTGAGTCCCTGCACCTTAGTACTAGTATGGTTTTGGATCCCATTGTCATCTCAAACCCATTGGGGGTATCTTTCTATGATTTGTCGGGGTTTAAGAATATCTATGTTAGGCGTCGAATTTAAATACGATGCATATGTAATTGGATTTATAGGATAATGTCTAATTCTAGGGATGGGTTGGCTAGCCATGTATGATGTCATTCTAGATTGTTAGAGGAGGGTCGTTAAATTTCTGACTTGCCATGGGAATACCCTCGAGATTTCTTGTGACCTTAAGGGGTCTGTCATGCTTAGTTTCCTAGAAACTCTATATGCAACTATTGATGATCTGCAATCTATATTAGTAGTCCGTGAGTATTCAGATGTTTTGAGGAGGTTAGGGACTTACCTTCAAGGTGCGAGATTTATTTCTTAATATACCTGATGGACAATGCAAGGCCAATTGCATTACATGTGCACCATATGGCTCCAAGGGAAAGGAGGAACCTCAGCAAACAAGTAGGGGAGCTACTTGAAAGGGTGTTGATTAGGCGAATCATACCAGAATAGGGTGCTTCGGTCGTCTTTGAAACTAAGGCGTACAACTCTCTTCACTTATGTGTCGATATTCATGATGTTTTCCTACATTTATTGTTTACGGAAGTGTTTGCACGATGCAGTAGAAATAGTTAGACCAAGTATGCTTGAGGAAGTAGAGGTGGAATGGTAGGCGATAGTTAGACGAGTTCCTACCGATATTCTTGGATCAAGTTGATGAAAGTTTAATGGGAAAATGACCAACAGGACGCAACTTGGGAGGCTGAAGACAAGATTTGCGTTTCGTACCCTTTTCTTTTCAAGGGAATGTTCTTAACTTCTTTTCTAAAGCATTTATTCGTGCTTGCTTCTGTCATTTGTGTGTACCCTATCGATCGAACCTCTGAACTTTTGGTAGGAATTCCATGGATGTAAACATGTGTTTGAGACATGTTATGCTTGATGGATGCAAGTGTTTACTAGTCGTTGCTCATGGATGCATATACACACACATTAAGCACTAGATCGGCTCAATCACTCTCATACTGCATATGGATGTGTGTGCATTTCTTTTTTTATGGATGAAAATGGATGTATCATCATGTGGATGTTGCATTTGGACGGATGATTGTGCATACATATAGAACTTACAAGTTATAATAGGATTATTTGCATACATGTTGGATTCAAGACACTAAAATATATTGCATTAAGGAGGTCGACTTAATCAATAGATCACCCGATCTTCGCATTAGTATTGGGACATATACACACACCTTTGCATATGTTCGTATAATCATTAAGAAATCTTTTAAGTACAATGGATGCTTTTGATTGGTGTATGAGTAGATGGATGTGGATGTTAGGATATACATTCTTCTTATCTTGGAGATTTTGGGGACGAAATCCTTTGAGCAGGGGAGAATGTAACACCTCGAAATTTTTAACAACAGTAAAGAGGACAAATTAAAGAATAATTAATTTAATATTCATAATAAGGGGAAATGGACAGCACCATAGCGTCCGTCTCGAAATTCTGGTCAAGATAGACATTTGGTTTGCGTAAAACGGACACCGTATGAAGAAGTTATGAAGGTTTGAAGTTTGTATACGCACAAGAGGATTATATGTATATAAACAAATTAAAATATATTAAAAAAAATTAATACATCGAATCGGGAGGGGGAACATCCAAACCGCCCCATTATGGTGGGAGACCCAGGGTGTTTGGGGGTCGACACTAGGGTCGACCCCGGGGTCGACACCCTAAAGGGGGTTCGACCCCCCTAGGTAGATCTGGGCAGATTCAATTTTCTGAATGTGGACTCTTTTCTTGACCTGGTTCTTTGCTTTTAGGCTATAAAAACGCTCCTAAGCCTAGATTTTATTCATCGAAAAAATAATGGTGATGGTGAGGCTCTGATGCAACTTCAATTAAATTGCCTATTCTTTTTCAAAATCAATTCAAAGAAGATTATACATATTCAAAGATTGCTACAACAAAATCAATGTGTCCTTCTTGGTTATTTGTATCCATTTTCTTAGATCTATTCACTGTGAATTTATGTTATTTTTAGATCTAAATATTTAATTGGAAATCTTGATGTGTACATAAAAATTGGATCTTGAATCATCGCCTAAATCAGTTCTATTATGACATATTCACCAGATCTGTTCTTATACGTTTATATTGCCACCATGCCAAATCTTGTCATAATATGCTTATTTAGTTTTTATGTCTGTTTCTGTCTCCCTCTTTTCCCTTTTTATTTTTATATAGCTAGGCTATCTTCGAGCCTAGGCCTAACGATGAAATATGTGAACGTGCGAAATTGGGAATCGTTGGGAAAAACATGAATTTGGGTCATAAATTGGGACATATGTGAATATTGAATTAGGGTATAAATCGGAACATCTGTGAATATTGAATTGGGGCATAAATCGGAACATAATTGAATATTGAATTAGGGCTCAAATTGGAACATATGTGAATATTGAATTCGGGCATAAATTGGAACATAGGTGAATATTGAATTGGGGCATAAATTGGAACATATGTGAATATTGAATTGGGGCATAAATTGGAACATAGGTGAATATTGAATTAGGGCATAAGTTGGAACATATGTGAATATTGAAGTGGGGCATAAATTGGAACATATGTGAATATTGAATTGGGGATAAATTGGAACATACGTGAATATTGAATTGGGGTATAAATTGGAACATATGTGAATATTGAAATTGGGCATAAATTGTATATTGATTTATGACTTAGGAAAAAGGGCATATTAGGCATAATGATATGTGAATTGAAAAGGGGCATGGGAAAACATAAAATTCAAATAGGATAATTGCCAATATGAATATGCCATAAAAAAATATTAGAACGGTAATAACGCTTAGACACGAGGTTAGATTGTGCTTGTGGCATAAATCTGCCCGGAGCCGCCCGGCATATCCAGCAACCAAAAGTGGCTAATCTAATGTGAGGGGTCTAATGCGAAACAGCACAACGATAAGGGATCAAGTCTAAACTTATGGTTTAATTCTGCCTAGAGCTGCCCGGCATATCCAGCAGCCATAAGTGATTAACTTAATGTGAGAGGTCTAGTGTGTTAACATGTATAAATGAAAAGATAATGACAACATGTTAAATTGAAATACTTAACCGGTTTGAATGTAAAAAAGGGGTTATATATGGACTCAACAAATGGAATAAAGGGTTAAGTAAATTTATATAAATGGATGGGGTTAAGTAAATATGAAATCTGTGGGGTTTAGTAAACCTGTTAAGTTTCTGTGGGGATAAGTAAACCTATTACATTTGTGGGGTTAAGAAACCTGTTAAGTCTGTAGGGTTAAGTAAACCTGTTAAATCCGTGGGGTTATACGAACCTATCAATCTAAAAGACTTAACCTGTTACATTTGTTGGGGTTAAAGGGACCCGTTAAATTGTAAAGTTTAACCCGTAAATCTGTAGGGGGTTATGTGAATCTGTTAAGTCTGTTAGGCATAACCTGTCAAAATCCTAGTAAGTTGGGTCACAAGATTTATGGGGATTGGCTTGTGTCATATGTTGTGTGGGACCCGTATTAGTTAGTAATCCATTCTGGTATTAAATGGGGGACCCGCATTAGGTAGGGGTAAGGGCACACTTACTGAATTGATTGTAAATGGTTCATCTGGAAGGAGGTGTGTACAGGCGCATTCCAACGAACTCATGTGTGTGCATGAGAACGGCCTGCTTCTAGGAAAATAAGCCGTTGTTGCACCAGTAAATAGGTTTGTGTCTTTCAGTAGGTTGCCACTTTAGGAAGTAATACACCCTACTATTGGGGCAACACAAGGTACTTACGGAATAGGGGGCCGAATGATTGGGGGGTAGTAATTAGGGTACATCTAGTCCTGTCTGTTTCTGTGGGGTACATGTATTTATGTCTGGTTTAACACCATTATTTCTGTTTAGGTACTGGTTAATTCTGTTTCTTTCTATAGTTTGCCACTTTAGGAAGTAATACACCATACTGTGGGGCCGACACAGGGTATTTACGGAATAAGGAGCCAATCGATTTGTGGGTAGTAATTGGGGTACATCTAGTCCTACATGTTTCTTTCGGCAACCTGTATTTCTGTTGGGTTTAACACCTGTTATTTATGTTTGGGTACCGGTTAATTCTGTTTGGGGTAAAACCCGTTACTAGAGTACACCCAAAACTACCATTATGTTTCTATTGGGTAATCCTGTTACATATCTGTTATGCTAGTATTAGTGCAGAGAAAAGTATTAGAGAAGCGTAACCTATTCTGTTCTGTTCATTCTGCTCATCTTGCTCAGTCTGTTATATGTGTCTTATTACTGTCATCTATCCCTCCAATTTATATTCCTTTCATGATACTTTTACTTATTTACATGCTAAAAGTAATAGGACTCACTAGAATTTATGTCTGACCCTTTTTGTTTCCTCTTCTTTCTTCCGTTTTCCCCTAGCTTCGTAGGGTGGGAATTCTCAGGCTTAGTCAGGACTTGTTTATCATCTTGCTTGGAGTAGCTTTTTAAGTATTGCTCAGTTTCTATCTTTGCTACTATGGCTTTATCTCTTTTAGGGAGTTATACTTTATATGTATTTTCTATACTTTGATAGTATAAGACAGAAGTTTTACATTATTGTATTGGGTTTTATGTTGTGACGACCCCAAACCCCGTTCCACGGTGGCAAGGATAATCCTTGGAATATAACACATAAACAAATAACAGCAGAACAGAAATAAATAAGTACACCAGGTAGTGTACAATGGACTACACTAGATAAACATAATCATTAGAGTTACACAGTATACTGGATCATATTTAGTACAAAATACAGTTCAGCTTTACATAAAATGTCTACAGCGGAAACAAAACATAATATGTACAAAGTAGCTGAACAACATAAAAAGAGATAAATGATAGAACACATCTTCAGCTCCAGCTTTCCAGAAACAGCCTGCTAAAACCTGAATACAAGGTCGCCCGTTGTGAGAACCCGTAACTTCCCCGTGAAGGAAAGAGCGGATACTTTGAGAACAACACAAAGTATAACGCAGACGGAAGAAAATTTCATTGTTATTACAACAATTCCATCAGATACAAGAATATACAGAGTATAAATGAACAAATTACATTCGACAAATATCAGAGATTACAATAAATTACATAGCAGCGGAAAATAATATAAAACACAACTGAAAGTAATGCACGGATACAGAGCTTTCCGAGCATCGTTCCAGCTGTAAATCAGGATCCTGTGAATATGAATCTGCAAAACCAAAACTACTAGCTGCCCGTGTCGAAAATAGGGGCACCCAGAGTTTAGGTAAAAAAATAAACTCCAGGTCAGTCATGTGACTGGTGTGAGAACTAAAACAGTTATTTAAAACTTTACTTTAAAAGAGAGTAATTCAAGGGACCACGCCGTATAACACGGAACGGGTTTCCTCCCGAGAATACCAGTGCATAGAAAAGACAATGCAATGCTTTTTCGAAAAATGAAGCTATTATAAGACCCAGGTCCCATCACACAATGCAACGCAAGCCGGAGGATAGGGTTTTACCTTATAACAGCCAAACATGCTTGGTACGTAAAAAAACAAATCATTTGATACTATAATAAGTGTATAGTGTCAAAACAATTTCAATCATAAATATCAATCATAGGCGGCATGAATGTCCCATACCACTATGTCGCCATACTAGGTTCTACAAATAAAACCGAAATACATGTATTGGAAATTGGATTTCCGTCATGAGTCGAGGCAAGGGGCAAGCTCCTCTCCGCTTCGAGACACTCTAGCAAATGCCTCGGGACTACACACTCTGGGTAACCCCTGGATGCTTCAGGGTCGGTCCTCTCTTACGTTTGAGGATTGGCAATTCCTGAACACACGTTTCCCGGTCCTTATAGGCCTAAAATCGAGGCGCCTCATCCAACAACCACATAGGTGAAAAGTATATAAATGTCAGGGCTGGTAAGTCACTGACACCACCAAATCTAGAAAGAAACGTCGTGCTCTCCCTGCAGTCCTTATCCCGTTTTAAACTCATACCGAGGTGTGAGGCTCGCGAATTCACGTTATACACAAAGCTACGCCACAAAGGTCGTGCTTTGATCACCAACCACAAGACTTTGCTTTTCAACAGAAGCCTTGATCCACGCAACTCAGCGTGCCACACAGGCAATTCATGCCATGTGACTGATGTCCATCGATATATAACCTCTAAGCTCGTACGTCTCAGAGAAGAGCGTTAAGCAAGAGAATAAATTCTCCGCCGCCAAACAGATATATATTTAACAGAAATCAATCAACACAGAATAAAATCCAATGTCAGACACACAATCCATTTACAAGTTCGCTCTGGGTCTGAACGAAACCGGAGGCACTTTCCTCGCATATCCATCGATCTCCAAGTACGTCTGGACGACCACCGACTATTTCCATCCTCTTGGGTGTATAGCCCAATCAGGATCATCAGTAATTATCCAAACGATGTGAAGACTTCCGGTCTTCAACCACCATCTTCGTCTTCGACATAACGTCGAATCGGTTATTCAGAATGGGTATAAACCCGGCCTTTCTGAACAACCGGCGTATATTAAAAACAAATGTTACACAAACACAACATACGCCTCATTCCAATTCATTAGTCACTAACCGTAAATCAGTAAGAGAGCAATTTCCCAAATATTAACCCCGAAGGCCGAAACCAACATCAGATCAATACCCAGGAAACCATTCTTCTTAGCTAACCTACAGCTAGTTTCTAAATTTCTATTCTTAGGGAAAGGTTCCCATTAATTTTATCAAAGATAAATTCTTTAAATTTATTCTTTAATCTTCCTTTGGATGTCGTATCAAACCCAATTATGGATTTCCGAACTAGTCGAGATTAGCGAACCACACCGAAGTAATTATTTATTTTATTTCCCAATCCCAACCTATTCATCCAATGAAGCAAAACTGGTAATACTCCATATCTAATACCATGATGTTATCGGTAAAATTAATTACCATTTCACGTTCAAATCTAATTAAAGATTTAACTATCGCTTGGAGCAAAACTGGTGATACTCCATTCTCGCTCATTTTCCAAGTTTGAAAATTTAAATTATCAATTCACATTTCAATCTAATTGCAGATTCATTGAAAACTCCTTTTACTGGGTTAAAGGACTAATGTCATTTAAAACACAGTTCACGACAAACCCAAATCATATTCTATTTATTACCGGGTTAAAGAACAAGTGTCATTTAAAATACCCTTCACAATAAACCCACAAATCAATTCTATTTACAACCCATTTCAAATCCAATTTATTTATTTAAAAATAAATGGGTTTTAATTTTAGTTCAAAATTAGTTCATTTCGATAAAAATCTATTTTTATCTTTTCAAATATGGAGTTTTTCATCCCAATTTTTCCCAAATCATTTCTTATGATTTCACACAAATTATTACTATTTTTAATAATTTTATCAAGGCCCGTACAGTCGATTTCCATCAACGGCCATCGAACTGCACTTACAGCGACCTTTTTCAAATTTGATTTGGACGTATCTCCAAATCCAACCGTTAGATTTCAAATTTCTAATATTCATTAGAAAGCTCTTTTCGATACGAACCCAACGGTTCCGGTTTTAGGAGAATCCGATGGTCGGATCTCCCGTAATGTTTGTTCGAAGTCAATGGTCGAAATTCGCGAACTGCCGCGGCGCGGCGTGTTCTATTCAGGCCATTTTATTATATATAAAATATATATAATATATATTTCGTCGATTTCTATTTAAAACGAATTATATAAATAGCTTTTAAATTCGTTTCAAAAACAATTTCAACTTCCATTTCAATTCAAATCATAATTAAATTTTCCTTATAAATTCGTTTTAAAATTCATTTCTATTCAATTCAAATTTCAATTCAATTTGAATTCATTTTAATTCGTTTTCAATTCAATTCGAATTCGTTTTCTATTCAATTCAATTCAAATTGGTTTTCTATTCGATTCAACTCAAATTGGTTTTCTATTCGATTCAATTCAAATTGGTTTTCTATTCGATTCAATTCAAATTGGTTTTCTATTCGATTCAATTCAAATTGGTTTTCTATTCGATTCAATTCAAATTGGTTTTCTATTCGATTCATAAAAAATGAATATAATTGGTATAAATATCGTTCACGTCAAAATAGCGCATCTCTAATCAACACGGCTTTATATATTTCAATAATTCCATTATTCTATTCAACAATTGAACATTTTTTCCATTCAATACGTGAATCTATATTTTTGTCAACACATGACTAATCTCAATGAATGAGTAATGTCCACGTGTGACTATTTTTGTTATTCAATATATTTTGTAAAAATTATGGTATCTATCGTTTGATATCAAATCAGACTCCAACCGTAAATTAGTAAGAGAATGATTCCCTGAATATTAACCCCGAAGGCCGAAACCAACATCAGATCAATATCCAGGAGACCACTCATCTTATCTATTTTCCAGTTAATTTCTAATTTCATATATGATAAAGATGTAAATTTTATTGTTAAAATATTTTGTTCAACACATGACTAATCTCAACGGATGAGTACAGTCAACACATGAACCTTTATTTTATAATAGTAGAGATGTAAATTTTATTGTTAAAATATTTCGTTCAACATATGACTAATCTCAACGGATGAGTACAGTCAACACATGAACCTTTATTTTATAATATTCTGTATTTTCCCGATTGGAATGAGGCCCAATCAATTACCATATAAAGTTAATTATATGGATTCCATACAACACATGTATACAATAGCAACGATAAATAATCAACCATCATCCAAAGTGCACTACACTGTATAAGCATCAAATATAGATATCTAACGCTTATAACAGCCTGTCAATCAATCGATCGACATACAACTAATTATTGGGATTGGTGTATGCCGAATTTTATCCCAATACCCGTGTGGGGTTTCAAATCAACCAAACACAGATTTTATTTGTGCAGTTAGGCGACGTGTAAAATTTATCGTCCCAATCAATATCAGTCAAATCAGTGTATATAAACAAATCGGCCGATTCGTTTATAAATATTACTTTATTCACATTCACATTAAAAATTATATTTTTAACGATAAAATATTTATTTCAACACATCCACATTTTATTATCGATTTCACATCAACAACACAAACAAATTTCACAACACATCAATTAAACAAACAAGCCATCCATGGTCTGTGGATGACGGGTGTCGGGTGCTACTAAACACCGTCTGCATCCTAGTATATATATAACTAGAAAAAGAAATTTAGAGTGAGAAGTTCTCACTGAAAGCTATTCCAACTCCACGACACTTCATTTAGAGAAATCTTCATCGTGCTCGCCTTTTGTCTATTCCGTCGTCCGTAGCCACTATATATAAAAATCGAATTTTTACTTCGCTATTCAGTATTTAAAAATCGAATTTTTACTTTGTTATTCAATATATAAAAATCAAATTTTTACTTGGCTACTATATAGACAAAAATTCTATTTTTACAACGATATTATATAGATAAAAATTCTATTTTTACGTCGGTGTTCATATAGTAAGGATTATATTTTTATCACGCTATTCTCTATATAAAGATTTCGCCTTTTCAAAACTAAATATTTCGCCTTTTCTATTGTAAAGATTTCGCCCTTTTCCATTATAAAGATTTCGCCTTTCAAAAATAAATGTTTCGCCTTTCAAAAATAAATGTTTCGCCTTATCTATAAAGATGATATTTTTACTATCGATATTATATAAAAATTGTGTTTTTATACTTTCCATACTATAAAAATCATATCTTTACATTGCTACTCCTATAAAGATCACATCTTTATTACTCTACATTATATAAAATCATATTTTTATTCTTCATATTATATAAAAATCATATTTTCTTCGCATATATATATACATATATATAAAAACAGATTTTTAATGGTTAGATAACCCAAAATAAACTGAAATAAAAATAAAATAAATAATAAAACAGAATAAAACTCACCGATTAAAGAAGGGGGAGGTCGGGGCGAGACACGGACGTGGAACAGCGGTGGAAGGGCTTGGACTTGCGGTGGGCGTCGGTCTTCAAATCGAGAGGGGGGCTGTGGAGTCGCGTCGGTTTTTGGTGGCAGGGGGGCTGTGGTGTCGCGAGGGAGGAGAAGGAGAAGAAGGGGACGGGGCTGGGGGGTCGACGGAGGGGGGGGGGGGCGACTGGTGGCGGGCGCGATACGTTGGCGGCGTGCGATTTAGGGCTCCGCCCTTTTTTTTTTCTTTTTTCCTTTTTTTTTCTTCTGTTACGATTTTGAAAAGGGGGGCCTGCGAGGAGATAAAGGGAGGGAGGGATTTATTTTTATTTTTTTATTTTATTTAGTTTAATTTTAAAAAGTTGACTTTTACATATGACCTCTAAACGAGGCCCACCGCCTGTCGTCCATAGCGTTTCCCCCCCTTTCCGAACACAATGGGATATGTATCGTAAGCTGATTCGACTGTTTCGATCAGTTTTCGTCAAAATCAACATATAACTCTATATATTGAATTTGAACGAGCATTTCAATTTACCGAGGTCACATACTAACTCGAAAAATTCCAGAAAAATATTTTCTAGCTTCGTATTGACGATACGATCCTAACAAAACTAGTTTCGTCGAATTCTGAGACCGTTGGAAAAATGGCCATTTTCCAGTCGATTAAAATCAACTGAAACTGGTCAAACGCATTTTCCTTTGCCACTCTCACATATTGATTCGAAAAATTATGAAATTTAAAACATAGCAATAATTTGACATCACGGACCCAACAAAAGTGGTTTCGTCGAAATCCGAGGTCGTTTACAAAATATCTATTTTTAAGGGCCTGAATTCCATAACGACTATTCAGAATTTTCAACTGGACATATCTTTTGATTCCCGCTATGAAATTTCAATTTGTCGGATTCGTTGGAAATATATCCCCAATTAGATCCTAATGTTTTTGGTTTCACTAAAATCCGGATTGTTTTGCACCCGGTACATTCAATTGAAGTTTGAAATCGAATTATCGAACTACCGCGCCATTTTCAATTCTATTTATAATTATAAATAATTATTTATATTCTAACGATGACGTATATCAATATATACGTTCTAATTCTTTTCAAAATAAATTTTCGTCGATATTATTTAAAATAATCTATTTTAAATGTTCAAAATTCGCTAAAATTGCCGAAATAAAAATATTAAACTGGCTCAGATTTTCCGGGTTATTACAATCTCCCCCACTTAAAACTTTTCGTCCCCGAAAAGGAACAAAGTCGAAAGTGGTTTGATTAATCAACTCTAAGTTCGATCTGGCTTCCATTCTCCAACTTTTCAGTTTCTGAGAATTTTCAAATTTTCAAAAATTTGGCTAACACCCTAAACTTTCAAAAAAATTCGCCATAACCTCCGCTGCACTGGGAGCCACGGGAAAATCCCGAAATTGCCATACAGGCCTTCTGATCTCAAAAAGAAAAAGAAAAAGCCAAGCGGCTAGCCAATAGGCTCATAAAATCATCATCACCCAAACAAAACAGTAAATTATAGTAAACATGTACCTATTTGTTGGGCAAACAAATTTTATTCTCTGCTCTAGCCTCCTTGCTATGACCTGTTCAATGTAAGTATATGTATATGCAAGCAAATGTGACCAATTTTCAATACAATTCAATATTTGGTTCAATTAGGCTAAATGGTTAAAAATTATCAAACAAATAAACAACCAACACAAACATCAATCAATTAGTGAATTAGAGTTTAAAATTCATAATTTTGATATATATACAAAAATCCCAGTTTTGATGCCAAATCACAACAAATAACTCTATCTATATAAGTTTTGGTTCTCACACCAGTCTAATGGAAATATATAGATATCATACCTTCGAAACACGAACACAAATTCTGATGATGATATATCAATCATCAGAATCATCTCCGGGTGTCTAGAACGTGATTCTATATCTATCCAGTATATTAAAACTTCGAATATACGTTCATGACGCGTATATGCAAAACCCTTATATACTCGATTGTCCAAATCCAAAATAAATAAATATCCAGATACGTATAAAACGATTTAAATTTTCGAAACAAAATTGTTTTCATTTGAAAAATATACTCTTCACTCTCGTTCTAGGATACTACTGATCCTATCTCTAACGAGTCATTCTATTTGGATATTACTAATCCAATATCTGATGAATTCTTTCGTTCGGTTCTAACGTGTCTTGTTCTCGAGCTATGTAAACCAAAGCTCTGATACCAAATGTGAGAACCCGTAACTTCCCCGTGAAGGAAAGAGCGGATACTTTGAGAACAACACACAATATAACGTAGACGGAAGAACATTTCATTGTTATTACAACAATTCCATCAGATACAAGAATATACAGAGTATAAATGAATAAATTACATTCGACAAATATCAGAGATTACAATAAATTACAAAGCAGCGGAAAATAATATAAAACACAACTGAAAGTAATGCACGGATACAGAGCTTTCTGAGCATCGTTCCAGTTGTAAATCAGGATCCTGTGAATATAAATCTGCAAAACCAAAACTACTAGCTGCCCGTGTCGAAAATAGGGGCACCCAGAGTTTAGGTTAAAACAATAAACTCTAGGTCATTCATGTGACTGGTGTGAGAACTAAAACAGTTATTTAAAACTTTACTTTAAAAGAGAGTAATTCAAGGGACCACGCCGTATAACACGAAACGGGTTTCCTCCCGAGAATACCAGTGCATAGAAAAGACAACGCAATGCTTTTTCGATAAATGAAGCTATTATAAGACCCAGGTCCCATCACACAATGCAACGCAAGCCGGAGAATAGGGTTTTACCTTATAACAGCCAAACATGCTTGGTACGTAAAAAAAACAAATCATTTGATACTATAATAATTGTATAGTGTCAAAAAAATTTCAATCATAAATATCAATCATAGGCGGCATGAATGTCCCATACCACTATGTCGCCATACTAGGTTCTACAAATAAAACCGAAATACACGTATTGGAAATTGGATTTCCGTCATGAGTCGAGGCAAGGGGCAAGCTCCTCTCCGCTTCGAGACACTCTAGCAAATGCCTCGGGACTACACACTCTGGGTAACCCCTGGATGCTTCAGGGCCGGTCCTCTCTTACGTTTGAGGATTGGCAATTCCTGAACACACGTTTCCTGGTCCTTACAGACCTAAAATTGAGGCGCCTCATCCAACAACCACATAGGTGAAAAGTATATAAATGTCAAGGCTGGTAAGTCACTAACACCACCAAAGATAGAAAGAAACGTCGTGCTCTCCCTGCAGTCCTTATCCCGTTTTTAACTCATACCGAGGTGTGAGGCTCGTGAATTCACGTTATACACAAAGCTATGCCACAAAGGTCGTGCTTTGATCATCAACCACAAGACTTTGCTTTTCAACAGAAGCCTTGATCCATGCAACTCAGCGTGCCACACAGGCAATTCATGCCATGTGACTGATGTCCATCGATTTATAACCTCTAAGCTCGTACGTCTCAGAGAAGGGCGTTAAGCAAGAGAATAAATTCTCCGCCGCCAAACAGATATATATTTAACAGAAATCAATCAACACAGAATAAAATCCAATGTCAGACACACAATCCATTTACAAGTTCGCTCTGGGTCTGAACGAAACCGGAGGCACTTTCCTCGCATATCCATCGATCTCCAAGTACGTCTGGACGACCACCGACTATTTCCATCCTCTTGGGTGTACAGCCCAATCAGGATCATCAGTAATTATCCAAACGATGTGAAGACTTCCGGTCTTCAACCACCGTCTTCGTCTTCGACATAACGTCGAATCGGTTATTCAGAATGGGTATAAACCCGGCCTTTCCGAACAACCCGCGTATATTAAAAACAAATGTTACACAAACACAACATACGCCTCATTCCAATTCATTAGTCACTAACCGTAAATCAGTAAGAGAGCAATTTCCCAAATATTAACCCCGAAGGCTGAAACCAACATCAGATCAATACCCAGGAAACCATTCTTCTTAGCTAACCTACGGCTAGTTTCTAAATTTCAATTCTTAGGGAAAGGTTCCCATTAATTTTATCAAAGATAAATTCTTTAAATTTATTCTTTAATCTTCCTTTGGATGTCGTATCAAACCCAATTATGGATTTCTGAACTAGTCGAGATTAACGAACCATACCGAAGTAATTATTTATTTTATTTCCCAATCCCAACCTATTCATCTCATGAAGCAAAACTGGTAATACTCCATATCTAATACCACGGTGTTATCGGTAAAATTAATTACCATTTCACGTTCAAATCTAATTAAAGATTTAATTATCGCTTGGAGCAAAACTGGTGATACTCCATTCTCGCTTATTTTCCAAATTTGATAATTTAAATTATCAATTCACATTTCAATCTAATTGCAGATTCATTAAAAACTCCTTTTACTGGGTTAAAGGACTAATGTCATTTAAAACACAGTTCACGACAAACCCAAATCATATTCTATTAATTACGGGGTTAAAGAACAAGTGTCATTTAAAACACCCTTCACGATAAACCCACAAATCAATTCTATTTACAACCCCTTTCAAATCCAATTTATTTATTTAAAAATAAATGGGTTTTAATTTAGTTCAAAATTAGTTCATTTCGATAAAAATCTATTTTTACCTTTTCAAATATGGAGTTTTTCATCCCAATTTTTCCCAAATCATTTCTTATGATTTCACATAAATTATTACTATTTTTAATAATTTTATCAAGGCCCGTACAGTCGATTTCCATCAACGGCCATCGAACTGCACTTACAGCGACCTTTTCCAATTTTGATTTGGACGTATCTCAAAATCCAACCGTTAGATTTCAAATTTCTAATATTCGTTAGAAAGCTCTTTTCGATACGAACCCAACGGTTCCGGTTTTAGGAGAATCCGACGGTCGGATCTCCCGTAATGTCCGTTCGAAGTCAATGGTCGAAATTCGCGAACTGCCGCGGCGCGACGCGTTCTATTCAGGACATTATATTATATTTATAATATATATAATATATATTTCATCGATTTCTATTTAAAACGAATTATATAAATTGTTTTTAAATTCGTTTCAAAAACAATTTCAACTTCCATTTCAATTCAAATCAAAATTAAATTTTCCTTATAAATTCGTTTTAAAATTCATTTCTATTCAATTCAAATTTCAATTCAATTTGAATTCATTTCAATTCGTTTTCAATTCAATTCGAATTAGTTTTCTATTCGATTCAATTCAAATTGGTTTTCTATTCGATTCAATTCAAATTGGTTTTCTATTCGATTCAATTCAAATTGGTTTTCTATTCGATTCAGTTCAAATTGGTTTTCTATTCGATTCAATTCAAATTGGTTTTCTATTCGATTCAATTCAAATTGCTTTACTATTCGATTCAATACAAATTGATTTTCTATTCGATTCAATTCAAATTGGTTTTCTATTCGATTCATAAAATCGAATATAATCGGTATAAATATCGTTCGCGTCAAAATAGCACATCTCTAATCAACACGGCTTTATATATTTCAATAATTCCGTTATTCTATTCAACAATTGAATATTTATTCCATTCAATACGTGAATCTATATTTTTGTCAACACATGACTAATCTCAATGAATGAGTACTGTCCACGTGTGACTATTTTTGTTATTCAATATATTTTATAAAAATTATGGTATCTATCGTTTGATATCAAATCAGACTCCAACCGTAAATTAGTAAGAGAACGATTCCCTGAATATTAACCCCGAAGGCCGAAACCAACATCAGATCACTATCCAGGAGACCACTCATCTTATCTATTTTCCAGTTAATTTCTAATTTCATATATGATAAAGATGTAAATTTTATTGTTAAAATATTTCGTTCAACACATGACTAATCTCAACGGATGAGTACAGTCAACACATGAACCTTTATTTTATAATAGTAGAGATGTAAATTTTATTGTTAAAATATTTCGTTCAACACATGACTAATCTCAACGGATGTGTACAGTCAACACATGAACCTTTATTTTATAATATTCTTTATTTTCCCGATTGGAATGAGTCCCAATCAATTACCATATAAAGTTAATTATATGGATTACATACAACACATGTATATAATAGAAACGATAAATAATCAACCATCATCCAAAGTGCACTGCACTGTATAAGCATCAAATATAGATATCTAACGCTTATAACAGCCTGTCAATCAATCGATCGACATACAGCTAATTATTGGGATTGGTGTATGCCGAATTTTATCCCAATACCCGTGTGGGGTTTCAAATCAACCAAACACAGATTTTATTTGTGCAGTTGGGCGACGTGTAAAATTTATCGTCCCAATCAATATCAGTCAAATCAGTGTATATAGACAAATCGGCCGATTCGTTTATAAATATTCCTTTATTCACATTCACGTTAAAAATTATATTTTTAACGATAAAATATTTATTTCAACACATCCACATTTTATTATCGATTTCACATCAACAACACAAACAAATTTCACAACACATCAATTAAACAAACAAGCCATCCATGGTCTGTGGCTGACGGGTGTCGGGTGCTACTAAACACCGTATGCATCCTAGTATATATATATAACTAGAAAAAGAAATTTAGAGTGAGAAGTTCTCACCGAAAGCTATTCCAACTCCACGACACTTCATTTAGAGAAATCTTCATCGTGCTCGCCTTTTGTCTATTCCGTCGTCCATAGCCACTATATATAAAAATATAATTTTTACTTCGCTATTCAATATATAAAAATCGAATTTTTACTTTGTTATTCAATATATAAAAATCAAATTTTTACTTTGCTACTATATAGAATAAAATTCTATTTTTACAACGATGTTATATAGATAAAAATTCTATTTTTACGTCGGTGTTCATATAGTAAAGATTATATTTTTATCACGCTATTCTCTATATAAAGATTTTGCCTTTTCAAAACTAAATATTTCGCCTTGTCTATTGTAAAGATTTCTCCCTTTTCCATTATAAAGATTTCGCCTTTCAAAAATAAATGTTTCGCCTTTCAAAAATAAATGTTTCGCCTTTCAAAAATAAATGTTTCGCCTTATCAATAAAGATGGTAATTTTACTATCGATATAATATAAAAATCGTGTTTTTATACTTTCCATACTATAAAAATCATATCTTTACATTGCTACTCCTATAAAGATCACATCTTTATTACTCTACATTATATAAAATCATATTTTTATTCTTCATACTATATAAAAATCATATTTTCTTCGCATATATATATACATATATATAAAAACAGATTTTTAATGGTTAGATAACCCAAAATAAACTGAAATAAAAATAAAATAAATAATAAAACAGAATAAAACTCACCGATTAAAGAAGGGGGAGGTCGGGGCGGGACACGGACGTGGAACGGCGGTGGAAGGGCTTGGACATGCGGTGGGCGTCGGTCTTCAAATCGAGGGGGGGTTGTGGTGTCGCGTCGGTTTTTGGTGGCGGGGGGGCTGCGGTGTCGCGAGGGAGGAGAAGGAGAAGAAGGGGACGGGGCTGGGGGGGGGGGGTCGACGGAGGAGGGGGGCGACTGGTGGCGGGCACGATACGGTGGCGGCGTGCGATTTAGGGCTCCGCCCTTTTTTTCTTCCTTTTTTCCTTTTTTTTCTTCTGTTACGATTTTGAAAAGGGGGGGCTGCGAGGAGATAAAGGGAGGGAGGGATTTTTTTATTTAATTTAATTTTAAAAAGTTGACTTTTACATACGACCTCTAAACGAGGCCCACCGCCTGTCGTCCATAGCGTTTCACCCCCTTTCCGAACACAATGGGATATGTATCGTAAGCTGATTCGACCGTTTCGATCAGTTTTCGTCAAAATCAACATATAACTCTATATATTGAATTTGAACGAGCATTTCAATTTACCGGGGTCACATACTAACTCGAAAAATTCCAGAAAAATATTTTCTAGCTTCGTATTGATGATACGTACCTAACAAAACTAGTTTCGTCGAATTCTGAGACCGTTGGAAAAATGGCCATTTTCCAGTCGATTAAAATCAACTGAAACTGGTCAAACGCGTTTTCCTTTGCCACGCTCACATATTGATTCGAAAAATTATGAAATTTAAAACCTAGCAATAATTTGACATCACGGACCCAACAAAAGTGGTTTCATCGAAATCCGAGGTCGTTTGCAAAATGTCTATTTTTAAGGGCCTGAATTCCATAGCGACTATTCAGAATTTTCAACTGGACATATCTTTTGATTCCCGCTATGAAATTTCAATTTTTCGGATTCGTTGGAAAGATATCCCCAAGTAGATCCTAATGTTTTTGGTTTCACTAAAATCCGGATTGTTTTGCACCCGGTACATTCAATTGAAGTTTGAAATCGAATTATCGAACTACCGTGCCATTTTCAATTCTATTTATAATTATAAATAATTATTTATATTCTAACGACGACGTATATAAATATATATGTTCTAATTCTTTTCAAAATAAATTTTCGTCGATATTATTTAAAAAAATCTATTTTAAGTGTTCAAAATTCGCTAAAATTGCCGAAATAAAAATTTTAAACTGGCTCTGATTTTTCGGGTTATTACAATCTTCCCCACTTAAAACTTTTCGTCCCCGAAAAGGAACAAAGTCGAAAGTGGTTTGATTAATCAACTCTACGTTCGATCTGGCTTCCATTCTCCAACTTTTCAGTTTCTGAGAATTTTCAAATTTTCAAAAATTTGGCTAACACCCTAAATTTTTGAAAAATTTCGCCATAACCTCCCCTGCACCGGGAGCCACGGGAAAATCCCGAAATTGCCATACAGGCCTACTGATCTCAGAAAGAAAAAGAAAAAGCCAAGCGGCTTGCCAATAGGCTCATAAAATCATCATCACCCAAACAAAACAGTAAATTATAGTAAACATGTACCTATTTGTCGGGCAAACAAATTTTATTCTCTGTTCTAGCCTCCTTGCTATGACCTGTTCAATGTAAGTACATGTATATGCAAGCAAATGTGACCAATTTTCAATACAATTCAATATTTGGTTCAATTAGGCTAAATGGTTAAAAATTATCAAACAAATAAACAACTAACACAAACATCAATCAATTAGTGAATTAGAGTTTCAAATTCATAATTTTGATATATATACAAAAATCCCGTTTTTGATGCCAAATCACAACAAATAACTCTATCGATATAAGTTTTAGTTCTCACACCAGTCTAATGGAAATATATAGATATCATACCTTCGAAACACGAACACAAATTCTGATGATGATATATCAATCATCAGAATCATCTACGGGTGTCTAGAACGTGATTTTATATCTATCTAGTATATTAAAACTTCGAATATACGTTCATGACGCATATATGCAAAACCCTTATATACTCGATTGTCCAAATCCAAAATAAATAAATATCCAGACACGTATAAAACGATTTAAATTTTCAAAACAAAATTGTTTTCATTTGAAAATTATACTCTCCACACTCGTTCTAGGATACTACTGATCCTATCTCTAACGAGTCATTCTAATTGGATATTACTAATCCAATATCTGATGAATTCTTTCGTTCGGTTCTAACGTGTCTTGTTCTCGAGCTCTGTAAACCAAAGCTCTGATACCAAATGTGAGAACCCGTAACTTCCCCATGAAGGA
The DNA here is from genome assembly GCA_030737875.1 of Allium sativum. Taxonomy (NCBI): domain Eukaryota; kingdom Viridiplantae; phylum Streptophyta; class Magnoliopsida; order Asparagales; family Amaryllidaceae; genus Allium; species Allium sativum. The sequence goes on along the minus strand of CM060915.1, from coordinate 453,551,133 downwards.
AAGAGCGGATACTTTGAGAACAACACACATTATAACGTAGACGGAAGAACATTTCATTGTTATTACAACAATTCCATCAGATACAAGAATATACAGAGTATAAATGAATAAATTACATTCGACAAATATCAGAGATTACAATAAATTACATAGCAGCGGAAAATAATATAAAACACAACTGAAAGTAATGCACGGATACAGAGCTTTCCGAACATCGTTCCAGCTGTAAATCAAGATCCCGTGAATATAAATCTGCAAAACCAAAACTACTAGCTGCCCGTGTCGAAAATAGGGGCACCCAGAGTTTAGGTTAAAACAATAAACTCCAGGTCAGTCATGTGACTGGTGTGAGACTAAAACAGTTATTTAAAACTTTACTTTAAAAGAGAGTAATTCAAGGGACCACGCCATATAACACGGAACGGGTTTCCTCCCGAGAATACCAGTGCAAAGAAAAGACAACGCAATGCTTTTTCGAAAAATGAAGCTATTATAAGACCCAGATCCCATCACACAATGCAACGCAAGCCGAAGGATAGGGTTTTACCTTATAACAGCCAAACATGCTTGGTACGCAAAAAAAACAAATCATTTGATACTATAATAAGTGTATAGTGTCAAAACAATTTCAATCATAAATATCAATCATAGGCGGCATGAATGTCCCATACCACTATGTCGCCATACTAGGTTCTACAAATAAAACCGAAATACACGTATTGGAAATTGGATTTCCGTCATGAGTCGAGGCAAGGGGCAAGCTCCTCTCCGCTTCAAGACACTCTAGCAAATGCCTTGGGACTACACACTCTGGTTAACCCCTGGATGCTTCAGGGCCGGTCCTCTCTTACGTTTGAGGATTGGCAATTCTTGAACACACGTTTCCCGGTCCTTACAGACCTAAAATCGAGGCGCCTCATCCAACAACCACATAGGTGAAAAGTATATAAATGTCAGGGCTGGTAAGTCATTGACACCACCAAAGCTAGAAAGAAACGCCGTGCTCTCACTGCAGTCCTTATCCCGTTTTTAACTCATACCGAGGTGTGAGGCTCGCGAATTCACGTTATACACAAAGCTACGCCACAAAGGTCGTGCTTTGATCATCAACCACAAGACTTTGCTTTTCAACAGAAGCCTTGATCCATGCAACTCAGCGTGCCACACAGGCAATACATGTCATGCGACTGATGTCCATCGATATATAACCTCTAAGCTCGTACGTCTCAGAGAAGGGCATTAAGCAAGAGAATAAATTCTCCGCTGCCAAACAGATATATATTTAACGGAAATCAATAAACACAGAATAAAATCCAATGTCAGACACACAATCCATTTACAAGTTCGCTCTGGGTCTGAACGAAACCGGAGGCACTTTCCTCGCATATCCATCGATCTCCAAGTACGTCTGGACGAGCACCGACTATTTCCATCCTCTTGGGTGTACAGCCCAATCAGGATCATCAGTAATTATCCAAACGATGTGAAGACTTCCAGTCTTCAACCACCGTCTTCGTCTTCGACATAACGTTGAATCGGTTATTCAGAATGGGTATAAACCCAGCCTTTCCGAACAACCCGCGTATATTAAAAACAAATGTTACACAAACACAACATACGCCTCATTCCAATTCATTAGTCACTAACCGTAAATCAGTAAGAGAGCAATTTCCCAAATATTAACCCCGAAGGCCGAAACCAACATCAGATCAATACCCAGGAAACCGTTCTTCTTAGCTAACCTACAGCTAGTTTCTAAATTTCAATTCTTAGGGAAAGGTTCCCATTGATTTTATCAAAGATAAATTCTTTAAATTTATTCTTTAATCTTCCTTTGGATGTCGTATCAAACCCAATTATGGATTTCCGAACTAGTCGAGATTAGCGAACCACACCGAAGTAATTATTTATTTTATTTCCCAATCCCAACCTATTCATCCCATGAAGCAAAACTGGTAATACTATCTAACACCACGGTGTTATCGATAAAATTAATTACCATTTCACGTTCAAATCTAATTAAAGATTTAACTATCGCTTGGAGCAAAACTGGTGGTACTCCATTCTCGCTCATTTTCCAAATTTGATAATTTAAATTATCAATTCATATTTCAATCTAATTGTAGATTCATTAAAAACTCCTTTTACTGGGTTAAAGGACTAATGTTATTTAAAACACAGTTCACAACAAACCCAAATCATATTCTATTTATTACCGGGTTAAAGAACAAGTGTCATTTAAAACACCCTTCACGATAAACCCACAAATCAATTCTATTTACAACCCATTTCAATTCCAATTTATTTATTTAAAAATAAATGGGTTTTAATTTTAGTTTAAAATTAGTTCATTTCGATAAAAATCTATTTTTATCTTTTCAAATATGGATTTTTTTCATCCCAATTTTTCCCTAATCATTTCTTATGATTTTACACAAATTATTACTATTTTTAATAATTTTATCAAGGCCCGTACAGTCGATTTCCATCAACGGCCATCGAACTGCACTTACAACGAACTTTTCCAAATTTGATTTGGACGTATCTCCAAATCCAACCGTTAGATTTCAAATTTCTAATATTCGTTAGAAAGCTCTTTTCGATACAAACCCAACGGTTCCGGTTTTAGGAGATTCCGACGGTCGGATCTCCCGTAATGTCCGTTCGAAGTCAATGGTCGAAATTCGCGAACTGCCGCGGCGCGGCGCATTCTATTCAGGCCATTATATTATATATATAATATATATAATATATATTTCGTCGATTTCTATTTAAAACGAATTATATAAACAGTTTTTAAATTCATTTCAAAAACAATTTCAACTTCATTTCAATTCAAATCAAAATTAAATTTTCCTTATAAATTCGTTTTAAAATTCATTTCTATTCAATTCAAATTTCAATACAATTTGAATTCATTTCAATTCGTTTTCAATTCAATTTGAATTCGTTTTCTATTCAATTCAATTCAAATTGGTTTTCTATTCGATTCAATTCAAATTGGTTTTCTATTCGACTCAATTCAAATTGGTTTTCTATTCAATTCAATTCAAATTGGTTTTCTATTCGATTCAATTCAAATTGATTTTCTATTCGATTCAATTCAAATTGATTTTCTATTCGATTCAATTCAAATTGGTTTTCTATTCGATTCATAAAAACGAATATAATCGGTATAAATATCGTTCGTGTCAAAATAGCGCATCTCTAATCAACATGGCTTTATATATTTCAATAATTCCGTTATTCTATTCAACAATTGAACATTTATTCCATTCAATACGTGAATCTATATTTTTGTCAACACATGACTAATCTCAATGAATGAGTACTTGTAACGACACGGATTTCGCCCGTACCTAATCGATCGCTAAACCGACCAAGATCGTTCGAATCCCGCATACGCTACCACGTGTAACGACAACGGATTTCGCCCGGACTTAATCGATCGCTAAACCGACCAAGACCGTTCGAATCCCGCATACGCTAACTCTGGGTATACAACACATCAGAACAAATAACAGAAGACTTCAATAAACATCATAATAATGTTACATCAGAGTACAGAATATCAGAGTATATCGAAAATAATACACAGCGGAAGATAAATTTACATAAATGTAAAACAGTGCACAACGGAAATATAAACTACACAGCGGAAGACTGTAAATGTCTGGACACAGCTTAAAGCTTCAATCCAGAATCCTGCTCAAAACATCTGCAAAATAAAACTACTCGACTGCCCGTGTGGAAAATAGGGGCACCCGAGTTCGCAAGGGAAAAGCAAACTACAGGTCAGTCATGGGACTGGTGTGAGAAACTCTAACAGTTATAATTAACTTATTTGATAATATGGTATATCACGGGACCACGCCGCTAACGCGGAACGGGTTTACCCCCATGAATACCAGTGTATAAACAACAATCAATATAGATATATGGATCTACTATGCATCAATCAACATGCAATATCCCAATCTACCCACTTAGATTAATCACTACACTTAGATTTTCTAAATCCAATTTAATTTACAGAAATTATTCCTTTGGATTTTATTCCCGATTTCTTATTTCAAATCATTTGAAATACATATCTAACTTTCTATATCAAAGTAGATTTCACTTCGGGATCTCAAATCAAATCGTTTGGAAATGTGAATTCCAAAACATAACAATGCATACAAACAAGTATGCAACCAAATATCGTGTTCCCCATCGACAAGGCAAAGGGTACGCACCTCGCAACTCGATATATATATGTGCACCTACCCCACATAGGAGTAGGCTACACCGACGATGCACCTCCCACACATGGAGAGCATACACCGCCCTCTCACCCATACTTTTAGTCTCAGGGTTACCCAAATCTTTAGCCACATACTAAATCATTTCATATCCCGAAGTAGGGAAAATCATTTCACAACGTAATAATCACAAGTACTTTCAAAATATAGTACTTCACATCAGTAATTCACGCATATGATCAGTCACTATTAATCACATAACCTTTGAGCTCGTACGTCTCAAAGAAGGGTGTTAAGCAAGAGAATAAATTCTCCGCCACCAAACAGATACATCATCAATAGCAACTAATCGAATATGCGATGAACCACAATGTAACATATAATACATTTTCTAAATCACTTTAGAAATCATCGGGTTTTGGGCCTCGAAATCCTTTCTGTTTTATAAAACATTTTTATAAAACATTCCCTGTCCAAAATCGGGAATACATTTCTTTTCACTTAAGAAAAATATCATTTCACAATCATTCATTAAATTTGAAATGGACACAACATCGCTAAACACCTTATCGTCAAATCGTGAAGTGTTTCACAAGGAGTTAGCACATAGATATTTTCAACCCAACCCAATGCCAAATGTAAAAGCATACTCTGCTCATAAACTGGTCGAGCACAATCCATACAATCAATCAATCAAATTTGACATTAAATATAAGGTTTTGAATAGAGATAGTATTGACTTATATTCAACATCAAATCCTGAAACCAACAGATATCATATCGGGAATAACGATATCGATATCTTCCAAATTCCCATCACGATATCTGTATAATCACGGAATCCAATATCGAAAATATCCAAAGGTAATTTCAATTCAAATCCAATCCAATTTATTTATTTATAACCATTGGATTATTTTTCTAGTTAATAACTAGTTCATTTCGATAAGAATCTATTTTTATCTTTTCAAATATGGAGTTTTTCACCTCAATTTTTCCCAAATCATTTCTTATGATTTTACGCAAATTATTACTATTTTTAATAATTTTATCAAGGCCCGTACAGTCGATTTCCATCAATGGCCATCGAACTGCACTTACAGCGACCTTTTCTGAATTTGATTTGGATGTATCTCCAAATCCAACCGTTAGATTTCAAATTTCTCATATTCATTAGAAAGCTCTTCTCGATACGAACCCAACGGTTCCGGTTTTAGGAGAATCCGACGGTCGGATCTCCCGTAATATTCGTTCGAAGTTAATGTCCGAAATTCGCGAACTGCCGCAGCGCGGTGCGTTCTATTCAGGCCATTATATTATATATATAATATATATTTCGTCGATTTCTATTTAAAACGAATTTTATAAATCGTTTTAAATTCCATTTCAAAACGATTTCAACTTCTTATTTCAAATTCAAATCAAAATTGAATTTTCTATTATAAATCTTTTTTACCTTCATTTCTATTTGATTTCAATTCAAATCGATTTTAATTCGATTGGAATTCATTTTCTTTTCAATTCGATTCGAATTCATTTTCTATTCTATTCAATTCGAATTCATTTTCTATTCAGTTCAATTCGAATTCATTTTCTATTCTATTCAATTCGATTTCATTTTCTATTCTATTCAATTCGAATTCATTTTATATTCTATTCAATTCGAATTCATTTTCTATTCAATTCAATTCGAATTCATTTTCTATTCTATTCAATTCGAATTCATTTTCTATTCTATTCAATTCGAATTCATTTTATATTCTATTCAATTCGAATTCATTTTCTATTCTATTCAATTCGAATTCATTTTCTATTCTATTCAATTCGAATTCATTTTCTATTCAGTTCAATTCGAATTCATTTTCTATTCAGTTCAATTCGAATTCATTTTCTATTCAGTTCAATTCGAATTCATTTTCTATTCAGTTCAATTCGAATTCATTTTCTATTCTATTCAATTCGAATTCATTTTATATTCTATTCAATTCGAATTCATTTTCTATTCAGTTCAATTCGAATTCATTTTCTATTCAGTTCAATTCGAATTCATTTTATATTCTATTCAATTCGAACTCATTTTCTATTCAGTTCAATATATTCGATATTTTCACTTTCAATATATACGACATTTTCACTTTCAATATATACGACATTTTCACTTTCAATATATACGACATTTTCACTTTCAATATATTCGATATTTTCACTTTCAATATATTCGATATTTTCACTTTCAATATATTCGATATTTTCACTTTCAATATATTCGATATTTTCACTTTCAATATATTCGATATTTTTCTATTCAGTTCAATATATTCGATATTTTCACTTTCAATATATATGACATTTTCACTTTCAATATATTCGATATTTTCACTTTCAATATATACGACATTTTCACTTTCAATATATTCGATATTTTTCTATTCAATTCAATTCAAATTTCATTTTCTATTCAGTTCAATTCGAATTCATTTTCTATTCAGTTCAATTCGAATTCATTTTCTATTCAGTTCAATTCGAATTCATTTTCTATTCAGTTCAATTCGAATTCATTTTCTATTCAGTTCAATTCGAATTCATTTTCTATTCAGTTCAATTCGAATTCATTTTCTATTCAGTTCAATTCGAATTCATTTTCTATTCATATATGCACGATATTTTCACTTTCAATATATATAATATTTTCACTTTCACTATATACGATATTTTCACTTTCACTATATACGATATTTTCACTTCTCAATATATACGATATTTTCACTTCTCAATATATACGATATTTTCATTTTCAATATATATAATATTTTCACTTTCACTATATATAATATTTTCACTTTCACTATATATAATATTTTCACCTTTCATATATATGATATTTTCACTTCTCAATATATACGATATTTTCATTTTCAATATATATAATATTTTCACTTTCACTATATATAATATTTTCACCTTCACTATATATAATATTTTCACTTTCACTATATATAATATTTTCACTTTCACTATATATAATATTTTCACCTTTCATATATACGATATTTTCACTTCTCAATATATACGATATTTTCACTTCTCAATATATACGATATTTTCATTTCTTAATATATACGATATTTTCATTTTCAATATATCTATTTCATACACTTCTAATATATATAATATTTTTTCACATCAATTTTCACACAGAATACAACCAAACAAACAAGTCGTCCATGGTCTGTGGACGACGGGGAACAGTTCATATATGCAGTTATGAAATAAATAACTGAACAGAAAATTTAAAGTGAGAGAATTCTCACTTTGATTGGTTCGACTTTCTATTTTATTTCGGTTCAGATTTGAATTTGCTTCATTTTCTCCTTTGCTTCATTCTTGTCTGAACTGATTTCAAGGCGTAGAGTTTTTCATGAGGATTCCAACGCACTATAAATTGTCTGATTCTGATCATCTAATCACAAGTTATTAATGTTTTAATATCAGGCTTTAATTGGAATTAATCAACATTTAACTAACCAATATATTTACTAATTACCTTCTCCTCCCTTAAACACACCAGACCCCATTCGAACCCATACTGTCCCATTTAGGGTTCAAAATCGCGCAAAAATTGAGGCGCCTGACAATGATCCTGACCCGCCACCTTGTGCGTCGTTCGAAGCTCCTCCGATGCCTGGAAGTATGACGAGCTCGAGCCCCTCCATTGACCAGGAATTGCGACGAACTCCGGCGACTTTAGCCCCTAAATACGAGCAGACCACGCCGCTATAATTTCTCAAACCCATGTAGAACGAAAGATCACACCAATCCCCCCAACGTTTGCTTTGAAATCTCTGCAAATTGCTGAAAGGATTGAGGGATCGGTGGAGATTGGTTCTGGACGATATCGGTCGTTCAAGGAATAGAACGGCGGTTGGGTCTTAGGGGATCAGGGTTTCGTTCAAAATGAATATATATTTATAGTTATTTTTAATATTACTTTATTCAATTTTGACTTAGCCTTGAATTTTTGCATCTGAACTCCAAATTAAACCCAATGACTGTCGCCCCTAGACAAATACCCCCATTCTGAACACAATGGGATATGTTTCGTAAGCTGATTCGATCGTTTCGATCTGTTTCCATTAAGATCAACATATAACTCTATATATTGATTTCGAACGCGCAATTCAATTTACTGGGGTCACATACGAACTCTAAAAATTCCCGAAAAATATTTTCTAGCTTCGTATCGACGATACGGTCCTAACAAAACTAGTTTCGTCGAATTCTGAGACCGTTTGAAAAATGGCCAATTTCCAGTCGATTAAAATCAACTGAAACTGGTCAAACGCGTTTTCCTTTGCCACACTCACAAATTGATTCGAAAAATTATGAAATTTGGAATCTAGCAATAACTTGACACTGCGGATCCAACAAAAGTGGTTTCGTCGAAATCCGAGGTAATTTGCAAAATTTCCCTTTTTAAGGGCCTGAATTCCATAGCGACTATTCAGAATTTTCAACTGGACATATCTTTTGATTCCCGCTATGAAATTTCGATTTCCCGGATTCGCTGGAAAGATATCACCAATTAGATCCTAACGTTTTTGGTTTCACTAAAGTCCGGATTGTTTTGCACCCGGTACATTCAATTGAAGTTTGAAATCGAATTATCGAACTACCGCGCCATTTTCAATTCTATTTATAATTATATAAAATTATTTATATTCTAACGACAGCGTATATAATATATACGTTCGAATTCCATTCAAAACAAATTTCTCGTCGATGTTATTTAAAATAATTCATTTTAAATAATCAAAATTTGCTAAAATTGCCAAAATAAAAATTTTAAACTGGCCCAGATTTTCGGGTTGTTACAGTACTGTCCACGTGTGACTATTTTTGTTATTCAATATATTTTATAAAAATTATGGTATCTATCATTTGATATCACATCAGACTCCAACCGTAAATTAGTAAGAGAACGATTCCTTGAATATTAACCCCGAAGGCCGAAACCAACATCAGATCAATATCCAGGAGACCACTCATCTTATCTATTTTCCAGTTAATTTCCAATTTCATATATGATAAAGATGTAAATTTTATAGTTAAAATATTTCGTTCAACACATGACTAATCTCAACGGATGAGTACAGTCAACACATGAACTTTTATTTTATAATAGTAGAGATGTAAATTTTATTGTTAAAATATTTCGTTCAACACATGACTAATCTCAACGGATGAGTACAGTCAACACATGAACCTTTATTTTATAATATTCTTTATTTTCCCGATTGGAATGAGGCCCAATCAATTACCATATAAAGTTAATTATATGGATTCCATACAACACATGTATATAATAGCAACGATAAATAATCAACCATCATCCAAAGTGCACTACACTGTATAAGCATCAAATATAGATATCTAACGCTTATAACAGCCTGTCAATCAATCGATCGACATACAACTAATTATTGGGATTGGTGTATGCCGAATTTTATCCCAATACCCGTGTGGGGTTTCAAATCAACCAAACACAGATTTTATTTGTGCAGTTGGGCGACGTGTAAAATTTATCGTCCCAATCAATATCAGTCAAATCAGTGTATATAAACAAATCGGCCGATTCGTTTATAAATATTCCTTTATTCACATTCACATCAAAAATTATATTTTTAACGATAAAATATTTATTTCAACACATCCATATTTTATTATCGATTTCACATCAACAACACAAACAAATTTCACAACACATCAATTAAACAAACAAGCCATCCATGGTCTGTGGATGACAGGTGTCGGGTGCTACTAAACACCGTCTGCATCCTAGTATATATATATAACTAGAAAAAGAAATTTAGAGTGAGAAGTTCTCACCGAAAGCTATTCCAACTCCACGACACTTCATTTAGAGAAATCTTCATCGTGCTCGCCTTTTGTCTATTCCGTCGTCCGTAGCCACTATATATAAAAATCGAATTTTTACTTCGCTATTCAATATATAAAAATCGAATTTTTACTTTGTTATTCAATATATAAAATCGAATTTTTACTTTGCTACTATATAGACAAAAATTCTATTTTTACAATGATGTTATATAGATAAAAATTCTATTTTTACATTGGTGTTCATATAGTAAAGATTATATTTTTATCACGCTATTCTCTATATAAAGATTTTGCCTTTTCAAAACTAAATATTTCGCCTTTTCTATTGTAAAGATTTCGCCCTTTTCCATTATAAAGATTTCGCCTTTCAAAAATAAATGTTTCGCCTTTCAAAAATAAATGTTTCGCCTTATCTATAAAGATGATATTTTTACTATCGATATAATATAAAAATCGTGTTTTTATACTTTCCATACTATAAAAATCATATCTTTACATTGCTACTCCTATTAAGATCACATCTTTATTACTCTACATTATATAAAATCATATTTTTATTCTTCATACTATATAAAAATCATATTTTCTTCGCATATATATATATATACATATATATAAAAATAGATTTTTAATGGTTAGATAACCCAAAATAAACTGAAATAAAAATAAAATAAATAATAAAACAGAATAAAACTCACCGATTAAAGAAGGAGGAGGTCGGGGCGAGACACGGACGTGGAACGGCGGTGGAAGGGCTTGGACTTGCGGTGGGCGTCGGTCTTCAAATCGAGGGGGGGCTGTGGTGTCGCGTCGGTTTTGGTGGCAGAGGGGGCTGCGGTGTCGCGAGGGAGGAGAAGGAGAAGAAGGGGACGGGGCTGGGGGGAGGGGTCGACGAAGGAGGGGGGGCGACTGGTGGCGGGCGCGATACGGTGGCGACGTGCGATTTAGGGCTCCGCCCTTTTTTTTCCTTTTTTCCTTTTTTTTTTCTTCTGTTACGATTTTGAAAAGGGGGGCCCGCGAGGAGATAAAGGGAGGGAGAGATTTATTATTATTATTTTTATTTTATTTAATTTAATTTTAAAAAGTTGACTTTTACATACGACCTCTAAACGAGGCCCACCGCCTGTCGTCCATAGCATTTCACCCCCTTTCCGAACACAATGGGATATGTATCGTAAGCTGATTCGACCGTTTCGATCAGTTTTCGTCAAAATCAACATATAACTCTATATATTGAATTTGAACGAGCATTTCAATTTACCTGGGTCACATACTAACTCGAAAAATTCCAAAAAAATATTTCCTAGCTTCGTATTGACGATACGGTCCTAACAAAACTAGTTTCGTCGAATTCTGAGACCGTTGGAAAAATGGCCATTTTCCAGTCGATTAAAATCAACTGAAACTGGTCAAACGCGTTTTCCTTTGCCACGCTCACATATTGATTCGAAAAATTATGAAATTTAAAACCTAGCAATAATTTGACATCACGGACCCAACAAAAGTGGTTTCGTCGAAATCCGAGGTCGTTTGTAAAATGTCTATTTTTAAGGGCCTGAATTTCATAGCGACTATTTAGAATTTTCAACTGGACATATCTTTTGATTCCCGCTATGAAATTTCAATTTTTCGGATTCGTTGGAAAGATATCCCCAATTAAATCCTAATGTTTTTGGTTTCACTAAAATCCGGATTGTTTTGCACCCGGTACATTCAATGGAAGTTTGAAATCGAATTATCGAACTACCGCGCCATTTTCAATTCTATTTATAATTATAAATAATTATTTATATTATAACGTCGACGTATATAAATATATACATTCTAATTCTTTTCAAAATAAATTTTCGTCGATATTATTTAAAATAATCTATTTTAAATGTTCAAAATTCGCTAAAATTGCCGAAATAAAAATTTTAAACTGGCTCAGATTTTCCGGGTTATTACACCCATGTAAAAAAAGAGCACCCGAGTCAAGCCCTTGGATCATCAGGGCCGGTCCACTCGGTGTGGGTTAAAATGGCTGAACATGGCGTTTCCCCACCCTATGGGGTGTAAATTGGTCATATCCGACCACACATCGGCTCCGAAGAGACCGATCTAACTGAGGCGCCTCGCTATCCATCATCCACACAAGTAAAATGCCTGGGTGTGTCAAACTCAAAACACCACTCCTAGTTAGAAAGAAACGCAGGTCCTCCCTGATATCCTCTCCTATTTCTGGCTCATACCGGGGTGTGAGGCTTGCGAAACAACGCTAAACACAAAGCTCGCCATTCAAAGCCATGCTTTGATCATCAACCACAAAGCTCTACTTTTCAACAAAAGCTTTGATCACTTGCATCTTAGTATGCCATACAGGCAAACCACTCCATGCAACCGATATCCATCAATCACACAGAATGATGTCCAATGCCAGACAAACAGTCCATTTACAAGTCCGTTCTGGGTCTGAACGAAACCGGAGGCACTTAATACCTCACACATCCGTACAATCAACAAGTACATCCGGACGTCTACTACTTTAGCCCCTTCAAGGTAGCTACTCCTACCATGATCATCAGTAGCACCCCTCCATTCGACGTGAAGATCATCGTTCTTGCACTGTCTTCATATCTTCGACCTTTAATCGTCGATCAATTATTTGAAATGAGAATTAACTCAGCCTTTTCAAATAATTCACGTATATTTAGAATTTCAAATCAATTCATTTCGATGGTTAAATTATTCGTCACCAAAAATTCTGTTCTTTAATGTAATTTTCACGCCAGACACATTCAACCATCAAATATCCAATAAACCGAACAAATTTAGTTTATTTCCATTCCATATCATTTAAAATATTTTATCACGATTTATCGCTATTTTTATTTATTTAAAAATAGCCAATTCATTCAAACAACACTTCAGGCCATAACGCGGCATGGCGCTGTTTTTATTCAAATTTGTTTTACACATATCTGAAAATCCAACCATTGGATCTTTACAAATTTTATATCATTATAAAGATATTTTCAAAACTAATCCAATGGTTCCAGTTTTGGGAAAATTCGACGGTCGGATCTCCCGGTACAATCGTTTGAAGTTACGGTTTCAAAATACAAACTGTAGCATCGTTATTCGATTTATTTTAATTATATATATATAAAAAAAAAATCAATTCTGACGCTGTTTTACTTCAGATTTGAATTAAACATTCCAGACAATCCAACCGTTGGATCTTTACAAAGTTGGTGTCATTGGAAAGATATTTCCAAAGCGAACCCAACGATTTCAGTTTCGGGAAAATCCGATGGTCGGATCTCCTGCACAAATCGTTTGAAATCACAATTTCAAAATATGAACCACATCTTTGTTATTCTATTTATTTTAATTATATTTATATATATGTAACCATTCTTTGATTTCAAAATTATATTCACTTCATATATTTGATAAAAATTATATTTTCATCCAACAGATATTTATTTCAACACATCACTATTTTTAACAGTTCATATATGTCATAAAAATGTGATTTTTATTGTAAATCAATTTATTTCAAAACACAATTATTTTATATAGTTCATACATAAGGTAAAAATGTTATTTTTGGTGTAAAAACAATTTAATTAACACACTAACATTTTATATAATCTATATATATATGATAAAAATGTTATTTATATCTTTCAAAGAATTTTTTCAATACATGAACTTCATTCAACACATGAATTTCTATTCAACACATGAATTTCTATTCGACACAGGAATATGAATCAGACACAGGAATATTTCAGAAAATTTCGGCAGCATAACGGGAGGGTAGTTAAAACCGGCACCGTACCGAGTACGGCTCCTCGCTCTACCTTAAAGCCTCGCAGCTTTTGACAATGGGAATTTTCAATATCTAGTTCGTACGCAAACGAATTTTCCCATATACTAATCCTATTGGGATTTCAACCACAATCAATCATTTCAAATCAACCATTCATGATATTCACCAAATTTCACATTAACCAATAATCCAAACAGTATCATAACCAATATATATCGTCCATGGTATGTAGACGAGGGGAGTGTGTGTGTGTATATATATATATGTATATAACTATATTTCGATTTCATTTCAATATCATTTCAATTCGTTTCAATGCATATATCATTTTTACAATGCATATATAATTATACATCGAACATACAACTTATACAACGCTTATACATGAGATGTACAATGCTTATGTAACTCATACATCGACTATATAATTTATACATCGTTATTTCCATATCGTTTATATATTAGAAATCTCACATTGGGTTCCACTCCTCCAAAAATTGTAGAGGTCTCAGAAAAATATTCGGTCACTTCTAAAATGTAGAAGACGTCCGCATGAGTCCAATGTCTCTTGTTTCACTGGATTTCGACCACATGAAAAAGATACGATTTTTATAAGTTAATTAACCATTTGCAACACTTAAAAGTGTTAAAGATAGTTAACTAAATAACAGCTGTTACCTCAGTTAAATCTTCGAAACTAGGTTTGGAATTATCGCGAAATCCATGGCGTTAGAGGCTGATCGGTGTTGACCACGACCTCCGCCTACGAGACGGCTTTCCAACGACATGGGTTCTACTCAGATCGAGCTCCAGGTGACGGCGGAATCCTGTTCGGCGCCGTCGAACTTTGCAGGCTCCATTTTCGACGAAGACGAGGCGAGGGAGGGCGAGAGTGGTACCGATTAAAAGCCTGAAGGACCCTCTACAGAAACCCCAACAGGAGTGTTCGATATTGGTGCGTGGATTGGTAGATAGAGAGGAGAGAAGAAGGGAGCTCGTATCACCGTTGAGGAGCTATTACGGGGAAGAGGGGGGTTTTCGAGAATTTTTTTTATGAAAGAAAAAATCTGATTCGCCGATATTTATTATTTAAAAAAATTAGGGTTTTCTCACACGAACACCAATTCAAACCCAACGACTATTACCCCTAGCTAAATACCCCATTTTGAACACAATGGGATATGTTTTGTAGGCCCATTCGACTGTCTCAGTCAGTTTTTGTTCAAATTAAAATATAAAACATTCAATATTTGATTCAAACGTACATTTCAACTTGTCGGGGCCACATACTGATCCTAAATATTCTAGAAAAATAAATCTAGCTATGTTTTGATGACACGGTCCTAACAAATCGAATTCTGAGATCGTTTGAAAAATGGCCATTTTCTGGTCGATCCAATTTAATTAAAATCAACCACACACATTTTCCTTCGCCACGCTCACATATTGACTTCAAGAATTATGGTTTGAAACCTAGCAATAATTTGACATCCCGGATCCAACAAAGTGGTTTCGTCGAATTCTGAGGTCGTTTGCAAAATGGCTATTTTCAAGTGCTATATATTCTCTATAGCGACCTTTCTGAAAATTCATTTGGCCATAACTTTAGATTCCTCTTATGAAACTTCGATTTTTCAGATTCTTTAGAAAGATATTCATAAACAGATTTAAATATTTTGAAACCAAAATCCGCTTTATTTTGCACCCGTTACAGTTAGTCAAAGTTTGAATTCCAATTTTGGCCTTGTCTATAATTAAAAATAATTATTATTTTTTCAAACATCGATTCAAACATACTTTTCCTCATTATTATTTAAAATAATTTATTTAAATATTTATAATCCACTAAATTAGCCAAATTAAAATTTTTAAATTGGTTCAGATTTTCCGGGTTGTCACAATCTCCCCCACTTAAAAATTTTCGTCCTCGAAAAGGAATGAAGTTGAAAGTTGTTTAATTAACCAACTCAACTTTCAATCTCACTTCCATTCTTCAACTTTTCAGTTTTTAAGAATTTTCAAATTCTTCAAAAATTTGGCTAACACCCTAAATTTTCAAAAAAAATCGTCATAACCTCCTTTGTACGGGGAGGGGTTTGGAAATTTATTGGGCCGTATTAGGTACCCAATAAATCCTAATAAGCATGCACATATTTATAGTGATATATTCCGGTGTCCACAGGGGAGTGTGTATAGATCATAACTCCAGAGAATAAATTCTCGTAACCCTGTAAATGGTTTTTGTTCCTTAATGACCAGAGGGACGTGTTTATTGTCATCTCTAGACCCATGTGGGGTTTTTTTATTAATCTTGCAATTTACCGTTACATTTTATATGGTCCATATCAGTCATCAGTTCAACTTGTAAAATATAGTCATCGCCATACAAGCCTCTCGCTCATATGGTAAATCTTCAACCTCGTCACACAAGCTCCAAATGTTTATGTGGTATATGATGAAGTATGTCTATCTTCAAGAAGTATGCCAAGTAGTGTAGTTCAAAATTAATTTTTACTGTCCTATGGTGACATTTATTATTACACACAGAACAACCAGCACTCCGCATCCAATGGCATTCACAAGAGTTGATATAATAATAAAATTGCGCAACCAACTCATTAAGGTTTACCTATTTGTCGGGCACACAAACAAATTCTTTACTCAACAGCTAATCCATTTACCTGTTCAAACATATATAATGTACATGTATGTATTTCTATCTATTTTTAAATCAGTTCAATACTTAATTTAATTGCATAAATTTACCATCATTCTCTTATTGATTAAATTAACTATCATTCTAATAATTTGGTTAATCAAATTCAAAATCACACAACACAAACAACAATCAATTTGTTTTTAACTTTTCCAAAAATATACTTCTTCTGTTTCTACCACTCATTTTCTAGTGCGTCTGCAAATAGCAGACAAAGTGTCAGGTCAACAGAAAAGGTATTTGTAAAGCATAGAGACATACACTTGAATGTAAATGTGTCTACTACGGTGTAATTCATGCTGCTTCACTTATTCTAGGAAATTACTAATACTATCTAAAATGAGCGATCCGCCTTAGAACACAATTCGTTCTATTTCTGACGAGTTCGTTAATATGTTATATTCCAGAACTAAGCTTAACCAAAGCTCTGATACCACGTTGTGATGACCCCAAACCCCGCTCCACGGTGGCAAGGGTAATCCTTGGAATATAACACATAAAAAGATAATAGCAGAACAGAAATAAATAAATACACCAGATGGTGTACAATAAACTACACTAGATAAACATAATCATTAGAGTTACACAGTATACAGGATCATACTTAGTACAAAATACGGTTCAGCTTTACATAAAATGTCTACAGCGGAAACAAAACATAATATGTACAACAGGAGCTGAACAACATAAAAAAAGATAAATGATAGAATCCATTTTCAGCTCTAGCTATCCAGAAAGAGTCTGCTAAAACTTGAATACAAGGCTGCCCGTGTAAAAAAAAGGGCACCCGAGTTTGCAAATGAAACAAAGTACGAGTCAGTCATGGGACTGGTATGAGAAATCTACTCTACTTACTTTATAATATGGCCAATCACAGGACCACGCCGCTAACGCGGAACGGGTTTACTCCATTGGATTGCCAGTGCTTTAAACCAAGAAAATCATTTAAACATCGCAATGCATTTTATAAAAATAAAGCCATTATAAGACTCAGTTCCCATCACGCAATGCAACGCAAATCGAAGGATAGAGTTTTACCTTATAATGGCCAAAATATGCTTGATACGAATAAAACAAAAGCATTTGATATTATTACCAGTGTTTATATGTTACAAAAACAATTTCAATCATAACTATCAATCTTAGATGACATTAATGCTCCATACCACTATGTCGCCATATTTAGGTATACAATCAAAACCGCATGATGTCGTATTTGAAAATTGGATTTCCGTCATGAATCAAGGCAAGGGATCATCCTTACCACTTCGAGTCTCTCTAGCCCCAGCCTCAGGGCAAGTACTCAATCAAGCCCTTAGATCGTCAGGGCCGGTCCACTTGATGTGGATTAAAATGCTTGAACATTGCGTTTCCCCACCCTATGGGGTGTAAACTAGTCATATCCGACCACACATAGGCTCCGAAGAGACCGATCTAACTGAGGCGCCTCGCTATCCATCATCCACACAAGTAAAATGCCCGGGCGTGTCAAACCCAAAACACCACTCCTAGCTAGAAAGAAACGCAGGTCCTCCCTGATGTCCTCTCCCGTTTCTGGCTCATACCGGGGTGTGAGGCTAGCGAAACAACGCTAAATAAAAAGCTAGCCATTCAAAGCCATGCTTTGATCATCAACTACAAAGCTCTGATTTTCAACAAAAGCTTTGATCATTTGCATCTTAGCATGCCACACAGGCAAACCACTCCATGCAACCATTATCCATCAATCACACAGAACGATATCCAATGTTAGACACACAGTCCATTTATAAGTCCGCTCTGGGTCTGAACGAAACCTGAGGCACTTAATACCTCGCAAATCCGTGCAATCAACAAGTACGTCCGGACGGATACTACTTCAGCCCCTTTAAGGTAGCTACTCCTATCATGAGCATCAGTAGCACCCCTCCATTCGACGTGAAGATCATCAGTCTTGCACCGTCTTCATATCTTCAACCTTTAATCGTCGATCAATTATTTGAAATGAGAATTAACTCGGCCATTTCAAATAATTCACGTTTATTTAGAATTTCAAATCAATTCATTTCAATGGTTAAATTATTCGACATCAATAATTTTGTTCTTTGATATAATTTTCACGCCAAACACATTCAACCATCAAATATCCCATAAACAGAGCAAATTCAGTTTATTACCATTCCATATCGTTTATAATATTTTATCACGATTTATTGCTTTTTTTTATTTAAAAACAACCAATTCATTCAAACGACGCTTCAGGCCATAACGCGGCCATGGCGCTATTTTTATTCAAATTTCTTTTACACATATCTGAAAATCCAACTGTTGGATCTTTACAAAAAAATTATCATTAGAAAGATATTTTCAAACGAATCCAACGGTTCCAGTTTTGGGAAAATCCGACGGTCGGATCTCCTGGTACAATCGTTTGAAGTTACGATTCCAAAATTTGAACTACAGCATCATTATTCGAATTATTTTAATTATATTTATATACATATATATATAAATATAATCGATTCTGGCGCTGTTTTTCTTTAGATTTGAATTAAACATTCCAGACAATCCAATCGTTGGATCTTTACAAAGTTGGTGTCGTTGGAAAGATATTTCCAAAGCGAACCCAATGGTTTCGGTTTCGGTAAAATCCAGTTGTCGGATCTCCCGCACTAATAGTTTGAAATCACAGTTCCAAAATACGAACTACAGCTTCGTTATTCAATTTATTTTAATTATATATATATATATATAATCCATTCTTCGATTTCAAAACTATATTCACTTCATATATTTGATAAAAATGATATTTTTATCCAACAGATATTTATTTCAACACATCACTATTTTTAACAGTTCATGTATATCATAAAAATGTGATTTTTATTGTAAACCAATTTATTTCAAAGCATGATTATATTATACAGTTCATACATAAGTTAAAAATGTTATTTTTGGTGTTAAATTTTTTTATTTAAAACACTAATATTTTATATGGTCTATATGTATGATAAAAATGTTATTTTTATCTTTCAAAGAATTTATTCAATACATGCACTTCATTCAACACATGAATTTTATTCAACACATGAATTTTATTCAACACATGAATTTCTATTCAACACATGAATTTCTATTCAACACATGAAAATAAATCAAATACAGGAATATTTCAGAAAATTTCGGCAGCATAACGGCAGGGTAGTTAAAACAGGCATCGTCCCGGGTATGGCTCCTCGCTCTACCTTAAAGCCTCACAGCTTTTGATACTGGGAATTTTCAATATCTAGTTCGTACGCAGACGAATTTTCCCATATACTAATCCTATTGGGATTTCAACCACAATCAATCATTTCAAATCAACCATTCATGATATTCACCAAATTTCACATCAACCAATATCCAAACAATATCACAACCAATATATATCGTCCACGGTATGTGGACGAGGGGAGTATGTATATATATATATACATACATACGTATATAACTATATTTTGATTTCATTTCAATATCATTTCAATTCATTTCAATGCATATATCATTTTTACAACGCATATATAACTTATACATCAAACATACAACTTATACAACGCTTATACATGAGATGTACAACGCTTATATAACTCATACATCGACTATATAATTTATACGTCGTTATTTCCATATCGTTTATAAATCAGAAATCTCACATTGGGTTCCACTCCTCCAAAAATTGTAGAAGGCTTAGAAAAATATCCGGTCACTTCTAAAATGTAAAAGACGTCCGCACGAGTCCACTGTCTCTTGTTTCACTGGATTTCGACCACACATGAAAAAGATACGATTATTATAAGTTAATCAACCATTTGCAACACTTAAAAGTGTTATAGATAGTTAATTAAATAACAGCTGTTACCTCAGTTAAATCTTCGAAACTAGGTTTGGAATTATCGCGAAATCCGTTGCGTTAGAGGCTGATCGGGGTTAACCACGACCTTCGCCTACGAGAGGGATTTCCGACGACGTGGGTTTTACTCAGATCGAGCTCCAGGTGGCGGCGGAATCCTGTTCGACGCCGTCGAACTTTGCAGGCTCTGATTTCGACGAAGACGAGGCGAGGCGAGGGAGGGCGAGAGTGGTACTGATTTAAATCCTGAAGGACCCTCTACAAAAACCCCAACAAGAGTGTTCGATATTGATGCGTGGATTGGAAGATAGAGAAGAGAGAAGAAGGGAGCTCGTATCGCTGTCGAGGAGCTGTTAGGATGGTTTCGCGATATTTTATTTTTTTTATGAAAGAAAAAAATCTGATTCGTCGATATTTATTATTTCAAAAAATTAGGGTTTTCTCACACGAACACCAATTCAAACCCAATGACTATCGCCCTTAGCTAAATACCCCCATTCCGAGCACAATGGGATATGTTTCGTAGGCCCATTCGACTGTCTCAGTCAGTTTTTCTTCAAATTAAAATATAAAACCTTCGATATTTGATTTAAACGTACATTTTAATTTACCGAGGCCACATACTGATCCCAAAAAATCCAGAAAAATAAATCTAGCTATGTTTTGATGAGACGGTCCCAAGAAAACTTGTTTCGTCGAATTCTGAGGCCGTTTGAAAAATGGCCATTTTCTGTTCGATCCAATTTAACTTAAATCAACCAAACACATTTTCCTTCGCCACGCTCACATATTGACTTCATAAATTATGGAATTTGAAACCTAGCAATAATTTGACATCCCGGATCCAACAAAAGTGGTTTCATCGAATTCTGAGGTCATTTGGAAAATGGCTATTTTCAAGGGCTATATATTCTCTATTGCGACCTTTCTGAAAATTCATTTGGCCATAACTTTTGATTCCTCCTATGAAACTTCGATTTTTCAGATTCGTTAGAAAGATATTCATAAACAAATTTAAATATTTTTGGTTTCACTAGAATCCATTTTATTTTGCACCTGGTACAGTCCGTCAAAGTTTGGATTCCAATTCTAAAACTGCCGCACCATTTCAGGCCTTGTCTATAATTAAAAACAATTATAGTTGTTTTCAAATATCGATTCAAACATACTTTTCGTCGTTATTATTTAAAATAATTTATTTCAAATATTTAAAATCCACTAAAATAGCCAAATTAAAATTTTAAACTGGTTCAGATTTTCCGGGTTGTTACATATGTAGTTTCAGACTTACAGTATTTTTGGACCACGATGTTATGACTTATGTTTGAAATAAAATTTAAATTCCGCTGTTCCTTTTATATCTTTCTGGTATTAATTCTATTTCAGTTTACCTATAATGCTTCACGAAACTTAATGCATTCCCTTAGTGAGTGACATTAATGGACGTGGGGTGTCATGCCAATAGTATCATATTTTAAAATATTTGGGAGTAAATGTTTCATACTAAATAAAAAAAAATTAGAAAAATTTGATTCAAAATCTGATAAAGGAATTTTTATTGGATATTTAGTAAGAAGCAAATCTTAAAGAGTTTTCAATACTCGAACCAACACTATAGAAGAAACATTAAACGTATCTTTCGATGAAAACTATAGAAGTATAACTCAAAACAATGAAGAAGATTATGAAAATGAATTTAATGAAATAAACTATGAAGACAATCAACTAAATAAAAGAATAAGATTACTTAGAGACCACCATGTAGAAGGTATCTTAGGAGATATTGAATCAGTTGTTAGAACTCGTAATCAATTAAATAGTATGAGTAATATTGCATTTATGTCAAATATTAACCCCAAAAATCCAAAGGTAGCTTCTTCGATGATTCATAGACACTTGCAATGCAAGAAGAATTGAATCAGTTTACTAGGAATGAAGTATGGGAACTTGTTCCTAGACCAGAGGATAAAACAATAACAGGAACTAAACGGGTCTATAAAAATAAGATGAATGAATATGGTGAGATATAAGAAATAAGGCACGACTAGTAGCACAATGTTATACTCACAAAAAAGGAATAGATTACGATGAAACTTTTGCCTTAGTAGCAAGACTAGAGGCTATTAGAATTTTACTAGCTTTTGCAAACTATAATAATTTCAAATTATATCAAATGGATGTCAAGAGTTCTTTTTTAAATGGATTGGTCAAGGAAGACGTATATGTAGAGCAACCACCTATATTTGAAGACGAAAAATTACTAAATCATGTATATAAGTTGAAGAAAGCGTTATATGGATTAAACCGGCCCCTAAGGCTTGGTATGACAGATTACGAAATTATTTGTTACAATCAAATTTTGAAATAGGAAAATTAGATAATACATTGTTTATCAAGAAGAATAACAAAGATATACAACTATTACAAATATATGTTGATGATATAATTTTTGAGTCAACAAATGAAAAAATGCACAAAAAAAATTCAGAAATTATGACCAAAGAATTTGAAATGAGTCATATGGGAGAATTATCATTCCTTTTAGGTTTACAAATTCGACAATTAAAGGATGGAATTGTAACGACCCAGATTTTTTAGCTAATTGATTTCGAATATTTAAATTTGTTTTCAATATTATATTCAGAATATTAATGAATACTAACATAGAATTCGTTGTTTAACGACGATTAAATGTTTATATTTATATAACTATAAAATGAGATCGTAACGTCGTAGTAGTTCGTAAAATTGGATTTTGAACTTCAATTGAATATACAGAATCCGTTTCAAGTCAGAATTCTATGAAACAGGAAACGTTAGAATCAGATTGATTATAATTTTCTATTGGAAGAGAAAAATCGAGAATTCAGCTTATATATAATAAGAAATGTCCAAACAAAATTTTTAAATAGTCGCTATGGAAATCATTTATAAACTACAACGTTCATTTAACAATTTAAAAGGGAACCGATAAATAACATTAAAAAATACGCCATTTTTACAAAGGGAGCCGGTTTCCTCCAAAACAAATTTCGTTTTGGAATAGCGGTATGTCCATTCTCATCATGATTAGAGATCGTGTATGGCGGTACAAATTTAAATTGGTCAAGGTAAATAGCGGTTATATAGACTAATCGTATTAATGTAAAAACGTGTTCACTACTTACCCAATTTCTTCGGCCTACCTTATTTCTTCGATGGCAAGAAAAATAAATGAAAGTACACATTCAAATATTATTTTTAAGTCGACCCTATCACTGAGCAAACTTTTAGCCGGCATTGCAAACATAAGAATAATAAAGCTACTAATTAAGTGTTTACAATTGCAAATGCAGAATCTTCTGCTAATTTTACTATAACTATAGACAATTCATATTTATATACAGTGCAATTTCTTATATTATCCATTGTTTAAAGACTGAAAGTAACGATAGACGGCAATATCATCTGATCAACTTCCTTTAGGGTGACCTGAAACTACATTGTAAGTGACGTATCCAGCAAAAAAATAACACCAATAAAAATATATAAAAAATAATCCAAAAAAATATCTCTGCAAGGACTTCAAGCAAAAGGCCATTGAAGTGAGATGAAATTACAGCTCGTTTTCTTCATGCATAGACTGGTTTGAAAAATGAAAGCCCATGCTAATGTCTCTATAGCCGTATGCAAAGTTAAATCAAATAAGTGTAATGCACAACACATGCTATATATACATCCTGTAGTCTGGAAACGTAAGCCTATTTACTTTTCTTGCCAATTCTTGTTTGTGCAAATGAATGTCGAGTCTTGTCATGTTAAAGAACCCAGTTGAGCCTCCTTCTGCCCTATATCCTTAATTTTCTCCATCCTACATACTGTAATTGCACATGCCAAAATTATTTTTCCAAGACAACTTGCACCTACCCTAAGCTATCAACCTACATGAATATAATTTGCTAAGGTGTACACGCAAACACACGTTCCATCACTGTGTCGAAGAGAAAACACCATCAGCTAGTCTATTTCTTCCTCTATCCTATATACCGAAGTCTGCCTTAACATATCTCATGCAAACTACCCATCAATGTAGAGAAACAAAGACTAAGACAACAAGCCACCATCTATGAAATGAAGTATCATGCAATCCTACTTCAGAGAACACTGCACACTTGAGCCCATTGCGAAAGCTTTTAATCAATCGATCCATAGGTACAACAGATAGCTTGTTCTTTACAGCTACCATATATATTGTTCCTTGTACCATATTTCTGGCTCCCCAAACCACTTTACCCTATAAATACACTCTCGTTCCATCCTATTTTTCTCATATGAGATAAAACAAATGGAATACTACACAAAGGAATTTTAAAACCCATGTATTCAATCCTCAAAACGATCTCTTCACATTGGCACTATTCTTACCATGTTCGATGTTGTGTCCTGATGCTTGAAAATGGAACCAGTGTGCTAAGATGGAGTTTTCTACTGGCGAAGAAGGAATGGGGCATAGGCGAGTATGAGCTGTGTCGGGGAGTTGACTGGTAGGGTCGTTGGAATCAGTGGTGGCAGCAGAATGGGTCTCGGTCATCATTGATATGGGAGGCGAACTAGGATACGGTGAAGTGCTCCAGCCTTCAGTGGGTCGCGGGGGAACGATCAAGCGCCCAGAGGAGAAAGAGGGAGAAAAGTTGTCAAGTAGGCTTATGGGAAGGGGGAGAATACTGTGTAGGTGGGGGTTTGCATGTAGTTGGGTGATTAGGTGATCACGCAGTTAAAAAGTAGATGGAAAAGAAGAAGTCGGTTGGTTGTAGCAGGTATGGGGGTGCAGCCTTGAAGCGTTGGACATTGGGCTGGTACAAGAATTCCGGCCTTTAGGCCTTTCGGTTTAACTGAAAAAAAGATAAATACGTTGGGAGGGATAACTTGATGCTGGTTATAACAAAGGAGAAGAAGAAAAATATAAAAGGGGACGTGGGGAGGGATTGAGATAGAGAAACGAAATGAAAACAAGAAGGAGGGCGGTAGGCTGATAAAAAGAACTGGGCCAGTAGGCTTTAACTTTATAAAAAAAATGGAAATAGATGTGAAGGGCTGGAACTGTGCACAGTGGAGGGGATGTTTCGAATGGAAGACTAACATGTGTATATGCGGAAACGAACAGCCTGAAGGAGGAGCATTAACCGTGAAACACATTGTGCATTTGTGGATATATATTCAATCCTCTTTTAAGGTAAGTATTCAGGTTAGTTGCCAATGCTTATAGGGTTAATTACTTAATTTAGTCAAACTATTTAAAAAAATTATCACATGATAATAGAATGGAACAAAAACTAGCAAAGCCGGAATCATAAATTCGAATGCTGTATTCTAGAAACAGTTGGACAGATATGGAAGCAGCAGGAGTTTTCGATTAAATTAAACCACTGTTTAATTTAACTGAAATCAAACTGCTTCAGCAATGAACAGATCCAAGGTGAGTTAAACTCACTCAGTTACCCTACTTATATTTTATATAGTCAGGTTTACTATTTGTGTGCTATGTCTGTTAATTATTGGTTGAATTGATGTTAGTTTAAATGTTTACCGGATAATATTTATATTGACTTAATTATTTAAATTAAACAGTTGTTTAATTTAAATGAAATTGAATCGTTATTTTTAATGATCTATTCCAATCGAGGTAACTCACCTTGTTTGTTACGTTTATAATAATATAAACGTATTTCAATTAAATTAGATGACTTGAATTATTTTTGATTGACCGATATCAGTTGAACTGACTGTTTATTTGCATATGATCGTTATATGAACTGTTTAACCAATATAATCAGATTATTGATTTGATTACCGATTGTTGAATATGAATTCAATGTTGTTTATTATTAAGCAATGTGTGATATGGGTTGAAAAACAATAGCAGATGGCCAAATGAGACATTGCTTATAAAGCTTGATTTACCGTCGGGTGAAGTGATATAAATGAAGCTCTAAATTGATTTTATAGTTCAATATAGACTTTTAAATATATTATTTTTATAAAAAGGGGATAAGCCAACCATATATATATATTGATTATTTTAACCACCAACCACCGTCTTTACCAAAATCGACCGTGTGCGAAGCACGTGCTTCATCTTAAAATCTAAATAATTTATAAAGTAAATTCCTATATTAATAAGATGGATGAGCAAGTGAGTAAGGATTAATGTAACAATTAATAATTGAGATCAATTGTTTTAAATAACAATTAAAATGGGATTAATTTGGATCTATTATTAGTTATATAAATAATAATCGTAGTAAATGGGATAACCAAATTATGTATGTTATTAATCAATTTAAAGATGATTTAGAGTTTATCATCAAGTTAATCATGTTTTAGAATTGAACAAGTCAATTGTTTTAAACCGGAATTGATTATTAAATTAAATTAGTTGTGTCGATTAATCTAATGAAATAATTTAGCGAATAGTTGTTTAACTTAATGAAATTTAAAAAAAAAAATCAGTCCTAGTTAGTGATGATGTAAATTTTAATTTTATTTATAATAATTTTAGGAATCATTTCTTAAATGAAGTTCATTTAAGTAATCAAAGTAGTGATGTAACATAATTGAATTCTATGTGAGTTTATGGACAGGGTTATATTTAAATCGAGTTGGTCAATTAAGTCATCATAGAGATTTTTAAGCAAGTACGTGGAGCCTAAAATAAATATTTGAATTAAGTAAAGGAAATCGAGATGAAAGAGGGGTTTTATATTAAACCAAAATCATGTAAACGAGTTTATAAAAAGAGATGTGAAGTTAAAGCGTTAATTTTAAATGAACAACACTTGAGGACGGACCTAAGTGAAATAGATGAGATTTGAGATATGATTTCTCAGAGGAAAAGATTTAAGGGTTTAAAAAAGAAAAGATATTTGTAATTAAATTTGGTAAAGATCTGGTAATAGTGGGATTTGTAATAAAATCCAAATAATAAAACAAATAGTTGAAAGACGTTAAAGCTTAAAAGTTAATGTTTATTTAATCATTTACTAAATCAATAAATTTAGTAATAATAATATATTTAAAAAGAAGAGGTCGAAAGTAAGAAGGGTTGTGAAATCGCATGTTAAATAAAATAGTGAAATGATAATTGTTGGTATTAGAATGAATACGGGTATTTTTGAATTACAATTCATATTTATCTTACGATAAGAATGATGTTGATCAAGGTCTAAGAGGTAATTAGAACGACTTCAGGATTTTAGAAAGATGATATTACTTGTAATGGTAAAGATGTTAGAAGAAAGTTATTTTGAGAATATATAATGCAACATCATTTGAAAGAATTGAGGATAGATAATGAGATTCCAGAATGTAGGAAATAAAAGAATTTGAAGAAATGCATATGGACATTTCCAAATTAGCGGAAGTAAAAGGGGCTTGAGTATATGAAATGGTATTTCCATAATAAATATAATGATAATTTTGAAGTAACGAAATGAGATTTATTATCAAAGGATAAGTGATGATTATTTTGTTTAATTAATGAAACAAAAAGGGGATTTCGTAACAACTGGTTACAACGATAAATTGAATCAATTTTCTAAATATAGGTAATAATAAATGTTGCAGAAATGTTTTAAATAGTAGTTAACAGGAAATTGGAGATAATTTTAAGTTATTTATTTTAAGTATTTAAGTAAAAAAATTTGAGAATATTTATGAATTAAAAACTAATATATTATCTTTGGTATTACCACTGATGTATAATGGCCAAATGATGCTGTGTAATGAACTAATGGATCTGTTTTATTTTTATAGTTGTTTATTTTGATAGTTAAATAACCAACTATCAAAATCATGCCCAATACGCTATTGGTACGGAAAGACCAGGATTGAATTTATATTCGAAAACCATTCCGGCCAATAAATACGAATACGTCGAAGATATTGATCGAGATGGAGCAATTGAAGCCCGTAGATATTCATAAAATGGAAGAGTTACTTACAATCTTTAGCTGATCCCTAGAGATATACTGTGATTCTGTCATGGTTGAAATCTACGGATTGCAAGGCTACTTGCTACTGATCTATAGGGTGATTCCTAGGATGTGGTAGGAGGGTGCCTTCGGTTCATCCTGTTCCTGGACGACGTGTATGGACGATGTGGGTTCAAAAGCGAATAGTGGCCAGTTGTTACAAAAGTTGATTATAGCCTCAAGCCTAATCAACTGGGAAATGACAAAAATCAGGCAGGCAGCATGGCTATGTGAGTCGCACCCATTAGGGCGTATTGTCGCCATCTAGAGAATATTCATATTTGTTACTTCTTTTTGCTTCTGTATCTCCCAGGAACGGTCATGTTGCTAGCAACCGTAGGTGACAATATATTTGATACACTCAAGAGAAATGAGTGGTCGGTCATGTGTGGGCCGGGTTGCAAGACGTTCTTGTTGAACCTAGTGTATTCCTCTCTAGAGATACACTATCGGCAGGTGGTTCCATACCATGTCTAAAACACCCCACCTCCGTTAAGGTCACTCACAAATAGAATGCATTAACTTTGGTGAAGCATTTTAGGTAAAAGATACAGATAATTTACAATACAAACATATAAATAGCGGAAAACTGAAATCATTTCACAAATAACGTGGTTCAGTCAAAACATTACAAGCATTGTCTCAAAACCCAACTTATAAATTATTACAATAAAACATCTGTCTTGATTTAAAACTCCAAGTACATAAAGAAGCATAAAACAGTAGTAATGCAACATGAATCCCCAATAAAAGTGTAACCACAGCCATAATCCAAAAAAAGAGAATCCAAGCAATATATCTACTCTCTTCAAGATGGAAAAGGTCTGCACTAAGATGAAGTACTCCCTCCCTACGGACCGGGGGGGCGGAAGAAAAGAAGGCGAAAGAAAACGGGTCAGACATAAGCCTAGTAAGTCCAATGACTATTCAGCATGTAAATAGGTAAAAGGATTATGACAAGAATAAATTGAACATTGGACAATACCACAGAAATAAGATAAGATAAGATAAACTGAATATACTATAGCACTCATTTCCATTTCTCTGCACCTACTAACGAATGTTTCAACTACCATCATGTGTTCATAACAAAGTGATCCCTTATTCGATCGTCTTCTACTCGCATGCATTTATTACTTGTGTCATTCAGCCTCGCTTGATTGTAGATACCTGTGCTGGTCCCGCCATATGGTGTATCAATTCCTATGGTGGCAACTCGACACAAATTCTAGTTGCACAGTGTATACTACTGATGCCTAGCGTCTGCTTTATCCACTCCGGAGTACGTGCACGCCCATACTCCGCTGGAACCTACACTGCTGCAACACCCGCCGCTATTTTGACTGCTTATAATCAGCCCAGTAATCGTGCCCCACCCTACCTCGTTGAGGGTACCTTGATACATCTATGTGGGTTACTGCTGAAATCGTTCCCTATCACTAGGGTTTCCTAATCAACATGTTATAACGGTTAAGTGTTCTCACGTTTACCTAACCCCACCCATCTGTTTCACTAATATGTTGTATTGGTTAAGTGTTGCCTTAATTAACTTAACCCTACCATTCTTAGCATGTATGTTCCTTAGCTTTAATTCATTCATTAGAGCACTAACCTCACACATTAGATCTATATTGTTGCGGTCGCTGGATGTGTCGGGCAGTTCCGGGCAGTCTTACACCGTAACTCAATCTAACCTCGGGTTTTTGGGCTTAATGCGCTAATCTCTCACATTAGATCTTTATTGCTGCGGTTGTTGGATGTGTCTGGCGGTTCCGGGCAGTCTTACACTGCAACTCAATCTAACCTCGGGTTAGGCATGTTCATCTTTAGCCACTTTACATATTTTTCATATGTGTCCAAGTTTTATGTCAATAATTCCCAAGTGTAGTCAGTACAAATTTTATGCCACATTCACATGCTATGCCAAAATTTACTCAATTAAATTATATCCAATTTTCCCGCGTTATAATTGCGCGTACGACGAGATTCAATCTAAATTTCGAATGAACATAGTATTCACAAAAGAAAATGAAAAAAATGAAAAATAAAGAAGGAGCATAAGAATTGACATAAAGAAAAATAGGCATGTAAAGGTATACCCAATTCAAGAATCATGTTTCAACAGGCATCTTGTACATTAATAATAAGTGTAGGCAAGCTAAGCAATTTACACCAAAGGTATAAAGATTAGATTGGATTGGACTTAAGAGAATCACTAATTTTGATGTACAACATGATAAGTCCCATTATATCAATCACAATATTCTCATAGACATAGGATGTACAACATGATAAGTTCTGTCATATCAATCACAACAGTCTCATAGGCATGATAGGTTCCATTATGTCAATCGCAACAGTCTCGTATGCATGATAGGTTTCATTATGTTAGTCACAACAGTCCCATAGGAATGATAAGTGTCATTACATCAATCACAATAGTCTCATAGGCATATGCAATTCGGATTTGACAAAAGGATAATCATGAATTAGAATTAGGCATAGTTCTAAATCCGATTATTACAGTCTTGATTTCTATTAGATGTTTAAATCGGAATAATAATTGAACTTACAGAAAAAGGACGAATCTTGTATTTTGGGATCTAATTTCTAAATTTGTTAAGCTATTCCTTTGATGTAGACATTTGATTCTCTAGTTTGGATTTTGTTCGAAGTTTTCTAACTTGATTTCTAATTTGGAGAAGATGGAGGCTATGCTTGCTTAGGGATGGACAACATGACGACATCAAAGAATGAGATTGTGAGGTCTAGGGTTGAGGTTTGGGGTGATTATATAGAAGTCTAGAATTTCTAGCATTTAGATTAGTCTAGGAGAAATCAAACCCATCAAACCAAAGAGACGTGTCATCCAGCCAACCACAGCATGACACATAAGCCCTAATACCTCAGAAATTAGTCATTGGCCAATCAAGGAAGGCCACATCCGCTCAAGGCTATAAAAATTCATCACAGGAATTGGATCTAAAAGGGGTAAACTCCCTACAAGGGGGTCGAAACCTATGTCCCTTGGGGGGTCGACACCCCTGGGCAGGAATTTTCCCACCCAGTTGTTCTGGCTGAATTTCGAATTTCAAACTGAATTTATTATTTAATTATTATTTTTTGTTTACACTAGAAATCTTCTAACCTCTATAACTTCTTCATACGGAGTCTGATTCACGCAAACTCGGACTCTATCTCAAGCAGAATTCCGAGACGAACACAATGTCGTAACCTGTTTTGCCCAATTCTTCTTTTAAAAATTAAGTGTTCTTAGAATTGTTAATTTTAATATTCACAAAAAATACGGGTTGTTACATTCTCCCCTCCTTAAAGGATTTCGTCCCCGAAATCTCTAAGTTAAGAAGAATGTATCCTAACATCCATCTA
Source organism: Allium sativum (assembly GCA_030737875.1). Classification (NCBI taxonomy): domain Eukaryota; kingdom Viridiplantae; phylum Streptophyta; class Magnoliopsida; order Asparagales; family Amaryllidaceae; genus Allium; species Allium sativum. The sequence continues at coordinate 453,519,191 of CM060915.1, read as the reverse complement.
CTCAACCATCAATCATAGGCATCCATTATCCTTGAAATATTTCTAATGCTTTTATGATCATATGCGTAGTGTGTGTATATGTCCTTATCTAATGCATATTCAGGCGGTCTACTGATTCAGTTGACCTCCTTGATGCAAATCATGTCAGTGCCATGAGTCCATTATGTATGCAATTATTCCTAATCATACTCAAGTGCACAATCATTCATACAAGTGCAATGTCCATATGATAACACATCAAGTTTCAATCCATATATAAATACATATATGCATATGCAATATGAAAGCGACTGAGCCGATCTAGTACCTAGTGTGTGTGTGAATATGCATCCACGAGCAACCACTAGCAACCACTTGCAACCACTTGCATCCATCAATCATAACATGTTTTCAAATACATGTTACATCCATTGATTTCTACCTAAGGATCAATAAATAGGACCGAGGATATATACTTAAGAGATAGATACAAGCATGCATAAACTTATGGAAAAAGAGATCAAGGATGTACTCTTAAAAAGATAAGGGTAGGCTGCGCGTATCTTGTCCTCAGTCTCCTAAGTCGCGTCTTCCTCAGCATCACTCCATTGTACTTTAACTAGCTTGACCTCACGATTGCGTAGCTTTTTAACTTCTGTACCCAAGATACGAGTTGGAACTCTTCTCACCATTGCTTCTCGTTGCACTTCTATTTCCTCTAGTATGCTTGGCTCCATGACATCCGCAGACTCATGTAAGCACTTTCATAGATGAAAGACATTATGAACTCCAGCCAATTTTTCGGGCAGCTCTACTTTATAAGCCATCTTCCCAATTCTCTCAACGATAGGAAATGGTCCTACAAATCTTAGTACCAATTTTACTACGGAACCAAAGCGAAAGACATTCTTCAAAGGAGATACTTTAAGAAAAACGCTGTCTCCAACCTCAAACTCAAGGTTGTTCCTTCTTTTATCAGCGTAGGACTTCTGTCTATCTTGTGCGTTCTTCATTCATCTTCGTATCAAGTCCACCTTTTCTGAAGTTTCTCTGATCATGTTAGGCCCAAGTACAAGCTTGTCTATAGACTCCCACCAACAAGTTGGTGATCGGCATGGTCTTCCATATAAGGCCTCAAAGTTTTCCATGCCTATAGTGGCTTGGTAGCTATTGTTGTAGGCGAACTCCGCCAAAGGAAGGTGATCCTCCCATGTTCCCCCAAAATCAAGAATGCACAATCTCAAGATATCTTCAAATACTATGTTCACCCATTCTGTCTGACCATCGGTTTGAGGGTGATAGGTAGTGCTTAAACATAGTTGTGTGCCTACAGCCTCTTGCAAACTCTTCCAAAACTCGCTTGTAAAGATTGGTTCTCGATCACTTACTATGCTAGAGGTTATTCCATGCAGTCGAACTACCTCTTTAAGATAAATGGATGTTAATGATGAGGCAGTCCTCCTACTCTTAACAGGTATAAAGTGTGTGCTTTTAGTGAGCCTGACAACTATTAACCAAATACTGGTATTGCCCCTTCTTGACCTAGGCAACCCATCGATAAAGTCCATCGAAATGCTATCCCATTTCCAATGTGGGACCTCTAGACGATGAAGCAAACCGCAAGGCTTCTTCTGCTCTGCCTTGACTTGTTGGCATATCAAGCATTTAGAGACAAACTCAGCTACATCCTTCTTCATGCCATTCCAAAAGAAAACCCTTTTTATGTCTTTATACATCTTGTCCCCACCTGGGTGTATGGTCAACCTAGAATGGTGTGCTTCTTCGAGAACGGTTTTCACCAAACCCCTTGCTTGTGGGACGCATAGTCTTCCACGTCGTCTCAACCAACCCTTGTCATCGATAGAGTATCTATTGAGGTGACTAGAAGTCTCACCACTAATTAGCTTATCCATCATACCAACTAGCTTAGGGTCTTCATGTTGAACGGTTCCTATTGAGTCCAAAAGAGTAGGCCGCGCCTCTAGCGAAGCTAACAAACCAGGTACAAATTCAAAGGAGGGTCTAAAGTCAAAGTTTGCTATGTACTCCAAGCTTTTCCTTTCTACAAAGAGAGGACTTAAGGTTGGCTTTTTCCTACTTAAGGCATCTGCTACCACATTTCCCTTGCCAGGGGTATAAGAAATCTCCAAATCGTACGAGGCAAAGAATTCCATCCACCTTTGTTGTCTTAAGTTAAGATCTTTCTGTGAGAAAAGGTAATTTAACGATTTATGGTTAGTAAACAATTCAAACCTTTCTCCTAGCAGGTAATGACGCGATAGCTTAAGAGCAAAAACAATGGCAACTAGCTCTAAATCATGAGTTGGGTAGTTTTTCTCATGTACCTTCAACTGCCTTCCCCCATAACAAACTACTCTGCCCTCTTGCATCAAGACAACGCCCAATACCGCGCTGCATGCGTCTGTGTATACAGTAAACATCTTACTCTCCTCGGGCAATGTCAAAACTGGGGCTGTTGTCAGAGCCCTTTTCAGTCGTTGGAAAGCAATATCACAATCCAAATCCCCGGCAAAAGTTAGGTTCTTCTTCGTCATCCTAGTAAGTGGGGCTGAGATCTTCGCAAAATCCTTAATGAACTTTCTGTAAAAGCCCGCTAGCCCGAGAAAACCCCATACTTCGGTTGCATTCCGTGGAATCTTCTAATCTTGCACCGCAACTACTTTTGCAGGATCCACAGCTATTCCCTCTTTGGACACCACATGTCCAAGAAACCTTACTTCTTCTCTCCAAAAATGGCATTTAGAGAATTTTGCTTTCAGTTGATATGCACGAAGAGTATCCATGACTTCCCTTAAATGCAAAGCATGTTCTTCCTCACTTTTTGAGAAAATCAAAATGTCGTCCACGAAGACCACTACAAATTTATTAAGGAACTCTCTGAACACCCTACTCATCAAGTCTTCGAAGTAGGCGGGTGCGTTTGTCAACCCAAAAGGCATGACAAGCCATACGAAGAAACCATCCGGGGTCCTGAACGCGGTCTTATCTATGCTTTCTTCAGCCACTCTTAGCTGATGAAATCCGGTGGCCAGATCTAGTTGGGAGAAAACCGAGGCACCTACGAGCTTGTCGAACAAGTAGTCTATTCTAGGAAGTGGGTGCCTATTCTTCTTAGTTAACTTGTTTAGTTTCCTATAGTCCACGCACGGGCGTAGTGAACCATCCTCTTTGGTTGCAAACACCACTGGAGCACCCCGTTCAGAAATACTCCGCCTTATGAACCCCTTTCCAAGCAACTCTTTAATTTGCTTGTTGAACTCTTTCCATTCCCTTGGAGCCATGTGTCTAACGGGTAAAGCAACAGGTTTTGCATTATCGACAAGGTATATGTGAAAGTCTATCTCTCGCTTCGGAGGTAAGCCCTTCACCTCTTCAAAGGCATCCGAGTATTTCACGGACTACTCTAACAGATTGCAAGTTTTCAACAAACGCATCAAGAGATTCTCGATAGCTAAGCATAACAGAATTCATGGGATTACAAGAGATTTCGAGAATGTTACCGAGGCGAGTCATAAGTCTAACCACTATCCTTTCACAATCAACGATGGCACCATTACTGGATAACCAATCCATGCCTAAAATCAACCCATAGCCCGTGAAGCCCAAAACATGAGCATTACATCTAAACCCAATGCTTAGTATAGAAATTTCAAATCCAAACAAATCATTGATAAATAAGACCAAACCCCAATTGGATTTGAAACAACCATGAGATTCTACTATACTATTATCTAGGTGCAGAGATTCAACTAAAGCAGTAGATATAAAAGAGTGTGATGTGCCAGAATCAAAAAGAGTACGAACTGGATGATCAGAAAGATAAACTAAACTCTCAACAGAAATATTTCTACCTCTTTCTTGTGGAGGTGCCATGAGAGCGTGAATCTGCCCTCTAGAAGTAGATTTAGTCCATTGCCCTTACCCTTCCCTTTTTGGTCAATCGTTAGCCATATGTCCTGTCTCGCCGCACTGGAAGCAACCATCCATCTTCTTCTTCTTCCTGCAGTCTTTAATCAGATGTCCAGGTATGCCACAAAATTTACACTTCCTCTTGTCACAGGGTTTGTTATTCTTCCCGCCTTTCTTGGAATCCGTCTTCTTATTTTGCGATCCCTCCACTTTCTTGTCTAGAGGTTCTTACACCTTTTCCTCTTTCTTGCCATCCTTGTCTTCCTCCTGTAACTGTGCCATGTACACCAGTCTCTTAAAAGTCGCACCCATAGGTATATGGGACATATCTAGGCTGTGCAGTGGCTCATTCAACCCTTTAACGAAATGGAGAGCTATTTTATGTGGAGTGTTTACTAACTCCAGTCTGAATCTAGCCAGCTGGTTGAATTGGTTGACGTATTCCTTAACCGATAGGCTTCCTTGTTTGAGTGCTAAGAACTTCTCCATCTGCAGGCTTCGTTTAGATTGTGAGAGGAACTTCATTTCAAATCTCCTTCTGAAATCCTCCCAAGTTTCAACTGGTCTCTCAGCATTAGTAACTTCCCACCAGTAAGAGGCATCGTCCTTAAGTAACCATACAGCTAATTGTATCTTCTGCCTATCGTCCACTTCGAAGATAAAAAACAAATCTTATGTTTCCTTGACCCAGTTTTTTGCTTCTACAAATGACTCGGTCCCATTAAAGTTCTTTCCGCCCATAGCTCATATCTTCGAGAAAGCATTCACACGCGAAGGAGGAGGAACGACTGCAACTGGGGAGGAGGAACGTCTGTAGGGCCTGTGTTATTAGCCCTAGCCTCTAGATACCTTCTGAACCAACAAGGTATCGGTACGCCCTCGGGAAGATTAAGATCCCAGACATGCTGAAATGAAAAGAAAAGGTTCAAAACAAAGGATAGAAAGATAGTGCATATGTCTTAGGGGGTTATGCCTTTAAAATAAAAAAACACTTTCTTGAAAATGCTTCTTTAAATTTCTTTTTTAAAATAGTTTTCACAAACTTTTATCTAATCTGGTAAACCATCACTCTAATACCAAGTGAAACACCCCACCTCCGTTAAGGTCACTCACAAAGGGAATGCATTAACTTTGGTAAAGCAATTCAGGTAAAAGACACAAATAATTTACAAGACAGACATATAAACAATGGAAAACTGAAACCGTTTCATAAATAGCGTGGTTCTATTAAAACATTACAAGCATTGTCTCAAAACCCAACTTATAAATTATTACAATAAAACATCTTTCTTGATTTAAAGCTCCAACTACATAAAGAAGCATTGAACAGTAGTAAAGCAGCATGAATCTCCAATAAAAGTGTAACCACAGCCATAGCCCAAAAGAGAGAATCCAAGAAATACATCTACTCTCTTCAGGCTGGAAAAGGTATGCACTAAGCTGAAGTATTCCCTCCCTATGGACCGGGGGGAGGAACAGAAGAAAAGGAGGCGAAAGAAAACGGGTCAGACATAAGCCTGGTAAGTCCAGTGACTATTCAGCATGCAAAAAGGTAAAAGGATCATGACAAGAATAAACTGAACATAGGACAATACCGTAGAAATAAGATAACATAAGATAAGATAAACTGAATATACTATCACATTCATTTCCATTTCTCTTCACCAACCAACGAATGTTTCAACTACCTTCCTGTGTGCATAACAAAGTGATCTCTTTTTCGATCGGCTTCTACTCGCATGCATTTATTACTTGTGTCATTCGACACCGCTTGATTTTAGATACCTGTACTGGTCCCGCCATAGGGTGCATCAATTCTTATAGTGGCAACACGACACAAATTCTAGATGCACAATGTATACTACTGATGCCCAGTGCCTGCTTTATCCACTCCGGAGTACGTGCATGCTCATACTCCGCCGGAACCTACACTACTGCACCACCCGCCGCTATTTTAACCACTTATAATCAGCCTAGTAATCGTGCCCTACCCTTCCTAGTTCAGGGTACCTTGATACATCTATGTGGGTTACTGCTGAAATGGGTCCCCGTCATTAATGTTTCCTAATCAAGATGTTATAACGGTTAAGTGTTCTCACATTTACCTAACCCCACCCATTTGTTTAACTAACATGTTGTATTGGTTAAGTGTTGCCTTAATTAACTTAACCCTACCATTCTTAGCCTGTCTGTTCCTTAGCTTTAATTCACTTGTTAAAGCACCAACCTCTCACATTAGATCTATATTATTGCGGTCGCTGGATGTGCCGGGCGGTTCCGAGCAGTATTACACTGCAACTCAATCTAACCTCGGGTTTTTAGGCTTAATGCCCTAACCTCTCACATTAGATATATATTGTTGCGGTCGCTGGATATGCTGGGCGGTTCCGGGCAGTCTTACACCGCAACTCAATCTAACCTCGGATTAGGCATGTTCATCTTTAGCCATTTTACATACTTGTCATATGTGTCCAAGTTTTATATCAATATTTCCCAAGTATAGTCAATACAAGTTTTATGCCACATTCACATGCTATGCCAAAATTTACTCAATTAAATTATACCCAATTTTCCCATGTTATAATTGCACATACGACGAGATTCAATATAAGTTCCGAATGAACTTAGTATTCAAAAAAGAAAATAAAAAAGGAAAAATAGAGAAGGAGCATAAGAATTGACATAAGGAAAATTAGGCATGTAAAGTTATACCCAATTCAAGAATCATGTTTCAACAGGCATGTTGTACATTAATAATAAGTGTAGGCAAGCTAAGCAATTTACACCATAGGTATAAAGATTAGACAGGATTGGACTTAAGAGAATGAGTAATTTTGATGTTCAACATGATAAGTCCCATTATATCAATCACAGAAGTCTCATAGGCATAGGATGTACAACATGATAAGTTCTGTCATATCAATCACAACAGTCTCATAGGCATGATATGTTCCATTATGTCAATGGCAACAGTCTCATAGGCACGATAGGTTTCATTATGTCAGTCACAACAGTCCCATAGGCATGATAGGTGTCATTACATCAATCACAATAGTCTCATAGGCATAGGCAATTCGGATCTGACAAAAGGATAAGCATGAATTAGAATTAGGCATAGTTCTAAATCTGATTATTACAGTCATGATTTCTATTAGGTGTTTAAATCAGAATAATAACTGAACTTACAGAAAAAGTACGGATCTTGTATTCTGGGATCTGATTTCTGAATTTATTAAGCTAATCCTTTGATGTAGATGTTTGATTCTCTAGTTTGGATTTCGTTCAGAGCTTTCTAACTTGATTTCAAATTTGGAGAAGATGGAGGTTATGCTAGCTTAGGGATAGACAGCATGACGGCTTCATAGAATGAGGTTGTGAGGTCTAGCTTTGAGGTTTGGGGTGATTATATGGAAGTCTAGGATTAATTCTAGCCTTTAGATTAGTCTAGGAGAAATTAGAGCCATCAAACCAAAGAGATGTGTCATCCAGCCAACCATAGCACGATACATAAGCCCTAATATCTCAAAAATTATTCATCGGCCAATCAGGGAAGGCCACATCAGCTCAGGGCTATAAAAATTCATCACAAGAATTGGATCTCAAAGGGGTCGACTCCCTACAAGGGGGTTGACACCTACGTCGACACCCCTATATGGGGTCGACACCTATGTCGACTCGCCCTTGGGGGGGTCGACATCCCTGGGCCGGAAATTTCCCGCCCAGCTATTCTGGCCGAATTTCGAATTTGAAACTGAATTTATTATTTAATTATTATTTTCTGTTTACACTAGAAATCTTCTAACCTCCATAACTTCTTCATACGGAGTCTGAGTCACGCAAACTCAGACTCTATCTCAAGCAGAATTCCGAGATGAACGCAATGGCGTAACCCGTTTTACCCAATTCTTCTTTTAAAAATTAAGTGTTCTTAGATTTGTTAATTTTAATATTCATAGAAAATACGAGGTGTTACAGTGTCATAGTCGAAATCCAATCTCCAATTAGCGTCCAAGGTTTTGTTTGTATACTATATACGTGGAGCGTGAGATGCAAGCGTTCTACAAGATTCTATTTATTTTTATTTAGACACGGTCATAATATCAGAATAAGATATGATTTCAAAAACGTTTTTGGTTATAGTAAGGTAAAAACCATCCATTTTTATGTGTGGGCTGGTCTTACTATTATCCTTTTCTTTCAAAAGGGTTCTAACTTTAAAATCAAGTTAGATGATATTATAAACTTAGCAAGTTTATCTCACTCTGGTTCACCAGACTGATCCAGTGTTCGTAATGCTCAGGTTAGACTGGGTTGTACGGATTCAGGTTACCTGATGCTGTGAAGTCCAAAGACGAGCCAAAGGAGTTCAGACGTATGATCTTATACCGTTATTATTCCGCCTTGTGTTAAATGAGGACAGGCTATTTTAACTGTCCGATGTATTGATGTACTCTAATGTTGTAAGTATTATTTCAAGCTCTCAATAAAAGCTATTTCTATATTATATTTTGTTCCGCTGTGATGTGAGACTCTGTGTTGTGTTGGTTCTTCTTATTCTTTTATTCTAACTTTCTTTCTTTTCTTACCCTCTAGTTTCTTTCTATTAAGGTTTTGGTATTTTTGATGCTTAAATGTTCGACATGGTGTTTTGTATCGATTTTCGAGGTCGAAAATACCTGTTTGTTACGGTGGTATCAGAGCAATGGTTTAGAAATAACCTTGGCTCTATGGTTTTACTCGATTGAGATGGGGTTAGTAATACCCTAGATCAAGATTGAGTGTATATATTCGAGAGCGTATTTGTAAATTATATATACAAACATTTTGTAATGTGTTGTTTTACCGGTTCAAGTTGAACTGACAAATTGATACAATATTATTTTGTATAGAGGAAAATGAAATAATTTTGCCAAAAATATATTTCCATATATAAAAGAAATAATTTTATCAAATTATTGGAATACTGATTTGTTTGATTAATTTGAATGGGTATTCAAATGAGATTGTGAATCCAAATGGTTTAATATAAACATGATTAAATAAACCAGAATTTAATTGAAGATAAGTTAAATAAAATCAGTAAGGAAAATTAAATGAATTGGTTGTGTATTATGATTGTTTGTTTATTTGATGATAGAATTGGCTAAATATAAAATTCACCAAAAATTTAATGAATTGGAAGATAAAGAGATAAATTCCAATATAATGAATTCAAATGAGATCACATATGAAATAAAACTAGATGATTTAACCATGTAATGGTTGTTGGCATTGGAGAATGAGTTAAGTGCATGTTGGAAAGCGGAAGAGCTGATAGATGATTTGCCTCAAGACCAAAGGATGGATTGCCCGACAAATTAGGTAAACCTCAATATATTGATTTGGTGATTGATTTTTATACCTCTTAGTTGAGTAGCTAATTGGCTTTTTTTTCTTTTGGTCAATATTAGGCCCGGGGCGGCGGTTGTAGCTGTTTGAATCAAACAGTACAAAGGAGGTGTTGGCGAAATTTTTTTCAAAAATTTTAAACAAAGAAATTATATCTTTTTGATAATATGTTTTTCAATTAATTATTTTGAAAATAACTGGGTATGGAGCATTCTCCGTACTTAGTAAATTTCAGGGATGAAATTCTTTTAAGGGGGGAAGAATGCAACGACCCGAATTTTTCAGCTCATTGATTTCGGATATTTAAATTTGTGTTAAATATTATATTCATAATATTAATAAATACTAATATAGAATTCGTTATTTAACGACGATTAAACGTTTATATTTATATAATTATAAAACGAGCTCGTAACGTCGGGGTAATTCCTAAAATTGGATTTTGAACTTCAATTGAATATACAGAATCTATTTCAAGTTAGAATTCTATGAAACAAGTAACGTTAGAATTAGATTGATTATAATTTTTTATTGGAAGAGAAAAATCGAGATTCAAGCTTATATGTTAGATCCAAAATTGGCTCTAACACCCAAACTAGCAAAGATTCTAATGAAATGAAAACTAAAACGAAGAAAACACACAATTTATAGTGGTTCGGCGTTAAACAGCCTATGTCCACTTTCTTCTTTTTTGATTGATGTCTTGAATGCAAGTACAATAATGATTTTCGCTCAATTCTCACTCATCTCATACATTGATTCACTCGATTTCCTTCACAATATGATTTGAAAGATGATTATAAGCTGAATAAGTTGATGAAATCCGAGTTGCGAAGGAGTTTCAATTCTGAAAGTGCCAAAAGATCCTTCCAAATGCCTCTTGATGTGGTATTTATAGGTGGAAAATTCCCCTGGAGTGGGATCGGTTCGGATCCACGTGTCATCAATATTGGGTAAAATCGTTCAAATCAAAACCCAAAATTTATAAATCTAATCTATTTATAATAGGATCTTGCGATTAACAGTAAATCGAAATTAAAATCATACCAGATCTTGTTGTTGAATTCACGGATCTGAATTGGAGGTTTGGAAGCGGTTGATTCGAATCAAGCCCTTCATGTGTAGAGCCTCTATAAGTAATCCAAGAACGCACCTTCATCTCCGTCAAACGAATTGAAGATGGATGATCCTCGGTGCTAGCCGCCATTAGGGTTTTCATTTTTCCAGAGCTCTCAGTTGTATTTTTCATTTGTCTTATCCTCTTAGAATAATAATAAGGGTCGGACCCTTCTATTTTAATCAACATGAGATAATAGTGGAGTCATGTTACCCATTTTTACCATTTCAACCAAAGAAAGTGTCAACACTTGACCCATTTAGTTAAAAACGGTTTTTCATCCTTTCATACGTTCTTATGTGTGACCCTATAGGTTACCATAATGTTGGCAATGATTTTAAATGATATTTAAAATCATAAACAGTGATTGGCATCTAGCAATGCATCGCTGCTATCAAAGTTATAATAAAATCAATGATTCGATACAACCTTTCAGTGACCAGTGTATCAATGTAATATAATCCTTTTAACCATTATATCCAGGATTAAACTAGAGGCATGGATCGTATCACCCTCTTAATAATTTAATCTTTTTTTCTTGATTGATGAGTAGACTGTTTAAAACAAATCAATATTTGAGCACGGCCATGCATTTCACAGTCTTACTCAATCAAGAGGCCCATGGATATCATTACAAATATATCGTAGGGTTAAATTCCATCTAGATCATTCATAATTTTCATTCGACTTGAGATGTATCCAATAGTCACTATTATCATTACTCTGTTACGAAATAACTTTAGATGATATCAAAACACAAATACCCTCGAATAAAATTATAATGATTTCAGGTCTGAGGACCATTACATCACTGTCACTATGAGAACAACTTATGATACTGTTAATTATACTCCTTGTAGTTATCTCACGGTGGGTCAGCCCAATACGTTATTCTCTAATACGTATTTATATCTTGACTTTTAATATCACGTATATTAATGATCAATGAGATGTGATCATCATTCAATTAATATACTAGTCTCAACACATTATTGTTGTCCTGCATAAACAATAAAACTCAACTAGGGACTTTTAAGAATTATAATACTTATCACATTACATAATCTCAAGTTCAGTCTTACTCGAACTATATAATTCCGCATTATTATTCTAAGGACTTCTATTATATTTATATTTATATTACGTAGTAAATATAATAAAATAGAATATTATTTTATTCCAAATAAAATAATAACAACAACATTATTATCAATCTCATCAAATGAATTGCATTTAGGGCATAAATTCTAACAATCAATCCCACCACAATCGGGTTCAGATGGAATTTGATGATGACAGCACACCAGGTTAGTGTCAAACATGGGTAGATCATGGGTATAATCGCACTGAGTATTAAGAATTCGTGGGGAGAAACCGTCACTGCAAGGGATCGGATCGGCTGTTTTATAGAGAATGGGATCGGATCAACCTATCTGAACCGATCCAGTCTTTGGAGAAGCTTTTCTTTTTTTCGATCCCCTCTAATTTGTTTTGGCAATAAGGATCTGATCCGATCCGGTCTTTGGAGAAGCTCTTCCTTCTTCCGCTCCCCTCTAATTTGATTTGGCAATAAGGATCTGATACGGTTATCTGGTAGGGTACTCTTCATTGTTTTGACTCTTTAACTTTGTGTAGCCTAGTTCACAAAGTAGGCTAACATTTTACCCCCTCAAGGGATGCTTCTATCGAAGATAGAGCATGCCTTGACATCGTCTATTCATTGGTCTCTGAATTTGAATCGTTAAATAGTCATCCCCATTCATTTGTATAGATGTGCCGCCTCATAAGGTTGTGACTCTTGCAGCCTATAAATACACCAAAAAGGTTTACAGATTCCCTCCTTTGTTTTTGACAAGCTTTAGAAATTCTGACTGATGTCCAGTGATTCGTCCAGGTAGGCTTCTTCTTTATTTTTCTTTAAATTCAACTTATACACCACTTCAATGTGTATGGCTCCATTTGGGTTCGGACTCCGACTCGAACGACTTCTTTCTCGTCTTGCTTAGCATTGGGTTAACAGGCCAAAATGATTTTGTGGGCTTGCACTCCGTTCCGAACGGAGTAAAAAGGCTAGGAATATGAGGGATCACAAATAATAAGCCTATATAAACCCACCGCCTATTTCCTTCTTCCTCCCTTTCTCCTATTGCTCTCATCTAACAGATTTTGTATTGAAACCCTAACTTTCAAAAACTCCAGAATCCTCTCGTTAATCTTCGAATTAAACACTCTAGTAGGTTTAAAACTTCGATTTTTCTTGAAATAATCGAGTTTAGTTAGAATTTGTGGTCAATTTGAATGATTTGGTCATGGATTTTGTTTGGCTTCAACGCTGTGGCCTCCTCCTCCCTCGCCATCGTCGTGGGTGGCTCCGTCATCACCTTGAGGCGCTAGGAGATAGGATTTTACATGATAAGTGGTAAATTGGTCAACGGTGATTTCGCTGTGACATGCTTCTAAAAAAGGAGGGGTTTTTAAGAAGGAGATGGGTTCGGTTTTGATGAGGAAGGGGAAGAAGAAGAAGAGGATAATGAATGGGATCGATTCAGGTGAGGTAGAATAGGAATGAAAATGGGAATCGAATTTACCTGACCAGATCAGGTCGGATTAGAAAGTAAAGATGAGGAGCAAAGCTCACTTGACCGAGTCGGGTCGGAATGAGAAACGAGGAGGAAGAGAGGTGTGGATACGCAAGTCTATCCGGACCTCTCCGAGTGCCTACTTCCGAACCGATCCGGTTTTGCTGGCTGGTTGTGAATGTTTGCTTCAGACCAAAATATAGCTTCCCCTGAACCGACCCTAACACTCACATCCGAACCGAACCAAAGCAGTTCTACTCAATGTACAGGAATTTGTTCAACTTAGCCAAATCAATACTTGACATAACCTTCAACTTAAAGAACAGTTAGGATACCGCCTTACAAACATAAACGAACATCAAGAACTGTTTTGGACATTACTGCTTTATTGAACCTTTGCATCATGCTCTCGTGTGTTTACTTTGCATCCTTTGCACACACAGAACACACTTTAGTTCACACATATACACGGGGGGATACGGGCTATCTTACTCTAACTTATGTTATTTCTTCTTCAGTAGTTTAGTGATCATGGCAGAGAGACGTTCATCTAGGTTAGCAAAGAAGACAGAAGTTGCAGAAACTTCCGAGAAATTTACTCTTGATGACATATCCTCTTCCTCAGACCTTGAATGGGACGATGAGGGCCCAGATTATGAAGTAGAAGCACAAAATAGTGAAATACCTTTTGATAATGAAGTTTCTCTTGGTGATGAAGAGGAAGGAGGGATAGGAGATAATTGAGCTCCTGATGAGTTTGAGTCTGCCATTATATTGGAGTTACCCAAAGATTCTGTTGAATCAGCGATTGATGATGACAGACTTGTTCGATTATGTATAAAGCATGGAATACTGAAAAGAGATACCCTAGTGCCATCGAAAGCAGATCGCCTATACAATCCTCCGAAAGGATTTATGGCAGTTACCCGATTGATGTGTATGGTTAGGGCTATTCCACCGTTTCTGCCTTTTGTTGTCGACTTTCTGAGACAGATGCAGATTGCCCCCATGCAATTACATCCCAACTCTTATGTTTATTTATACACCTTATATATAGCATACAAAGAGGTTTTAGGTATAGAGACTACCTTCGATGACGTCCACATTTTTTACAATTTCAAGCATCGGACTCAAGAGACTCCTTCCTTCTCATATTTTGAAATCAGTCCCAAAAAGGAAAATTATTACAGCTCCGTTTAGCAGCAAGGCTGGCAATTCTAAGATCGAATGGTTTTATATCAGGAGGCAACCGGGGTGCGCTAGAAGATGGAACAAATCAAGTAAAGCACCAATTTTCTGGATCTCAATTTTAAATGTTCATATCAACACATTAACCTGCTTTCTTTTTTATTCGCAGTTGATAGCCCAAAGCAAATATCGGATCAATTGTACTTTGATCGTTTGCATCGGCTTCTCAATGGCGATCAAAAGTTTCTAACCATCGACAAAGTTCTTAAGGATGAGTATCTCCATCATCACGGTACTATCCATTAACCGTAGCATAGGTCGTGGGACGGGTCCATATGTGTACATACCTCCGGTAGACATTATTCCTGAGACGGGCGAGGTTCTTGAAAGGTCCAATAATACCTTTTCGGACTTCACCTTCTCCATCTTCAACTCAGGACGACAAGTAAGCCAACATAGTTGAAAAGCAAAAAGAAGGGTATACCGTCCCTGATGATGCTATTTCTCCTGAGAAGTCCACATCTCATAAAGAGCTACCAACAAATGCTTCTCAAGGAGATGCTCCTACTACTGACGATTCCACATTTAAGGGTTTAGGAAACCTTCCCCTGCTTGAAACCATCTATACTTCAGAGGACTTTGGCACAAACACTTTAATTTTCACCTCTTCAGAGGAGACTACTCCCGTGAAGACCAAAGAGCCTGCTCGTGCTAGTCTGGCTTCAGACTCGGGTTTGTTGGGGGGAACACCACTTAGGATGCACTCAACACATTAGCATCACACATCACAGCACTCACTTCTTATGTGAACACTGATTCTGAATTGTATACATTGTTGCTTAGGTACAATGACTCGCCCTTACTACGATATCAGAAAAAATGCGTCGTAGCATGTCTAGGCCGCCTTCCGATATCGAGCATGATCACCGTGAGAGCCGGGGCAAAGATGACAGAAGGCCTCATGATTCTTATCGACCACACACCTCGCGCTCTCGTTCCCCCGTCCGGTCGGATCTAGACAGATATAAGAGCTACCAAAGTCATCGAGGAGAAGACACTTCGCAGCCTAAAGACCGAACTTCTCCTCAAGACAAACACAGTCGGTAAAAAAGTCCACCGAAACATACCGATTCGCGAGACAAACACAAAATTTCTGAGAAGCGATCTAGAAAGGGTGATACAGACATCATCCCGACCAAGCGAAAACACGTTGAACTAACATACTGCAAGCCTCCACCACTGGATGCTGATTTCACAGTTAAGCTGGCATATCTGGAGAAGCAGTTCGCAGATCATACTTTGAGAATCTGACTTTTTTACCTGCACTTGAGCCTATTTCCTCAAAGTGGGCAGATGAGGCTAAAGCAAAGATTGACGCAGTTGAGAAGCAATACTCGGAGATGTTCAAATATTCACGCAATCTCTCCAGAATTATTCGGACTTTAATTACAGATGTCGATTCAATGAAAAAGCCTGCGGATTCCGATGAGAATGCCTTAAAAAAATTGGATAAGGACCTAGAAGATACATAGGCTCAACTCGTCATCGCTCAATGAGACGCCAACAACTTCAAACAGCAATTTGAGGAGTTACAGAAGCGTTACCATGACTTGCTGGAATCTCATAGTCAAGAGCATTTGCAGTTAAAGAAACAAGCGGAAGACGCTAAGTCAGACAGTGTCAAAATGCAACTGGCTTATAATACTCTTGAGCAAGAAAAAGCCGAGTTAGCAAGAAAAAATGCTGAACTAGAGAAACGAAACGCTGACTTAGAGTCCAAGTTAATGGAAGCCGAGAATAGGGCTGCCCTAGTTGAGGGGAATGTGGAGAACGTCATTAAGTCTGCTGAAGATACCCGTAGACAGCTATCAGAGGCTTAGGAAGAAGTGCACGGTTTTGGCGAATTACTAATTGAATTTTTTGCACACATAATTTGTCGCCGAAACATCTCTTGGATTGAAGACTATCCAACTACCTTAGTTCACGTATGGAGTCAAATCATCGAATGGGGGAAAGAGGAACTTAAGGTAGACTTCGTTGATGAAGATAAACTTATGGAGAAGTATCTGAGAGATGATGAACTGGCAGGCCTGGCCGAAGGGGGTCGCCTCATTGCCGCTGCTATGTAGGAGAATAAGCGCCTGGCCAAGCAAAAGAATATCCCTGAGGCTCGTTCTACTTCCGCTACCGCTGAAACTACTGAAGTTGAGGGATATGATCCCGAGAACCCAGGAATTCCTAAGGCGTCTCTTTTATCTCCTATACCCGAATCAGTGTCACAGACGGTAGTCACCCCAATTGAGAAACCATCGGAAGGTATTTCTACCTTTTCACCTCAATTTGTCAAGGCCATCTCCAGCTTTCGTCACATAATTGGGCAATCAATGGTGGATCATTTATTTTCTCCTAAGTTGGTAACTTTTACTTCTCATTCTGTAGGTGCTAGACCAGCCGAGAAGATCGATGAGCCTCACGGATCCTCTATTAGAGAGGGATCCGTGAAAAAGGCTCAGGGAGGATAGGATAAGGCTACCATCGCCGAATCCGGAGGGGGCACTGAACTGTCTAAGGCCGACACTTCTCATGATGATGAGATGATAGATACCTTAAAATACGATAGTGGTAATGAGGGGCATGAAGAAGATCCTGATGTCGCTATAATTGGGGATTCAAAAAGTGCCGATGACATTACTTTAGCTGAAATGAAAGCCGATCAAGACAAACGCATGCAGCTAAAAGCTGAAGACTTGAACCCCGAAAGCCTTAAGCACCTTTCCTGGATCAAGGTTAGTCATTAAGCTTTCAACTAGGTCTAATAAAGAAGAGCTTGCTAAAAAAAATTCTCTTGATTCCAGTGTTCCAACTCCTAGGAAGAAATCCACCGATTCTGGTACTTCAACTACAGAGAAGAAGAGGCCAAAGCGTCTTATGACTGATGCTGAAAAGAGGCTAGAGCTACTTATAAGGCCGCTGTTAGCCTACTTTGTGGATAGGCTACCCAAAGCAAAAATCATGTTAACACACTTTTTGGCAAATGCTGTCACATATGGAATCTCTGGATAACATCACTCTCCGGCATTGGAAGCATCATCAGAAGACACAGTGCAGTTTGGTTAAAATCACAACATCATTATAAATTGGACCAAAACCCCAATCAAACGACCTCATTTTGATCTAAACACATCAAATACTTGTATCCCTCCGAACTAGCTTCAAGTAGAGCTTTCGTTTGGTCCAATCGGCCTAACGGTTTGGAAGTTATGTTCGTTTCCGTGAACGCATGCAAAAATATGAAAAACATGGATTTTGGGATTTTTGAAGACTGGTTTGTGAGCACCCCCTGGGGTCGGATTGTAACACCCTGTATTTTCTGTGAACATAAAAAAAATCAAGATATAATTAATTTTTAGAAAAATAATTAGGTGAAACGGGTTGCGCCGTTGCGTTCGTCTCGGAATTCTGCTTGAGATAGAGTCCGAGTTTGCGTAAATTGGACTCCGTATGAAAAAGATATCCTTAAATTAAATATTGCAGCAAAACATGGAAAAAGAGGAATGAGAAAAGAATAATGTTTAGCATTGTTCTAAGAATTGTAAGCAAAAGACATAATAGCTCATTTGGTTGGAACAGGTGACTTGCATACAAGAGGTGCAGAGTTCGATCCCCGCCAACGCCATATTTTTGTTTTAGGGGAATGGCTAAAAAGCGGCCTAGTGTGAACGCGGTTCAAAAAAATTAAATAAATATATATTGAATATATATATGTATATATATATATATATATATATAATTGAGAAGATAAATACAGTCAATTTATTTGGAGGGAAAGATTTATGCATAAGTAGATATGTATGTATGTAGGTAACTTCATTATGCATTGATTTTGCATGTTGCAAGGAAAGTAGAGAAAAAAAAGGGGAAATTAAATTATATGCTCGATTTCCTTTTTTTTCAGGCAAGCAATTAATTTGCATTATTTGAATTCATGAATAGGTGCGTGTGTGTATATATATATATATATATATTTATATATATATGGGCAGTTAATGTAAACATGAATAGAAGTTTATTAATTTGCTGAGTGTTTGCTGAGTCACTTCTGACTCATTGCTGAGTCAATAAGATAAACCCCATCTTGTCTGAACGGCTGCGGTTATTTCTAGGTTAAATCTAATGGCCTAAATGAATCCTAAATTCTATAAATAAGTGGGTAGTCTCTCATTCTAATTCATATGAAAAATTAGAGAAGTCGCCGTCATGCCGTCGCCATGGAACTCCGAGTTGCCACCGCAAATCAAAGTAGAAGAAAGCTAATCTAATCCAATTCTAATCAATTCTAAAAGCAATCTAGGCTCTCTCTTTCTTCTTAAATTGTGAGTATGATGATTCTCACAAGATTGTTAGCAAACTAATTTGATTAAGATGTAAATGGAACATAAGAAAATGATGTGAATTGTCATATATGTTATTGTAAAATCTTATGTTATCATGTATGTTCTAAATGTTTTGTTATTCTATGATGAAAATCATGCTATGTTATGTTATGCTATCATGCCATGCTATGATGAAAATCATGCTATGCTATGTTATGCTATCATGCTATGCTATGTGTAAATCATGCTATGTTATGTCTTAAATCTTATATATGTTGTAGATCTCATGTTAACACATATGTTGGAAATCCATAAGTTATATGATTATGATATCATGTTAAGTTGTGTTGAATCGTACAAGTTGTAAAATCATGATGTTGTTATTTATGCAAATTGGATCATGTTTTAAAGTTTATGTTTTTTTTTTCTAAAGATCAAATGGATCATGATTATGGGAATTTTCCTATTAAGTTAGGTGTACCCATATGCATGAATCTATGACTAAATGAATTTTTATTATGGGAATTTGTCTATTAAGTTAGATGTACCCATATACATGAACCTATGTTATTAAGTTAGATGATGATATGTTGTAAATGATGTCACATATGTTACATAGTCATGATGTTAGTATCCATGTTGGTTAGTTCATGTTAGTCAAATCATGATATTATATATGTTTGGGCTATGATGATTCATACATGTACCTATGCAAGTTTTGGCACTGATTAATAAAAATTGTGTAGGTTTCATGACACTTATTTTAGATCTAAAATTAGATCCATGACATGTGTGAGTTCTATACTAGTTCACACCACCATTATGTCGCAAGTTTATACATGAATTTGGGTTATATTATGTAGACTGTGACATTTAACCAAACAAGTTGACACCTTTAACATGTGTAGCTTATGCAAGTTATAGTCTAAGCCTATGCAAGTTTAAGTGTTGGACCTCTATCACATATGCAAGTTTCACCCCTTTTTATGAGTAGATCTATTTTAGTCATATACATATACGTTGTTGTTGTGATAATTTATCTTTGTGCTATGAGTTAGACTATTCGAGTCTAACGTATATTTTACGTTTAACGTATGAACGTACAACGTGGGATAGGGGTGATATTAAAAGAATTAATATTGAGAATTTGCACGAAATAGCCTTAAAAAGGCATATAACAAATTTGAGATATGTGAATTGCCTTAAAAGGCGAAAAATGGAATTAAGACATTAATTGGAAAATTAATGTGTAGAAATGATCATAAGTTAATTATGGATTAATTTGAATTTGAATAGGGATTGAGAAATTGGTACAAAATGCCTTTAATGGCATATAATGAATTTGTGGTGAAAAAGGGTATGATTTATCATACCATAAATGGATGGACATAATTGAGTCAATTATGGACATCATTAAATTTTGAATAAATTATTAATTTGGATAGGGAAGTTAATTCAAATTTGGGAAAGATTAATTAATTAATTAATCACTTAAGATAATTAACATTCTTTCTATCTACATACACCAGAAGGTTCTAGGGTGACAGAGAGGATAGTGTCTAGGCTTGGGTTTGGAAAACAAGTTTCCTGCCCTCCCTGGCTATCCCTAACTGACCCAATGAACGGGATGGTCTTGAATTTAGAAAGAAAACATGTGGTGGGACATGGGAATCTAGTGGGTGCTTTGGGTGGCATGAGGAATCTAGTGGTTGCCTTTAGTGGCATTTGAAATACGATTAGTAAGACTTAACCAAACACACATGCAAATGAACATGACTAAGAAGAGGGTTAAGTAGGTGCCTTGGGTGGCATGAGAAAATACGATTAGTAACACTTAACCAAATTAAATATGTAAGTGGGACATAGGGGTTAAGTGGGTGCCTTGGGTGGCATGTGGAATTACTAATAGAAACCCTTAACCAAATTTAAAACATGTAAGTGGACATGAAGGGGGTTAAGTGGAATGTGTTAGAGGGGACCAAGCCTAGGTGGGAAGCTTGGTGGGAGGCCCATTTCAACCAGTATACCAAACGTATCTTTGTGAGCTCGACCCAAGTCGAGGACGGGACACGCATACTGGGCTTGACTATAAGAGGCCAAAATGGGTTAGCGGTGGCAAGGCAAGTCCAACGAGTTCATATGCGTGAGTGGACCCGGGCTGGTAGGTAAGACGTTGTTGCATCGTGTAGGTATAAGCCGTGCATCCTTAAGTTGTATCGGGTTGCCACTTTAGGGGAGTGATACACCCCACTGTGGGGCCAGCACGGGTATCTACGAGTTAGGGAGCCGATCGAATGGGGCAGGGTAGTGGGTACACCTAGTAGTACACGAAGCTACCATTATTAATTAAGTATTAAAAGAGTACACCTAGTGGAGATAGGGGCAGACGGCACCTATGACGTCAGCTAGGAGTACGTGGAATTACCCTTATTAAGGGGGTACATCTAGTAGGGATAGGTACACGTTGGGTACCTAGGATAGCAACTAGAGATACACAGTCAAACGTGGAGGATAGTGGGTACATCTAGTAGTACACGAAGCTATCATCATTCTATTTAGGGATCAAGTGACTAGTAGGGGTGCAGTTAGTGCTAGTACAGTACAGCACGGTACAGTACGGTAGAGTGTAGTAATTATCCTATATTGATTAGGAAGCGTCATTAACGTTAGTGATTAGTAACGGGTGTGGTGCAGCGTAGTAATTATTCTTTAGTAGGTATGCCTTTAATGTTACCATGGTTAACCTCATTTCCTTTGCCTGTCCTGTCACACCCAATAGTTCATAGGCATTTCCTTATTCTCCAGCTTATGCCTTAGTCTGATTACTTTGAAAATAGTATTGTTAGAATTGTCATACTCGCCAGACTTTATGTCTGACCCCCTCTATTTCTATCTTTTTCCCCCTCCAGGTCCTCAAGTTGGGCCCAGCTCTAGTGGTGTTTGATTGGATTGCTTATCTCTTTTGGAAAGCTTGGACTGCTAAAGTAAAGTCCAGCTTGTTATCTTTTGTTTAATGGCTATTTATGTAATGGGATTATGTATTTTGTTTTATCAAGATAGATATTGTACTTGACTCTGATTTATGGTATTATGATGTAATCAAACATGTTTGGACTTCTGCTGCAATGAAATAAAGTTTTAAATTTCCAAGTACTATTATATATCTGTCTTGTCGTAATTTTACTGTTCTATACTCACTTAAAACCTCCATGGAAGTTAATGCATTCCTTTTGTGAGTGACATTAATGGACGTGGGGTGTTACACGTGGTATCAGAGCTTAAGGTTACCAGAACAGATAAGATATTTTGAAAAACTATTTTTCAAAAGCATTTTTATAAAGAATACTTTCAAAAATATGTTTGTAGAAGAGTATTTTTGAAAGAAAGGTTTATTTTGAGAACATAATCCCCAAGAGCCATATATCCTTCCTTCGATTCTCCGTTTTGAATCTCTTCCTCTTTCTCTTTTTGAATTTCCCCTCCGCGTATAGATGCTTTTTCTAAGATAAATAAGGACTTCCGTACGAAGGACGGAAGAACCACTTCAAGGGACTTAGACGTTTGTCGGGCTAGAAGTTAGTCCAAGGAGGTGGAGGGTTGTGGGAACCTTTAAGATGGACGATGGGAGGAAGGTTCAAATAGCTGTTAGGTTAATAAAGGACGAAACCTCATCTTGGTGGGAGGTCACGAATGGAGAATGTGAAGAAGAAGGCTAGTTGTTTTGGAGAAATAGGACACCTTATTAGGATTGTCCAAAGAGGCAAGAATAAAGTATAGGATCTTCTGGAGGGTTGTTGTATTCCCTCACGGCTGGTATACATGATGGGAGTAGGACCGTCTAGGTTGAAATTTGGTTTTCTTTATCATCCTGTTCGAATCTTGTTTGATTCTGGTGCTTCATACTCGTTAGTATCTGCTTCGTTAGTTGAAACACTGCACCTAAATACTAGTCTAGTTAAGGATCCCATCCTAGTCTCAAATCCTGTTGGTGGTTCGGCTCATCCTTCAATGGTTTGTCGGGATTTGAGAGTGTCTATCTTGGGCGTTGGGTTTGAATGCAGCGCCTTCATTCTTGGTTTCACGGTCTATAGTTTGATTCTAGGGATGTATTGGCTAGCCAGGCGTGGTGCCATCCTAGATTGGGGAAGGAGGGTAGTTAGACTATTGGTTCGTTATGGAAAGACCCTCATATTTCTTGTGACCATAGGAGTTTAGTGATGCTTAGTTGCCTAGAATCTTCTGATGTATCCAACGATGATTTGGGATCTGTTTGTGTGGTCCGTGAGTATGGGGATGTCTTCGATGTAGAGCGGGGTTTACCTAGAGGAGCGAAGTAAGCTTTCGTGTGTGCCTAGTGGATAATGCAAAGCCAGTTATGAGATCAACGATGGTTTTGGAGCAAGACTGGCAAGGACAGCCAGAGTCCGTTAAGTGCTCAGTTATTTGGCCGTTTTACTAGTATCATCTCATGTATGTCATCTGAATTCGAAGGAGGTATACCTTGGGTGTTTGTCTGATATTGGTTTAGGCCTTTGGGGCTTGCACTTGGGGGATGTCGAGTTCGACTAGGATGGTCTGCGTGAGAGATGGACAGTTGTGACAAATTTTGCATGGAATAATATCCTGGTTTTCTCTAGAAGCGGAGAAGAGCATGCCCTACATTTTAGGGAAGCCTCTGGGGAAGGGTGATGTGTTATGGAGGAAGACTATCGAAAGTCCATAAGGGGAATTACCCTACCCACGACTTAGGAGTTGCTTTCAGACCATAAGTTGCTAAGGTATTTGTTCTCTCAGAAAAATCTGAACTTGAGGCAGCAAAGGTGGATGGAGTTCTTGGCGTCCTACGATTTCGAAATAGCATATACCCCTGGCAAGGGTAACGTTGTGGTGGGGGGCCTTAAGTAGAAAAGGGTTGACACTGAGTCCTTGGTCTGTTGAGCGGCGTAGCTTAGAGTTTATCTCTACCTTTGACTTCAGACCATCCATTGATTTTTTACTTGGTTCGCTAGCATTCTTAGAGGTCAGACCTATGCTTTTGGGACGGATTGGAGAGGCACAGCGAGCCGACCCACAGTTGGTTGAGTTAGTAGAGAATCTCACAAGAGGGGAGTCATCAAGCCATCTTAGTAGGTATACCCTAGATGATAAGGGTTGGTTGCGTAGGGACGGTAAACTTTGTATATTACGGGACGAAAGTTTGAGGAAGTGTTTACATGATACGGCGAAAGTGGTGGAGCCGAACACGCTTAAGTAAGTGGAAGTAGAGCGAGATGCCACGATCAGACTAGCTCCTACATGCATTCTTGGGTCGGAGATTAAGAAGTTGAGAAACCGAGAGGTCAAGCTAGTCAAAGTGCAATGGGAAGAAGATCAAGGAGACGCTACTTGGGAGACGGAAGAGAAGATTCGTTTGTTGTACCCCTTCCTTTTCGGGGTTATGTCTTTTATATTCTCCTTTATCGCCTAGCTTATACTTGTCCTATCTTTAGTACATCCTCTCGTTTAAGTCTTTGACCTTTAGAAGGGTAGTCCTATGGTTGAAACATGTGTTTGAGACATGTTATGTTTGATGGATGCAAGTGGATGCAAGTGTTTGCTAGTGGTTGCTCGTGGATGCATATACACACACTTTAGGCACTAGATCGGCTCAGTCACTCTCATATTGCATATAAATATGTGTGCATATTTAAATTAATGAATGAATAGTGGTTGTATTATCATATGGATGATGCATTAAGATGAATGGTTGTGCACGCATATAGAAATAATATGTATCATTAGGAATCTTTTGCGTACATAATGGACGCATGGCACTATCATGGTTCGCATTAAGGAGGTCAACTGAATCAGTAGATCGCCTGATTTTTGCATTGGATAAGGACATGTACACACACTATGCATATAAACATGAAAGCATTAGAAGTCTCTTAAGGACAATGGATGCCTGTACCTGATGGTTGAGTAGATGGATGATTGGATGGTAGGACACATTCTTCCTAACTTGAAGATTTCGGGGACGAAATCCTTTAAGGAGGGGAGAATGTAACACACCGTATTTTCTGTGAACATAAAAAAAAATCAAGATATAATTAATTTTTAGAAAAATAATTAGGTGAAACGGGTTGCGCCGTTGCGTTCGTCTCGGAATTCTGCTTGAGATAGAGTCCGAGTTTGCATAAATTGGACTCCGTATGAAAAAGATATCCTTAAATTAAATATTGCAGCAAAACATGGAAAAAGAGGAATGAGAAAAGAATAATGTTTAGCATTGTTCTAAGAATTGTAAGCAAAAGACATAATAGCTCATTTGGTTGGAACATGTGACTTGCATACAAGAGGTGCAGAGTTCGATCCCCGCCAACGCCATATTTTTGTTTTAGGGGAATGGCTAAAAAGCGGCTTAGTGTGAACGTGGTTCAGAAAAATTAAATATATATATATATATTGAATATATATATGTATATATATTGAATATATATATGTATATATATATATAATAGAGAAGATAAATACATTCAATTTATTTGGAGGGAAAGATTTATGCATAAGTAGATATGTATGTATGTAGGTAACTTCATTATGCATTGATTTTGCATGTTGCAAGGAAAGTAGAGAAAAAAAAGGGGAAATTAAATTATATGCTCGATTTCCTTTTTTTTCAGGCAAGCAATTAATTTGCATTATTTGAATTCATGAATAGGTGCGTGTGTATATATATATATATATTTATATATATATGGGCAGTTAATGTAAACATGAATAGAAGTTTATTAATTTGCTGAGTGTTTGCTGAGTCACTTCTGACTCATTGTTGAGTCAATAAGATAAACCCCATCTTGTCTGAACGCCTGCGGTTATTTATAGGTTAAATCTAATGGCCTAAATGAATCCTAAATTCTATAAATAAGTGGGTAGTCTCTCATTCTAATTCATATGAAAAATTAGAGAAGCCGCCGTCATGCCATCGCCAAGGAACTCCGAGTAGTCGCCGCAAATCAAAGTAGAAGAAAGCTAATCTAATCCAATTCTAATCAATTCTAAAAGCAATCTAGACTCTCTCTTTCTTCTTAAATTGTGAGTATGATGATTCTCACAAGATTATTAGCAAACTAATTTGATTAAGATGTAAATGGAACATAAGAAAATGATGTGAATTGTCATATATGTTATTGTAAAATCTTATGTTATCATGTATGTTCTAAATGTTTTGTTATGCTATGATGAAAATCATGCTATGCTATGTTATGCTATCATGCCATGCTATGATGAAAATCATGCTATGCTATGTTATGCTATCATGCTATGCTATGTGTAAATCATGCTATGTTATGTCATAAATCTTATATATGTTGTAGATCTCATGTTAACACATATGTTGGAAATCCATAAGTTATATGATTATGATATCATGTTAAGTTGTGTTGAATCGTACAAGTTGTAAAATCATGATGTTGTTATTTATGCAAATTGGATCATGTTTTAAAGTTTATGTTTTTTTTTTCTAAAGATTAAATTGATCATGATTATGGGAATTTGCCTATTAAGTTAGGTGTACCCATATGCATGAATCTATGACTAAATGAATTTTTATTATGGGAATTTGTCTATTAAGTTAGATGTACCCATATACATGAACCTATGTTATTAAGTTAGATGATGATATGTTGTAAATGATGTCACATATGTTACATAGTCACGATATTAGTATCCATGTTGGTTAGTTCATGTTAGTCAAATCATGATATTATATATGTTTGGGCTATGACGATTCATACATGTACCTATGCAAGTTTTGGCACTGATTAATAAAAATTGTGTAGGTTTCATGACACTTATTTTAGATCTAAAATTAGATCCATGACATGTGTGAGTTCTATACTAGTTCACACCACCATTATTTGCAGGTTTATACATGAATTTGGGTTATATTATGTGGACTGTGACATTTAACCAAACAAGTTGACACCTTTAACATGTGTAGCTTATGCAAGTTATAGTCTTAGCCTATGCAAGTTTAAGTGTTGGACCTCTATCACATATGCAAGTTTCACCCCTTTTTATGAGTAGATCTATTTTAGTCATATACATATATGTTGTTGTTGTGATAATTTATCTTTGTGCTATGAGTTAGACTATTCGAGTCTAACGTATATTTTACGTTTAACGTATGAACGTACAACGTGGGATAGGGGTGATATTAAAAGAATTAATATTGAGAATTTGCACGAAATAGCCTTAAAAAGGCATATAACAAATTTGAGATATGTGAATTGCCTTAAAAGGCGAAAAATGGAATTAAGACATTAATTGGAAAATTAATGTGTAGAAATGGTCATAAGTTAATTATGGATTAATTTGAATTTGAATAGGGATTGAGAAATTGGTATAAAATGCCTTTAATGGCATATAATGAATTTGTGGTGAAAAAGGGTATGATTTATCATACCATAAATGGATGGACATAATTGAGTCAATTATGGACATCATTAAATTTTGAATAAATTATTAATTTGGATAGGGAAGTTAATTCAAATTTGGGAAAGATTAATTAATTAATTAATCACTTAAGATAATTAACATTCTTTCTATCTACATACACCAGAAGGTTCTAGGGTGACAGAGAGGATAGTGTCTAGGCTTGGGTTTGGAAAACAAGTTTCCTGCCCTCCCCGGCTATCCCTAACTGACCCAATGAACGGGATGGTCTTGAATTTAGAAAGAAAACATGTGGTGGGACATGGGAATCTAGTGGGTGCTTTGGGTGGCATGAGGAATCTAGTGGTTGCCTTTAGTGGCATTTGAAATACGATTAGTAAGACTTAACCAAACACACATGCAAATGAACATGACTAAGAAGAGGGTTAAGTAGGTGCCTTGGGTGGCATGAGAAAATACGATTAGTAACACTTAACCAAATTAAATATGTAAGTGGGACATAGGGGTTAAGTGGGTGCCTTGGGTGGCATGTGGAATTACTAATAGAAACCCTTAACCAAATTTAAAACATGTAAGTGGACATGAAGGGGGTTAAGTGGAATGTGTTAGAGGGGACCAAGCCTAGGTGGGAAGCTTGGTGGGAGGCCCATTTCAACCAGTATACCAAACGTATCTTTGTGAGCTCGACCCAAGTCGAGGACGGGACACGCATACTGGGCTTGACTATAAGAGGCCAAAACGGGTTAGCGGTGGCAAGGCAAGTCCAACGAGTTCGTATGCGTGAGTGGACCCGGGCTGGTAGGTAAGACGTTGTTGCATCGTGTAGGTATAAGCCGTGCATCCTTAAGTTGTATCGGGTTGCCACTTTAGGGGAGTGATACACCCCACTGTGGGGCCAGCACGGGTATCTACGAGTTAGGGAGCCGATCGAATGGGGCAGGGTAGTGGGTACACCTAGTAGTACACGAAGCTACCATTATTAATTAAGTATTAAAAGAGTACACCTAGTGGAGATAGGGGCAGACGGCACCTATGACGTCAGCTAGGAGTACGTGGAATTACCATTATTAAGGGGGTACGTCTAGTAGGGATAGGTACACGTTGGGTACCTAGGATAGCAACTAGAGATACACAGTCAAACGTGGAGGATAGTGGGTACATCTAGTAGTACACGAAGCTATCATCATTCTATTTAGGGATCAAAGTGACTAGTAGGGGTGCAGTTAGTGCTAGTACAGTACAACACGGTACAGTACGGTAGAGTGTAGTAATTATCCTATATTGATTAGGAAGCGTCATTAACGTTAGTGATTAGTAACGGGTGTGGTGCAGCGTAGTAATTATTCTTTAGTAGGTATGCCTTTAATGTTACCATGGTTAACCTCATTTCCTTTGCCTGTCCTGTCACACCCAATAGTTCATAGGCATTTCCTTATTCTCCAGCTTATGCCTTAGTCTGATTACTTTGAAAATAGTATTGTTAGAATTGTCATACTCGCCAGACTTTATGTCTGACCCCCTCTATTTCTATCTTTTTCCCCCTCCAGGTCCTCAAGTTGGGCCCAGCTCTAGTGGTGTTTGATTGGATTGCTTATCTCTTTTGGAGAGTTTGGACTGCTAAAGTAAAGTCCAGCTTGTTATCTTTTGTTTAATGGCTATTTATGTAATGGGATTATGTATTTTGTTTTATCAAGATAGATATTGTACTTGACTCTGATTTATGGTATTATGATGTAATCAAACATGTTTTGACTTCTGCTGCAATGAAATAAAGTTTTAAATTTCCAAGTACTATTTTATATCTGTCTTGTCGTAATTTTACTGTTCTATACTCACTTAAAACTTCCATGGAAGTTAATGCATTCCTTTTGTGAGTGACATTAATGGACGTGGGGTGTTACACGGATCGTGACCACCCCTAGGGGCAGATCGTGACCACCCCCTGGGCTTGGATCGTGACCACCCCATAGGGTCGGATCGTGACTACCCCCGGGGTCGGATCATGACCAACACCTGGGGGCAGTTCGTGACCATACATTCTGACCATCACCATCACGACCATTACCAGCTCACCACTCCGGATCACGAACCGTAACCACGAACCGCGACCAGGACCCGCTATTACACGTGAAGATTTTGACCTGTTCTCGAGGCTATGATTGCTCATACTTTCCCGGATCGGGTGCCACGTGTCCTACCACGACCTGATCAACATATGGGCTCTCCTACAGCTATAAATACACCTCCAGAGGGCATTTTTAGGGGACTTTTGGCATCTCAACATCCATGGCTGCCATGGCTAACACTTCCCAATGAATAACCACTTAATCTTCCTCAATAAAATTAATGAATTCAGAGGGAATTATTCATTGAATTCGAATGATTGAGAGACAATCTTTATTGTAATTGTAATCTGTGAATGAAATGAGAAAACACGAAGTGGACGTCGGCTCATTAACGCCGAACCGCTATAAAAATCCTGTTGTCTTGCTTTTTCTCTTATTTTTCAGTTATTTCTTCGTGTCCTATGCTCTAAATACGACAATTTGGGTGTTAGGACCATTTTTTGGTCTAACATTTTGGTGCTTTCACTGAGAATTGAATTCTCAGCCTATCGGATTGCTATTCTACTGTTTGGATTTGAAAGTTCGAAGAAAACAATCCGTGTTCAACCGTTTTTTGAAGATTTCATTGATTTGAGAAAATCAAAAACTTGTGTCTCCAAAGAAAGCAAAGAAATTGCAAGCTTCACGACCAAATGAAGGATTAATAGATAACACACAACAGCAGGTGACCGGCTCGTGTCTCGTGGCTCGCAGGAGGGGACCGCGACCTGACCCATTGATGTTATCACGATCTGCGTGGCTACAATGACCTGAAGATGCTTTTGAGTTAAAAGAGGCTCATGGGTGTAGACTCGTGGTCCATGGGTAGAGATGGCACGCTCATGAACCGATTTGAAAACAAACTACGACACATGATCCCGATCGCCATGCTGGATACGAACCAGATAGACTTGCTAAGCCACGAACAGTAGGGGACCCCTGAACCATGACCCGACCTAGAGCAGGATCCGTGACCTGATCCGAAAACACTAATTCAGCCGATGATCTAAACCACGAACCAGAGGACAGTATCGAATCGCTATCCAGAAATCTGATGGCTAACAAGGGTCACGAACCGACCCAAAAAAGTGACAGTTTTTGGAAAAAATACGATTTTCGGATCATTTCAGAAAAGCCTCCATCTTCCAAAATCGAAAAAATTGCCGCTGGTACTGTAGGGCCCCGGACCCTCACCAGCGCTACGCCCGGACCCTCTGACGGCCTCGCCTTCAGCTCGGAGCACGGCTCGCCTTCGGCTCGGAGTATGTTTTTTCCTATAGTTAATACTAACCAATCAAGATTCGGTAGATAGTCTGATCATATAGACAGCTAATTGACAACGACTGAGATTCTTCCAAAATCCATAACACCTACTTATTGATGTTATTCAATATAAGGAGCTATTGAAAAGATTTGACATGCTGGATACGACAGTGTACTAGATAATGATTGTCTCATAGCATCCTCTTCTTCCAGAGTTCTGATGGTGTATTGATTTCACCAATGCAACTGATGTTTTCCATGAACGAGTAGTAATCACTGATTTACATGACTTAAACCTATCCGATGGGTGGGGTCCCAGATGGCATTAACATGGAACCGTCCAAGCACTATTCCGGAGACTCGGATGATCATAGCAACGATGACTCGCAATGACAAGATACTACAAAGTGACAAACGATTATTACAAATCTACAATTCACTTATATGGTGTAATGAAAGACATATATCCTACGCTCTACACCTGGGAGAACTTAGCTGACCTTTCCAATGCATACTGCTATCCACAACATTAATGAAGATTGATTTCCATTATAAAAGGGTCACATCAACACACTTTGGTGCCCAGAGTTAGGTACCAGTTGAACTGCCGCAAGCCATGATCAGACATATGGATCTTTGCACAAGTGATAACAACTTGATTGCTCATCAGTCACCATATGACCTTGGTCAAGAGACGAAAGCTTGAGATTAACGCAAATATGAATTAACCATTAGCTCTCCACTTCATTTGGCAGCCTCGCTATTGCATTTAAGATTATCTAATCAAGGTCTTGACCAACCAGCTCCAATAGAATTCAGAGCCTGCATTGCGCCCTACTGCCTATTGCTAAATATCCCAGCCGAAGATAGAGTGGGAATGGTCTATGGTGACCAAGTTATTGGAGAAGATAACTATTTTGCGAGAATATGCTACACAACACAGATGGAGTGAAATCAAAAGACACTTCCCCTCCAGATGAAATGGAGTGTGAAGGAGGTGTTAATTTTGCGAATAAAGGGAGCATCACAAAAGGAATTGCCCACTGATCTACCCGAAGACATGGACCCCAGAGTGGATGGTGATTCAGATGTAGAAGGGTGACGTCTAATGATGCAACTGCACATGTTCTGATTGTTGACGCCGACCTGACTAAGGCGAACCTGGACCTATGCTGATACTTGTGGAATTTTACCGTAGATTATGAGTCACTTGTCAAGTATAAAACTGAAGTGTGCTCCTGTCAAGCAAATTAGGCGTATGAGAGCATCTGACTTGAAGTGAGATGCCACACATCCCGCTTGGATATCGAATCCCATCCTCATCAAGAATGCTAATGGAAAATGGCGCATATGCATTGATTTTTTAGATTTGGGCAAAGTTCGCCCGAAAGGAAGATTCCCATCACTCAGAATTGACCGGCTTGTGGATTCAATGACTGGACACAAACGTCTCCCTCATATGGACATGTGTGCAAGTTACAACCAGATTCTTATGCATGTGCCTGATCATAAATAAACATGTTTTATCATGGACCTTGAACTGTACTGTTATATGAAGTTGCCATTCGGACTAAAGAATGCCGAGGCAACATACCAACACTTACTGAATTGTATGGTCCACAGCCAAGTGAAAGGCCCATGAATGTCCATATAGATGATACAATTGTGGAGTCCAAGCGATCAACCTACTACATTTCAAGTCTGACAGAGATGTTCAACGTCTGAAATGAAGCCACACCCTTTGAAGTGCTAGTTTGGCGTTGCATCGGGAAAGCTTCTTGGCCTCATAGTTAGCTCACACTGAATCAAAATCAACACTGATCAGATTGCAATGATCATAAACATCCATGAACAACAAAGAATTAAGTTGTCTGATGCTTGACAGGAAAGTTGGCACCACTTGCACGTAATGAGAAAAAGGTCTAGGAACTAGTCTATAATGTGAGAAAGAAGGTCGCCATGGTTAAGCGCAACTACAGAAAAATTGAAAGGGTCGTCTATAACTCACTAATTGCTTTGAAAAATCTTCCCTACTACTTCCAAGTTCATCTGATTGTTATATGCACTTGTGAGCCGCTGCGATAGGACATGCAGCGACATGATGCATCTGAAAAGTTGCTCGAACGGAACATAGACTGAACTAGTTTGATCTCAATTCCCTCCTAAAGAGGTCCGTACGAGGGCAAGCATTAGCCGACTTCATCGCTGAATGTACCGTTCCCGAAGAGGATATGTTAGATGAGGAAAATGGCCCCTCGAAATGAAAGATGAAATCAAGTGTCTAGAAATTGTACAGAGACGGTGCAAGAAATGATCAACGGTCCAACGCTGGAATTTTGCAAATAATCCCCAAAAGGAATTCTAGGAGGAGGAACCACAACTCGCAGCTTACCTAGAAATAGTAGAAGAGCTATTGGATGGATTGGAACATTACAACATACCTCATATTCCGCACATAGAAGGTCAGAAGGCATATAATCTGACCAAGTTAGAAGGTTCCGACAATCCAGAAAAGGCGGAGATGATCCCCATCGAGACACTATAAAATCCAACAATTGATCAGTTGGAAGTTGATCTAGTGTTGGAGACCGAACCCAGAAGAGAGTTGTGGATAACTCCATGATAAACCTCCTTCGGCACGGAATGCATCTAGCAAGGTGAGGTGAAAGGCCTGCCATCATTCTTTATGCCTTGAGATATGACATGCAAGTCGACATTGCCTATTTTCCTTGGAAGGTTGTCCCAAGATCAACACAGAAGATTCTCATTGCTGAATTTACCGCCCTGAATGGTTTGAGAGAATCACTAGTCAACTTCCCACTAGATGGGAAATGTACATGAATGAAACATCTAATGAGCGAAGCTTTGGAATTAGAAAGTGAAGATTCACACTTCCACTCCTTTCACCAATTGTTTGCCAAGTAACTCGTTCCCCAGACGCTGGGGGCAATTATAGATTTGAGCATGAATCGCTTAAGATTACATCGTCTAAATTCAAAGCTGATACATCAGGAGTTTGCATGGCCAATTACCTTAGTCTTGTCTAAAAGTTAACAAGTTGAAAATTTAGAATGCTCACGCCCGAAAGCTGATTGATTGTTTGTGCACCAAACCTTGTCCCGATAAGGAATCGAAGGCCTATCAAAAAATGTATGAGATATGACTATCCCACCAGCCGTAATATCCTATTTTCTAGCATAGAAAGTGAAAAGTTTCTATAAGCGTAAATCCATTGTTCTCATGCCAATTGCCATCCTAACACCAATTTGATGGTGTGCTTCCATTAGTGGTGCAGTCGTGACTTCCTGACACTCTATCCTTCCCCTCAGCATGGTGGCAAAAAGGCGATTCAAAGGAGATGCGACCTCATCACTCGCTTATGATATTTACCTAACCGCCTTTGCCATCCCAAGACCCCGATCAAGATCTATTCATTCTTGGGACCGCCACCCCGCAATAATTTGAAAAGATATTCGTTATTAGCTTAAGATTCAGGCAACCATCCCATGGCAGAGACAGGATAAGGAAGAGTTAACTGGCAAAGAGCATGCAATTCCAACTCCCTCTGATAATGCTATTCATTCCTCTAACAGGACTACTTTTTAACCATAAATCTTATATTCACATTCTTTATGAGTTGCTGATGTAATTAACTCAGAAAAATTTATATATAGATTGTGTAGGTACCTCAGACCAGGTATTGATCAGACTTTTAACACCCGCGTATAGAGTTATGGAGCACTGCTGTAATGGGCCCGACTGGACTGCTCGTTTGCAAAGCCGCACCCCCGCGTCTGACGAAAGTTGTATAACTCAAAGTGGATCTGAGATGACCATCTGATCCCTGGCTCACACATGGCAGACCACAAGACAATTGTACATAAATAATTGAATTGCAAAGTCAGAGTCCGACTCCAGATGGACGCGGTGTAACCGCTATATGGCTCGATCCTATCCTCGATGCCACGAGATTACATGAACACCGATAGGGGGACAACAGTGCCCATTGATATTCTTGTTTTACAATCATGAAATTTGCTTTTACATGCCCCTTGAGCTATTGACATGACTAACTCATATGATATGAATGATGCAGGTACCCAAAGTTTGGTGCCAACTACTCCTCCTATAGATTGTTTGGAGGAACACAAAGCCTTGGCAAACGTTTCCCAACTATTTGACTGACTGATTCTATCCACAGAGCTTGGATAGAAATATAAACCTAGGATGAGTGTGACCCGACTACTTGTCCGAAAAGCTCCATTCGCTAGAGTGAAGCGTGGAGCATGGACCAGAACCGATGTCGAGAATGACACCCGAAACTGTAGAGTCCCACTCTTGAACTAGAGTGTAGATGGAACGCCGGGGCGAATGATATGACCGTTCGCCTGAACCACTCTAACTCTCATGATTCGAGAGAGAGTATAAAGGACCAGAGAGAATGTCCATGAGGCGTAAAGGTGCACCATGACTAAAACCGGCTCGAAATACACTCCACCCCGCTGAAGGATCGAGAGAGTATAAAGGCGCTAGAGACGTAGCGCCCCCAGAACTTCTGCCCCGCTGAAGGATCGGTGAGCAGACTAAGAACCGAGCTCGAACTCTAACCCGCTGAAGGATCGGGAGAGTATAAATGTGCTAGACACATAGCGCCCCAAGAACTCTTACCCCGTTGAAGGATCGGGAGAGTATAAAGGCATGATGACACATGCCACTCAAGGCCTCCTATCTTGTTACACGACTGGGAAAAAGAATGAAAGCAGAGCCCGAATTCTCCATGTCCGGACATGGGGCAACACAGTTATGGTCCTAATCAATCCTCAACAAGCCCTGGTCAGGCACTAAGTTAATGATTGATTGGGGGCATACCCATACACACATACTACTTTAGTGTATTTTCATTTATAGTTGCATTGATAACTTATAATGTTTCACGAACTATTTGCTTATTTGCTTATGGAATGCTCGCAGGTGCAGGATAATGCGAAAGAAACAAAATTTCATTTACCAAGTGCAGGTTCGCAGAACAAAGCTAAACAAAACGCGAGGGCCGCACTCGCAACAACAATAACAGACCAGTAGAAAGCAACTAAAGGGGGTTGTGCAGGAAGCTGACACCAATGCCAAATGCTAAACTTCCTACGCAATTCAAGGCGGCGACAGAAAGGAAGCCTTGAGAATGAATTATTCAATGACATGTCATGCGACTTAATATTCGCGACTGGGGAGGACCCGGTGAAGCCCTGGGATTTTTGGATTTCTATCTGGCCTTAATAGGATCCTGAGCGGTCGTTGGTTTTCCGGTCATAATAAGATCTGGCATGATCGTGTCATTTAGGATTAAAGATTTCCCAAACTATCCAGAATACGCCATCCATCGTCTAAATTTGAAAGGGAATTGATCTGACTATCTGTCTTATGCTGTTACCCCTGAACTAGGGGTAGAACCATTGAAAATATTCACAAACGTCATAGCTTACGTACTTGTATTTAACTTATGTTGTGATCTTTACAGGCCCCTTGAGGTCCATGAAACGGATGCAGAGAGAATGTCCATTTCCTAGTCCAAACTTACTTCCAAACTGTAAAGTTCAGTTAAGGATGGGCATATCCTATGCAGCAATTAGGGCCTAGATAGGAGATAAGACATTAGCATGGACCGAGTACCAACATATCGATTTTCACCCAACTTTGACTCTTGGTGCGAGGAATGAATATAAATCCAGAGAAGATATGGATTCGAAACCTGCTACTCAGAACAAATCCCCGAGGATGGCGGCACTAAATACGAGCCTCAAGCTCGATGCCTCCGTTCCCAGTTGAGTGACATTAGCATGATTGACGGCTACTACACATGTGGATCTAAGAAGCCCGAGGCCGAACTTCACTTATTTCAAGACTTTACGCTGGGGGTGTCAACGACAATTGAAAGGCCAAGCAGCAATCATCAATTCGCTGGAAATGATAAAATCAAAATTCAAGCAATAACAA
Organism: Allium sativum; assembly: GCA_030737875.1. Lineage (NCBI taxonomy): Eukaryota > Viridiplantae > Streptophyta > Magnoliopsida > Asparagales > Amaryllidaceae > Allium > Allium sativum. The sequence goes on along the minus strand of CM060915.1, from coordinate 453,482,842 downwards.
ACCTGGCACAGTCAGATAGCAACCATCAGCTCGGGTTGAACACGAGCCAACCAACAGGCATGCAGCATGCGGCTCCGATTCAGAGCATCATGGATGGAAACATGGTCAATAGAACAACTACCTGCAACATCCTAGATGAGAATGAAAGAATTGTAACAAACTCAGGTCATGCACGACTAGCATTAGCCCCAACCCGAATGGATACTTGAGCGATATTTCACACTCAGCTCCAAGTAGGAATGCGACAATTCGAAGACAAGGAACCCGGTCGGGTCGAATAACTAGAACTACGACCCAGGGGCAATATCGAAGCAGAAACAAGAACTCAGCAAAGACCCCCTTTGTAATCTCAGATTTAATGCTGGGGGCACCAGCCATGATATTGACAATATGCAGCAATTCTTTGATGGCAACCTGCTCGTCAGTTTGATTCGGCACCTCTCGAAGGGCGGCACTTCCCAAGTTGATAGGAATAACGGCAATCACAGCCCTTTCACGTGGGACATGAGAATCCCATGTTATTCCCTCGAACTTTAAACTTTCTCGGTAACGAGATTTTCTCAGAAGCTTTGAAGAATTCAACCCTGAGGTCGACAAACTTTTATGACAAGAAGGTGTTGATGTCGAGATGGGCGATCTTGAAGCTTTTGTGACAAAGAATGGAACACCTTCCAACTCCTGAAATGATAAGGACAAAGGAAAAGCCCAGGAAAAGAATGATAAGAATGTGCAGTTCAAAAAAGAATGTAAACCACTTATCGAGCCCATGATCTTGTTTGTCAAGATCAATTGAACCGAGCATGAGAAAGAGACTCAACAAGACTGTGACGACCATTTCAGATTATGCTGAAGCACGAACGGAGGGGCCCAACTAACTTCACAATGACATTCATCCACTCACATTTAACCAGATTACTTAACTCCACAACTGACCCAATAATAGTAACCGAGTCCGTTGACACAAGAAGAGGCAATCCTCACTATCTGATTAAAGAGAAAAGACGGTATCAAAGCGAGTGTAATTCGACCATTTACGTTTACCACACAAAATTTTGCTAATTTGAGAGAGAACACATAATAACTTGGGTTGGCTAAGTTTATTGAACCTGCAACTCTTACCCGATGCAACAATAAGAAGTATAAAGGCTTAAAGATTGGATGTCTGATTGACTTAACTCAGCCCCCATCAATGCTAGGCGCATAAGCCCTGAGTTCGCTTGCCTTTTGATGGCACTGAGGGCACGAGCATCAATTCACGGACTGACCATAAAGACGACCCTGGCTTGGAGCAAGATTCAAGACATGTACAATATGCCTCTGGAGTATGATGCGATTCATCTTCGTAGACCAAGCAAGCCAGCTTGCGGATCAAATGTGAATTTAAAGACTCAAACTACACCGAATGGAAGGTGTAACAAATTCCTCCACTACCTTACGATAGTGACGATCATACGAGCACTAGTTCACATGATTTCAACTGCATCTCTTACTGACTTGCATGTGATTATTGAATTACGAAACGATCCAGAGCGATTGTTGATTCCTTAAAATATGGCCCGGTACGACCGTGGATTCTTTATTTTTATTGACATGATCCGGAGTGATTGTGGCTTTCGGGACACGTATTGTTATGATTTGATGCTATGGTGGAGCCCTATATTAATATCCCGATGCCAGGATAGTTTATAGCTGAGTACAGATGACAAATTCATATGATGATTCTGGTGTGCTCCATCCGAACAGTCCAGATGTTAGCTCAGAGCCCAAAGATTTTTGCATCGCCCCATGACTTAGATGGCTACTTCATACATTGACTTGTACATAAGAGAAAGTACAACTCAACAACATGCTTGGTTTAAGTAAAATGACGACGGTGTCCGACAATGACCTGTGCGTGTAGATTCATACTCGAGGGCCAACGATCTAATGTGATTTTTGATGAATGAATCAGACCTCTTGATTCGACAAGGCTTAAACCATTACTTGATCATCTCGAATACTTCCTCCACAAAACTTGTCCTGACTAGCTCCAATGGAAGCAATGCAACAGAAGGATAAATGATGTTCAAAAGAGATTTAGCTCAACACATTCAAAGCACATCTCATCTGCGATAAGATGTACTTTGCGGGGCAAAATGTTAGTCTGCTTTGTGACCAGGCTACCCAAAGCAAAGATCATGTTAACACACTTTTTGGCAAATGCTGTCACATATGGAATCTCTGGATAACATCACTCTCCGGCATTAGAAGCATCATCAGAAGACACAGGACAGTTTGGTTAGAATCACAACATCAGTATAAACTAGACCAAAACCCCTATCAAACGACCTCATTTAGATCCACATCAAGTACTTGTAGCCCGCTGAATTAGCTTCAAGTAGAGCTTTCGTTTGGTCCAATCGGCCTTACAGTTTGGAAGTTATGTCCATTTCCGTGAACGCATGCAAAAATATGAAAAACATGGATTTCGACATTTTTGAAGACCGGTTCGTGAGCACCCCCTGGGGGCGGATCGTGGCCACCCCCTAGGGGAGGATCATGACCACACCATGGGGTCGGATCGTGACCAACCCATGGGGTCGGATCGTTACCACCCCCTGGGGTCGGTTCGTGACCATACATGCTAACCATCACCGTCACGACCATTACCAGCTCACCACCCCGGATCACGAACCGTAACCACGTACCGCGACTAGGACCCGCTATTACACATGAAGATTTTGACCTATTCTCGAAGCTATGATTGCTCTTACTTTCCCGGATCGGGTGCCACGTGTCCTACCACGACCCGATCAACATATGGGCTCTCCTATAGCTATAAATACACCTCCAAAGGGCATTTTCAGGGGACTTTTGGCATCTCAACATCCATGGCTGCCATGGCTAACACTTCCATATGAATAACCACCGTGTTCCTCAATAAAATCAATGAATTCGGAGAAAATTATTCATTGGATTCGAATGATTAAGAGGCAATCTTAATTGTAATTGTAATCTGTGAATGAAATGAGAAAATATGAAGTAGACGTAGGCTCGCTAACGCCGAACCACTATAAAAATCATGTTGTCTTGCTTTTTCTCTTATTTTTCAGTTATTTCTTCATGTCCTATGCTCTAAATACGACAATTTGGGTGTTAGAACCATTTTCTGGTCTAACAGCCGCCAAAAAATCCAAGTCTGCTCCAAAGCCCAAGTGATGATGTGCTTTGTTTTATTTTGATATTCAATTGGTCCGCAATTGTTGCAGTGAGTGCGTCTCTCGCATCTTTTGCTTGATTTCCCGGTATAAACTCACGTTTTTGTAAATAAAATAGTTTGTTTCCTGCAATTTCTGATATTTGTTAGTTTAGTACTTAAGTAAAAATGCAAATAGACAACATGTCATATTACAGTTATATAATAAAGTAATTGTTGAGGGGAATATGTGTACACATATATGCCCCCAATCAATCCTGGATAACTGAGCAAAAATTAGTCAAGATTGATTAAATTCAAAATCCAATTGCCCCCGATTTTCCAATGGGGCCATATTCCTTTCGTCATTGATGCCTATTCTTTCTAGCATCTTTATACTCTCCTGTCTCATAACCAGGTTAGAGTATTGTTGAGGCAGTCTCTCATCCGGGTGCACCTTCACGCCCCAAGGGACGTCGTCTTCCCGTCCTTTATACTCCCTCTCGATTCATGAGAGTTAGAGTTAATAATGTCATCTTCCCATTCTTTTGCATTCTATCATGCAAGCGGTCATTTTGTTCGCTCCTGCACATAGTTTATCTCCAATTTTCAAGATTTAATTTAATGTTTCGCATTTCATGGTCATGATAGAATGATTGTCAAATATATAAATAATGCAGGAAAGTAAATGACACACGATATTTGTATAGTGGTTCAGCTAAGTTGTAGCCTACTTCCACTTCATAATCCTTTGTTCATATAAACAGCCTTTTTAAGGCAAGTCGTGCCTTTTTACACAGCTTATTAAAACAAAAAAGGAAGACATTTCATATTTAGCTCAGATATCTTCGTAAGTGTTGAGCATTCCAAGCTCTGGGAATCTCTTCACCGTCCATGGTCGTTAGCTTGAATGCTCCTGTAGCAAGCTTCCATTGGATGGTGCATGGTCCTTCCAATTTTGAATCCAATTAGGTCGAAGGTGGGAAGACTCGTTTCAGTACTACATCTCCTGGTTCAAAGGTTTTGAAGCGAACTTTCCGGTCATAATAACGTGCTACTTGATGTCAATGTCTCGAGGCACGTAAGTCTGCTTCGTCTCTTTTTTCTGCAATCATATCAAGAGACTCTAGGAGGAGTGTCCTATTTGTCATTGGGTCATAATATGCAACTCGATGAGAAGGGACTTCCAATTCTATCGGAATCACTACTTCTGACCCAAAGGAAAGTGAATAAGGAGTATGGCCGGCAGCCGTCTTAAAGGTTGTCCTGTAGGCCCATAAAGCTAGTGGCAACTCGTCTACCCATTAGGCTTTGGCCCGCTCCGACCGCTTCTTCAGAATAGATTTAATGACCTTGTTTATTGCTTCGACCTGGCCATTTGACTATGGGTGAGCTACTGCAGTGTATCGTTTATCAATCTTGTACTTCTGGCAGAAGTTTCTGAATTCGATATTGTCAAACTGTGTCCCATTATCAGTTATGATGGTCTTCGTTATCCCAAATCGACAGATAATGTTTCTGACCACAAAACTAATCACCTTTCTCGCTGTGATGGTCGTGAAAGGATCAACTTCTACCCATTTTGTGAAATAGTCCACTGCGGCGATCGCGTACTTAGCTCCTCCTCTGGCAATATGTAACACTCCAATGATGTCAATTCCCCCACATGGAAAACGGCCATAGGCTCGCCATCGACTTGAGCTGAGTCGGAGGCGCTCTGGGAACTTTGGCAAATCTTTGACATCTGTCGCAGTGTCGTGAGTAATCAGCCGCGTCTTTATTTACGGTAGGCCAGAAATATCCATACCGTAATACTTTCTTTGCTAGGATTTGGCCCTCGGTGTGGTCTCCACACTCACCTTCATGTACTTCTTGCAGTACACGTTTAATGTCGTCGTGTGCGATACACCGTAATAGGGGCATTGAAAACCCTTGGCGATAAAGGACGTCGTCCTGTAAAACGTATCTTGTAGCCTTGCGTCTTACAGCTTGTCTTTCGCTCTTTTTCAACGGGAGGGTTCCATTCTTGAGAAATTTTTTGATCGATGTCATCCAGGATTCTCTCTCTGGCTCGACTTCCAAGGCTAGTTCCGCTTCCATTAGGTCGAAACTAGGTGATTCAAAAACCTCTATCGAAACCATATCAGTTTCTTTAGGATTATCAGAACTTGCTAGCTTCACCAGTCGATCTGCTTTCTGATTTTCCATTCTTGGAATGTGTGTTATGCTATAATGCTCCAAACTTCCCAACAACTCCTTTACCTTTTTGAGATAAATAATGAGTCAAGGTCCTTTAGCAGTAAATTCTTCCCGAACCTGGCATACAACTATCTTGGAATCGCAATATATATCCAGTGTCTTCACTTCCAACTCTTTGGTGAGTTTCAGCCCGGCAATAAGGGCTTCATACTCGGAATCGTTATTAGTAGCAGCGAACTCTAATCGTAATGCATAGTAAATAGATCGTCCTTTAGGAGTTATTAAAACAACTCCAGCGCCGGACTTTCGATAATTTTTGGCTCCGTCCGTATATAGCTTCCACGGACTAAGCTCTTACTCGTGGTCCAAAGTAACTACCTTGTCACCCACCGTTTCCTCTTCGGGAATTGTAAATTCAGCTATAAAGTCAACCAATTCCTGCCTCCTTATTTATCTTCATAGCTGAAAATTCAAATCAAATTGACTTAGCTCGATGTTCCATTTAAGTAACCATCCCGATGCTTCGGGTTTTTGCAACATTTGTCTCAAAGGTTGATCGGTATATACAACTATTGGGTAAGCCTGAAAATAATGGCGAAGTTTGCGGGAAGTAATTAGGAGGCTATAAGCAAGCTTTTCTATCTTCGGATAATTACGTTCCGCAGCAGGTATCTTTTTGCTCACGTAATATACAGGCTTCTGGACTTTATCCTCTTCACGTACTAATGTCGTACTGACGACATGAGATGATACCGCTAAGAAGACAAGCAAATCCTTATGTTCCATGGGTTTTGATAATACTGGAGGCTTTTCTAATAAGTCTAATAGATTGTGGAATGCCTCCACACAATCGGGGGTCCACTCAAAATTTCGCATTCCTCATTTTATGAGATCGAAGAAACATACACACCTATCTGTAGCTTTGGAGATAAACCTACTCAATGCAGCAACTTTTCCGGCCAAGCTTTAAATGTCTTTGATCTTTCGTGGTTCTTCAATATCCCTTATTACTGCTATTTGGCTAGGATTTATCTCAATTCCTCAAGAACTCACAATAAACCGAAGGAATTTTCCAAATGCGACCCCAAAAAAGCATTTTAGGGAGTTTAACTTTATCCCATACCTTCGAAGAATATCAAACATTTCAGCTAAGTCCCTTGTATGGTCGGAAGATTGTTTAGACTTCATAAGCATGTCATCCACGTAAACCTCCACGGTTTTACCGATTTGATTATAAAACATGCAGTTGAACAAGCGCTGATACGTGGCTCCTGCATTCTTTAACCCAAATGGCATTACCACATAACAATATAGCCCCAAGTCTGTGATGAAGCTTGTATGCTGTTGATCTGGTATGTGCATGGGAATTTTATTATACCCAGAATAGGCGTCCATAAAGGATAAAAGCTCGTGCCCGGCCGTCGAATCTACTAGCTGATTAATTTTGGGGTGAGGAAAGCTATCCTTCGGGCAGGCCTTGTTCAAATCAGAAAAGTCGATACATGTACGCCACTTCCCATTTGACTTTTTGACCAGGACAGGATTCGATATCCAGTCGGGATATTTCGAATCCTTAACGAATCCATTATCTTTTAATTTCTCTACCTCTTATTTCAAAGCTGTTGACCGCTCTAGGCCTAACATCCATCTCTTCTGTTTGACTGGTGGGTGCTTTGGATTAATACACAAAGAGTGGCTCATGATGGCAGGTGAAATCCCACACATGTCAGCGTGAGTCCAGGCAAACACATCCAGATTTGCCTTTAAAAAATCAGCCAACTCTTTCGCTCGAACTGGATCTAGTTGCGAGCAGATCTTTAGTACTTTTGTCGAATCTGTCTCATCAATAGGTATATCTACTGTTATTTCGTTGGGAATCTCCTTCCTATCCTTGGGTTCTCTATCCTCTCTGGGATCTATATCTTCGAGGACATCTGAGACGACTCTCTTGGGGCAGGACCCCTTATTTGCTATGTTGAGTTCTCCTTAGGAGGGGCAGAATCATCCTTAGTTTCTATATTCAACCCCTTCATTAGCATCTTCAACTCCATCATGTAACAAGCTCGTCCCGCAGCTTGGTCGCCCCTCATCACCCCAATTTCTGAGTCAGTCGGGAATTTAAGTAGCAAGCACTAAGGTGCAATACATGCCCTAAACTCGGCAAGGGCCGGTCGGCCTAGGAAGGCATTGTAGGGTGACTCCACATCCAAAACTACAAATGGCAGGATCCTCACTCTCTGGCGATCTCCCTGCCCTAATGTCACTGATAATTCTACGTAGCCCATCGGAGCCGTCGACGCTCTGTTGAAGCCACGCATCCATCCTTCGCATGGCTTTAGATCTTTTGCTTCAAGTCTCATTTGTTCGAAAGCTTTCTTGAAGAGGATATTGACCAAGCTCCCGTTGTCCACTAACACTTTACGGACTAAACCAGGGCCAATTATCGTGGTAATTACTAGTGGATCGTCAGTTGGGGATTGAACTCCGGAATCATCTATACTGTGGAATACGACGTCGTCTGACAACGTCTTTTGTTGTTTTACTGGAGTAATGTCTTCGAGACTACTGCATTCTCCTACCTCAAAATGCTTGGCGTCATTGACGTACTGATCCGTCGGTTTGAAACTACGACCAACTAGGTGGGGTTCGCCTATAATGGTATTAATAACGATCCCCTTACCTTTCTGTTGGGCTGTGGGTTTTGAAGTAGGCTGGTTTTGGTCCGGGGCTTGTCCCCCTGTCCCTTGGGGCAACCTTGTACTCGTCTAACTTCCCTTCCCGCAGCAATCTTTTGACTATATCTCTTAAATGACGGCATTCGTTGGTGGAATGACCATGGTTCCATGGAACAAACAAAACTTTCCCATTGCGATCTCTTTCTCAGTGGAGTCTCTGGGTGGTGGTTTTTTGTACTACAATATGCTATATGTATCCAAGTAAATATTCTCCAACATATCATTTAACAATGTATATTTTTCAAAAGTCTGGAATCTGGGTCTTTTACTAGAGCTATTCCCTCGGTTTCTATTCCTTCTGTTGCCATTCTCATTCCTGTTGCTAATACTCGCGCTCTGGTTGCCAATGTTTACTTCAACTTTCCATGAACTGTAAGCAGATTGTTTCACAGCAACATTACTTTGGACACCTTCCCTTGAGGCCCCTTCGGACTTTCTCTTCCTATTTGCATGAGCTTCTTCTCGCCTTAAGCGGATATTAGCTTTTTCATAGAACAATTCTCTAGTAGGAGGCGGTTTCCCAGAAAAGTAATCCATGAATTCTGTGTCAGGGTCTACCCCTTCTATCAAAGCCATCAGGATAGTGGGATCATGAGGATCACTAACTTCGGTGATGGCCAGGTTGAAGCGGTCTAATTATGACTTCAATGATTATCCTAGGGCTTGTTTAATCCGTGACAACTCTATGACGCTCTTGGACTTTCGAGCATGAAGTCGAAACTAATTCATGAAGCGCTCACTCAATTCTGTGAAATTTGATATCGACCGAGGAGGGAGTCGGGTGAACCACATTAACGCCACGTCTTCAAGATAAATTGGAAATGCTTTGCATTTTACAGCATCCGGAGCTGTTGCAGCATTCATGAACCATGCATACCTCATCAGATGCTGCCCTAGGTCCGTTCTTCTTGAACATCGATCCATCTGAGGCAAGTTGAGTCGCCGAGGGAATTGGAAATCCAATATATCATCTGTGAAGGGGGTATGACTTCGCTCAATGCCCTAATCTTCATTAGTATACCGTCGGCTCTCGGACATAAACTGGCGCACCATTGTCCATACATCGGCGTTTGTTAACGTTTGCATAGGTTCTCTAGGTCTAATGTTTGGATTACCCCTGGGTTCCTGATTAGAGGATAACCTCCTGTTTCTAGCGGTAGCTGCTCTACGCTGCTCTCTGTGTTCCTGGTCGATCTCAGGAGGTAAAGGTTGAAGAAGCTGTTGTTGCGTAGGGTTGGTAATATTAGGATCCCTGGGCAGGACGTGGGATCCATGCATGGGTAGAAACATAGGCTATTACAGGCTTGGATCATCAGGCCTTAACACACGAGCGGCGTCTTCTCGGGATCCTAAAGATCCAAAAGTTAACTGATCAAGGTTCTGAGGTCGTTCAAGCGGCCTTCTCTCACGAGGGCGTCCCTCGTCTGAAGAAGACGAATCATCTGCAAAAAGGCGGTGTGCTGGGGAAGGTGTCTTTTGCCTCTGGAGTTCTTGGAGTTCTCTACCCATAGTGATCATTTTTTCCTGCATGCAAAGAATGTCATGCCTTTGGGCTTCCAATGCCTCCTTAGTACTCTGGAGCATATCAAGAAAGCGTGAAAAATCTCCCTGTATGACAGGTGCAGATGGATCAGGCTGAACATTAGGCGTTGTGGCTGGAATCGGAGCGTTGGTGGGAGCTCGAGTAGAAGTTCCAGCTTCATTCTGGTTCGGATCGGATCAGAGTGCAGTAGCTTGGCCGAAGCGGTTCGGATGGGGAGAATGAGTGACCTCAACTTCATTGGACCGGCTCTTCCATTCGGTTCGGACCTTCCTGAACGGAGCGGCCTGCTCCAGAGTCTTGAGCACGTGACCTCGTTAGCACGATGGCTTGTTGATCTTCTCTAGCATTGTTTCCCCTAGCGCCTTGCGCTTCTTTTCCTTTTATCTTGGCCATAATATTCGATTCTTCAACAGTTAGCCAACAAGTACTTAAAGATGTTAGAAACAAAGGATTAACTTCTTTGAACTTAAGGGTCCAAATAGTAGAATGATAATCCCAAAAAGCTGAGAATTCAAAGATTTCTAAGTGAAAGCACCAAAATGTTAGATCCAAAATTGGCTCAAACATCCAAACTAGTAAAGATTTTAATGAAATGAAAACTAAAACGAAGAAAACACACAAAATATAGTGGTTCGGCATTAAATAGCCTACTTCCACTTTCTTCTTTTTTGATTGATGTCTTGAATGCGAGTACAATAATGATTTTCACTCAATTCTCACTCATCTCATACATTGATTCACTAAATTTCCTTCACAATATGATTTGAAAGATTATTATAAGCTGAATAAGTTGATGAAATTCGAGTTGCAAAGGAGTTTCAATTTTGAAAGTGCCAAAAGATCCTTCCAAATGCCTATTGATGTGGTATTTACAAGTGGAAAATTCCCCTGGAGTGGGATCGTTACGGATCCACGTGTCATCAATCCCGCCACAATCGGATTCAGAAGGAATTTGATGATGATAGCATACCAGGTTAGTGGCAAACATGGGTAGATCGTGGGTATAACTACTCTGAGTATTAAGAAATCGTAGGGTGAAACCGTCATTGCAAGGGATCTGATCGGTTGTTCTATAGAGAATGGGATTGGATCAACCTATCCGAACCGATCTGGTCTTTGGAGAAGCTGTTTTTTCTGCTCCCCTCTAATTTGTTTTGGCAATAAAGATTTGATCTGATCCGTTCTTTGGAGAAGCTCTTCCTTCTTATGCTCCCCTCTAATTTGATTTGGCAATAAGGATCCGATCCGATCCGGTTATCTAGCAGGGTACTCTTCATTGTTTTGACTCTTTAACTTTGTGTAGCCTAGTTCACAAAGTAGGCTAACATTATATTATAAATTATGTCCAAACCAAAATTTTAAATAGTCGCTATGGAAATTATTTATAAACTATAATGTTCATTTAACAATTTAAAAGGGAACCGATAAATAACATGAAAACAAAGTGACGCCGTTTTTATAAAAGGAGTCGGTTTCCTCCAAATCAAATTTCATTTGGGAATAGCGGTACGTCCATTCTCATCATGATTGGAGACCGTGTATGGCGGTACAAATTTAAACTATTTAATGTAAATAGTGGTTATATAGACTAATCGTATTAAAATAAAAACGTGTTCACTACTTACCCATTTTCTTCGGCCTACCCTATTTCTTTGATGGCAAGCAAAATAAATGAAAGTACACATTCTAATATTATTTTTAAGTCGACCCTATCACTGAGCAAACTTGTAGCCGGCGTTGCAAACATAAGAATAATAAAGCTACGGATTGAGTGTGTACAATTGCAAATGCAAATCTTGTGCTAATTTTGCTACAACTATAGACAGTTCATATTTATATACAGTACAATTTCTTATATAATCCATTGTTTAAAGTTTGAAAGTAACAATAGATGGCAATATCATCTGATCAACTGCTTTTAGGGTGACTGAAACTACATTGTAAGTGCCGTATCCAGCAAAAAAATTACATCAATAAAAAAAACAATAATCCAAAAAAATAATATCTCTGCAAGGACTTCAAACAAAAGGCCACTGAAGTGAGATAAAATTAAAGCTCGCTTTTCTTTATGCACAGACTGATTTGAAAAATGAAAGCACATGCCAATGTCTCTACAGTCGCATGCAAAGTTAAATCAAATAAATGTAATACACAGCACATGCTATATATATACATCCTATAGTCTGGAAATGCAATCCTATTTCCTTTTCATGCCGATTCTTGTCTGTCCAAATCAATGTCGAGTCTCGTCATATTAAAGGACCCAGCTAAGCCTCCTTCTACCCTATATCCTTAATTTTCTCCATCCTACATACTGGAATTACACATGCTAAAATTATTTTTCTAAGACAGCTTGTGGCTACCTTAAGCTATCAACCTACATGAAAATAAGCTGCTAAGGTGTACACACAAACACACGTTCCATCACTATGTTGAAGAGAAAACACCATCAGCTATTCTATTTCATCCTCTATCATATATACCAAAGTCTTCCTTAACCTATCTCCTGCAAACTACCCAACAATGTAAAACAACGAAGACCATGACAACAAGCCACCATCTATGAAATGAAGTATCATGCAGTCCTAATTCTGAGAACACTGCACACTTAAGCCAATTATGAAAGCTTTTAATCGATCGGTCCATACGTACAATAAATAGCCTATTCATTGCTGCTATATGTAGTTCCTTGTACCATATTTCTTGCTCCCCAAGCCACCTTACCCTGTAAGTACACTCTCGTTCCATCCTATTTTCCCTAGATGAGTTCAAACGAATGGAATACTCCATAAAGGAATTTTAAAACCCATTTATTTGATCCTCAAAATGATCTCTTCACACTGGCACTATTCTTACCATGTTCGACGCTGAGTCCTGATGCTTGAAAATGAAAGCAGTGAGCTAAGATGCAGTTTTCTATCGGTGAAGAAGTAACGGGGCATAGGCGAGTATGAGTTGTGTCGGGGAGCTGACTGGTGGGGTCTTCGAAATCAGTGGTGGCAACACAATGGGTCTCGGTCATCACTGATATGGGAGGCGAACTAGGATACAGTGAAGTGCTCCAGCCTTCAGTAGGTTGCAGGGTCGTTTTACTTAAAACAATCCGACGCCTAGAGGAGAAAGAGGGAGAAAAATTGTCATGTAGGTTTATGGGAAGGAGGGAGAATAATGTGTAAGTGGTGGTTTGCATGCGATTGGGTCAATGGATGCACAGGTGTGGATGGACATCTGAGGAGGTGGAAAAGATTAGGTGATCACGCAGTTAAAAAGTACATGAAAAAGAAGAAGTCGGCTAGTTGTAGCGGGTATGGGGATGCAGCCTTGAAGCGTTGGACATTGGGCTAGTACAAGAACTCTGGCCTTTAGGCCTTTCGGTTTAATTGAAAAAAAAAAGTTAAATACAATGTGAGGGATAACCTGCTATTGGTTATAACAAAGGAGAAGAATCAAAATATAAAAGGAGACGTGGGGAGGGATTGAGATAGAGCAACGAAATGAAAATAGGAAGGAGGGCACTAGGCTGATAAAAAGAACTGGGCCAGTGGGCTTTAACTTTATTAAAAAAAATTGGAAATAGACGTGAAGGGCTGCAACTATGCACAGTGGGGAGGATGTTTTGAATGGAATACTAGCATGTGTATATGCGGAAACGAACAGCCTGAAGGAGGAACATTAACCGTGAACCATGTGGTGCATTTGTGGATATATATTCAATCCTGGTTTAAGGTAAGTATTTGGGTTAGTTGCAAATGCTTATAGGATTAATTATTTAATTTAATCAAGCTATTTAAAATACACTTGATAACAGAATGGAACAAAAACTAGCGAAGCCGGAATCACAAATTTGAACACTGTATTCTAGAAACAGTTGGATATATATGGAAGCAGCAGGAGTTTTCGATTAAATTAAACCACTATTTAATTTAACTGAAATCAAACCGCTTCAGCAATGAATGGATCCAAGGTGAGTTGAACTCACTCGGTTCCCCTACTTATATTTTATATAAGTCGGGTTTACTATTTATGTGCTATGTCTGTTAGTTATTGGTTGAATTGATGTTAGTTTGAATGTTTACCGGATAATATTTATATTGACTGAATTGTTTAAATTAAACGGTTTTTTTTAATTTAAATGAAATAGAATCATTATTTTTAATGATCTATTCCAATTGTGGTAACTCACCTTGTTAGTTATGTTTATAACAATATAAACGTATTTCAGTTAAATTGGATGACTTGAATTATTTTTGATTGACCGATATCAGTTGAGCTGACTGTTTGTTTGCATATGATCGTTATATGGACTGCTTAACCGATATAATTGGATTGTTGATTTGATTATCGATTGTTGAATATGAATTCAATGTTGTTTATTATTAACCAATGTGTGATACGGGTTGAAAAACAATAGCAGACAGCCAAATGAGGCATTGTTTATAATGTTTGATTTACCGTTAGGTGAAGTGATATAAATGAAGCCATAAATTGATTTTATAATTCAATATAGACTTTTAAATATATTACTTTTATAAAAAGGGGATATGCCAACTATATATATATATGTTGATTGTTTTAACCACCCACCACCATCTTTACCAAAATCAACCGTATGCGAAGCACGTGCTTCATCTTAAATTCTAAATAATTTATAAAGTAAATTCCTATATTACTAAGATGGATGAGCAAGTGAGTAAGGATTAATTTAACGATTAATAATTGAGATTAATTGTTTTAAATAACAATTAAAACGAGATTATTTTGGATCGATTATTAGTTATACAAATAATAATCGTAGTAAATGGGATAATCCAAATTAAGTATGTTATTAATTAATTTAAAGACGATTTAGAGTTTATCAAAAGTTAATCATGATTTAGAATTGAACAAGTCAATTGTTTGAAACTAGAATTGATTATTAAATTAAATTAGTTGTGTTGATTAATCTAATGAAATAATTTAGCGAATAGTTGTTTAACTTAATGAAATTATATAAAAAGAAATTTAATCTCGGTCAACGATGATGTAAATTATAATTTTATTTATAATAATTTAAGGAATCATTTCTTAAATGAAGTTCATTTAAGTAATCAAAGTAGTAATGTAATATAATTGAATTTCAAGTGAGTTTATGGACAGGTTTATATTTAAACCGAGTTGGATAATTAAATCATCAAAGAGATTTTTAAGCATGTACGTTGAGCTTAAAATAAATGTTTGAATTAAGTAAAGGAAATCGAGATGAAAGAGGGGTTTTATATTATACTAGAATCATGTAAACGAGTTTATAAAAAGAGATGTGAAGTTAATGCGTTAATTTTAAATTAACGGCACTTGAGGATGGACCTAAGTGAAATAGATGAGATTTGAGATAAGATTTCTCAGAGGAAAAGATTAAAGGGTTTAAAAAAGTAAAGATATTTGTAATTAAATTTGGTAAAGATCTGGTAATAATGGGATTTGCAATAAAATCCATATAATAAAACAAATAGTTGAAAGACGCTAAAGTTTAAAAGTTAATGTTTATTTAATCATTTGCTAAATCAATAAATTTAGTAATAATAATATACTTAAAAATGAGAGTTCAAAAGTAAGAATGGTTGTGAAATCGCATGTTAAATAAAATAGTGAAATGATAATAGTTGGTATTAGAATGAATACGGGTATTTTTGAGTTATAACTCATAATTATCTTACGATACGAATGAAGTTGATCAAGGTCTGAGAGGTAATTAGAATACCCCAACTTAAATGACTTCAGGATTTTCAAAAGAAGATATTAGTTGTAATCGTAAAGATGTTAGAAGAAAGTTATTTTGAGAATATATAATGCAACATCATTTGAAAGACTTGAGGATATATAATGATATTCCAAAATAAAGGAAATAAAAGAATTTGAAGAAATGCATATGGACATTTCCAAATTAGCGGAAGGAAAAGGGGCTTGAGTGTATGAAATGGTATTTCCATAATAAAGAAAAAAAAAGATTTGTGTAAATATAACGATAATTTTGAAGTAACGAAATGATATTTATTATGAAAGGATAAGTGATGATTATTTTGTTTAATTAACGAAACAAAACGGGGATTTCATAACAATTGGTTACAATGATAAATTGAATAAATTTTCAAATTTTCTAAGTATAAGTAATAATAAATGTTGCAAAAATGTTTTAAATAGTAGTTAACGGGAAATTGGAGATAATTTTAAGGTATTTATTTTAAGTATTTAAGTAAAATGTTTTGAGAATATTTATATATTAAAAACTAATATATTATCTTTGGTATTACCACTGATGTATAATGGCCAAATGATGTTGTGTAATGAACCAGTGTATCTATTTTATTTTTATGGTTGTTTATTTTGATAGTTAAATAATTGACTATCAAAATCATTCCTAATGCGCTATTGGTACGGAAAGATCGGGATCGAATTTATATTTGAAAACAATTCCGACCAATAAATACGAATACGTCGAAGATGTTGATCAAGATGGAGCAACTGAAGCGCGTAGATCTTCATAAAACAGAAGAGTTACTTACAATCTCTAGCTGATCCCTAGAGATTTACAGTGATTCTGTTGTGGTTGAAATCTACGGATTGCAAGGACCACTCGCTACTGATCTATAGGCTGATTCCTAGTATGTGGTAGGAGGGTTTCTTCGGTTCATCCTATTCCTGGACGACGTGTATGGACGATGGGGGTTCAAAAGCCAATAGTGGCCAGATGTTACAAAAGTCGATTATAGCCTCAAGCCTCACCAACTGGGAAATGACAAAAATCGGGCACGTAGCATGGCTATGTGGGTCGCACCCATTAGGGTGTATTGTCACCATCCAGAGAATATTCATATTTGTTACTTCTTTTCGCTTCTGGATCTCCTAGGAACGGTTATGTTGCTAGTTACCGTAGGTGACAATATATTCGATACACTCAAGAGAAATGAGTGGTCGGTCATGTGTAGGCCAGGTTGCAAGACGTTCTTGTTGAACCCGGTGTATTCCTCTCTAGAGATACACTATCGGCAGGTGGATCCATGCCGTGTCATAGTCGGAATCCAATCTCCAATAAGCGCCCGTGGTTTTGTTTGTGTACTATATATGTGGAGCATGAGATGCAAGCGTTCTGCTAGATTTTATTTATTTGTATTTAGACACTATTATAATATCAGAATAAGATATAATTTCAAAAACGTTTGTGTTATAGTAAGGTAAAACCATCTGTTTTTATGTGTGGGCTGGTCTAATTATTATCCTTTCTTTCAAAAGGATTCTAACTTTAAAATCAAGTTCGATGATATTATAAACTTTGCGAGTTTATCTCACTCTGGTTCACTAGACTGACCCGGCGTTTATAATGCTCGGGTTAGACCGGATTGTACAGATTTAGGTTATCAGATGCTGTGAAGTCCAAAGACAAGCCGAAGGAGTTCAGACGTATGATGTTATATCGTTATTATTCCGCTGTGTGTTATATGAGGACAGGCTATTATAACTGTCCAGATGTATTGATGTACTCTGATGTTGTAAGTATTATTTCAAGCTCTCAATAAAAGCTATTTCTATATTATATTTTGTTCTGCTGTGATGTCAGACTCAGTGTTGTGTTGTTTCTTATTCTTCTATTCTAACTTTCTTTCTTTCTTATCTCACCCTCTAATTTCTTTCTATTAAGGTTCCGGTATTTTTAATGCTTGAATGTTCGACATGGTGTTTTGTTTTGATTTTCTATGTCGAAAATACCTGTTTGTTACAACGGTATCGAGCAATGGTTTAGAAATAACCTTGGCTCTGTGGTATTACTCGATAGAGATGAGGTTAGTAATACCCTAGACCGAGATTGAGTGTATATATTCGAGAGCGTATTTGTAAATTTTATATACAAACATTTTGTATTGTGTTGTTTGACCGGTTCAAGTTGAACTGACAAATTGATACAATATTATTTTGTAAAGAGGGCAAATGAAATAATTTTGCCCAAAATATATTTTCATATATAAAAGATATAATTTTAACAAATTATTGGAATACTGGTTTGTTTGATTAATTTGAATGGGTATTCAAATGAGATTGTGAATCCAAATGGTATAATATAACCATAATTAAATAAACCAGAATTTAATTGAAGATAAGTTAAATAAAATCAGTAAGGAAAATGAAATGAATTGGTTGTGTATTATGATTGTTTGTTTATTTGATGATAGAATTGGTTAAATATAAAATTCACCAAAAATTTAATGAATTGGAAGATAAAGAGATAAATTCCAATGTACTGAATTCAAATGAGATCGCATATGAAATAAAACTAGATGATTTAACCATGTAATGGTTGTTGGCATTGGAGAATGAGTTAAGTGCAAGTTGGAATGAGGAAGACCTGATAGATGATTTGCCTCATGACTAGAGTATGGATTGCCCGACAAATAGGTAAACCTTAATATATTGATTTGGTGATTGATTTCTATACCTCTGAGTTGAGTAGCCAATTGGCTTTATTTTCTTTTCGTCAATATGAAGCTTGGGGTAGTGGTTTTAGTTGTTTGAATCGAATAGTACAGAGGAGGTGCCAAATTTTTTTCGAAAATTTTAAACAAAGAAATTATATCTTTTTGATAATATGTTTTTTAATTAATTATTTTGAAAATAACTGGGTATGGAGCATTCTGCATACTTAGTAAATTTCGGGGACGAAATTCTTTTAATGGGGAAGAATGTAACGACCCGGATTTTTCAGCTAATTGATTTCAAATATTTAAATTTGTTTTAAATATTATATTCAGAATAATACTGAATAATAATATAGAATTCATTATTTAATGACGATTAAACGTTTATATTTATATAACCATAAAATGAGCTTGTAACGTAGCGTAAGTTCGTAAAATTGGATTTTGAACTTTAATTGAATATACAGAATCCGTTTCAAGTCAGAATTCTATGAAACAAGAAACGTTAGAATCAGGTTGATTATAATTTTCTATTGGAAGATAAAAATCGAGATTTCAGCCTATATATTATAAGTTATGTCAAAACCAAATTTTTAAATAGTCGCTATGGAAATCATTTTTAAACTATAACGTTCATTTAACAATTTAAAAGAGAACCGATAAATAACGTAAAAACATAAAGACGTCGTTCTTACAAATGGAGTCGGTTTCCTCCAAAACAAATTTCGTTTGGGAATAGCGGTACATCCATTCTCATCACGATTGGAGACCGTGTATGGCGGTACAAATTCAAACTGCTTAACATAAATAGCGGTTATATAGACTAATCGTATTAAAATAAAAACGTGTTCACTACTTACCCAATTTCTTCGGCCTATCCTATGTCTTCGATGGCAAGCAAAATAAATGAAAGTACGCATTCTAATATTATTTTTAAGTCGACCCTATCTCTGAGCAAACTTGTAGCCGGCGTTGCAAACATAAGAATAATAAAGCTACTAATTGAGTGTGTACAATTGCTAATGCAGAATCTTGTGCTAATTTTGCTACAACTATAGGCAGTTCATATTTATATAATGTACAATTTCTTATATAATCCATTTCTTAAAGTTCGAAAGTAATGATAGATGGAAATATCTTCTGATCAACTGCTTTTAGGGTGGCTTGAAACTACATTGTAACTGCCATATCCAGTAAAAAAATAACACCAATAAAATATATACATATATATATTTAAACAATAATCCAAAAAAAATATCTTTGCAAGGACTTCAAACAAAAGCCCATTGAAGTGAGATGAAACTACAACTCACTTTTCTTCACGCACAGACTGGTTTGAAAAATGAAAGTACATACCAATGTCTCTACAGCCGTATGCAAAGTTAAATCAAATAAATGTAATAAACAGCACATGCTATATATACATCCTATAATCTGGAAACGCAAGCCTATTACCTTTTCTTGCCGATTCTTGTCTGTGCAAATCAATGTCGAGCCTCGTCATATTAAAGAACCCAGCTGAGCCTCCTTCTACCCTATATCCTTAATTTTCTCCATCCTCCATACTGGAATTGCACATGCCAAAATTATTTTTCCAAGACAACTTGCAGCTACCTTAAGTTATCAACCTACATGAAAATAAGCTGCTAAGATGTACACGCAAACACACGTTCCATCACTGTGTTGAAGAGAAAACACCATAAGCTATTATGTTTCTTCCTATATCCTATATACCGAAGTCTGCTTTAACATATCTCCTGCAAACTACCCATCAATGTAGAACAACGACGACCAAGACAACAAGCCACCGCCTATGAAATGAAGTATTATGCAGTCATACTTCTAAGAACACTACACACTTGAGCCCATCGTGAAAGCTTTTAATCGATTGGTCCATACGTACAGCAGATAGCTTGTTCTTTACAGCTACCCTGTATATAGTTCCTTGTACCAAATTTCTGGCTCCCCAAACCACCTTACCCTATAAATACACTCTCGTCCCATCCTATTTTTTCCCAATGAGATAAAACGAATGTAATACTACACAAAGGAATTTTAAAACCCATGTATTCAATCCTCAAAATGATCTCTTCACACTAGCACTATTCTTACCATGTTCGACGTTGTGTCCTAATGCTTGAAAATGGAAGCTGTGCTGTGACGACCCCAAACCCCGTACTGACGGTGGCAAGGGTAATCTTTGGAATATAACACATAAACAGATAATAGCAGAGCAGAATTAAATAAATACACCAGATAATGTACAAATAATACACTGGATAAACATAATCATCAGAGTTACGCAGTATACAGGATCATACTTAGTACAAATACAGTTCAGCTATACATAAATGTCTACAGCAGAAAACAAACATAATATGTACAATAGGAGCTGAACAGCATAAAAAGAGATAAATGATGGAATCCATCTTCAGCTCCAGCTATCCAAAAAGAGCCTGCTAAAACCTGAAGACAAGTCTGCCCATGTAGAAATAAGGGCACCCGAGTTTGCAAGTGAAACAAACTACGAGTCAGTCATGGGACTGGTATGAGAAATCTACTTAACACATTTTATAATATGGCTAATCAAAGGACCACGCCACTTTCGTAGAACGGGTTTACTCCATTGGATTGCCAGTGCTTTATTACAAGTAAATCTTTTGAACCTCGCAATGATTTTTATAAAAATGAAGTCATTATAAGACTCAGTTCCCATCACACAATGCAACGCAAACTAGAGGATAGAATTTTACCTTATAATGACCAAAATATGCTTGATACGAATAAAACAAAAGAATTTGATATTATTACTAGTGTTTATAGGTTTCAAAACAATTTCAATCATAACTATAAATCATAGACGGCACGGGTACCATATATCATGTCGCCATATATAGGTATACAATCAAAACCGCACAGTCACGTATTTGGAAATTGGATTTCCGTCATGAACAAAGGCAAAAGATAGTCCTTACCGACTTTGAGACGCTCTAGCCTGCCCCTTAGGAACAGCCGCAACTGCCCCTTGGATCGTCAGGGCCGGTCCACCGATGTGGATTATTATGCCTAAGCACTGCGTTTCCCCGCCGTTTGGGGCGTAAATAAGCCAACGAATGACTCCATCGGCTTCACATAGTCACCGATATATCTGAGGCACCTCGCAACAGCAATAACCACACAGGTGAAAATAATATAAATGTCAGCCAGTTTAAGCACTGACACCACCTCTAGCTAGAAAGAAACGCATGTCCTCCCTGAGGTCCTCTACCGTTTTTGGTTCATACTGGGGTGTGAGGCTCGCGAATTCATGTTATACACAAAGCTAAGCCACACAGGTCGTGCTTTGATCATCAACCACAAGACTTTGCTTTTCAACAGAAGCCTTGATCATCAGCCACTTAGGCATGCCACACGGGCAATTCACGCTATGCGACTGATTTCTATCGATGTATAATCTCTGAGCTCGTACATCTCAGAGAAGGGCGTTAAGAAAGAGAATAAATTCTCCGCCGCCAAACAGATATATATTTAATGGAGATCAATCAGCACAGAACAAAATCCAATGTCAGACACATAGTCCATTTACAAGTTCGTTTTGGGTCTGAACGAAACCGGAGGCACTATATACCTCGCATACCCATCGATCTCCACGTACGTCTGGACGATCACCACTCATCATCCATATTTCGGGATGCCTCCCAATCAGGACATCAGTTGTCATCCAACTGAGGTAAAGATCTCCGGTCTTCAACCACCGTCTTCACCATCCTCTTCTTATCGCCGATCTATTATTTGAAATGAGATTTAACACGACCTTTTCAAATAATTCACGTATATTTAGAATTTAAATCAATTCATTTCAATGGTTAATGTAACAACCCTGAATTTTGGCGGTAAATTTAAAATTTATATTAACTAATTTTAATGGGTTTTAATATTTAAAATAATTTATTTAAAATAATGATGATTAAAAATTGATCTAAATTGAAGATAGAATGAATAATTTAATTTTAAATATAAAAGGAGTTAGAAATAGAGCGGTAGTTTGAAAAGTCAAACTTGAACGTTGACTGATCGTACAGGATACAAAATTTAATGGATTTTAGTGAAACCAAAAATATTAGAATCTATTAAATATCTTTCTAACGAATCTGAAAAATTGAAATTTCATAGCGGGAATCAAAAGTTATGCCCAAATTAAAATTTAAAAAGGTCGCTATGAAATTTATATAGGTCAAAAAGGCCACTTTTTGCATACGATGGAATTTGGACTCAAAACCACTTCCATTGAGTTCAGAATGATGTTTCTGCATTGAAAAATAGTAAACACTTATATATTTAGAGTTTTGAAATTTATTTGTTTAAAAATGTATTTTTAATATAATATATTGGCCTTAAAAATAGTCATTTTACAAACGACCTCTGTTTTCGACGAAACCACTTTTGTTGGAACCGGAATGTCAAATTATGGCTAATTTTAATTTTCCAGAATTTTTCGAATGAGTATGTAAGCGTGGAAAAAGATAATACGTTTTGTTAATTTATTGTTAAAACTGATCGACCTGAAAAAGGCCATTTTTCGAACAGTCTCAGAATTCAACGAAAATAATCTCGTTGGAACCGTATCGTCAATACGAAGCCAAAAATATATTTTTTGGAATTTTCAGAGTCCATATGTGGCCCCGGCATATTTAAATGTATGGTGGAAATTAAATTATTAATTTAATATTGTAATTTTAATAAAACACACAACTGACTTTAGAATTGGGCCACAGGGCATAGCCCATCGTGTTCAGAAGGCGTCAAAACCTTAAGTTTGACACTAAGCAGGCCTGATTTGGAGACAGCCCGGATTTCCACCTTTTAAGCATGAAAATCGAGATTTATTATTAAAATAATAAAAAAAACCTAACCCTAATTTCGAAATGCACAGCCGTCGCCCCCTTTTCAATGGCCATGAACATTCAAAACTTCCCGACTCAATAACTTTTGATTCGCTCAATGAAATTCAACATATTATATACCAAATCTAAGCTCTTGGAGAGATCTACAGATCCATACAGTTAAGATCGGGTTTTGGTTCACGGATTTCGCGAATTCTTAGCCTGAAGTTGGCAGGTTGGGGTCCAAATTGGGGCGTGGATGGGAGGCCGAGTTGGCTCATGCTGGTGGCGCTAGGAGGAGGTGGTCGGCGGCGTTTGGGTGGTGGGTCCTGATCAGAGTATTGTGGTCCGGTCTGAGGTGCGTGCAGAAGCTTTCACGGTGGAGTTGAGTTTTGTTTCACAAGGAGGAGGACGTCGGGTAGAAGAATGGGTATAATATATTTTATTTATTTAATTAATTTAATAATTAATTTTGCAAATCTTTAAATGTGCATAACTTCTTCATACTAGGTCCGTTTTGCGAACAGTTTGTTGCGTTGGATTCGTCTTTCCGAGATCTTCGCGATGGCGCTGTCTAGGTTTGAAATAGAGACAGTAGAATTTTCAGCCAAATCAAGGTGAGATTTCTATATTTTAAAATTAATTATTTATTCTACTGTGGAAGTTATATTTGTTCTATTTAAAATTCATGTTAATGTTGTGTATGTAATGGTTTAAGTGTTGACTATTTCATGTTGATGATGAATTACTGAATTGTTTGTGTGTTTCATGGTAGTTATGATGCGAATAAAAACAGTGAAAAACAAATGATTCATTTTGTTAATTAGATAAAAAAAAAACCTATTTTTCATTTGTCATATTAGAATAAAGAAATTGTTTTGATAAATAGAATTTCTTTTGTTTGTCACATTTGTTATAATGGGTTAATTGAAACCAAATATATCATATTTGTTGTAATAAAATTATATGGAACGCGAATATCAATTTGTTGAACAAAACTATTGGAAATAAAAATACTTATTTTTGTTGAAGAAGAATAATTAGATTAGAATTTTAAATTGGACAATTTAGAGTGATAGGACAAAAATTGTCAAATTGAAATAATTGAATTAAAAATTGTCCTTGTAGTCAAAGTACAATTGTTGTATTTGATTTGTCATTTTGTTGAATTAGATCAACAAAATTATGATTCGTCATTTTATTTGAAATTAGCAGTGTGAAACAAAAATGTCATTTATGTTAAACATAATAAAATTGTTATTTGGCTATGAAATGACATGTTAAACAAAATTATCTTTTGTTTAGAATAATGATATGTTAACAAAAATGACAGGCTATAGAATGTTAAGATTAAAATGTCGTTTTATTAGAATGTTACATTAGAACAAAAAACACCATTTTTGTTAAGAATATGTTATGTAATTAAACACGACATTTTGTTAAGATTATGTTATGGAAATAAAATAACATTTAGATATAAAATAAGCATTAGGAATTAAATGACATTTTTTGTTATAAAAATGAGCATTAGAAATTAAATGACATTTTGATTATAAAAAAATGAACGATTGAAATTAAGTGACATTTTTGTTAAAGAATATACATCAGGTTAAAGTAGTACTTTTGATTCAGAAATGTATATTAGACAGAAATAACATTTTCATATAAATGTTATATTAGCAAAAGAGACAACATTTTCATATAAATGCTGCATTAGATTGGAAATGCCATTTGAGATAAAATGTTGCATTAGTATAAAAAGGACATTTTTATTAGAAAATGTAACTAAAATGAAAAGGAGATTTCTGTTAGAAAATATGAATTAGAAAAGAAAATGATCATTATTTGTACTGAATATGGGTTAACATAAAAATTAACCTTTTTATAGAAAATGATCATTATTTGAAAATAAAGGTATGTTAACATTAAATTTTCATTTTTAATGTAAAGAATAGAAATAGAAGAAGTGCACATGTTTTGAGAATAAAAACATGTTTACTTAAAAATCCTACTTTTAATGACATGAAATGAAACTAAAGAAATGGTCATATTTTGAAGACAAAACTATGTTAACATTAAAAATCGTATTTTAATGTCATGGGTGAAATGAATATAAATGATTACCTTTTTTATAATGTAATATAAGAAGAGAAAAGATTTCATTTTTATGCGATGTGGTGAAAGAATACAAAAGTTTCACATTTTTATGTGATGCAACTTTAAACTAGACATTTGGATATAAAAATGTTTTGACATTAGATTTCACATTTTAATGTAAGTTAGAAGAATTAGAAAAGTTTACATTTTTGATGTAAAGTAGAAGAATTAGAAAAGTTTTACATTTTCTTAATGTAAATAATGAATTAGGAAGGTTACATTTTTCCTAATGTAAATAAAAATAAGAAAAATTCATTTGTATATGTAATTAAAGAATAAGAATTTGCATCGTAAGGAATTACATTTTTAAATGGAATTACAGAATAAGATTTTACCATTATAATTAAAATTACCTTGTTTATGTAATTAAAAAAGGAGAAATTTGACAGTGGTATCAAAATCACCTTTCTATGTAATTTAAAAAGGATAGAAATTTTCACCGCAATGTTAACCACATTTTTATGTTAACATTAGAAAAGAAACATTTTTATGTATAAAATGTTCGCTTCATAAAATCTCATTTTTATGTCAGTAAATAAAAGGAATTAAAGAAATTACATTTTTCAATGTAAACAAAAGGAATTAAAGAATTTACATTTTTCAATGTAAATAAAGGAAATAAAGGAATTTTCATTTTATATGTAAATAAAAAGGTTTGATAGGAATGCACATTTCATGTAAGATAAAAGAATGATTAGAAATATACATTTTCCAATGTAAGTAGGATATGAAATAAAAGTTACATTTTCAATATAATAATATATTGAAATAAAGTTTACATTTTTTAATGTAAATAAGATTAAAAAGATGAAAGTTACATTTTTAATGTAAAAATTAAAGTTTACATTTTTAATGTAAATAGGATTAAAAAGATGAAAGTTACATTTTTAATGTAAAAAGAAAAGTATACATTTTAATGTGAACAAGAGAAGGAGGACTTTACATTTTCATGTAATTAGAACTTAAAGAAGAAGATTACATTTTTGTGTAATTTAGAATTTAAAGAAGGAAAATTACATTTTCATGTAAATAGAACTTAAAGAAGAAGATTTACGTTTTAATCAATTGAATTTTTATTAAAAAGGACAACGGTATGAAATTTACATATTCATGTAAAAGAATTTCAGTAAAGATTATAAGGAAATGAAATTTATATTTTAATGAATTAGATTTTCATTAAAAAGATTAAAAGATCTGAAATTTACATTTTTATGTGTAAAGATTAAAGCAAGAATATCATTTTGCTTGTAAAGAAAAGAATGACACGAAATAATCATTTTTGTTGAATTAGAAATGACGCACAAGGAATTGCATGTTTGTGTAGATTGAAAATGGTAAAAAAATATACATTGCATGTATAGGTTGTGTATGTGAATTAAAATAAACATTATTGTGTGGTATGTTATATATCGAAATGTTAAGAAACCAAGTGTTCTCTACTTGTTCTGATTATCACAATAATGAAATGGCCGAAGAAATTTTATGTATATATATAATCATATATATAAACAAATTTTAATTGAACGAATCGAGCGTGGAGGTTCACTTTATAGAATTGTACTTTTAGTTGATTATACCGAAATATCCGACCGTCGGATTTTCCCAAATCTGTAACCGTTAGGTTCGCCTGGGGAAGATCTTTCCAACGTTATAAATTATGTTAAAATCCAACGGTTAGATTTAGAGAAATATGTAAAAAAAAATTGGGTGAAAACAGCGCCAAGGTCGTCCTTTTGACTTGGAGCGTCGTTAAATGGAATTTAATTATTTTTATATAAATGAAAATAAAGGTTAATCATTATAAATTAATATCAACGATATGAAATGATTTTTAAATATATATATACATATATGCGAGGATCATTTGATGAGACGTCCCAAAATCCCGTTTTAGGTTCATACCGGGGTGTGAGGCTCGCGAATTCATGTTATACACAAAGCTACGCCACACAGGCGGTGCTTTGATCATCACCACAAGACTTTGCTTTTCAACAGAAGCCCTGATCACTGCATCTTAGCATGCCCCACAGGCCATTCATGCCATGCGACTGATGTCCGTCGATATACAACCTCTGAGCTCGTGCGTCTCAGAGAAGGGCGTTAAGCAAAAGAATAAATTCTCCGCCGCCAAGCAGATGTATATTTAACAGAAATCAATCAACACAGAATAAACTCCAATGTCAGACACACAGTCCATTTACAAGTCCGTTCTGGGTCTGAACGAAACCGGAGGCACTAAATACCTCGCAAACCCTTCGATCACCACGTACGTCTGGACGATCACCACTCATTATCCATATTTCGGGATGCCTCCCAATCAGGACCTCGGTTACCATCCAAACGAGGTGGAGATCTCCGGTCTTCGACCGTCGTCTTCATCTTCGATTTTCAATCGCCGGTCAATTATTTGAAATGAGAATTAACTCGGCATTTTCAAATAATTCACGTATATTTAGAATTTCAAATCAATTTATTTCAATGGTTAAATCATTCGACAACACCAATTGTGTTCTTTAATGTAATTTTCACACCAAACACATTCAACCATCAGAAGCCACATAAATCAAGCAAATTCAGTTTATTTCCCTTCCATATCGCTTATGATATTTTATAACTATTTATCGCTATTTTTATTTATTTTAAAATAGCTAATTTATTCAAAACGACGCTTCGGGCCATAAAGCGGCCGTGGCGCTGTTTTTCTTCAGATTTGATTTACACATATCTGAAAATCTAAACGTTGGATCTTCACAAAATTTACATCATTAGAAAGGTCTTTTCAAAACGAATCCAACGGTTCCAGTTTCGGGAAAATCCGACGGTCGGATCTCCCGGTACAATCGTTTGAAGTTTCGATTTCAAAATACGAACTGCAGCGTCGTTATTCGATTAAATATAATTATATTTATATATATAAATAAATATAATCATTTCTGGCGCTGTTTTTCTTCAGATTTGAATTAAACATTCCAGACAATCCAACCGTTGGATTTCTACAAAGTTGGTGCCGTTGGGAAGATTATTCCAAGGCGAACCCGACGGTTGAGATTTCGGGAAAATCCAATGGTCGGATTTCCCGTACTAGTTGTTTGAAATCATGGTTTCAAAATACGAATTGCACGGCTTCGTTTCGTTTTAATTTTATTTATATTTATATATTTATATAAATATAGTTCATTCAATGATTTTCATATCGTTTTCACTTCAAATATTTTTCTAACACCTTAAAATTTTGGAAAATTTCGCCATAACCTCCCCTGCACCGGGAGCATCGGGAAATCGCAAATAGCTTTCCCGGTCCTTCTAATCTCAAAAAGAAAAAGAAAAAGCCAAGCGGCTAGCCAACAGGCTCATAAAATCATCACCCAAACAAAACATTAAATGTGTACCTATTTGTCGGGCACAAAATTTTATTCCTCTTCTCTAGCCCCTTTGCTATAACCTGTTCAATGAATATGCATGTACATATATATACGGTTCTTATCATTTATCCTTTTCTATTCAACTTCATATTTGATTTCTATTTGGTTTAAAAACACCATTCATTCTAATGTTACATAAATAGGTGCAAATCATTTCATTAGCTAATTAATGAATATTTCAACTCATATATGTTTATTTTGAACAATTGGCTATTTTTAACACTTCACATTTCAACGATTTATGCATACAATAAAAATGTGATTTTTATTGTAAAACAATTCATTTCAAAACACTATTTTTCTATATAGTTCATATAGGTGATAAAAATAGGATTTTTATCATAAAACAATTTCTTTTAAAACGAGATTATTTTACACAGTTCATATAGTCGATAAAAGGTGATTTTTATTATCAAACAATTTATTTCAAAATATGAATACCATTCAACACATGAATTTCTAATCAACGAATGAATATCAATTCAACACATGAATGTTTTCTATAGTTTTTATATATAGATAAAAGGTGATTTTTATTATCAAACAATTTATTTCAAAATATGAATACCATTCAACACATGAATTTCTAATCAACGAATGAATATCAATTCAACACATGAATGTTTTCTATAGTTTTTATATATAGATAAAAGGTGATTTTTATTATCAAACAATTTATTTCAAAATATGAATACCATTCAACACATGAATTTCTAATCAACGAATGAATATCAATTCAACACATGAATGTTTTCTATAGTTTTTATATATAGATAAAAGGTGATTTTTATTATCAAACAATTTATTTCAAAATATGAATACCATTCAACACATGAATTTCTAATCAACGAATGAATATCAATTCAACACATGAATGTTTTCTATAGTTTTTATATATAGATAAAAGGTGATTTTTATTATCAAACAATTTATTTCAAAATATGAATACCATTCAACACATGAATTTCTAATCAACGAATGAATATCAATTCAACACATGAATGTTTTCTATAGTTTTTATATATAGATAAAAATGTGATTTTTATTATCAAACAATTTATTTCAAAATATGAATACCATTCAACACATGAATTTCTAATCAACGAATGAATATCAATTCAACACATGAATGTTTTCTATAGTTTTTATATATAGATAAAAGGTGATTTTTATTATCAAACAATTTATTTCAAAATATGAATACCATTCAACACATGAATTTCTAATCAACGAATGAATATCAATTCAACACATGAATGTTTTCTATAGTTTTTATATATAGATAAAAGGTGATTTTTATTATCAAACAATTTATTTCATTTCCACAAACTAATCCTATGTGGTTTCAACCAAATATTTCTCAACCACAAACGGGTATTTTTCAACCACAATCAACCAATATCAATCACAAACAATCCCAAACAATCATTCGCTATCAATCAATTTTCACAACAACTTCAACCAATAAATATCGTCCATGGTTTGTGGACGAGGGGCGTATATATATATATATATATATATATATATATAGATATTTAGCAATTCACTTTATTTTCACACATATATATATGTGTTTAAATCAGAAATCTCACCAATAGCTATCCAACTACTACGACTCTTCCTTAGAGAAATCTTCGCCAATCTCGCCTTTTGTCGCTTTCGTTGCCCGTATTCTCTACACATGTAAAAATCGAATTTTAACTATGTTATTCAATATATATAAAAATCGAATTTCAATAATATAGATTCCGCCTTTTCAGAAATAAAGATTATATTTTAATATTCCTATGATGTAAAAATTATATTTTTATTGCTTTAAAAATATAAAGATCATATCTTACTTCTTCTACTTAATAAAAATTCCGTCTTTTCTATTTAAAAATATGATCTTTTCTATTCTAAAAATCTGATCTTTTCTATTCTAAAGTTTAAATCTTTTTCTATTCTAAAGTTTAAATCTTTTTTCTATTCTAAAGTTTAAATCTTTTACTATTTAAAATTTAAATCTTTTTCTTTTTAAAGTTTAAACCTTTTTCTTTTAACTTAAAATTAAAATCAGTTTTAATCCTTTAAAAAAACAGTTTTAAATCTTTATTAAAAATCAGTTTTAAACCTAATTAAAATCAGTTTTTAATCCCTAAAAAAAACAGTATTAAACCTAATTAAAATTCAGTTTTAAACCTAATTAAAATTCAGTTTTAATTCTAATTAAAATAAATCAGTTTTTAAATCATTAAAATAAAATAACAAAACAAAAAAAAAACGTACAGAGGGGGGGGGGTTTCCGCAGATCGTCGGAGGGAAGGTGGCTCGAGGGTGGCGCTCGGGGTTCGCCGGTGGTGGCAGGCGGTGGGGTTTGGGGTCGTTGCGAATCGGACTGGGGGAGGAAAGAGAAGGGGAGGGGAGGAGGAGAGAGACGGGGTCTGGCGAAGTAGAGGAGGGGAAAGGCGGGGCAAGCGGCGGCGGGGTGGGATGCTGACGATGGTGGTAATCGCAGGGGAGGGAGGCGGCGGCTAGGTCTTAAACGCGTTGTTTTTTTTTATTTCGAACTAAAGAGAGAGAAGAGGGAATAAGGGGGGGGGGTTTATATAAAATATATATATTTAATTATTTAATTTTTCAAAAAGTTGACTTTTACATACGACCTCTAAACGAGGCCCACCGCCTGTCGTCCATAGCGTTTTACCCCCATCCCGAACACAATGGGATATGTATCGTAAGCTGATTCGATTGTTTCGAATAGTTTCCGTTGAATTTACATTTAAATCCTTATGTTGAATTTTAAACGTACTTTTAAAATTACCGGGGTCACATACTAACTAGAAAAATTCCAGAAAAATATTTTCTAGTTTCGTATTGACGATACGGTCCTAACAAAACTAGTTTCGTCAAATTCTGAGACCGTTTGAAAAATGGCCAATTTCCAGTCGATTGAAATCAACTGAAACTGGTCAAACGCGTTTTCCTTTGCCACGCTCACATATTGATTCGAAAAATTATGAAATTTGAAACCTAACAATAACTTGACACTGCGGATCCAACAAAAGTGGTTACGTCGAAATCCGAGGTCATTTGCAAAATGTCCATTTTTAAGGGCCTGAATTCCATAGCGACTATTCAGAATTTTCAACTGGACATATCTTTTGATTCCCGCTATCAAATTTCGATTGGTCGGATTCGTTGGAAAGATATCATCAATTAGATCCTAATGTTTTTGGTTTCACTAAAATCCGGATTGTTTTGCACCCGGTATATTCAATTGAAGTTTGAAATCGAATTATCGAACTACCGCGCTATTTTCAATTCTATATATAATTATAATTAATTATATTCGTTTTCAAATGTCGATTCAAACTCAGTTTTCATCGCCATTATTTAAAATATTTAATTTAAATATTAAAATCCATTATTTTAGCCAATTTAAAAATTTTAAATTGGTTCAGATTTTCTGGGTCGTTACAATCTCCCCCACTTAAAACTTTTCGTCCTCGAAAAGGAACAAAGTCGAAAGTGGTTTGATAAATCTACAATCACACAACACAACAACCAATCCAATTGTTTTTAACCTTAAAAAAAAATTCTGCTTTACTCATACTAGGATATTACTGATCCTATCTGTATAGAGTTACCCGTCCTAGAACACTACTGGTTCTATTTCTGACGAGTTCGTTCAAATGTTATATTCCAGAACTAAGTTTAACCAAAGCTCTGATACCACGTTGAGACGTCCCAAAATCCCGTTTTAGGTTCATACCGGGGTGTGAGGCTCGCGAATTCATGTTATACACAAAGCTACGCCACACAGGCGGTGCTTTGATCATCACCACAAGACTTTGCTTTTCAACAGAAGCCCTGATCACTGCAT
Source organism: Allium sativum (assembly GCA_030737875.1). Taxonomy (NCBI): domain Eukaryota; kingdom Viridiplantae; phylum Streptophyta; class Magnoliopsida; order Asparagales; family Amaryllidaceae; genus Allium; species Allium sativum. Next base: position 453,450,419 of record CM060915.1, on the reverse strand, counting down.
CTTAGCATGCCCCACAGGCCATTCATGCCATGCGACTGATGTCCGTCGATATACAACCTCTGAGCTCGTGCGTCTCAGAGAAGGGCGTTAAGCAAAAGAATAAATTCTCCGCCGCCAAGCAGATGTATATTTAACAGAAATCAATCAACACAGAATAAACTCCAATGTCAGACACACAGTCCATTTACAAGTCCGTTCTGGGTCTGAACGAAACCGGAGGCACTAAATACCTCGCAAACCCTTCGATCACCACGTACGTCTGGACGATCACCACTCATTATCCATATTTCGGGATGCCTCCCAATCAGGACCTCGGTTACCATCCAAACGAGGTGGAGATCTCCGGTCTTCGACCGTCGTCTTCATCTTCGATTTTCAATCGCCGGTCAATTATTTGAAATGAGAATTAACTCGGCCTTTTCAAATAATTCACGTATATTTAGAATTTCAAATCAATTTATTTCAATGGTTAAATCATTCGACAACACCAATTGTGTTCTTTAATGTAATTTTCACACCAAACACATTCAACCATCAAAAGCCACATAAATCAAGCAAATTCAGTTTATTTCCCTTCCATATCGCTTATGATATTTTATAACTATTTATCGCTATTTTTATTTATTTTAAAATAGCTAATTTATTCAAAACGACGCTTCGGGCCATAAAGCGGTCGTGGCGCTGTTTTTCTTCAGATTTGATTTACACATATCTGAAAATCTAAACGTTGGATCTTCACAAAATTTACATCATTAGAAAGGTCTTTTCAAAACGAATCCAACGGTTCCAGTTTCGGGAAAATCCGACGGTCGGATCTCCCGGTACAATCGTTTGAAGTTTCGATTTCAAAATACGAACTGCAGCGTCGTTATTCGATTAAATATAATTATATTTATATATATAAATAAATATAATCGTTTCTGGCGCTGTTTTTCTTCATATTTGAATTAAACATTCCAGACAATCCAACCGTTGGATTTCTACAAAGTTGGTGCCGTTGGGAAGATTATTCCAAGGCGAACCCGACGGTTGAGATTTCGGGAAAATCCAATGGTCGGATTTCCCGTACTAGTTGTTTGAAATCATGGTTTCAAAATACGAATTGCACGGCTTCGTTTCGTTTTAATTTTATTTATATTTATATATTTATATAAATATAGTTCATTCAATGATTTCCATATCGTTTTCACTTCAAATATTTTCTAACACCTTAAAATTTTGGAAAATTTCGCCATAACCTCCCCTGCACCGGGAGCATCGGGAAATCGCAAATAGCTTTCCCGGTCCTTCTAATCTCAAAAAGAAAAAGAAAAAGCCAAGCGGCTAGCCAACAGGCTCATAAAATCATCACCCAAACAAAACAGTAAATGTGTACCTATTTGTCGGGCACAAAATTTTATTCCTCTTCTCTAGCCCCTTTGCTATAACCTGTTCAATGAATATGCATGTACATATATATACGGTTCTTATCATTTATCCTTTTCTATTCAACTTCATATTTGATTTCTATTTGGTTTAAAAACACCATTCATTCTAATGTTACATAAATAGGTGCAAATCATTTCATTAGCTAATTAATGAATATTTCAACTCATATATGTTTATTTTGAACAATTGGCTATTTTTAACACTTCACATTTCAACGATTTATGCATACAATAAAAATGTGATTTTTATTGTAAAACAATTCATTTCAAAACACTATTTTTCTATATAGTTCATATAGGTGATAAAAATAGGATTTTTATCATAAAACAATTTCTTTTAAAACGAGATTATTTTACACAGTTCATATAGTCGATAAAAGGTGATTTTTATTATCAAACAATTTATTTCAAAATATGAATACCATTCAACACATGAATTTCTAATCAACGAATGAATATCAATTCAACACATGAATGTTTTCTATAGTTTTTATATATAGATAAAAGGTGATTTTTATTATCAAACAATTTATTTCAAAATATGAATACCATTCAACACATGAATTTCTAATCAACGAATGAATATCAATTCAACACATGAATGTTTTCTATAGTTTTTATATATAGATAAAAGGTGATTTTTATTATCAAACAATTTATTTCAAAATATGAATACCATTCAACACATGAATTTCTAATCAACGAATGAATATCAATTCAACACATGAATGTTTTCTATAGTTTTTATATATAGATAAAAGGTGATTTTTATTATCAAACAATTTATTTCAAAATATGAATACCATTCAACACATGAATTTCTAATCAACGAATGAATATCAATTCAACACATGAATGTTTTCTATAGTTTTTATATATAGATAAAAATGTGATTTTTATTATCAAACAATTTATTTCAAAATATGAATACCATTCAACACATGAATTTCTAATCAACGAATGAATATCAATTCAACACATGAATGTTTTCTATAGTTTTTATATATAGATAAAAGGTGATTTTTATTATCAAACAATTTATTTCAAAATATGAATACCATTCAACACATGAATTTCTAATCAACGAATGAATATCAATTCAGCACATGAATGTTTTCTATAGTTTTTATATATAGATAAAAGGTGATTTTTATTATCAAACAATTTATTTCATTTCCACAAACTAATCCTATGTGGTTTCAACCAAATATTTCTCAACCACAAATGGGTATTTTTCAACCACAATCAACCAATATCAATCACAAACAATCCCAAACAATCATTCGCTATCAATCAATTTTCACAACAACTTCAACCAATAAATATCGTCCATGGTTTGTGGACGAGGGGCGTATACATATATATATATAGATATTTAGCAATTCACTTTATTTTCACACATATATATATATGTTTAAATCAGAAATCTCACCAATAGCTATCCAACTACTACGACTCTTCCTTAGAGAAATCTTCGCCAATCTCGCCTTTTGTCGCTTTCGTTGCCCGTATTCTCTACATATGTAAAAATCGAATTTTTACTATGTTATTCAATATATATAAAAATCGAATTTCAATAATATAGATTCCGCCTTTTCAGAAATAAAGATTATATTTTTATATTCCTATGATGTAAAAATTATATTTTTATTGCTTTAAAAATATAAAGATCATATCTTACTTCTTCTACTTAATAAAAATTCCGTCTTTTCTATTTAAAAATATGATCTTTTCTATTCTAAAAATCTGATCTTTTCTATTCTAAAGTTTAAATCTTTTTCTATTCTAAAGTTTAAATCTTTTTTCTATTCTAAAGTTTAAATCTTTTACTATTTAAAATTTAAATCTTTTTCTTTTTAAAGTTTAAACCTTTTTCTTTTAACTTAAAATTAAAATCAGTTTTAATCCTTTAAAAAAACAGTTTTAAATCTTTATTAAAAATCAGTTTTAAACCTAATTAAAATCAGTTTTTAATCCCTAAAAAAAACACTATTAAACCTAATTAAAATTCAGTTTTAATCCTAATTAAAAATCAGTTTTAATTCTAATTAAAATAAATCAGTTTTTAAATCATTAAAATAAAATAACAAAACAAAAAAAAACTTACAGAGGGGGGGTTTCCGCAGATCGTCGGAGGGAAGGTGGCTCGAGGGTGGCGCTCGGGGTTCGCCGGTGGTGGCAGGCGGTGGGGTTTGGGGTCGTTGCGAATCGGACTGGGGGAGGAAAGAGAAGGGGAGGGGAGGAGGAGAGAGACGGGGGTCTGGCGAAGTGGAGGAGGGGAAAGGCAGGGCAAGCGGCGGCGGGGTGGGATGCTGACGGTGGTGGTAATCGCAGGGGAGGGAGGCGGCGGCTAGGTCTTAAACGCGTTGTTTTTTTTTTATTTCGAACTGAAGAGAGAGAAGAGGGAATAAGGGGGGGTTTATATAAAATATATATATTTAATTATTTAATTTTTCAAAAAGTTGACTTTTACATACGACCTCTAAACGAGGCCCACCGCCTGTCGTCCATAGCGTTTTACCCCCATCCCGAACACAATGGGATATGTATCGTAAGCTGATTCGATTGTTTCGAATAGTTTCCGTTGAATTTACATTTAAATCCTTATGTTGAATTTTAAACGTACTTTTCAAATTACCGGGGTCACATACTAACTAGAAAAATTCCAGAAAAATATTTTCTAGTTTCGTATTGACGATACGGTCCTAACAAAACTAGTTTCGTCAAATTCTGAGACCGTTTGAAAAATGGCCAATTTCCAGTCGATTGAAATCAACTGAAACTGGTCAAACGCGTTTTCCTTTGCCACGCTCACATATTGATTCGAAAAATTATGAAATTTGAAACCTAACAATAACTTGACACTGCGGATCCAACAAAAGTGGTTTCGTCGAAATCCGAGGTCATTTGCAAAATGTCCATTTTTAAGGGCCTGAATTCCATAGCGACTATTCAGAATTTTCAACTGGACGTATCTTTTGATTCCCGCTATCAAATTTCGATTGGTCGGATTCGTTGGAAAGATATCATCAATTAGATCCTAATGTTTTTGGTTTCACTAAAATCCGGATTGTTTTGCACCCGGTATATTCAATTGAAGTTTGAAATCGAATTATCGAACTACCGCGCTATTTTCAATTCTATATATAATTATAATTAATTATATTCGTTTTCAAATGTCAATTCAAACTCAGTTTTCATCGCCATTATTTAAAATATTTATTTTAAATATTAAAATCCATTATTTTAGCCAATTTAAAAATTTTAAATTGGTTCAGATTTTCTGGGTCGTTACATTTGAAAAGTTCGAGTTCAATCTCATTTCAAATGATCATACGATGATTGAAAGTCGAAGAGATGAAGCAATGATTGAAGACCGGCGATCTTCACATCGAATGGACGACAACTGCTGATGCCCGTGATTGGAGTAGCTACCTTGAAGGGGCTACAGTGGTGGCCGTCCGGACGTAGTGTTGATTAGTACGGATCTGGCTTTCGCTCAGACCCAGAGCATAAGCTTATAAATGGAATGTGTGTCTGAAATTGTACTCCTTTATATTGTATTTATTGATTTTCTGTCGAATGTATGAATGTTTGGTGGCGGAGAATTTTTTCTCTTGCTTAACACCCTTTCATATATTTCGGCAAAGGATTGGTACTGTGATATGGAGTGACGATGTGGCATGCTAAGATGCATATGATCAAGGCGTTGTTGAAAAGCAGGCCTTGTGGGATGATCAAAGCATAGCCTGTTTAGGCATAGCTTTGTGTATAACGTGACTTCGCGAGCCTCACACACCGTCGGAGTCTAAAACGGGAGAAGGGAACGCAGGGAGAGCAACACGTTTCTTTCTAGCTAGAATTGGTGTTTGGGTTTTAACACGGCCCGACATTTTACTTATGTGGATGATGGAATGAGGCGCCTCGGATGATAGGTCCTATAGGACCGGGAAACGTGTGTTCAGGATTAACTAATCCGCAACTCGTATGGTGGACTGGCCCTGCAGCTTTCCAAGGGTTCACTGCGAGGGATCCTGAGACATTAGCTAGAGTGTCTCGAATCGGTAAGGAGCTCCTCCCTAGCCTTGACTCATGATGGAAATCCAATTTCCAATACGACCTCATGCGGTTTTGATTGTATTACTAGTATGGAGGCATAGTAGTATGGGATACTATTCTTCCTAGGATTGATACATTATGATTGAAATTGTTTTTGAAACATATATATACTAATAAAAATATAAAATTTGTTTTATCGTGCCAAGCATGTTTAAACATCATAAGGTAAAACCCTATCCTCCGGTTTGCGTTGCATTGTGTGATGTGACTTGGGTCTCATGATGGTTTCATTTTTCCAAAAAGCATTGCATTGTTTTACGATTTACTCTAAGTTATGCACGACAATCCATTGGAATAAACCCGTTCCGCGTTAGCTGCGTGGTCCTTGGATTTGCCCTATTATTGTTAGATTAGTTAAGTTAGATTTCTCATACCAGTCCCATGACTGACTCGTAGTTTGTTTCACTTTGCAAACTCGGGTGCCCTCTTTTCCACACTGGCAGTCGATTAGCTTTTTGCAGATATTTATCTCTTGAGCAGGATTCTGGATCGAAGCCTAAAGCTGTGTCCAGAGCATAGAAGTCTTCCGCTGTTTATTGTATTTATTTATTGAAATTTATCTGCCGTTGTAATTTTATTCGATGTACTCTGATATTCTGTACTCTGATGTAACATTATTATGATGTTTATAAAAGTCTGACGTTGTTGTTCTGATGTTGTTGTATTCCCAAAGTTAAAGTATTCGTGGATTTCCAACCTTTGGGTCAGAATTGTGTGGTTTATGGTCGATCCAAAGAGCGGGAATTTACGAGTCTTTACAGTTGGTATTAGAGCTTTGGTTAGCTCAAATCTTTGGGATACAACTCACTAGAACTAAACAAAAGACTCATCAGAGATTGGATTAGTAATATCCAATAAGAATACTCAATAGAGATAGGATTAGCGGTATCCTAGAATGAGAAAACTCATTAGAGATGGGGTTAGTAATGCCCTAGAATGAGTTGAGAGTGAAAAATATATAAGTAACGTATTTTGATTATATATATAATCCGCTATTAGGAAATATGATTTTTGAATATATAAAGTTATATATTTGAAAGTTAATCAACTAATAAAATTATTGAAATCAATAAAATAAAAAGATGAGTTAGTTAATTAAACACTATTAGCTTCGTTCCTTTTCGAGGACGAAATGTTTTAAGTGGGGGAGACTGTAACAACCCTGAATTTTGGGGGTAAATTTAGAATTTATATTAACTAATTTTAATGGGTTTTAATATTTAAAATAATTTATTTAAAATAATGATGATTAAAACTTGATCTAAATTGAAGACAGAATGAATAATTTAATTTTAAATATAAAAGGAGTTAGAAATAGCGTGGTAGTTTAAAAAGTCAAACTTGAACTTTGACTGATCGTACAGGGTGCAAAATTTAACGGATTTTAGTGAAACCAAAAATATTAAAATCTATTTAAAAATATCTTTCTAACGAATATGAAAAATTGAAATTTCATAGCGGGAATCAAAAGTTATGCCCAAATTAAAATTTAGAAAGGTCGCTATGAAATTTATATAGGTCAAAAATGCCACTTTTTGCATACGACGGAATTTGGACTCAAAACCACTTCCGTTAAGTTCAGAATGATGTTTCTGCATTGAAAAACAGTAAACACTTATATATTTAGAGTTTTGAAAATTATCTGTTTAAAAATGTATTTTTAATATAATATATTGGCCTTAAAAATAGTCATTTTACAAACGACCTCTGTTTTTGACGAAACCACTTTTGTTGGAACCGGAACGTCGAATTATGGCTAAATTTAATTTTCTAGAATTTTTCGAATGAGTATGTAAGCGTGGCAGAAGATAATACGTTTTGTCAGTTTATAGTTAAAACTAATCGACCTAAAAAAGGCCATTTTTCGAACAGTCTCAGAATTCAAGGAAAATAGTCTCGTTGGAACCGTATCATCAATGCGAATCCAAAAATATATTTTTTGGAATTTTCGGAGTCCTTATGCGGCCCCGCCATATTTAAATGAACGATGGAAATTAAATTATTAATTTAATATTGTAATTTTAATAAAACACACAACAAACTTCAGAATTAGGCCACGGGGCATAGCCCATTGCGTTCAGAAGGCGTCAAAACCTTAAGTGTGACACTAAGCAGGCTTGATTTGGAGATAGCCCGGAATTCGACCTTTTAAGCACGAAAATCGAGATTTATTATTAAAATAATAAAAAAAACCTCACCCTAATTTCGAAATGCACAGCAGCCGCCCCCTTTTCAATGGCCACGAACATTCAAAACTTCCCGACTCAATAACTTTTGATCCGCTCAATGAAATTCAACATATTATATACCAAATCGAAGCTCTTGGAGAGATCTATAGATCCATACGTTTAAGATCGGGTTTTGGTTCACGGATTTCGCGAATTCTTAGCCTGAAGTTGGCGGGTTGGGGTCCAAATTGGGGCGTGGATGGGAGGCCGAGTTGGCTCATGCTGGTGGCGCTAGGAGGAGGTGGTCGGCGGCGTTTGGGTGGTGGGTCCTGATCGGAGTATGGTGGTCCGATCTGAGGTGCGTGCAGAAGCTTTCACGGTGGAGTTGGGTTTTGTTTCACGACGAGGAGGACGTCGGGTAGAAGAAAGATGGGTATAATATATTTTATTTATTTATTTATTTAATATTTAATTTTGCAAATCTTTAAACGTGCATAACTTCTTCATACGAGGTCCGTTTTGGGAACCGTTTGTTGCGTTGGATTCGTCTTTCCGATATCTTCGCGATTGCGCTGTCCAGATCTGAAATAGAGACAGTAGAATTTTCAGCCAAATCAAGGCAAGATTTCTATATTTTAAAATTAATTATTTATTGTACTGTGGAAATTATATTTGTTCTATTTAAAATTCATGTTAATGTTGTGTATGTAATGGTTTCAGTGTTGACTGTTTCATGTTGACGATGAATTACTGAATTGTTTGTGTGTTTCATGGTAGTTATGATATGAATAAAAACAATGAAAAATAAATGATTCATTTTGTTAATTAGATTAAAAAAAATCCTGTTTTGTATTTGTCATATTAGAATAAAGAAATTGTTTTGATAAAAAGAATTTCTTTTGTTTGTCACATTTGTTATAATGGGTTAATTGAAACCAAATATATCATATTTGTTATAATAAAATTAGATGGAACGCATATATCAATTTGTTGAACAAAACTATTGGAAATAAAAATACTTATTTTTGTTGAAGAAGAATAATTAGATTAGAATTTTAAATTGGACAATTTAGAGTGATAGGACAAAAATTGTCAAATTGAAATAATTGAATTAAAAATTGTCCTTGTAGTCAAAGTACAATTGTTGTATTTGATTTGTCATTTTGTTGAATTAGATCAACAAAATTATGATTCGTCATTTTATTTGAAATTAGCAGTGTGAAACGAAAATGTCATTTATGTTAAACATAATAAAATTGTTATTTGGCTATGAAATGACATGTTAAACAAAATTATCTTTTGTTTAGAATAATGATATGTTAACAAAAATGACAGGCTATAGAATGTTAAGATTAAAATGTCGTTTTATTAGAATGTTACATTAGAACAAAAAACATCATTTTTGTTAAGAATATGTTATGTAATTAAACATGACATTTTGTTAAGATTATGCTATGGAAATAAAATAACATTTAGATATAAAATAAGCATTAGGAATTAAATGATATTTTTGTTATAAAAATGAGCATTAGAAATTAAATGACATTTTGATTATAAAAAAATGAACGATAGAAATTAAATAACATTTTTGTTAAAGAATATACATTAGGTTAAAGTAGTACTTTAAAAAGGATAGAAATTTTCACCGTAATGTTAATCACATTTTTATGTTAACATTAGAAAAGAAACATTTTTATGTATAAAATGTTCGCTTCATAAAATCTCATTTTTATGTCAGTAAATAAAAGGAATTAAAGAAATTACATTTTTCAATGTAAACAAAAGGAATTAAAGAATTTACATTTTTCAATGTAAATAAAGGAAATAAAGGAATTTTCATTTTATATGTAAATAAAAAGGTTTGATAGGAATGCACATTTCATGTAAGATAAAAGAATGATTAGAAATATACATTTTCCAATGTAAGTAGGATATGAAATAAAAGTTACATTTTCAATATAATAATATATTGAAATAAAGTTTACATTTTTTAATGTAAATAAGATTAAAAAGATGAAAGTTACATTTTTAATGTAAAACTTGAAGTTTACAATTTTAATGTAAATAGGATTAAAAAGATGAAAGTTACATTTTTAATGTAAAAAGAAAAGTATACATTTTAATGTGAACAAGAGAAGGAGGACTTTACATTTTCATGTAATTAGAACTTAAAGAAGAAGATTACATTTTTGTGTAATTTAGAATTTAAAGAAGGAAAATTACATTTTCATGTAAATAGAACTTAAAGAAGAAGATTTACGTTTTAATCAATTGAATTTTTATTAAAAAGGACAACGGTATGAAATTTACATATTCATGTAAAAGAATTTCAGTAAAGATTATAAGGAAATGAAATTTATATTTTAATGAATTAGATTTTCATTAAAAAGATTAAAAGATCTGAAATTTACATTTTTATGTGTAAAGATTAAAGCAAGAATATCATTTTGCTTGTAAAGAAAAGAATGACACGAAATAATCATTTTTGTTGAATTAGAAATGACGCACAAGGAATTGCATGTTTGTGTAGATTGAAAATGGTAAAAAAATATACATTGCATATATTGGTTGTGTATGTGAATTAAAATAAACATTATTGTGTGGTATGTTATATATCAAAATGTTAAGAAACCAAGTGTTCTCTACTTGTTATGATTATCACAATAATGAAATGGCCGAAGAAATTGTACGTATATATATAATCATATATATAAACAAATTTTAATTGAACGAATTGAGCGTGGTAGTTCACTTTATAGAATTGTACTTTTAGTTGATTATACTGAAATATCCGATCGTCGGATTTTCCCAAATCTGTAACCGTTAGGTTCGCCTTGGGAAGATCTTTCCAACGTTATAAATTATGTTAAAATCCAATGGTTAGATTTAGAGAAATGTGTAAAACAAATTTGGGTGAAAATAGCGCCAAGGTCGTCCTTTTGACTTGAAGCGTCGTTAAATGGAATTTAATTATTTTTATATAAATGAAAATAAAGGTTAATCATTATAAATTAATATCAACGATATGAAATGATTTTTGAATATATATATATATATATATATATATATATGCGAGGATCATTTGAAAAGTCCGAGTTCAATCTCATTTCAAATGATCATACGAAGATTGAAAGTCGAAGAGTTGAAGACGGTGATTGAAGACCGGCGATCTTCACATCGAATGGACGACAACTGCTGATGCCCATGATTGGAGTAGCTACCTTGAAGGGGCTACAGTGGTGGCCGTCCGGACGTAGTGTTGATTAGTACAGATTTGGCTTTCGCTCAAACCCAGAGCATAAGCTTATAAATGGAATGTGTGTCTGACATTGTACTCCTTTATATTGTATTTATTGATTTTCTGTCGAATGTATGAATGTTTGGTGGCGGAGAATTTTTTCTCTTGCTTAACACCATTTCATATTCGGCAAAGGATTGGTAGTGTGATATGGAGCGACGATGTGGCATGCTAAGATGCATATGATCAAGGCTTTGTTGAAAAGCAGGCCTTGTGGGATGATCAAAGCATAGCCTGTTTAGGCATAGCTTTGTGTATAACGTGACTTCGCGAGCCTCACATACCGCCCGAGTCTAAAACGGGAGAATGGAACGCAGGGAGAGCAACACGTTTCTTTCTAGCTAGAAGTGGTGTTTGGGTTTTAACACGGCCCGACATTTTACTTATGTGGATGATGGAATGAGGTGCCTCGGATGATAGGTTGTAACAACCCGAAAATCTGGGCCAGTTTAAAATTTTTATTTTGGCAATTTTAGCGAATTTTGATTATTTAAAATGAATTATTTTAAATAATATCGGCGAGAAATTTATTTTGAATATAATTCGAACGTATATATTATACGCGTCGTCGTTAGAATATAAATATTTATATATAATTATAAATAGAATTGAAAATGGCGCGGTAGTTCGATAATTCGATTTCAAACTTCAATTGAACGTACCGGGTGCAAAACAATCCGGATTTTAATGAAACCAAAAGCATTAGGATATAATTGATAATATCTTTCCAACGAATCCGAAAAATCAAGATTTCATAGCGGGAATCAAAAGATATGTCCAGTTGTAAATTCTGAATAGTCGCTATGGAATTCAGGCCCTTAAAAATAGCCATTTTGCAAACGACCTCGGATTTCGACGAAACAACTTTTGTTGGGTCCGTGATGTCAAATTACTGCTAGGTTTCAAATTTCATAATTTTTCGAATCAATATGTGAGCGTGGCAAAGGAAAACGCGTTTGACCAGTTTCAGTTGATTTTAATCGACTGGAAAATGGCCATTTTTCAAACGGTCTCAAAATTCGGCGAAACTAGTTTTGTTAGGACCGTATCGTCAATACGAAGCTAGAAAATATTTTTCGGGAATTTTTCTAGTTAGTGTGTGGCCCCGGTAAATTGAAATGTGCGTTCAAATTAAATATATACAGATTTATATTTTAATTTTGATGAAAACCAATCGTAACAGTCGAATCAGCTTGTGATACATATCCAATTGTGTTCGAAATGCGGGTAATTAGCTAGGGGCGACAGTCGTTGAAGTTCGTTTGGTGTCCGGACGTAAAATTTCCTTAAGAAAAAAATTAGCGAAATAAAATAATTAAATATTAATATATATATATTCCCTTATCCACTAAACCCTAATTTGATTGGCCAGAAAAATAAACGCGCCGCTCTTTCCAGAAACCAACGGCGATATTTCCTCGATCCTTCTCCACCTCTTTTCTCCCAATCTACTCAATGGATTTTGAAAATTCCAAATCCAGATGAAAGGGCATCTCGAGCTCTTCGTCTTCAACGGTGGAGATCAGTTTTCATCGCCCAGATTTCTCGATTCGTGGGTTCAAGCAGGCCGTCCTTGGAGCAGTTTTTGCTGGCGGCGGAGCGTGCGAGTGGGGCCCCCTGGCCAACGGAGGGAGCTCTGGTCTTGGCGCATCTCGTAGGGTCATTGGATCCAACTCCGGTGCCTCGGGTTTCGAGCGAATGGAAGCCCTAAGTGCTGAGGTTATTCGAAGCACGTGTGAAGCTGGAGCAAACGAAGAAGATGAAAGGGGTAATCCCCTTAATTATTTAGTTAATTTTGCTTAGTGAATTTTATTTTTCAGCCTTTAAAATTATGAATAGAAAATGTTTTAGAAATTATAAAAAAAATTATTGTTTTAAAAGTAATTTTCATATATTTTAGCATTAGTGTAGAAATGTAAATTTTGAAATGAAATTGCTTTGTAAATAATAATATAACAAAGAATTGAATTTTATCGAAACAAAGATGCGAATTTTATCGAAACAAAGAGATGATTTTTACTGTAGGAAAAGCTTTGATTTTTAGATAGTAAAAATTCGATTTTTGTATATTGAATAGCGAAGTAAAAATCCGATTTTTACATATGTAGTGACTACGGGCAACGAAAGCGACAAAAGGCGTGAAAGATGAAGATTTCTCTAGATGAAGAGTCGTGGTATTGGATAGCTTTTGGTGAGAATTTCTCACCTTTCAATTTCTTTTTCTATTTATACATATATACTAGGATGCAGACGGTGTTTAGTAGCACCCGACACAATCGTCCACAGACCATGGACTTGTTTGTTTGGTTGCATAGATTAGTTAGATGATTTGATTTGAAATTGAATTGTTTGGTAAAATGAAATTGATTTGACTGATGTGTGAATGGCGTGGGCCTTCACTAGACCGGGGATAAGGCTAGGCTTTGTCCCGTTTCTAGTATCGTGCCGTTATGCCGCCGAAATTTTCTAAAATATGTTAGAAAAATAAAAATATCATTTTTATTGTGTAAATGAACTGAATAGAATATTCATAGGTTGAATAAAATAGTTTGATCGTTAAAAATATAATTTTTAACGTGAATGTGAATAAATAAATATTCATTTACAAACCGGACGGTTTGTTTATGTACACCTATTTGAAGGACATTGAATGGGACGATAAATTTTACACATCGCCCAACTGCACAAATAAAAATCTGTGTTTGATTGCTTGAAACCCCACACGGGTGTTGGGATGAAATTTGAAGTTCACTCATCCTAACTGATTCAATATGTCGATCGATTGATTGACAGGCTGTTATAAGCGTTAGATATCTATATTTGATGCTTATACAGTGGAGTGCACTTTGGTTGATGGTTGATTATTTTTCAATGCTATGATATACGCGTGATGTATGAAAATCCATACAATTAACTTTATATGGTAATTGATTGGGCCTCATTCCAATTTAAAAAATAAGGAATAATATAAAATAAAGGTTCATGTGTTGACAGTACTCATCCATTGAGATTGGTCATGTGTTGAACGAAATATTTTAGTAATAAAATTTACATCTTTATCAATATAAAATAAAGGTTCATGTGTTGACAGTACTCATCCATTGAGATTGGTCATGTGTTGAACGAAATATTTTAGTAATAAAATTTACATCTTTATCAATATAAAATAAAGGTTCATGTGTTGACAGTACTCATCCATTGAGATTGGTCATGTGTTGAACGAAATATTTTAGTAATAAAATTTACATCTTTATCAATATAAAATAAAGGTTCATGTGTTGACAGTACTCATCCATTGAGATTGGTCATGTGTTGAACGAAATATTTTGATAATAACAACTATTTTGAAAAAGAAATATTTGAAATAGAATATTTGAAAATAGAAATTTATGAAGCCGTGTTGATTAGATTGACGCCATTTTGACGTGAACGATATTTATATCGATTTTATTCATTTTGAAATGAATTGAATTGAAAACGATTTCGAAATGAATTGAATTGAAAACGATTTCGAAATGAATTGAATTGAAAACGAATTCAATTTGAATTGAAAGCGAATTGAAATGAATTCAAATTTAATTGAAATTTGAATTGAATAGAAATGAATTTTAAAACGAATTTATAAAGAAGAATTCAATTTTGATTTGAATTGAAAAGGAAGTTGAAATTGTTTTTGAAACGAATTTAAAACTATTTATATAATTCGTTTTAAAAAGGAATCGACGAAATATATATTATATATATTATATATATAATATAATGGCCTGAATAGAACGCGCCGCGCCGCGGCAGTTCGTGAATTTCGACCATTTATTTCAAACGGACATTACGGGAGATCCGACCGTCGGATTCTCCTAAAACCAGAACCGTTGGGTTCGTATCGAAAAGAGCTTTCTAAAGTATATTAGAAATTAGAAATCTAACAGTTGGATTTGGAGTTACGTCCAAATCAAATTTGAAAAAGGTCGCTGTAAGTGCAGTTCGATGGCCATTGATGGAAATCGACTGTACGGGCCTTGATAAAATTATTAAAAATAGTAATAATTTGTGTAAAATCATAAGAAATGATTTATAAAGAATTGGGATGAAAAACTCTATACTTGAAAAGATAAAAATAGATTTTTATCGAAATAAACTAGTTTTGAACTAGAAATATAATTCTATTTATTTTTAACTAAATAAATTGAATTTGAAAAGGGTTCTAAAAATAACCAGAATTTCCAATGATTGCATTGGAGTGGATTTGAATCGAAATTGTCTTCGGAATATTTCGATGTTGGAATTCGTGATTATACGGATGTTGTTATGGAAATTTGAAAGATATATATTTGTATCGTTATTTCCAATACGACATTTGTTAATCGCAGAATTTGATATTGAATATAAGCCGATATATTTTCTATTCAGAGCCTTATATTGAATATCAAATGTGATTTGGGTTTGTCGTGAATGGTGTCTTCACTAACACTGTTCTTGAACCCAGTTGAGAAAAGATTAAATCTCTTTATTTAGATTTAATGAAGTGTACCAATTAAATGATATTTAATTGGAATTGAATTGGTATTGATTTTTGGGTTTATCGTGAACAGTGTTTTAAATAACACTTGTTCTTTAACCCGATAATTAATGGAATGTGATTTTGGGTTTATCGTGAACAGTGTTTTAAATAACACTTGTTCTTTAACCCGATAATTAATGGAATGATTTTTGGGTTTATCGCGAACAGTGTTTTAAATAACACTTGTTCTTTAACCCGATAATTAATGGAATGTGATTTTGGGTTTATCGTGAACCGTGTTTTAAATGACACTGATTCTTTAACCCAGTCGAAGATTAAAACTAGGTGGAGTTTTAATGAATCTTTAATTAGATTGAAATGATTGAAAATGGAGTATCACCAGTTTTGCTCCAGGCGATAGTTAAATCTTTAATTAGATTTGAACGTGAAATGGTAATTGAATTTACCGATAACACTGTGGTGTTAGATATGAAGTATTACCAGTTTTACTTCATGGGATGAATAGGTTGGGATGGGGAAATTAAAATAAATGATTACTTCGGTAAGGTTCGCTAATCCCGACTAGTTTGAATTGAGATTCAAAAATAGAATAAAGAATAAATTCAAGGAATTTATCTTGGATAAAATTAATGGGAACTTTTCCCTATGAATGTGAAATTTAGAAACTAACTGTCGGTTAGCCAAGCAGAATGGTTTTCTGGATATTGATCTGATGTTGGTTTCGGCCTTCGGGGTTAATATTTGGGGAATTATTCTCTTGATTAATTTACGGTTAGTGACTGATGAATTGGAATGAGGCGTATGTTGTGTTTGTGTAACACTTATTTAAAATATACGCGAGTTATTCGGAAAGACCGGGTTTATCCCATTCTGAATAACTGATACGACGATAAGTCAAAGATGAAGACGATGGTCGAAGACCGGAGGTCTTCACGTCGTTTGGGTAATTACTGATGATCTTGATTGGGCTGTACACCCAAGAAGATGGAAACAGTTGGTGATCGTCCAGACGTACATGGAGATCGATGGATATGCGGGGTACTAGGTGCCTCCGGTTTCGTTCAGACCCAGAACGGACTTGTAAATGGACTGTGTGTCTGACATTGGATTTTAGTCCGTGTGATTGATCTCTATTAAATATATATCTGTTTGGCGGCGGAGAATTTATTCTCTTGCTTAACGCCCTTCTCTGAGACGTACGAGCTCAGGGGTTATATATTGATGGATATCAAACGCATGGAGTGAATTGCCTATGTGGCATGCCTAAGTGGCAAATGATCAAGGCTTCTGTTGAAAAGCAAAGTCTTGTGGTTGATGATCAAAGAACGGCCTTTGTGGCATAGCTTTGTGTAACGTTGATTCGCGAGCTTCACACCCGGTATGAACCAAAAACGGGAGAGGACGTCAGGGAGGGCATGCGTTTCTTTCTAGCTAGAAGTGGCGTCAGTGGTTTTACACGCCCTGACGAGTTTGACTTATGTGGTTGTTGCTGTTGCGAGGCGCCTCGGTTTGATCGGACGATCCGGGTCCGATGGAGTCATTCGTTGGCTCATTTACGCCCCATAGGGCGGGGAAACGCATGTTCAGGATTTAAGTTTAATCCACATCGGTGGACCGGCCCTGAGGATCAAAGGGTCGATGCGCTCTGACCCTGAGGCTCGGGCTAGACAGTCTCGAAGTCGGTGAGGACTATCTTTTGCCTCGGTTCATAGATGGAAATCCAATTTCCAAATACGTGACTTTGCGATTTTGATTGTATGACCTATATATGGAGACATAGTGTTATGGGGCATTCATGCCGCCTATGATTGATACTTATGATTTGAAGTTGTTTTATACACTATACACTTATTATAGTATCAAATGATTTTTTTTAAACGTATCAAGCATTCTTGGCTATTATAAGGTAAAAACCCTATCCCCCGGCTTGCGTTGCATTGTGTGATAGGACCTGGGTCTTATAATAGCTTCATTTTTCTTTATTTAGCATTGCGCTGTTGTTTTATGCACTGGTATTCTTGGGAGGAAACCCGTTCCGTGTTATACGGCGTGGTCCCTTGATTTGCCGAACTTTAAAAATAAAGATCAATAACTGTTTTAGTTCTCACACCAGTCACATGACTGACCTGGAGTTTATTGTTTTAACCTAAACTCTGGGTGCCCTTATTTTGACACGGGCAGCTAGTAGTTTTGGTTTTGCAGATTTATATTCACAGGATCCTGGTTTACAGCTGGAACGATATCTGGAAAGCTTTGTATCCGTATATCTCCTTCTAGTTGTGGATTGTATTATTTTCCGCTGCTATGTATTTAAATGTAATTTAAATCTCTGATATTTCTGTGTAATATTTATTCATTTCTACTCTGTATATTCTTGTAATCTGATGCATTGTTGTAATATACAATGAAATGTTCTTTTGTATGCGTTCTGTTGTGGCTTGTTCTCGAACTATCCGCCACTTTCCTTTACGGGGAAGTTACGGGTTTTTACAGTTGGTATCAGAGCTTTGGTTTACAGAGCTCGAGAACAAGACACGTTAGAACCATACGAAAGAATTCATCAGAAATTGGATTAGTAACATCCAACGGGAATGACTCGTTAGAGATGGGATCAGTAGTATCCTAGAACGAGTGTGAAGAGTATATTTTTAAAATGAAAACCAATTTTGTTTTGAAAATTTAAAATCAATTATTTGTATTTGATTATTTAGTTTATATTGATTTGGACAGTCCAGTATATAAAGATTTTGCATATACGCCTTGCAAACGTATATTTGAAATTTTAATATACTGGATAGATATAGAATCACATTCTAGACACCCGGAGATGGTTCTGATGATTGATCGATCATCATCAGAATTTATGTTCGTGTTTTGAAGATGTGATATTTATATATTTCCTATTGACTGGTGTGAGAACCCAAATTAGATAGGGCTTATTGTGGTGATTTGGCATCAAAAATCTGATTTTTGTATATGTATCAAAATTATGAATTTGAAACTCTAATTCACTAATTGATTGATGTTTGTGTTGTTTGTTTATTTGTTTGCTAATTTTTAGCCAATTAGCCTAATTGAACCAAATATTGAGTTATAATTGAAATTTGGTCGCATTTGCTTGCATATACATATATATCATTGAACAGGTCATAGCAAGGAGGCTAGAGCCAGAGAATAAAATTTGTTTGCCCGACAAATAGGTACATGTTTACTACATAATTTACTGTTTTGTTTGGGTGATGATGATTTTATGAGCCTATTGGCTAGCCGCTTGGCTTTTTCTTTTTGAGATCTGAAGGACCGGGGAAGCTATTTGAAATTCCCCGATGCTCCCGGTGCAGGGGAGGTTATGGCGAAATTTTTCGAAAATTTAGGGTGTTAGCCAAATTTTTGAAAATTTGAAAATTCTCAGAAACTGAAAAGTTGGAGAATGAAAGCCAGATCGAACGTAGAGTTGATTAATCAAACCACTTTCGACTTTGTTCCTTTTTGGGGATGAAAAGTTTTAAGTGGGGGAGATTGTAACAACCCGAAAATCTGGGCCAGTTTAAAAATTTTATTTTGGCAATTTTAGCGAATTTTGATTATTTAAAATGAATTATTTTAAATAATATCGGCGAGAAATTTATTTTGAATATAATTCGAACGTATATATTATACGTGTCGTCGTTAGAATATAAATATTTATATATAATTATAAATAGAATTGAAAATGGCGCGGTAGTTCGATAATTCGATTTCAAACTTCAATTGAACGTACCGGGTGCAAAACAATCCGGATTTTAATGAAACCAAAAGCATTAGGATCTAATTGATAATATCTTTCCAACGAATTCGAAAAATCAAGATTTCATAGCGGGAATCAAAAGATATGTCCAGTTGTAAATTCTGAATAGTCGCTATGGAATTCAGGCCCTTAAAAATAGCCATTTTGCAAACGACCTCGGATTTTGACGAAACCACTTTTGTTGGGTCCGTGATGTCAAAATATTGCTAGGTTTCAAATTTCATAATTTTTCGAATCAATATGTGAGCGTGGCAAAGGAAAACGCGTTTGACCAGTTTCAGTTGATTTTAATCGACTGGAAAATGGCCATTTTTCAAACGGTCTCAGAATTCGGCGAAACTAGTTTTGTTAGGACCGTATCGTCAATACGAAGCTAGAAAATATTTTTCGGGAATTTTTCTAGTTAGTGTGTGGCCCCGGTAAATTGAAATGTGCGTTCAAATTAAATATATACAGATTTATATTTTAATTTTGATGAAAACCAATCGTAACAGTCGAATCAGCTTGTGATACATATCCCATTGTGTTCGAAATGCGGGTAATTAGCTAGGGGCGACAGTCGTTGAAGTTCGTTTGGTGTCCGGACGTAAAATTTCCTTAAGAAGCAAAATTAGCGAAATAAAATAATTAAATATTAATATATATATATTCCCTTATCCACTAAACCCTAATTTGATTGGCCAGAAAAATAAACGCGCCGCTCTTTCCAGAAACCAACGGCGATATTTCCTCGATCCTTCTCCACCTCTTTTCTCCCAATCTACTCAATGGATTTTGAAAATTCCAAATCCAGATGAAAGGGCATCTCGAGCTCTTCGTCTTCAACGGTGGAGATCAGTTTTCATCGCCCATATTTCTCGATTCGTGGGTTCAAGCTGGCCGTCCTTGGAGCAGTTTTTGCTGGCGGCGGAGCGTGCGAGTGGGGCCCCCTGGCCAACGGAGGGAGCTCTGGTCTTGGCGCATCTCGTAGGGTCATTGGATCCAACTCCGGTGCCTCGGGATTCGAGCGAATGGAAGCCCTAAGTGCTGAGGTTATTCGAAGCACGTGTGAAGCTGGAGCAAACGAAGAAGATGAAAGGGGTAATCCCCTTAATTATTTAGTTAATTATGCTTAGTGAATTTTATTTTTCAGCCTTTAAAATTATGAATAGAAAATGTTTTAGAAATTATAAAAAAAAATATTGTTTTAAAAGTAATTTTCATATATTTTAGCATTAGTGTAGAAATGTAAATTTTGAAATGAAATTGCTTTGTAAATAATAATATAACAAAGAATTGAATTTTATCGAAACAAAGATGCGAATTTTATCGAAACAAAGAGATGATTTTTACTGTAGGAAAAGCTTTGATTTTTAGATATTAAAAATTCGATTTTTGTATATTGAATAGCGAAGTAAAAATCCGATTTTTACATATGTAGTGACTACGGGCAACGAAAGCGACAAAAGGCGTGAAAGATGAAGATTTCTCTAGATGAAGAGTCGTGGTATTGGATAGCTTTTGGTGAGAATTTCTCACCTTTCAATTTCTTTTTCTATTTATACATATATACTAGGATGCATACGGTGTTTAGTAGCACCCGACACAATCGTCCACAGACCATGGACTTGTTTGTTTGGTTGCATAGATTAGTTAGATGATTTGATTTGAAATTGAATTGTTTGGTAAAATGAAATTGATTTGACTGATGTGTGAATGGCGTGGGCCTTCACTAGACCGGGGTTAAGGCTAGGCTTTGTCCCGTTTCTAGTATCGTGCCGTTATGCCGCCGAAATTTTCTAAAATATGTTAGAAAAATAAAAATATCATTTTTATTGTGTAAATGAACCGAATAGAATATTCATAGGTTGAATAAAATAGTTTGATCGTTAAAAATATAATTTTTAACGTGAATGTGAATAAATAAATATTCATTTACAAACCGGACGGTTTGTTTATGTACACCTATTTGAAGGACATTGATTGGGACGATAAATTTTACACATCGCCCAACTGCACAAATAAAAATCTGTGTTTGATTGCTTGAAACCCCACACGGGTGTTGGGATGAAATTTGAAGTTCACTCATCCTAACTGATTCAATATGTCGATCGATTGATTGACAGGCTGTAAGCGTTAGATATCTATATTTGATGCTTATACAGTGGAGTGCACTTTGGTTGATGGTTGATTATTTTTCAATGCTATGATATACGTGTGATGTATGAAAATCCATACAATTAAATTTATATGGTAATTGATTGGGCCTCATTCCAATTTGAAAAATAAGGAATAATATAAAATAAAGGTTCATGTGTTGACAGTACTCATCCATTGAGATTGGTCATGTGTTGAACGAAATATTTTAGTAATAAAATTTACATCTTTATCAATATAAAATAAAGGTTCATGTGTTGACAGTACTCATCCATTGAGATTGGTCATGTGTTGAACGAAATATTTGTGTTGACAGTACTCATCCATTGAGATTGGTCATGTGTTGAACGAAATATTTTAGTAATAAAATTTACATCCTTATCAATATAAAATAAAGGTTCATGTGTTGACAGTACTCATCCATTGAGATTGGTCATGTGTTGAACGAAATATTTTGATAATAACAACTATTTTGAAAAAGAAATATTTGATATAGAATATTTGAAAATAGAAATTTATGAAGCCGTGTTGATTAGATTGACGCCATTTTGACGTGAACGATATTTATATCGATTTTATTCATTTTGAAATGAATTGAATTGAAAACGATTTCGAAATGAATTGAATTGAAAACGATTTCAAAATGAATTGAATTGAAAACGAATTCAATTTGAATTGAAAGCGAATTGAAATGAATTCAAATTGAATTGAAATTTGAATTGAATAGAAATGAATTTTAAAACGAATTTATAAAGAAGAATTCAATTTTGATTTGAATTGAAAAGGAAGTTGAAATTGTTTTTGAAACGAATTTAAAACTATTTATATAATTCGTTTTAAAAAGGAATCGACGAAATATATATTATATATATTATATATATAATATAATGGCCTGAATAGAACACGCCGCGCCGCGGTAGTTCGTGAATTTCGACCATTTATTTCAAACGGACATTACGGGAGATCCGACCGTCGGATTCTCCTAAAACCGGAACCGTTGGGTTCGTATCGAAAAGAGCTTTCTAAAGAATATTAGAAATTAGAAATCTAACGGTTGGATTTGGAGTTACGTCCAAATCAAATTTGAAAAAGGTCGCTGTAAGTGCAGTTCGATGGCCATTGATGGAAATCGACTGTACGGGCCTTGATAAAATTATTAAAAATAGTAATAATTTGTGTAAAATCATAAGAAATGATTTAGAAAGAATTGGGATGAAAAGCTCCATACTTGAAAAGATAAAAATAGATTTTTATCGAAATAAACTAGTTTTGAACTAGAAATATAATTCTATTTATTTTTAAATAAATAAATTGAATTTGAAAAGGGTTCTAAAAATAACCAGAATTTCCAATGATTGCATTGGAGTGGATTTGAATCGAAATTGTCTTCGGAATATTTCGATGTTGGAATTCGTGATTATACGGATGTTGTTATGGAAATTTGAAAGATATATATTTGTATCGTTATTTCCAATACGACATTTGTTAATCGCAGAATTTGATATTGAATATAAGCCGATATATTTTCTATTTAGAGCCTTATATTGAATATCAAATGTGATTTGGGTTTGTCGTGAATGGTGTCTTCACTAACACTGTTCTTGAACCCAGTTGAGAAAAGATTAAATCTCTTTATTTAGATTTAATGAAGTGTACCAATTAAATGATATTTAATTGGAATTGAATTGGTATTGATTTTTGGGTTTATCGTGAACAGTGTTTTAAATAACACTTGTTCTTTAACCCGATAATTAATGGAATGTGATTTTGGGTTTATCGTGAACAGTGTTTTAAATAACACTTGTTCTTTAACCCGATAATTAATGGAATGATTTTTGGGTTTATCGCGAACAGTGTTTTAAATAACATTTGTTCTTTAACCCGATAATTAATGGAATGTGATTTTGGGTTTATCGTGAACCGTGTTTTAAATGACACTGATTCTTTAACCCAGTCGAAGATTAAAACTAAGTAGAGTTTTAATGAATCTTTAATTAGATTGAAATGATCGAAAATGGAGTATCACCAGTTTTGCTCCAGGCGATAGTTAAATCTTTAATTAGATTTGAACGTGAAATGGTAATTGAATTTACCGATAACACTGTGGTGTTAGATATGAAGTATTACCAGTTTTACTTCATGGGATGAATAGGTTGGGATGGGGAAATTAAAATAAATGATTACTTCGGTAAGGTTCGCTAATCCCGACTAGTTTGAATTGAGATTCAAAAATAGAATAAAGAATAAATTCAAGGAATTTATCTTGGATAAAATTAATGGGAACTTTTCCCTATGAATGTGAAATTTAGAAACTAACTGTCGGTTAGCCAAGCAGAATGGTTTTCTGGATATTGATCTGATGTTGGTTTCGGCCTTCGGGGTTAATATTTAGGGAATTATTCTCTTGATTAATTTACGGTTAGTGACTGATGAATTGGAATGAGGCGTATGTTGTGTTTGTGTAACACTTATTTAAAATATACGCGAGTTATTCGGAAAGACCGGGTTTATCCCATTCTGAATAACTGATACGACGATAAGTCGAAGATGAAGACGATGGTCGAAGACCAGAGGTCTTCACGTCGTTTGGGTAATTACTGATGATCTTGATTGGGCTGTACACCCAAGAAGATGGAAACAGTTGGTGATCGTCCAGACGTACATGGAGATCGATGGATATGCGGGGTACTAGGTGCCTCCGGTTTCGTTCAGACCCAGAACGGACTTGTAAATGGACTATGTGTCTGACATTGAATTTTAGTCCGTGTGATTGATCTCTATTAAATATATATCTGTTTGGCGGCGGAGAATTTATTCTCTTGCTTAACGCCCTTCTCTGAGACGTACGAGCTCAGGGGTTATATATTGATGGATATCAAACGCATGGAGTGAATTGCCTATGTGGCATGCCTAAGTGGCAAATGATCAAGGCTTCTGTTGAAAAGCAAAGTCTTGTGGTTGATGATCAAAGCACGGCCTTTGTGGCATAGCTTTGTGTAACGTTGATTCGCGAGCTTCACACCCGGTATGAACCAAAAACGGGAGAGGACGTCAGGGAGGGCATGCGTTTCTTTCTAGCTAGAAGTGGCATCAGTGGTTTTACACGCCCTGACGAGTTTGACTTATGTGGTTGTTGCTGTTGCGAGGCGCCTCGGTTTGATCGGACGATCCGGGTCCGATGGAGTCATTCGTTGGCTCATTTACGCCCCATAGGGCGGGGAAACGCATGTTCAGGATTTAAGTTTAATCCACATCGGTGGACCGGCCCTGAGGATCAAAGGGTCGATGCGCTCTGACCCTGAGGCTCGGGCTAGACAGTCTCGAAGTCGGTGAGGACTATCTTTTGCCTCGGTTCATAGATGGAAATCCAATTTCCAAATACGTGACTTTGCGATTTTGATTGTATAACCTATATATGGCGACATAGTGTTATGGGGCATTCATGCCGCCTATGATTGATACTTATGATTTGAAGTTGTTTTATACACTATACACTTATTATAGTATCAAATGATTTCTTTTAAACGTATCAAGCATTCTTGGCTATTATAAGGTAAAAACCCTATCCCCCGGCTTGCGTTGCATTGTGTGATAGGACCTGGGTCTTATAATAGCTTCATTTTTCTTTATTTAGCGTTGCGCTGTTGATTTATGCACTGGTATTCTTGGGAGGAAACCCGTTCCGTGTTATACGGCGTGGTCCCTTGATTTGCCGAACTTTAAAAATAAAGATCAATAACTGTTTTAGTTCTCACATCAGTCACATGACTGACCTGGAGTTTATTGTTTTAACCTAAACTCTGGGTGCCCTTATTTTGACACGGGCAGCTAGTAGTTTTGGTTTTGCAGATTTATATTCACAGGATCCTGGTTTACAGCTGGAACGATATCCGGAAAGCTTTGTATCCGTATATCTCCTTCTAGTTGTGGATTGTATTATTTTCCGCTGCTATGTATTTAAATGTAATTTAAATCTCTGATATTTCTGTGTAATATTTATTCATTTCTACTCTGTATATTCTTGTAATCTGATGCATTGTTGTAATATACAATGAAATGTTCTTTTGTATGCGTTCTGTTGTGGCTTGTTCTCGAACTATCCGCCACTTTCCTTTACGGGGAAGTTACGGGTTTTTACATAGGTCCTATAGGACCGGGAAACGTGTGTTCAGGATTAACTAATCCGCAACTCGTATGGTGGAACGGCCTTGCAACTTTCCAAGGGTTCACTGCGGGGGATCCTGAGACATTAGCTACAGTGTCTCGAATCGGTAAGGAGCTCCTCCCTAGCCTTGACTCATGATGGAAAGCCAATTTCCAATACGACCTCATGCGGTTTTGATTGTATTACTAGTATAGAGGCATAGTAGTATGGGATACTATTCTTCCTAGGATTGATACATTATGATTGAAATTGTTTTTGAAACATATATACACTAATAATAATATCAAATTCGTTTTATCGTACCAAGCATGTTTAAACATCATAAGGTAAAACCCTATCCTCCGGTTTGCGTTGCAATGTGTGATGGGACTTGGGCCTTATGATGGTTTCATTTTTCCAAAAAGCATTGCGATGTTTTACGATTTACTCAAAGTTATGCACGACAATCCATTGGAATAAACCCGTTCCGCGTTAGCGGCGTGGTCCTTGGATTTGCCCTATTATTGTTAAATTAGTCAAGTTAGATTTCTCATACCAGTCCCATGACTGACTCGTAGTTTGTTTCACTTTGCAAACTCGGGTGCCCTCTTTTCCACATGGGCTGTCGAGTAGCTTTTTGCATATATTTATCTCTTGAGCAGGATTCTGGATCGAAGCCTAAAGCTGTGTCCAGAGCATAGAAGTCTTCCGCTGTTTATTGTATTTAATTTATTGAAATTTATCTTCCGCTGTAATTTTATTCGATGTACTCTGATATTCTGTACTGTGATGTAACATTATTATGATGTTTATAAAAGTCTGATGTTGTTGTTCTGATGTTGTTGTATTCCCAAAGTTAAAGTATTCGTGGATTTCCAACCTTTGGGTCAGACTTGTGTGGTTTATGGTCGATCCAAAGAGCGGGAATTTACGGGTCTTTACAGTTAAATTATTCGACAACAATTCACGCTAAACACATTCAACCATCAAATATCACATAAACTGAGGAAATTCAGTTTATTTCCATTTCATATCATTTATAATATTTTATCATGATTTATCGCTATTTTTGTTTATTTAAAAATAGCCATTTCATTCAAATGACGCTTCAGGCCATAATGCGGCCATGGCACTGTTTTTCTTTAGATTTGATTTACACATATATGAAAATCTAACTGTTGGATCTTTACAAAATTTATATCATTAGAAAGATATTTTAAAAAGGAATCCAACGGTTCTAGTTTTGGGAAAATCCGACGATCGGATCTCCCGGTACACTCGTTTGAAGTTTCGATTTCAAAATACGAACTGCAGCGTCATTATTCGATTAAATTTAATTATATATATATATATATATATTTATATTTAATCGATTTTGGCGCTGTTTTCCTTCAGATTTTAATTAAACATTCCAGACAATCCAACCTTTGGATTTTCACAAAAGTGGGTATCGTTGGGAAGATATTTCCAAAGCGAACCCAACGGTTTCGATTTCGGGAAAAA
Source organism: Allium sativum (assembly GCA_030737875.1). Classification (NCBI taxonomy): domain Eukaryota; kingdom Viridiplantae; phylum Streptophyta; class Magnoliopsida; order Asparagales; family Amaryllidaceae; genus Allium; species Allium sativum. Next base: position 453,423,318 of record CM060915.1, on the reverse strand, counting down.
TCCAATGGTCGGATCTCCCGCACTAATCGTTTGAAATCACGGTTTCAAAACACGAACTGCAACTTCGTTATGCGATATATTTTAATTATATTTTTATATATATAAATAGAAATCGATTCTTCGATTTCAAAACCATCTTCACTTCACTTTTTTGATAAAAACGATATTTTTATCCAACAGATATTTATTTCAACATGATTAACATAGAAATGTGTTTATTTTATGCTCTTATATTTTATCTTTTGTAAATAAATAAATATTACTTTGGGTATTTTTGGTGTATTTTCACAAGTTATCAATAAATGTCTCATTCATTTCAATTAAAGGCCAATTTCAAAGAAAAAGCTACTACTCCATATTAACGCTATCTCAATTGCAAAAGAAGTTGTAGCTCACATTTAATTTGGCGCAATCCTCTCCAAGAATTCAAATCCAATCAATCACATTTAATTTCCATGCAAAGAGAAAGGGACGGCCTTGATTACAAATCTCCAATTAAGCATATGCTTATCTTCCTGCTGAACATGACACACATAAAAAGGAATACATTGATTACAATTTTTCAAATCAAGCACCATGAAAGGAATATTCCATTATCTGTGGAAAGAATTTATATCATTCTTGGCCTTATTATTTTCATAGAAAGGGGACTACATTCTTATAAATACACCTTGTATCCATTGTAAATACGATCACAAATTTCCTGTATTCTATTCTCTATTAATAAAGCTCTCTTTTCTTTTAATTCAGTAATTTTTATTTTCATGGCAATATGTGTTGCCTAGTCAATTAGATTTGCTAGAACACAATTGCTATTGCAATTTTAATATTCATTAATGATTGACCGTCTAATTAGATTCAGCGGTAATCCTAATTTTATTTTCCTGTTAATTTATTTCTATTCTGCAATTTTATTTCCCGCAATCTGTTTTATTTTTAATCATTGAATTGATTATAGATTCGATTAGATTCAAATCTACAGTTAATTCAATTGCAGTTTTACTTGTTTTCATTGATAATTACAACTTTAGTTATCGGTTCAATTAGATTTGTTCTGAACTGAATTGTAATTTCAATTTTATCCCATCTTCAAGATTTGTCTAACTCGCCTAAGAGATTAGATAAATAATTTGATTTTAATCAACCTCCCTGTGTTCAACCTGCATACTACACATCTGTGCGCTTGCAATATTTATTTTAAAATTCGGGCTTTTCTAGTTCATAGGAAAGCGACGAGCACAACACATGAATTTTGCTTATTTTATTTCCACACAGGAATTTCTATTCAACACATGAATTTGGTTTATTTTATTTCCACACAGGAATTTCTATTCAATACATGAATTTCTATTCAATACATGAATAATTTCTATAGTTTATATATATAATAAAAATGTGATTTTTATTGCAAAACATTTTATTTCAAAACACGATTATTTTATATAGTTTATATATAAGGTAAAAATGTTATTTTTATTGCAAAACAATTTATGTCAAAACATGATTATTTTATATAGTTCATATATAAGGTAAAAATGTTATTTTTATTGCAAAACAATTTATTTCAAAACATGATTATTTTATATAGTTTATGTAAGGACCCGTAACTTCCCTGTGAAGGAAAGAGCGGATACTTTGAGAACAACACACAATTGAACGCAGACGGAAGAACATTTCATTGTTATTACAACAATTCCATCAGATACAAGAATATACAGAGTATAAATGCATAATTTACATTCGATAAATATCAGAGATTACAATAAATTACATAGCAGCGGAAAAATATACAAAACACAACTGAAAGTGATACACGGATACAGAGCTTTCCGAGCATCGTTACAGCTGTAAATCAGGATCCTGTGAATATAAATATGCAAAACCAAAACTACTAGCTGCCCGTGTCGAAAATAGGGGCACCCAGAGTTTAGGTTAAAACAATAAACTCCAGGTCAGTCATGTGACTGGTTTGAGAACTAAAACAGTTATTTAAAACTTTACATTAAAAGAGAGTAATTCAAGGGACGACGCCGTATAACACGGAACGGGTTTCCTCCCAAGAACACCTGTGCATAGAATAAACAACGCAATGCTTTTTCGAAAAATGAAGCTATTATAAGACCCAGGTCCCATCACACAATGCAACGCAAGCCGGAGGATAGGGTTTTCCCTTATAATAGCCAAACATGCTTGGTACGTTTAAAACAAATCATTTGATACTATAATAAGTGTATAGTGTCAAAACAATTTCAATCATAAATATAAATCATAGACGGCATAAGCGCCCCATCCCACTATGTCGCCATACTAGGCTCTACAAATAAAACCGAAATACACGTATTGGAAATTGGATTTCCGTCATGAGTCGAGGCAAGGGGCAAGCTCCTCTCCGATTCGAGACACTCTAGCAAATGTCCCAGGATTACACACTCTAGGCAACCCTTGGATCTTCAGGGCCGGTCCTCTCTTACGTTTAAGGATTGGCAATTCCTGAACACATGTTTCCCGGTCCTTACAGACCTAAAATCGAGGCGCCTCATCCAACAACCACATAGGCGAAAAGTATATAAATGTCAGGGCTGGTAAGTCACTGACACCACCAAAGCTAGAAAGAAACGTCGTGCTTTCCCTGCAGTCCTTAACCCGTTTTTGACTCATACCGAGGTGTGAGGCTCGCGAATTCACGTTATACACAAAGCTACGCCACAAAGGCCGTGCTTTGATCATCAACCACAAGACTTTGCTTTTCAACAGAAGCCTTGATCCATGCAACTCTGCGTGCCACACAGGAAATTCATGCCATGCGATTGATATCTATCGATATATAACCTCTAAGCTCGTACATCTCAGAGAAGGGCCTTAAGCAAGAGAATAAATTCTCCACCGCCAAACAGATATATATTTAACAGAAATCAATCAACATAGAATAAAATCCAATGTCAGACACACAATCCATTTACAAGTTCGTTCTGGGTCTGAACGAAACCAGAGGCACTTTCCTCGCATATCCATCGATCTCCAAGTACGTCTGGACGACCACCAACTGATTCCCTCATCTTGGGTGTACAGCCCAATCAAGATCAACAGTAATCACCCAAACGATGTGAAGACTTATGGTCTTCGATCACCGCCTTCATCTTTGACTTATCGTCGAATCGGTTATTCAGAATGGGAATAAACCCGGCCTTTCTGAATAACCCGCGTATATAGTAAACAAATGTTACACAAACACAACATACGCCTCATTCCAATTCATTAGTCACTAACTGTAAATCAGTAAGAGAGCAATTCCCCAAATATCAACCACGAAGGCCGAAACCAACATCAGATCAATACCCAGGAAACCATTCTTCTTAACTAACCTACAGCTAGTTTCTAAATTTCAATTCTTAGGGAAAGGTTCCCATTAATTTTATCAAAGATAAATTCTTTAAATTTATTCTTTAATCTTCCTTTGGATGTCATTTCAAACCAAATTATGGTTTTCCAAACTAGTCGAGATTAGCGAACCACACCGAAGTAATTATTTATTTTATTTCCCAATCCCAACCTATTCATCCCATGAAGCAAAACTGGTAATACTCCATATCTAATACCGCGGTGTTATCGGTAAAATTAATTACCATTTCACGTTCAAATCTAATTAAAGATTTAACTATCGCTTTGGAGCAAAACTGGTAATACTCCATCCTCGCTCACTTTCTAAATTTGATAATTTAAATTATCAATTCACATTTCAATCTAATTGCAGATTCATTAAAACTCCTTTTTCTGGGTTAAAGAACTAATGTTATTTAAAACACAGTTCACGACAAACCTAAATCACATTCTATTTATTATCAGGATAAAGAACAAGTGTTATTTAAAACACCCTTCACGATAAACCCACAAATCAATTCTATTTAAAACCCATTTCAAATCCAATTTATTTATTTAAAAATAAATGGGTTTTAATTTTAGTTTAAAACTAGTTCATTTCGATAAAAATCTATTTTTATCTTTCCAAATATGGAGTTTTTCATCCCAATTTTTCCCAAATCATTTCTTATGATTCTACACAAATTATTACTATTTTTAATAATTTTATCAAGGGCCGTACAGTCGATTTCCATAAACGGCCATCGAACTGCACTTACAACGACCTTTTCCAAATTTATTTGGACGTATTTCCAAATCCAACCGTTAGATTTCAAATTTCTAATATTCGTTAGAAAGCTCTTTTCGATACGAACCCAACGGTACCGGTTTTAGGAGAATCCGACGGTCGGATCTCCCGTAATGTCCGTTCGAAATCAATGGTCGAAATTCACGAACTACCACGGCGCGGCGCGTTCTATTCAGGCCATTATATATATATATATATATATATATATATATATTATATATATTTCGTCGATTTCTATTTAAAACGAATTTTATAAATAGTTTCAAATTTGTTTCTAAAACAATTTCAACCTTCATTTCCAATTCAATTCGAATTTCAATTCATTCTATATTCAATTCAATTCAATTTGGTTTATATTTAATTCAATTCGAATTTGCTTTATATTCAATTCAATTCGAATTTTCTTTATATTCAATTCAATTCGAATTTGCTTTATATTCAATTCAATTCGAATTTGCTTTATATATATTCGATTTTTATCTCTTTTCAATATTCATTATAAAAACGAATATAATCGATATAAATATCGTTCGCGTCAAAATAACGCATCTCTAATCAACACGGCTATATATTTCAATAAATCCATTATTTTATTCAATAAATGAATATTTATTCTATTCAATACGTGAATCTATATTTTTTTCAACACATGACTAATCTCAACGAATGAGTACTGTCCACGTGTGACTATTTTTGTTATTCAATATCTTTTATAAAAATTGTGGTATCTATCGTTTGATTTAAATCAGACTCCAACCGTAAATTAGTAAGAGTACGATTCCCTAAATATTAACCCCGAAGGCCGAAACCAACATCAGATCAATATCCCGGAGACCACTCTTCTAAACTATTTTCCAGTTAATTTCTAATTTTATATATGATAAAGATGTAAATTTTATTGTTAAAATATTTCGTTCAACACATGACTAATCTCAATGGATGAGTACTGTCAACACATGAACCTTTATTTTATAAAGAAGTTAGTTTCTAATTCTATATATAATAAAGATGTACATTTTATTGTTAAAATTTTTCGTTCAACACATGACTAATCTCAACGGATGAGTACTATCAACACATGAACCTTTATTTTATAATATTCTTTATTTTCTAAATTTGAATGAGGCCCAATCAATTACCATATAAAGTTAATTATATGGATTCCATACAACACATGTATATAATAGCAACGATAAATAATCAACCATCATCCAAAGTGCACTACACTGTATAAGCATCAAATATAGATATCTAACGGTCAATCAATCGATCGACATACAACTAATTATTGGGATTAGTGTATGCCGTATTTTATCCCAATACCCGTGTGGGGTTTCAAATCAACAAACACGGATTTTTATTTGTGCAGTTGGGCGATGTGTAAAATTATCGTCCCAATCAATATCAGTCAAATCAGTGTATATAAACAAATCGACCGATTTGTTTATAATTATTTATTTATTCACATTCGCGTTAAAATTATATTTTTAACGATAATTAATTTATTTCAACCATCTACTTTTTATCATCGATTTCACATCAACAATACAAACAAATTTCACAACACATCAATCAAATAAACAAGCCATCCATGGTCTGTGGATGACGGGTGTCGGGTGCTGCTAAGCACCGTCTGCATCCTAGTATATATATAACTAGAAAAAGGAATTTAGAGTGAGAGGTTCTCACCGACTAGCTAAAGCAAACGCCACGACTCTTCTTATGTAGAAATCTTCGTTGTGCTCGCCTTTTTGCCAATTTCACTGCCCGTAGTCACTACATATATAAAAGTCACATTTTTATATTTTTGCTATATATATAAAAATAACATTTTTATACTACTACTATATAGATAAAAATTCTATTTTTACACCGCTACTATATTAATAAAAATTCAATTTTTACATCGCTACTATATAGATAAAATTTCTATTTTTACACCTCTACTATATAGATAAAAATTCTATTTTTATATCGCTATTCTCTATATAAAGATTTCGCCTTTTCAAATATAAAGATTAAATTTTTTCAAATATAAAGATTAAATTTTTATATTCTCTATTATATAGAAATTTTATTTTTCTTCTTTCTATGATATAAAAATCATATTTTTATATCGTTGCTAATATAAAAATTATATTTTTAATCTACTTTCAAATATATATAAAAAACGATTTTTATACTTCCTTCTCCTATTTAAAAATCCGATTTTTATATGCCTTTTACATATATGAAAATACGATTTTTATACTTAAAGATCGAATCTTTACAATATTTAAAATTTCTAACTTTATCATAATAAAATTCGGTTTTACTATAATAATAAATAAATAAATAAATAAATAAATAATCAGTTTTATTCCAAGAAATAAATAAAACAATGCAAAGAAATAAAACTCACATTTTGAAAAGGAGGAGGGGGTGTTTTCACGTCGAGTGTTGCCTTCGAGGAGGGGGGGCTGTCAGGATCGGAGGTGGCAGCGGAATGGGTCAGCGGTGGTCGAGCTGGTCGGGCAATGGCCGGAGGAGGGTGAGGTGGAGGCATAGGCGGGTTTGGGCATCAGGCGGTGGGCTCCTTCGATGTGGGGGTTCGAGCGTTGGAGCTTGTGCCAAAGGAGAGGGAGGGGAGGGAAAACGGAGCGGGTGCGCCGCCTGAGAGAGGAGCGGTCTGCCGCCTCCAGCGGTGGTGGTCTGGCAGAGGGCGGCACCCTTCTAGGGTTTAGCAGGTTTTTTTTTGATTCGTTTGACTGTAAAGAAGAAAGAGGGAGGGAGAGGTGAGAGAATATATAGTTTATAATATTTTAATTATTTACTTATCCCTTTAAAGTTGACTTTTCATTTCGACCTCAAAACGAGACCCACCGCCTGTCGTCCATAGCTAATTACCCCCATTCCGAACACAATGGGATATGTATCGTAGGTTGATTCGATCGTTTCGATCAGTTTTTGTCAAAATCAACATATAACTCTATATATTAAATTTAAACGCGCATTTCAATTTACTGGGGCCACATACTAACAAGAAAAATTCCAGAAAAATATTTTCTAGCTTCGTATTGACGATACGGTTCTAACAAAACTAATTTCATCGAATTCTGAGACCGTTGGAAAAATGGTCATTTTCCAGTCGATTAAAATCAACTGAAACTGGTCCTACGCGTTTTCCTTTGCCACGCTCACATATAGATTCGAAAAATTATGAAAATTGGAATCTAGCAATAACTTGACATCACGGACCCAACAAAAGTGGTTTCGTCGAAATCCGAGGTCGTTTGCAAAATTCCCATTTTTAAGGGTCTGAATTCCATAGCGACTATTCTGAATTTTCAACTGGACATATCTTTTGATCCCCGCTATGAAATTTTGATTTTTCGGATTCGTTGGAAAGATATTCCCAAATAGATCCTATTATTTTTGGTTTCGTTAAAATCCGGTTTATTTTGCACCCGGTACATTCAATTGAAGTTTGAAATCGAATTATCAAAATACCGCGCCATTTTCAATTCCTTTTATAATTATATATAATTATTTATATTCTAATGACGACGTATATAATATATACGTTCTCGTCCTTATTATTTAAATAATTCATTTTAAATATTCAAAATTCGCTAAAATAAAAATTTTAAACTAGCTCGCATTTCCGGGTTATTACAATCTCCCCCACTTTCTTTGTTTTCGTTACAGCTTAAGTTCTTCAACTTTTCAGTTTCTAAGAACTTTTCAAAATTTTCAAAAATTTGGCTAACACCCTAAATTTTCGAAAAATTTCGCCATAACCTCCCCTGCACTGGGAGCACCGGGAAAATCCCGAAATTGCCATACAGGCCCTCTGATCTCAAAAAGAAAAAGAAAAAGCCAAGCGGCTAGCCAATAGGCTCATAAAATCATCATCACCCAAACAAAACAGTAAATTATAGTAAACATGTACCTATTTGTCGGGCAAACAAATTTTATTTTCTGCTCTAGCCTCCTTGCTATGACCTGTTCAATGTAAGTACATGTATATGCAAGCAAATGCGTCTAATTTTCAATACAGTTCAATATTTGATTCAATTAGGCTAAATGGTTCAAAATTATTAAACAAATAAACAAACAACGCAAACATCAATCAATTAGTGAATTATCGTTTCAAATTCATAACTTTGATACATATATACAGAAAATCATGTTTTTGATGCCAATTCACAACAATAAATGTATCTATATAAGTTTTGGTTCTCACACCAGTCTAATGGAAATATATAGAAATCACACCTTCGAAACACAAACATAAGTTCTGATGATGATCGATCAATCATTAGAACCATCTCCGGGTGTCTAGAATGTGATTCTATATCTATCCAGTATATTAAAACTTCGAATATACGTTCATGACGCGTATATGCAAAATCTTTATATATTGGATTGTCCAAATTCAAAATAAATAAATATTCAAATACGTATACTTGAATTTAACTTTCAAAACAAAATTGTTTTCAATTGAAAAATATACTCTTCACACTCGTTCTAGGATACTACTGATCCTATCTCTAACGAGTCATTCTAATTGGATATTACTAATCCAATATCTGATGAATTCTTTCGTATGGTTCTAATGTGTCTTGTTCTCTAGCTTTGTAAACCAAAGCTCTTGTAACACCCCGAATTTCAATTAATACTAATGGTTAGAAATTAAAGTATAATTAATCTCAAATGTGAGAACCAGGGGAAACGGGCTACGTCATTGCGTTCGTCTCGGGAAAATACGCGAAATAGAGTCTGAGTTTTCGAGAATCGGAGTCCGTATGGCCCGGTTATGGCTCAAAGAAGTTTTTAGAAAATTTAAATTTAAATTTCAGCTCTAACACAAGTTTGGAGCCAAAAGAGGAAAGGGGGGGGAAAATTCCCGCCTAGCCCCGTGTCGACAGGCATGTCGACAGGGGTGTCGACAGGGGTGTCGACAGCCCTGTCGACAGGGGTGTCGACACAGGGTGTCGGCTCTGTGGATCTGGGTGCACCAGGTCTGGTCTTGGCTGAGTCTAGGGCCATGTTCTAGAGGGTTCCGAAATCTAAGGGTCCTAATCTAATCTAGGGTTAATCTAAGGGCCTAAAACACTACCTAATCCTATAAATAAGACCCTAACCTAGCCCTAAATCATCATTAATCTATCATACAACTAAACTATGGCAAAATGCTAGCTCTAATGGCCTCCACTAATGTATGAAGAGGGTTGCATGCTAATCACTCTCTAATCAACCTCTAATCCCTTCTTAGCATCTTAATCTTCTTCATTTGGTGTGCAAAATTTGCTAGTTGTGAGTTTCTATCACTTTGATGATCTTTTGGTAAACTAAGTAGATGAGATGTGATGGGATTTATGGTTTTGTATGTGGATTAATGAGTCTTGAATCATATGATATGATGTTAGCATTAATCTTATGTTTATGCATGTTGAGTATGCAAGTTTATGCAAGTTTAATATGATGTATGTCACGTTTGCATGATGCTAAATATGCAAGTTACATGTTTGTTAATATGCAAGTTACATGTATGTAAATATGCAAGTTACATGTTTGTTAATATGCATGTATGTAAATATGCAAGTTACATGTTTGTTAATATGCAAGTTACATGTATGTAAATATGCAAGTTACATGTTTGTTAATATGCAAGTTACATGTATGTAAATATGCAAGTTACATGTTTGTTAATATGCAAGTTACATGTATGTAAATATGCAAGTTACATGTTTGTTAATATGCAAGTTACATGTATGTAAATATGCAAGTTACATGTTTGTTAATATGCATGTATGTAAATATGCAAGTTACATGTTTGTTAATATGCATGTATGTAAATATGCAAGTTACATGTTTGTTAATGTGCAAGTTACATGTATGTAAATATGCAAGTTACATGTTTGTTAATATGCAAGTTACATGTTTGTTAATATGCAAGTTCATGATGACACATTATGCAAGTCTATGAGTTAATATGCAAGTATGTTATGCAAGTGAATATGTAAGTTATGTGACATATTATGTGCAAGTTATGTGACATGTTATGCAAGTTCATATGCAAGTTATGTGTTTGTTATTATGCAAGATGGCACCTTTGAAACATGTTCATTCATATGCAAGTTGACACCTTTTATATGTGTTATATCATGTGAACGAAATTACGTGGGAACGATGGGGTAATTAAATGCATAAGTTAATAAGATTGTATGAAATTAATATAATTATGCATAACATAAAATAAATGAACATAGTATGGGAATTTGCCTATTTAGTTAGGTGTACCCATACTATGTGTTGGGAATTTACCTATTGAGTTAGGTCTACCCCATGGGAATTTACCTATTGAGTTAGGTCTACCCATGTTAAGAAAAACTTGATTAATTAGGGATAATTAATATAAAATTATGAGGGTGATTAATTAGTTGTAATTAATTGACTAAGACACGAGGTTGGACTCAGTTGTAGCGTAAAACTGCCCGGACCCAACCGGCTTAACCAGTTGCTACAAATGTTAGCCCAATGTGAGAGGTCTTAGGCACAAACTAAATACGTGATTAATGTAAAGACACGAGGTTAGACTCGGTTATGACATAAGGCTGCCCGGACCCAACCGGCTTAACCAGCGGTCATAAAAGACAGTCTAATGTGAGAGGTCTTTACAAAGGTTACGATCCTAATTAATTAATTAAGAAACACTTAACCACATTAGCATGTAGAGGGACATGAGGGGTTAAGTGGGTGCTTGGGTGGCATGAAGAAATCTAGTGGTTGCCTTGGGTGGCAATAGAAAATACGATTAGAATACTTAACCAAAATGGAAACATGTAATTAAACATGATTAAAGGGTTAAGTGGGATACACTAGAAAAAGGGACAAGCTTAGGTGGGTAGCTTGTGGGAGGCCCATTTCAACCAGTAACCCATACGTATCTTTGTGGGCTCGACCCATGTCGAGGACGGGACACGCATACTGGGCTTGACTATAAGAGGCTAAAACGGGTTAGCGGTGGCAACGCAAGTCCAACGGGCTTCATATGCGTGAGTGGGCCCGGGCTGGTAAGTAAGCCGTTGTTGCATCGTGTAGATATAAGCCGTGCACCGTTATTTATATCGGGTTGCCACGTTGGGGAATGGTACACCCCATGGTGGGGCCAGCACGGGTATCTACGTTAGGGAGCCGATCGAATGGGGAATGGTGTGTACACCTAGTGGATTGTAGGGCCCAGTGGCGTCTACTTGGTCACCTAGGGGTACGCAAGTACTATTAAGTTAATTTTATAAGTCCATGGGTAGGATCAACCTTTAAGTTAGGATAGACTGGTGTGGTGCAGTTTAGTAATTTACCTTAGGAAGGGTAGATGCGTCTTTATCCTTTTATCTTAGCTTAGCTGATTGCTTAGTGTAACCGTTCATCCCCATGTGTTACCGTATATCAGGTCATGTCTTCTCTGTTTACTTTAACGATTGTATTGTTAAAGTTATAGGACTCGCTCAGACTTATGTCTGACCCCGTTGTTTTTTTATCTTTTTCCCAACCCTCAGGTCCTACGGTGGATCCTGGCAGTAGTGGAGCTTGATCGGATTGCTGTTCCAGTCTTTAGGAGCTTGGATAGATGTAAAGCTCCAGTTATCCAGTTATCTTTTCTTTTGACTTGGCTATTGTATGAGAGTGGGATTATGTTCTTCTTTATTTTGATGGATATTGTACTTGACTTTCATTGTGGTTTTATGATGTAACCAGACATGTTTTACTTCCGCTGTTATGAGATGATGTTTTAAATTTCAAGTACTGTTTATATCTGTCTTGTTGTAATTTTTCTGTTCTATATTCACTAAAATACTCCACCGATGCTATGGCATTCCCTTAGTGAGTGACCATAGCGGGAGTGGGGTGTTACACGTGGTATCAGAGCTTAAGGTTACCAGAACAGATAAAATTTTTGAGAAAAACTATTTTCTAAGAGTATTTTCGAAGAAAGTATTTTCAAAAGCATGTCTTTTAAGAGAAAAGTTTTTGGAAAAGAAAAGCATAATCCCCAATAGCCATATCTTTATCTTTCGGAATCTCCTTTTTGAATCTTTCCTCTTTCGTTTCAGCATGGCTGAAGATCTTAACATCCCGGAGGGTTTAGTTATACCACTATGGTATAGAAGGTTACAAGAGGCTAGGGCCGCGGCTGCGGGTCCAGCCAATGCTACTACACCAGAGGCAACCGTTCCTCCTCCTCAGCCTAGAGTGGATAATTTTGCTAAGGTTTGCAAGGAGTTCAAGGCTATAGGAGGAAAACCTTTTCTAGGTTCAGAGACTTTCGTAGAGGCTAGAGATTGGCTTAAGGAAGTGGAGGAGTTGCTAGATATCTTTGAAGTGGAAGAGGGAAAGAAAGTCAAGTTGGCGGCTTGGTTAATGAAGGGAGAGGCCTCATTCTGGTGGGAGGTCACTAATGGAGAACGCCCTGTTGACTCTTGGGCAGATTTTAAGCAAAGGTTTGGGGCTAAGTTTTTCTCAAGGGCGGAAGAGAATCTGTTTATGGAGAAGTTCTTGAATTTGAAGCAAGGGAATCTCACGGTGAAAGAATATGTCAACAAATTCAATCAATTAGCAAGGTTTGGTATAGAGTTGGTGAATACACCGGAGAAGAAGGCTTTGAGGTTCGTTAGAGGCTTGAACGAACCATTGCAAGGAATAGCTATGACTCACATTCCTATGGGGGCCACCTTTGAGAAACTTGTCTACATGGCACTTATGCATGAGGATGATAAGAATTCTAAGGCACCAGAGAAAAAGGGGGATCAGAAGAAACCGCAACAACAACAACAACAAGGAAAGGGTGGAAAAGGCAATGGTGACAAGAAGAAGACGAAGAAGAAGTGCTTTAATTGTGGGACACCAGGTCACCTCAGCAAGGATTGTCGCAAAAAGAAGAAGACCGGTTGCTTTCATTGTGGTGAAGCAGGGCATCTTGTGAAAAACTGCCCAAAGAAGGGGCAGAAGACGGGGTCTACCTCAGGAGGTCAGGTGCAAGCTCTTATGGCGCCACCTCAGTCAGGGGGGCAAGTTCAGGTTCTCTCAGTTCCACCGATTCAGCAGAGAGGTAGAACTATCTCCGTTGAAAGTCTGGTTTTTCTATTTGATCATCCAGTTCGTACTTTGTTTGACTCTGGCGCATCGCATTCTTTTATCTCATCATCATTAGTTGAGTCACTGCACTTAGACACCAGTCTAGTTGATGATCCCTTGGTTGTTTCAAACCCAATTGGGGGCTCTATATATCTGTCTATGATATGTTTGGGTTTGAAGATTTCTATACTTAGTGTTGAGTTTAGATGTGATGCTTTTGTATTGGGCTTCACGGGCTATGGGTTGATTTTGGGCATGGACTGGTTATCCAGTAATGGTGCCGTTCTTGATTGTGAAAGGAGAGTTGTCAGGCTTATGACCCGCTTGGGTAATACTCTCGAGATCTCTTGTAATCCCATGGAATCTGTTCTTCTAAGTTATCTTGAATCGCTCGATGCTTCGGTCGAGAGTTTGCGTTCTGTCAGAGTAGTCCGGGAATATCCGGATGTGTTTGAAGAAGTGAAGGATTTGCCTCCGAAGCGGGAGATAGATTTCCGAATTTATTTGGTGGATAATGCCAAACCAGTGTCTTTGCCAGTGCGCCACATGGCTCCTCGTGAGAGAAGAGAACTTCATAAGCAAGTAGGGGAGTTGCTTGAGAAGGGGTTCATAAGGCGAAGTATATCGGAGTGGGGAGCTCCAGTAGTGTTTGCCACGAAGGCGGATGGGTCCCTCAGACTTTGTGTGGATTATAGAGAACTTAATAAGCTCACGAAGAAGAATAGACACCCATTACCAAGAATAGATGATCTCTTTGATCAGTTGGTTGGCGCCTCAGTGTTTTCGCAAATGGACTTAGCTACAGGATTTCATCAGTTGAGAGTGGCGGAGGACAGTATAGAAAAGACTGCTTTCCGGACTCCGGATGGTTTTTATGAGTGGCTAGTGATGCCATTTGGGTTGACAAACGCCCCTGCATACTTTGTTGATTTAATGAGTAGAGTGTTCAGAAGGTATCTGAATAAGTTTGTGGTAGTCTTTGTGGATGACATCTTGGTCTTTTCCAAGAGTGAAGAAGAGCATGCCTTTCATCTCAAGGAAGTGTTGGAGACTCTTCGAGCACATAGTCTTAAAGCTAAATTCTCTAAATGTCATTTTTGGAGAAGAGAAGTGCGATTCTTAGGGCATGTGGTCTCTAAGGAAGGGATAGCTGTGGATCCCGCAAAGATAGTATCTATCCAGGATTGGAAAGTTCCTAGAAATGCTACCGAAGTAAGAAGTTTCTTGGGGTTGGCAGGATATTATAGGAAGTTCATCAAAGACTTCGCGAAGATATCAGCCCCATTAACCCGCTTGACGAAGAAGAATCGGGTTTTCTTATGGGACGTAGATTGTGATGATGCTTTCCGACGGTTAAAGAGAGCTTTGACCACCGCTCCAGTTTTAGTGCTTCCAGATGGGAGTAAGCCGTTTGTTGTTTATACCGATGCTTGTGGGACAGGATTAGGCGCAGTCTTGATGCAGGAGGGAAGGGTAATAGCCTATGGAGGGAGGCAATTGAGAGTGCATGAGAAGAATTACCCTACCCATGATCTAGAGTTGGCCGCGATTGTTTTCGCACTTAAGTCTTGGCGCCATTATCTTCTTGGTGAGAGATTCGAGTTGTTCACCGACCATAAATCATTGAAGTACTTATTCTCTCAGAAGGATTTAAACTTAAGACAGCAAAGGTGGATGGAGTTCTTAGCATCCTATGATTTCGAGATAGCATATACTCCTGGCAAGGGTAACGTGGTGGCAGACGCCTTGAGTAGAAAAAGGCTATCTTTGAGTCTATTGTTTGTGGAACGGCGAAGCTTGGAGTTTCTTTCTTTGTTCGACTTCAGACCTTCTGTTGACTTTGTACCTGGTTTGTTGGCATCGTTGGAGGTTAGACCTACTCTTTTGGGACGGATTGGCGAGGCTCAGCGAGACGACCCACAGTTGGTTGAGTTGGTAGAGAAGCTTATGAGGGGGGAGTCGTCCAGCCATTTGGGTAGATACACCATAGATGATAAGGGATGGTTGCATAGAGACGGTAGACTTTGTGTACCGCAAGATGAGGGTTTGAAGAAGGCTATTTTGGATGATGCACATCGTTCAAGAATGACTATTCATCCCGGTGGGGACAAAATGTACCAAGACATGAAGAGAGTTTTCTTCTGGGCCGGTATGAAGAAAGATGTGGCCGAGTATGTGGCTAGATGCTTAGTATGCCAACAAGTTAAAGCGGAGCAAAGGAAACCCGGTGGGTTGCTGCACCCATTGGAAGTTCCGCAATGGAAGTGGGATAGTGTCTCGATGGATTTCGTCGATGGGTTACCGAGATCGAGGAAGGGCAATACGGGAATTTGGGTTGTGGTAGATAGACTTACCAAGAGTGCCCATTTTATACCCGTAAAGAGTAAGAGGACCGCTCCATGGCTTGCTTCAGTCTATGTTAGAGAGATTGTTAGGTTGCATGGTGTACCATCCAGCATTGTGAGTGATCGAGATCCTATCTTCACTAGTGAGTTTTGGAGGAGTTTGCAAGAGGCGGTAGGGACTCAGTTGTGTTTGAGCACCGCATATCATCCTCAGACGGACGGTCAGACCGAGAGGGTGAACCGTATCTTAGAAGATCTCTTGAGGCTTTGTATCTTGGATTTTGGAGGTACATGGGAAGAACATCTTCCTTTGGTGGAGTTCGCATATAATAACAGCTTTCAGTCCAGTATTGGTATGGCTCCTTTCGAAGCTCTTTATGGAAGGCCTTGTCGATCTCCTACATGTTGGTGGGAATCTACGGAAAAGATCTTGCTTGGGCCAGATATGGTTAGAGAGACTTCAGAGAAGATTGATTTGATTCGAAGAAGGATGAAGGCAGCACAAGATAGACAGAAATCTTATGCGGATCAAAGAAGGACGGATCTTGAGTTTGAGGTAGGGGACATGGTTTTTGTCAAAGTATCTCCGTTGAGAAATGTTGTTCGCTTTGGGTCCATTGGGAAGTTAGCGCCGAGGTTTGTTGGGCCGTTTCCTATTAAGGAAAGGATTGGACGAATGGCATATAGGGTGGAGTTGCCCGACAGACTTAGTGGTGTTCATGATGTATTCCATGTATCACATCTGAGGAAGTGCTTACATGAGACCGCGGAGGTGGTAGAGCCGAGCTTGCTTAGAGATGTAGAGGTAGAGCGTGATGCGACGATTCGACGAGCTCCTACTCGCATCCTTGGGTCAGAGACTAGGAAGTTGAGGAACAGAGAAGTTCAGCTAGTGAAAGTGCAATGGGGAGATGACGAAAGCAATGCTACTTGGGAGACGGAAGCGAAGATGCGTTCTTTGTATCCATTTCTTTTTGAGAGTATGTCTTTTAACTTCTCCTTTATCGCTTGTCTAGTACTTATCTTATCTTTGGTATGTCCTCTCGTTAGTACTGTTTGACCTTTAGATAGGGTAAGCCTATGGTTGAAACATGTGTTTGAAACATGTTATGATTGATGGATGCATGTGGATGCAATTGGTTGCTAGTGGTTGCTTGTGGATGCATACACACAAACATTAGGCACTAGATCGGCTCAGACACTTCATATTGCATATTGCATAAATGGATGTGGTAGTTAGATTGGTGGATGTATCATGGTTGTGTTATCATATGGATGATGCATTTTTGTGTATGGTTGTGCACGCATGTAGAAATTTGTATGTGTCAATAGGGTTTCGCATACATATTGGATGCATGGCACTATCATGGTTTGCATTAAGGAGGTCGACTGAATCAGTAGACCGCCTGATTTTGCATTAGTATACGGACATATACACACACTTTCTGCATATGTTCATACATCATTAGAAGTTTCTAAGGATAATGGTTGCTTGTGGTTGATGGTTTAGTAGATGGTTGTTTGGTTGGTAGGATACGTTCTTCTTAACTTAGAGATTTCGAGGACGAAATCCTTTAAGTAGGGGAGAATGTAACACCCCGAATTTCAATTAATACTAATGGTTAGAAATTAAAGTATAATTAATCTCAAATGTGAGAACCAGGGGAAACGGGCTGCGTCATTGCGTTCGTCTCGGGAAAATACGCGAAATAGAGTCCGAGTTTTCGAGAATCGGAGTCCGTATGGCCCGGTTATGGCTCAAAGAAGTTTTTAGAAAATTTAAATTTAAATTTCAGCTCTAACACAAGTTTGGAGCCAAAAGAGGAAAGGGGGGGAAAATTCCCGCCTAGCCCCGTGTCGACAGGCATGTCGACAGGGGTGTCGACAGGGGTGTCGACAGCCCTGTCGACAGGGGTGTCGACACAGGGTGTCGGCTCTGTGGATCTGGGTGCATCAGGTCTGGTCTTGGCTGAGTCTAGGGCCATGTTCTAGAGGGTTCCGAAATCTAAGGGTCCTAATCTAATCTAGGGTTAATCTAAGGGCCTAAAACACTACCTAATCCTATAAATAAGACCCTAACCTAGCCCTAAATCATCATTAATCTATCATACAACTAAACTATGGCAAAATGCTAGCTCTAATGGCCTCCACTAATGTATGAAGAGGGTTGCATGCTAATCACTCTCTAATCAACCTCTAATCCCTTCTTAGCATCTTAATCTTCTTCATTTGGTGTGCAAAATTTGCTAGTTGTGAGTTTCTATCACTTTGATGATCTTTTGGTAAACTAAGTAGATGAGATGTGATGGGATTTATGGTTTTGTATGTGGATTAATGAGTCTTGAATCATATGATATGATGTTAGCATTAATCTTATGTTTATGCATGTTGAGTATGCAAGTTTATGCAAGTTTAATATGATGTATGTCACGTTTGCATGATGCTAAATATGCAAGTTACATGTTTGTTAATATGCAAGTTACATGTATGTAAATATGCAAGTTACATGTTTGTTAGTATGCATGTATGTAAATATGCAAGTTACATGTTTGTTAATATGCAAGTTACATGTATGTAAATATGCAAGTTACATGTTTGTTAATATGCAAGTTACATGTATGTAAATATGCAAGTTACATGTTTGTTAATATGCAAGTTACATGTATGTAAATATGCAAGTTACATGTTTGTTAATATGCAAGTTACATGTATGTAAATATGCAAGTTACATGTTTGTTAATATGCATGTATGTAAATATGCAAGTTACATGTTTGTTAATATGCATGTATGTAAATATGCAAGTTACATGTTTGTTAATGTGCAAGTTACATGTATGTAAATATGCAAGTTACATGTTTGTTAATATGCAAGTTACATGTTTGTTAATATGCAAGTTCATGATGACACATTATGCAAGTCTATGAGTTAATATGCAAGTATGTTATGCAAGTGAATATGTAAGTTATGTGACATATTATGTGCAAGTTATGTGACATGTTATGCAAGTTCATATGCAAGTTATGTGTTTGTTATTATGCAAGATGGCACCTTTGAAACATGTTCATTCATATGCAAGTTGACACCTTTTATATGTGTTATATCATGTGAACAAAATTACGTGGGAACGATGGGGTAATTAAATGCATAAGTTAATAAGATTGTATGAAATTAATATAATTATGCATAACATAAAATAAATGAACATAGTATGGGAATTTGCCTATTTAGTTAGGTGTACCCATACTATGTGTTGGGAATTTACCTATTGAGTTAGGTCTACCCCATGGGAATTTACCTATTGAGTTAGGTCTACCCATGTTAAGAAAAACTTGATTAATTAGGGATAATTAATATAAAATTATGAGGGTGATTAATTAGTTGTAATTAATTGACTAAGACACGAGGTTGGACTCAGTTGTAGCGTAAAACTGCCCGGACCCAACCGGCTTAACCAGTTGCTACAAATGTTAGCCCAATGTGAGAGGTCTTAGGCACAAACTAAATACGTGATTAATGTAAAGACACGAGGTTAGACTCGGTTATGACATAAGGCTGCCCGGACCCAACCGGCTTAACCAGCGGTCATAAAAGACAGTCTAATGTGAGAGGTCTTTACAAAGGTTACGATCTTAATTAATTAATTAAGAAACACTTAACCACATTAGCATGTAGAGGGACATGAGGGGTTAAGTGGGTGCTTGGGTGGCATGAAGAAATCTAGTGGTTGCCTTGGGTGGCAATAGAAAATACGATTAGAATACTTAACCAAAATGGAAACATGTAATTAAACATGATTAAAGGGTTAAGTGGGATACACTAGAAAAAGGGACAAGCTTAGGTGGGTAGCTTGTGGGAGGCCCATTTCAACCAGTAACCCATACGTATCTTTGTGGGCTCGACCCATGTCGAGGACGGGACACGCATACTGGGCTTGACTATAAGAGGCTAAAACGGGTTAGCGGTGGCAACGCAAGTCCAACGGGCTTCATATGCGTGAGTGGGCCCGGGCTGGTAAGTAAGCCGTTGTTGCATCGTGTAGATATAAGCCGTGCACCGTTATTTATATCGGGTTGCCACGTTGGGGAATGGTACACCCCATGGTGGGGCCAGCACGGGTATCTACGTTAGGGAGCCGATCGAATGGGGAATGGTGTGTACACCTAGTGGATTGTAGGGCCCAGTGGCGTCTACTTGGTCACCTAGGGGTACGCAAGTACTATTAAGTTAATTTTATAAGTCCATGGGTAGGATCAACCTTTAAGTTAGGAACGACTGGTGTGGTGCAGTTTAGTAATTTACCTTAGGAAGGGTAGATGCGTCTTTATCCTTTTATCTTAGCTTAGCTGATTGCTTAGTGTAACCGTTCATCCCCATGTGTTACCGTATATCAGGTTATGTCTTCTCTGTTTACTTTAACGATTGTATTGTTAAAGTTATAGGACTCGCTCAGACTTATGTCTGACCCCGTTGTTTTTTTATCTTTTTCCCAACCCTCAGGTCCTACGGTGGATCCTGGCAGTAGTGGAGCTTGATCGGATTGCTGTTCCAGTCTTTAGGAGCTTGGATAGATATAAAGCTCCAGTTATCCAGTTATCTTTTCTTTTGACTTGGCTATTGTATGAGAGTGGGATTATGTACTTCTTTATTTTGATGGATATTGTACTTGACTTTCATTGTGGTTTTATGATGTAACCAGACATGTTTTACTTCCGCTGTTATGAGATGATGTTTTAAATTTCAAGTACTGTTTATATCTGTCTTGTTGTAATTTTTCTGTTCTATATTCACTAAAATACTCCACCGATGCTATGGCATTCCCTTAGTGAGTGACCATAGCGGGAGTGGGGTGTTACAGCTCTGATACCAACTGTAAGGACCCGTAACTTCCCCATGAAGGAAAAAGCGGATACTTTGAGAACAACACACAAATGAACGCAGACGGAAGAACATTTCATTGTTATTACAACAATTCCATCAGATACAAGAATATACAGAGTATAAATGCATAATTTACATTCGATAAATATCAGAGATTACAATAAATTACATAGCAGCAGAAAAATATACAAGACACAACTGAAAGTGATACATGGATACAGAGCTTTCCGAGCATCGTTCCAGCTGTAAATCAGGATCCTGTGAATATAAATCTGCAAAACCAAAACTACAAGCTGCCCATGTCAAAAATAGGGGCACCCAAAGTTTAGGTTAAAACAATAAACTCCAGATCAGTCATGTGACTGGTGTGAGAACTAAAGCAGTTATTTAAAACTTTACTTTAAAAGAGAGTAATTCAAGGGACCACACCGTATAACACGGAACGTGTTTCCTCCCAAGAACACCTGTGCATAGAATAAACAACGCAATGCTTTTTCGAAAAATGAAGCTATTATAAGACCCAGGTCCCATCACACAATGCAACGCAAGCCGAAGGATAGGGTTTTCCCTTATAATAGCCAAACATGCTTGGTACGTTTAAAACAAATCATTTGATACTATAATAAGTGTATAGTGTCAAAACAATTTCAATCATAAATATAAATCATAGACGGCATAAGCGCCCCATCCCACTATGTCGCCATACTAGGCTCTCAAATAAAACCGAAATACACGTATTGGAAATTGGATTTCCGTCATGAGTCGAGGCAAGGGGCAAGCTCCTCTCCGATTCGAGACACACTAGCAAATGTCCTAGGATTTCACACTCTGGGCAACCCTTGGATCTTCAGGGCCGGTCCTCTCTTATGTTTGAGGATTGGCAATTCCTGAACACACGTTTCCCGGTCCTTACAGACCTAAAATCGAGGCGCCTCATCCAACAACCACATAGGTGAAAAGTATCTAAATGTCAGGGCTGGTAAGTCACTGACACCACCAAAGCTAGAAAGAAACGTCGTGCTCTCCTTGCAGCCCTTATCCCGTTTTTGACTCATACCGAGGTGTGAGGCTCGCGAATTCACGTTATACACAAAGCTACGCCACAAAGGCCGTGCTTTGATCATCAACCACTAGACTTTTCTTTTCAATAGAAGCCTTGATCCATGCAACTCTGCGTGCCATACAAGCAATTCATGCCATGCGATTGATATCTATCGATATATAACCTCTAAGCTCGTACGTCTCAGAGAAGGGCGTTAAGCAAGAGAATAAATTCTCCGCCGCCAAACAGATATATATTTAACAGAAATCAATCAACATAGAATAAAATCCAATGTCAGACACACAATCCATTTACAAGTTCGTTCTGGCTCTGAACGAAACCGGAGGCACTTTCCTCGCATATCCATCGATCTCCAAGTACGTCTGGACGACCACCAACTGATTCCCTCATCTTGGGTGTACAGCCCAATCATGATCATCAGTAATCACCCAAATAATGTGAAGACTTCTGGTCTTCGATCACCGTGTTCATCTTTGACTTATCGTCGAATCGGTTATTCAGAATGGGAATAAACCCGGCCTTTCTGAATAACCCGCGTATATAGTAAAAAAATGTTACACAAACACAATATACGCCTCATTCCAATTCATTAGTCACTAACCGTAAATCAGTAAGAGAGCAATTCCCCAAATATCAACCCCGAAGGCCGAAACCAACATCGGATCAATACCCAGGAAACCATTCTTCTTAACTAACCTGCAGCTAGTTTCTAAATTTCAATTCTTAAGGAAAGGTTCCCATTAATTTTATCAAAGATAAATTCTTTAAATGTATTCTTTAATCTTCCTTTGGATGTCATTTCAAACCAAATTATGGTTTTCCAAACTAGTCGAGATTAGCGAACCACACCGAAGTAATTATTTATTTTATTTCCCAATCCCCACCTATTCATCCCATGAAGCAAAACTGGTAATACTCCATATCTAATACCACGGTGTTATCGGTAAAATTAATTACCATTTCATGTTCAAATCTAATTAAAGATTTAACTATCGCTTTGGAGCAAAACTGGTAATACTCCATCCTCGCTCACTTTCTAAATTTGATAATTTAAATTATCAATTCACATTTAAATCTAATTGCAGATTCATTAAAACTCCTTTTTCTGGGTTAAAGAACTAATGTCATTTAAAAAACAGTTCACGACATACCTAAATCACATTCTATTTATTATCGGGTTAAAGAACAAGTGTTATTTAAAACACCCTTCACGATAAACCCACAAATCAATTTTATTTAAAACCCATTTCAATCCAATTTATTTATTTAAAAATAAATGGGTTTTAATTTTAGTTCAAAACTAGTTCATTTCGATAAAAATCTATTTTTATCTTTTAAAATATGGAGTTTTTCATCCCAATTTTTCCCAAATCATTTCTTATGATTTTACACAAATTATTACTATTTTTAATAATTTTATCAAGGCCCATACAGTCGATTTCCATCAACGGCCATCGAACTGCACTTACAACGACCTTTTCCAAATTTGATTTGGATGTATCTCCAAATCCAACTGTTAGATTTCAAATTTCTAATATTCGTTAGAAAGCTCTTTTCGATACGAACCCAACGGTACCGGTTTTAGGAGAATCCGACGGTCGGATCTCCCGTAATGTCCGTTCGAAATCAATGGTCGAAATTCACGAACTACCGCGGCGCGGCGCGTTCTATTCAGGCCATTATATATATAATATATATATATATATATTATATATTTCGTCGATTGCTATTTAAAACGAATTTTATAAATAGTTTCAAATTTGTTTCTAAAACAATTTCAACCTTCATTTCCAATTCAATTCGAATTTCAATTCATTCTATATTCAATTCAATTCAATTTGGTTTATATTTAATTCAATTCGAATTTGCTTTATATTCAATTCAATTTGAATTTGCTTTATATTCAATTCAATTCGAATTTGCTTTATATTCAATTCAATTCAAATTTGCTTTATATTCAATTCAATTCGAATTTGCTTTATATATATTCGATTTTTATCTCTTTTCAATATTCATTATAAAAACGAATATAATCGATATAAATATCGTTCGCGTCAAAATAGCGCATCTCTAATCAACACGGCTTTATATATTTCAATAATTCCGTTATTCTATTCAACAAATGAATATTTATTCTATTCAATACGTGAATCTATATTTTTTTCAACATGTGACTAATCTCAACGAATGAGTACTGTCCACGTGTGACTATTTTTGTTATTCAATATATTTTATAAAAATTATGGTATCTATCGTTTGATTTAAATCAGACTCCAACCGTAAATTAGTAAGAGAACGATTCCCTGAATATTAACCCTGAAGGCCAAAACCAACATCAGATCAATATCCCGGAGACCACTCATCTCAACTATTTTCCAGTTAATTTCTAATTTTATATATGATAAAGATGTAAATTTTATTGTTAAAATATTTCGTTCAACACATGACTAATCTCAACGGATGAGTACTGTCAACACATGAACCTTTATTTTATAAAGAAGTTAGTTTCTAATTCAATATATAATAAAGATGTACATTTTATTGTTAAAATATTTCGTTCAATACATGACTAATCTCAACGGATGAGTACTGTCAACACATGAACTTTTATTTTATAATATTCTTTATTTTCTAAATTGGAATGAGGCCCAATCAATTACCATATAAAGTTAATTATATGGATTCCATACAACACATGTATATAATAGCAACGATAAATAATCAACCATCATCCAAAGTGCACTACACTGTATATGCATCAAATATAGATATCTAACGCTTATAACAGCCTGTCAATCAATCGATCGACATACAACTAATTATTGGGATTAGTGTATGCCGTATTTTATCCCAATACCCGTGTGGGGTTTCAAATCAACAAACACTGATTTTTATTTGTGCAGTTGGGCGATGTGTAAAATTTATCGTACCAATCAATATCAGTCAAATCAGTGTATATAAACAAATCGGCCGATTTGTTTATAATTATTTATTTATTCACATTCACGTTAAAATTATATTTTTAACGATAATTAATTTATTTCAACCATCTACTTTTTATCATCGATTTCACATCAACAATACAAACAAATTTCACAACACATCAATCAAACAAACAAGCAATCCATGGTCTGTGGGTGACGGGTGTCGGGTGCTGCTAAGCACCGTCTGCATCCTAGTATATATATAACTAGAAAAAGAAATTTAGAGTGAGAGGTTCTCACCGACTAGCTAAAGCAAACGCCACGACTCTTCTTATGTAGAAATCTTCGTCGTGCTCGCCTTTTTGCCAATTTCACTGCCCGTAGTCACTACATATATAAAAGTCACATTTTTATATTGTTGCTATGTATATAAAAATCACATTTTTATACTACTATTATATAGATAAAAAATTTATTTTTACACCGCTACTATATAGATAAAAATTCTATTTTTACATCGCTACTATATAGATAAAAATTCTATTTTTACACCTCTACTATATAGATAAAGATTCTATTTTTATATCGCTTTTCTCTATATAATGATTTCGCCTTTTCAAATATAAAGATTAAATTTTTTCAAATATAAAGATTATATTTTTATATTCTCTATTATATAGAAATTTTATTTTTCTTCTTTCTATGATATAAAAATCATATTTTTATATCACTGCTAATATAAAAATTATATTTTTAATCTACTTTCAAATATATATTAAAAAAACGATTTTTATACTTCCTTCTCCTATTTAAAAATCCGATTTTTATATGCCTTTTACATATATGAAAATAAGATTTTTATACTTAAAGATCAAATCTTTACAATATTTAAAATTTCTAACTTTATCATAATAAAATTCAGTTTTGCTATAATAATAAATAAATAAATAAAAAATCAGTTTTATTCCAAGAAATAAATAAAACAATGCAAAGAAATAAAACTCACATTTTGAAAAGGAGGAGGGGGAGTTTTCACGTCGGGTACTGCCTTCGAGGAGGGGGGCTGTCAAGATCGGAGGTGGCGGCGGAATGGGTCGGCGGTGGTCGCGTTGGTCAGGCAATGGCCGGAGGAGGGTGAGGTGGAGGCATAGGCGGGTTCGGGCATCAGGCGGTGGGCTCCTTCGGTGTGGGGGTTCATGCGTTGGAGCTTGTGCCAGAGGAGAGGGAGGGGAGGGAGAACGGAGCGGGTGCGCCGCCTGAGAGAGGAGGGGTCCGCCGCATCCGGCGGTGGTGGTCTGGCAGAGGGCGGCACCCTTCTAGGGTTTAGCAGGTTTTTTTTATTCGTTTGACTGTAAAGAAGAAAGAGGGAGGGAGAGGTGAGAGAATATACAGTTTCTAATATTTTAATTATTTAATTATCCCTTTAAAGTTGACTTTTCATTTTGACCTCAAAACAAGACCCACCGCCTGTCGTCCATAGCTAATTACCCCCATTCCGAAATCAATGGGATATGTATCGCAGGTTGATTCGATCGTTTCGATCAGTTTTCATCAAAATCAACATATAACTCTATATATTGAATTTGAACGCGCATTTCAATTTAATGGGGCCACATATTAACAAGAAAAATTCCAGAAAAATATTTTCTAGCTTCGTATTGACGATACGGTCTTAACAAAACTAATTTCGTCGAATTCTGAGACCGTTGGAAAAATGGTCATTTTCCAGTCGATTAAAATCAACTAAAACTGGTCAAACGTGTTTTCCTTTGCCACGCTCACATACAGATTCGAAAAATTATGAAAATTGGAATCTAGCAATAACTTGACATCACGGACCCAACAAAAGTGGTTTCGTCGAAATCCGAGGTCATTTGCAAAATTCCCATTTTTAAGGGCCTGAATTCCATAGCGACTATTCTGAATTTTCAACTGGACATATCTTTTGATCCCCGCTATGAAATTTCGATTTTTCGGATTCGTTGGAAAGATATTCCCAAATAGATCCTATTATTTTTGGTTTTGTTAAAATCCGGTTTATTTTGCACCCGGTACATTCAATTGAAGTTTGAAATCGAATTATCAAACTACCGCGCCATTTTCAATTCCTTTTATAATTATATATAATTATTTATATTCTAACGACGACGTATATAATATATACGTTCGAATTCCATTCAAAATAAATTTCTCGTCCTTATTATTTAAAATAATTCATTTTAAATATTCAAAATTCGCTAAAATTGCCAAAATAAAAATTTTATACTGGCTCGCATTTCCAGGTTATTACAGTTTATATATAAGGTAAAAATATTATTTTTATTACAAAACAATTTATTTCAAAACATGATTACTTTATATAGTTTATATATATAATAAAAAATTGATTTTTATTTTTCATAGAATTTATTCAATGCACGAACTCCATTCAACACATAAATTTATTTCAACATTCAACACATGAATATTATTTCAACATTCATCACATGAATTTAAATCAAATACAGAAATGTTTCAGAAAATTTCGGCAGCATAACGGCATGGTAGTTAAAACCGGGTCCATCCCTAGTACAGCTCCTCTCTCTACCTTAAAGCCTCACAGCTTTTGACTATGGGGATTTAATGCATCTAGTTCGCACGCAGGCGGCATGTTTAATTTTTTTTCCTCAAACTAATCCTATGTGGTTTCAACTAAATAATTCTCAACCACAAACGGGTATTTTTCAACCACAATCAATCAATTTCAATCACAAACAATTCTAATCAACCATTCGCTATCAATCAATTTTCACACCAATCACAACCAATAAATATCGTCCATGGTTTGTGGACGAGGGGCGTATATATATATTTATATAAGTATATTTCACTTCTATTTCAACACATATATAATTTTTACAATGCATTTATAACTTATACAACGAACATACAACTTATACAACGCTTATACATGAGGTGTACAACGCTTATATAACTCATATTTCGAATATGTAATTTACACATCGTCATTTCCATATCATTTATAATTCAGAAATCTCACATTGGGTTCCACTCTACCAAAAATAGCAGAAGGCTCAGAAAAATATCTGGTCTCTTCTAGAATGTAGAAGACGTCCACACGAGTCCACTATCTCCTATTCCACTGAATTTCATCAACATAGCAAAAGATATGATTTTTACAGTGAAATCATAAACCATAGCGCTTTAAAGTGCTATTAAATAGTTTAATATAATTTCAGCATTACCTTTCAATATTCTTCAAAACTAGGTTTAGCTTTTTCGATTAATCCACGAAGCTATAGAACGATCGGATGGCATGACGTTGTCGGAGGTGGAGTGGGCTTCACGGCGCCGGCCACCATGCTCAGATCGACGGCCTGTAGGAGGCGCGGCGGCGGTCCAAAGTGGCCAACTTCCCGAGCTCGATTCGGGCTTAGTACTCCACGAAAAATTTCAAACTTTATATGGATGAGAAGCTCATGAGACGATCTACAAAAACCTCAACTAGGGCATGTGATTTTGGTGTGTGGATTGGTCGGAAATTGGTCGGGAAGTTTTGAATCCCTTTCCGTCGTCGATCAGAGGGTTTTACGGGGAGAGAGAAAAATGGTTGACCAATGATATTTTTTAATATTTATATATTTTAAAAATCCAAAAATACCCCTCTTCACATACTAACTCCAATCCAAACCCAACGACTGTTGTCCCTAGCCAAATACCCCCATTTCGAACACAATGGGATATGTTTCGTAGGTCCATTCGACTGTTTCAGTTAGTTTTCCTTCGAATTAAAATATAACATATTCAATATTTGATTTGAACGTACATTTCAATTTGCCGGGGCCACATACTTATTCTAAAAATTTCCGAAAAATAAATCTAGCTATGTTTTGAGATACGGTCCGGACAAAACTAGTTTCGTCGAATTCTGAGACCGTTTGAAAAATGGCCCTTTTCTGGTCGATACAATTTAATAGAAATCGACCAAACACATTTCCCTTTGCCACGCTTACATACTAGCTTCAAAAATTATGAAATTTGAAACCTAGCAATAATATGACATCCCGGATCAAACAAAAGTGGTTTCATCGAATTCTGAGGTCGTTTGCAAAATGGCCATTTTCACGGGCTATATAAACTCTATAGCGACCTTTCTGAAAATTCTTTTGGCCATAACTTTTGCTTCCCGCTACGAAACTTCGATTTTTCAGATCCGTTAGAAAGATATTCACTAACAGATTTAAATATTTTTGGTTTCACTAAAATCCGTTTTATTTTGCACCCGGTACAATTAGTCAAAGTTTGAATTCCAATTTTGAAACTACCGCGCCATTTCAGGCCTTGTTTATAATTAAAATTATTTATATTCATTTCCAAACATCGATTCAAACTTACTTTTCATCGTTATTATTTAAAATATTTAAATCCACTAAAATAACCAATTTAAATTTTTTTAAATTGGTTCAGATTTTACGGGTTGTTACATGTGCGCTAAGATGGAATTTTCTACCGGCGTAGAAGGAATGGAGCATAGGCGAGTATGAGCTATGTCGAGGAGTTGACTGGTGGGGTCATTGGAATTAGTGGTGGAAGTAGAAAGGGTCTCGGTCATCACTTATATGGGAGGCGAACTAGGATACGGTGAAGTGCTCCAGCCTTCAGTTGGTTGCAGGGTCGTTTTACTGAGAACCATCAGGCGCCTGGAGGAGAAAGAGGGAGCAAAGTTGTCATGTAGGTTTATGGGAAGGAGGAAGAATACTGTGTAGGTGGGGGTTTGCATGCGGTTGAGTGCATGGGTGCACAGGTGTGGATGGACATCTGAGGAGGTGGAAAAGATTAGGTGATCACACAGTTAAGAAGTAGATGGAAAATAAGAAGTCGGTTGTTTGTAGTGGGTATGGGGTTGCAGCCTTGAAGCGTTGGACACTGGGCTGGTACAGGAACTCCGGCCTTTAGGCCTTTCGGTTTAATTGAAGAAAAAAAAAGATAAATACGATGGGAGGGATAACCTACTGTTGGTTACAACAAAGGAGAAGAAGAAAAATATAAAAGGGGACGTGGGGAGGGATTGAGATAGAGCAATGAAATGAAAACAGGAAGGAGGGCGGTAGGCTGATAAAAAGAACTAGGCCAGTGGGCTTTAACTTTATTAAAAAAATGGAAATAGACGTGAAGAGCTGGAACTGTGCACAGTGGGGAGGATGTTTCGAATGGAAGACTAGAATGTGTATATGCGGAAACGAACAGCCTGAAGGAGGAGCATTAACTGTGAACCACGTGTTACATTTGTGGATATATATTCAATCCTTGCTTAAGGTAAGTATTCAGGTTAGTTGCTAATGCTTATAGGATTAATTAATTTAATAAAAAATTTTAAGATAATAATCACTTGATAACAGAATGGAACAAAAACTAGCGAAGCCGGAATCACAAATTCGATCGCTTTATTCTAGAAATAGTTGGACAGATATGGAAGCAGCAGGAGTTTTCGATTAAATTAAACAATTGTTTAATAACAGAAATCAAACCACTTCAGCGATGAATGGATCCAAGGTGAGTTAAACTCACTCAGTTCCCCTACTTATATTTTATATAAGTCAGGTTTACTATTTGTGTGCTTTGTCTGTTAATTATTGGTTGAATTGTTGTTCGCTTGATGTTTACCGGATAATATTTATATTGACTGAATTATTTAAATTAAATGGTTTTTAATTTAAATGAAATAGAATCGTTATTTTTAACGATCTATTCCAATCGAGGTAACTCAACTTGTTGGTTACGTTTATAATAATATAAACGTATTTCAATTAAATTGGATGACTTGAATTATTTTTGATTGACCGATATCAGTTGAACTGCATATAATCGTTATATGGACTATTTAACCGATATAATCGGATTCTTGATTTGATTATCGATTGTTGAATATGAATTCAATGTTGTTTATTATTAACCAATGTGTGACTGGGTTGAAAAACAATAGCAGATGGCCAAATGAGACATTGTTTGTAAAGTTTGATTTACCGTCAGGTGAAGTGATATCAATGAAGCTATAAATTGATTTAATAATTCAATATTGACTTTTAAATATATTATTTTTATAAAAAGGGGATACTCCAACCATATATATATATATATATTGAATGTTTTAACCACCAACCACCATCTTTACCAAAATCGACCGTGTGCGAGGCACGTGCTTCATCTTAAATTCTAAATAATCTGTAAAGTAAATTCCTATATTACTAAAATGGATGAGTAAGTGAGTAAGGATTCACGTAACGATTAATAATTGAGATTAATTTTTTTAAATAACAATTAAAATGGGATTATTTTAGATCAATTATTAGTTATATAAATAATAATCGTAGTAAATGGGATAATCCAAATTAGGTATGTTATTATTTAATTTAAAGACGATTTAGAGTTTATCAACAAGATAATAATGTTTTAGAATTGAACAAGTCAATTGTTTTAAACTGGAATTGATCATGAAATTAAATTAGTTGTGTCGATTAATCTAATGAAATAATTTAGCGAATAGTTGTTTTAACTTAATGAGATTTTAAAAAAAAATCCCAGTTAACGATGATGTAATTTATAATTTTATTTAAAATAATTTAAGAAATCATTTTTTAAATGAAGTTCATTTAAGTAATCAATGTAGTAATGTAATATAATTGAATTCCAAGTGAGTTTATGGACAGGTTTATATTTAAACCGAGTTGGCCAATTAAGTCATCAAAGAGATTTTTAAGCAAGTACGTTGTGCTTAAAATAAATGTTTGAATTAAGTAAAGGAAATCAAGATGAAAGAGGGGTTTTATATTAAACCAGGATCATGTAAACGAGTTTATAAAAAGTGATATGAAGTTAAAGCGTTAATTTTAAATTAATGACACTTGAGGACGGACCTAAGTGAAATAGATGAGATTTGAGATAAGATTTCTCAGCGGAAAAGATTAAAGGGTTTAAAAAAGAAAATATATTTGTAATTAAATTTGGTAAAGATCTGATAATAGTGGGATTTGTAATAAAATCCATATAATAAAACAAATAGTTGAAAGACGTTAAAGTTTAAAAGTTAATGTTTATTTAATCATTTACTAAATCAATAAACTTAGTTATAATAATATATTTAAAAAGGAGAGTTCGAAAGTAAGTAGGGTTGTGAAATCGCACATTAAATAAAATAGTGAAATGGTAATTGTTGGTATCAGACTGAATACGGGCATTTTTGAATTACAATTCATATTTATCTTACGATAAGAAGGATGTTGATCAAGGTCTGAGTGGTAATTTGAATACCCCAACTTGAACGATTTCATGATTTTCGAAAGATGATATTATTTGTAATGGTAAAGATGTTAGAAGAAATATATTTTTAGAATACATAATGCAACGTCATTTGAAAGCCTTGAGGATAGATAATGAGATTCCAGAATATAGGAAATAAAACAATTTGAAGAGATGCATATGGACATTTCCAAATTAGCGGAAGGAAAAGGGGCTTGATTATATGAAATAGTATTTCCATAATAAAGAAAACAAAGAGAGATTTGTGTAAATATAACGATAATTTTGAAGTAACAAAATGATATTTATTATGAAAGGATAAGTGACGATTATTTTGTTTAATTAACGAAACAAAAAGGGGATTTCGTAACAATTGGTTACAATGATAAATTGAATCAATTTTCTAGGTATAGGTAATAATAAATGTTGCAAAAATGTTTTAAATAGTAGTTAACGAGAAATTGGAGATAATTTTAAGGTATTTATTTTAAGTATTTAAGTAAAACGTTTTGAGAATATTTATATATTAAAAACTAATATATAATCTTTGGTATTACCACTGATGTATAATGGCCAAATGATGTTGTGTAATGAACCAATGGATCTTTTTATTTTTGTGGTTGTTTGTTTTGATAGTTAAATAACTGTGGTTGTTTATTTTGATAGTTAAATAACCGACTATCAAAATCATGCCCAATGCGCTTGGTATGGAAAGACCGGGATACCATTTACATTCGAAAACCATTCCGACCAATGAATATGAATACGTCGAAGATGTTGATTGAGATGGAGCAAATGAAGCCCGTAGATCTTCATAAAACGGAAGAGTTACTTACAGTCTCTAGCTAATCCCTAGAGATATATTGTGATTCTGTTGTGGTTGAAATCTACGGATTGCAAGGACCACTCGCTACTGATCTATAGGGTGATTCCTAGGATGTGGTAGGAGGGTGCCTTCGGTTCATCCTGTTCCTGGATGATGTGTATGGACGATGTGCGTTCAAAAGCGAATAGTGGCATATGTTACAAATGTCGATTATAACCTCAAGCCTCATCAACTGGGAAATGACAAAAATCGGGCAGGCATCATGGCTATGTTGGTCGCACCCATTAGGGTGTATTGTCACCATCTAGAGAATATTCATATTTGTTACTTCTTTTCGCTTCTGTTTCTCCCAGGAGCAGTTATGTTGCTAGCAACCGTAGGTGACAATATATTCGATATACTCAAGAGAAATGAGTGGTCGGTCATGTGTGGGCCGGGTTGCAAGATTTTCTTGTTGAACCCAGTGCATTCCTCTCTAGAGATACACTATCGGCAGGTGGTTCCATACTGTGTCATAGTCGGAATCCAATCTCCAATAAGCGCCCGCGGTTTTGTTTGTGCACTATATATATGGAGCGTGAGATGCAAGCGTTTTGCTAAATTCTATTTATTTGTATTTAGACACTATCGTAATATCAGAATAAGATATGATTTCAAAAACGTTTTGGGTTATAGTAAGGTAAAAACCGTCCATTTTAATGTGTGGGCTGGTCTTACTATTATCCTTTTCTTTCAAAAGGATTCTAACTTTAAAATCAAGTTGGATGATGTTATAAACTTAGCAAGTTTATCTCACTCTGGTTCACCAGACGGACCAGGTGTTTGTAATGCTCGGGTTAGTCCGGGTTGTACAGATTCAGGTTATGAGTTGCTGTGAAGTCCAAAGACGAGCTGGAGTTCAGACGTATGATGTTATACCATTATTATTCCGCTGTGTGTTATATGAGGACAGGCTATTATAACTGTCCAGATGTCCTTATGTACTCTGATATTGTAAGTATTATTTCAAGCTCTCAATAAAAGCTATTTCTATATTATATTTTGTTCCGCTGCGATGTGAGACTCTGTATTGTATTGGTTATTCTTATTCTTCTATTCTAACTTACTTTCTTATCTCACCCTCTAATTTCTTTCTATTAAGGTTCCGGTATTTTTGATGCTTGAATGTTCGACTTGGTGTTTTGTGTCGATTTTTGGGGTCGAAAATACCTGTTCGTTACATGAATATTTATTAATCAAGAAAAATACGCAAGAGATTTTGGTAATAAGTATAATTTAACAACAACAAGTGGTAGACCAACACATATGGCAACTAATATTGCTTTAAGTAAAGATGATACATCAAAAGACGTTGATCAAAAACTATGTAACAACCCGTATTTCTGATAACCTGGTATAACGTAAATCGAGGCAGAATTTAATTTATAAATCTGAATCAAGGGAAACGGGCTATGCCATTGCGTTCGTCTCGGAAAAATACGCGAAATAGAGTCCGAAATTTTGTAAATCGGAGTCCGTATGACCCGGTTAAGGCCCAAAGAAGTTTTCGGGAAATTTGAATTTCTAAACATGCAGAAATGGGGCCAGGCGGGAAAACTCCCGCCCAGCCAAGTCGACTTGGCTGTCGACAGGGCTGTCGACTTGCCTGTCGACATGCCTGTCGACTTGGCAGTCGACAGGGCTGTCGACTTGCCCTGTCGGCATATTCTGGCCTAGGTGCACCTGGTTGAGTTTTGGGCTGGGTTGGAGGGCTTGGGATGAAATCTGACGGACCTAAACTAACCTAGGGTTAATCTAAGGGTCTAAAACTAATCCTAATCTCTATAAATAAGCCCCTAACCTACCCCTAAATCATTAATATTCATTCATGCAACTAAACTATGGCAAAATTATTCCTCTCATGGCCTCCACTCTCTCTTAAAAATCTCTAAGCTTATTCCTATGAGAGATTCATGTTCATTCTAGTGATTTCATGTTTAAATGAGCATTATTAGCTTGCATTCAAGTCAAGTTACAATCTTTACATCATAAAGCAAGGGTTTTTATTGATTTGGAGCTTCATATTTGGGTTTTATGATTGCATAAGGGCTTTGTCATATTTTTGGGTCTTCATAAGCATTGTAAGCCCTATTCTACTTTCATACTTAAACTCTAAAGTTAAATGTATGATATGCAAGTTTGATATGTTATGATATGCAAGTTTATGATGTTATGTTATGCAAGTATGCCATGTTATGATATGCAAGATTATGATGTTATGTTATGCAAGTATGCCATGTTATGATATGCAAGATTATGATGTTATGTTATGCAAGTATGCCATGTTATGATATGCAAGATTATGATGTTATGTTATGCAAGTATGCCATGTTATGATATGCAAGTTTATGATGTTATGTTATGCAAGTATGCCATGTTATGATATGCAAGTTTACCATGTTATGCTATGCAAGTTGCCATGTTGTGATATGCAAGTTTATCATATTATGTTATGCAAGTTTGATATGCAAGTTTGTCATATATGCAAGTTATGTTAGGCAAGTTTGGGTTGATCATTTTGTTCATGTTATCATGTTATGCAAGCTTATCTTGGGTTTATGAACATAAAGCTTCAAGCTTTATGCTAAAGGTTGCATTTTGGCAACATGTAAGTTATCATATCTCTTATGATAACTTGCATGTGAGGCTAAATGCGAACTTATGGCCATTTCTACATGTCATTTATCACCATGTATCACCAATATGCTAAGTTTGGTTTTATGCATGCTTTTGAGGCCGAAAAATGTAATATGCAAGCATATGAACACATGTACATTTCATATGCCACCATGTTGAACTTGTGGCTTCAACACCTTTATGTCATGATTATGCTAAGTTCCCTCTTTCTATCCTTTATGCGCTATTGCGATATGTAAGCGATGGGATTGCGTTTGGGGTTGGGTAAATTTAAAAGACATAAAAACATAAGATTGGGAATTTACCTATTAAGTTAGGTCTACCCATTGGGAATTTACCTATTAAGTTAGGTCTACCCAAATTCTTGAAAAAAACGTGTAATATGTTTTGGAAACATAATGGACATGACACTTAGAAAATATAAGTGTGGCCAACTCGAGGTTGGGTTGAGTTTGTAGCATAAATCTACCCGGAACCAACCGACTTAACTAGTGGCTACAAACAATAGGACTCAATGTGAGAAGTTGGTCAAGTTTTGCTTGAACCCGAGGTTAGACTAGGTTGTGGTGTAAAGCTACCCGGACCCGCCAGGCTTAACTAGTAACCACAACGAGGTCTAATGTGAGAGGTTAGGTGCATTAAATTAATTAATGCTACATGATTAGGTTAAGTAAATTTGATTTATGACACTTAACCAATTTGACATGAATGGGTAGGTTAAGTGAATCCGGGCTTGATTTCTTAATGACACTTAACCGTAAAATACGACTAGTGGTTAGGGTTAAGTTAATCTACACTTAACCAATCTGAACTCGGTAATTTCACGGGGTTAAGTTGAACTATACTTAACCAATCCAACTCAGTAATTTGATAAGGCTGAGAACCGATTTGATACCTGGTCTGGATAAACTAACTTGATTGATAAATTAAACGAACCTGTTTTGCGGATCTGTAGGACCCACACCAAGTTAGGCAAGTTTGTAAATCTGTTATCTGACCCGTTAGTCTGAAAACTGATCGTCTGAACTTTGTATGTCTGAACTCTGTTAATAAGTTAATCTGAATCTGATAGTCTGGGGACACAAGGGGGAATACTTGTGTCATTTGTTGTTTGGGACCCATATTAGTCAGTAACCCTTTCTGGTATCAAAACTTTGACCCAACTGTAGGTAGGGTCCGGGCACGCTTACTGAACTAATTATAAGTGGTTCATTCGGATAATGGCGATGGGTGTTGATGGTGCGTTCCAACCGGGTCATGTGCGTGCATGGATCCCGGTCTGCTTCTGAGGATGTAAGACGCCGTGACATATGTAAAT
Source organism: Allium sativum (assembly GCA_030737875.1). Lineage (NCBI taxonomy): Eukaryota > Viridiplantae > Streptophyta > Magnoliopsida > Asparagales > Amaryllidaceae > Allium > Allium sativum. Next base: position 453,386,706 of record CM060915.1, on the reverse strand, counting down.
ATGCCTGTGCCAATTGGTTGCCACTTTAGGGAGTGATACACCCTATCGTGGGGCCGACATAGGGTATTTATGTATTAGGGAGCTGATCGCTTGGGTAGGATTTAGGGTACACTTAGCTCTGTCTGATTCTGTTGGTACCGTCTGTTTTGTTGGGTGGTAACACCCGTCTGTGTCTGCGTGGTACCGTCTGTTTTGTTAGGCCCACTACTAGTGTACACCTAATTGTAGTATTCCGTTTCTGTACTCTGTTCTGTTAGGGTGGTAAAAGCCCATTTTTCCCGAACTTTATCTATGGACCATTCTGTTCCGTCCTGTTTCGACGTAGACATTAGGGTAACACCTTATCCTGTTATACTAGTATTGGTACTAAGAAGTTGGATCTTGACTTAGGCCAACACCTGATATTGGGCCAAGTTTAGGCCAAGGGATAAATTCTTGTTTATACATGACATGTTAGAATGCTGGTACACCTGTGGTGAAAAACTTCACCTTGATTATGTGATGACCCCTTTTAAACTATCTGTTAGATATTCACCATGCTAGTATGTAATTATCCTTATGTTCATCCCTGCTTCTCATGCCAGTTAACTTTATCAGTTTACATTGATTGTAGTAGGGCTTACTCAGTCTTTTTGACTGACCTGTTTTCTTTCGCCTCTTTTCTTCCGTTTCCCCCCCCCCCCCCCCAGGTTCTCAGGGTGGGAATATTGGAGCTTAGCTTGGCTTTCTGATCGCTTGCTTGTGGGATTTTAGCTCATGTACGGTCTTGACATGAAGCTAGCTATGGTTATCACTTATTTTGGGAATAGTACTTATGTATTTCAGTTTTCCGGTGATGTTGTTTTTATCTAGACTTGTGTATTTGGAAAGTTGACATTATGTTGTACCAGACTTGTTTTTGAAATAGTTTGAAATCTTCCGCTGTTTTACTTATCTTATTTACTCTGTTTACATATATATATATATGTTATTGTTCTGCCTTGATATATCATTATGCATGTTTACCTGATTCAAACACCCCTCCAAAGTCAGAGTGCTTGCAAGAGCCACCCTGGCGGAGGTGGGGTGTTACATTTGGTATCAGAGCATATGGTTTACGAGAAGGAACAAAAAGGTTTTTAGAAAACTTTTGGAAAACTATTTTCAAAACCAAGTATAAAGTATTTTCCAAAGAAAAGTCTAGTTTATTTCAAAGGCTATTCCCCAAAAAGCCATTAGCACAATCCTTAGTTATCTATTCTTAGTTCCCTCGTTCTGAATCTATCTTTTCCTTCGTTTCAGTATGACAGATAACTTTGTTATCCCAGAGGGAGTGCAAGTTCCTGTTTGGTATAGGAGACTTATGGAGGCTAGGGCGACCGAAGCCGGCCCCGCAAATGTTACTCCTCCTCCGGTGGTTAATGTTCCTCGTCCTCCTGTCGCTGAGGTTCCTCCTCCTCCTCCCCCTCAGCATCCTCTAGTAGAGTTCATGAAGATTTGCAAGGACTTCAAAGCAATGGGTGGCAAGAACTTTCTAGGTACCGAGACTTTTGTAGAGGTTCGGAATTGGTTGAAAGAGACCGAGGATTTATTCGCTATCTTTGGATTAGATGATCAGAGAAAGATCTTGTTGGCAGTTTGGCTTATGAGAGATGAAGCCGCTTATTGGTGGGAAGTCACCAATGGTACTAGACCCGTTGAGACTTGGGCCGATTTCAGGACAAGATTCGGGCTTAAGTTTCTGTCTTCTGCTGAAGAGAATTTGCAAATGGAGAGGTTTATTGCTTTGAAGCAAGGAGACATGTCTGTCAAAGAATATGTGAACAAGTTCAATCAGTTAGCTCGTTTTGGCTTGGATATGGTGAGTACTACTCAGAAGAAGGCTCTTCGTTTTGCTAGAGGATTGAATGAGCCGTTACAGGCGTTAGCTATGTCTCATGTGCCCATGGGGGCCACGTTTGAGAGTTTGGTAGATATGGCCCTACTCAATGAAGAGAACAAGAGTGCAAAGAAGGAGGTCAAGGTGAATGAGTCTCAAAACAAGAAAACGGGGCCCAAAAAGGAAATGCAAAAGAAGGAGGAGAAGTCTGAAGATAAGAAGGAAAAGAAGTGCTTTACTTGTGGAAGCTCAACTCATCTAAACAAGGATTGCAGAAAGAGGAAGGGCACTTGCTTTAACTGTGGAGAGATGGGACACTTCACTAGGGACTGCCCGAAGAAGAAAGGGACTACATCGGAAGGAACGGTGAATACTCGCATGGCGAGTGAATAGATTAGGGCTAGAATAATTTGTCTGTAGGATGTTTAATTTTCCTTGTCTGATTTTCAGTTTGAAACTCTTTTTCTGGTATTTTGATTCTGTAATGGAAACTCGGTACTTTAATGCTAGTCTTGCTTCTGATCTGGTAATAGTCTCAAACTCCCTGAGAGTTATAACTCATCTGTTTGTGATAAATTGGGGTTTGAGAGTATCTGTGTTGGGCATGAGGGTGACTATGACGAATACATTCTGGGTTTCTACCATGCTTAGTTTCCTAAGAATCATTTGGGAAAAATCTGATCTGTACTAGTAGTCTGTAAGTGTATGTACCAAGTTTTTGTTTTATCTGTACTCGCTTCCATCACTCGACTGTATCTTGTTGAGATAGGAATCCTATGGATGTAAACATGTGTTTGAGACATGTTATGTTTTATGGTTGCAAGTGGATGCAAGTGGTTGCTCGTGGATGCATAAACACACACTAGGCACTAGATCGGCTTGAAATACAGTCTCATATTGCATATGGACGTGTGTACATTTTCAATTCTTATGGTTGCAAGATGGTTAATTCGGCACATGGATGTTGCATATGGATGAATGTTTGTGCACACATATAGTATTATATGATTAGGACTATTTGCATACATAATGGATTCATTTCACTAACATACTTTGCATTGGGGATCTTTGCATTAGATAAGAACATATACACACACCTTTTGCATATGTTCATACCGCATTAGAATCTTTAAGGACAATGATTGCTCGTGAATGATGATTTGAGTAGATGGATGATGGATGGTAGGATGCGTTCTTCCTAACTTGAAGATTTCGAGGACGAAATCCTTTAAGGAGGGGAGAATGTAACAACCCGTATTTCTGATAACCTGGTATAACGTAAACCGAGGCAGAATTTAATTTATAAATCTGAATCAAGGGAAAAGGGCTATGCCATTGCGTTCGTCTCGGAAAAATACGCGAAATAGAGTCCGGAATTTTGTAAATCGGAGTCCGTATGACCCGGTTAAGGCCCAAAGAAGTTTTCGGGAAATTTGAATTTCTAAACATGCAGAAATGGGGCCAGGCGGGAAAACTCCCGCCCAGCCAAGTCGACTTGGCTGTCGACAGGGCTGTCGACTTGCCTGTCGACATGCCTGTCGACTTGGCAGTCGACAGGGCTGTCGACTTGCCCTGTCGGCATATTCTGGCCTGGGTGCACCTGGTTGAGTTTTGGGCTGGGTTGGAGGGCTTGGGATGAAATCTGACGGACCTAAACTAACCTAGGGTTAATCTAAGGGTCTAAAACTAATCCTAATCTCTATAAATAAGCCCCTAACCTACCCCTAAATCATTAATATTCATTCATGCAACTAAACTATGGCAAAATTATTCCTCTCATGGCCTCCACTCTCTCTTAAAAATCTCTTAGCTTATTCCTATGAGAGATTCATGTTCATTCTAGTGATTTCAAGTTTAAATGAGCATTATTAGCTTGCATTCAAGTCAAGTTACAATCTTTACATCATAAAGCAAGGGTTTTTATTGATTTGGAGCTTCATATTTGGGTTTTATGATTGCATAAGGGCTTTGTCATATTTTTGTGTCTTCATAAGCATTGTAAGCCCTATTCTACTTTCATACTTAAACTCTAAAGTTAAATGTATGATATGCAAGTTTGATATGTTATGATATGCAAGTTTATGATGTTATGTTATGCAAGTATGCCATGTTATGATATGCAAGATTATGATGTTATGTTATGCAAGTATGCCATGTTATGATATGCAAGATTATGATGTTATGTTATGCAAGTATGCCATGTTATGATATGCAAGATTATGATGTTATGTTATGCAAGTATGCCATGTTATGATATGCAAGTTTATGATGTTATGTTATGCAAGTATGCCATGTTATGATATGCAAGTTTACCATGTTATGCTATGCAAGTTGCCATGTTGTGATATGCAAGTTTATCATATTATGTTATGCAAGTTTGATATGCAAGTTTGTCATATATGCAAGTTATGTTAGGCAAGTTTGGGTTGATCATTTTGTTCATGTTATCATGTTATGCAAGCTTATCTTGGGTTTATGAACATAAAGCTTCAAGCTTTATGCTAAAGGTTGCATTTTGGCAACATGTAAGTTATCATATCTCTTAATGTAACTTGCATGTGAGGCTAAATGCGAACTTATGGCCATTTCTACATGTCATTTATCACCATGTATCACCAATATGCTAAGTTTGGTTTTATGCATGCTTTTGAGGCCGAAAAATGTAATATGCAAGCATATGAACACATGTACATTTCATATGCCACCATGTTGAACTTGTGGCTTCAACACCTTTATGTCATGATTATGCTAAGTTCCCTCTTTCTATCCTTTATGCGCTATTGCGATATGTAAGCGATGGGATTGCGTTTGGGGTTGGGTAAATTTAAAAGACATAAAAACATAAGATTGGGAATTTACCTATTAAGTTAGGTCTACCCATTGGGAATTTACCTATTAAGTTAGGTCTACCCAAATTCTTGAAAAAAAACGTGTAATATGTTTTGGAAACATAATGGACATGACACTTAGAAAATATAAGTGTGGCCAACTCGAGGTTGGGTTGAGTTTGTAGCATAAATCTACCCGGAACCAACCGGCTTATCTAGTGGCTACAAACAATAGGACCCAATGTGAGAAGTTGGTCAAGTTGTGCTTGAACCCGAGGTTAGACTAGGTTGTGGTGTAAAGCTAGCCGGACCCGCCAGGCTTAACTAGTAACCACAACGAGGTCTAATGTGAGAGGTTAAGGTGCATTAAATTAATTAATGCTACATGATAAGGTTAAGTAAATTTGATTTATGACACTTAACCAATTTGACATGAATGGGTAGGTTAAGTGAATCCGGGCTTGATTTCTTAATGACACTTAACCGTAAAATATGACTAGTGGTTAGGGTTAAGTTAATCTACACTTAACCAATCTGAACTCGGTAATTTAACGGGGTTAAGTTGAACTATACTTAACCAATCCAACTCAGTAATTTGATAAGGATGAGAACCGATTTGATACCTGGTCTGGATAAACTAACTTGATTGATAAATCAAACGAACCTGTTTTGCGGATCTGTAGGACCCACACCAAGTTAGGCAAGTTTGTAAATCTGTTATCTGATCCGTTAGTCTGAAAACTGATCGTCTGAACTTTGTATGTCTGAACTCTGTTAATAAGTTAATCTGAATCTGATAGTCTGGGGACACAAGGGGGAATACTTGTGTCATTTGTTGTTTGGGACCCATATTAGTCAGTAACCCTTTCTGGTATCAAAACTTTGACCCAACTGTAGGTAGGGTCCGGGCACGCTTACTGAACTAATTATAAGTGGTTCATTCTGATAATGGCGATGGGTGTTGATGGTGCGTTCCAACCGGGTCATGTGTGTGCATGGATCCCGGTCTGCTTCTGAGGATGTAAGACGCCGTGACATCTGTAAATATGCCTGTGCCAATTGGTTGCCACTTTAGGGAGTGATACACCCTATCGTGGGGCCGACATAGGGTATTTATGTATTAGGGAGCGGATCGCTTGGGTAGGATTTAGGGTACACTTAGCTCTGTCTGATTCTGTTGGTACCGTCGGTTTTGTTGGGTGGTAACACCCGTCTGTGTCTGCGTGGTACCGTCTGTTTTGTTAGGCCCACTACTAGTGTACACCTAATTGTAGTATTCCGTTTCTGTACTCTGTTCTGTTAGGGTGGTAAAAGCCCATTTTTCCCGAACTTTATCTATGGACCATTCTGTTCCGTCCTGTTTCGACGTAGACATTAGGGTAACACCTTATCCTGTTATACTAGTATTGGTACTAAGAAGTTGGATCTTGACTTAGGCCAACACCTGATATTGGGCCAAGTTTAGGCCAACGGATAAATTCTTGTTTATACATGACATGTTAGAATGCTGGTACACCTATGGTGAAAAACTTCACCTTGATTATGTGATGACCCCTTTTAAACTATCTGTTAGATATTCACCATGCTAGTATGTAATTATCCTTATGTTCATCCCTGCTTCTCATGCCAGTTAACTTTATCTGTTTACATTGATTGTAGTAGGGCTTACTCAGTCTTTTTGACTGACCTGTTTTCTTTCGCCTCTTTTCTTCCGTTTCCCCCCCCCCCCCCAGGTTCTCAGGGTGGGAATATTGGAGCTTAGCTTGGCTTTCTGATCGCTTGCTTGTGGGATTTTAGCTCATGTACGGTCTTGACATGAAGCTAGCTATGGTTATCAGTTATTTTGGGAATAGTACTTATGTATTTCAGTTTTCCGGTGATGTTGTTTTTATCTAGACTTGTGTATTTGGAAAGTTGACATTATGTTGTACAAGACTTGTTTTTGAAATAGTTTGAAATCTTCCGCTGTTTTACTTATCTTATTTACTCTGTTTACATATATATATATATATGTTATTGTTCTGCCTTGATATATCATTATGCATGTTTACCTGATTCAAACACCCCTCCAAAGTCAGAGTGCTTGCAAGAGCCACCCTGGCGGAGGTGGGGTGTTACATTTGGTATCAGAGCATATGGTTTACGAGAAGGAACAAAAAGGTTTTTAGAAAACTTTTGGAAAACTATTTTCAAAACCAAGTATAAAGTATTTTCCAAACAAAAGTCTAGTTTATTTCAAAGGCTATTCCCCAAAAAGCCATTAGCACAATCCTTAGTTATCTATTCTTAGTTCCCTCGTTCTGAATCTATCTTTTCCTTCGTTTCAGTATGATAGATAACTTTGTTATCCCAGAGGGAGTGCAAGTTCCTGTTTGGTATAGGAGACTTATGGAGGCTAGGGCGACCGAAGCCGGCCCCGCAAATGTTACTCCTCCTCCGGTGGTTAATGTTCCTCCTCCTCCTGTCGCTGAGGTTCCTCCTCCTCCTCCCCCTCAGCATCCTCTAGTAGAGTTCATGAAGATTTGCAAGGACTTCAAAGTAATGGGTGGCAAGAACTTTCTAGGTACCGAGACTTTTGTAGAGGTCCGGAATTGGTTGAAAGAGACCGAGGATTTATTCGCTATCTTTGGATTGGATTATCAGAGAAAGATCTTGTTGGCAGTTTGGCTTATGAGAGATGAAGCCGCTTATTGGTGGGAAGTCACCAATGGTACTAGACCCGTTGAGACTTGGGCCGATTTCAGGACAAGATTCGGGCTTAAGTTTCTGTCTTCTGCTGAAGAGAATTTGCAAATGGAGAGGTTTATTGCTTTGAAGCAAGGAGACATGTCTGTCAAAGAATATGTGAACAAGTTCAATCAGTTAGCTCGTTTTGGCTTGGATATGGTGAGTACTACTCAAAAGAAGGCTCTTCGTTTTGCTAGAGGATTGAATGAGCCGTTACAGGAGTTAGCTATGTCTCATGTGCCCATGGGGGCCACGTTTGAGAGTTTGGTAGATATGGCCCTACTCAATGAAGAGAACAAGAGTGCAAAGAAGGAGGTCAAGGTGAATGAGTCTCAAAACAAGAAAACGGGGCCCAAAAAGGAAATGCAAAAGAAGGAGGAGAAGTCTGAAGATAAGAAGGAAAAGAAGTGCTTTACTTGTGGAAGCTCAACTCATCTAAACAAGGATTGCAGAAAGAGGAAGGGCACTTGCTTTAACTGTGGAGAGATGGGACACTTCACTAGGGACTGCCCGAAGAAGAAAGGGACTACATCGGAAGGAACGGTGAATACTCGCATGGCGAGTGAATAGATTAGGGCTAGAATAATTTGTCTGTAGGATGTTTAATTTTCCTTGTCTGATTTTCAGTTTGAAACTCTTTTTCTGGTATTTTGATTCTGTAATGGAAACTCGGTACTTTAATGCTAGTCTTGCTTCTGATCTGGTAATAGTCTCAAACTCCCTGAGAGTTATAACTCATCTGTTTGTGATAAATTGGAGTTTGAGAGTATCTGTGTTGGGCATGAGGGTGACTATGACGAATACATTCTGGGTTTCTACCATGCTTAGTTTCCTAAGAATCATTTGGGAAAAATCTGATCTGTACTAGTAGTCTGTAAGTATATGTACCAAGTTTTTGTTTTATCTGTACTCGCTTCCATCACTCGACTGTATCTTGTTGAGATAGGAATCCTATGGATGTAAACATGTGTTTGAGACATGTTATGTTTTATGGTTGCAAGTGGATGCAAGTGGTTGCTAGTGGTTGCTCGTGGATGCATAAACACACACTAGGCACTAGATCGGCTTGAAATACACTCTCATATTGCATATGGACGTGTGTACATTTTCAATTCTTATGGTTGCAAGATGGTTAATTCGGCACATGGATGTTGCATATGGATGAATGTTTGTGCACACATATAGTATTATATGATTAGGACTATTTGCATACATAATGGATTCATTTCACTAACATACTTTGCATTGGGGATCTTTGCATTAGATAAGAACATATACACACACCTTTTGCATATGTTCATACCGCATTAGAATCTTTAAGGACAATGATTGCTCGTGAATGATGATTTGAGTAGATGGATGATGGATGGTAGGATGCGTTCTTCCTAACTTGAAGATTTCGAGGACGAAATCCTTTAAGGAGGGGAGAATGTAACAACCCGTATTTCTGATAACCTGGTATAACGTAAACCGAGGCAGAATTTAATTTATAAATCTGAATCAAGGGAAACGGGCTATGCCATTGCGTTCGTCTCGGAAAAATACGCGAAATAGAGTCCGGAATTTTGTAAATCGGAGCCCGTATGACCCGGTTAAGGCCCAAAGAAGTTTTCGGGAAATTTGAATTTCTAAACATGCAGAAATGGGGCCAGGCGGGAAAACTCCCGCCCAGCCAAGTCGACTTGGCTGTCGACAGGGCTGTTGACTTGCCTGTCGACATGCCTGTCGACTTGGCAGTCGACAGGGCTGTCGACTTGCCCTGTCGGCATATTCTGGCCTGGGTGCACCTGGTTGAGTTTTGGGCTGGGTTGGAGGGCTTGGGATGAAATCTGACGGACCTAAACCAACCTAGGGTTAATCTAAGGGTCTAAAACTGATCCTAATCTCTATAAATAAGCCCCTAACCTACCCCTAAATCATTAATATTCATTCATGCAACTAAACTATGGCAAAATTATTCCTCTCATGGCCTCCACTCTCTCTTAAAAATCTCTTAGCTTATTCCTATGAGAGATTCATGTTCATTCTAGTGATTTCAAGTTTAAATGAGCATTATTAGCTTGCATTCAAGTCAAGTTACAATCTTTACATCATAAAGCAAGGGTTTTATTGATTTGGAGCTTCATATTTGGGTTTTATGATTGCATAAGGGCTTTGTCATATTTTTGTGTCTTCATAAGCATTGTAAGCCCTATTCTACTTTCATACTTAAACTCTAAAGTTAAATGTATGATATGCAAGTTTGATATGTTATGATATGCAAGTTTATGATGTTATGTTATGAAAGTATGCCATGTTATGATATGCAAGATTATGATGTTATGTTATGCAAGTATGCCATGTTATGATATGCAAGATTATGATGTTATGTTATGCAAGTATGCCATGTTATGATATGCAAGATTATGATGTTATGTTATGCAAGTATGCCATGTTATGATATGCAAGTTTATGATGTTATGTTATGCAAGTATGCCATGTTATGATATGCAAGTTTACCATGTTATGCTATGCAAGTTGCCATGTTGTGATATGCAAGTTTATCATATTATGTTATGCAAGTTTGATATGCAAGTTTGTCATATATGCAAGTTATGTTAGGCAAGTTTGGGTTGATCATTTTGTTCATGTTATCATGTTATGCAAGCTTATCTTGGGTTTATGAACATAAAGCTTCAAGCTTTATGCTAAAGGTTGCATTTTGGCAACATGTAAGTTATCATATCTCTTAATGTAACTTGCATGTGAGGCTAAATGCGAACTTATGGCCATTTCTACATGTCATTTATCACCATGTATCACCAATATGCTAAGTTTGGTTTTATGCATGCTTTTGAGGCCGAAAAATGTAATATGCAAGCATATGAACACATGTACATTTCATATGCCACCATGTTGAACTTGTGGCTTCAACACCTTTATGTCATGATTATGCTAAGTTCCCTCTTTCTATCCTTTATGCGCTATTGCGATATGTAAGCGATGGGATTGCGTTTGGGGTTGGGTAAATTTAAAAGACATAAAAACATAAGATTGGGAATTTACCTATTAAGTTAGGTCTACCCATTGGGAATTTACCTATTAAGTTAGGTCTACCCAAATTCTTGAAAAAAAACGTGTAATATGTTTTGGAAACATAATGGACATGACACTTAGAAAATATAAGTGTGGCCAACTCGAGGTTGGGTTGAGTTTGTAGCATAAATCTACCCGGAACCAACCGGCTTAACTAGTGGCTACAAACAATAGGACCCAATGTGAGAAGTTGGTCAAGTTGTGCTTGAACCCGAGGTTAGACTAGGTTGTGGTGTAAAGCTACCCGGACCCGCCAGGCTTAACTAGTAACCACAACGAGGTCTAATGTGAGAGGTTAAGGTGCATTAAATTAATTAATGCTACATGATAAGGTTAAGTAAATTTGATTTATGACACTTAACCAATTTGACATGAATGGGTTGGTTAAGTGAATCCGGGCTTGATTTCTTAATGACACTTAACCGTAAAATACGACTAGTGGTTAGGGTTAAGTTAATCTACACTTAACCAATCTGAACTCGGTAATTTAACGGGGTTAAGTTGAACTATACTTAACCAATCCAACTCAATAATTTGATAAGGCTGAGAACCGATTTGATACCTGGTCTGGATAAACTAACTTGATTGATAAATTAAACGAACCTGTTTTGCGGATCTGTAGGACCCACACCAAGTTAGACAAGTTTGTAAATCTGTTATCTGATCCGTTAGTCTGAAAACTGATCGTCTGAACTTTGTATGTCTGAACTCTGTTAATAAGTTAATCTGAATCTGATAGTCTGGGGACACAAGGGGGAATACTTGTGTCATTTGTTGTTTGGGACCCATATTAGTCAGTAACCCTTTCTGGTATCAAAACTTTGACCCAACTGTAGGTAGGGTCCGGGCACGCTTACTGAACTAATTATAAGTGGTTCATTCTGATAATGGCGATGGGTGTTGATGGTGCGTTCCAACCGGGTCATGTGCGTGCATGGATCCCGGTCTGCTTCTGAGGATGTAAGACGCCGTGACATCTGTAAATATGCCTGTGCCAATTGGTTGCCACTTTAGGGAGTGATACCCCCTATCGTGGGGCCGACATAGGGTATTTATGTATTAGGGAGCGGATCGCTTGGGTAGGATTTAGGGTACACTTAGCTCTGTCTGATTCTGTTGGTACCGTCTGTTTTGTTGGGTGGTAACACCCGTCTGTGTCTGCGTGGTACCGTCTGTTTTGTTAGGCCCACTACTAGTGTACACCTAATTGTAGTATTCCGTTTCTGTACTCTGTTCTGTTAGGGTGGTAAAAGCCCATTTTTCCCGAACTTTATCTATGGACCATTCTGTTCCGTCCTGTTTCGACGTAGACATTAGGGTAACACCTTATCCTGTTATACTAGTATTGTTACTAAGAAGTTGGATCTTGACTTAGGCCAACACCTGATATTGGGCCAAGTTTAGGCCAAGGGATAAATTCTTGTTTATACATGACATGTTAGAATGCTGGTACACCTGTGGTGAAAAACTTCACCTTGATTATGTGATGACCCCTTTTAAACTATCTGTTAGATATTCACCATGCTAGTATGTAATTATCCTTATGTTCATCCCTGCTTCCCATGCCAGTTAACTTTATCAGTTTACATTGATTGTAGTAGGGCTTACTCAGTCTTTTTGACTGGCCTGTTTTCTTTCGCCTCTTTTCTTCCGTTTCCCCCCCCCCCCAGGTTCTCAGGGTGGGAATATTGGAGCTTAGCTTGGCTTTCTAATCGCTTGCTTGTGGGATTTTAGCTCATGTACGGTCTTGACATGAAGCTAGCTATGGTTATCACTTATTTTGGGAATAGTACTTATGTATTTCAGTTTTCCGGTGATGTTGTTTTTATCTAGACTTGTGTATTTGGAAAGTTGACATTATGTTGTACCATACTTGTTTTTGAAATAGTTTGAAATCTTCCGCTGTTTTACTTATCTTATTTACTCTGTTTACATATATATATATATGTTATTGTTCTGCCTTGATATATCATTATGCATGTTTACCTGATTCAAACACCCCTCCAAAGTCAGAGTGCTTGCAAGAGCCACCCTGGCGGAGGTGTGGTGTTACATTTGGTATCAGAGCATATGGTTTACGAGAAGGAACAAAAAGGTTTTTAGAAAACTTTTGGAAAACTATTTTCAAAACCAAGTATAAAGTATTTTCCAAAGAAAAGTCTAGTTTATTTCAAAGGCTATTCCCCAAAAAGCCATTAGCACAATCCTTAGTTATCTATTCTTAGTTCCCTCGTTCTGAATCTATCTTTTCCTTCGTTTCAGTATGACAGATAACTTTGTTATCCCAGAGGGAGTGCAAGTTCCTGTTTGGTATAGGAGACTTATGGAGGCTAGGGCGACCGAAGCCGGCCCCGCAAATGTTACTCCTCCTCCGGTGGTTAATGTTCCTCCTCCTCCTGTCGCTGAGGTTCCTCCTCCTCCCCCTCAGCATCCTCTAGTAGAGTTCATGAAGATTTGCAAGGACTTCAAAGCAATGGGGGGCAAGAACTTTCTAGGTACCGAGACTTTTGTAGAGGTCCGAAATTGGTTGAAAGAGACCGAGGATTTATTCGCTATCTTTGGATTAGATGATCAGAGAAAGATCTTGTTGGCAGTTTGGCTTATGAGAGATGAAGCCGCTTATTGGTGGGAAGTCACCAATGGTACTAGACCCGTTGAGACTTGGGCCGATTTCAGGACAAGATTCGGGCTTAAGTTTCTGTCTTCTGCTGAAGAGAATTTGCAAATGGAGAGGTTTATTGCTTTGAAGCAAGGAGACATGTCTGTCAAAGAATATGTGAACAAGTTCAATCAGTTAGCTCGTTTTGGCTTGGATATGGTGAGTACTACTCAGAAGAAGGCTCTTCGTTTTGCTAGAGGATTGAATGAGCCATTACAGGAGTTAACTATGTCTCATGTGCCCATGGGGGCCACGTTTGAGAGTTTGGTAGATATGGCCCTACTCAATGAAGAGAACAAGAGTGCAAAGAAGGAGGTCAAGGTGAATGAGTCTCAAAACAAGAAAACGGGGCCCAAAAAGGAAATGCAAAAGAAGGAGGAGAAGTCTGAAGATAAGAAGGAAAAGAAGTGCTTTACTTGTGGAAGCTCAACTCATCTAAACAAGGATTGCAGAAAGAGGAAGGGCACTTGCTTTAACTGTGGAGAGATGGGACACTTCACTAGGGACTGCCCGAAGAAGAAAGGGACTACATCGGAAGGAACGGTGAATACTCGCATGGCGAGTGAATAGATTAGGGCTAGAATAATTTGTCTGTAGGATGTTTAATTTTCCTTGTCTGATTTTCAGTTTGAAACTCTTTTTCTGGTATTTTGATTCTGTAATGGAAACTCGGTACTTTAATGCTAGTCTTGCTTCTGATCTGGTAATAGTCTCAAACTCTCTGAGAGTTATAACTCATCTGTTTGTGATAAATTGGGGTTTGAGAGTATCTGTGTTGGGCATGAGGGTGACTATGACGAATACATTCTGGGTTTCTACCATGCTTAGTTTCCTAAGAATCATTTGGGAAAAATCTGATCTGTACTAGTAGTCTGTAAGTATATGTACCAAGTTTTTGTTTTATCTGTACTCGCTTCCATCACTCGACTGTATCTTGTTGAGATAGGAATCCTATGGATGTAAACATGTGTTTGAGACATGTTATGTTTTATGGTTGCAAGTGGATGCAAGTGGTTGCTAGTGGTTGCTCGTGGATGCATAAACACACACTAGGCACTAGATCGGCTTGAAATACACTCTCATATTGCATATGGACGTGTGTACATTTTCAATTCTTATGGTTGCAAGATGGTTAATTCGGCACATGGATGTTGCATATGGATGAATGTTTGTGCACACATATAGTATTATATGATTAGGACTATTTGCATACATAATGGATTCATTTCACTAACATACTTTGCATTGGGGATCTTTGCATTAGATAAGAACATATACACACACCTTTTGCATATGTTCATACCACATTAGAATCTTTAAGGACAATGATTGCTCGTGAATGATGATTTGAGTAGATGGATGATGGATGGTAGGATGCGTTCTTCCTAACTTGAAGATTTCGAGGACGAAATCCTTTAAGGAGGGGAGAATGTAACAACCCGTATTTCTGATAACCTGGTATAACGTAAACCGAGGCAGAATTTAATTTATAAATCTGAATCAAGGGAAACGGGCTATGCCATTGCGTTCGTCTCGGAAAAATACGCGAAATAGAGTCCGGAATTTTGTAAATCGGAGTCCGTATGACCCGGTTAAGGCCCAAAGAAGTTTTCGGGAAATTTGAATTTCTAAACATACAGAAATGGGGCCAGGCGGGAAAACTCCCGCCCAGCCAAGTCGACTTGGCTGTCGACAGGGCTGTCGACTTGCCTGTCGACTTGGCAGTCGACAGGGCTGTCGACTTGCCCTGTCGGCATATTCTGGCCTGGGTGCACCTGGTTGAGTTTTGGGCTGGGTTGGAGGGCTTGGGATGAAATCTGACGGACCTAAACTAACCTAGGGTTAATCTAAGGGTCTAAAACTAATCCTAATCTCTATAAATAAGCCCTAACCTACCCCTAAATCATTAATATTCATTCATGCAACTAAACTATGGCAAAATTATTCCTCTCATGGCCTCCACTCTCTCTTAAAAATCTCTTAGCTTATTCCTATGAGAGATTCATGTTCATTCTAGTGATTTCAAGTTTAAATGAGCATTATTAGCTTGCATTCAAGTCAAGTTACAATCTTTACATCATAAAGCAAGGGTTTTTATTGATTTGGAGCTTCATATTTGGGTTTTATGATTGCATAAGGGCTTTGTCATATTTTTGTGTCTTCATAAGCATTGTAAGCCCTATTCTACTTTCATACTTAAACTCTAAAGTTAAATGTATGATATGCAAGTTTGATATGTTATGATATGCAAGTTTATGATGTTATGTTATGCAAGTATGCCATGTTATGATATGCAAGATTATGATGTTATGTTATGCAAGTATGCCATGTTATGATATGCAAGATTATGATGTTATGTTATGCAAGTATGCCATGTTATGATATGCAAGATTATGATGTTATGTTATGCAAGTATGCCATGTTGTGATATGCAAGTTTATCATATTATGTTATGCAAGTTTGATATGCAAGTTTGTCATATATGCAAGTTATGTTAGGCAAGTTTGGGTTGATCATTTTGTTCATGTTATCATGTTATGCAAGCTTATCTTGGGTTTATGAACATAAAGCTTCAAGATTTATGCTAAAGGTTGCATTTTGGCAACATGTAAGTTATCATATCTCTTATGATAACTTGCATGTGAGGCTAAATGCGAACTTATGGCCATTTCTACATGTCATTTATCACCATGTATCACCAATATGCTAAGTTTGGTTTTATGCATGCTTTTGAGGCCGAAAAATGTAATATGCAAGCATATGAACACATGTACATTTCATATGCCACCATGTTGAACTTGTGGCTTCAACACCTTTATGTCATGATTATGCTAAGTTTCCTCTTTCTATCCTTTATGCGCTATTGCGATATGTAAGCGATGGGATTGCGTTTGGGGTTGGGTAAATTTAAAAGACATAAAAACATAAGATTGGGAATTTACCTATTAAGTTAGGTCTACCCATTGGGAATTTACCTATTAAGTTAGGTCTACCCAAATTCTTGAAAAAAAACGTGTAATATGTTTTGGAAACATAATGGACATGACACTTAGAAAATATAAGTGTGGCCAACTCGAGGTTGGGTTGAGTTTGTAGCATAAATCTACCCGGAACCAACCGGCTTAACTAGTGGCTACAAACAATAGGACCCAATATGAGAAGTTGGTCAAGTTGTGCTTGAACCCGAGGTTAGACTAGGTTGTGGTGTAAAGCTACCCGGACCCGCCAGGCTTAACTAGTAACCACAATGAGGTCTAATGTGAGAGGTTAAGGTGCATTAAATTAATTAATGCTACATGATAAGGTTAAGTAAATTTGATTTATGACACTTAACCAATTTGACATGAATGGGTAGGTTAAGTGAATCCGGGCTTGATTTCTTAATGACACTTAACCGTAAAATACGACTAGTGGTTAGGGTTAAGTTAATCTACACTTAACCAATCTGAACTCGGTAATTTAACGGGGTTAAGTTGAACTATACTTAACCAATCCAACTCAGTAACTGGATAAGGCTGAGAACCGATTTGATACCTGGTCTGGATAAACTAACTTGATTGATAAATTAAACGAACCTGTTTTGCGGATCTGTAGGACCCACACCAAGTTAGGCAAGTTTGTAAATCTGTTATCTGATCCGTTAGTTTGAAAACTGATCGTCTGAACTTTGTATGTCTGAACTCTGTTAATAAGTTAATCTGAATCTGATAGTCTGGAGACACAAGGGGGAATACTTGTGTCATTTGTTGTTTGGGACCCATATTAGTCAGTAACCCTTTCTGGTATCAAAACTTTGACCCAACTGTAGGTAGGGTCCGGGCACGCTTACTGAACTAATTATAAGTGGTTCATTCTGATAATGGCGATGGGTGTTGATGGTGCGTTCCAACCGGGTCATGTGCGTGCATGGATCCCGGTCTGCTTCTGAGGATGTAAGACGCCGTGACATCTGTAAATATGCCTGTGCCAATTGGTTGCCACTTTAGGGAGTGATACACCCTATCGTGGGGCGACATAGGGTATTTATGTATTAGGGAGCTGATCGCTTGGGTAGGATTTAGGGTACACTTAGCTCTGTCTGATTCTGTTGGTACCGTCTGTTTTGTTGGGTGGTAACACCCGTCTGTGTCTGCGTGGTACCGTCTGTTTTGTTAGGCCCACTACTAGTGTACACCTAATTGTAGTATTCCGTTTCTGTACTCTGTTCTGTTAGGGTGGTAAAAGCCCATTTTTCCCGAACTTTATCTATGGACCATTCTGTTCCGTCCTGTTTCGACGTAGACATTAGGGTAACACCTTATCCTGTTATACTAGTATTGGTACTAAGAAGTTGGATCTTGACTTAGGCCAACACCTGATATTGGGCCAAGTTTAGGCCAAGGGATAAATTCTTGTTTATACATGACATGTTAGAATGCTGGTACACCTGTGGTGAAAAACTTCACCTTGATTATGTGATGACCCCTTTTAAACTATCTGTTAGATATTCACCATGCTAGTATGTAATTATCCTTATGTTCATCCCTGCTTCTCATGCCGGTTAACTTTATCAGTTTACATTGATTGTAGTAGGGCTTACTCAGTCTTTTTGACTGACCTGTTTTCTTTTGCCTCTTTTCTTCCGTTCCCCCCCCCAGGTACTCAGGGTGGGAATATTGGAGCTTAGCTTGGCTTTCTGATCGCTTGCTTGTCGGATTTTAGCTCATGTACGGTCTTGACATGAAGCTAGCTATGGTTATCACTTATTTTGGGAATAGTACTTATGTATTTCAGTTTTCCGGTGATGTTGTTTTTATCTAGACTTGTGTATTTGGAAAGTTGACATTATGTTGTACCAGACTTGTTTTTGAAATAGTTTGAAATCTTCCGCTGTTTTACTTATCTTATTTACTCTGTTTACATATATATATATATATGTTCTTGTTCTGCCTTGATATATCATTATGCATGTTTATCTGATTCAAACACCCCTCCAAAGTCAGAGTGCTTGCAAGAGCCACCCTGGCGGAGGTGGGGTGTTACAAACTATATAGAGGAATGATAGGATCTTTATTATATATCACTGCTAGTAGACCAAATATAATGCATAGTGTATGTATTCGTGCAAGATACCAACCACAACCTAAGGAAACACATTTAACAACTGTAAAACGAATTCTAAGGTATGTAAAGCATACATCAGATTTTGGATTATTTTATCCTAAGAATGATTCGTTCGATTTAGTTTCGTACTTTGATGCTGAATATGCGGGATTTAAATCCCATCGTAAAAGTACTAGTGGAACATGTAACTTTCTAGGACATTCCCTTGTATCGTGGTTCAGTAAAAAAAAATACCATATCTTTGTCAACAACTGAAGCAGAATATATATCTGCTGCTTTGGAGTGTTCACAAGTAATATATATGCAACAAACTTTAAATGATTTTATTTTAAGTATAAATAAATCACCTATATACTGCGATAATACAAGTGTTATAAATATTTCTAAAAATCTGACTCATCATTCGACAACTAAACATATCAATGTGCGACATCGTTTTCTAAGAGATAATGTAAGTAAAGAAAAGATTTCAATTGAATTTATGGATACAGAAAAACAAATAGCAGATATATTAACTAAACCATTAAATGAAGCAACATTCACTAAATTTAGGAGAGAATTAGGTATATGTTCATTTAGTGAGTTAGAATAATTAAATAATAGTAACATATATAAAAATAAAATAAGGAATCAAAATAATGAAATTTAAATCAAGACTATGTCGACATAGAGTTTTTGGTATATCGACATATAACTGCCAAAAATTTTAAATTCAATTCCCACCAAAAGTTAGTTATTTCAACTATTTAAACCTTTTAATTCGACTTTTCTTCTCCATTTTTATTCTTCTTCTCTGTAAAAACTCTAAATTAAAAATAACAATGGCCTCCACTAATCTAAATAAAACAACTCAGATTCATACGTTGGACCATCCTAGGGTCCATTTCCACGATCTACGCTATCTAGAGTGATCAAAATTGAAGAAAAAATGGAGTATCTACTGCAAATAGTGGCTGAAATACAAGTACTCCATATTAGGATGAATCAGGAACAAAACAGGCAAGGGAAAGTAATGAGAAGTCTCCTAAAGTTTATAATGGATAAACAGACTAATCCGATTATAATCAATGATGATAATCAAGCCATGGAAGAAGAGGAACAGCTTGAAGAAGAACCAGAAGAGGAAGAAGAAATGATGGAGGAGGAAGAACAACAAGAGACTCAACCAGCGGTTACAGACGAAGATGATAACGTTGAGTGTGTAGGAGAAGTTCTTTTTGGCGAAAATGGGAATGTGATTGAAAAGAATGGAGAATTTTCTCTCCACTATGCCAACTGTCCAATTCACAAATCCCCCATTGTTAAAAATAATTAGTGATTAAGGTTTCCTTCGATTCTCGTTGTATTACGTTTTTACAATGTATCATATGTGTATAAATCTCTATAGTTGTACAAAGTTTTGTCTAATAAAATTGTCGTTTATAATTAGGTTTTATTATAAGTTTGTATAGATAAAGAGGGAGTATTTTTAGTGAATAGTTACTTATGTTCTATTCGAGAAGTAATACAATTTAGGGGGAGTACCGTTAGGATTTCTTTTTTATAATACCAATGGGGGAGAAATTATAAAATAAAGGCATAATTTATAGGATTCTTACAAATAAGGGGAGTATAGAAGGAACATCATCAAAAGGTATATACAGGTATGGCATTTTATAAACAAAGGTTGTCATCATAAAATATGGGGAGATTGTTGGAGAATGGAGTTTTGATGATAACAACCTTATTTTAATTATCATTGATTATAAAATATATGCTAACACTTTTTGTATAGAATATATATACATGCAGGAACCATATACAGGAAATATTACTGAAGACTGTACAGTTATAAAGATGATAGAGATTCAAAGATCAGAGAAATTTCAAGACTCATGAGTAATCAACATTTCAAGAATTTAAGAGTTCAAGATTAATATAGTTATAGAAACTAGATTTTGTAAGACTCTAAATAGCACTCCAGGTTCAAATTCTAATTCTAATTTTTAAATTCTTATTCTCAATTCTATCATCAATCCTCTCTATTTTATTCTTCTTTATTTTCCAAACTTAAGTTTTATATCACTACAAGAAAAATACCTTTTTATAGCGCTTAAAAAATGCTATAAAAGGATACGATGGCCTTTTATAAACGTTGTATATCAACATGTTGTAATATGTCAGGGGTCTATAATAGCAAACTAATAATCACTATAAAAAACATGCTATAAATGTCATTACTCATAATGTTTCAATATTGCTATTAAATGAACAATTTGTAACATACAAATTCCTATTTATCGCGTTTGTTGCTTGCTATAAAACTTTTATGTGGAGTTGTGGTCTATACTGCTAATATTTATGATGTCATTTAATTGCTATTCATAGCAACTATAAATGCTATGGATAAACATTGCTTTATTTTTATAGCAACTACAGGAGGTGTAGAAATTTCATAACTTGATTACTATAACTACTATAAACGCTATAGAACACTGCAGGACGTTTAATTTAGTATTTTATAGCATTGTTTACTTGCAACGAAAGTTGTTCAATCATCGCAGAATATTTTTATTGCACTAGCATAATGCTATGGTACACTTAGCCATTATAAAAAGTATTTCATGCACAATATTAAACATATAAATATTTATAATCAGAAGTATGTCATATAAAGTTTGAAGAACATAAATAATTGTGATCAGAAGTAACAATTCTTACAATCGTTGCTAACTGAAACAATACATACTAGAATGAACAATCCATGCAACCGCTGCTAACCAAAATGATACATAGTAAAAGTAAAGATGTACAATATCGATGCAAAATACGTTTGAAGGAGAATGAGTGCGACAACATATTTTTCCATGCTTTTCACCATAGTGTAAACCTACAGCATCATAAAGAACCTATCAAAAAAAAAAAAAAGGTCTATTAGTCATAAAATCCGAGCATGCAGGGTTTTATGTTTAGTATAAGTAATGCATTTGTAAATAAAAATAAAGTTTAAGAAATTCACCTAGTTGGTTCAACTGGTGCATGAATCCATCCACTAAAACTATCGCAACTTCCTCCTAGAAAGATTCATTCAAACCATAAAATAGCAATATAGTATAATGTCTATTTAATAAAACAAAAAATTAAGATTCACATCGACGTAAACACAGGGTCAGATATTAGACATCCATGCGTAGAACTGACATGTTAAAATGATCAAAAATGTTCATTACTCCTATAAGAGCAACAAATATATGACGAATCATAAACGTAACCCCCTTAAACGGCATTAGATGTTCAAAATTAACCAATTATCATATGCCTTCTACTTAAGCCACAAAGTGTTGATCTGAAATGCAAGATGCATTTAGCACATTATGACCACTTTAAAAGGCATATCCAACAATGAGCAAGTCTTACAGCGACGTCAATTATTACAAAATTCATAGCAAAAATTTCAATTCAACTTACACAAATCCAACTATAAAATGTCAAAATAGGAATTTGGCATATGTACTCTCTTACTACATCAAACTGAGCACATGCCCAGTGTGCTCAAAAAATGCTCCGTTTGGTTGAAACTGAGCAGATGGTCAGTTTAAAAAAAAAAGAGTAATGCTCAATTTCTTGAAACCGAGCATAGCTCAGTTTTGTTTCAAACTGAGCGTTTGCTTAGTTTGAAACAAAATTGAGCTACGCTCGATTTGAAAACAAAACTGAGTAACGCACGTTTTGTTACAAAACTAAGGGTGTGCTTGGTTCGTTATAAAACTCAGCGTGCGCTCGGTTCGTTACAAACCTGAGCGTATGCTCGGTTCGTTACAAAACTGAGCGTACACTCGCTTTCAAAAATCTATGCTCAGTTTCAGAAACAAATACTTAGCATAGTACAAACAGTAATTGATGTACCTGTCCACTCAGAAATCGGACCCAATGCGCCTTTATTTGTTACTCTCCACCTTGCATCCAGAGGGAAGTCGTTAATCTCCAACTCTGCTTGATAATTTTCGGGCATGGAATCAACTTGAATCTTCCCTAATTTCTATTTTAAATTCATAGCGCCTTGTAAAGCATTCGCCATAGATGATCATAGGCCAAAGCAGTGGGTGGAAGACACAGGACATTTGGTATATTAATCACTCCAGGCAGAGATACAGCAGGTAAAGAGGCCGATGTAGCAACCATAGTAGACATCAGAAATCAAATGTGACAATGGATTCAAGAATGCAAAACAAATGCTTGTCAAGAGCTACTCAAGAAATTGCAAAACAAGTAGAGAGATGTTTATTGTAGCAAGCCAAGAAATAATATTTTAGTTCAATAAAATACTGACATGATCGTATCATTTGTTAGCTATTGGGTTTGTAGGAATGTGTGATAGGAGTAAATATTGAAAACTGTATGCAAAACATTCATCGACATAAAAAAAATGATCTGAGCATAAACAGTATACAGTTTCTGTTTTTTATTAGCTGTTGCTAGTTAAATGATTATTTCCCTTTTGGATCTTCACAATGATCTATAACCTTTGTTTGATATTCCGCTCTAGTGGCAATTTTGTTGCTGTTGAACACATTTATACTTGAATACTACCCTTCTATTATTCTATGGTATATGAATAACATTGATAATTATAAAAATAAAATCCTAAATCTATTCACACTATTGATGCATTTATGAATCGATCACTATTAATTTATATCAACTCAAATTATATAGTTTCCAAAGGCTCATGTCAGAAATAAGTTAGATAAATTAGCAAAGTGTACTATAGGAAATTCTGTCATTTTAGCATAAATCTTCTAATCTATTTTTAATTACGAAAAAAAACAAATATTTTAAATTAATCTTTTAACTTTCTAGATAATCTCTATACTTGAATACTGATTCAAGTACATGTTTTGAGATTAACACATTATGAATTTTTTTTACAAACACAGTTATAGCTATGATAAAGTTAAAAAAAGGAAAAACTATAGATGATACAAGACTAAATTACCTTAAGATAAATGGCTTCCTTCTCGAGGATTTGAACCTCTACCAGTAATCATTTCCTAATAAATATGGTGACCACACCTCGGAAGAAGCTACGCCGCCATGAGTAGCATCACCCAGTGCATGGTAAGTTCATTGCTCAGTCTTGATTCTCCTTCCTCCTTCACAAGTAACATATTCTAGACTGCTCTGTTCCTCCATCGCGAGTAACATATGTCAAGTTCTAAATTACTAAGGCTATTATGATGTCATAAATGTAGAACCCAAAGGTAATGAATAAATAAAAAGGAAATGGATAAGTATAAAAGAAATAAACTACTTTCATAATCAATACCTGATCACGAATGTGTGTTCGGGCACAAAATGTCAATCTCACATGAATATCTGGTAATATTCTTTATAGGGTGGGCCTTAATCCTGCAAGTGAGTCACTATATCAGCTAAGTTGTTCATCTTGGACTTCAATTTTTAGAATATCAACAAGCTCACCCAGAGAATCAAGATTTCCTTCATGTACTAGTTTAGGCCGTAACGTATCATATAAATAAGTGCATCTGCATGTATGAACACAAAGGACAAACATTTGTATGAGCACGAAATGGTCATCGATGCCCATCCAGAAATGAGGTATAACTGGGACGAACCATCGCTTACAAAGGTCTATCAAATGAGAAAACTGGAAGCTTCCTTTGATGAAGACTGAAAAAATGATCAAAGAGTTGATGCTCAAGCTGACAAACCTAATAACAAATACAATATCAGCAAATCAAGAGCTTAAGAACGGAAAAGATTTGGACTGTGCAGTAGCTTAGCACTTTCAGTCAGCACCTAAATCTTTTAAGTTAATGATACAGGTTAGGTGTATATACTATAGAAACCTTTACTTGTAAACAGTCATAACATAAAACCTATGTATTTTACAAATTGGCCTACAATTTTTTTAAAACAAAAAAATTAGTTAACCATGAGTAATTAGAGATTTCTGATTATCCATGGAAATAAGTGATTAAAAAAAGGTTGGTTTGGTTAGTAAGACAAAAATTAGTTGACTGGATGCTTCAAGCCAGAGCAAGAATTTCGCACATAGTAGGTATCAGTTGAATGTAATGTTGGAGCCTACATAATAATCTCTCTGAGTACAGATTCATAAGTAACACACTTTATTTTTTCTATCTTAGCTGATGATAATGGTTGGAAAGAAGGAATTGAAGGATGCAGGTTATGATGCCACAAACGTTTAAGAGGGCAAGAACTTTAAGAACAACCCTCGAATTTCATTGCAGATTCCAGATCTGCAAATCATTTGTAAAAATATTCACCAAAACTCAAAGAAACTTGAATAAACTAATAATAAAAGTAGCAAGATTTTTTTTTTCCATTAGCGAAAATTCAAATTTGAAGTGAAGAAATCATTTCAAAGTTCTATATAACAAATTACAGTACCTCCACATTGTAGAGAAAATAAAAACTCTAAGGTGGAAAAATAATTCCTTGATTGGTTTTAAATTCAAGCCTCAGTCAAAATGTGTTGAGCAACCAAATACAGGAATTTTCACCTGTAGTTCCAGGAAAAGTCTTTGTTGGCAGTTTTAGCTAGCTCAGCTGCCTTCCCATCATCGAAGCCCAAAGCTGCCATTATCTTATAACCGGCGACTCTTTCTCAGACCATATACCAAGAAGCATATGGGTTGTGGTTACTTCTCTGTCCTCGCTAGATTTTAGTTTCTCCTCTACAGCCGAATCCCATGCTCTTTGAGCTTGTTCAGTCAATGGTGGATGTTCTGGACTGAAAAAGTACATACCAGACTTTCCAAGTAACTTCACTTTGTACACTTAGTGACTTTGCGTTCATTATTATTTAATAATATATGAGAAAACGAGCCCTTCAAGACTACATTGCATATAACTTAAAACTAAATTTCTGGGTCAACCACTACTTCAATGCCATTCTTATAAATTGCATCGTTGCAAGGTTGAGTTATATGTAATGAATCAATTTTTGAATATGGCCAGAGAACATTGCATATTATAGGCTTTGTCTTTATAGAGTGTTTTTCTGGAATTAACGCAATCACTCAATTTACAAACAGTATCATCAATCGTTAATGTAAAAAGAATATTGAATGTTATATTTTTGAATCAAGAGTAGAACCAAATGAAAGATCATAAAGCGAACGAGATGCATCACAAAAGTTTCATAATGAAAGTAATAATGGAATTATATTTGATATTACAATGCATTGAACTTTTTTGTATCTCCTGTAACATGTTTGGTAATATTGAAAAATTATCCTCTCCATCTTTGAAACTGGAACCTCTGTTAACAATTACAATTCTGGTCATACATATCAGTGCATGCATTATTATTCTTTTGGGAATCAAAAATTATACAGATAAATGGTTGATCAAGGTATATATAAATAAATTATTCAGTATAAAACAATTTTCTAAGTACCTATCAATATAATGCATTGTTGATAATAAGAGAATTGTTTTCATAAATTTTCAACAAGAAGTTAAGGGAATTGGGCTTGATGTTCAATAAATATATATATTGATTATATACCAATACAATGGACCCAAAAGCATACACTTCTGCTTTGTACTTCAAAATGGAAGAAAATGGATAGCTGAGTTTAAAGAGTGGGTGTAACACTGTGTGGGACATTTTTGCCACCATTTAATAAAAAGCACACCATGCGTAGGATATAGATAGTCTCAGTACTAAATATATTTTTATTTTTATTATTTCAAGAATATTATATTGCTAAGGAATTTAGTGCCGGATAGGAACCGCGGTTGATATATTACATAATATACTATCACCATAACCCATACCACAAATATGAGCACCAATTAAGTCCAGATACAGTACAGGTGTCTCATATGCAATTGGGGAGGTCACTAGCCTCACCATGCATGCAATCTACATAAGTTATAGTAAAGTTTAAGTAAACGGAAGATTCTCATCACCTTGTTAAATTGAGACAAATAAATAAAAGCAAGCAGCTCTTTGACAACTGCACGTTAGGTTGGTGCATAGGGCATACACAAAAAAGCTGATGTGCGTATTGGAAATAGTCCACACTACTGCATATAAAATAGTTAGCTTATGTTATGGCTTACGTGACATGAATGAATAGCCCTTAGATTATAACCTATAGCTATGGTTGTATGATCAAATGAATAAGACTGAAGTTTATATAGTAGCAGCAATCATGATTAGACCTAAATAAACAACATAAATCAGGACTAGTACCCTTGTCTTAATTCTTAAGCACTTTGATTTGGAAGAAAAAAGGCCGCATGTTAAAAACTTGTGTATCATGATTCAAATGTACATATCTCCTTTGTTTTCATGCACTTTGCTACATCTTGAACAATCTACAGATATAATTTTGACGCAACACGTTGCAGTACATCTGGCTAAACACATTTAATAATTAATGACATAGCCATTCAGTATCTTCAATTTTTTCATCATTGATGAATAGAAGGGAATGGAAACTACTTAGTTCACAACTTACTAGAAAATACGGTAGATGATCAATTTATGACCTTTTTAAGGTGTAAACAATGAACTATCAATGCAACAATCGAAAAATCCAATCACTGACTACATTAGAAAAAAAAGGTGATAGATCTTTGAACTCAAATGTTACATTCATCTCAAATAGTTAAACTCTAAGCTATCGGATATGGTCATTAATTAATGGCATGCAGTACTATTCATAGCTACGTAAGCATCATATCACTTTGACCAGGTTATTCCCTGATATTGGGTTTTTTTAATGGCTAAATTAACACAACTACAACCATTCAGATCTGCTTGTGGATAAAAGATTAAGTTATTACTATAGTATGCACATGGTTATTCGTTACACATTTCACCATTGCATTTCTCTAGTTAATCAAAAGCTAAAATGCAGCCAAAATTTCTGGCCTTAACTAATGAAGCAAGAGCTGTATCATATATTTTCTATGCTCTAGATATAAAGCACTTCAAATATTTTGAAGCTTAATACCAAAAACAACCCTGAGAAAAGTAGCAACTTTTGTGAGAAAGATAGTAAAATATCAAACCATATTTTTACTTAAGAGCTTCAGTTCCAGATGGAGGTGACAGTTTTCCCACTCTTACCAAACCCTTTTCTCACAGGCTGCAACATCACATATTTTAGCTACTTGTACCCTGAATGGGGTCCTTATAGATCTCCAAATCAAATTTTAATCTAGCTTAATTACACGGATCTTCATATAGATTACTTTAATCGTTAGGATGAACTGATTTTGAGGAAATCATTGGATGATGGCTCATGAATTATAACCAATTTCAAATTGTAGAGTTTGACAAATACATATTTCAACTGACCACAAAAGAGAATCTTATATACTCCATGAACAAAAACCACTTTAAATCCATGCCTGACATCCAAACTGTTGTTAAGAGGGAAATGGAATATGACTAATTTGCAAAATTATTTCATACAGTAAAGATAAATAATTTTCACCCCTAAGGTAGTTTGTACCTCATCCAAATATATTCAACTATGACTCCAACAATAAGAGAAGTTTAATTTGATCAAATACCAAGGGTCTTTTTTCTAGATTATACTATATATGAAATTGAGTAGCAATTTTTTTTGTGAAACAAATCAAAATAGTTAATTTTCAATTGCTCAAAATCAATCTTCGGGTATCTTTTTTTTTACATATATCTTAAGCAAGGTTTGAAAACTCGGTTTCGGTTTCGGTTTCGGTCATTTGAAAATTTACGAATTTCGGTCAGTTTCGCCGATTTCGGCGGTTTCGGTTTTTGTTTCGGTTTCGGTTCAGAAATCAAACTTTTAGCATATGTATTAATATTCAGGCCCATACCAATTCTTAGCAGTTAAAAAATAACCCAAAGCCCATCCCCAAGTCAAGCCCATACAAATAATAACCCTAATTAGCAACCAGCAGCCACATCACGCAGCCAAATTACCGGAAAAAAAAAGCCAAATACGAAGCGGGAAAGGGCAGAAAGAAAAAAAAAAAACTTCCGCTTCTTCTTCTTCTGAATTCGCGATTTCTTTTTTTACTACTGCTCGATTTAGGGTTTTCCTTTTTCAAGTAATCTATGTTTTGTATTTTTTCTTCCGTTTCTTCTTCTTCTGAATTCGCGATTTCTTTTTTTACTACTGCTCGATTTAGGGTTTTCCTTTTTCAAGTAATCTATGTTTTGTGTTTTTTCTTCTGTTTCTTCTTCTTCTTCTTCTGAATTCGCGATTTCTTTTTTTACTGCTGCTCGATTTAGGTTTTTTTTTTAAAGCTTGTAGACCGGAACGAGATTTTGCTAGTGTTCCGTCTCGGTGAGTGTCGGGACCGGGACGAGTTGGACGAGATCTCGCTGTTTCGGACGAAATTTGAAACTATGATCTTAAGTATTAGATATTACTATATCTAGTAATCAAATTTTATATTCAAAGATTAGTTTAATATATCTATATTGAATTTCCAAAATCCTCTGGTAAAAGGCATTAGAGGTAAATGAGCAATAATACTATAAATTTTATTGATTATAAACTAAAATCAATATTCTAAAAATGCATGAGCAAAAATTTTAAACTTTCTAGTACATATTATTTTAAAATACTTTGTTAATGTTATAAAAGCATAGTTGAACTTAACAAAAAAATTTGAACTTAACAAACTAATAAATATGATTTGGCATGCTAGCTTTACTCTTACTAATACCGTGATAATTTTAATAAAAATGATATGCTTACAAATTATATAGCATACTTTCTATTATTTCACTCGGTTAAAAACAAATGTTTGGGAATAAATAACTATAGGGATGAGAACTCATTGGCAATCAGAGAATCGCCATACAATAATTTACATGCGTAGGTTTTACCAAAAGCAGCAGAAAACCAACACTCGACAATAAATTGTCATGAACAGTTAGTACAGTATCCCTTGCAAATTTGGTATTAAGAAGCAGAATATCATATTTTGATTGTATTATTTAGAAAACAGTATTAGGACAAAACAATGGATACCCTAGCAGAACATTGTAATTGTCACTAGAGCACATTTACACCTAGTTTTCAATTTTGACCTTCTTCATGTGAAGTTTTTCCATTTAATCTCCTGGAATCTACGCTCCACATTAAATGGAATCTAAAATACACAAACATATAGACAAATTATTATTATATCATTGAAGTGAACGTAAATTTCATGGATGTAAAATCTCAAATTTAAAGAATATTTAATTGAAACATTAATCACAAATCATTTTTTGTGAAATCTCTTCAGCTTATGCCTGTTTGTAAACTATGAAGGAACATGCTACTGTAAAATTAACTAGATCTTCTGAAATTAATTAGTAACAAACCTTACACTCACCGCAATAACATGATTTGTGGTCACGCATGCCTTCTGTTGCAGGACCTTTAGAGCCCTTGCCATCAAATGACCATCCATGGTGTGAACGGGATAAAAATAAAACCTTGAATTGAAATTGAATAGGGCAACTAAGACACAGTTAAAATCGAATAGAATCTGGGAATGAAAATCAAACGTGCATCGATATCGAACTTACTGACCTGCGTGATTGAAGAAAAGTGACTGACATGGTAATCAACTAGGAGCAAAGTTAGTTGAAATTGAAGTAGGATTGTGGATTTACATTTCATGATTTTGAGGTAGCAGAAGAGTGATTTAGTTTTGGTTGAAAACAAAGAGGTAGGAGTAAGTCAGGGTTTTCCTAGGAGCAATGAGGAAAGGAACGTAAGGCGGAAGTGAACGAAGAAAAGAAAATTTTTAGCGGCAATGAAAAAAAACGAGGGAAACCAGAAAAAAACTCACGTAATAGCAATAACGTCAACGTTAATAACAAGTTCAGCTAAGCAAGCTATGCTCCACCCTATTTAACCACCAACCACTTAACAATAGCCAGTCAAGCTCTTTTACAGTCCCTACTTGCTATTAATATAACATTTTCTTGTAGTGTATATTTATATACTTTATATTTATATTCTTATACTTTATGTTTATACTTTAAAAACTTATAATTTTATAAATATATTTATATAGTTTAAATTTATGTTTTCATATGTTTTTCTGTCATATAATATTAATTTATGTAACACCCCACCTCCGCCAGGGTGTCTCTTGCAAGCACTCTGACTTTGGAGGGGCGTTTGAATCAGGTAAACATGCATAATGATATATCAAGGCAGAACAAGAACATATGTATATATATAAACAGAGTAAATAAGATAAGTAAAACAGCGGAAGATTTCAAACTATTTCAAAACTAGTCTGATACAACATAATGTCACTTTCCAAATACACAAGTCTAGATAGAAACAACATCACTGAAAAACTGAAATACATAAGTACTATCCCCAAAATAAGTGATAACCATAGTTAGCTTCATGTCAAGACCGTACATGAGCTAAAATCCCACAAGCAAGCGATCAGAAATCCAAGCTAAGCTCCAGTATTCCCACCCTGAGAACCTGGGGGGGGGAACGAAAGAAAAGAGGCGAAAGGAAAACATGTCAGTCAAAAAGACTGAGTAAGCCCTACTACAATCAATGTAAACTGATAAAGCTAACTGACATGAGAAGCAGGGATGATCATAAGGATAACAACATACTAGCATGATGATTAACTAACAAGGTAGATAAAGGTGTCATCGCATAATCAGGTTTAAGTTTTTTGCACCACAGGTGTACTAGCAAACTAACATGACTTGAATAAACAAGTATTGAGCCCTTGGCCCAAGCTTTGGCCCAATAACATGAAGTGACCCTAATACGCGGTCCAACCAAACGGTCTAGTCGATCGGCTCCCTATAAGCCTAACTCGTCACGTGTTGGTGTCAATGCAGCCCAAACATAATTGTAGTCAGACTGTGCAGGGTCTCCCGTCGGGTGTATCAAGCCCTAGGGTGTCAACCCCTGAACACCATAAACATAAGTGCACAGTCTCGATCTACTGGTACCCGTGCATGTTTTCCCCGGCTTCGGACTATGTGCACGACCAAAAGTCCGCCCGGAACTACACCGGCGTACCACTCTGCCGTCGCTTTTTGGTCTCTTACCTCAAGTCCAATAATTGTGCCCCCACCCTAGCCTAGACCCTAGGGCCATAATGATACGAACTTGGGATTACTGCTGGAGTGGACCCCCATTGCTAGGATTTTCTAGTGGGTTAAGTACGGTTTAACCCTCTTGCTAATCATGGATTAACTTGGTTAAGTGTAACGATGAGTTCACGACTTAACCCTGATTAATCTACCAAGCCCAAATTGGTTAAGTATTAAGTGGACCATGACTTAACCCTAATCACGAGGCATTAATTAATTTAATGTGTCTTAACCTCTCACATTAGACCTTGTTGTGGTTACTAGTTAAGCCGGGCGGGTCCGGGTAGCTTTACACCCCAACTTGGTCTAACCTCGGGTTCAAGGTACAACATGACCAACTTCTCACATTGGGTCCTATTGTTTGTAGCAACTAGTTAAGCCGGTCGGTTCCGGGTAGTTTTACGCTACAAACTCAACCCAACCTCGAGTTGGTCACACTTATATTTTCTAAGTGTCATGTCCATCATGTTTCCAAAACATGTTACAAGTTTTCAAGAATTTGGGTAGACCTAACTTAATAGGTAAATTCCCAATGGGTAGACCTAACTTAATAGGTAAATTCCCAATCTTATGTTTTTATGTCTTTTAAGTTTACCCAACCCCAAACGCAATCCCATCGCTTACATATCGCAATAGCGCATAAAGGATAGAAAGAGGGAACTTGGCATAATCATGACATAAAGGTGTTGAAGCCACAAGTTTAACATGGTGGCATATGAAATGTACATATGTTCATATACTTGCATATTGCATCATTAGGCCTCAAAAGTATGCATAAAACCAAACTTAGCATATAAGTGATACATGGTGATAAATGACATGTAGAGGTTGCCATAAGTTCGCATTTAGCCTCACATGCAAGTTATCATAAGGGATATGATAACTTACATGTTGCCAAAATGCAACCTTTAGCATAAAGCTTGAAGCTTTAAGCTCATAAACCCAAGATAAGCTTGCATAACATGATAACATGAGCAAAATGATCAAGCCAAACTTGCATAACATAACTTGCATATCATATGGCAAACTTGCATATCATAACATGGCATACTTGCATAACATAACATGATAAACTTGCATATCATAACATGGCATACTTGCATAACATAACATGATAAACTTGCAGATCATAACATGGCAAACTTGCATAACATAGCATGGTAAACTTGCATATCATAACATGGCAAACTTGAATTTGAAATCTGTTTTTACTTTGAAATTTTCTGAAAACTTCGTTGGGCCTTAATCGGGTCATACGGACTCCGATTTTCGAAAACTCGGACTCTATTTCGCGTATTTTTCCGAGACGAACGCAATGGCATAGCCCGTTTCCCTTGATTCAGATTTATAAATTAAATTCTGCCTCGATTTATTTTATAACAGGTTATTGAAAATACGAGTTGTTACATTCTCCCCTCCTTAAAGGATTTCGTCCCCGAAATCTTCAAGTTAGGAAGAACGTATCCTACCATCCAACATCCATCTACTCAAAACATCATCCACGAGCAATCATTGTCCTTACAAGATTCTAAATGTTGCATGAACATATGCAAAGGTGTGTGTATATGTACTTATCTAATGCAAATATCATCAATGCAAATTATGTTAGTGAAATGAATCCATATGTATGCAATTCCTAACATAATGTATAACATCTATATGTGTGCACATAACATACATCCATATGCAACATCCATGTGATAACACAAAAATTTTCATCCATGAATAAGCGTAAACACTCATGCATATGCAATATGAGGAGTGTGTGAGCCGATCTAGTGCCTAATGTGTATAATGCATCCATGAGTAACCACTTGCAAACACTTGCAACCACTTGCAAACATCAAGCATAACATGTTTCAAACACATGTTTCATCCAAAGGGTTTCTACCTAAGGTTCTCATGACAAGATTAACACGATAAACTAGATAACAAAAGAAAGATATGCTACAAAGAGATCGGGAAGATAAGCAAGATATACTCCTTTTGGATTACAAGAAATCCCTTCCTAACCCAACCCATATTCTATAAAAGCCCAAAAGGTTTAGTCAACCTAACAGACCCCTTCAAACCCTGACATGTATTACTAGCCAATAAGTCATACCACCCGACAGAAATAGGATCGAGAATGGGACCGAGAGGATATACGTAAAAAGATAACATGCGAGTAAGTTCCACAGGAAAACAAGGATCAAGAATATACTCTTAAAAAGAGATATGATGCGCGTATCTAGCCTTCAGTCTTCTAAGTCACGTTTCCTTGAGCTTAACTCCACCGTGCTTTGACCGTCTTTTACCTCATGATTTCTTAGCTTCTTAACTCTTATTTCCAAATATGAGTTGGAACCCATTTCATTGTCGCCTCTCGTCTTCCTTTTTCACTTACTCTTCTATCATTCTTGGCTGAAACATAACTATGATCTCATGGTTTCCTGCAAGCTCTCCAAAATTCACCAGTGAATCCTGGATCTCGTTTACTTACTATAAAGTATTCCACGCAGCAGAACTTTTCTTGAAAATACCAATCCATGTTGCCAATTGCTCTTACTAACGTGATTTTCTATAACTCATGCTTGAACGAAATGAACCATCCGCCTGCGAATGATAGGCCGTACTTAGATTCAGTCGCTTGCCCATGACTTCCCGTAGACTATTCCAAAACTGGCTAGTGAAGATTGAGTCATGGTTACTAACTATACTTTAGGGAACCTCGTGCAACCGCTTTGAAAGTAAACTGTCGCTAGCTATGATGCAGTCCTTTCGCTCTTTACCGAAGTGAAATGAGCACTCTTCGTGAGTCTACCTACTATGACCCACATGTTCGTATTCTCTTTCCTTGACCTTGGTAATCCATCGATAAAATCCATGGGAATACTCTTCCACTTCCATAGTGGAACGTCTAGAGGATGCAATAGCCCACCGGGCTTCTTCGACTCGGCCTTAACTTGCTGGCAAAACATGCACCTTGGGACAAACTCGGCCACCTCCTCGGGTGATGTGCATCTTCAAGAACCTTCTTTCTCTCATCGCGTCTTAGCCATCCCTTGTCATCTATAGCGAGGTGACTTACCATCTCGCCTCGAATCAACTTGTCCATGATCTCGACTAACTGCGGGTCTTCTTTCTGTGAAGTCCCTACTTGATCTAGAAGGGTAGGTCTAAGCTCAAGGGACGCTAACTAACTAATTAAACTGAGAGAACTTCTTATTTCAGTTGCATTCCTTGGAGTCTTCCAATCCTGAACTGCAACTACCTTAGCGGGATCCACTGCTAAGCCTTGCTTAGATACTATATGCCCAAGGAATCTAACTTCCCTTCTCCAAAAGTGACACTTGGAGAACTTGGCCTTCAACTGATGCGCTCTAAGCGTATCCATCACCTCCACGAGATGCCTTGCATGCTCTTTCTCATCCTTAGAGAAGATCATAATATCACCTACGAAGACCACGACAAACTTGTTCAAGAACTCCCTGAACACCCTACTTATCAAGTCCACGAAGTAGGCGGTTGCATTAGTCAAACCGAATGGCATGACCAGCTATTCTAAGAATCCATCTGGAGTTCTGAACGCAGTTTTGCCTATACTATCCTCAGCTACTCTGAGCTGATGGAATCCAGTAGCAAGATCAAGAGAAAACAGATGTGCCTACAAGCTGATCAAACAAATCATCGATCCTTGGCAATGGTTGTCTATACTCCTTGTTTAACTCACGACAATCAACACAAAGTCGAAGAGAACCATCTTCCTTGGTAGTAAATACTACAGGCGCTCCCCATTCAGATATACTTCGTCTAATGAAGTTCTTCTCAAGCAACTCCTTGACTTGCTTTCTTAACTCTCATCTTGCGGGGCCATGTGCCTAACCGGCCACAAAACTATCTTGGCATTATCAATCAGATAAATGCGGAAATCTATCTCTCGTTTAGGGGTAACCCCCTTCACTTCACCCAAGATATCAGGATATTCTCGGACCACCCTCACCGATTACAAACTATCGATAGACGAGTTGAGGGATTCAAGATAACACAACATGAAGGGACTCATAGGGTTACTAGAAATTTTTAGGGTATTACCGAGGCGAGTCATGAGCCTCTCAACCCTATGCTCAAAAATCAAGGATGGCTTCAAAACTGGACAACCCATCCATGCCCAAAAATCAACCCATACCCCATGAAACCGAGAATATAAGCATCACACGAGAACTCTACTAAAGATAGAGATTTTCAAATCCACGTAGATAATAGACAAATGGGCGGAAACCCCAATTGGATTTGAAACACACACGGGATCATTAACTAGACTAGTACTTAGGTGCAAACTTTCAACTAGATCAGATGAAATAAAGCTATGCGATGCGCTAGAATCAAACAAAGTACGAATAGGAAAATCAGAAATGTAAACAAGACTTTCAACAGAAATACTACCTCGATCGGGAACTGGAGCGACATTGAGAGCATGAACTTGCCCTCCTGAAGGTCCAGCATGCTGAGTCTGACCCTGGCCTTGCCCTTGCTTCTTCGGGCAATCCTTACTGAAATGTCTAGTCTCACCGCAGAAAAAGCATTCACCATTCTCCCTTTTCCTCTTCTTACAATCCTTAATAAGATGCCCAACTGAACCGCAATAATGGCACTTCCCCTTGTTGTTCTTGCCCTTGTTGTTGTTCCCCTTGTTGCCTTGACTCTTGTTCTTGTTCTTATTGCCTTGACTGCTCTGACCGCTTGGATTACCCTGATTTCCTTTCCACTGGGAATCAGTCTTCTTGGCTTGAGTATCATTCATCTTGATCTCCTTCTTGTCACTCCTATTCTCTTCATTGAGTAGGGCCATATTCACCAAGCTCTCGAAAGTTGCCCCCAAGGGTATATGAGTCATGGCTAAACCATGTAATGGCTCGTTTAATCCTAGAGCAAAGTATAGGGCCTTCTTCTAAGCTGTGTTAACCAAGTCTAAACCGACCCGAGCCAGTTGATTAAACTTATCTATGTATTCCCTAATAGTCATGTCCCCTTGCTTCAGTGATAGGAACCTTAGTCCAAACTTTCCCCGAAAGTCATCCCAAGTCTCAATTGGCCTAGTAGCGGTGGTGACCACCCACCAACGTGCAGCTTCTTCCTTTAGCAACCATACTGCCAATAAAACCTTCCTACGGTCATCTATATCAAAGAAGGCAAAAAGATCTTCGGTTTCTTTCAACCAATTCCTGGCCTCTACAAAAGTCTCGGTTCCAATGAAATTCTTGCAACCCATCGCCTTAAAGTCTTTGCAAATCTCCGCGAAATCCTCTTGTGGATGCTGAGGGGGAGGAGGAAAAGGAACCTCAGCGACCGGAGGAGGAGGAACATTAACTACCGGAGGAGGAGGAGGAGGAACATCTGCGGGGCCGGCTTCGGTCGCCCTAGCCTCCAAAAGTCTCCTATACCAAACAGGTACGTGTACTCCCTCCGGAATGGCAAAGTTATTGGCCATACTGAAAACGAAGAAAAAGATAGATTCAGAATGGAGAAAAACGAGGGAATTTTGCTAATGGCTTTTTGGGGAATAGCCTTTAAAATAAACTAGACATTTCTTTGGAAAATACTTTATACTTGGTTTTGAAAATAGTTTTCCAAAAGTTTTCTAAAAACCTTTTTGTTCCTTCTCGTAAACCATATGCTCTGATACCAAATGTAACACCCTACCTCCGCCAGGGTGTCTCTTGCAAGCACTCTGACTTTGGAGGGGCGTTTGAATCAGGTAAACATGCATAATGATGTATCAAGACAGAACAAGAACATATGTATATATATAAACAGAGTAAATAAGATAAGTAAAACAGCGGAAGATTTCAAACTATTTCAAAACTAGTCTGATACAACATAATGTCACTTTCCAAATACACAAGTCTAGATAAAAACAACATCACTGAAAAACTGAAATACATAAGTACTATCCCCAAAATAAATGATAACCATAGCTAGCTTCATGTCAAGACCGTACATGAGCTAAAATCCCACAAGCAAGCGATCAGAAATCCAAGCTAAGCTCCAATATTCCCACCCTGAG
The DNA here is from genome assembly GCA_030737875.1 of Allium sativum. Classification (NCBI taxonomy): domain Eukaryota; kingdom Viridiplantae; phylum Streptophyta; class Magnoliopsida; order Asparagales; family Amaryllidaceae; genus Allium; species Allium sativum. The sequence continues at coordinate 453,349,296 of CM060915.1, read as the reverse complement.
AACCTGGGGGGGGAACGGAAGAAATGAGGCGAAAGGAAAACAGGTCAGTCAAAAAGACTGAGTAAGCCCTACTACAATCAATGTAAACTGATAAAGCTAACTGACATGAGAAGGAGGGATGATCATAAGGATAACAACATACTAGCATGATGATTAACTAACAAGGTAGATAAAGGTGTCATCGCATAATCAGGTTTAAGGTTTTTGCACCACAGGTGTACTAGCAAACTAACATGACTTGAATAAACAAGTATTGATCCCTTGGCCCAAGCTTTGGCCCAATAACATGAAGTGACCCTAATACGCGGTCCAACCAAACGGTCTAGTCGATCGGCTCCCTATAAGCCTAACTCGTCACGTGTTGGTGTCAATGCGGCCCAAACATAATTGTAGTCAGACTGTGCAGGGTCTCCCGTCGGGTGTATCAAGCCCTAGGGTGTCAACCCCTGGACACCATAAACATAAGTGCACAGTCTCGATCTACTGGTACCCGTGCATGTTTTCCCCGGCTTCGGACTATGTGCACGACCAAAAGTCCGCCCGGAACTACACCGGCGTACCACTCTGCCGTCGCTTTTTGGTCTCTTACCTCAAGTCCAGTAATTGTGCCCCCACCCTAGCCTAGACCCTAGGGCCATAACGATACGAACTTGGGATTACTGCTGGAGTGGACCCCCATTGCTAGGATTTTCTAGTGGGTTAAGTACGGTTTAACCCTCTTGCTAATCATGGATTAACTTGGTTAAGTGTAACGATGAGTTCACGACTTAACCCTGATTAATCTACCAAGCCCAAATTGGTTAAGTATTAAGTGGACCATGACTTAACCCTAATCACGAGGCATTAATTAATTTAATGTGCCTTAACCTCTCACATTAGACCTTGTTGTGGTTACTAGTTAAGCCGGGCGGGTCCGGGTAGCTTTACACCCCAACTTGGTCTAACCTCGGGTTCAAGGTACAACATGACCAACTTCTCACATTGGGTCCTATTGTTTGTAGCAACTAGTTAAGCCGGTCGGTTCCGGGTAGTTTTACGCTACAAACTCAACCCAACCTCGAGTTGGTCACACTTATATTTTCTAAGTGTCATGTCCATCATGTTTCCAAAACATGTTACAAGTTTTCAAGAATTTGGGTAGACCTAACTTAATAGGTAAATTCCCAATGGGTAGACCTAACTTAATAGGTAAATTCCCAATCTTATGTTTTTATGTCTTTTAAGTTTACCCAACCCCAAACGCAATCCCATCGCTTACATATCGCAATAGCGCATAAAGGATAGAAAGAGGGAACTTGGCATAATCATGACATAAAGGTGTTGAAGCCACAAGTTTAACATGGTGGCATATGAAATGTACATATGTTCATATACTTGCATATTGCATCATTAGGCCTCAAAAGTATGCATAAAACCAAACTTAGCATATAAGTGATACATGGTGATAAATGACATGTAGAGGTTGTCATAAGTTCGCATTTAGCCTCACATGCAAGTTATCATAAGGGATATGATAACTTACATGTTGCCAAAATGCAACCTTTAGCATAAAGCTTGAAGCTTTAAGCTCATAAACCCAAGATAAGCTTGCATAACATGATAACATGAGCAAAATGATCAAGCCAAACTTGCATAACATAACTTGCATATCATATGGCAAACTTGCATATCATAACATGGCATACTTGCATAACATAACATGATAAACTTGCATATCATAACATGGCATACTTGCATAACATAACATAACATGATAAACTTGCAGATCATAACATGGCAAACTTGCATAACATAGCATGGTAAACTTGCATATCATAACATGGCAAACTTGAATTTGAAATCTGTTTTTACTTTGAAATTTTCTGAAAACTTCGTTGGGCCTTAATCGGGTCATACGGACTCCGATTTTCAAAAACTGGGACTCTATTTCGCGTATTTTTCCGAGACGAACGCAATGGCATAGCCCGTTTCCCTTGATTCAGATTTATAAATTAAATTCTGCCTCGATTTATGTTATAACAGGTTATTGAAAATACGGGTTGTTACAATTTACAACACCAGATTTTTACTCAAGAATTTCCAGAATTATTTTCATATCAAAACACTTGAAAAATGCTTTGAAAATCAAAAATATACAAGGGTATGTCGACATACAAAAAGAACCATGTCAACATACAACTGTCACTTTTTTTAATTTTGAAAAGAGGTGTTTTCTCACTATTTGAAACGATTCAAAACCGTTGCAACCTTTCATACTCTATAAAAAGGGGTTAAAACCGAATTTTTTATCATCTCTTCTTCTCTAACTTCATCCTCTTTCTCTGCACCATTATTCTTAATCATATTTATGGTTTTTACACTTATACTCTACCGAATTCAATTCCGTTTTGATCAAACTTCTTCTCTCTACATTCTCTACTCTCTGAATCAAGTGTTATTAAAGAGTTATTGGGTTGTCTGTAATTGCTTAGGTTTAGTGAAATTGGAATCAGTGTGTCCTTGTAGCCATGAAATCAGGGAAATAAGAATCGGTGTATCCTTGTAGTCGTAAAATCAGGGAATAGGAATCAGTGTTTCCTTATAGCCGTCAAATCTGGGAAGTAGGAATCGATGTGTCCTTGTAGCCGAGAAATCAAGGAAGTTGTAATTGACTATTGGAAATAGTAATAAAACTCTGCGCAATCCAGCGTTGTGCGGGACTGGACTTAGGAGCAAACCGAACCATTATAAAATCCAGTGTGTTCTTTCCTTTTCTACATCTTTTTATTTTTCATTTGTGTTTGAATCTGTATTTGTGATTGTGTTCGTGGTGTTTGATTCATCTCGTAGTTCACATTAGTTTTAGATTTTGTTTAAATTCTTACAAACACTATTCACCCCCTTCTAGTGTTTGCTTTGCCTTAACGATCCATTCTACATTCCCTAACAATATATTGTATTATATGATGTGACAAATAATCAGTGATTGATTATTGTGTGTTTTGAGATGTTTTGAATAACATTGACCTAAAATAATTGGTACTTAAATACCATAAAATATATTCAAATATATTAGGAAAGAATTTGGCGATTTAACAACTTGTTTTTAATCAAAATAGAACAAGTAATTTAATTTATAAACGACATTTTTAAATGAAGCAAAGTGATTATTATTAAATAGTTTGGAAATATAAATTCAAGAAATGAATTCATTTAAAAGGAAAAGGGAAGTCGTTAGAAAGAAAAACGATGAGATTATTTCTATACTCAAAATATAAATAAAGTTAAAACCAAAATGGTTTGTAATTATAATTTCACGATGTCGAATGTTGTTAAAAATGATTTATCTTTAGAATTTATATATTATTTAAATTAGGAATTGGGCAAGATAATTAACATTCAGTTTAGATTCCATAGATTATAATAGAATATGAAGTCGAGATTTAATTATAAACTTGATTTATAATTGACAAGAAATTTACTTGGAAATAGAGTTGTGAAGCAGAATATAAATACGTCTATATTAAATAACTCGATAAATAGGATTTTAACCTGATGGTATTTAAAAATATAAATCAAATTTTGATTTGAAAAGAAAGAATCCAGTTTTTGTAAATGAATACTATTTATGTTTTAAAGTGAATAACAATTTAAAAGCAAACACTTTGCAGATTAAATGGGTTATAAAAGGAAATTGATGAATAATTGAAATGATAAATTCAAACATGAATTTAGAAATCAAGTTAACCTGAAATGGTGAGTTTATTTCGACGTTCGGAACGTTGTTTGAATAGAGAGTATTCAAAAGTGAGTAATATGTTGGAATTCGATTCCATCGAATTTAGGAAAGTACCATTTACTTTCCAGTTAATAATCAAGATTTATTTATTCATCTAATTAAATAATTATTTGTTTATTTATTTAAATAAAAGTTATATTTTGAAAATAAATATTTCAAAAGCAGTGATTATAACGTTACTATTATAATCAAAGATTTCCGTAAAGAAGTGGATTTGTAAATTGAATAAAGACTTGTGTAAATAGTTTAATAAATAGGAAATTAAGAAATGGAATTAAGAACATTAGAAATCGATTAGAAATTAGTTATGTTGAATAGTTGCCTGAGTGTCGATCTGATGTTGGTTTTAGCCTTCGGGGTTTATACTTAAGGAATTGTTCTCTTATTGGTTTACGGTTAGGGACTGATGGTTGTGGAAGGTTAATAATGCGTGAATGAGAAATGGAAATGTTTTCCAAATGTAATTAGCATATATTTTCTAGATATAGAAAATAAGAAATTGTGGATATGGAAAGGTTTTTCCGTGAATCATGAGAGACTAAACGGATTTAAGAAATATGGAAAACGGGAGATTCAGGAATGAATAAATTAATGATAAAATTAATTTAAAGGGGTTGAGTGTTGATTAATAATTGACCAGTGAAATTTCCATTTGGAAATACGACCGTTGTTTGTATGTATGTTTCCTTTCAAAGTTAAATAACCGGCTATCAAAGTTTTGACCCTTTTTCCGTTGTTAATACGGAGAGACCGGGATCAGATTTATTATCTGAAAACCCCTCCGTATGCGCATTAGCGTTGCAAATCAAATATGATGAAAATAACTGAAGATGGAATTTATGCAAGGGTTATTCTGGCGATCCTAGGTAGAAATTGCCTAAGGTGGATTTACATAATAGTGCCTTCGGTTTGTCCTGTCCCAGGACAACGTGTATGGATGAATGTCTAACATAGTACATCTAATATATCACGTAAATTGATCGCTTCAAACGTATTTATGTTGGTGGCAAAGAAATTCGTTTCCCCTAGCTTTATACCCGTGATAATTTTGGGATATCAATTTGTGATTTGGCGGGTATGACGATGTGGCAATCAAAGTAAATATAGATGTGATATGTATAATAGTACGTTATGACTCAAGCCTCATCAACCGGGGAAATGACAAAAATCGGGCAGGTAGCATGGTTAAGTGGGTCGCACCTAATTATGGTATATTGTCACCGTCTAGAGAATATTCATATTTGTTACTTCTTTCTCTTCTGTATCTCCCGGGAATGGTTATGTTGGTATACCAACCGTAAGGTGACAATATATTCAGAACATTTAAGCGAAATGAATAGCCGGTCATGTGTGGCCAAGTTACAATATGTTTTTGTTGAACTCCAGTGTATTACTTCTAGAGTACATTGATCGGAAGATGGTTCCATACCTGGTTATAGTTGGAACTCCATTACCCAATAAGAGCTCATGGTTTTTGATTTTATATTATATATGTAGAGCGTGAGATGAAAGTGTTCTGCTAGATTGCTATTTACTTGATTTAGAAATTATTATAATATTAGGAAATATTGATCTTAAGAAATATTTTAGGCTATCGTAAGGTAAAAACCGTCTGTGTTTATGTGTGGATCAGTCACATGATTATCATTTCTTTTAAAAGGATTTTAAAAGTTAAACCAAGTGATTAATGTTTACTCACACCAGTCCCATGACTGACCCAGAGTTTATTTTGTTTTGTTTTCCCTAAACTCTTGCTGGCCTAAATTTGTATGGGCAGTCAAGTAGTCGGGATTTTTCAGATATACTTGGCGGAGCTTGGAGCAGGGGGCCTCATCATTAGTTATATATATAGAGTATATTTCCGCTATGATGTTATGTATTATACTGGTATGTATATACAATTATAGTTTTGTATTTCAAAAGTTGTTATATAATATATTTGTTCGCTTCGCTGTGAGATTCATGTTTACTCTGATTATGTTCTATTGTGATCTTCTTCTTCTATTCTAATTTTTTTCTTTCTATTTCTCACACTCTAACTTCTTTCTATTAATGATATGGTGTTTTCTATGGTTAAATAGTCAGCATCGTGTTTTATGTCGATATTCGGGGTCGAAAATCCCCGAGTCGTTACAATAATGAATCTTATTGAAGCTATTTTTGTAGAGATACATATGTTTGATACTGTAAGAGAAAGATGAGAATGTTCAAATGCATGCTGATTTTGTATAAAATCATATCCAGGTAACAACTATACGCATACTTATAGCATATAGGCTGATACATAGGTATAAGGTGCTTTAAATGCACATAAACTTATGAGAAATTTTTCCCAGTCTTATTTCATATAAAGAGAGTATTATTTTGAGTATAATATCCTAATTTTGCTATATAACTTGATGTGTTTGAGCAAGATTACAAACACTCCCTAGTTTTTCTCAGTGATACACCAGAATAGAATTGAGAGGCAACTAAAATATCTAGTTGTATCTTGATGTGATATAAGGTATAACTTTTCTTGAGCAATGGCACTGTAACCCATGCTTGAATGGATGTTTTAAATTAAAAGTGTAATATACGTAAAGATGAAGTATAAAGTTATTTGTTTCTACCTCAAGATGGGTTTTAATGGAGTTAAAAGAGTAGTAAGAATGAAATAAACTTGTAAGTTTGTTTTAAACTAAATATCAATAACCAGGCTTGTATAGGATGAAGTAATTTAAATATATAAGTGTATACAACTTTTGAGCTTGAGGCAGAAAAAATGGCAGCCTAACATGTGAATACAACTAAATAAGCCTAGGATTTAACATGATCAAATGTAGAAGAATACAATGTTTCCATATAAAAAGGAACTATGGATCGCCTATGTCTGAACATATAAGATATATAGGCTGCGAAATGAGCATGAAAAAATGGATGAAAAATTACTTTGGCACTACGAAGTTGCGCAGTTAAGACAGTTTTCCAAGTGGACGATTTAAACAAGAAGTTTACTATTTCATTGTAAATTATACGGTAATGTAAGTTTAAACTTGTACCTTCTTTTGAACATGGTTTTGAACTATAAAAAGGGATCTCTTTAATTTATAAAAAGAAGGAAGCTTCACGATATAGGTAGAGGTGATATATGTATATGTATGGTTTATAATTGATCTAAATATTTCAAGAAAATTTGGAAATGAAATTAACATAAGGAAAATTGCAAGAAGTATTTATATTGGGGAACATGAAAATAGTACATTAATTTGTTGTGTAAAGGATTGGTTAAAATTTAGTACCAATTTTGTTTTACTTTAAATCTAAACTCTGATGCTTGTATATCTTCATATATGCAAACTATAACCCAGATTTAATCAAACTGATATTCTTATATTGGTGAAATGGATCCTGGAAAATGTGTAAATGGGTGGGGAGAAGACCCTTTTGAGAAGACGACTTAGGGAAAGATAATAATAAGATGTTTAAAATCAAACTCGAAATTGAAATTTTTTGGGAGGGTCATCTCAAATATGGGTCGCCACCTCAGTCTGCCCATAAGAGTGTGTAATATGCAATATTGAAATTTAGTTTTATGCCCACAGTTCAATGAATGCTCTTCCAAAAGTGACTAGTAAAGAACGATATCATGATCACATGCAATGTAGCTTGGAATATACCTTGTAATCTCATGACGTGCTTAATATATAGCTTCGAAAGAAGAGATATTATCATACTAGACTTTATAGGAATGCAATATGCGGACTTAGTAAGGTGGTCCATGATAATCCAAATGCAACTATATCCTGAAATCGTACGTGATAAGCCATCAATACTATCCATAAATATCTGATCCTGCTTCCACTATGGGACCTCTAAAGTCGAAGAAGACCATTGGGTCACTGATGTTTGGCCTTAACGAGTCGAAAAGTCATGCAATTACTCACATAACTTGCAGAATCTCACTTCATGCCATCCAAACAATATAAGTGACACATTTATTAGCATATATCTTGATGTTGCCAAGATGAATAATGTACTAAGTACGGTGACACTCAGCTAAGATGTCTTGCCTACGATAAAAAACAGAAGTCATGACTAATTAGTTCTTCTTACGAAGAAAACCATGCATATCAGCACTAAAATCTCTCAACTCCTCATCTTGGGACTCAAACTTAGCAATGTTGAATAAGAGATACAAGATCTAGATTGTGCCGATGTGCCTCCACAATAGGTTCTAACGGGTTGGGTCATGCATTCATACTGGATAATAGAATCGAAGAATCTGATAATGAAGGAAAATCTTAAATGTCACAATAAGAAAGACCATAAGATGTACCACTCTGTAAGCATTATGTAAACTATAGGTCATAACTTATGGCTTAATGCATCAATAACTTGATTTCCCTTTATCGTGATGTGTTGTATATTAAAGTCATATGAAGCGAGAAATTATAGATAATGCTATTATCGCATGTCGAGCTCCTTCTTGGTGAATAAGTACCAGGGAGACTTACGATCGGTTAAATAACGAAATTACTGTAGGATCTAGATTAACCCAAGAGGGAGGGGGGTGAATAAAGTTTATTTTAGTTTTGAGGAATATAAAAAATATCACAGCTCAGATCAGACCATAATAAATAAATGCAGAAAGTAAACGACACATAACTTACCCAGTTTTGGCAAACCCTTGCCTACTGCTGCATTCCCCAAGGTTTCTATATGGAAATCTATATGCTTATAATCCCTTGTAAACTAAGGAAACCTACTTACAACTGTTCTAATCCTACGCTTAAAACCCTGCACTGATTTTTAACCCAAAGATCAAATTTTACCTAACCATAACACCTATAGCTAGAACACTAGTTTAGAAAACCATAAACTGATTTACAAAAGAAAACAACTTAAAAATAAATAAAGAGGACAAGACCTTTAATCCCCAAATTAACACATAAGTAAAAGTAAAAGTCGGCCCTTTTATTTTTTTTTCTTTGACACTTAAAAAAGGTGGCTTCCTCTCCTTGCTTCAATGGTGACTGAGAAAAATAAATCTAGGATTTTGGCTACTAAATCAAATTGCGACTCTTCTTATTGCTCTGATAATTATTCTCTGATGCTGTGATGACTTCGTGATCTCTGGTCATTTGATTTGGCACAACAATTGATCGAAAACCCAAAAAATGTTGTAGGTATTCTGAATTGTTTTTCTTAAATGATTTGCTTGTAGATTTTTCGATAAATGCCTGCAATGAGAATGGTATTTAAATAGTATTTTAAATCCCTTTTAATTCTCTGATTCCTCGCATTAATTTGGTCTTTGATATGTCATGAGTGCATGATTGATTACTGAAAACTTTTGGTTGACATTCATGCCCAAAAATTGTGCTTGCGATTAAATGGAAAGCTTGAAATTTTTTGCCAAATATTTTCTTGTGATTATCTGGAAAGATTCGATGCTTACCAAATATCAATTCCCTTGAACATTGGTATATTATCTTGCATGCTACATGCTTGATGAAATTCATTCTTGCGTGGCGATTTTACCATGACACGACCCAAACTTCCCCGTAAAGGAAAGCCCGAATTGAGTTGAGGACAAGACGAATCAGAACACAAAATAGAAGGACATTTCATTGCTTATTACAACAATTTACATCAGAGTACAAGAATTTACAGAGTATGAACAAATAATATACATTTGATAAATATCAGAGATTACAATACATTACATAGCAGCAGAAAATAATACAAAACACAACTGAAAGAGATAAACGGATACAGAGCTTTCCGAATATCGTTCCAGCTGTAAACTAGGATCCTATGAATATAAATCTGCAAAACCAAAACTACTAGCTGCCCATGTGGAAAATAGACGCACCCAGAGTTTAGGTTAAAACAATAAACTCCGGGTCAGTCATGTGACTGGTGTGAGGACTAAAACAGTTATTTAGAACTTTACTTTAAAATATAGTATATCAAGGGACCACGCCGTATAACATGGAACGGGTTTCCTCCCAAAAATACCAGTGCATAGAATAAACAGCACAATGCTTTTTGGAAAAATGAAGCTATTATAAGACTCAGGTCCCATCACACAACGCAATGCAAGCCGGAGGATAGAGTTTTACCTTATAATAGCCAAACATCCTTGGTACGTTTAAAACAAATTATTTTGATACTATTATAGTGTAAAGTGTATGAAAACACCGTCAAATATAAATGTATCAATCATAGATGGCATAGTGCCCCATCCCACTATGTCGCCATTCTAGGCTCTACAATCAAAACCGAAATGTCACGTATTGGAAATTGGATTTCCGTCATGAGTCGAGGCCAGGGATGGCCCCTCACCGCTTCGAGACACTCTAGCACATGTCTCAGGATCCGCCGCAGTGAACCCTTAGATCTTTATGGTCGGTCCTCCCTTAGGTTTGAGGATTAGTATTCCTGAACACACGTCTCTTCGTTCTATAGGACCTATATCCATCGGCTCCCGCAGTAGCCGATATATCCAAGGCGCCTCGCAAACCTACAACCACATAGGTAAAAATATAACAATGCCAGGGCCTGCAAAACGCTGACACCACCCATAGCTAGAAAGAAACATCGTGCACTCCCTATAGTCACGATCCCATTTTTGACTCATACCGAGGTGTAGGGCCCGCGGAATAACGTTGTACACAAAGCGACGCTATATTAAAGCTGTGCTTTGATCATCAACCACAAGAATCTACTTTTCAACAGAAGCGTTGATCATTTTCATCTCAACATGCCACACAGGCAATTCATGCCATGCGACTGATATCTATTGATACATAACCTCTGAGCTCGTACGTCTCAGAGAAGGGCGTTAAGCAAGATAATAAATTCTCCATCGCCAAACAGATATATATTTAACAGAAATCAATCAACACAGAATAAAATCCAATGTCAGGCACACATCCATTTACACGTTCGTTCTGAGTCTGAACGAAACTGGAGGCACCTTATTCCTCGCCCCATATGTCCAATACAGGAGAGAGGCCCTCGCATATCCATCGATCTCTAAGTACGTCTGGACGATCACCACTTATTATCTCGTCTTGGGTGTACAGCCCAATCAAGACATCAGTAATCATCCGAACGATGTGAAGCCTCCGGTCTTCAACTACCGTCTTCATTATCGACTTATCGTCGAATCAGTTATGCAGAATGGGTATAAACCCGACCTTTCTGAATAACTCGCGTATATAATAAACAAGTGCTGTAAAACACATCACGCCTCATTACAATTCTGAATATTCTTTTATTTAAATATTCACATCCTTAGGGATTTGTTCCCATTAATATTATCAAAGATAAATTCTTTAAAATTTATTCTTTAATCTTCATTTGGATATCATTTAAACCATATTAAGGTTTTCCAAACTAGTCGGGATTAGCGCACCTTACCGAAGTAATCATTTGTTTAATCTCCCAATCCCAACCTATTCATCCTATGGAGCAAAACTGGTATTACCCCATAACTAACACCACGGTGTTATCGGTAAATTTAATTACCATTTCCCATTCAAATCTAAATAAAGATTTAACTATCGCTTGGAGCAAAACTGGTGATACTCCACTCTCGATCATTTCCCAGATTTGATAATTTAAATTATCAATTCCCATTTCTATCTAATTAAAGATTCATTAAAATTCCACTTAGTTTTAATCTTTCCAAAAATCAATATTAATGATTATTTAACTTTGGAAACGCAAACATGTCGCATCGACAATCTACACCGTACTATTGATTTCTGCCGATATATAACCTCTGAGCTTGTACGTCTCAGAGAAGGGTGTCAAGCATGAGAATAAATTCTCCGCCACAATAAAGATATATATATTTAGCAGAGATCAAACATACAGTTCGAAATACAATGACCAACATGAAATCCATCGTTTAACCGGGTTAAAGAACTAATGTCTTTTAAAACACAGTTCACGATAAACCCAAATTAAATTCCATTAATTGTGGAATCTTCACGGAAAAACAAATCAATATATAATCGATAACAATTTCCTTATCCGACTAATAATATAAATGGAATAACGACAAAGCCTTTTAAATTCCATATGTATTAACAGTCTTCCTCCACAGAAGTTCACTTCGATTATTATCAATCGAATTTCACTCAATTCCATTTTAATATATTAAATTGGAAAACTTTACTTTGGAAAATTCCCGTTAAATCTTTAAAAAAAGATTTACAAATTCCAAATCACATTTCACTGTAAATCGGGTTAAAGAACGAATGTTGTTAAAAAAACAGTTCAAAATAAACCCAATTCACATTCCACTTTCAGTTCCAATTAAATGTTAATTAATTGGTAGTTCCTCTTCGAATCTTAATTAAAAGATTTAATATTTTCTCAACTGGGTTTAAGAACAGTGTTAGTGAAGACACCATTCACGACAAACCCAAAATCCCATTTGATATTAAATACAAGGCTCTGAATAGAAAATATATATCGGCTTATATTCAATATCAAATTCTTAAACCAACAAATATCGTATTGGAATAACGATATATATATCTTCCAAATTCCTCCACAACATCCGTATAATCATGAAATCCAATGTCAAAATATTCCAGAGATAATTTCAATACAAATCCATACTAATTCATATATTGGAAATTCTGGATATTTTTAAAACCATTTCAAATCCAATTTATTTATTTAAAAATATTCGATTATAATTCTAGTTCATAACTAGTACATTTCGATAAAAATATATTTTTATCTTTTCAAATATGGAATTTTTCATCCTAATTCTTTCCAAATCATTTATTATGATTTTACACAAATTATTGATATTTTTAATAATTTTATCAAGGCCCGTACAGTCGATTTCCATAAACGGTCATCGAACTGCACTTACAACGACTTTTTCCAAAAAAAATTTGGACCTATTTCCAAATCCAACCATTAGATTTCAAATCTCTTGTATTCATTGGAAAGCTCTTTTCGTTATGAACCCAACGATTTTGGTTTTAGAAGAATCCGACGGTCGGATCTCCCGTAATGTCCGTTCGAAGTCAGTGGTCGAAATTCGCGAACTACCGCGGCGCGGCGCGTTATATTCAGGCCATTATATATAATATATATATTATCTATATTTCGTCAATTTCCATTGAAAACGTATTTTATAAATCGTTTTCAAAATGATTTCAACTTCATATTCAATTTCCAATCAAAATTGAATATTCCATATCATTGATATATAAATGATAGTATTTTCAAACGTTAGATTTTGAAATCACTTCCTTTTCGATATTCATTATAAAAATGAATAAAATTGATATAATTATCGTTCACGTCAAAATGGTGTTAATCTAATCAACACGGCTTTATATATCTAAATATTTTCATGTCCATCCCAAATCGGACATCAAAATCAAATTTTGATCTTTTGCTGAATATTATTTTAAAATAATCGTTATTTTAAAATATTTATTCTTTCTGAACTGGAATTAGACACAGTCAATTAACATATAATGTTATTTATATGGATTTCATACAACACATGTACACAACAACAATCAGATGCAGTCCACCATCATCCAGAGTGCATTACACAACTGTATAACCGTTAAATATAAATAATCAACGCTTATAACAGTCTGTCAACCAATTGATTGACATACAACTAAATATTGGGATTAGTGTATGTCCAATATCATCCTAATACCCGTGTGGGGTTTTCAAACAACAAGCACTGATTATTATTTATGCAGTTGGGCGATGTGTAAAATATATCGTCCCAATCAATATATGTCAAAGATGTGTACATAAACAAATCGTCCGATTTGTAAATGAATATTTATTTTATTCATATACATGTTAAAAATTATATTTTTAACTATAAAATATTTATTTCATCTCATTAATATTTTATACAGTTCATTTATATAATAAAAATGATATTTTTATGGTTCTAACATTTTTAGAAAATTTCGGTAGCATAACTGCGCGATACTAGAACCGGAATAAGGTCTAGCCTCATCCCTGGCCTAATAATGGATCGCGCCATGTACATACCAATTCTAATCAATTCATTTCAACCAAACAACCAAATCCAAACAAATAATCTCATCAACCAAACAAACATGGTTTTAAACAAAGGTGTCGGGTGCTACTAAGCACCGTATGCATCCTAGTATATATTTTTAACTAGAAAATAAATTAGAGTGAAAATTTGTCACCTTTGGGATCCACTCCGTCATTTTTAATTGGCAGATTTTGTCGTTGTACTCCATTTTGTCGCTTTCTCGCACTTGAATTCACCTCTTTGGCTCTAGAATTTGCATACGGCCTCCAATCCTCACGAAACTTTGTCACTAGCCTAAACGCGTCATTCGGGACAACTTTTGCCGAGTGCACTTTCTTCTAAAACTGCACAATTCGCCGGAAATCGCGAAAAATTGTAGCAGGTCCGTTGACTTCGGATGTGATTTCCGGACAGCTCCGCAATCCAAAATAGGATTTCCATATACCAAATCAAAGAGAAAATCGTGCTCTTCGACTTTGGTAATGTGGAGTTTGACTAGAAATGCACGGTTTGGGAGTTATTGGCGAAATAATGATAGGGTGTTACTAGAAAAACGGGAAATTTGTGAAAAGTGGATTTTAGGTGACAGGGGGCCCACGGCCGGAGCTGGGTGGTGGGTGGCAGCGCAGGGGCCTGACTGGGGTGGGGGAGCCCGTGGGTGGTGGTGGTGGGGCTGGTAGTGGTGGTGGTGTTTGGGGATATGATATCTTGTAGTGGAGTAAGGAGAGAGAGGAGGAAGGAGGAGGAGAGAGGAGGAGGAGGAGATGGAAGGGGGCATGCGGCGGCGGGATGACTAGTGGAAGAGGGGTGGCAGCGGCACGGTGGAGGAGGAGTCCATTTTTGAGTTTTTTGAAAGAAAGAGGGAGGAAACAATGAAATAGAAAAGGAGGAAAAGTGATTATATGCTAGTTTCTCGCATATCGTCTGAATGCCAACAATCTTCAATTGCCGCGGTTTTGGATACAAGATAGTAGACGTCAAGACGAGTCCAACGAGACAAGTTTCGTCGAATTCCGAGTTCGTTTGACCTTCTGTTAAAATTGTCAAAGATGCTCAAATATTGTTCAAAAATGCGATTTTAGTGCACATTTTATTCTTGCACGCCCGAACGGCTACTCCAAAAATCATGGCCTTTTGGTTCAAGCATTATTTGGCAATACGAATCCGGAAAAAAAAGTAGAATCGAATTCCGAGGTCGTATCAATAATGTTCCTTTGTAAAATGACTGCTTGTTTTACCTTGAACTGTTTTAGCTCGCACGACCACATACTAACTCCATTCCACGCGCATTTTGGAACTCAACAATGATTTGTCACTATGAATCCAGAAAAATTTATCTTGTTGAATTCTGAGCTCATGCGCAAAATTTCACGTTTTAAGGGCTATGTACTGCTAACCGAAAACCCCATCCAATTCTCACTATTCCAGGTCTCGGAATATATCGAAGCCTATACTTTTTGGAGTTGCAAATGACATTTTGAACTCAATGGATGTGGTTTCGAGTCCAAATTCATTCATATGCAAAATGTGACTTTTTGGGCTATATTTCTATAGCGACTTTTCTGAATTTTCAACTGGACATAACTTTTTATTCCCGCTATGAAATTTGGATTTTTCAGATTCATTGAAAATATATTTTCAAATAGATTCTAATATTTTTGTTTTCATTAAAGTCCGGTTTATTTTGAATCCTGTACATTCATTTGAAATTTGAAATCGAAATTTCAAACTACCGCGCCATTTCCAATTCCTTTTATAATTAAAATAAATACTTATATTCTAACTTCGATTCGAATAAATATATATGTTCTAATTCTATTCAACATAAATTTCTAGTCATTATTATTTAAAATAATTCATTTTAAATATTCAAAATTCATTAAAATTGCCAAAATAAAAATTTTAAATTGGTTCTGATTTTCCGGGTTGTTACATACCACTTGCCTTTTACTATGAATATCATTTCGAAATCAAAGATGCATGCATCTGTTTGAAGTAGAAAAATTCTTTCTTCCTCTTTTTGCATTGACCATTTATGTTGTGTCATGTATATGCATGCTTGAGTTTTTGTGATGCTTCTCACATGTTGTTAGCTCTAGTTTGCTTGAACCTGAATCTGATCTTTATGTTGAACAGTGCATGTATTCAAGTTGATCTATTTTGCTCCATTGTTTTATAATTTTTCCTTCTGTACACTTTTCTATTCATGTAGTACTTGCTCCACTTTAGTTTGTACTCATGACATATTATGCTGCCATGATCTGTGTAATAGTTTGTGGCTTCTTTACACTTGGCTTCTTTGTACTAGTTTGTGATCTATTCTATGACGCTCTTATGATGTTTGAATGGGCTAGACCCTGTGTTGCATTTACATGTCACTCTGAAGCTGCATGTATTCGAGCTTTTAATCTGGACATGTGCATGTGTTGTTTCAATGTGTCCATGCCTTGCTTGACTGCATGTTGCTTGACACTGGCTGGTTTATGGTACTCCATGCTGCATTGAATCTCTTCTCTAGCTTGCCTTGTGTTGCACGCATTAAAATGCTCACCTAAGTAGCTTGTTCACAAATATACAAATTCATGAAAACCCTTTTATACTTGTGCTTCATAAACTTGCACTATATTTTTGTGCCTAAGTGGCCAGATTTGAAATTGTTGTGCATTATGCCATGCAAGATTACACCTCTGTTCATGTTTTTTTACTTGTGCAATGCTTGTACATATGCTGCATATTTTTATGTGACTTTTTTCGCTCCCCAGTTTTATCTTTGTCTATTCCTTATTGCATGTTGCTTGCTTCACCACCTTATTCATGTTCTATTCATGCACCATGTAAATTAACCTTAGTTCACTTGACTTGCAGTCTTCATTTACTATTCATTTGAAGCATTGTGACTTCCATACTTTACTGCCCATGTCATTTGATCTACACATTTGTTCTGAAGTTGTATTTGACCATACTTCCGCACTCTTGCTTGCTCCATCTCCAATTGCTGCTTTGGGTCTTGTTTGAGCTGATGAGTTATTTGCACCTGAAAGTTATGCATTCATTTGTTTGCACCATTGTTTTAGTTCCTGATTGAAATTTGAATTTAACTGGCCATGTCATCTTGACTGTTCACTTGAGTTGTTGACTTGTGTCTTGCTCTACTTCACTGCCTTATTATGTTGGACTTGTTCACGTATTTGAGCTAATCACTTCATGTATACATACACATCATGTGTATGTAAATTTGTTGTTGTTTTGACTTTGTTATGTGCTTTGTCCATTCTGATATGCTCTTGCTTGTGGTACTGATTCATGGGCATGTTTGCACTGTCTTGAAGCTGAAATATGTTGTGCATCCATTGTTGTGATGTGTCAGGAGGATATGGTCGTGCACTCATGTATATGTGCATGTGTGTACACTACAACAAAATATGCATTTTACAATGGTGGGCAAACCGTCGTGTATTAAGAAGTTGTAATAGACTAAGATATTTTATAACTTTATTTTACTGTTGCAACACCGTTGTAATATGTATATTTTACAACTATTTTCCATCGTTGTAATAAACTTTATTACAACAGTTATGCACCGTTGTAATAAAATCTACTACAACTGTTATGCACCATTGTGGTTGACATTTGGGTTTTTAAAAAATAAACATCTTTTGCAACTGAAAAGAACAATACACTAAATATAGAAATACTCCATAAGCAAATCAGATATTACAGTTATTTGAAAACTTATTTATTAAAATACTCAAATATTTAGTATTACAAACAATAAGTTTTAAATAACATTTCATACATTATTACATACTTGACCTTTACAAAGCAACTTCGTACAAGCACAAGTTATCCACCAAAAACTGCATATCCTACGGGAGTACACCAGTTGAAGACAACGAAATCTTTACGCCACATTGCTGCTGGACTCATTACTGTACGCCATTCGACGATCTGCAAACATCAAATGTCCAATTATAGTAAATCAGTTTAAACAAAGAAACACTACCCAATAATGTCTCACTAAAGCTGATTTACTAATTTATCCAAAAGGATGAAGCATGGATCCTTTTCTTGATATGTGTATTAGCAGTATTGTATTGTCCAAAACTTGAGAGGCAAATGCAAATCATATTTGCATCAACCATTTGTTTATTTATATATATATAAGCACTTCTAATTTGTTAAGGTTCAATAGCTAGTCTGCATATGAAAATAAACCCAAAAGTTCCAAATATACATATATCATAGTGTTTAATCAGGAATTCAATAATCATATTAGTTCAGTATTTTGACATACACATAACCATTATATCCAGTACAACTTTTATACCAGATTGTTCATCATTGTTATAACGTAAAATGCATGCTACTATATATCCAACTAGTGAACAATAATAAACACTATCAAATATTTTTGAGTATGCACTTCAAAGTATCAAAATACAATCTAGTTGTATCAAAAATGAATTTTCTATCCAGACTGAAGATTTACATGAAAATAGGAAAATAACATACATGTTTGTTTAATATGTCAAGACATATTACATCAGAGATTTAAAATGTCAAACAAAACTAGGGTATATGATCTCATAGTATAAGCTATTTTAGAATTTAATAGTTTCTGATAGTGTTCTTATACACAATATATATATATATTTATATATATATTTATATATATATATATGTGCTCGCAACATCCCATAATATCACATATTAGACAACCAATCCACCATAATAACCTATAACTGCCAAAAAAATATGTATAGATATAGCAGATTCATCTTAACACGTACGATACCCAGTTCATAAATATAAACACAGGCCCTTTAAACTTAGTTATATATATAACTTGGGATGAATACACTTTTAAACATAGATTATATGATGATGGATCAACTTGTGTGTTATGGATTTAATCACACTGTCACAAACTTAATGAAACAAGATTATTTATATTCTCAGATCCATAGTTCACTAATAAGGATCTTTCAATTATTAAATAAAATTGTTCAAAATAACACAAATTGAAATAGGGTGATTAAAAATTATTAGGAATTGATCAAATTGTATAAATCCAAACACACATACTAACCTGTATACCGTATACAAAGGGAAGCAAATTAAATCCAACTCTGACGAGGCTGCCCATTGGCTCAGGCGTCGGTTTCAGATGTGTGGTCGGTTTAGGTGAGGGGAAGCTAGGGAGCGAAGGCGGCTTGCTTTCTGGTGCACATCTGTTGTGAGGAGGAACAAGGCAGTAGAAGGAGCAACAGCAGACGCAACGCAGGGCTGAAAGGAGGGTGTTCGATGGAGGAGGGAGAAGCCAGTCGGAGGCTTAATCCGAATGTGGAGCTCCGATTTTCAGGTGATAGGGCTGGCTTGATCGAGAATTTTCGATGAGGAAGAAGAAGTAATACGAAAAAATGTAAATTTGGGGAAAGTTAATTTTGACCAAGGAGATAAGTGGTAAACACATGTTAATGTTTGGCGCTGAAAATTTACAATTGCCACTAAATTTTTTATTTTGGAGCCAAAAACGAGATTTTGTTTTGGAGTCAAAAGCATCTTTTATCACTAACAAAAAAAGTTGTAACATTTCATTGTTTTCTAACCTACATAATATTACATTGTTTTCTGATCGGTTAAACACTCTCGACATTCGAAGCCAAAATGTATATTAAAAAAAATCGGGTATGATCTAATTTTTTTTAAAAAAGGCCTAAATTTTTTTTTCCCCGTGTCGCAGCGCAGTGGCCAATAATGATCATCAAGGCTTGATTGTCATGATTCGACGGTTAGTCCAAAAATTCCAACAACTAAATGACGACGAGTGGGATTATTTGAAAAGGGGAATGACCTATTTACAGACTTTATCCAATGCACGAAGTCTAATTATTCGTTAATAGTTATGTATATATTATTAATCATTAAATATTTAATAGTAATAATTAAAAGCTAATTATTATTCATTAATAAATAAATTTATAATTAATTATTTAATATTTAAAATTAATTATTATTATTTAGTAGCCAAAATTGTTATTAGTTGCCAAAATTATATTTACTAGTAATAGTTATTATTTAACTTTTACTTATTTCTACTTAAATATAATAGAATAATAATTATTAAAAGCTTATAATGTATGTTATTAATTATTGATTAATAAGCAGTTAACATACATTTACTATTAAAAATAAATTACTACTTATTAAATATTAATTATTTAATAATAATTAATAAATATTATTGATTCCTAAGTTTATTATTAATTATTATTAAATATTAATATAATTAGTTATAAAATATAGATATTATAAACATGAAGTCTGTAATCGACATCTATTACAACTAACAAAATAAAAAGTTGTTAAAAATACGTTTATTACAACTTTAGGGAATTGACGGTTGTAAAAAACATTTATTACAACGGTGCATTTACCACCGTTGTAAAATTAAAGTTGTAATATGGTGTTTTTGTTGTAGTGGTACGTGCAAGCTTCTGTACTGCTTCACATATGCTTGCTATACATGAAATTAGTTACTTATTTGATTTTTTACCTATTCATCTGAAAATCACTGTATGCAAGTGAAAATATATTTTTCTATTTAAATCAGCAAACCACAATACGATGTGCCGTGGCTAGTCAAGATTCGCGGACCATAAATGTGAGTTGAGGCTTGTCTTGGTCAGTAGACTATTATAGCTGTGTTGAGGCTGATCTGTAGGCACTAGATATATAGTCTACCTTGTGGTATGTACAATGAATCACTGTGAATATCACAAGTAGTCTAGACTCGAATAAATGTATATAAATATCAGACCAAGTCTAGAAAAATGATGAGAAACACACCAAAATTCTAAGGAAAATAAAATTAAAAATAAATTCATATTTTGTAGAATGTAAATCTATTTTGTTTCAATGTACTATGCGTGTTTCTGTAATAGGTATGCAGGTGACTGGACAGAATCTGAAGCAGACTGAAGACAAGTGAGTCAGTGTACGCGTATATGAATGTATATGAGTCTGTACATGAAACTGAGTGACTGAGTGTATGTAATTGAGTGAGGTGAGTGTTGTAGTAAGGAGCCAATGTAATAAATGAAAACTGAATGTATTATATCACAGTGAAATGTACAACAATGGAGTTAGAAGTTTATACTATTCAAATGTTGAAATAAAATATTTATTTTGAATAAAAATACCGTTTGAATATAATTGTTGCACAATAGTATTTTATTCAAAAATAAATATTTATTTCTGTAGGAGACATAATATGGAATAATACAATTATAAATGCATTTATAAAAGGTATATATTTTTGTTATCACCAAACAAAAATCCTATTGTTGTGATGACCCCAAACCTCCACTGGGTGAAAGTAAGGAATAATCATATGGAATACAACATAAATATAACAATACATATCACTGATACAACATAGCAGAGGAAATACCATAGAATAATAACATTATAGCAGCGGAAATATAATGTCATAAACCACAGAATCCCAACAGTCACAGAATCCAAATTATTACATCAAGTTTGCAGAAATGAAAATAAGTTCCAACTCCCAAAATAAGCAATACGAAATGAAACAAGTCTAATGACTGAACTTAAAGATAGAAAAATGCAATAGAAGTAAATGATAGCTGTCCTCAAAGCTCCAAGTCATCACCTCTCCGCAAAAGCAAATCCAAGCAAAGATAATGAGCAACTCCAAGAAGACTCCAAGAAAAGAATGAACCTGTTTACTTGGCTGCCCGTGTAGAAAAGAGGGCACCTGAGTTTGCAAAAAGGTGAAACAAACTACGGGTCAGTCGTGGGACTGGTATGAGAATTCATAACTAGTTTAGTAATAATAATATGACAAATCCAAAGACCACGCCGCTAATGCGGAACGGGTTTACTCAGTGGATTGTCGTGCATAATTTAAAGTGTCAGAACGTACAACATCGCAATGCTTTTTAGAAAAATGGAATCACCATAAGACTCAAGTCCCATCACACAATGCAACGCACACCAGAGGATAGAGTTTTCCCTTATAGTGATTAAACATGCTAAATACGGCAAATACGAGTTTAATATTATTATTAGTGTATAATAAAAACATTTCAAAATAAATGTATCAATCCTAGGAAACATAGTACCCCATCCTACTATATCTCCATACTAGTAATACAATCAAAACCGTAGGGTCGTATTTGGAATTTGGATTTCCATCTGAGTCAAGGCTAGGGAGGAGATCCTTACCGATTTGAGACACTCTAGCAATGCCCTAGGATTGGTACTCTGTCCAACCCTTGGATAGCTGCAGGGCCGGTCCACACTTACTTTTGTGGATTAGTTATGCCTGAACACATGCTTCCCGGTCCTTTTGGACCTATACTACGGCCAGTGGCGACCGCATAAATCCGAGGCCTCGAAAAATCCAACAACCACAATGAATAAATGCCAGCGCTGGTAGGTCCCTGGCACCACTCTAGCTAGAAAGAAACGTGTGCACTCTCTGCGTTCCCTTCTCCCGTTTTAGACTCCGCCGGTGTGTGAGGCTCGTGAAGTCACGTCATACACAAAGCTATGCCTAAACAGGCTATGCTTTGATCATCCCACAAGGCCTGCTTTTCAACAAGAAACCTTGATCATTGCATCTTAGTATGCCACACTGTCACTCCATACCATACCATTGCTTCTCCATCAATACATAAATGGGTGTTAAGTAGAGAATAAATTCTCCACCACCAATATTTATATATTAACAGAAAATCAACAATATGATATATAACGAAGTACGTTGTCAGACACACCATCCATTTAAACTTATGCTCTGGGTCTGAACGAAAGTCAAATCCGTGAAACCAACACGTACGTCTGGGCAATGACCTTGACCCATGAATTGGTAGCAAGTCAATTCAGAGTCTCGATCGCTGTCCATTCGAGGGAAGATTTACGGTCTTCATGCGTCGTCTCATGCTTCGATTCTTTAACGTCGTTTGGTTTAATTTGGGATGAGGGTATCTCGGACTTCCCAAACAACCTCGCATACTTATTATAGTTTTAGAAAAACTAATTCATGTCGTACATTTTTTTATAACTGCTCATTCTTGTCCTAATTATTTAGAATAATTAAACTTCTTACTTAACGATGCATTTTCGTAATCTTACTTTTATTTACATTAAATAAAATGTAATCTTTCAAGTAATTTCACGTTCTTATCTTATTTACATTGAATAAAATGTAAACTTGTACATACGGTGAAATTCATTTATATCAACATTAAAAATAATGTTAACGCTATCCTACGGTCAAATTCTCTTTTTAATTTACATTAAGAATAAAGTAATTCAACCCTACTGTAAATCCTCTTTTATATTTGCATTATAAAATAATGTAATTTTATCCTTCGAGGTAATTCACCTAATATTAACATTAAAAATAAATGTTAATCCTTACGGTCAATTCTCTTTTATGTTAACATTATAAAATAATGTAAATTTTGTCCTACGGAGTAATTCTCTTAATATTAACATTTAAAAATAATGTATATTAGTCCTATGGTTAATTTATCCTTTATTAACCTTAAAAATAATGTAATCTCCTCCTATGTTAAATTACTTTGTTACTTTACAATTAAAAATAATGTAGCCCAAACCTACGATTAAATTGCTCTTTAATTTAACATTAAAAATAAGGTTATTCTCATCCTATGGTGCAAATACTTCTTATTTAACATTAAAAAAATGTTGATCATCCTACGATGTAAATTTCTTTAATATTAACATTAAAGATAAATGTTAATTACCCTACGATGTAAATACTTTAAATATTAACATTAGGAATAAATGTTAATTCCATCCCACGGTCCAATTAACTATGCATTAACATTAAGAATAAATGTTAATTATCATACGGTTCAATTCACTATATATTAAGATTAACAATAATGTTAATTATCATACATGTGGTGAAATTATTCTTTATTATTAACATAAAAATGTTAATTTTTCATACGATGCAAGTTACTTAATTATTACATAAAATGCTAATTCCTCATACATTGCAAATTACTTAATTTATATTAACATTAAATAAAATGTGAATTTTATCCTACGGTGAAATACTTTTTAATTAACATTAAAAATGTTAATTTCATCCTGCGGTGAATTCCTATTTTATATTTACAAAAAAAATATGTAAATTTTGTCTTGCGGTGTAAATTCATATATACGTTCAATAGGAAAATGTAATTCTTATCATATAATATAAATTCACATTTTAATTACACATAAAATGTCAGCTTTATCATACGGTGCAAACCATATCTTATTTTACATTAAAAATAAATGTAACTACCAGTTAAATGTTAATTCATGTTCTAACTTACATTAGAAAAATGAAAATTTTATTTCACCGCAAAATCCTACTTTTTATTTACAATTCAAAATATAAATTTTGGTTCATGTCAACGTCCTACTTATCGTCTACAAATGTGAATCTTGATATACGAGAAAATTCACCTTTTAATTACAAAGAAAGAAAAATGTAATTTTAACAAACCATATAATTTCACTTTATAATTTACATATAAAAATGTAAATCTTGACATACGATGAAATTTCTTAATATATTAACATTAAATAAAATGTTAACTAACATACGATGAAATTACTTATTTTTAGCATTAACAAAAATGTTAAATTTCTCATACGATGTAATCTCTTATTTTTAACATTAACAAAAATGTTAAATTTCTCCTATAATGTAAATTTCTCTTTTTATATACATTAATAAAAATACATTAATACATACTTTGCAATCTTTTTTTTTATCAATATTAAAAATGATGTTAAACAATCTTTTCTTTTTATATAACATTAAATAATGTTAATAAATCATACGGTCCATTCCCTTTTAAGATTTACATTAGAATAATGTTAATCAATCTTTTCTTTTTATATAACATTCAAAATAAATGTCAATGAATCATACGGTGTACATTTTCTAATTTTTAACATTAAATAAAAAAAAATGTCAAACCAACATACGGTGAAAACTTCCTATATCAACATAATAAATGCCAATGAATCATACGGTGTACATTTTCTAATTTTTAACATTAAATAAAAAAATGTCAAACCAACACATGGTGAAAACTTCCTATATCAACATCAACATAATAAATGCCAATGAATCATACGGTGTACATTTTCTAATTTTTAACATTAAATAAAAAAATGTCAAACCAACACATGGTGAAAACTTCCTATATCAACATCAACATAATAAATGCCAATGAATCATACGGTGTACATTTTCTAATTTTTAACATTAAATAAAAAAAATGTCAAACCAACATATGGTGAAAACTTCCTATATCAACATCAACTTAATAAATGCCAATGAATCATGCGGTGTACATTTTCTAATTTTTAACATTAAATAAAAAAAATGTCAAACCAACATATGGTGAAAACTTCCTATATCAACATCAACATAATAAATGCCAATGAATCATACGGTGTACATTTTCTAATTTTTAACATTAAATAAAAAAAAATGTCAAACCAACATATGGTGAAAACTTCCTATATCAACATCAACATAATAAATGCCAATGAATCATATGGTGTACATTTTCTAATTTTTAACATTAAATAAAAAAAATGTCAAACCAACATATGGTGAAAACTTCCTATATCAACATCAACATAATAAATGCCAATGAATCATACGGTGTACATTTTCTAATTTTTAACATTAACAAAATAGATGTTAATTTAACATACAATGTGAATTTTTTTAATTTTTTTTTTATTTCAATGTAAAGAATTCACTCTTTATATTACAATGTAAAGGTATCAACTTTTCTATTTTTAAATTTACATAATAAAATGTAAATTTTGTCACCGCAAATTCCTACCTTATATTTACAGATAAAAATGTGTAAATTATGTCATGCGGTGGAATTCCTCCTTATTCACATTAATTAAAATGTGAATTTTCCTACGGCTGAAATTACCATTTTATTCACCTACAATTTATTCACTTTAATAAATATGTGAATTTTTATATACGGTTAAATATCTAATCTATTCACATTTAATAAAAATGTAAAATGTTCATGTCCCATATTTTGTGTCAACAAATTTCATGTCCAATATTTTTTAGTTTACACGGTTGTAAAAATTTGAATGCAACACACCTGAAGGAGCCAGTCGTATATATGTGTGTATATATATATATATATATATATATATATATATATATATATATATAAATCTCAAAAATGAGATTTTGATCGCATTAACCAAACTACAATAATAGAGTTGAGAAAAAAGGGAAATACCAACCCACAAAGTCCAAACAACCAACATGATCAAATCAAATAACTAACATCAAGGCAATTTAGCATATGGAAAATCAACAAGGCACGATTAAATAAATTAACTCATAATTAATTCGAATTAATCACTAATTCAGATTTAAACTCTAAAATTTCAGATCTAATATCATGTCCTAATAGGCAATTCAGATTCAACATCGTACGGTGTGAATGGTTCAGATCCATGTTTTAAATTTCATGTCATATTAGATCTACTATTAATAATCATAGAAATGATAATTAAATATATTAAATTATATAAATAAAAAAATTCTCACCTTGATTGGATAAGAATTTGTCCCAAGCGTTTTCCTTTTAAAAAAATTGTATTTGAAGTCACGGTTCTCACGATCGTGGCGCACCTCACATCGACCGCCTTCGACTCGCTAACCCACCGCCCAGGTCTCGGCCAACTCGCCGCTGTCTCCACCCTCGAAAACCAACCCCGAACCTTGCCACTTCATGCTGCCGCCCTGGCCACTGTGTGTAATAACCCGGAAAATCTGGGCCAGTTTAAAAATTTTATTTTGGCAATTTTAGCGAATTTTGAATATTCAAAATAGATTATTTTAAATAATATCGGCGAGAAATTTATTTTGAATATAATTCGACGTATATATTATACGCGTCGTCGTTAGAATATAAATATTTATATATAATTATAATAGAATTGAAAATGGCGCGGTAGTTCGATAATTCGATTTCAAACTTCAATTGAATGTACCGGGTGCAAAACAATCCGGATTTTAGTGAAACCAAAAACATTAGGATCTAATTGATGATATCTTTCCAACGAATCCGAAAAATCAAAATTTCGTAGCGAGAATCAAAAGATATGTCCAGTTGAAAATTCTGAATAGTCGCTATGGAATTCAGGCCCTGAAAAATGGACATTTTGCAAATGACCTCGGATTTCGACGAAACCAGTTTTGTTGGGTCCGTGATGTAAAGTTATTGCTAGGTTTCAAATTTCATAATTTTTCGAATCAATATGTGAGTGTGGCAAAGGAAAACGCGTTTGACCAATTTCAGTTGATTTTAATCGACTGGAAATTGGCCATTTTTCCAACGGTCTCGGAATTCGACGAAACTAGTTTTGTTAAGACCGTATCGTCAATACGAAGCTAGAAAATATTTTTCTGGAATTTTTCGAGTTAGTATGTGACCCCAGTAATTTGAAATGTACGTTTAAAATTCAATATAGTGATTTAAATGTAAATTCAACGGAAACTAATTCAAACGATCGAATCAACTTGCGATACATATCCCATTGTGTTCAGAATGGGGGTGAAACGCTAGGGACGACAGACGGTGGGTCTCGTTTTGAGGTCGAAAATAAAAGTTGCTTTTTGAAAGTAATTAAATAATTAAATATATATATATTTTTCATATAACCCCCCCCCCCTCTTCTCGTTTCCATTCTGAATAAGGAAAAAAAAATCAAATCGAAGACGCGCCACCAGATCTGCTCGTCGCCAACGCCGCCGCCTCGCCCTACGATCGCCGGACCTCCTCCCACCTGTTCCCCTCGTTCTCCGCTCCCTCCTCCCCTCTCGCACCTCTCCATCCCGCTGGATTCGAAGGCCACCGCCCGACCTCATCGCCACCTACCTCCACCCCATCGCCGCCTCGACCGGACTCCCATCGCCAACGCCGCCTTCCGCCCCCCTTCTCCTCCCCTTCCTCTTCTTTGACCTCGACGCGCCGCAACCCCCTAGTCTTCACCGACGAACTGCAGAAACCCCCCCCCCCTCAGTAAGTAATTCTTTTTATTTTATTATTTTATTTTTATTTTATAAAAACAGAATTTAAAAACTGATTTATTTTTAATTAGGTTTAAAACTGATTTTGTTTAAAAGAATTTAAAATTGATTTTGAATGATTTAAAAACTGAATTTTATTTGCTTGAAAAAACTGATTTTTATTTACCTTAAAAACTGTTTTTTTTTATGTTGTAAAGTGATAAAAATGTAATCTTTTATATGTGGAACTTCGAAATAAAAATATGATTTTTATATGTGGAACTTCGAAATAAAAATATGATTTTTATATGTGGAACTTCGAAATAAAAATATGATTTTTATATGTGGAACTTCGAAATAAAAGTAGGATTTTTATATGTTGAACTTCGAAAGTAAAAATTCGATTTTTATATATTGAATAACGAAGTAAAAATTCGATTTTTATATATTGAATAACGAAGTAAAAATTCGATTTTTATATATTGAATAACGAAGTAAAAAATTCGATTTTTATATATTGAATAGCGAAGTAAAAATTCGACTTTTACATATGTAGTGGCTACAGGCAAAGAAAGTGATATCGACGAGAACAGTGAAGATTTCCTGCATTAGAAGTGTCGTGGAGCTAGGATAGCTATATGTGAGAATTTCTCACCTTTCAATTTCATTTCTATTTATATATATATACTAGGATGCAGACGGTGCTTAGTAGCACCCGACACAATCGTCCACAGACCATGGACTTGTTTGTTTGGTTGCATAGCTTAGTTATATGATTTGATTTGAATTTGATTGTGTGGTGAAATGAATTGATTTGATTGATGTGTGAATGGCGTGGGCCTTCACTAGACCGGGGATAAGGCTAGGCCTCGTCCCGTTTCTAGTATCGTGCCGTTATGCCGCCGAAATTTTCTTAATATATGTTAGAAAATAAAAATATCATTTTATTGTGTAAATGAATAATAGAAATTCATATGTTGGAATAAAATGTTTTATCGTTAAAAATATAATTTTTAACGTGAATATGAATATAGTGAAAGTGAATAAAATAAAATATTCATTTACAAACCAGACGGTTTGTTTATGTACACCTATTTGAAGGACATTGATTGGGACGATAAATTTTACACATCGCCCAACTACACAAATAAAATAGGTGTTTGATTGTTTGAAACCCCACACGGGTGTTGGGATGAAATTTGAAGTTCACTCATCCTGATTGATTAAATATGTCGATCGATGGATTGACAGGCTGTATAAGCGTTAGATATCTATATTTGATGCTTATACAGTGTAGTGCACTTTGGTCGATGGTTGATTATTTATCGTTGCTATTATATACATGTGTTGTATGAAAATCCATATAATTAACTTTATATGGTAATTGATTGGGCCTCATTCCAATCGTGAAAATAAAGAATATTTTGATAATAACAAATATTTTGATAATAGGAAATATTTGAAATAGAATATTTGAAAATAGAAATATGTGAAGCCGTGATGATTAGATTGACGCCATTTTGACGTGAACGATATTTATATTGAATTGAAAACGATTTCGAAATGAATTGAATTGAAAACGATTTCGAAATGAATTGAATTGAAAACGAATTCGAATTGAATTGAAAGTGAATTGAAATGAATTCAAATTGAATTGAAATTTGAATTGAATAGAAATGAATTTTGAAATGAATCTATAAAGAAGAATTCAATTTTGTTTTGAATTGAAATGGAAGTTGAAATAGATTTTTGAAACGAATTCAAAACTATTTATATAATTCGTTTTAAATAGAAATCGACGATATATATATTATATATATTATATATATAATATAATGGCCTGAATAGAACGCGCCGCGCCGCGGCAGTTCGTGAATTTCGACCATTTATTTCAAACGGACATTACGGGAGATCCGACCGTCGGATTCTCCTAAAACCGGAACCGTTGGGTTCGTATCGAAAAGAGCTTTCTAGCGAATGTTAGAAATTTGAAATCTAACGGTTGGATTTGGAATTATGTCCAAATCAAATTTGAAAAAGGTCGCTGTAAGTGCAGTTCGATGGCCATTGATGGAAATCGACTGTACGGGCCTTGATAAAATTATTAAAAATAGTAATAATTTGTGTAAAATCATAAGAAATGATTTGTGAAGATTTGGGATGAAAAACTTCATGTTTGAAAAGATAAAAATAAATTTTTATCGAAATGTACTAGTTTTGAACTAGAATTATAATTCTATTTATTTTTAAATAAATAAATTGAATTTGAAAGGGGTTTTGAAAATAACCAAAATTTCCAACGATTGCATTGGAGTGGATTTGAATCGAAATTGTCTTCGGAATATTTCGATGTTGGAATTCGTGATTATACAGATGTTGTTATGGAAATTTGAAAGATATATATTTATATCGTTATTTCCAATACGACATTTGTTAGTCGTAGAATTCGATATTGAATATAAGCCGATATATTTTCTATTCAGAGCCTTGTATTGAATATCGAATGTGATTTGGGTTTGTCGTGAGTGGTGTCTTCACTAACACTGTTCTTGAACCCAGTTGAGAGAAAAATTAAATCTTTTTATTTAGATTTAATGAAGTGTACCAATTAAACGATATTTAATTGGAATTGAATTGATATTGATTTTTGGGTTTATCGTGAACAGCGTTTTAAATAACACTTGTTCTTTAACCCGATAATTAATGGAATGTGACTTTGGGTTTATCGTGAACCGTGTTTAAATGACACGGATTCTTTAACCCAGTTAAAGATTAAAACTAAGTGGAGTTTTAATGAATCTTTAATTAGATTGAAAAGATCGAAAATGGAGTATCACCAGTTTTACTCCAAGCGATAGTTAAATCTTTAATTAGATTTGAACGTGAAATGGTGATTGAATTACCGATAACACTGTGGTGTTAGATATGAAGTACTACCAGTTTTACTTCATGGGATGAATAGGTTGGGATTGGGAAAATAAAATAAATGATTACTTAGGTGTGGTTCGCTAATCCCGACTAGTTTGAATTGATATTCAAAGGAGATTAAAGAATAAATTTAAAGAATTTATCTTGGATAAAATTAATGGGAACTTTTCCCAAAGTACAGGAATATTTGGATAAAAGAATATTCTGAATTGGAATGAGGCGTATGTTGTGTTTGTGTAACACTTTTATAATATATACGCGTGTTATTCAGAAAGACCGGGTTTATCCCATTCTGAATAACTGATTCGACGTGGTGTCGAAGATGAAGACGGTGGTCGAAGACCAGAAGTCTTCACGTCGTTTGGGTGATTACTGATGATCTTGATTGGGCTGTACACCCGAGAAGATGGAAACAGTTGGTGATCGTCCAGACGTACTTGGAGATCGATGGATATGCGGGGTACTAGGTGCCTCCGGTTTCGTTCAGACCTAGAACGGACTTGTAAATGGACTGTGTGTCTGACATTGGATTTTAGTCCGTGTGATTGATCTCTATTAAATATATATCTGTTTGGCGGCGGAGAATTTATTCTCTTGCTTAACGCCCTTCTCTGAGACGTACGAGCTCAGGGGTTATATATTGATGGATATCAAACACATGGAGTGAATTGCCTGTGTGGCATGCCTAAGTGGCAAATGATCAAGGCTTCTGTTGAAAAGCAAAGTCTTGTGGTGATGATCAAAGCACGGCCTTTGTGGCGTAGCTTTGTGTAACGTTTACTTCGCGAGTTTCGCACCCCGGTTGTGAACCAGAAACGGGAGGAAGGACCTCAGGGAGGACATGCGTTTCTTCCTAGCTAGGGTGGTGTCAGTGACCTACCGGCCCTGACATTTATATACTTTTCACCTGTGTGGTTGTTGCTGTTGCGAGGCGCCTCGGTTTGATTGGACGATCCGGGTCCGATGGAGTCATTCGTTGGCTCGTTTACGCCCCTAAGGGCGGGGAAACTCAGTGTTCAGGATTTAAGTTTAATCCACATCGGTGGACCGGCCCTGTCGCTCCTAGGGTAACTCGAGCTCTGATCCTGAGACTCGGGCTAGGCAGTCTCGAATCGGTAGAGGACTATCTTTTGCCTCGGTTCACAGACGGAAATCCAATTTCCAAATACGTGACATTTGCGGTTTTAATTGTAAAACTAGTATGGCGACATGATATATGGTACCCATGCCGCCTATGATTGATACTTATGATTTGAAGTTGTTTTATACACTATGCACCTATAATAGTATCAAAATGATTTGTTTTAAACGTATCAAGCATTCTTTGGCTGTTATAAGGGAAAACCCTATCCCCCGGCTTGCGTTGCATTGTGTGATAGGACCTGGGTCTTATAACAGCTTCATTTTTCTTTATTTAGCATTGCGCTGTTTGTTTTATGCACTGGTATTCTTGGGAGGAAACCCGTTCCGTGTTATACGGCGTGGTCCCTTGATTTACCTAACTTTAAAATAAAGATGAACTGTTTTAGTTCTCACACCAGTCCCATGACTGACCTGGAGTTTATTGTTTTAACCTAAACTCTGGGTGCCCCTATTTCGACACGGGCAGCTAGTAGTTTTGGTTTTGCAGATTTATATTCACAGGATCCTGGTTTACAGCTGGAACGATATCCGGAAAGCTTTGTATCCGTATATCTCCTCTAGTTGTGTATTATATTATTTTCCGCTGCTATGTATTTAAATGTAATTTAAATCTCTGATATTTCTGTGTAATATTCATTTATACTCTGTATATTCTTGTATTCTGATGCATTGTTGTAATATACAATGAAATGTTCTTCTGTATGTGTTCTGTTGTGGCTTGTTCTCGAACTATCCGACGCTTTCCTTTATGGGGAAGTAGCGGGTCGTCTCATTTGGTATCAGAGCCTTGGTTTACAGAGCTCGAGAACAAGACACATTAGAACCTTACGAAAGAATTCATCAGATATTGGATTAGTAATATCCAATGGGGGTGACTCGTTAGAGATGGGATCAGTAGTATCCTAGAACGAGTGTGAAGAGTATATTTTTAAAGTGAAACCAATTTTGTTTTGAAAATCTAAAATCAATTATTCGTATTTGATTATTTAGTTTATATTGATGTGGACAATCCAGTATATAAAGATTTTGCGTATACGTCTGATCCGCGTGTATTCAAAGTTTTAATATATTAGATAGATATAGCATCACACTCTAGTCGCCCGAAGATGATATTGATGATAGCGATCGCATCATCAACATTTATGTTCGAGTTTCGAAGGTGTGATTTTCTATATATTTCCATTAGGCTGGTGTGAGAACCAAAACTTATATATAGCTACAATACATTGTTGTGAATTGGTATCAAAAACAAGATTTTCTGTATATATATCAAATTATGAATTTGAAACTCTAATTCACTAATTGATTGATGTTTGTGTTGTTTGTTTAGTTGTTTGATAATTTTGAACCATTATGCCTAATCGAACCAAATATTGAACTGTATTGAAAATTGGGTGCGTTTGCTTGCATATACTTGTACTTACATTGAACAGGTCATAGCAAGGAGGCTAGAGCAGAGAATAAAATTTGTTTGCCCGACAAATAGGTACATGTTTACTACATAATATACTGTTTTGTTTGGGTGATGATGATTTTATGAGCCTATTGGCTAGCCGCTTGGCTTTTTCTTTTTCCTTTTGAGATCTGAAGGACCTGGGAAGCTATTTGAAATTCCCCGATGCTCCCGGTGCAGGGGAGGTTATGGCGAAATTTTTCGAAAATTTAGGGTGTTAGCCAAATTTTTGAAATTTTAGAGAATTCTCAAAAACTAAAGAGTTGGAGAATGGAAGCCAGACCGAACGTAGAGTTGATTAATCAAACCACTTTCGACTTTGTTCCTTTTCGGGGACGAAAAGTTTAAAGTGGGGGAGATTGTAATAACCCGGAAAATCTGGGCCAGTTTAAAATTTTTATTTTGGCAATTTTAGCGAATTTTGAATATTCAAAATAGATTATTTTAAATAATATCGGCGAGAAATTTATTTTGAATATAATTCGACGTATATATTATACGCGTCGTCGTTAGAATATAAATATTTATATATAATTATAATAGAATTGAAAATGGCGCGGTAGTTCGATAATTCGATTTCAAACTTCAATTGAATGTACCGGGTGCAAAACAATCTTGATTTTAGTGAAACCAAAAACATTAGGATCTAATTGATGATATCTTTCCAACGAATCCGAAAAATCAAAATTTCGTAGCGAGAATCAAAAGATATGTCCAGTTGAAAATTCTGAATAGTCGCTATGGAATTCAGGCCCTGAAAAATGGACATTTTGCAAATGACCTCGGATTTCGACGAAACCAGTTTTGTTGGGTCCGTGATGTAAAGTTATTGCTAGGTTTCAAATTTCATAATTTTTCGAATCAATATGTGAGCGTGGCAAAGGAAAACGCGTTTGACCAATTTCAGTTGATTTTAATCGACTGGAAATTGGCCATTTTTCCAACGGTCTCGGAATTCGACGAAACTAGTTTTGTTAAGACCGTATCGTCAATACGAAGCTAGAAAATATTTTTCTGGAATTTTTCGAGTTAGTATGTGACCCCAGTAATTTGAAATGTACGTTTAAAATTCAATATAGTGATTTAAATGTAAATTCAACGGAAACTAATTCAAACGATCGAATCAACTTGCGATACATATCCCATTGTGTTCAGAATGGGGGTGAAACGCTAGGGACGACAGGCGGTGGGTCTCGTTTTGAGGTCGAAAATAAAAGTTGCTTTTTGAAAGTAATTAAATAATTAAATATATATATATTTTTCATATAACCCCCCCCCCCCCCTCTTCTCGTTTCCATTCTGAATAAGGAAAAAAAAAATCAAATCGAAGACGCGCCACCAGATCTGCTCGTCGCCAACGCCGCCGCCTCGCCCTACGATCGCCGGACCTCCTCCCACCTGTTCCCCTCGTTCTCCGCTCCCTCCTCCCCTCTCGCACCTCTCCATCCCGCTGGATTCGAAGGCCACCGCCCGACCTCATCGCCACCTACCTCCACCCCATCGCCGCCTCGACCGGACTCCCATCGCCAACGCCGCCTTCCGCCCCCCCCTTCTCCTCCCCTTCCTCTTCTTTGACCTCGACGCGCCGCAACCCCCTAGTCTTCACCGACGAATTGCAGAAACCCCCCCCCTCAGTAAGTAATTCTTTTTATTTTATTATTTTATTTTTATTTTATAAAAACAGAATTTAAAAACTGATTTATTTTTAATTAGGTTTAAAACTGATTTTTTTTAAAAGAATTTAAAATTGATTTTTAATGATTTAAAAACTGAATTTTATTTGCTTGAAAAAAACTGATTTTTATTTACCTTAAAAACTGTTTTTTTATGTTGTAAAGTGATAAAAATGTAATCTTTTATATGTGGAACTTCGAAATAAAAATATGATTTTTATATGTGGAACTTCGAAATAAAAATATGTGGAACTTCGAAATAAAAATATGATTTTTATATGTGGAACTTCGAAATAAAAATATGATTTTTATATGTGGAACTTCGAAATAAAAGTAGGATTTTTATATGTTGAACTTCGAAAGTAAAAATTCGATTTTTATATATTGAATAACGAAGTAAAAATTCGATTTTTATATATTGAATAACGAAGTAAAAATTCGATTTTTATATATTGAATAACGAAGTAAAAAATTCGATTTTTATATATTGAACAGCGAAGTAAAAATTCGACTTTTACATATGTAGTGGCTACGGGCAAAGAAAGTGATATCGACGAGAACAGTGAAGATTTCCTGCATTAGAAGTGCCGTGGAGCTAGGATAGCTATATGTGAGAATTTCTCACCTTTCAATTTCATTTCTATTTATATATATATACTAGGAT
This sequence comes from Allium sativum, assembly GCA_030737875.1. NCBI lineage: Eukaryota > Viridiplantae > Streptophyta > Magnoliopsida > Asparagales > Amaryllidaceae > Allium > Allium sativum. Next base: position 453,313,481 of record CM060915.1, on the reverse strand, counting down.
GCAGACGGTGCTTAGTAGCACCCGACACAATCGTCCACAGACCATGGACTTGTTTGTTTGGTTGCATAGCTTAGTTATATGATTTGATTTGAATTTGATTGTGTGGTGAAATGAATTGATTTGATTGATGTGTGAATGGCGTGGGCCTTCACTAGACCGGGGATAAGGCTAGGCCTCGTCCCGTTTCTAGTATCGTGCCGTTATGCCGCCGAAATTTTCTAAAAATATGTTAGAAAATAAAAATATCATTTTATTGTGTAAATGAATAATAGAAATTCATATGTTGGAATAAAATGTTTTATCGTTAAAAATATAATTTTTAACGTGAATATGAATATAGTGAAAGTGAATAAAATAAAATATTCATTTACAAACCAGACGGTTTGTTTATGTACACCTATTTGAAGGACATTGATTGGGACGATAAATTTTACACATCGCCCAACTGCACAAATAAAATAGGTGTTTGATTGTTTGAAACCCCACACGGGTGTTGGGATGAAATTTGAAGTTCACTCATCCTGATTGATTAAATATGTCGATCGATGGATTGACAGGCTGTATAAGCGTTAGATATCTATATTTGATGCTTATACAGTGTAGTGCACTTTGGTCGATGGTTGATTATTTATCGTTGCTATTATATACATGTGTTGTATGAAAGTCCATATAATTAACTTTATATGGTAATTGATTGGGCCTCATTCCAATCGTGAAAATAAAGAATATTTTGATAATAACAAATATTTTGATAATAGGAAATATTTGAAATAGAATATTTGAAAATAGAAATATGTGAAGCCGTGATGATTAGATTGACGCCATTTTGACGTGAACGATATTTATATTGAATTGAAAACGATTTCGAAATGAATTGAATTGAAAACGATTTCGAAATGAATTGAATTGAAAACGAATTCGAATTGAATTGAAAGTGAATTGAAATGAATTCAAATTGAATTGAAATTTGAATTGAATAGAAATGAATTTTGAAACGAATCTATAAAGAAGAATTCAATTTTGTTTTGAATTGAAATGGAAGTTGAAATAGATTTTTGAAACGAATTCAAAACTATTTATATAATTCGTTTTAAATAGAAATCGACGATATATATATTATATATATTATATATATAATATAATGGCCTGAATAGAACGCGCCGCGCCGCGGCAGTTCGTGAATTTCGACCATTTATTTCAAACGGACATTACGGGAGATCCGACCGTCGGATTCTCCTAAAACCGGAACCGTTGGGTTCGTATCGAAAAGAGCTTTCTAGCGAATGTTAGAAATTTGAAATCTAACGGTTGGATTTGGAATTATGTCCAAATCAAATTTGAAAAAGGTCGCTGTAAGTGCAGTTCGATGGCCATTGATGGAAATCGACTGTACGGGCCTTGATAAAATTATTAAAAATAGTAATAATTTGTGTAAAATCATAAGAAATGATTTGTGAAGATTTGGGATGAAAAACTTCATGTTTGAAAAGATAAAAATAAATTTTTATCGAAATGTACTAGTTTTGAACTAGAATTATAATTCTATTTATTTTTAATTAAATAAATTGAATTTGAAAGGGGTTTTGAAAATAACCAAAATTTCCAATGATTGCATTGGAGTGGATTTGAATCGAAATTGTCTTCGGAATATTTCGATGTTGGAATTCGTGATTATACAGATGTTGTTATGGAAATTTGAAAGATATATATTTATATCGTTATTTCCAATACGACATTTGTTAGTCGTAGAATTCGATATTGAATATAAGCCGATATATTTTCTATTCAGAGCCTTGTATTGAATATCGAATGTGATTTGGGTTTGTCGTGAGTGGTGTCTTCACTAACACTGTTCTTGAACCCAGTTGAGAGAAAAATTAAATCTTTTTATTTAGATTTAATGAAGTGTACCAATTAAACGATATTTAATTGGAATTGAATTGATATTGATTTTTGGGTTTATCGTGAACAGCGTTTTAAATAACACTTGTTCTTTAACCCGATAATTAATGGAATGTGACTTTGGGTTTATCGTGAACCGTGTTTAAATGACACGGATTCTTTAACCCAGTTAAAGATTAAAACTAAGTGGAGTTTTAATGAATCTTTAATTAGATTGAAAAGATCGAAAATGGAGTATCACTAGTTTTACTCCAAGCGATAGTTAAATCTTTAATTAGATTTGAACGTGAAATGGTAATTGAATTACCGATAACACTGTGGTGTTAGATATGAAGTACTACCAGTTTTACTTCATGGGATGAATAGGTTGGGATTGGGAAAATAAAATAAATGATTACTTAGGTGTGGTTCGCTAATCCCGACTAGTTTGAATTGATATTCAAAGGAGATTAAAGAATAAATTTAAAGAATTTATCTTGGATAAAATTAATGGGAACTTTTCCCAAAGTACAGGAATATTTGGATAAAAGAATATTCTGAATTGGAATGAGGCGTATGTTGTGTTTGTGTAACACTTTTATAATATATACGCGAGTTATTCAGAAAGACCGGGTTTATCCCATTCTGAATAACTGATTCGACGTGGTGTCGAAGATGAAGACGGTGGTCGAAGACCAGAAGTCTTCACGTCGTTTGGGTGATTACTGATGATCTTGATTGGGCTGTACACCCGAGAAGATGGAAACAGTTGGTGATCGTCCAGACGTACTTGGAGATCGATGGATATGCGGGGTACTAGGTGCCTCCGGTTTCGTTCAGACCTAGAACGGACTTGTAAATGGACTGTGTGTCTGACATTGGATTTTAGTCCGTGTGATTGATCTCTATTAAATATATATCTGTTTGGCGGCGGAGAATTTATTCTCTTGCTTAACGCCCTTCTCTGAGACGTACGAGCTCAGGGGTTATATATTGATGGATATCAAACACATGGAGTGAATTGCCTGTGTGGCATGCCTAAGTGGCAAATGATCAAGGCTTCTGTTGAAAAGCAAAGTCTTGTGGTGATGATCAAAGCACGGCCTTTGTGGCGTAGCTTTGTGTAACGTTTACTTCGCGAGTTTCGCACCCCGGTTGTGAACCAGAAACGGGAGGAAGGACCTCAGGGAGGACATGCGTTTCTTCCTAGCTAGGGTGGTGTCAGTGACCTACCAGCCCTGACATTTATATACTTTTCACCTGTGTGGTTGTTGCTGTTGCGAGGCGCCTCGGTTTGATTGGACGATCCGGGTCCGATGGAGTCATTCGTTGGCTCGTTTACGCCCCAAAGGGCGGGGAAACGCAGTGTTCAGGATTTAAGTTTAATCCACATCGGTGGACCGGCCCTGTCGCTCCTAGGGTCACTCGAGCTCTGATCCTGAGACTCGGGCTAGGCAGTCTCGAATCGGTAGAGGACTATCTTTTGCCTCGGTTCACAGACGGAAATCCAATTTCCAAATACGTGACATTTGCGGTTTTAATTGTAAAACTAGTATGGCGACATGATATATGGTACCCATGCCGCCTATGATTGATACTTATGATTTGAAGTTGTTTTATACACTATGCACCTATAATAGTATCAAAATGATTTGTTTTAAACGTATCAAGCATTCTTTGGCTGTTATAAGGGAAAACCCTATCCCCCGGCTTGCGTTGCATTGTGTGATAGGACCTGGGTCTTATAACAGCTTCATTTTTCTTTATTTAGCATTGCGCTGTTTGTTTTATGCACTGGTATTCTTGGGAGGAAACCCGTTCCGTGTTATACGGCGTGGTCCCTTGATTTACCTAACTTTAAAATAAAGATGAACTGTTTTAGTTCTCACACCAGTCCCATGACTGACCTGGAGTTTATTGTTTTAACCTAAACTCTGGGTGCCCCTATTTCGACACGGGCAGCTAGTAGTTTTGGTTTTGCAGATTTATATTCACAGGATCCTGGTTTACAGCTGGAACGATATCCGGAAAGCTTTGTATCCGTATATCTCCTCTAGTTGTGTATTATATTATTTTCCGCTGCTATGTATTTAAATGTAATTTAAATCTCTGATATTTCTGTGTAATATTCATTTATACTCTGTATATTCTTGTATTCTGATGCATTGTTGTAATATACAATGAAATGTTCTTCTGTATGTGTTCTGTTGTGGCTTGTTCTCGAACTATCCGACGCTTTCCTTTACGGGGAAGTAGCGGGTCGTCTCACTGTGTGTCATGAAGAGTTGAACCATTTTTGCGTTGGAATGGCTTTCAATTGATGAAGGAATTAGAAGAAAGAGGAGGAAGAATAAGGGAGCGTGGCTGCCATCGATTCAAATTAGTAGTAGCCGTGTATAAGGGGAATTGGGGTTATGTATTTGGGCTATATTTATTACATTTAAATGTGTGTTCACGTTTTAGAAATAGTTATCTACCTCCAATCTTTTTTTTTTTTTTGACATTATTTCCATTATCTCTCTTTTGATATCCTTAATTGACATGCATTGGTAATTTAAAGGAAACATTGCCGTTTTAATATTAATTATTTCCCTTTCCTGATTTAATCCCTTTCTATCACACACATTTGTTTTCCTATTTTATTAAATGAAGTTTGCTAATATGTTAATGTTAATAATCTTCCATTACTTTCAAATTCAAACGCACAAATTTTTTTCTTTTTCTCTTTTTTTTTAAAAAAAAATAAAAAAATAATAATAATGTGTGTGTATACTTTCCGATTATTTTATAAAATTCCATTCATTAACTTTCATTCTTTCTTCTGTTTTTATTTAATTATGTATGTTCCATTGTAATGTTTACAATTTCAAACGCACATTACTCCCTAATTAACTCCCATTAACATTAAAATGTAACTTTCAATTTTTTAATCCTTTTATCGTATTACAAATACAAACAGAATTCAATTTTCCATTATAGCCTTTTCATGTAATTTAACAAAATTGAAAATTTAATCTTTTCAATGTAAAACATTTTCGTTGTAAAATATCAACGTTAAAATTGTATCTTTTTTTATAAAACTTTTCTTAGGTAAACCAATGACATTACTTTACTTTTTACTGCATTCATTAACGTCAACTTAATGTCATCTACCATTTTCTAAGAAATATCTAAATAAATTTTCCTCTTTTCCCACTATTGAATTTTAATTTATTTTCTTTTCAATTTTTACCAACCTTTCTTGTTTAATGGACTTTCCTTTCCCTTTTTCATTTGAATTATTACTTGCCTTTGTTCACCCAATGATTTCCCTACCTTTTATCATTTATTATTCGATTTATATATTGTCCTTGCGTATGTATTTATTTTACATTTAAACTATTATTATTACCTCATTTACAATTCTTTAATTCATTCATATGGATTTGTACATTTTAATGCACTAACATATATCTTTGAATAGTTAACATTATAAATAATTATTTCTTTATTATCACTCTATTAAACATATAACATAACTATTTGGATTTTGTTTCATGATTATGATACCTAAAGGTCCAAAAACAATGCTCCATACCATACATTGTCTCAAGAATTTTTCTTCTTTCTATCTAGAACATATATGTTTAAATGTACTTTTTTCTCCATTAAGTGCGCTTTTATTCCTTCCTTTAATCCATTGATTTGTTTTACCTTAATCCTATTAATTTCTTTTCTTGCATTTGCTTTTAGTGTCCTCCTCTCTTCGTTGTTTCATTAATACTGCATTCATTGATTTAAATAAAATTAAAAATTGTCATAAATTGCATTTTTAAATTTCTACCTTCCCTTTTTGTCAACTTGTTGGAAAATTTATTGAATCTTTTGGTTTAATGTTTCCCACAGAATAAATTTTATTACATGCAAATTGCATACGCTCCGTATTTTCATTAAAAAGAATATATTTAATTTCTCAAAATAAATTATTTTAAACAACCAAAACACATTAAAATAACTTAAAATAATTTTTTTTAAATTGGCCCCAAAATTCAGGGTTGTTACAATTGTTATATACAACAATCACCTCCTGTTGATGATGACAAACATATGCATAAGATTTTGAATACAATAAATGTGTTTGACTGTGAAGTATGAGAACTGCCCTTATTTATATGCTCCCCCTACAATTGAACTCCCCTAATTTATATGCACCCCCTATAACTAAACTCCCTTACATATGTGCATATGAGTGAGAACAAAAAATAATTTAATTCCCAATATTAAAATATTCATGAAATATTCATGCATCAATCACATTCTGAATCATTCTCCCCTTTTCGTTTTCATCGAAAGGATATAGAATTCAAATTTGTAATGAATATATATGAGAAATATAAGTTCAAAATCAAGAAAGAGCATGTATATCATAAACCTTATCTAATCAAACAAAAGTCATAATATTCTACAAACTAGAAGCAAATTTCACATTCTAGAATGATGGATTTTATAAAATGGAGAAGGTCATAAACCATATGAATTTTAATTATTTTCAAATAGATTTTAGAAAATTAAGAACCAAAAATGCGATGGATTTGACAATAATTATGAATTCAAATCAAGGAAAAAAAAATCAAATTATCGTAAATCCCAAAACTATCAACCAAAAAATCATAATATATAATAAAATAGTAACACATTTCACATTTTAGAAAATGGATTGATAAGTCGGTTTTTACATAATGAGGTGGATTCATATATATGCAGTTTTTTAAGAGCATATTAACCACACATAACCATAAGAACTTTTAAATGAGGTCAGTTACAAATTAAATTATAAGCATTCTATAACCATGCATGACCATATCTAGGTTTTTTAAATGAGGCTAGAGAAACACTTATTATATAAAACCATGATGAATGACAGAACAATGATAGAAAGAGACGTGACATAAGCATCAATTCAAAGATATTATGAAATTTGTCTCATCATCATGAGAATTTAAATAATATTCTCTTTTTATGAAATATAGTATAGTCATAACTCATCATAATTTCATAAATCTAATAATGAATTTGATGAGTTCTGAATGTAGTTCAATTTGGTCAATAATTTCAATTTTCAAATAAATAATAAAAAATGATTTTATATTTGAAAATGTCAATTACAAGAGGGACTCTGAAAGAACTATGTTCGTTGAAAACCAGTTAAAAAAACAAACAAATGAACGTGAAATTTTCAAAAACTTCTAAGACTGATACCATATGTAGACTGGAATGCCTATAGAAGTAAATGACGTCTATAAATAGATTTTTCAGAAAAATCACCAAGCCTAAGGAAACAAATCTACAATCTCATTTCCATTATTAGAGGAGGAAAAAAAAATCAGTTTCAAATCAAGATTCACAAGGGGATATTTACTTTAGGCTCAAGAAACAATCCATGATCCAAAATTTATAACAAGTTAGTTGACATCGCTTGATGAAATTTATTTTCAGAAATCAAATCCAAATATGGAATTCAATATACAATCAATTAAAAATGATTTAAAAAAATTGTCAAGCCAATCCAAAAAAATGAAATTATTATAACTTAAAAATAGTAGTATGCTATAATAAGTGTAGTTTTTCATGTCTTTTCAAAATGAATTAAAGGAAACTCAAAATAGCAAAGTTATGTAAAATTTCATTAGCTTTTTAGGACTTCAAGAGTTTTAGATTGTCAAGAAACAGTGTTTAAAATATGATATGAAATCTACAGCATAGTGAGAAATTTACGAATTAGTCAGAAAATTAAACTTCAAAAGAATTGCAAATATTTACAATTTAAGTTCAAAATCTAAAAATCATCAAAACATGAAAGTTTTAGATAAATGAATATAATTTCCAAAAAATCAAGAATATTGCAATTTGAAAGTAATAAGCTCAAGAAATGTAAATATTGTTTTGATAGTGTCAAAGTGAATCAGAATTAACAGGAGGGAGGAATAAAAGGAAGAATAAGAAAGAATAAAAGGAAAATTAAAAAGAATAAGAGGAAGAATAAAAATAAGAATAGAACAGAAAAAGAAACATGAGTTTAGAGATCATACCCTATTTGACATTGACATTTTGGATCTCTAACTCATCATTAGTGGCTAAGGAACATATATCAAATAGCTTCAAAATATGGAATGATCTTTGGTTCTTATAGAAAGTCGTTCCTTAGCCAACCCCTGGTACATACGTATTTAGGGGATTGAGTGGTCTAACAAATGTTGTTTTACCACTCATAGTTTTGTTCCCGATTTTTGGTACCCAAACTTTTTTGTACAAAAATCCATTAGTATCCACTAAAGTACCCTTAGGAACCCAAATCCATTTGATCTTACTCGAGTTCATTTTATTTACTTTTCGGATCCATAATTGTTTAAAAGGATGGTTTCTAAATGCATTCTTATCTCTTATATGATTTAAAAAACCTTTGAAATCATTGGAGTTTAAATTTCCAATTCGAACTTTTCCAAATTATTTGAAGGTTTTTTTTTAATCATTCAAATTCAGGTTTTCAAAAACATCAATTTTCCCAAAGCCGAGACCATTTTTATTTCCAGAAGAAAATTTGGTTTTCAACAACATATTCAACGATTTCTATCCATTAGAGAATTTTTTCAAAGTTGATTCAATTCATTGAGTTTTATATTTAAGATCACTATTTTCTTTCATTAAATATGAACAACGATTATTGGTGATCTTCCTCTTTGCAAAATCAGTTTGTTTCAAAACCAAATTTTCATCTTCAAGCATTTTAATTTTATTTTTGGACTCATAAATTTCAAAATCAATTTTTTTTACATATTTCAATCTTAGGATTTTTAAATTTCTTGAATTTTACATTTTATTTTCCGAGCTCATTCAAAATTGATTCAGTTTTCAGCAAACTTTTCTCAGTAATTTTATGTTTAGAATTTTCAGTTGTCTTAAAATTTTCTAACTCCTTTTGCAAAAAATTGATTTTATAAGTTAGCTCATCCTCATGATTTTCGAAATAAAAATTTCTTTCTCAAGCTATCTAAAATTTTCGTTAAGATGAGCTAAATTAGTTTTCAAATTGAAACAATTTTTGCAATCAGAGTTTTCTAATTTCTTGATGTTTTCAATTTTTAATTCGAAAACATTATTTTTACAAATAAAATCAAGATTGTCAAATTTCAGTTTTTTTTTTGATTTGAGATTATCAATAGCTTTTATTAAGTCATTGCAATGATAAACTAAATCTTCATATAAGAAATCTCCTATCTCATCATATGTTAAGTCTCCATCACTATCGTCATTCGATTCTTCATCTGTAACTCCTTTCAAGCATAAATCTGAATATGAGTTAACCTTCGAGGGTTTTAAGCAACTGTTGTCATTTCCACCATACTTCGCATCGAGAGTTTCCTAGATTTCCTGTTCAGTTAAACAATAAGAGATACGATTAAATTGATCAATACTAAGATAGGAATATATAATATGCACAACACGAGCATTGATAACAATGATTTTCGTATATAACATATCACAAATGTTTTCAATAATATTCCAATATTCAGAATCGATAGATTTCAAATAGAATTCAAATTTTGATTTCCAATTTAAAAAATCTGCTCCATTTAAAATGGTTAAAATATTACTGGACTGGCTCTCGCCTGTAACAGCCCGGAAAATCTGAACCAATTTAAATTTTTTAAATTGGCTATTTAGTGAATTTAAAATATTTAAAATAAATATTTTAAATAATAACGATGAAAAGTAAGTTTGAATCGACATTTGAAAATGAATATAATTAATTCTAATTATAAACAAGGCCTGAAATGGCGCGGTAGTTTCAAAATTCGAATTCAAACTTTGACCGACTGTACCGGGTGCAAAACAAAACGAATTTGAGTGAAACCGAAAATATTTAAATCTGTTAGTGAATACCTTTCCAACGAATCTGAAAAATCGAAGTTTCATAGCGGGAAGCAAAAGTTATGGCCAAATGAATTTTCTAAAAGGTCGCTATGGAGTTTATATAGCCCGTGAAAATGGCCATTTTATAAACGACCTCGGAATTCGACGAAACCACTTTTGTTGGATCTGGGATGTTAAACTATTGCTTGGTTTCAAATTTCATAATTTTTGAAGCTAGTATGTGAGCATGGAAAAGGAAAATGTGTTTGGTCGGTTTCTATTAAATTGGATCGACCGGAAAAGGGCCATTTTCAAACGGTCTCAGAATTGGACGAAACTAGTTTTGTTGGGACCGTATCGTCAAAACATAGCAAGATTTATTTTTTGGGAATTTTTAGAATAAGTGTGTGGCCCCGGCAAATTGAAATGTACGTTCAAATCAAATATTGAATGTTTTATATTTTAATTTGAATGAAAACTGACTGGAACAATCGAATGGCCTACGAAACATGTCCCATTGTGTTCGGAATGGGGGTAAAACGCTAGGGACGATAGTCGTTGGGTTTGGATTGGGGTTCGTGGGTGAAATGGGGTATTTTCGAAATTTAAAAATATATAAATTAAAGAAAAAATTTCATTGGGCTAACTCACTTTCTCTCTCCCCGACCTCCTCACGATTAACGGCGGGCCCCCTTCTTTCCTTCTCTCCTCTTTTCTGGCCGATACACTACGAATTAGACCCTGCTTATGTTGGGGATTCTGAAGAGCTCTCTTCCAGCTTCAAATCCATATAGGTGGCGCCCTCCATCGAGTTGTATCCGTCCAGAATCAAAGCCCTGAAGTGGCATCGTATCACGCCAGAATTCGTCCCAGCCGTGCCGTCGAGTTGAGGGTGGTGGGTCCCCTAGAGGCGCCGTTCCACGCTCTACCACGTGGTGTACTTCGATTTGGTTATCGTGCAGCGGATTGGGAGTAAATTGGTGACCTAGTTTTGAATCAAAATAGGAGGTAACGGCTGTTATATATTAAACTGTTTTAATAGCACTTCTAAGCGCTACCGTTTTTTATTTCACTGTAAAAATCATATCTTTTTCGTTTCTTGACGAAATTCAGTGAAACAAGAGACAGTGGACTCGTGTGGACGTCTTCTACATTCTAGAAGAGACCCCATATTTTTTTGAGCCTTCTGCTATTTTTGGTGGAGTGGAACCCAATGTGAGATTTCTAGATTATAAACGATATGGAAAACGACGATGTATAAATTATATAGTCGATGTATGAGTTATATAATCGTTGTACACCACCTGTATAAGCGTTGTATAAGTTGTACGGTCAATGTATAAGTTATATATGCGTTGTAAAAATTATATATATGTTGAATAGAAGTGAAATTTACTTATATATATATATATGCCCCTCGTCCACAAATCATGGACGATATTTATTGGTTGTGATTGGTGTGAAAATTGGTTGATAGCGAATGGTTGATTATAATTGTTTGTGGTTGAAAAATACCCGTTTGTGGTTGAGAATTATTTGGTTGAAACCACATAGGATTAGTTTGTGGAAATGAAAAAAATATGCATGCCGCCTACGTGCGAACTAAATGCATGAAATCCCCATTGTCAAAAGCTGCGAGGCTTTAAGGTAGAGCGAGGAGCCGTACTAGGGACGGCCCCGATTTTAACGACCCTGCCGTTATGCTGCCGAAATTTTGAATAATACTCATGTGTTAGAATTATTTTCATGTGTTGAAACTATATTCATGTGTTGAATAGAAATTCATTCGTTGAATAAAATTCATGTGTTGAATGGTAGTCGTGTTTTGAAATAAATTATTTTGCAAAAAAAAAACCCTTTTATTGTGTATATATAAACTATAGAAGACATTCATGTGTTGAATAGAAATTCATTCGTTGAATAGAAATTCATGTGTTGAATGGTATTCGTGTTTTAAAATAAATTGTTTTATAATAAAAATCATATTTTATCATCTATATGAACTATATAAAATAGTCTGTTTTGAAATAAATCGGTTTACAATAAAAATCACATTTTTACTATATATATGAATTGTTAAAAATAGTGAAGTGTCGAAATAAATTTATGTTGGATAAAAATATCATTTTTATCAAATGTATGAAAAGCATATAGTTTTGAAATCGAAGAATCGATTATATTTATATGTATATATATAAATATAATTAAAATATATCGAATAACGAAGCTGTAGTTCGTGTTTTGAAACCGTGATTTCAAACGATTAGTGCGAGAGATCCGACCATCGGATTTTCCCGAAACCGAAACCGTTGGGTTCGCTTTGGAAATATCTTTCCAACGACACTAACTTTGTAAAGATCCAACGGTTGGATTGTCTGGAATGTTTAATTCAAATCTGAAGAAAAACATCGCCAGAATCGATTATATATATATATATATAATTAAATTAAATCGAATAACGACGCTGCAGTTCGTATTTTGAAATCGAAACTTCAAACGATTATACCGGGAGATCCGATCGTCGGATTTTCCCAAAACTGGAACCGTTGGATTCGTTTCGAAAAGATATTTCTAATGATATACATTTTGTGAAGATCCAACGGTTAGATTTTTAGATGTGTGTAAATCAAATCTGAAGAAAAACAGCGCCACGACCACTTTATGACCTGAAGCGTCGTTTTGAATAAATTGGCTATTTTTAAATAAATAAAAATAGCGATAAATCATTATGAAATATTGTAAATGATATGGAATGTAAATTTAGAAACTAACTGAAGGTTAGCTAAGTCGAATGGTTTCCTGGGTTTTGATCTGATGTTGGTTTCGGCCTTCGGGGTTAATATTTGGGAAATCGTTCTCTTATTGATTTACGGTTAGTGACTGATGAATTGGAATGATGCGTATGTTGTGTTTGTGTAGCACATGTTTATTATATATGCGATTTGTTTAGAAAGACCGGGTTTATCCCATTCTGAATAACTGAATCGACGATAAGAAATCGAAGATGAAGACGGTGGTCGAAGACTGGAGATCTTCACCTCGTTTGGATGGTAACTGATGTCCTGATTGGGAGGCATCCAGAAATATGGATAATGAGTAGTGATCGTCTAGACATACATGGAGATCGATGGGTATGCGAGGTATATAGTGCCTCCGGTTTCGTTCAAACCCAGAACGGACTTGCAAATGGACTGTGTGTCTAACATGGGAATTCTTTCTGTGTGATTGATAGCCATCAGTTGCATGGTGTGAATTGCCTATGTGGCGTGCCAAGATGCAGTGATCAAGACTTCTGTTGAAAAGAAAAGTCTTGTGGTTGATGATCAAAGCACCGCCTGTGTGGCGTAGCTTTGTGTATAATGTGAATTCACGAACCTCACACCCTGGTATGAACCAGAAACTGGAGAGGACCTCAGGGAGGACATGCATTTCTTTCTAGTTAGAGGTGGTGTCGGTGCTTGAACTGGCTGACATTTATATTACTTTCACCTATGTGGTTGTTGCTGTTGCGAAGCGCCTCGGTTATATCGGTCGATCAGGGATTGATGGAGTCATTCGTTGGCTCATTTACGCCCCAAAGGGCGGGGAAACGTAGTGTTCAGGCATAATAATCCACATCGGTGGACCGGCCCTGACGATCCAAAGGGTTGATGCGTTCTGATCCTGAGACATGGGCTAGATTGTCTCGAATTCAGTAAGGACTATCTTTCGCCTTGGTTCATGACAGAAATCCAATTTACAAATACGACACCGTGTGGTTTTGATTATATATATATGGCGACATGATATATGGTGCCCATGCCGTCTATGATTGATAGTTATGATTGAAATTGTTTTGAAACCTATAGACACTAGTAATAATATCAAATTCTTTTGTTTTATTCGTATCAAGCATATTTTGGCCATTATAAGGAAAAAACTCTATCCTCCGGTTTGTGTTGCATTGTGTGATGGGAACCGAGTCTTATAATGGCTTCATTTTTATAAAAAGCATTGCGATGTTTAAAAGATTTATTTGTTTTATAGCACTGGCAATCCAATGGAGTAAACCCGTTCCGTGAAAGTGGCATGGTCCTGTGATTAGCCAATTGTATAATGTGTTAAGTAGATTTCTCATACCAGTCCCATGACTGACTCGTAGTTTGTTTCACTTGCAAACTCGAGTGCCCCTTTTTCTACGCGGGCAGCCTTGTATTAGGGTTTCAGCAGGCTCTTTCTGGATAGCTGGAGATGAAGATGGATACTATCATTTATCTCTTTTATGCTGTTCAACTCCTATTGTACATATTTTGTTTGTTTTCCGCTGTAGACATTTATGTATAGCTGAACTGTATTTGTACAAAGTATGATCCTGTATACTGTGTAACTCTGATGATTACGTTTATCCAGTGTATTATTTGTATATTATCTGGTGTATTTATTTATTTCTTTTCTGCTATTATATATTTATGTGTTATATTCCAAAGATTACCCTTGCCGTCGTCAGTACGGGGTTTGGGGTCGTCACATCGTGGTATCAGAGCTTTGGTTAAGCTTGGCTCTGGTATATAACACATTAACGAACTCGTCAGAGATAGAACCAGTAGTGTTCTAGGACGGGTAACTCATTACAGATAGGATCAGTAATATCCTAGTACGAGTATAGCAGAATCAGAATAACTCATTAGAGATGGGGTTAGAAATGCCCCAGAGCGAGTTGAGAGTTATATGTTTATAAATAACGTATTTGTGATTATATATAGTCTGGTTTTAGAAATATGATTTTTGAATATATAAAAGATATATATTTGAAAAGTAAAAGAGTGTATGAATTAATTTGTATGATTTTGAAAAGTTAAAAATAAAATTGATTGTTGTTTGTGTTGTGTGATAGTAGATATGGGTGATTAAATTATTAGAACGATAGTTATTTTAATCAATAAGAAAATGAATGGTAGAATTTATTCGATTAAATCACATATTGAACTGATTTAAAAATAGATAGAAATATATATATATGTGCATTATATATGTTTCAACAGGTAATTGGATTAGCTGTTGAGTAAAGAATTTATTTGTGTGCCTGACAAATAGGTAAACCTTAATGAGTTGGATGCGAAATATTATTATATCAACTCCTGTGAATGCCATGGGATGCAAAGTGCTGGTTATTCTGTGTGTAATAATAAACGTCGCCATAGGATAGTAACAATTGATTTTGAACTACACTACATGGCATACTTCTTGAAGATAGGCATACTTCATCATATACCACATAAGCATTTGGAGCTTGTGTGACGAGGTGGAAGATTTACCATACGAGCGAGAGGCTTGTATGGCGATGACTATATATTACAGGTTGAACTGATGACTGATATGGACCATATAAAATTGTAACGATAAATTGCCAGATTAATAAAAACCCCACATGGGTCTGGAGTTGACAATAATCACGTCTCTCTAGTTATTAGATACGGCACATGGATTATTTATTTCCCACACGGGACGAGGTGACGAGAATTTATTCTCTGGAGCAATTAAAAATACACACTCCCTTATAAAAATGTGATTTTTAATATGTAAACCGCGTGAAATAGATTGCAATGGAACCAATTGGAAACAAATCCAAATCCAAACCATTCAGAAATAAAGAACGGCGGAGTGGATCCTAAAGGTGGGAACTTCTCACTAAAATTATTTCTGTACAGTTATTTATTTTATAACTGCATATATGAACTACTCCCCGTCGTCCACAGACCATGGACGACTTATTTGGTTATGTGTTAGGATTGATTTGTTTGTGTGAATTTGGTTTGCGATGTGGAATAAAATATTTGTGTGTTGAAATAAAATAATTATTCATTTACAAATCGTACGATTTGTTTATGTACACTCATTTAACTGATATGGATTAGGACGATAAATTTTACACATCGCCCAACATGCACAAATAAAATATATGTTTGTTGATTGAAACCCCACACGGGTGTTGGAATGATATTTGACGTACACTAATCCCAACTATTTAGTTATATGTCGATCGATTGGTTGACAGACTATTGTAAGTGTTAAATATTTATATTTAATGCTTATACAGTGTGATGCACTTTGGATGATGGATGATTGTAGATTATGTTGTTATATACACGTGTGGTATGAAATATATATAAATCACATTATATGGTAATTGATTGTGTCTGACTCCAGTTCAGAAAGAATGAATATTTTAAAATAACAAATATTTTAAAAGAACAAATATTTTAAAATAATATTCAGTAAAAGATCAAAATATGATTTTGATGTCCGATTTGGGATGGACACGAAAATATTTAAATATATGAAGCCGTGTTGATTAGATATGCGCCATTTTGACGCAAACGATATTTATATCGATTTTATTCATTTTTATAATGAATATCGAAACGGAAATGATTTCAAAATCTAAAGTTTTGAAAATATTATCATTCATATATTAATGATACGGAATATTCAATTTTGATATAAAATTGAATATGAAGTTGAAATCATTTTGAAAATGAATTTAAAACGATTTATAAAATATGTTTTAAATGGAAATCAACGAAATATATATTATATATATAATATAATGGCCTGATAAAACGCGCCAAGCTGCGGCAGTTCGCGAGTTTCAACCATTGACTTCGAATGGACATTACTAGAGATCCGACCGTCGGATTCTCCTAAAACCAGAACCGTTGGTTTGATATCGAAAAGAGCTTTCTAACGAATACGAGAAATTTGAAATCTAACAGTTGGATTTAGAATTACGTCCCAATCAAATTTGGAAAAGGTCGATGTAAGTGCAGTTCGATGGCCGTTTATGGAAATTGACTGTACGGGCCTTGATAAAATTATTAAAAATAGCAATAATTTGTGTAGAATCATATTAAATGATTTGGAAAGAATTGGGATGAAAAATTCCATTTTTGAAAAGATAAAAATAGATTTTTACCAAAATGAACTAGTTATGAACTAGAATTGTAATCCAATATTTTTAAATAATTAAATTGGATTTGAAATGGTTTCAAAAATAACCGGAATTTCCATTATATGAATTGGAATGGATTTGAATCGAAATTATCTTCGGAATATTTTGATATTGGATTCCGTGATTATATGGATATTGTGGAGGAATTTGTAAGATATATATATCGTTATTCCAATACGATATTTATTCATTTCAGAATTAGATATTGAATATAAGCCGATATAATTTCTATTCAGAGCCTTGTATTTAATATCAAATTGGATTTTGGGTTTGTCGTGAACTGTGTTGTAAATGACACCGTTCTTAAACCCAGTATGAAAAGAATAAATCTTTTAATTAAGATTATTGGAGTTTCCAGTTAATTAACATTTAATTGGAATGAAATGGAATGTGAATTGGGTTTATCGTGAACTGTGTTTTAACGACATTCGTTCTTTAACCCGATTTACAGTGAAATGTGATTTGGAATTTATAAATCTTTTGTTAAGATTTAAAGGAGATTTTCCAAAGTAAAATTTTCCAATTTAACATATTAAATTGGAATTGAATGGAATTCAATTTGGTAATAATCGAAGTGAGCTTCTATAGAGGAAGACTGTTAAAAAATATGGAGTTTAAAAGGCTTTGCCGTTATTCCATTTATATTATCGGTTGGATATGGAAGTTCATATCGATTATGTATATTGATCTGAATTCCGTGAAGATTCCATTGTTAATGGAATGTGATTTTGGGTTTATCGTGAGTTGTGTTTTAAAAGACATTAGTTCTTTAACCCATTTAAAGATAAGATTAATTTATTAACTTGGAATAATCATTAAGTAATGATTTTTGGAAATTAAAACTGAATTAAATTTTTAATGAATCTTTAAATAAATTGAAAGGTGAATTTGATAACTAAAATTATCAAATCTAAGAAATGATCGAGAATGGAGTACCACCAGTTTTACTCTAGGCGATAGTTAGATCGATCTTTAATTAGATTTGAACGTGAAAAGGTAATTTAATTTACTGATAACACCATGGTGTTAGATATGAAGTATTACAAGTTTTGCTTCATGGGATGAATAGGTTAGGATTGGGAAATTAAACAAATGATTACTTCAGTAAGGAGCGCTAATCCCGACTAGTTTGGATAAACCATAAAATGGTTTGAATTGATATCCAAAGGCAGATTAAAGAATAAATTTAAAGAATTTATCTTTGACAAAATTAATGGAAACCTTTCCCAAAGTATAAGAATATTTGAATAAGGGAATATTCTGGATTGGAATGAGGCGTATGTTGTGTTTTTATTACACTTGTTTATTACATACACGAGTTATTCAGAAAGACCGGGTTTATCCCATTCTAAATAAATGATTCGATGATATGTCGAGGATGAAGACGGTGGTCGAAGACCGGAGGTCTTCACTGTAACGACACGGGTTTTGACCAGACTCAATCGATTGCAAAATCGACTAAGACCATTCAAAACCCGAATACGTTAACTCTGGGAATACAACAACATCAGACTTTTATAAACATTACAATAATGTTACATCAGAGTACAGAACATATCAGAGTACATTGAATAAAATTACATCGGAAGATAAGTTTCAATAAATAAAATACAATAAACAGCGGAAGACTTCTATGCTTTGGACACAACTTTAGGCTTCGATCCAGAATCCTTCTCGAGATAAGGACCTGTAGACAAACTACTCGACTGCCCGTGTGGAAAAGAGGGCACCCGAGTTTGCAAAGGTGGAAACAAACAACGGGTCAGTCATGGGACTGGTGTGAGAATTCTTAACTAATAGTAATAAGGTAAATCCAAGGACCACGCCACTAACGCGGAACGGATTTTATTCCAATGGATTGCTGGTGCATAAAATAAAGTGAATCGTCAAAACAACGCAATGCTTTTAGAAAAATGGAATCATCATAAGACTCAAGTCCCATCACACAATGCAACGCAAACCAGAGGATAGAGTTTTACCTTATAATGATTAAACATGCTTGGTACGATAAAAACGAATTTGATATTATTATTAGTGTATATTTTTTTAAAACATTTCAAAGTAAATTTATCAATCCTAGGAAGCATAGCTACCATATACTATGCCTCCATACTAGTAATACAATCAAGTCCGTAGGGTCGTATTGGGAAATGGGTTTCCATCATGAGTCAAGGCTAGGAACGATCTCCTTGCCGATTCGGGACACTCTAGCTAATGTCTCAGGATCCCCCACATTAGTTATTCCTGAACACACGTTTCTCGGTCCTATAGGACCTAATATCCGAGGCGCCTCATTCCATCATCCACATAAGTAAAATGTCTGGGCTCCATACCATGACACCACTTCTAGGTAGAAAGAAACGTGCTGCTCTCCCTGCGTTCCCTTGCTCCGTTTTTGACCCATACCGGGGTGTGAGGCTCGCGAAGTCATGCTATACACAAAGCTACGCCTAAACAGGCCGTGCTTTAATCATCAACCACAAGGTCTGCTTTTCAACAAAATCCTTGATCATCTGCATCTTAGCATGCCACATTGTCAATCCATACCGTACCATTGATTCCTACCAATATATAACCTCTAAGCTCGTACGTCTCAAAGAAGGGTGTTAAACACCAAACATATATATATTTAGCAGAGATCAACTAATACTGTATAAAGGAATACAACGTCAGACATAAAATCCATTTTCAAGTCCATTCTGGGTCTGAACGAAATTGGAGGCACCTTATACCTCGCATATCTGAACAATCAACAAGTAGTCTGGACGGCCACCATTGTATCCCCTTCAAGGTAGCTACTCCAATCATGGGCATCAATGGCAACTCTTCCATTCAACGTGAAGATCGTCGGTTTTCAATCACCGTCTTCAACTGTTCGACTTAGATCGACGAATAATCATTTGAAATGAGATTGACCTTTCAAATGATTCTCGCGTATATATCATTCCAAATCATTTCTTATCATTAATATTAATTTATAATGATTAATCTCTATTTTTATTTATATAAAAATAATTGAATTTTATTTAACAACACTTCATGTTAATAGGCGACCTTGGTGCTGTTTTCACCCAAATTTGTTTTACAAATTTCTCTAAATCTAACCGTCGGATTTTAACACAATTCATATCGTTGGAAAGATCTTCCCAAGGCGAACCTAACGGTTTCAGTTTTGGGAGAATCCGACGGTCGGATATTTCAGCATAACTATTTAAAGTTACGCTTGTCGAATTGCGAACTATCGCGCGCGATTCGTTTAATTTTAAATTACTTATATATATAATTGTATATACATACAATTTCTTCGGCCATTTCATTATTGTGATAATCATAACAAGTAAAGAACGCTTGGTTTCATAACATTTTGATATATAGATAACACACAATAATGTTTATCTTATTTTATTTCACATACACATCCTAAACATAACAATGTATATATTTTTCTATTTTCAATTTACACAAACATGCAATTTATTGTGCGTCATTTCTAATTTAACAAAAATGAGGATTTCTGTGTCATTTCAATTTCTAACAAAAATGCAATATTTTTGGTGTCAAACTCACTTCTACAAAAATGAATATATTTTTGTATGTTTAATTTCAATGTAACAAAAATAATAACTTTGTTATCCTTTCAATGCCAAGAAAAAATAATAATTTTGTTTATATCTTTCACTGCAAAACTAAAATTATAATTTTGTGTCGATCTTTTCTTTACAAGCAAAATGATAATCTTATGTTTTAATCTTTTCACTTGAAAATGTAAATTTCATATCTTTAATTCTTTTTAATGAAAATCCAATTACATAAAAATGTAATTTTCTTCTTAATTCCTTTAATGAAAATCTATTTACATAAAAATGTAAATTTCACTTACTTTAAATATAATTACATAAAAATGTAATTATTCTCCTTAAAACTTAATACAATAAAAATGTAATTTTTCTTCTTGATCTAATTACATTAAAAATATAACTTTTCTTTTTAATCTAAATTACATTAAAAATGTAACTTTTCTTTTTAATCTAAACTGCATTAAAAATGTAACTTTTTTTAATCTAAATTACATTAAAAATGTAACTTTTCCTTTTTTAATCTAAATTACATTAAAAATGTAACTATTCTTTCTAAATTACATTAAAAATGTAACTTTTCTTTTCATGATGAATTCTTCCTTTTATTTCTTATATTTACATTAGAAAAATGTAAATTCTATTTCAATGTTGAATTCTACTCTTTTAATTACACTGTAAAATCTCCATTTTAATTACAATGTAAATTGTAATTAACATTATAATGTAAAATTACTATCTTTAATTACAATGTAAATTCTTATCTTTTTAATTACATTAAAAATTGTAATTAACATTATAATGTAAAATTCCTATCTTTAATTACAATGTGAATTCTTATCTTTTTAATTACATTAAAAATTGTAATTAACATTACAATGTCAAAATCTTTCCTTTTTATTACATTAAAGATGTAATTAAGGTTACCATGTAAATTCTATTTCTTCTTATTACATTAAAATGTAAATAATTTTGCAGCGTCAAAATCTAATCTTTTAATTACATAAGAATGTAATTTTAATTTCAATGACAAAATCTTATCTTTTTAATTACATAAAAATGTAGTTTAACACATAACGTCATTTCTAATTTAATACATAACGTGTAAATAATGTCATTTCTAATTTAATACATAACAGTGTAAATAATGTCATTTCTAATTTAATACATAACGGTGTAAATAATGTCATTTCTAATTTAATACATAACGGTGTAAATAATGTCATTTTCTAATTTACACATGATGGTGTAAGTATTTATTTTCTAATTAAAACATGACGGTGCAATATGACACTTATTTTCTAACACAAAAAAAATGTTATTTTCATACTAGTGTGACATCTTAACAAAAATGATGTTTTTATACAAATGTGACATTTTTAACAAAAATGTAACTTTATTCCTAATGCAACATTTTACACTAAAAATGTTAATTGTTTTAAATGCAACATTCTTTACAAAAGTGAACCTTTATTCCTTATGCAACATTTTATAAGATAAAAATGTTACTTTTCTATGCTAACATTTCATATAATAAAAATGATCTTTTTCTAATGCTAACATCTTAAATTCGGTTTTACCCGATTTAATAAAAATGTTACTTTTGTCTAATCTTTCAATGTAAACAAAAATGTCATTTTTGTCTTCATTCTTTTAAAGTAAACAAAATGCTAATTTTTCTTTAATCCTTTTTAATGATCAAAATGTAATCTTTCTTCTTAATGAACAAAAATTTATTTTTGTTTAAACTTTTTTTAATGTATAAAAATATACATTTCCAATTCATTCCCTTTTAGTGTATAAAAATATACATTTCCAATTCATTCTCTTCTAAGGTGCCAAAATGAATGTTTTCTAATTCATTTCTCTAAAGTGACAAAAATGAATGAATTTACTTCATTCCTTTCAAAGTGACAAAATGAATGAATTCTTTCTATAATCCTATTTTCACAAAAATGTTATTTTTATTTGTAATAATCATGTTTTCACCAAATTGTGATTTTTATTTCTATAATCATTCTTTCACAAAAATGTGATTTTTATTTCTATAACCATTCATTCACAAAAATGTTATCTCATTGCTAATATACTTGATCAAAATGATAATTTTTTTTTGTCGATAATTCTATTTCGACAAAACACTAAAAATCATATTCTTATGTTAATAATATTGATCTAACCAATTATGATAATTCTATCCCAAAATTACTGATCTAACAAAATATGAGCATCGCAAATCAATCACAACAACAAACAAATTTCAATCCACAAATCACAGATTTGATTTTATCACATACATATATCGATTTCAAATAATAATTTAATTAATTATTAAAACAGAAATATCACATCGTTATTGGGTTCTTTGCTATTCAGATCCAAAATTTATCAAAAATTAAACTTCCTCAGAATCAAGTATAGTCAGTGTCATCGCGAAGATCTCGTTCTGACGATCGTGGCGCACCTGAAATCGTTCGAATCCGAGTTCATATGCATTAGTTATGATTAAATTAAGATCGGTTAAAATTTAAATTAATTAATTTGTAAAGTCAAAGCTTTGAAAAGTCAACCCACCCTCCTTCTTCCTCCCTAACGTTCAAAACCCAAAATGAACCCATAACCTTTAAAACTAGGTTTCCATTTATCTCTAAATTGGTGAAGCTTGAAGATGATCGGATGGTGGCATATCGAAGAGGGAGGAGAGGGCTTGGTGCGCCTAGGGAGGTGGAGGCCGAGGAGGGGCCCGCTGGGCGCGGTGCGGGCTGTTTGGCCACGGGTTGGGGAGGAGATTCCGGTCAAATTACTCACTTATACTTCATCATCGCCGTATAGAATTAAAGATGAAAATCTCTTCGATAAGTTCCAAAGGAGCATGAATTTTTCTTTAGTGGATTGAGAGAGATTGAGGGATGAAAATTCGTGCATTCTAGGCCATGGAAAAAGGAGATGGTGGCTTGTTTGTTTTAGGGGGATTAGGGTTTAGAGATTAGTGAATATTTATATTATTTAATTAGTTAATTAGCCCATTAAAGCCTGTTTAGCAACTTTGTCCAATTTCAGCCCAACGACTGTCGTTTCTACCCATTAACCCCTATTCCGGACTCATCTAGCTATGTCCCGCAAGCCCAAACGACTGTCTTGACCCAGTTTTCTTTAATTTATAATATTTACTTTTATTTTTAATTCAACCGTACGAATAAATTCACCGGGGCCATAAATTAACTTCGAAAAATCCCAAAAAATATATTTAGCTATGTTTTGATGATGCGGACCTAGGAAAATTAATTTCGTTCAATTCTGAGCCTATTTGAAAAATGGCATTTTTCAAGTCTATTAAAATTGACCGAACTTGATCAAACTGAAATCTTAATGCCACGGTCACAAATTAATTCTAAAAATCATGAAAAATTAAACTTAGCAATAATTTGGCATTCCCAATCCAACAAAAGTGGTTTCGTCGAAAACAGAGATCATTTGAAAAATGGCTATTTTTAATATTAAAATATATATATAAATTCTGCAACGACTATTCTGAAATTTAAACTGGGAAAAACTTTTGATTCCCGCTATAAAATTTCGATTTTTAAGATTCGTTGGAAAAATATTTTAAAAGAGATCCTAATATTTTTGGTTTCACTAAAATCTATTCTATTTTGCATCCTGTACGATCAGTCAAAGTTCAAGTTTGACTTTTCAAACTACCGCGCTATTTCTAACTCCTTTTATAATTAAAATTAAATTATTCATCATAACTTCGATTTAAAAAACCTTTTAATAATTATTATTTAAAATAAATTATTTTAAATATCAAAACCCATTAAAATTAGTTAAAATAAATTTTCAAATTTACCCCAAAATCCGGGGTTGTTATTGTCTCCCCCACTTAATAACTTTTCGTCCTCGAAAAGGAACGAAGCTAAAAAGTTGTTTGAGTATCCTATCTTAAATAATTTTATTTGTTGATTAACTTTTAAAATATATAACTTTATATATTCAAAAATCAAATTTTTAAAGATCGGATTATATATAATCAAAAATACGTTAATTATAAACTGGGCACTCTCAACTCATTCTAGGGTATTACTAACCCCATCTCTAATGAGTTTTCTCATTCTAGGATACTGCTGATCCTATCTCTAATGAGTATTCTTGTTGGATATTACTAATCCAATCTCTGATGAGTCTTTTGTTCTGTTCTAACGAGTTGTACCCCAAAGATTTGAGCTAACCAGAGCTCTGATACCAACTGTAACGACACGGTTTTTCTTGGACTCATTCGATCGCAAAATCGACTAAGACCGTTCAAAACCCGAATATGTTAACTCTGGGAATACAACAACATCAGAACAACAACAGACTTTTATAAACATTACAATAACGTTACATTAGAGTACAGAACATATCAGAGTAAATTGAATAAAATTACAGCGGAAGATAAATTTCAATAAATAAAATACAATAAAAAGCGGAAGACTTCTATGCTCTGGACACAGCTTTAGGCTTCGATCCAGAACCATGCTCGAGATAAGGACCTGTAGACAAACTACTCGACTGCCCGTGTGGAAAAGAAGGCACCCGAGTTTGCAAAGGTGGAAACAAACAACGTGTCAGTCATGGGACCGGTGTGAGAATTCTTAGCTAATTTAACTAATAGTAATTAATAAAGTAAATCCAAGGACCACGCCACTAACGCGGAACGGGTTTTATTCCAATGGACTGCCAGTGTATAAAATAAAGTGAATCGTCGAAACAACGCAATGCTTTTAGAAAAATGGAATCATCATAAGACTCAAGTCCCATCACACAATGCAACACAAACCAGAGGATAGAGTTTTACCTTATAATGATTAAACATGATTGGTACGATAAAAACGAATTTGATATTATTATTAGTGTATATATGTTTTAAAAACATTTCAAAGTAAATGTATCAATCCTAGGAAGCATAGCTACCATATACTATGCCTCCATATTAGTAATACAATCAAGTCCGTAGGGTCGTATTGGGAATTGGGTTTCCATCATGAGTCAAGGCTAGGAACGATCTCCTTACTGATTCGAGACACTCTAGCTAATGTCTTAGGATCCCTTGCAGTAAACCCTTGGAAAGCTGCAGGGCCGGTCTACACATACGATTTTGCGGATTAGTTATTCCTGAACACATGTTTTCTAGTCCTATAGGACCTAATATCTGATGCGCCTCATTCCATCATCCACATAAGTAAAAATGCCTGGGCTCCATACCATGACAACACTTCTAGCTAGAAAGAAGCGTGCTGCTCTCCCTGCGTTCCCTTGCTCCGTTTTTGACCCATACCGGGGTGTGAGGCTCGCGAAGTCATGCTATACACAAAGCTACGCCTAAACAGGCCATGCTTTGATCATCAACCACAAGGCCTGCTTTTCAACAAAAGCCTTGATCATCTGCATCTTAGCATGCCACATTGTCAATCCATACCGTACCATTGATTCCTACCAATATATAACCTCTAAGCTCGTACGTCTCAGAGAAGGGTGTTAAACACCAAACAGATATATATTTAGCAGAGATCAACTAATAACGTATAAAGGAATACAACGTCAGACATACAATCCATTTTCAAGTCCGTTCTGGGTCTGAACAAAACTGGAGGCACCTTATACCTCGCATATCCGAACAATCAACAAGTAGTCTGGACGACCACCATTGTAGCCCCTTCAAGGTAGCTACTCCAATCATGGGCGTCAATGGTAACTCATCCATTCAACGTGATGATCGTCGGTCTTCAATCACCGTCTTCAACTCTTCGACTTAGATCGACGAATAATCATTTGAAATGAGATTGAGCTTGGACCTTTCAAATGATTCTCGCGTATATATCATTTCAAATCATTTCTTATCGTTAATATTAATTTATAACGATTAATCTCTATTTTTATTTATATAAAAATAATTGAATTTTATTTAACAACACTTCATGTTAATAGGCGACCTTGGCGCTATTTTCACCCATATTTGTTTTACAAATTTCTCTAAATCTAACCGTTGGATTTTAACACAATTCATATCGTTGGAAAGATCTTCCCAAGGCGAACCTAACGGTTTCAGTTTTGAGAGAATCCGACGGTCGGATATTTCAGCATAATTATTTAAAGTTACGCTTGTCGAATCGCGAACTATCGCGCGCGATTCGTTTAATTATAATTTACTTATATATATAATTATATATACATACAATTTCTTCGGCCATTTCATTATTGCGATAATCATAACAAGTAAAGAACCCTTGGTTTCATAACATTTTGTTGTATACATAACACATAATAATGTTTATCTTATTTTATTTCACATACACATCCTAAACATAACAATGTATATATTTTTCTATTTTCAATTTACACAAACATGCAATTTATTGTGCGTCATTTCTAATTTAACAAAAATGAGGATTTCTGTGTCATTTCAATTTCTAACAAAAATGCAATATTTTTGGTGTCAACCCCAATTCTACAAAAATGAATATATTTTTGTATGTTTAATTTCAAATTAACAAAAATAATAACTTTGTTATCCTTTCAATGCCAAGCAAAAATAATAATTTTGTTTATATCTTTCACTGCAAATCTAAAATGATAATTTTGTGTCGATCTTTTCTTTACAAGCAAAATGATAATCTTGTGTTTTACTCTTTTCACATGAAAATGTAAATTTCATATCTTCAATTCTTTTTAATGAAAATCCAATTACATAAAAATGTAATTTTCTTCTTAATTCCTTTAATGAAAATCTATTTACATAAAAATGCAAATTTCACTTACTTTAAATCTAATTACATGAAAATGTAATTTTTCTCCTTAAATCTTAATACAATAAAAATGTAAATTTTCTTCTTGATCTAATTACATTAAAAATGTAACTTTTCTTTTTATTCTAAATTACATTAAAAATGTTACTTTTCTTTTTAATCTAAATTACATTAAAAATGTAATTTTTTTAATCTAAATTACATTAAAAATGTAACTTTTCCCTTTTTAATCTAAATTACATTAAAATGTAACTTTTTTTTCTAAATTACATTAAAAATGTAACTTTTCTTTTCATGATGAATTCTTCCTTTTATTTCTTTTATTTACATTGGAAAAATGTAAATTCTATTTCAATGTTGAATTCTACTCTTTTAATTACACTGTAAAATCTCCTTTTTAATTACAATGTAAATTGTAATTAACATTATAATGTAAAATTCCTATCTTTAATTACAATGTAAATTCTTATCTTTTTATTTACATTAAAAATTGTAATTAACATTATAATGTAAAATTACTATCTTTAATTATAATGTAAATTCTTATCTTTTTAATTACATTAAAAATTGTAATTAACATTACAATGTCAAAATCTTTCCTTTTTATTACATTAAAGATGTAATTAAGGTTACCATGTAAATTCTATTTCTTCTTATTACATTAAAATGTAAATAATTTTGCAGTGTCAAAATCTAATCTTTTAATTACATAAGAATGTAATTTTAATTTTAATTTCAACGACAAAATCTTATCTTTTTAATTACATAAAAATGTAATTTAACACATAACTTCATTTCTAATTTAGTACATAACGGTGTAAATAATATCATTTCTAATTTAATACATAACGGTGTAAATAATTCATTTCTAATTTAATACATAACGGTGTAAATAATGTCATTTCTAATTTAATACATAACGGTGTAAATAATGTCATTTTCTAATTTACACATGACGGTGTAAGTATTCACTTTCTAATTAACACATGACGGTGCAATATGACACTTGTTTTCTAACACACAAAAAATGTTATTTTCATACTAGTGTGACATCTTAACGAAAATGATTTTTTTATACTAATGTGACATTTTTAACAAAAATGTAACTTTATTCCTAATGCAACATTTTACACTAGAAATGTTAATTCTTTTAAATGCAACAATCTTAACAAAAGTGAACCTTTATTCCTTATGCAACATTTTATAAGATAAAAATGTTACTTTTCTATGCTAACATTTCGTATAATAAAAATGATCTTTTTCTAATGCTAACATCTTAAATTGAGCTTTACTCGATTTAATAAAAATGTAACTTTTGTCTAATCTTTCAATGTAAACAAAAATGTCATTTTTGTCTTCATTATTTTAAAGTAAACAAAATGCTAATTTTTCTTTAATCCTTGTTAGTGATCAAAATGTAATCTTTCTTCTAAATGAACAAAAATGTATTTTTGTTTAAACTTTTTTTTAATGTATAAAAATATACATTTCCAATTCATTCCCTTTTAATGTATAAAAATATACATTTCCAATTCATTCTCTTCTAAGGTGAAAAAATGAATGTTTTCTAATTCATTTCTCTAAAGTGACAAAAATGAACGAATTTACTTCATTCCTTTCAGAGTGACAAAATGAATGAATTCTTTCTATAATCCTATTTTCACAAAAATGTTATTTTTATTTGCAATAATCATGTTTTCACCAAATTGTGATTTTTATTTCTATAATCATTCTTTCACAAAAATGTGATTTTTATTTCTATAACCATTCTTTCATAAAAATGTTATCTTATTGCTAATATACTTGATCAAAATGATAATCTTATTTTGTCGATAATTCTATTTCGACAAAACACTAAAAATCATATTCTTATGTTAATATTATTGATCTAAACAATTATGATATTTCTATGTCAACATTACTGATCTAACAAAATATGAGTATCGCAAATCAATCACAACAACAAATAAATTTCAATCCATAAATCACAGATCTGATTTTATCACATACATATATCTATTTCAAATAATAATTTAATTAATTATTAAAAGAGAAATCTCACATCGTTATTAGGTTCTGCGCTGCTCAGATCCAAAATTTGTCAAAAATTTAACTTCCTCAGAATCAGGTCTAGTCAGTGTCATCGCGAAAATCTCGTTCTCACGATAGTGGCGCACCTGAAATCGTTCGAATCCGAGTTCGTATGCATTAGTTATGATTAAATTAAGATCTGTCAAAATATAAATTAATTAATTTGTAAAGTCAAAGCTTTGAAAAGTCAACTCGCCCTCCTTCTTCCTCCCTAACGTTCAGAACCCAAAATGAACCCATAACCTTTAAAACTAGGTTTCCATTTATCTCTAAATTGGTGAAGCTTGAAGACGATCGGAAGGTGGCATATCGAAGAGGGAGGAGTGGGCTTGGTGCGCCTAGGGAGGTGGAGGCCACGGTGGGGCCCGTTGGGCGTGGTGGGGGCTGTTTGGCCGTGAGTTAGGGAGTAGATTCCGGGCAAATTACTCACTTATACTTCATCATCCCCGTATAGAATTAAAGAGGATGAAAATCTCTTCGATAAGTTCCAAAGAAGCATGAATTTTTATTTAGTGGATTGAGAGAGATTGAGGGATGAAAATTCGTGCATTCTAGGCCACGGAAAGAGGAGATGGCGACTGGTTTGTTTTAGGGGGATTATGGTTTGGAGATTAGTGAATATTTAAATTATTTAATTAGTTAATTAGCCCATTAAAGCCCTTTTAGCAACTTTGTCAAATTTCAGCCCAACGACTGTCGTTCCTACCCATTAACCCATATTCCAGACTCATCTAGCTATGTCCCGCAGGCCCAAACGACTGCCTTGACCTAGTTTTCTTTAATTTAAAATATTTACTTTTATTTTTAATTCAACCGTACGAATAATTCACCGGGGCCATAAATTAACTTCAAAAAATCCCCAAAAATATATTTAGCTATGTTTTGATGCTGCAGACCTAGGAAAATTAATTTTGTTCAATTCTAGACCTATTTGAAAAATGGCCTTTTTCAAGTCGATTAAAGTTGACCGAAATTGACTAAACTGAAATCTTTTTTCCACGGTCACAAATTAATTCTAAAAATTATGAAAAATTAAACTTAGCAATAATTTGACATTCCAAATCCAACAAAAGTGGTTTCGTCGAAAACAGAGGTCGTTTGAAAAATGGCTATTTTTAATATTAAAAAATATATATAAATTCTACAGCGACTATTCTGAAATTTAAACTGTGCATAACTTTTGATTCCCACTATAAAATTTCGATTTTTCGGATTCATTGGAAAGATATTTTAAAAGTTATTCTAATATTTTTGGTTTCACTAAAATTCGTTCTATTTTGCATCCTGTATGGTCAGTCAAAGTTCAAGTTTGACTTTTAAAACTACCGCGCTATTTCTAACTCCTTTTATAATTAAAGTTAAATTATTCATCCTAACTTCGATTTAAATAAATTTTTATTCATTATTATTTTAAATAAATTATTTTAAATATCAAAACCCATTAAAATTAGTTAAAATAAATTTTTAAATTTACCCCAAAAGTCAGGGTTGTAACATTCACATCGTTTGGATGATTACTGATGTCTTGATTGGGTTGTACACCCAAGACAAGGTAATAAGTGGTGATCGTCCAGACGTACTTGGAGATCAATCGGATATGCGAGGACCTCTCTCCTGTATTGGACATACGGGACGAGGAATAAGGTTCCTCCAGTTTCATTCAGACCCAGAACAAACTTGTAAATGGACGTGTGTCTGACATCGGATTTCATTCTATGTGATTGATAGACATCGGTTTCATAGCGTGAATTGCTTGTGTGGCATGCTGAGATGAAAATGATCAAGGCTTCTGTTGAAAAGCCGAGTCTTGTGGTTGATGATCAAAGCACGGCTTTAAAATAGCATAGCTTTGTGTAGCGTTAATTCACGAGCCTCGCACCCCGGTGTGAACCAAAAATGGGGGAGGAATTCAGGGAGGGCACGCATTTCCTTCTAGCTAGAAGTGGTGTCTGTGTTTTGCGTGCCTGGATGTTTTACTTATGTGCATGATGGATAGAGAGGCGCCTCGGTTACATCGGTCTCTACGAAGCCGATGGATGATATGGTCTTTATACAGGCCAATTTTACGCCCTAAAGGGTGTGGAAACGCAGTGTTCAGGCATTTTAATCCACCCCGCATGGACCGGCCTGACGATCTTAGGGTCGATGCGCTCTGACCCAGAGGCTTGGGCTAGAGAGTCTCGAAGTGGTAAGGACGATCCTTGCCTTGGTTCACAGATGGAAATCCAACTTCCAATACGTAACAATTGCGGTTTTGATTGTAGAGCCTAGTATGGTGACATAGGGGGATGGGGAACTCATGCCGCCTATGATTGATACATTTATATTTGAAATTATTTTGACACTATACACATATAGTAATAGTAAAATATGAAATTTCACGTACCAAGCATTTTTGGCTATTATAAGGTAAAAACTCTATCCTTCGGCTTGCGTTGCGTTGTGTTGTGGGACCCAAGTCTTATAATAGCTTCATTGTTCTTTATTTAGCATCGCGATGTTGTTTTTGTGGACTGGTATTCTTAGGAGGAAACCCGTTCTGTGTTATACGGCGTGGTCCTTTGATTTACCTTACTTTAAAACCAAGATAATAACTGTTTTAGTCCTCACACTAGTCACATGACTGACCTAGAGTTTATTGGTTTAACCTAAATTCTGGGTGCCTATATTTTCCACACGGGCAGCTAGTAGTTTTGGTTTTGCAGATTTATATCCATGGGATCCTGGTTTATAGCTGGAACGATATTCGAAAAGCTCTGTATCCGTTCATCTCTTTTAGTTGTGTAAAGGCCCATAAATCCGTACCAATTTGAGCTGACTTATATCCTACACATTCAACTCAAGTGCACAAAAATACAGATCTTTAATAGAAAGAAATAAGAGCATGAGAAAGATAAGATAGAACTTATATAATAGAAGAAGAAGAATACAGCTGAACAGAACCAGAGTAAATACGAACTCACAGCAAAACGAATAATATATATTATATAACATTCTCTTTGAAATACAAATATGAATTTGTATATACATACCATATCAGAGTATAACACTTATACATCACAATGGAAATAAATCTCTAAATAACTAACAGAGAAGCTTCCTACTTGAGCTCCTCCAAGTGAATCTGTAAAATCCTTAAACACTTGTCTGCCCGTACAAATTTGGGCACCCAAGTGTTTAGGGAAAAATAAATAAAATAAACTCTGGGTCAGTCATGGGACTGGTGTGAGTAAACTCCAACCATATTGTTTAACTTTGAAAAATATTTTGAAAGAAAGGGTAACAGTAAGATCAGTCCACATATAAACATTAATGGTTTTTACCTTACCATAACCAAACCATTTTGATATCAAAATCCAGTAATATTATAATAATGTCTAATCAAATAAATAATCAAATTATAACAACCCGGAAAATCCGAACCAATTTACAAATTTTATTTTGGCAAATTTAATGAATTTTGGATATTTAAAATGAATTATTTTAAATAATAACGACTAGACATTTATTTTAAATAGAATTGGAACGTATATATTTATTTCAATCGACGTTAGAATATAAATATTTATTTTTAATTATAAAAGGAATTAGAAATGGCGCGGTAGTTTGAAAATTCGATTTCAAATTTCAATTGAATTTACAGGATTCAAAATAAACCGGATTTTAGCGAAACCAAAATTATTAGAATCAATGTGAGAATATCTTTCCAACGAGTCCGAAAAATTGAAATTTCATAGCGGGAATAAAAAGTTATGCCCAGATGAAAATTCAGAATAGTCGCTATGGAACTTTAGCACTTAAAAATGAAAGTTTAGCAAACGACCTCCTTTTTCGAAGAAACCGCTTTTGTTGCTTCTGGGATGTAAAATTATTGCTAGATTCCAAAAATTCATAATTTTTGAAATTAATCTGTGAGTCTGGCAAAGGAAAACGTGTTTTGACAGTTTTATCCAATTTGGATCGACCAGAAAATGGCCATTTTTCAAACGGTCTTCAAATTTGACAAAATTAGTTTTGTTAGGACTGTATCGTCAAAACGAAGCTGGAATTTTTTTTTGGAATTTTTAGAGTCAGTATGTGGCCCCAGTAAATTAAAATGTGCGTTTGAATTTAAAATATAATGATTTATATTTTAAACTTAGCAGAAACTAATCGAAATAGTCGAATTGGCTTACGAAACATATCCCATTGTGTGCAGAATAGGGGTAATTAGCTAGGGGCGAAAGTCGTTGGGTTCGATTTAGGGTTTATACAGAAAAGTTACTTTCTCGAACTAAAATATTAAATTAATTATATAATATACTCACCCCCTTCCCTATACCTGGTCAGCCCCATCCCCCACTTGATCGTTCAAACCGATTTTGTAAAAAAACTGACGGAGGAACCTCGTCGTGATTCCTCTTCCACGCCACCGTCCGTCGCAGCTTGCGCCTCCCCCTTCGTCCAACCCCACCTCTTCTTTGAACTCCGCTCTCTCCCCTCCTTCTTCATCTGCAGACCCGTGCCCTAGTTCCCATGTCTGAAGAAATGCGTCGCCCGCCACCTAGGGCTCGCCTCCGATCTGGCGCGCATCCCTCTCCATGCCCAAACCGCCCCTCTCCTACCTCTCCCCGTTTGATTCGAGCGAGACCATCCCCTTCCTTCGACATCGAGCTCCATTTCGACCAAATGGTGAGTATTTATATATTTAATTTAGTTAATCTTGTACGTAAATAAAATCTGATTTATTTATATATATTATAGCAGTAAAAAGAAATGATTTTTAATAATAAAAAGAAAAGATTATATTTTTATATAAAGTAAAGATTAAATTTTATATAATAAAAAAGATTATATTTCTATTAGAGAAAAGGTTTGATTTTTATATTTGCACATAGCGAAGAAGAAAGGATTTTTATAGTATGAACAACATTATAAAAATCAGATTTTTATCTATGAAGTAGAGTTATAAAAAATTGATTTTTATATATTCATGTAGCGAATATAAATTCGATTTATATATATATATATGAAAAGATAGGATTTTTATTTATATTTCTAGTGAATAAAAATATGATTTTTATTTATACAGTTAGTATAAAAATTTGTTTTTTTATAAATAGTGATATGATTAAAGTGACATCTTTATATGTGTATTAACATGGTGAAAAAATAAATATGAGTAGCAAAATAAAAATATGATTTTTACATGAGTAGAGAAATAAAAATGTGATTTTTATTTGAATGAAGCAATTAAAATATGATTTTTACTATGAACAGCGTGAAAAGGAGTACGATGGAACAGACTGAAATCAAAACAAAATCCGAATCGTTCAGAAATAGAGAATAGCGAAGTGGAACCCAAAGGTGAGAACTCCTCACCTTTATTTTATTTTCTAGTCAAAATATATATTAGGATGCAGACGGTGCTTAGCAGCACCAGACACCTGTCGTCCACAGACCATGGACGACTTGTTTGTTTGTTTGATTGTGTTGTGAAAATTGTTTGTGATGTGGAATGGATAAATAAAATATTCATAGATGGAACAAAATATTTTATAGTTAAAAATATAATTTTTAATGTGTATATGAATAAAATAAATATTCATAAACAAATCGGATGATTTGCTTATGTACACATTTGGCTGATATTGATTAGGACGATAAATTTTACACATCGCCCAAGTGCACAAATAAAATTTGTTATATGTTGGTTGAAACCCCACATGGGTATTGGAATGATATATGACATACACTAGTCCCAATAATTAGCGGTATGTTGATCGACTGATTGACAGGCTGTTGTAAGCGTTAAATATTTATATTTAATGCTTATGCAGTGTAGAATGCACATTGGATGATGGGTTGACTGTATTTGATTGTTGTTGTGTACATGTGTATGAAATCCATATAAATAACATTTTGTGGTAATTCACCGTGCTTGACTCCAATTCAGAAATAGTGAATATTTTAAAAATAATATTCAGTAATGGATCCAAATCTGATTTTGATGCCCGATTTGGGATGGATACGAATATATTTAAAGATATATAGCCGTGTTGATTAGATTAACGCCATTTTGACGTGAACGATATTTATATCGATTTTATTCATTTTTTATAATGTATATCGAAAAGGAATTGATTTCAAAATCTAATGTTTTAAAATTTATCATTTATATATCGATGATATGGAATATTCATTTTTGATTTGAAATTGAATATGAAGTTGAAATGGTTTTGTAAACGAATTTAAAATGATTTATAAAATACGTTTTAAAAGGAAATCGACGAAATATATATAATTTATATATTATATATATAATGGCCTAAATAGAATGCGTCGCGCCGCGGCAGTTCGCGAATTTCGACCATTGACTTCGAATGGATATTACGGAAGATCCGACCGTCGGATTCTCCTAAAACCGGAACCTGTAACACCCCGTATTTTTTGTGAACATTAAAGTAACGAATTAAAGAATACTTAATTTTAAAAGTGGAAATTAGGGCAAATGGGTTTCGCCATTGCGTTCGTCTCGGAATTCTGCTTGAGATAGAGTCCGAGTTTGCGTGAATCGGACTTCTTATGAAGAAGTTATGGAGTTCAGAAGGTTTTAAGTTTAAACGGAAATTAAATATAAATTATAATTAAATTAAAAAGTAGTACAAATTCAAAAATTCCGAGAGAAGCGGCTGGGCAGGAAAATTTCTGCACATAGGGGTCGACATAGGTGTCGACCCCCAAGAAGGGAGTCGACTGAGGGGTCGACCCCCTCGGCCAGATCTAGGCTGTTTTGCCCAGTGACGTTTTTATGAGTCATTAGGGCATATGTGGTGACTTCTGGTTGGCTCTGTTTGGTATGGATGGCTCTGTTTACTCCTAGGTTGATCTAACGGCTCTCAATAATCTAAACTTCTACATAAACAACCCAAACTCTCAACCCTAAAACCACATAAAATTGCTCTCTGAAGTCGTCATGCTGTCCACGGCCAAAATAGCGTAACCTCCATTTTTCTCTAAACTATAAGTCATGTTAGGAAGTCCCAAATCAAATCAAAACTATAGAATCAATAGTCTACATCAAAGGATAGCTTTTCAGTTTCAGAAATCAGATCCCAGAAAACAAGATTTGTTCTTTTGTTTGTAAGTTCAGTTATTCTTTAGATTTAAACAAATAAAAGTCATGACATGTAATGATGCGGAACTAGAACTGTGCCTACTTGTAAGATAATCATATTCTGATTCATGTAGCAATTCTGAAATTACCTATGCCTACGTGACTATTGTGATTGATACAACCTATCATGTTGTATAATAATTTGGTGATGAACCTATCATGTTGTATATTAATTTGGTGATGAACCAATCATGTTGTATAAAAATTTGGTGATGAACCTATCATGTTGTATATTAAATTGGTGACAGACTTATTATGTTGTATGTTAAATTGGTGATGAACCTATCATGTTGTATAATAATTTGGCAATGAACCTACCATGTTGTATATAAATTTGGTGATTGCTTATGTTATGTTATATGCAAGATCAAATGCTAAGTCATGTTCATATATGCTTATATGTCTAGATCTACATGCTTAGATGTTTAGATCTATGTTAATTTGATCCAACTCAAATGCAAGTTCACATTTACATGCTTAATTAAATTTGTGTAGTACCATGCCAAATTTATATTACACATTCTTAGTAGATATAAACTATTTTATGCCATTGGAATGTTACATGTCCCTTTTCTTTTTCCCTCTTTGTTTATGAGTTAGGCTAATTTGCTAGCCTAACGTTCTATGTAATTTATGCGAACAAATAACGGGGGATACGTTGGGAAAAATATTAAATTATATGCTATTAGCATAGGTTGGCTCATAATCATGTAAATGATTAATGGCATGAAATGGTATAATTTGTATACCTAAGAATTATGGACAAAATTTAAAAGGGTAAATGGGACATGACTTGAGTTGACAACATTGGTGGATAATTTACATATAAACATAAATGGTAGATATGTAAATTAATTAAAAGACGAATATGTCAAACCCGAGGTTAGATTGAGTTACGGTGTAAGACTGCCCGGAACCGCCCGGCATATCCAACAACCATAACAATACAGATCTAATGTGAGAGGTTAGCGCATTAAGCCCAAAAACCCGAGGTTAGATTGAGTTGCAGTGTAAGACTGCCCGGAACCACCCAGCACATCCAACGAACGCAACAATATAGATCTAATGTGAGAGGTTGGTGTTTTAACAAATGAATTAAAGCTAAGAAACAGGCAGGCTAAGAATGGTAGGGTTAAGTAAATTAAGGCAACACTTAACCAATACAACATGTTAACTAAATTGATGGGTGGGGTTAGGTTAATTTGAGAACACTTAACCATTTTAACATGTTGATTAGGAAATCCTAGTAATGGGGACCCATTTCAGCAGTAACCCACATAGATGTATCATGGTACCCTGAACTAGGCAGGGTGGGGCACGATTACTGGGCTGATTATAAGCAGTCAAAATAACGGCAGGTGGTGCAGCAAACAGAGTATGGCCGTGCACGTACTCCGACATGGACAAATCAGGCACTGGGCATCAGTAGTACACACTGTGCATCTTGAATTTGTGTCGGATTGCCACCATAGGAATTGATACACCCTATGGTGGGACCAGCACAGGTATCTACAATCAAGCGGGGCCGAATGACACAAGTCATAAATGCATGCGAGTAGAAGTCGATCGATAAATGGGATCATTTTATCATGAACACATGGTGCTAGTTGAAACACTTATTAGTAGGTGCTTAGAAATAGAAATGAGTGTGATAGTATATTCAGTTTACCTAGCCTTATTTATCGTTATCTTATTTCTAGGGTATTGTCCTAGGTTCAATTTATTCATGTCATGATCCTTTTACATGTTTACATGCTAAATAATCACTAGACTTACCAGGCTTAGTCTGACCTGTTTTCTTTCATCTTCTTGTCTTCCGTTCCCTCCCCCTCCCTCCCAGGTCCGCAGGGAGGGAATACTTCAACTTAGTCCAGACCTATTCCGGCTTAAAGAAAGTAGACGTATTGCTTGGACTTTCTTTTCTTGGGCTATGGCTGTGGTTACACTCTTAATTGGGGATTTATGCTGCTTTATTATTGTTTATGCTTCTTTATGTTTTAGTCAAGACAGAGGCTTTACTGTAATGATTTTGGAAGTTGGTTTTTAAGACAGTTGTTGTAATGTTTTGATTAGACCACGTGCTTATGAAATAAAATTTAGTCTTTCCGCTTTTTATATGTTTGTCTTGTAAATTACTTGTACCTTTTACCTACAATACTCCACCAAAGTTAATGCATTCCCTTTGTGAGTGACCTTAACGGAGGTAGGGTGTTTACACTTGGTATCAGAGCAAAGGTTTACCAGATCAGATAAAAGTTTTTGAAAACTATTTTTCAAAGAGAAGTTTAAAGAAGCATTTTTAAGAAAAATGTTGTTTTATTTTAAAAAGCATAATCCCCAAAGCCATATGCACTATCTTTCTATCCTTTGTTTTAAACCTTTTCTTTTCATTTCAGCATGTTTGGAGATCTTAATCTTCCTGAGGGCGTACTGGTACCTGGTTGGTTCAGAAGGTACCTGGAGGCTAGGGCTAATGACGCAGACCCGACAGACGTTCCTCCTCCCTTAGTTGCAGCTGTTCCTCCTCCTCCTCCTCCTCCTCCTCCTCATGTGAATGCTTTCTCGAAGATATGTAGAGACTTTCGAGCCATGGGTGGAAATAACTTTAGTGGGACTAAGTCATTTGTGGAAGCAAGAAACTGACTCAAGGAAACAGAAGATTTGTTTGTTATGTTCGAAGTGGATGATAGGCAGAAGATACAATTGGCTGTGTGGTAACTTAAGGATGAAGCATCTTATTGTTGGGAAGTTACTAATGTTGAGAGACCAGTTGAAACTTGGGAGGATTTCAGAATGAGGTTTAAAATGAAGTTCCTCTCGCAAGATGAACAAAGCCTACAGATGGAAAAGTTCTTAGCTCTCAAATAGGGAAGCCTATCAGTCAAGGAATACGTAAACCAATTCAACCAGCTGACTAGATTCGGATTGGATTTAGTGAACACTCCACATAAGAAGGCTCTCCGTTTCGTTAAAGGGTTGAACGAGCCACTGCACAGCCTAGCTATGACCCATACACCTATGGGTGCGACTTATGAGAGACTAGTAGACATGGCACTGTTACAGGAGGAAGATAAGGATGGCAAGAAAGAGACAAAGGTGGAAGTACCTCAAGATAAGAAAGTGGAGGGATCATAGAACAAGAAGACGGATTCCAAGAAAGGCGGAAAGAATAACAAACCCCATGACAAGAGGAAGTGTAATTTTTGTGGCATACCTGGACATCTGATTAAGGATCGCAGAAAGAAGAAGAGGAAGATGGGTGGTTGTTTTCAGTGCGGCGAGACAGGACACAAGGCTAAGGACTGCCCAAGAAAGCAAGGGTAAGGGCAGAGGACTGGATCTACTTCTAGAGGGAAGGTTCACGCTCTCATAGCACCTCTGCAAGAACGAGGTAGAAATATTTCTGTTGAGAGTTTAGTTTATCTTTTTGATCATCCAGTTCGTACTCTCTTTGATTCTGGCGCATCACACTCTTTTATATCTACTGCTTTAGTTGAATCTCTGCACCTAGACACCAGTATAGTAGAGGATCCCTTGGTTGTTTCAAATCCAATTGGGGGTTCGGCTTATTTATCAATGATTTGCTTGGATTTGGAAATTTCTAGACTAAGCGTTAGGTTTAGATGTAATGCCTATGTTTTAGGCTTCATGGGCTATGGGTTGATTCTAGGCATGGATTGGTTATCTAGTAATGGTGCCTTCCTCGATTGTGAAAAGAGAGTAGTTAGAC
Source organism: Allium sativum (assembly GCA_030737875.1). Taxonomy (NCBI): domain Eukaryota; kingdom Viridiplantae; phylum Streptophyta; class Magnoliopsida; order Asparagales; family Amaryllidaceae; genus Allium; species Allium sativum. The sequence continues at coordinate 453,273,385 of CM060915.1, read as the reverse complement.
TTATGACTTGCCTCGGTAACACTCTCGAAATCTCTTGTAATCCCATGAACTCTGTTATGCTTAGCTACCTAAAATCTCTTGATGCGTTTGTTGAAAACCTGAAATATGTTAGAGTGGTCCGTGAATACTCGGATGTCTTTGAAGAGGTGAAGGGTTTACCTCCGAAGCGGGAGACAGACTTTTGCATATACCTTGTTGATAATTCAAAACCCGTTGCTCTAACTGTTAAACACATGGCTCCAAGGAAAGGAAGGAGCTCAGCAAGCAAGTTAAAGAGTTGCTTGAAAAGGGGTTTATAAGGTGGAGTATTTCTGAATGGGGTGCTCCAGTGGTGTTTGCAACCAAAGCATATGGTTCAGTTCGCCTATGAATTTACTATAGGGAGCTAAACAAGCTGATCAAGAAGAATAGGTACTCAATTCCAAGAATAGACGACTTGTTCGATCAGCTTGTAGGTGCATCGGTTTTCTCCCAACTAGATCTGGCTACCGGGTTTCATCAGCTAAGAGTGGCTGAAGACAACATTGATAAGACCGCATTTAGGACACCGGATGGTTTTTTCGAATGGCTTGTCATGCCTTTCGGCTTGACAAACACACCTGCTTATTTCGTTGACTTGATGAGTTGGGTGTTCAGGGAGTTCCTTAATAAATTTGTGGTGGGCTTCGTGGATGACATTTTGATGTTCTCAAAAAGTGAAGAAGAGCATGCTTTGCATTTAAGGGAAGTCATGGATACTCTTCGTGCACACCAGCTGAAAGCAAAATTCTCCAAATGCCATTTTTGGAGAGAAAAAGTAAGGTTTCTTGGATATTTGGTGTACAAAGAGTGGAAAGCTGTGGATCCCGCAAAAGTAGTTGCAGTGCAAGATTGGAAGGTCCCTCGGAACACAACCAAAGTACTAAGTTTTCTCGGGCCAGCGGGCTTTTACCAAAATTTCATTAAAGACTTTGCGAAGATCTCAGCACCACTTACAAGATTGATGAAGAAGAACCTAACTTTTGCTTGGGATTTGGATTGCGATGTTGCATTCCAACAATTGAAAAGAGCTCTAACAACAGCCCCGGTTCTGATATCGCCTAAAGGGAGTAAGATGTTTACTGTATATACAGACGCATGCAGGACAGGAATGGGCGTTGTCTTGATGCAAGAGGGCAAAGTAATTTGTTATAAAGGAAGGAAGTTGAAGGTACATGAGAAAAACTACCTAACTCAAGATTTGGAACTAGCTGCCATTGTTTTCGCTCTTAAATCATGGCATCATTACCTACTAGGAGAAAGGTTTGAATTTTTTACTGACCATATATCGTTAAAGTACCTTTACTCATAGAAAGATCTTAACTTAAGACAACAAAGGTGGATAGAGTTTCTTTCCTCATATGATTTTGAGATTGCTTATACACCAGGAAAGGGAAATGTGGTAGCAGATGCCTTGAGTGGGAAAAAGCTGACCCTAAGTCCTCTCTTTGTAGAAAGTCAAAGCTTGGAGTACATAGCAAACATTGACTTTAGACCCTCCTTCGAATTTGTACCTGGTTTGTTAGCATCACTAAAGGTGCGGCCTATGCTTTTGGGCTCAATAGGAACCACACAACGTGAAGACCCTTAGCTAATTGATGTGATGGATAAGCTAATGAGAGGTGAGACTTCTAGTCACCTCAATAGATACTCCGTCGATGACAAGGGTTGGTTGAGACAGGATGGAAGACTATGTGTCCCACAAGCAAGAGATTTGGTGAAAACCGTTCTCGAAGAAGCACACCATTCTAAATTGACCATACACCCAAGTGGGGACAAGATGTATAAAGATATAAAAAGGGATTTCTTTTGGAATGGCATGAAGAAGGAAGTAGCTGTGTTTGTCTCTAAATGCTTGATATGCCAGCAAGTCAAAGCGGAATAGAAGAACCTGGTGATCCGCTTCATCCTTTAGAGGTCCCTTAGTGGAAATGGGATAACATTTCGATGGACTTTATTGATGGGTTGCCTAGGTCAAGAAGGGACAATACCAGTATTTGGGTAATAGTGGACATGCTCACTAAAAGTGCTCACTTTATACCTGTTAAGAGTAGGAGGACTGCCTCATCGTTAGCATCCATTTGTCTTAAAGAGGTTGTTCGACTGCATGGAATACTGTAACACCCCGTAATTTGAACATAAAAATTCACAAATTAAAGTATACTTAATTAAGTGTAATGGGTTGCGCAGAGAAATATATATATATTGATATATATATATAATTGAAAATTAAATAAATAAATATGCAAAAATGTTCAAAACAGCGAATTGGGAGAGGGGAATAACCGAACCGGCCGATTTTTGAGGTCGACCCAAGCCCGCTGGGTCGACTAGGGGTTAATCCAGGGTGTTTGGCTGTCAACCCGTGGGCCGATTCGCTCAAATGCATATTTTGCATTTGAATGGTTCTCATGGTTCAGCTTTAATCTAAAGGCCCTAGATGGTTCCTACACTTGACTTCTTCCCCAAGACATGCTTTGATGGCTTGGATTGAATCTAGGGTTAATCCTATGGCTAATACTATCCTAATCCTCTATAAAAAGACCCCTAAACCTAGCCTAAATCACCATTATTCAATCCTACAACTAAACTATGTCAAATTTGTTCCTCTCATGGCCTCCACTCTCATGCTAAAATTCCTAAGCCTATTTCTATGAGAGATTGTGAGTTCATACAAGTGCTTTCAAGCTTGTATGAGTGTTCTTAGTTTGCATTCAAGTCAAGTTGCAACATTTCTATTTCAAAGCAAGGGTTTTTATTGATTTGGCTCAAGGGTTTTCATTGGAGCATTCATATTTGGGTCTTCTTGGTGATTGCATAAGGGCTTCATCTCAATCTTTATAATAAATATTCATTTGTGTCTTCATAGCATTGTAAGCCTTTTTCTACTTTCTTTCTTTGAACTCTAAAGTTAAATGAATGATGCAAGTTTGGGGTTGATCATTATATGCAAGTTTGGTTGATCATTATATGCAAGTTTGGTTGATCATTATATGCAAGTTTGGATGATCATTATGCAAGTTGGTTTAATCATTATGTATGACACATGTTGCTATGTTATGCAAGTTTGGGTTGATCATGTTATCATGTTATGCAAGTTAAACTTGATGTTGTGAGCATAAAGCTCCAAGCTTTATATTAAAGGTTGCATTTGGCAACATGAAAGTTATCATATCCCTTATGATAACTTGCATGTGAGGCTAAATGCGAACTTCTAGCAACTTCTACATGTCATTTATCACCATGTATCACTCATATGCTAAGTTTGGTTTTATGCATGCTTTTGAAGCCTAATGATGCAATATGCAAGTATATGAACATATGTACATTTCATATGCCACCATGTTAAACTTGTGGCTTCAACACCTTTTTGTCATGATTATGCCAAGTTCCCTATTTTACCCTTTATGTGTTGTTGCGATTATGTAAATGATGGGATTACGTTGGGGTTGGGCAACATTATGACAAAAACATGGTTTTTATAACATAACGTGATATGTTAACTTGTAATTATGTTTTGGAAACATAATGGACATGACACTTAGAAAATATGAGTGTGGCCAACTCGAGGTTGGGTTGAGTTTGTAGCATAAATCTACCCGGACCCGCCCGGCTTAACTAGTGGCTACAAACAATAGGACCCAATGTGAGAAGTTGGTCATGTTGTGCTCGAACCCGAGGTTAGACCAAGTTGTGGTGTAAAGCTACCCGGACCCACCCGGCTTAACTAGTAACCACAACAAAGTCTAATGTGAGAGGTTAAAGCACATTAAGTTAATTAATTAATGCCTCCTGATTAGGGTTAAGTCATGGTCCACTTAATGCTTAATCAATTTGGGCTTGATGGGTTAATCGGGGTTAAGTCATGGATCTTGGGTACACTTAACCAATTTAATCCACGTTTGGATCGGGTTAACCACATTTAACCCGTTAAGGAAACCCTAGTTGCGTGGTCCTTTTCAGCAGTAACCCTCTTGATAGTATCATAAGACCCTAGGACTAGGCTAGGGTGGGGCACGATTACTGGGCTGACATGTAAGCGACCAAAACGACGGCTGTGTAGGTACGCCGGTGTAGGTCCAGGCGGACTATGATCGTGCACATAGTCCGGCGTTGGAGAATCAGGCATGGGTACCAGTAGATCTAGGCTGTGCATACTTGATTGGTGTCCGAGGTCTACACCCTAGGACTTGATACACCCTGGGGTGGACCTAGCACAGTTAGCTACATTTCATGTTTGGGCCGTATGACACCGACACTTGACGAGTTAGGCTTATAGGGAGCCGATCAACTAGACCGTGTAGTTGGACCTTAATTTAGGTCACCTCATGATGATGGGCCAAGCTTGGGCCAAGGGATCAATTCTTGTTTTTACTTGACATGTTAGAATGCTAGTACATCCGTGGTGCAAAACTTAACCTTAATTATGCGATGACACCTTTATCTATCTTGTTAGTTAATCATCATGCCAGTATGTCGTTATCCTTATGTTCATCTCAGCTTCTCATGCCAGTTAACTTTACTAGTTCATAGACAGATAGTAGTAGGGCTTACCAGTCTTTTTGACTGACCTGTTTTCTTTCGCCTCTTTTCTTCCGTCCCCCCCCCCTCAAGTTCTCAGGGTGGGAACATTGGAGCTTAGCTTGGATCTTTACAGCTTGCTTACTGGATTTTCTCATGTACGGTTTTGGACATTGAGCTAGCTATGGTTTATCACTTCATTTTGGGGATAGTACTTTATGTATTTCAGTTTTTCAGTTTATGCTTTTATCTAGACTTTGTTGTTGGAAAATAATGACCAAGTACTTTGTTGTAACAAGACTATGGTTTTGAAATGCTAAGTTTTATCCGCTGCTCTACTACTCTGTTTTACTTATATGTTCTGTCTTGTGATATCTGCATGCATGTTTACCTTGTTTAACGCCCCTCCAAAGCTAATGTCCTTGCAAGAGTGGCATTGGCGGAGGTGTGGTGTTACATTTGGTATCAGAGCAAGGTTTACAAGATTTGAGCAAAAGTGTTTTTAAAACTTACCTTTTGAAAAACTATTTTCAAAACCAATTAAGTATTTTCCAAGAAGAGTCTAGTTATTTTAAAAAGGCTATTCCCCAAAAGCCATAGCACTATCCTTTGTTTCTTCGTTCTGAATCTATCTTTTTCTTCGTTTTAGTATGGCCGATCGCTTTAACATCCCGGAAGGCGTGCAAGTACCAGTCTGGTTCCGGAGATTTATGGAGGCAAGGGCGAATGAAGCCGGCCCCGCGAACATTCCTCCTCCTTCCCCGGTCGCTAACATCTCTCCTCCTCCCGTAGCTGAGGTTCCTCCTCACCCTCAGCATCTGCAAGAGGATTTTGCAAAGCTTTGCAAAGACTTTAAGGCGATGGGTTGCAAGAATTTTGTCGGAACGGAGACTTCTGTGGAGGCAAGAAACTGGTTAAAGGAAACTGAAGACCTCTTTGCTATCTTTGATGTGGAAGATCGTAAGAAAGTTCTGTGGGCGGTATGGCTATTGAAAGGGGAAGCTGCTTATTGGTGGGTAGTCACCACCACTACTAGACCAATTGAGACTTGGGATGACTTTAGGAGAAGGTTTGGACTAAAGTTTCTATCATCGACAGAAGAGAACCTTCAGATGGAAAGGTTCCTATCTTTGAAGCAAGGAGACATGACAGTGAGGGAGTACGTGAATGAGTTTAACAAGCTCGCCCGATTTGGTTTGGACATGATTAATACTCCCCAGAAGAAGTCTTTGCGCTTTGCACGAGGGTTGAATGAGCCACTACAAGGTTTAGCCCTATCTCATATACCTATGGGGGCCACTTTCGAAGGTCTAGTAGACATGGCATTGCTTCAAGGAGACGATAAGAATGGCAAGAAGGAAGTGAAGGCTAATGAGACCCAAGCCAAGAAGACAGACTCCAAGTGGGGAGGAAATCAGAGCAATCAGAACAACAAAAACAACAAGAACAACAAGGGCAACAAGGCCAAGGCAAAGGACCCAAGAAAATGCCACTACTGTGGGAATGTAGGGCACATAGCTAAAGACTGTAAGAAAAGGAAGAGGAAGTCGGGCGAATGCTTTCATTGTGGAGAGACCGGACATTTTAGCAAGGATTGCCCCAAGAAGCAAGGGCAGAATCAGCGTGCAGGACCTTTTGGAGGGCAAGTGCATGCTCTCAATGCCGCTCCAGTTCAGGATCGAGGTAGCATTTCTGTAGAAAGTCTTGTTTATATTTCTGATTATCCTGTTCGCACCTTGTTTGATTCTGGCGCATCGCATAGTTTTATTTCTTCTGACATTGTTGAAAGTTTGCACCTAAGTACTAGCTTAGTTGAGGATCCCGTTTGTGTTTCAAATCCAATTGGGGGTTCCGCCCATCTATCTATGATTTGTGTGGATTTGAAGATTTCTATCTTGACTGTAGAATTCGCGTGTAATGCTTACGTTCTCGGATTCACGGGATATGGGTTAATCTTGGGCATGGATTGGTTGTCCAGTTATGGAGCCATTCTCGATTGTGAACATAGGGTGGTGAGGCTCTTGACCCGCCTCGGTAATACCCTAGAAATTTCTTGTAACCCTAGAGGTCCCGTTATGTTATGCTATCTTGAATCTCTCGACTCGTCCATCGATGATCTGCAATCTGTAAGGGTGGTCCGAGACTATCCTGATGTCTTTGAAGAAGTTAAGGGGTTACCCCCCTAAACGAGAGATAGATTTCCGCATTTATCTAGTCGATAATGCCAAGCCAGTATCATTGCCCATTAGGCACATGGCCCCACGAGAGAGAAGAGAGCTCAGTAAGCAAATCAAGGAGCTGCTTAAGAAGGATTTTATTAGATGAAGCATTTCTAAATGGGGTGCTCCGGGGGTATTCGCTACTAAGGCGGATGGTTCGCTTCTTCTATGTGTTGATTATCGAGAGTTGAACAAGCTGACAAAGAAGAATAGGCACCCGTTACCGAGGATTGATGATCTCTTTGACCAGCTTGTAGGTGCTTCTGTTTTCTCTCAGCTCGATCTAGCCACCGGATTCCATCAGCTTAGAGTAGCTGAGGATAGCATTGATAAAACTGCGTTTAGGACTCCGGATGGATTCTTTGAATGGCTTGTCATGCCATTCGGTTTGACTAATGCACCCGCCTACTTCGTAGACTTGATGAGTAGGGTGTTCAGGGAGTTCCTCAACAAGTTTGTTGTTGTCTTCGTGGATGACATTCTGATCTTCTTAAAGGATGAGGAAGAGCATGCTAGACATCTCAAGGAAGTGATGGATACGCTTAGAGCGCATCAGTTGAAAGCCAAGTTCTCCAAATGTCATTTCTGGAGAAGGGAAGTTCGGTTTCTTGGACATATAGTTTCTATGCAAGGCCTAGCGGTGGATCCCGCGAAAGTGGTTGTGGTTCAAGACTGGAAGACTCCTAGGAAAGCAACCGAAGTAAGAAGCTTTCTCGGTTTGGCGGGCTACTACAGGAAGTTCATCAGGGACTTCGCTAAGATTTCGGCCCCTCTTACTAATTAACAAAGAAGAACTTAGAATTCTTGGCAACTTTTGATTTCACGACGACTGTTGAGTCGATGACGGGTTCTTTAGCATCCCTTGAGCTTAGACCCACACTTCTTGATCAAGTTGGGGCTTCACAGAAGGAAGATCCGCAAATAGTCGAGGTCATGGATAATCTGATTCGGGGTGAGACGTCTAGTCACCTTGCCAGATATACTATTGATGATAAAGGATGGCTAAGGCGTGATGGGAGATTATGTGTTCCTCGAGTAGGAGATTTAGTCCATAGAGTTCTTGAAGAAGCACATCACTCGAAGATGACTATACATCCGGGAGGAGATAAGATGTATAGAGATATGAAGCGCATTTTCTTTTGGGATGGAATGAAGAAGGATGTGGCAGAGTATGTTTCAAGGTGCATGGTGTGCCAACAAGTGAAGGCCGAGTCAAAGAAACCAGGTGGGCTATTACATCCATTGGAGGTCCCACAATGGAAGTGGGAGAGTATTTCTATGGATTTTGTGGATGGATTGCCTAGGTCAAGGAGAGGGAACACAAGCATATGGGTCATAGTTGACAGACTTACGAAGAGTGCTCACTTCATCCCAGTAAAGAGCAAGAGGACCGCATCAGGGCTGGCGTCTATTTATCTCCGAGAAATAGTGCGGTTGCATGGAGTTCCTTCTAGCATAGTTAGCGATCGTGACCTGATTTTCACTAGCCAGTTCTGGAACAGTTTGCAAGAAGCGATGGGTACGCGATTGAATTTGAGTACAGCCTATCACCCCCAGACGGATGGCCAAACCGAAAGGGTGAATAGAGTGCTAGAAGATCTCTTGAGGCTTTGTGTTCTTGACTTCGGTGGTACTTGGGAAGACCACCTTCCTCTTGTAGAATTTGCTTATAATAATAGCTATCAAGCCAGCATAGGGATGGCACCATTTGAAGCTTTATATGGGAGGCCGTGTAGGTCACCATCTTGTTGGTGGGAGACAACAGATAGACTTATACTTGGGCCCGATATGATACGAGACACATCCGAGAAAGTTGAATTAGTAAGAAGAAGGATGAAAGCGGCCCAAGACAGACATAAATCCTATGCTGACAAGCGAAGGGCAGATTTGGAATTCGAAGTGGGAGATATGGTTTTCATGAAGGTTTCTCCTTTGCGAAATGTGGTACGTTTTGGAGCAGTTGGGAAGCTGGCGCCAAGGTTCGTAGGACCCTTCCCTATCATAGAGAGAATTGGAAAGATGGCCTATAAGGTGGGATTGCCCGAGAAGCTAGCCGGAGTGCATAATGTCTTTCATGTCTCGCATCTCCGAAAGTGCCTACATGAGTCCGCTGAGGTGGTTGAACCAAGCATTCTTGAAGACATTGAGGTAGAGAAAGAAGCAACCTTGAGAAGAGCTTCGATTCGTATCTTGGGAACAGAGATCAAGAAGCTAAGGAATCGAGAGGTCAAGTTGGTGAAAGTTCAGTGGGGTGAAGCCGACGAAGATGCAACTTGGGAAACCGAGGAGAAGATGCGTGGGCTTTATCCATTTCTTTTTGAGGGTACATTCTCGATCTCTTTTCCTAATTAGCATATCTTTCTTTTTATCTGCGTTTATCTAGTTTATCTTGTTTCGTAGATCTTGTCATGAGAACCTTAGGTAGAAACCCTTGGTTGAAACATGTATTTGAAACATGTTATGCTTGATGGTTGCAAGTGGTTGCAAGTGTTTGCACGTGGATACTCGTGGATGCATGATACACATTAGGCACTAAGACCGGCTCACACACTTTCATGTTGCATATGCATGAGTGCTTATACTTATTCATGGATGAAACTTGTTGAGCTATCACGTGGATGTTGCATATGGATGAATATTATGTGCACTCATGTAGAGATTATAAATTATGTTAGGAATTTGCATACATATGGACTCATTTCACTAACATATTTTGCATTAAGGAGGTTTACTGTATCAGTAACCGCCTGATTTTTGCATTAGATAAGTACATATACACACACCTTTGCATATGATCATACAACATTTAGAATCCTTTAAGGACAATGACTGCACGTGGATGATGTTTTGAGTAGATGGATGATGGATAGTAGGATACGTTCTTCCTAACTTGGAGATTTCGGGGACAAAATCCTTTAAGGAGGGGAGAATGTAACACCCCGTAATTTGAACATAAAAATTCACAAATTAAAGTATACTAATTAAGTGTAATGGGTTGCGCAGAGAAATATATATATATTGATATATATATATATATAATTGAAAATTAAATAAATAAATATGAAAAAATGTTCAAAACAGCGAATTGGGAGAGGGGAATAACCGAACCGGCCGATTTTTGAGGTCGACCCAAGCCCGCTGGGTCGACTAGGGGTTAATCCAGGGTGTTTGGCTGTCAACCCGTGGGCCGATTCTCTCAAATGCAGATTTTGCATTTGAATGGTTCTCATGGTTCAGCTTTAATCTAAAGGCCCTAGATGGTTCCTACACTTGACTTCTTCCCCAAGAGATGCTTTGATGGCTTGGATTGAATCTAGGGTTAATCCTATGGCTAATACTATCCTAATCCTCTATAAAAAGACCCCTAAACCTAGCCTAAATCACCATTATTCAATCCTACAACTAAACTATGTCAAATTTGTTCCTCTCATGGCCTCCACTCTCATGCTAAAATTCCTAAGCCTATTTCTATGAGAGATTGTGAGTTCATACAAGTGCTTTCAAGCTTGTATGAGTGTTCTTAGTTTGCATTCAAGTCAAGTTGCAACATTTCTATTTCAAAGCAAGGGTTTTTATTGATTTGGCTCAAGGGTTTTCATTGGAGCATTCATATTTGGGTCTTTTTGGTGATTGCATAAGGGCTTCGTCTCAATCTTTATAATAAATATTCATTTGTGTCTTCATAGCATTGTAAGCCCTTTTCTACTTTCTTTCTTTGAACTCTAAAGTTAAATGAATGATGCAAGTTTGGGGTTGATCATTATATGCAAGTTTGGTTGATCATTATATGCAAGTTTGGATGATCATTATGCAAGTTGGTTTAATCATTATGTATGACACATGTTGCTATGTTATGCAAGTTTGGGTTGATCATGTTATCATGTTATGCAAGTTAAACTTGATGTTGTGAGCATAAAGCTCCAAGCTTTATATTAAAGGTTGCATTTGGCAACATGAAAGTTATCATATCCCTTATGATAACTTGCATGTGAGGCTAAATGCGAACTTCTAGCAACTTCTACATGTCATTTATCACCATGTATCACTCATATGCTAAGTTTGGTTTTATGCATGCTTTTGAAGCCTAATGATGCAATATGCAAGTATATGAACATATGTACATTTCATATGCCACCATGTTAAACTTGTGGCTTCAACACCTTTTTGTCATGATTATGCCAAGTTCCCTATTTTACCCTTTATGCGTTGTTGCGATTATGTAAACGATGGGATTACGTTGGGGTTGGGCAACATTATGACAAAAACATGGTTTTTATAACATAACGTGATATGTTAACTTGTAATTATGTTTTGGAAACATAATGGACATGACACTTAGAAAATATGAGTGTGGCCAACTCGAGGTTGGGTTGAGTTTGTAGCATAAATCTACCCGGACCCGCCCGGCTTAACTAGTGGCTACAAACAATAGGACCCAATGTGAGAAGTTGGTCATGTTGTGCTCGAACCCGAGGTTAGACCAAGTTGTGGTGTAAAGCTACCCGGACCCGCCCGGCTTAACTAGTAACCACAACAAAGTCTAATGTGAGAGGTTAAAGCACATTAAGTTAATTAATTAATGCCTCCTTATTAGGGTTAAGTCATGGTCCACTTAATGCTTAATCAATTTGGGCTTGATGGGTTAATAGGGGTTAAGTCATGGATCTTGGGTACACTTAACCAATTTAATCCACATTTGGATCGGGTTAACCACATTTAACCCGTTAAGGAAACCCTAGTTGCGTGGTCCTTTTCAGCAGTAACCCTCTTGATAGTATCATAAGACCCTAGGACTAGGCTAGGGTGGGGCACGATAACTGGGCTGACATGTAAGCGACCAAAACGACGGCTGTGTAGGTACGCCGGTATAGGTCCAGGCGGACTATGATCGTGCACATAGTCCGGCGTTGGAGAATCAGGCACGGGTACCAGTAGATCTAGGCTTTGCATACTTGATTGGTGTCCGAGGTCTACACCCTAGGACTTGATACACCCTGGGGTGGACCTAGCACAGTTAGCTACATTTCATGTTTAGGCCGTATGACACCGACACTTGACGAGTTAGGCTTATAGGGAGTCGATCAACTAGACCGTGTAGTTGGACCTTAATTTAGGTCACCTCATGATGATGGGCCAAGCTTGGGCCAAGGGATCAATTCTTGTTTTTACTTGACATGTTAGAATGCTAGTACACCCGTGGTGCAAAACTTAACCTTAATTATGCGATGACACCTTTATCTATCTTGTTAGTTAATCATCATGCCAGTATGTCGTTATCCTTATGTTCATCTCAGCTTCTCATGCCAGTTAACTTTACTAGTTCACAGACAAATAGTAGTAGGGCTTACTAATCTTTTTGACTGACCTGTTTTCTTTCGCCTCTTTTCTTCCGTTTCCCCCCCCCCCCCTCAGGTTCTCAGGGTGGGAACATTGGAGCTTAGCTTGGATCTTTACAGCTTGCTTACTGGATTTGCTCATGTACGGTTTTGGACATTGAGCTAGCTATGGTTTATCACTTCATTTTGGGGATAGTACTTTATGTATTTCAGTTTTTCAGTTTATGCTTTTATCTAGACTTTGTTGTTGGAAAATAATGACCAAGTACTTTGTTGTAACATGACTATGGTTTTGAAATGCTAAGTTTTATCCGCTGCTTTACTACTCTGTTTTACTTATATGTTCTGTCTTGTGATATCTGCATGCATGTTTACCTTGTTTAACGCCCCTCCAAAGCTAATGTCCTTGCAAGAGTGGCATTGGCAGAGGTGGGGTGTTACAAATACCCTCTAGCATAGTAAGTGATCGAGATCCTATCTTTACGAGCGAGTTTTGGAAGAGTTTGCAGGAAGCTGTAGGCACACAACTATGCTTAAGCACTGCCTATCACCCTCAAACCAATGGTCAGACGGAAAGGGTGAACATAGTACTAGAAGATCTTTTGAGATTGTGCATTCTTGATTTTGGAGGGACATGGGATGATCATCTTCCTTTGGTGGAGCTCGCCTACAAGAATAGCTACCAAGCCACCATAAGCATGGCACCTTTTGAGGCTTTATATGGAAGACCACGTCGATCGCCAACTTGTTGGTGGGAGTCTACAGACAAGTTTGTACTTGGGACTGACATGATCAGAGAAACTTCAGAGAAGGTGGACTTGATACGAAGACGAATGAAGACTGCACAAGATAGACAGAAGTCCTACGCTGATAAAAGAAGGACCGACCTTGAGTTTGAGGTTGGATACAGGGTTTTCCTTAATGTATCTCCTTTGAGAAATGTCGTTCGCTTTGGGTCTACGGGAAAATTGGCACCAAGATTTGTAGGGCCATTTCCTATCATTGAGAGGATTGGGAATATGGCTTATAGAGTAGAGCTGCCCGAAAGATTAGCTAGATTTCATAATGTTTTCCATGTCTCTCATCTACGAAAGTGCTAACATGAGTCTACGGAAGTTGTGGAACCAAGCATACTAGAGGAAGTAGAAGTGGAACGAGAAGCGACGGTGAGGAGAGTTCCAACTCGTAACTTAGGGACAAAAGTCAAAAAGCTATGCAACCGTAAAGACAAGCTTGTTAAATTTCAATGGAGTGACGCTGAGGAAGACGCGACTTAGGAGACTGAGGACAAGATACGTGCAGCCTACCCTTTTCTTTTTGTGGGTACATCCTTAATCTCTTTTCCATAAGTTATGCATGCTTATATCTATCTCTTAAGTATATATCCTCGGTCCTATCCTTGATCTTTAGGTAGAAAACCAATGAATGTAAACATGTATTTAAAACATGTTATGATTGATGGTTGCAAGTGGTTGTAAGTGGTTACTAGTGGTTGCTCGTGGATGCATATACACACACATTAGGTACTAGATTGGCTCAGTCACTTTCATATTGCATATGCATATATGTATTTGTATATGGATTGAAACTTGATGTTTTGTCATATGGATGTTGCACTTGTATGAATGATTGTGCACTCATGTAGAAGTTATAAAGTACAATTAGGAATATTTGCATACATAATGGATTCATGGCACTATCATGATTTGCATTAAGGAGGTCAACTGAATCAGTAGACCGCCTGATTTTGCATTAGATAAGGACACATACACAAACTATGCATATGTTCATGAAAAGCATTAGATAATTTTTAAGGAAAATGAATGCATATGATTAAATGGTTGAATAGATGGATGTTGGATGGTAGGATATACATTCTTCTTGACTTGAAGATTCCGGGGACGAAATCCTTTAAGGAGGGGAGAATGTAACACCCCGTATTTTCTATGAACATTAAAGTAATGAATTAAAGAATATTTTATTTTAAAAGTGGAAATTAGGGGAAACGAGTTTCTCCATTGCGTTTTCTCGGAATTCCGCTTGAGATCGAGTACGAGTTTGCGTGAATCGGACTCCGTATGAAGAAGTTATGGAGTTCAGAAGATTTCAAGTTTAAACGGAAATTAAATATAAATAATAATTAAATTAAAAAGCGGCTCAAATTCGAAAATTCCGAGAGAAGTGGCTGGGCGGGAAAATTCCCGCCCATAGGGGTTGACTCCCCCCAGGGGGTTCGACATAGGTGTCGACCCCCCAAGAGGGGTGTCGCCCCCCCTAGGGGTTGGCCCCCTCGACCAAATCTGGGCTGTTTTGCCAGCGATGTTTTTCTGAGTCATTAGGGCATATGTAGCGACTTCTGGTTGACACTGTTTGGTCTGGATGGCTCTAATTACTCCTAGGTTGATCTAACGGCTCTCATTAATCTAAACTTCTATATAAACAACCCTAACCCTCAACCCTAAAACCATATAGAATTGCTCTTTGATGCCGTCATGATGTCCATGGCCAAACTAGCATAGCCTCCATTTTTCTCTAAACTACAAGTCAAGTTAGGAAGTCCCAAATCAAATCAAAACTAGAGAATCAATAGTCTACATCAAAGGATAGCTTTTCAGTTCCAAAAATCAGATCCCAGAATACAAGATTTGTTCTTTTGTTTGTAAGTTCAGTTATTCTTTAGATTTAAACAAATAAAAGTCATGACTTGTAATGATGCGAAATTAGAACTGTGCCTAGTTGTAAGATAATCATATTCTGATTCATGTAGCAATTCTGAAATTACCTATGCCTACATGACTATTGTTATTGATACAACCTATCATGTTGTATATTAATTTGGTGATGAGCCTATCATGTTGTATACTAATTTGGTGATGAACCAATCATGTTGTATATAAATTTGGTGATGAACCTATCATGTTGTATATTAAATTGGTGATGGATTTATCAGGTTGTATGTTAAATATATGATGAACCTATCATGTTGTGTAATAATTTGGCAATGAACCTATCATGTTGTATATAAATTTGGTGATTCTTTATGTTATGTTATATGCAAGATCATAAGCTAAGTCACGTTCATATATGCTTATATGTCTAGATCTACATGCTTAGATGTTTAGATCTATGCTACTTTGATCCAACTCAAATGCAAGTTCACATTTACAGGCTTAATTAAAATTTTGTAGTACTATGACAAATTTATATTACACATCGTTAGTTGATCTAAACTATTTTATGTCGTTGGAAAGTTACATGTCCCTTTTCTTTTTCCCTCTTTATTTAAGAGTTAGGCTAATTTGCGAGCCTAACATTCTATGTAATTTATGCGAACAAATAATGGGGGATGCGTTGGGAAAAATATTAAATTATATGCTATTGGCAAAGGTTGGCTCATAATCATGTAAATGATTAATGGCATGAAAAGGTATAATTTGTATACCTAAGAACTATGGACAAAATTTAGAAGGGTAAGTGGGACATGACTTGAGTTTACAACATAAGTGGATAATTTACATATAAACATAAATGGTAAATATGTAAATTAATTAAAAGACGAATATGCCTAACCCGAGGTTAGATTGAGTTACGGTGTAAAACTGCCCGGAACCGCCCAGCATATCCAACAACCGAAACAATACAGATCTAATGTGAGAGGTTAGTGCATTAAGCCTAAAAACCGGAGGTTAGATTGATTTGCGGTGTAAGACTGCCCGGCACATCCAGCGACCGATATAGATCTAATGTGAGAGTTTGGTGCTTTAATGAATGAATTAAAGATAAGAAACAGGCAGGCTAAGAATGGTAGGGTTAAGTAAATTAAGGCAACACATAACCAATACAACATGTTAACTAAACTGATGGGAGGGATTAGGTTAATTTGAGAACACTTAACCATTTTAACATGTTGATTAGGAAACCCTAGTAACGGGAACCCATTTCAGCAGTACCCCACATAGATGTATCATGATACCCTGAACTAGGCAGGGTGGGGCACGATTACTGGGCTGATTATAAGCGGTCAAATTAACGGCGAGTGGTGCAGCAGCTTAGGTTACAACAGAGTATGGGCGTGCACGTACTCCGACATGGACAAATCAGGCACTGGGCATCAGTAGTATACACTATGCATATGTAATGTGTGTCGGGTCGCGACATAGGAATTGATACACCCCATGGTGGCACCATCACAGGTATCTACAATCAAGAGGGGCCGAACGACACAAGTCATAAATGCATGCGAGTAGAAGCCGATCGATAAAAGGGATCATTTTATCATGAACACATGTTGCTAGTTGAAACATTTGTTAGCAGGTGCAGAGAAATAGAAATGAGTGCGATAGTATATTCAGTTTACCTCACCTTATTTATCGTTATCTTATTTCTACGGTATTATCCTAGGTTCAGTTTATTCATGTCATGATTCTTTTACCTGTTTACATGCTAAATAATCACTGGACTTACCAGGCTTATGTCTGACCTATTTTCTTTCGTCTTCTTGTCTTCCGTTTCCCCCTCCCCTTCTTCTGGTCCGCAGGGAGGGAATACTTCAACTTAGTCTAGACCTTTTCCAGCTTAAAGAATGTAGACGTATTGCTTGGACTCTGTTTTCTTGGGCTATGGTTGTGGTTACACTCTTAATTGGGGATGTATGCTGCTTTATTATTGTTTATGCTTCTTTATGTTTTAGTCAAGATAAAGGCTTTACTGTAATGATTTTGAAAGTTGGTTTTTAAGATAGTTGTAATGTTTTAACTGGACCACATGCTTATGAAATAAAATTTAATCTTTTCGCTGTTTATATGCATGTCTTGTAAATTACTTTACGTTCTACCTATAATACTCCACCAAAGTTAATGCATTCCCTTTGTGAGTGAACTTAACGGAGGTGGGTTGTTTACAGAACCGTTGGGTTCGTATCGAAAAGAGCTTTCCAACGAATATTAGAGATTTGAAATCTAACGATTGGATTTGGAATTATGCCCAAATGAAAAGGTCGCAGTAAGTGCAATTCGATGACCATTTATGGAAACCAATTGTACGGGCCTTGATAAAATTAATAAAAATATCAATAATTTGTTTAAAATCATAATAAATGATTTTGAAAGAATTGGGATGAAAAATTCCATATTTGAAAAGATAAAAATATATTTTATTGAAATGAACTAGTTATGAACTTGAATTATAATCCAATATTTTTAAATAAATAATTGGATTTAAATTGGTTTTAAAAATAACCAGAATTTTCAATATATGAATTGAAATGGATTTGAATCGAAATGATCTTCGGAACATTTCAATATTGGATTCAGTGATTATATGGACATTGTGGAGGAATTTGGAAGATATATATCATTATTCCAATACAATATTTGTTGATTTCATAATTTGATATTGAATAAGTCGATGTATTTTCTATTCAGAGCCTTGTATTTAATATCAAATTGATTTTTGGGTTTGTCGTGAACGGTATCTTCACTAACACTGTTCTTGTGATGACCCCAAACTTCCACGGTATGAAAGTAAGGAATAATCATTTGGAATACAACATAAATACAATAATACATATCACAAATACAACATAGCATAGGAAATTCATAGAGTAACAACATCATAGCAGCGGAAATATAATGTCATCAATCACAGAAAATCCGCAGTCACAGAATTCTACATTATTACATCACGTTTGCAGAAAAGAAATAAGTTCCAACTCCAACTTAAACAACGTGGAATAAACCAAGTTTAATGTCTGAAATAGAAAGAAAGAGAAAAATGCCAAAGCGGCGAATGATAAGTGTCTTCAAGCTTCTAGCCATCACCTCTCCCAACCAAATCCAAGCAAGATAGTAAGCAACTCCAACTGAAAAGACTCCAAGCGTAGAATAAACCTGTTTACTTGGCTGTCCGTGTAGAAAGGAAAGCACCCGAGTTTGCAAAAAGGTGGAAACAAACAGCGGGTCAGTCGTGGGACTGGTGTGAGAATTCTTAACTAATAAATCACTATTAATAGGGCAAATCCAAAGACCACGCCGCTAATGCGGAACGGGTTTGCTCTAATGGATTGCCGTGCATAAAAGTGTCAGAATAAATGATAAATAAACCGTACAACAACGTTATGCTTTTTAGAAAAATGGAATCACCATAAGACTCAGGTCCCATCACACAATGCAACACAAACCAGAGGATAGGGTTTTACCTTATAGTGATTAAACATGCTAAATACGGCAAATACGAGTTTAATATTATTATTAATATATTAAAACCTTTCAAAGTAAATGTAGAAATCCTAGGAAGAATAGTATCCCATACTACTATGCCTCCATACTAGTAATACAATCAAATTCGTAGGGTCGTATTTGGATTTTGGTTTCCATCATGAGTCAAGGCTAGGGAGGAGCTCCTACCGATTCGAGACACTCTAGCTAATGTCTCAGGATCCCCCGTAGTGAACCCTTGGAAAGCTGCAGGGCCGGTCCACCATACGAGTTGCAGATTAGTTATTCCTGAACACACGTTTCCCAGTCCTATAGGACCTATCATCCGAGGCGCCTCATTCCATCATCCACATAAGTAAAATGTTGGGCCGTGTTAAAACCCATTCACCACAAACGTGCTGCTTTCCCTGCGTTCCCTTCTCCCGTTTTAGACTCCGCCGGTGTGTGAGGTTCGCGAAGTCACGTTGTACACAAACCTATGCCTAAACAGGCTATGCTTTGATCATCCCACAAGGCTTGCTTTTCAATAAAACCTTGATCATATGCATCTTAGCATGCCACATCATCACTCCGTACAATACTACCAACCCTTTTGCCGAAATATATGAACGGGTGTTAAGCAAGAGAATAAATTCCCCGCCACCAAACATCCATACCTTCGACAAAAGATCAATAACATGATATTTGATAGAGTATGATGTCAGATACACAATCCATTTAGTAGCTTATGATCTGGGTCTGAGCGAAAGCCAAGCCCGTGAAATCAACACGTACGTTTGGGCAATGACCATGACCTTTGAATTAGGTGCAAGTCAAATCAAGGCCTCGATCGTTGTCCATCCGAGGGAGGATTTACGGTCTTCATTCACCATCTTTATACTTCAATTAACGTCGTTTGATTATTTAGAATGAGAGAACTCGGTCTTTCCAAATAATCCTTATATATATATATATATATATTTTAAAATCCTTCTTATACATTAATAATTATTTTTATTAATGATTCATTCCTATATTAATTATTTAAATAATTAAGTTTTAATATAACGACGCCTTAAGTCCATGGGCGACTATGGCGCTGCATTCAAACAATTTTGATTTTCACATTTCTCAGAATCTAACCGTTCGATCTTAATGTAATATATATCGTTGGAAAGATTTTTCCAAGACGGCACTAACGGTTTCAGTTTCAAAAAAAAATCTGACGGTCGGATCTTCTTGTATAGTCGTTTAAAAGTACGATTTCAAAACACGAACTACCATGCCCTATTCGTTTTATTTTAATTATATATATATATATATAATCATTGAATCGAAATAACGTCGTTTGATTAAAACAACACTCTACACAACTGCCGATACTTACCATATTTTTGATTCATTTAAAAATGAAAATAATCTTACCGCATCCTAAATTCATTCTTTCACTTACATTGAAAATGAAAATTCCATCCTTTTTATTTATATCTATAAAAAATGTAAATTCAATTCCTATGCAAATTCCTGTATTCCTTTTACATGTAAAAACAAATGTAATTTTGATACATTCAAAATCTCACTTTTAAATGCAAAAATTACATCTAATTCACATTGTAAAAATATAATTTTTAATTACAATGCAATTACTACATCTAATTCACATTGTAAAAATTTAATTTTTAATTACAATGCAAACACTACATCTAATTCACATTGTAAAAATATAATTTTTAATTACAATGCAAACACTACATCTAATTCACATTGTAAAAATATAATTTTTAACTACATTGAAAAGTGTAGTTTTTGTCATTCGGTATAATTCCCTATATAATTTACATATAAAAATGTAAATTTTAACATATGATGAAATTTCCATGTTAATTACAAAGAAAAATGTAATTTTTAACATACAACGTTAATTCACTTTATAATTTACATATGAAAATGTAAATTTTGACATACGATGAAATTCACCTTTTAATTACAAAGAAAAATGTAATTTTTAACATGCAATATAATTTCACTTTATAATTTACATATAAAAATGTAAATTTTGACATACGATGAAATTCACCTTTTAATTACCAAGAAAAATGTAATTTTTAACATACAATATAATTTCACTTTATAATTTACAAATAAAAATGTAAATTTTGACATACGATGAAATTCACCTTTTAATTACAAAGAAAAATGTAATTTTTAACATGCAATACAATTTCACTTTATAATTTACATATAAAAATGTAAATTTTGACATACGATGAAATTCACCTTTTAATTACAAAGAAAAATGTAATTTTTAACATACAATATAATTTCACTTTATAATTTACATATAAAAATGTAAATTTTGACATACGATGAAATTCACCTTTTAATTACAAAGAAAAATGTAATTTTTAACATGCAATATAATTTCACTTTATAATTTACATATAAAAATGTAAATTTTGACATACAATGAAATTCCTCTTTTAATTACATAGAAAAATGTAATTTTTAACATGTAGTCCTAATTCGCATCTAAACAACATATAAAAATGATGTAAATTTCATACGATGCAAATTTCTACTTTATTTACATCAAAAATGTAAATTTTAACATACAATGAAATTCACCTTTTATTTTACATTAACAAAAATGTAGACTTTACATATGGTGAAATTCCTATATATTTACATTAATAAAAATGTAAACTTTTCCTATGGTGAAATCTCTCATTATAATCACATCTAAAAATGCCATTTATACTTTATCGTTCTAAATTACATTAAATTAACATATAAAAAATGTCATCTTTATTTCATTGTTCATATTTTACATTAAAATAACATATAAAAATGTCATCTTTATTTACATTGAAATAACATATAAAAATGTCATCTTTATTTCATCGTTCAATTTCAATGCATTAACATAACGGTTCAACTTCAACATCATAACATAACACAAAATATAAGGTCCGACTTTGTGTGATAACATTCATGTGATGAATACATATAGATTTACAATTATCTATCATAGCAACATAACAACATCATCAATCATATCTAAACAAAATAGATCTGAAGATTAACCATGGGATTTCTGCGTCACAACAAAGTAATTATTTAATTAATTAATTTTGAATGAGGAAACACTTAAAATTTTAGATATACTATCATAACATCGCAACAATTCAGATCTACAACTTATATTAACATCCATCATCGATCCAATTATTTTTGATTCTCAACTTCTCATACGCAAGAATAACATTCAAATTAATTAAATTTATTTAAAAATAAATTCTCACCTTGATTAAAGCGAATAGAAAAATCCAAAAATTCAGAAAATGGTCGCACTTGATTTCAGCAACCTCTATTTGTCGTCACGGTCTCGCACAATCTGAAAATTTTCAGTTTGGATTTCGTATGTGTTAATTATCAAAATTTGAACAAAATTAACTTTTAACAACTACAGCTGTAATGCTTAAAAGCGTGGCAAAACTGAGATTGTTCATACCTTATAATTTCAGTTTTGTTCAAAACTTCAATTCAGAAAATCGGGAGATTGGATCAATGGTTTTACGAACGGTTTTCGGGAGATCGACGGGCTTGGAGAGGTGGATCTGCGCCTGAAAGAGGGGGGGGTGCGCACGCACCTGGCGGCGGCTGGAGGGCCCGAACGGCGGCGGGTTCGGCGAGGTGGTGCGGGCGAACGGGGGCACGAGGGAGGTTGGTTCTAGTCGGAGAGGGAAGAGAAGGATCTTCGAAAAACTCAACTACGGGGTGGTCTAATTCTCTACGGATTGATGGGAAAATGGAGATGAAGTTTTTGAAAAGGGGCGGCTATGGGTTATGCGCATCAGGGAAGAAGACGACGTATAGAGCCGTATATATACTAGTATTGCCACGTATTTCTTATTAATTAATTAATTTATTTAATCCCAAATTAGGGTTTTTTCGTATGAACTCCAATTCGCGCTCAACGACTATCGAACAATAGGTTTTGACGCCTTTTGAACGCAATGGCGCTATTGCCGAAGTCCAATTCTGAAGTTAAAAGCCTATTTTTTTTTATTTTCAAATTAATTCTTCTAATTTTAATTCGAACGTACTTTCTAATTTTACTGGGGTCACATACAAAGTCAGAAAAATCCAGAAAAAATATTTTTGGTTTTCTTATGACAATACGATCCTAACAAAATTTGTTTCGTCGAATTCTGAGACTGTTCGAAAAATGGCTATTTTTCTGTCAATTAATTTTGACCGAAATTGACAAAACACAGTTTCTTTTGCCATGCTCACATACTAGCTTCAATAATCATGAAATTTGAAACCTAGCAATAATTTTACATTCCGGATCCAACAAAAGTGGTTTCGTCGAATTCCGAGGTCGTATGCAAAATGTCGATTTTCAAGGCGATATATTTTCTATAGCGACCTTTCTGAAAATTCATTTGGCCATAACTTTTGATTCCCGCTATGAAACTTCAATTTTTCAGATTCGTTAGAAAGATATTCCTTAACAGATTTAAATATTTTTCATTTCATCAAAATCCGGTTTATTCTGCACCCTGTGTAGTTAGTCAAAGTTCAAGTTTGACTTTTCAAACTACCATCCTATTTCTAATTCTTTATGTAATTTATTTGAATATATTTGCATTAACTTTGCTCAAAATAAATTTTCATTCATTTTTATTTGAAATAATTTATTTTAAATATTTAAACACCCCTAAAATCTCTAAAATGAAAATTTTAAA
This sequence comes from Allium sativum, assembly GCA_030737875.1. Classification (NCBI taxonomy): domain Eukaryota; kingdom Viridiplantae; phylum Streptophyta; class Magnoliopsida; order Asparagales; family Amaryllidaceae; genus Allium; species Allium sativum. The sequence continues at coordinate 453,250,346 of CM060915.1, read as the reverse complement.
TTGGCCCCAAATTCCGGGTTGTTACAGTCTCCCCCGCTTAAGAACTTTTCGTCCTCGAAAAAAAAAAGAGAAGAATAGAAGGGTAGGAACCAACATAAAGAATGTTTTAAACAGAAATAGTACTACCTAAAACATCAGGCTTACCTGCTCCTTCAGAAGAAGTAGGAGCGGAAGAAGGTGGTGCACTTGCTCCCTCGTACACATGGGCAACTTGGGAACTCCTTAATAGTGGACAATTACATTTGATGTGACCCTTTTTATGGCATTTATAGCATCTTCTAGTGTCCTCTCTTCTGGCCTTCTTTGGATTCCCGTAGTCCTTGCTATAGTGTCCAAACTTCTGGCAGTGGTAGCATTGCAGCTTAGTCTTATCACGAGTCTTAGCGGCTCCAGAACTGCTTTCTTCAGACTTCTTCTCATAGCGACAGGCAAACTTATCATGAAGCCTTTCCACCTCTTGCCTTGCAATATACTCTTCATTAAACAGCTCTTTAAATTTGGTCCAAGTCATATTATCTTTATCTCATCCGATATTGACCTCTTCCCACCAAAGCTGTGCTTCGCCTTGGAGCATCCATGAAGCCACAAATCTCTTCTTTTGATCTTCCAGTTCTAGCGCTCTAAATATCCTTTCACAATTCTTAAGCCATGCCCGAGCCTGCGTCACGGTCTCTGTACGTGTGAACGGAACTCCATCTAATTTCTTAAAATTCTTTACTACCCTCACCAAGTCAAAGTGCTGCGGTGGTGGTTGTTGAACTACGGGCTCCTTGGTTCCAATAACATTTTGCCCCATTGTTCTAACTCTAGCAGTTCTAGCGGCACAAGTACTCATTTTTAGTTGGTTCTGTACGATCAAGGAAAGAGTCAGAACAACTGTAATGGTGATTTTAAGAGTTGATCAAGATAAAAGGACGGATAAAAGATAATGATAGAATGACTGACTATTATGTATACACATGAAATGTTCGCCATAGAATATTGTGATTCTATGTAAACGAATTATCATAAATATGTTATATCCCAAAGCTAAGTTTAACCAAACCTCTGATACCAACTGTGATGACCCCAAACTTCCACGGTATGAAGGTAAGGAATAATCATTTGGAATACAACATAAATACAATAATACATATCACAGATACAACATAGCATAGGAAATTCATAGAGTAACAACATCATAGCAGCGGAAATATAATGTGATCAATCACAGAAAATCCACAGTCACAGAATTCTACATTATTACATCACGTTTGCAAAAAAGAAATAAGTTCCAACTCCAACTTAAACAACGTGGAATAAACCAAGTTTAATGTCTGAAATAGAAAGAAAGAGAAAAATGCAAAAGCGGCGAATGATAAGTGTCTTCAAGCTTCTAGCCATCACCTCTCCCAACCAAATCCAAGCAAGATAGTAAGCAACTCCAACTGAAAAGACTCCAAGCGTAGAATAAACCTATTTACTTGGCTGCCCGTGTAGAAAGGAGGGCACCCGAGTTTGCAAAAAGGTGGAAACAAACAGCGGGTCAGTCGTGGGACTGGTGTGAGAATTCTTAACAATAAATCACTATTAATAGGGCAAATCCAAAGACCATGCCGCTAATGCGGAACGGGTTTATTCTAATGGATTGCCATGCATAAAAGTGTCAGAATAAATGATAAATAAATCGTACAACAACGTTATGCTTTTTAGAAAAATGGAATCACCATAAGACCCAGGTCCCATCACACAATGCAACACAAACCAGAGGATAGGGATTTACCTTATAGTGATTAAACATGCTAAATGCAGCAAATACGAGTTTAATATTATTATTAATATATTAAAACCTTTCAAAGTAAATGTAGAAATCCTAGGAAGAATAGTATCCCATACTACTATGCCTACATACTAGTAATACAATCAAATTCGTAGGGTCGTATTTGGATTTTGGTTTCCATCATGAGTCAAGGTTAGGGAGGAGCTCCTACCGATTCGAGACACTCTAGTTAGTGTCTCAGGATCCCCCGCAGTGAACCCTTGGAAAGCTGCAGGGCCGGTCCACCATACGAGTTGCGGATTAGTTATTCCTGAACACACGTTTCCCAGTCCTATAGGACCTATCATCCGAGGCGCCTCATTTCATCATCCACATAAGTAAAATGTTGGACCGTGTTAAAACCCAATCACCACTTCTAGCTAGAAAGAAACGTGTTGCTCTCCCTACGTTCCCTTCTCCCGTTTTAGACTCCGCCGGTGTGTGAGGTTCGCGAAGTCACGTTGTACACAAAGCTATGCCTAAACAGGCTATGCTTTGATCGTCCCACAAGGCCTGCTTGTAACAACCCGGATTTTTACAACATGCTAAGACAAGAATCAAGGCAGAATTTAAATGATAAAATCTGAATCAAGTGAAACGGGCTGTGCATTGCGTTCGTCTCGGAAAAATACGTGAAATAGAGTCCGAGTTTTCGAAAATCGGAGTCCGTATGACCAAGTTATGGCCCGTCAAAGTTTTCAGAAAATTTCAAGTTCAAAAACTGTTCAAATTTGAATTCAGAATTCAAATTCAGCCAAGCAGAACAGACGGGAAAAATTCCCGCCACCCCCAAGTCGACTGGGGAGTCGACTTGGGAGTCGACACAACCCAGGTGGTGTCGATTGCCCAGTCGACACCCCTGTCGACTTGGGTGGTCGGCCAGTTTGGCCTGGGTGCACCTGACTTGTCCCTCAAGACATGTTTTATGGGCCTATGACGGATTTTGAGGGCTCAGATCTATCGTAGGGTTTATCCTATGGCCTAAACTACTCCTAATCTCTATAAAAACACCCTAGGACCTAACCTAAATCACTCAAAATCAATCTAACAACAAAGTGCTGCCCAAATCCCTCTTGATCATGGCCTCCATCTCCAACTCCAAGAGCTTATGCATTCAAATCGGATCTGAATCAAAGGTGCTAGCTTGCTACATCAAATCAAGGGAGTGGATCAACGTTGCTACGCAAATTTCATGACGATTCTTCAACAAAGGAGCCACCTTTCTTCGTCAAGACGATGCATGATCCTTCCCTAAGCCTCGCTATGTAAGTTCTAGCTACTTGTAGATTCTAACGGTGGTTCTAATGTGACATGGAATAAAATGCGATGAAACATAAGTATGCTAGCCTATGTGAACCTAATTTTGCCCCTTTTCTATGATCTATGACCTTGGGCTAAGTTTTAGCGACTTAATCATGTCACTCATGTTATGTTTAACCTAGTTTATCTTGCAAGTTTGAATCTTTGTCTATGGAATGTTAGCATGAACCTTTGGGAACCATTTGACTTGTGAAACATTTGGCAAAGACTTGACTTTGGGGCTTATGCATGTAAATGAACCCAAACCCCTTATGTTATCATGCATGTTTGTGGCCAAATTCCCTTATGATACTATGCATGTTTGTGGCCAAAAACCCCTTATGATGCTATGCATATTTTGAGGCCAAACCCCTTATGATACCATGCATGTTGGTGGCCAATCCCTTTTTGACATCGTGCACGTTTTGAGGCCAATATGTAGCATAGTATCCTTACTATGTTGACTCGCTTTTACTTGGGTTGGAAACACGATTTGGGGTAGGTTAGACGTGCATGATTATGACATGATAATTTGACATGGGATTTCACGAAAATATGGCACTCATGATACACCTAAATGTGGACATGACATGTGGGGTAAACATGGGACTTGAAACTAGACACGTATGGGTTGTAAGAGTAATATGACACTAGACCAAACATGAAAGTGGCCAACTCGAGGTTGGGTTGAGTTTGTAGCATAAATCTACCCGGACCCGCCCGACTTAACTAGTGGCTACAAACAATAGGACCCAATGTGAGTAGTTGGTCATATAGCACTTAAAAACCCGAGGTTAGACTAGGTTGTGGTGTAAAGCTACCCGGACCCGCCTGGCTTAACTAGTAACCACAACAAAGTCTAATGTGAGAGGTTGGGGGTGCATTAATCTAATTAATGCCACATGAAAAGGTTAAGTAATTTTGACTAATGACACATAACCGATATGACACGAATGGGTAGGTTAAGTTAAACCGGACTCGATTTCTTAATGATGCTTAACCATATAAGACAATTAGGGGATGGAGTTAAGTAACTTACACTTAACTAATCCGACTTGGTAATTAGATAGGGTTAAATAACTTAGACTTAACTAATCTAAACACGGTAATTAGATGGGGTTAAGTACCTTAGACTTAACTAATCTAAACACGGTAATTAGATGGGGTTAAGTAACCTACACTTAACCAATCTAAACACAGTAATTCGATGGGGTTAAGTTAAACACTTAACCAATCTAAACTTGGTAATTCAATAAGGTTAAGTAACCAATACTTAACCAACTGAACATGATAATTTAATGGGGTTAAGTAACTTATACTTAACCAATTATACATGATGATTTGATGAGGTTAAGTAACCTATACTTAACCAATCTAATATGCGGACCTGATAGGGTTAAGTCACAAGACCTTTTAAATATACTTGACCATTGTAATACGATTAGTGGATGGGGTTAAGCTAACCCATAATTAACCAATCCGACTCGATAATCTGATGGGATTAAGATAATCTATGCTTAATCAATCTAACACGATAATCTGATAGGGTTAAGACAAACAAATACTTAACCAATTTGACTTGATAGGGTTAAGTCAAGAGCTTCTTGGTATACTTAACCAACTTGTAGGGCTAAGCCTTGAACTTAAATACTTAGCCAATCTTGACATGATTCGTAGGCGGGTTAAGTCATGAACTTGAATGACAACACTTAACCCATTATACAAAACCCTAGCTCAGGGGACTAGGTTGAAAATCATAGTTAACAAGGATAGAGGGAAGGGAAGCTAAGTGGTAAACCTTAGTTAAGGATAACTAAGTAATAATTCTTAGTCAAGGAAATTGGACCAGTTCACAGATAGATGAGTAACCCGATACGGTAGGTCATCACTTGAACACACGTATTGGAGCGAATTATCTGACTTAGATAAAGGCTCCAACGAACTGGGTAACGAAGCGGTAGCTTCGGGGGACGTGAGGATACTCTTCGTATCCCTCTGTGAGGTTGCAGATGATCCGCCTGGGCTCACAGAGGTTAAGGTCTGCGGTAGAAGAACCAAGAGTATGCCTTGGTTGCTGTGCGAGCAACCTAAAGACGGGGATGGATTAGCGTGGAGTCGACGATACTTGATTTTTGCCCTGGATAGCGCGTCGTCGACTACCTACCATCTTTAGTCAATTGTGTATGTACGGAAAGGCAGAGAACTCCCAACAGACCATATACTTGCTATCGAGTTATGGGTGAGGTTGGCCAATAGGAAAGTGGGGCTATAGTGGGGCCAGGATGTAGTTCTCATACATGATTTTTCTTGGGTTGCCTTTCAGTAGTTGAGGGAGGGGTCACGTGGGACCATAGCCACAGATACAAAAACAGACCTTGATATCTGCATCGGCAGATGACTTAAAGCTCCCGACCGAGTTCCATATTTCTTGATTTGCCCTGGCACGGAACTCGGATGGCACATTGAGATACATGTGCGTCTAGACATGGAAAACGATACATACGTGGGATAAAGGGCGTGGTTAACGGGTGGCATGATCCCTAGTGGCCCTAGGTGGCTTGAACCCAAACCGAGACACGGAAACATTCATTAGGTAGCATAATCCCTAGTGGTCCTAGGTGGCATAAATCCTAAGTGAACGCGCGATAGTTCATGGTAAGAAAACATAACCAGATCAAGGGTAGCAGTCCAAAACAACTTCAAGGATAAAATGGTACTACGTTGAGGTGGTATAGATTTACATGGGAAAGCCCGTACGGCCTACGGCAAAGGACTGAACTTATACATGGAAAGAAACATGCGAGTTGGGAAAACTTACATATGCTATATATTAGGTTGACATGGACCATTACATGACATTGGGCAAGGGACATTCATAGTTAACACATGACGCGGGTTGGGATACTAGTACGAGAGGTGCAGAGCAAATATACATGATAAATACCGTGGGATGTTATACATGATAGATACCTTGGGATAGTATACTTGATAGAAACCTGACGATGTGATACCTTGATTTATCTTGACGCCGTAGTTTATCATGATACCTTAGTTTATCTTGTTATAGTAGTTCATCCAATTATCTTGGTTTAGCTTATATATCTTGTCAGCATCCTTATGTTTACTTTCAGTTTATGCATGTCATGTTACCTTTACCTGTTTTTATACTGGAAGTAGATAGGACTTACCAGTCTTTATGACTGACTCCGTTTTCTTTCGCCTCCTTGTCTTCCGTTTCCCCCCAGGTTTCAGGGAGGAAATACTGTTGTTTTAGATCGGACCTCTTCTGCTTGAAGGTCATCATATATGGCTTGGACTTTTTCTGGGCTATGGATGCTTTACTGTTTCACTTGGGGAATATTTTATGACTATGGTTTTATGCTTCTTTACTACTGCAAGACAGGTTTTGATGTATTCTGATGTAAAAGGCTTTAGACCTTATTTTATAAGGTAATGAAATTTCTTTTACTTCCGCTGTTTTATACATGTTCTGTCTTGTAATATTTCTTTGCATGTTTACCTCGATAATGCTTCACCAAACCTAGTGCATTCCCTTTGTGAGTGACCCAAGCGGAGGTGGGGTGTTACATTTGATATCAGAGCAGAAGGTTACCAGACTGGGCAAAAGTTTTTAAAACCTTCTGAAAACTATGAGAAACCGTTTACAAAGAAGCAGTTTTCAAGAAAAGTTTTTTTAAGGCTATCCCCCAAAAGCCATTAGCACTATCCTTTGTTTCCTTGATTGAACCTCTTTTCCATTCTTTCCTCCATCTGTAGTCACAGTAGTTTTAACTGCGACTAATCCTTGTCTAGCTACGTAAGTGTTTTCCCGTATGATGTAGGAAGTTTTCGAGAGACCTGTTACCGAAGTTATAAGAAGGGATACTAAGAGCAAGGATAAAGGACACGGGCTTAAGAATAAGCAACTTGTTGGTATGGCTTGATCCACAAAGGAAGATAAGGACAAGATCAGCGAGAGGGCAATTGTATGCTCTCATTTCTAGCGTACCTAAGAGGAATGGTACCGTTTCTGTTAAAGGTTTAGCCTTTCTTTTCTATCATCCCGTCCAGACTTTGTTTTGATCATGCATCATTTAAATCTGCTTCGATAGTTAAGTCTCTGCACCTTAGTACTAGCATGGTAGAAGATCCCACTTTTGTCCCAAAATCTGGTTGTAGAGTCGGTTCATTTATTCATGACTTGTTTGGAATTGAGAGTGTAAATGCCAAGTGTTGAGATTAGAAGCAATGCTTCTATTATTGAGCTATGGAGGGATTCTAGGGATGAAGTGGTTATCCAGTAAGGGATGCCATTCTCGATTTTGAAAGGAGGATAGTTAAACTCTTAACTTGCCTTGGTAATACCCTCGAAGTCTCGTGTAACCTTATGAGTTTTTTCATGGTTAGTTACCTAGAATCTCTTGATGCATTTATCGGAAATCTCTGATCCGATCGAGTAACGTTCGCCGACAAGGCGGATGGTTCATTCCACTTAAGCATGGGGTATAGGAATCACCCTAGTAAGTGCACGGGGTAACATGGATTGGCATCGGTAAACGAGATCCAGAATTCACTAGTGAATTTTGGAGAGCTTGCATGAGTACGCAAATATGTTGAGCTGAGCATACTAGGGAAAGAATAAGTGAAAGTGAAACGAGAGGCGACAGTGAAATGAGTTCCAACTCATACCTTGGAAATAGGAATCAAGGAGCTACGAAATCATGAAGTCAAAGGCAGTCAAGGCACAATGGAATTAAGCTCAAGGAAATGCGGATTAGACGCGCGCATCATGTCTCTTTTTAAGAGTACATCTTTGATCCTTGGTCCACCTGTAGAGCTTGCTTGCACGCTATCGCTTGGTGGATATCCTCTCGGTCCTGTTTCTGTTGCAAACCCCGTAAGGAGTTTGTCTCGTTTATCTCCTCGATCTTATCTTGGGAACCTTAGATAGAACTCTATGGATGTAAACATGTATTTGAAACATGTTATGATTGATATGGTTGCAAGTTGTTGCTCGTGGATGCGCGAATACACGTTAGATACTAGATCGACGCACTCACATTTTGCATTGCATATGCACGAGTATTTATACTTGTTTGAAAGTTAATGTGTTGTCATGCGGATGTTGCATATGAATGAATGTTTGTGCACGCATGTAGCACTTATATGACTAGGACTATTTGCATACATGTTGGACTCATGGCACTAAACATATTTTGCATTAGAAAGATCATTCAGGCCTGATCATTAGCATTAGCTAAGGAACATATACACACACTTTCTGCATGTGTTCATAAAGCATTAGGAGTCCTTTAAGGACCATGGTTGCCTGTGGATGATGTTTTGAGTAGATGGATGATGGATGGTAGGATACGTTCTTCCTAACTTGGAGATTTCAGGGACGAAATCCTTTAAGTTGGGGCGAATGTAACAACCCGGATTTTTACAACATGCTAAGACAAGAATCAAGGCAGAATTTAAATGATAAAATCTGAATCAAGGGAAACAGGATGTGCCATTGCGTTCGTCTCGGAAAAATACGCGAAATAGAGTCCGAGTTTTCGAAAATCGGAGTCCGTATGACCAAGTTATGGCCTGTCAAAGTTTTCAGAAAATTTCAAGTTCAAAAACAGTTCAAATTTGAATTCAGAATTCAAATTCAGCAAAGCAGAACATGCGGGAAAAATTCCCGCCACCCCCAAGTCGACTGGGGAGTCGACACAACCCAGGTGGTGTTGACTGCCCAGTCGACACCCCTGTCGACTTGGGTGGTCGGCCAGTTTGGCCTGGGTGCACTTGACTTGTTCCTCAAGACATGTTTTATGGGCCTATGACGGATTTTGAGTGCTCAGATCTATTCTAGGGTTTATCCTATGGCCTAAACTACTCCTAATCTCTATAAAAACACCCTAGGACCTAACCTAAATCACTCAAAATCAATCTAACAACGAAGTGCTGCCCAAATCCCTCTTGATCATGGCCTCCATCTCCAACTCCAAGAGCTTATGCATTCAAATCGGATCCGAATCAAAGGTGCTAGCTTGCTACATCAAATCAGGGGAGTGGATCAACGTTGCTACGCAAATTTCATGACGATTCTTCAACAAAGGAGCCACCTTTCTTCGTCAAGACGATGCATGATCCTTCCCTAAGCCTCGCTATGTAAGTTCTAGCTACTTGTAGATTCTAACGGTGGTTCTAATGTGACATGGAATAAAATGCGATGAAACATAAGTATGCTAGCCTATGTGAACCTAATTTTGCCCCTTTTCTATGATCTATGACCTTGGGCTAAGTTTTAGCGACTTAATCATGCCACTCATGTTATGTTTAACCTAGTTTATCTTGCAAGTTTGAATCTTTGTCTATGGAATGTTAGCATGAACCTTTGGGAACCATTTGACTTGTGAAACATTTGGCAAAGACTTGACTATGGGGCTTATGCATGTAAATGAACCCAAACCCCTTATGTTATCATGCATGTTTGTGGCCAAATTCCCTTATGATACTATGCATGTTTGTGGCCAAAAACCCCTTATGATGCTATGCATATTTTGAGGCCAAACCCCTTATGATACCATGCATGTTGGTGGCCAATCCCTTTTTGACATCGTGCATGTTTTTAGGCCAATATGTAGCATAGTATCCTTACTATGTTGACTCGCTTTTACTTGGGTTGGAAACACGATTTGGGGTAGGTTAGACGTGCGTGACTATGACATGATAATTTGACACGGGATTTCATGAAAATATGGCACTCATGATACACCTAAATGTGGACATGACATGTGGGGTAAACATGGGACTTGAAACTAGACACGTATGGGTTGTAAGTGTAATATGACACTAGACCAAACATGAAAGTGGCCATCTCGAGGTTGGGTTGAGTTTGTAGCATAAATCTACCCGGACCCGCCCGGCTTAACTAGTGGCTACAAACAATAGGACCCAATGTGAGTAGTTGGTCATATAGCACTTAAAAACCCGAGGTTAGACTAGGTTGTGGTGTAAAGCTACCCGGACCCGCCCGGCTTAACTAGTAACCACAACAAAGTCTAATGTGAGAGGTTGGGGTGCATTAATCTAATTAATGCCACATGAAAAGGTTAAGTAATTTTGACTAATGACACATAACCGATATGACACGAATGGGTAGGTTAAGTTAAATCGGACTTGATTTCTTAATGATGCTTAACCATATAAGACAATTAGGGGATGGAGTTAAGTAATTTACACTTAACTAATCCGACTTGGTAATTAGATAGGGTTAAGTAACTTAGACTTAACTAATCTAAACACGGTAATCAGATGGGGTTAAGTACCTTAGACTTAACTAATCTAAACACGATAATTAGATGGGGTTAAGTAACCTACACTTAACCAATCTAAACACGGTAATTCGATGGGGTTAAGTTAAACACTTAACCAATCTAAACTTGGTAATTCAATAAGGTTAAGTAACCAATACTTAACCAACTTAACATAATAATTTAATGGGGTTAAGTAACTTATACTTAACCAATTATACATGATGATTTGATGAGGTTAAGTAACCTATACTTAACCAATCTAATATGCGGACCTGATAGGGTTAAGTCACAAGACCTTTTATATATACTTGACCATTGTAATACGATTAGTGGATGGGGTTAAGCTAACCCATACTTAACCAATCCGACTCGATAATCTGATGGGATTAAGATAATCTATGCTTAATCAATCTAACACGATAATCTGATAGGGTTAAGACAAACAAATACTTAACCAATTTGACTTGATTGGGTTAAGTCATGAGCTTCTTGGTATACTTAACCAACTTGTAGGGATAAGCCTTGAACTTAAATACTTAGCCAATCTTGACATGATTCGTAGGCGGGTTAAGTCATGAACTTGAACGACAACACTTAACCCATTAGACAAATCCCTAGCTCAGGGGACTAGGTTGAAAATCATAGTTAACAAGGATAGCGGGAAGGGAAGCTAAGTGGTAAACCTTAGTTAAGGATAACTAAGTAATAATTCTTAGTCAAGGAAGTTGGACCAGTTCACAGATAGATGAGTAACCCGATACGGTAGGTCATCGCTTGAACACACGTGGAGGAGCGAATTATCTGACTTAGATAAAGGCTCCAACGAACTGGGTAATGAAGCGGTAGCTTCGGGGGACGTGAGGATACTCTTGGTATCCCTCTGTGAGGTTGCAGATGATCCGCCTGGGCTAACAGAGGTTAAGGTCTGCGGTAGAAGAACCAAGAGTATGCCTTGGTTGCTGTGCGACCAACCTAAAGACGGGGATGGATTAGCGTGGAGTCGATGATACTTGATTTTTGCCCTGGATAGCGCGTCGTCGACTACCTACCATCTTTAGTCAATCGTGTACGTACGGAAAGGCAGAGAACTCCCAACAGACCATATACTTGCTATCGAGTTATGGGTGAGGTTGGCCAATAGGAAAGTGGGGCTATAGTGGGGCCGGGATGTAGTTCTCATACATGATTTTTCTTGGGTTGCCTTTCAGTAGTTGAGGGAGGGGTCACGTGGGACCATAGCCACGGATACAAAAACAGACCATGATATCTACATCGGCAGATGACTTAAAGCTCCCGACCGAGTTCCGTATTTCTTGATTTGCCCTGGCACGGAACTCGGATGGCACATTAAGATACATGTGCGTCTAGACATGGAAAATGATTCACGATACATACGTGGGATAAAGGGCGTGGTTGACGGGTGGCATAATCCCTAGTGGCCCTAGGTGGCTTTAACCCAACCCGAGACACGGAAACGTTCATTAGGTAGCATAATCCCTAGTGGTCCTAGGTGGCATAAATCCTAAGTGAACACGCGATAGTTCATGGTAAGAAAACATAACCAGATCAAGGGTAGCAGTCCAAAACAACTTCAAGGATAAAATGGTACTACGTTGAGGTGGTATAGATTTACATGGGAAAGCCCGTACGGCCTACGGCAAAGGACTGAACTTATACATGGAAAGAAACATGCGAGTTGGGAAAACTTACATATGCTATATATTACGTTGACATGGACCATTACATGACATTGGGCAAGGGACATTCATAGTTAACACATGACGCGGGTTGGGGTACTAGTACGAGAGGTGCAGAGCAAATATACGTGATAAATACCGTGGGATGTTATACATGTTAGATATCTTGGGATAGTATACTTGATAGAAACCTGACGATGTGATACCTTGATTTATCTTGACGCCGTAGTTTATCATGATATCTTAGTTTATCTTGTTATAGTAGTTCATCCAGTTATCTTGGTTTAGCTTATCTATCTTGTCGGCATCCTTATGTTTACTTTCAGTTTATGCATGTCATGTTACCTTTACCTGTTTTTATACTGGAAGTAGATAGGACTTACCAGTCTTTATGACTGACCCCGTTTTCTTTCGCCTCCTTGTCTTCCGTTTCCCCCTGGTTTCAGGGAGGAAATACTGTTGTTTTAAATCGGACCTCTTCTGCTTGAAGGCCATCATATATGGCTTGGACTTTTTCTGAGCTATGGCTGCTTTACTGTTTCACTTGGGGAATATTTCATGACTATGGTTTTATGCTTCTTTACTATTGCAAGACAGGTTTTGATGTATTCTGATATAAAAGGCTTTAGACCTTATTTTATAAGGTAATGAAATTTGTTTTACTTCCGCTGTTTTATACATGTTCTGTCTTGTAATATTTCTGTGCATGTTTACCTCGATAATGCTTCACCAAACCTAGTGCATTCCCTTTGTGAGTGACCCTAGCGGAGGTGGGGTGTTACACTTCTTTTCAACAAAACCTTGATCATATGCATCTTAGCATGCCACATCATCACTCCATACCGTACTACCAACCCTTTTGCCAAAATATATGAACGGGTGTTAAGCAAGATAATAAATTCCCCGCCACCAAACATCCATACCTTCGACAAAAGATCAATAACATGATATTTGATAGAGTATGATGTCAGACACACAATCCATTTAGTAGCTTATGCTCTGGGTCTGAGCGAAAGCCAAACCCGTGAAATCAACACGTACGTTTGGGCAATGACCATGACCTTTGAATTGGGAGCAAGTCAAATCAAGCCCTCAATCGTTGTCCATCCGAGGGAGGATTTATGGTCTTTATTCACCATCTTTATACTTCAATTAACGTCGTTTGATTATTTAGAATGAGAGAACTCGGTCTTTCCAAATAATCCTCATATATATATATATATATTTTAAATTCCATCTTATGCATTAATAATTATTTTTATTAACGATTTATTCCTATATTAATTATTTAAATAATTAAATTTTAATATAACGACGCCTTAAGTCCATGGGCGACTATGGCGCTGCATTCAAACAATTTTGATTTTCACATTTCTCAGAATCTAACCGTTGGATCTTAATGTAATATATATCGTTGGAAAGATTTTTCCAAGACGGCCCTAACGGTTTCAGTTTCAAAAAAAATCCGACGCTCGGATCTTCTTGTATAGTCGTTTCAAAGTACGATTTCAAAATGCGAACTACCACGCCCTATTCGTTTAATTTTAATTATATTTATATATATGTAATCATTGAATCGAAATAACGTCGTTTGATTAAAACAACGCTCTACACAACTGCCGATACTTACCATATTTTTGATTCATTTAAAAATGAAAATAATCTTACCGCATCCTAAATTCATTCTTTCACTTACATTGAAAATGTGAATTCCATCCTTTTTATTTATATATATAAAAAAGGTGAATTCAATTCCTATTCAAATTCCTATATTCCTTTTACATGTAAAAACAAATGTAATTTTGATACATTCAAAATCTCACTTTTAAATGCAAACATTACATCTAATTCACATTGTAAAAATATAATTTTTAATTACAATGCAATTAATACATCTAATTCACATTGTAAAAATATAATTTTTAATTATAATGCAAACACTACATCTAATTCACATTGTAAAAATATAATTTTTAATTACAATGCAAACACTACATCTAATTCACATTGTAAAAATATAATTTTTAATTACATTGCAAACACTACATCTAATTCACATTGTAAAAATATAATTTTTAACTACATTGAAAAGTGTAGTTTTTGTCATACGGTATAATTCCCTATATCATTTACATAAAAAAATGTACATTTTAACATACGATGAAATTTCCATGTTAATTACAAAGAAAAATGTAATTTTTAACATGCAGTCCTAAATCGCATCTAAACAACATATAAAAATGATGTAAATTTCATATGATGCAAATTTCTACTTTATTTACATCAAAAATGTAAATTTTAACATATGATGAAATTCACCTTTTATTTTACATTAACAAAAATGTAGACTTTACATGTGGTGAAATTCCTATATATTTACATTAATAAAAATGTAAACTTTACCTATGGTGAAATCCCTCATTATAATCACATCTAAAAATGTCATTTATACTTTATCGTTCTAATTTACATTAAATTAACATATAAAAAATGTCATCTTTATTTCATCGTTCATATTTTACATTAAAATAACATATAAAAATGTCATCTTTATTTACATTGAAATAACATATAAAATATCATCTTTATTTCATTGTTCAAATTCAATGCATTAACATAACGGTTCAACTTCAACATCATAACATAACACAAAATATAAGGTCCGACTTTGTGTGATAACATTCATGTGATGAATACATATAGATTTACAATTATCGATTATAGCAACATAACAACATCATCAATCATATCTAAACAAAATAGATCTGAAGATTAACCATGGGATTTCTGCGTCACAACAAAGTAATTATTTAATTAATTAATTTTGAATGAGGAAACGCTTAAAATTTCAGATCTACTATCATAACATCGCAACAATTCAGATCTGCAACTTATATTAACATCCATCATCGATCCAATTATTTTTGATTCTCAACTTCTCATACGCAAGAATAACATTCAAATTAATTAAATTTATTTAAAAATAAATTCTCACCTTGATTAAAGCGAATAGAAAAATCCAAAAATTCAGAAAATGGTCGCACTTGATTTCAGCAACCTCTATTTGTCGTCACGGTCTCGCATAATCTGAATTTTTTCAGTTTGTGATATACACGTAAATGTGTATTTTTTATCCGCTTATTTATCTAGTTTTCTATTTAAAATAATTAATATTGTGTATTTATAGCTGTATTTTCAGATTATTGATAAAAAGCTTAGTTTAGAGCATTTGATGGATAAAGCATGAAGAATTTGCTTAAAAAGAGTGAAGTTGAAATTTTTAAAGCTTGAAGAGTTTAAAGCTTGAAGAACAGTTGCAAATAGAGTTCAGTTGGGTAGATTTGGCTCACTAAAGACTCATGTTGCGTTCACATTAGCTCATTTGCAAGGCCTCTCACTCTATAGCTGCGTTCACACTAGCTTATGTGTTAGTTGGGCTAATTCTTTAGTCCCACATTATGGAATTTGCCAAGTAGCCTTTGTCATATCAGCTATAAATACACTTTATCTCATTCATTGTAAAACACACTTAGTTTTATTCTGTAATTCTCTTCTTGGAATAAAACTCTTCTTCTCCATTTCTCTTAGTTGTTATTTTTATCTCATTCATTGTAAAACACATTTAGTTTTATTCTGTAATTCTCTTCTTTGAATAAAACTCTTCTTCTCCATTTCTCTTAGTTGTTATTTTATTTTATTTATGTTCATGTTATTTAGTTTCTTTTTATTTTCTTTTCTTTTAGCTATGTCTAGCTAATCCTCTTTAATTAGGGGGTGATGACGCTGATAGATATGATTCAACATGAATCGCATGGCCAAAAGATTTGAACATCATGTATGTAGATCTAGATATGAACTAAGGGTTAAATCTGAACCTTCATACCCTGTGTCGTTTAAGAGCTGTGCTCCTTCACAGGGTATATTCGAGTTCGATTTAACACTTATCAGATTTAGATTTAATATTTAGGGTTCTAGAAATAAAATAGTGAATCTGTCCTGATAGCCTATGGTTGTTTAAGAGCTGAGCTCCTGCATAGGCTATACTTGTTGTTATTTACATATTTGTTTCTAGAAATCTAATTATCGTTGATTCATGTTTGTGACAGAAACATGAATTAGATCTGTATTTATTCGATTGGCTATTGATGAATATTAATCTAATCTATGTCATTACTCCCTAATTGCTTTCTCTTATTAGATAAATCCCTCTTTTTTTATATAATTGTTGTTATTTTATGTGTTTTAAATCAATAAAAATTCTGGAATAACTTGATTGGATTTATTAATTAAAATATTTTTGGTCCCAGAGTTCGACACCCTCTACAACAATCCTTGTTGTTTAGGAAAACCGAATGGATTTTACAGTTTTTTACAATTGTATAATTTGTTCGTAAACAGTTTGGATTTCGTATGTGTTAATTATCAAAATTTGAACAAAATTAACTTTTAACAACTGCAGCTGTAACGCTTAAATGTGTGGCAAAACTGAGATTGTTCATACCTTATAATTTCAGTTTTGTTCAAAACTTCAATTTAGAAAATCGGGAGATTGGATCAATGGTTTTACGAACGGTTTTCGGGAGATCGACGGGCTTGGAGAAGTGGATCTACGCCAGAAAGAGGGGGGTGCGCACGCACCTGGCGGCGGCTGGAGGGCCTGAACAACGGTGGGTTCGGCGAGGTGGTGCTGGTGAACGGGGGCACGAGGGAGGTTGGTTCTTGTAGGAGAGGGAAGAGAAGAGAAGGATCTTCGAAAAACTCAACTACAAGGTGGTCTAATTCTCTACGGATTGATGGGAAAATGGAGATGAATTTTTTGAAAAGGGGCGGCTATGGGTTATGCGCATCAGGGAAGAAGAAGATGTATAGAGCCATATATATACTGGTATTGCCACGTATTTCTAATTAATTAATTTATTTATTTAATCCCAAAATTAGGTTTTTTTTCGTACGAACTCCAATTTGCGCTCAACGACTATCGAATAATAGGTTTTGACGCCTTCTGAACGCAATGGCTCTATTGCCGAAGTCCAATTCTGAAGTTAAAAGCATGTTTCTTTTATTTTCAAATTAATTCTTCTATTTTTAATTTGAACGTACTTTCTAATTTTACTGGGGTCACATACGAAGTCAGAAAAATCCAGAAAAAATATTTTTGGCTTTCTTATGACAATACGATCCTAACAAAATTTGTTTCGTCGAATTCTGAGACTGTTTGAAAAATGGCTATTTTTCTGTCAATTAATTTTGACCGAAATTGACAAAACACAGTTTCTTTTTCCACGCTCACATACTAGCTTCAAAAATCATGAAATTTGAAACCTAGCAATAATTTTACATTCCGGATCCAACAAAAGTGGTTTTATCGAATTCCGAGGTCGTATGCAAAATGTCGATTTTCAAGGTGACATATTTTCTATAGCGACCTTTCTGAAAATTCATTTGGCCGTAACTTTTGATTCCCGCTATGAAACTTCGATTTTTCAGATTCGTTTGAAAGATATTCCTTAATAGATTTAAATATTTTTTGTTTCATCAAAATCCGATTTATTCTGCACCCTGTGTAGTTAGTCAAAGTTCAAGTTTGACTTTTTAAACTACCATCCTATTTCTAATTCTTTATGTAATTTATTTGAATATATTTGCATTAACTTTGCTCAAAATAAATTTCCATTCATTTTTATTTGAAATAATTTATTTTAAATATTTAAACAACCCTAAAATCTCTAAAATGACAATTTTAAGTTGGCCCCAAATTCCGGGTTGTTACAGTTCTTAAACCCAGTGGAGAAAAGATTAAATCTTTTATTAAGATTTAATGAAGTTACCAATTAATTAATATTTAATTGGAATTGAATTGAATTGTATTTTTGGGTTTATCATGAACAATGTTTTAAATAACACTTGTTCTTTAACCCGATTAACAATGGAATGTGATTTTGGGTTTGTCATGAACGGTGTCTTAAATAACACTGTTCTTGAACCCCATTTGAATAGAATAAATCTTTTAATCAAGATTTGGAGAAGAATTACCAATTAATTAACATTTAATTGGAATAGAAAATGGAATGTGAGTTGAGTTTATTGTGAACGGTGTTTTAAACGATATTTATTCTTTAACCCGATTTGCAGTGAAATGTGATTTGGGATTTATAAATATTTTTGTTAAGATTTAAAGGGAATTTTCCAAAGTAAATTTTTCCAATTTAATATATTAAATTGGAATTGAATGGAATTCGATTTGATAATAATCGAAGCGAACTTCTATGGAGGAAGACTGCTAATGCATATGGAAGTTAAAAGGCGTTGCTGTTATTCCATTTATATTATTGGTCGGATACGGAAATTGATATCGATTATATATTGATTTGTTTTTCCGTGAAGATTCCATAATTAATGCAATGTGATTTGGGTTTATCATGAAATGTATTTTAAATGACATTAGTTTTTTAACCCAGTTAAAGACAATATTACATGTCTGTCATTGTATTTTGAACTGCATGGTTGATCTCTGATAAATATATATCTGTTTGGTGGCGGAGAATTTATTCTCTTGCTTAACACCCTTCTCCGAGACGTACGAGCTCAGAGGTTATATATCGGCAGAAATCAAAAGTACGGTGTAGATTGTTGATGCGACATGTTTGTGTTTCCAAAGTTAAATAATCATTAATGTTGATTTTTAGGAAGATTAAAACTAAGTTGAGTTTTATGAATCTTTAAATAGTTTGGAAAAGGGAATGTGATAATTTAAGTTATCAAATTTGGGAAATATCGAGAATGGACTATCGCCAGTTTTGCTCCTAGAGATAGTTAAATCTTTAATTAGATTTGAATGGGAAATGGTAATTATTTTTACCGATAAGACCATGGTATTAGTTATGGAGTATTACCAGTTTTGCTCCATGAGATGAATAGGTTGGGATTGGGAAATGAAATCAATGATTACTTCGGTAATGTGCGCTAACCCCAACTAGTTTGGAAAACCTTAATATGGTTTGAATTGATATCCAAAGGAAGATTAAAAAATAAATTTAAAGAATTTATCTTTGATAAAATTAATGGGAACCTTTCCCAAAGTATGTGAATATTTGAATAAAAGAATATTCAGAATTGGAATGAGGCGTATATTGTGTTTGTGTAGCACTTGTTTATAATATACGCGAGTTATTCGGAAAGGCCGGGTTTATACCCATTCTGAATAACTGATTCGACGATAAGTCGACGATGAAGACGGTGGTTGAAGGCCGGAGGTCTTCACATCGTTTGGATGATTACTAATGTCTTGATTGGGCTGTACACCCAAGACGAGGTAATAAGTGGTGATCGTCTAGACGTACTTGGAGATCGACAGATATGCAAGGGCCTCTCTCCTGTATTGGACATATGGGATGAGGAATAAGGTGCCTCCGGTTTCGTTCAGACCCAGAACGAACTTGTAAATGTACTGTGTGTTTGACATTGGGTTTTATTCTGTGTTGATTAATTTCTATTAAATATATATCTGTTTGGCGGCAGAGAATTTATTCTCTTTCTTAACACCCTTCTCTGAGACGTACAAGCTCAGAGGTTATATATCGATAGATTTCAGTCGCATGGCATGAATTGCCTGTGTGGCATGCTGAGATGTAGTGATCAAGGCTTTTGTTGAAAAGCAAAGTCTTGTGGTTGATGATCAATGCACGACTTTAATATAGCATAGCTTTGTGTATAGTGTTAATTCGCGGGCCTCACACCTCGGTATGAATCAAAAACGGGATAAGGGAACCCAAGGAGAACATGACGTTTCTTTCTAGCTATGGGCGGTGTCAGCGTTTTACTAGCCCTGACATCGTTGTTATATTTTTATCTTTGTGGTGGTTGGATTGCGAGGCGCCTCGGTTATATCGGTCTCTACGGAGCCAATGGATAGGTCCTATAGGACTAGGAAACGTGTGTTTAGGAATTGCCAATTCACTAACGTAAGTGTGGAACGGTCTTGGAGGATCCAGGTATTGCCCAGAGTGCGTAGTCCCGAGGCATTTGCTAGAGCGTCCCAAAGCGGAAAGGATTACATCCCTTACCTAGACTCATGACGAAAATCCAATTTCTAATACATGACATTTCGGTTTTGATTGTAAAGCCAATATGGCGACATAGTGGTATGGGGCACTATGCCGTCTATGATTGATACATTTATATTTGAAGTTGTTTTCATACACTTTACATTTATAATAGTATCTAAATGATTTGTTTTAAACGTACCAAGCATGTTTGGCTATTATAAGGTAAAACTCTATCCTCTGGCTTGCATTGCATTGTGTGATGGGACCTGAGTCTTATAATAGCTTCATTTTTCCAAAAAAGCATTGCGTTATTTGTTCTATGCACTGGTATTCTTGGGAGGAAACTCATTCCGTGTTATACGGCGTGATCCCTTGATTTACTTTATTTTTAAAGTAAAGATTTAATAACTGTTTTAGTTCTCACACTAGTCACATAATTGACCTGGTGTTTATTGTCTTATCCTCAAAGTAATCTGCCTTCTTGTTCGGTTTAGGCCGGTGGGAAGTTCGGGTCGCCACACAAATAGTAGAAGGCTTGCATCTCACGCTCCACATATCTAGTATAAAATCAAAAACCGTAGGGCGCTTATTGGAGATTAGATTCCAACTATGATAAGGTATGGGACCACCTCCTGATCAGTGTACTCTAGAGGGGATACAATGGGGTTCAACAAGAACATCTTGCAACCCAGCCCATACATGACCGACCACTCATTTAGCTTGAGTGTATCGAATATATTGTCACCCACGGTTGTCAGCCCTCTAACTGTAATCTATAACACCCCACTTCCGTTAAGGTCACTCACAAAGGGAATTCCTTAAACTCGGTGGAACGTTATAGGTAAACATAACAGAAATTTACAAGATAGATATGTAAAGTAGTACTTGAAAAATTTATAACTTTATTACAGCAGAAACAGAAATAAGTTTGGTTACATCACAATACCAAAACCCAAGTACACAAATATCAGTCTTATACAAAATCCTTCAGAATGCATAATTTTAAAGCCATAATCCCCAACAGAGAATGCCATAAATAGGTAGAAACAAAGCCAAGCAATATTTCAAGCACTTCTAGCACTTCAAGCGGTTGGAACCTGAATCAAGCTCCTATGTTTTCACCCTGAGAACCTGGGGGGGGAGGGAGGGGCAGAACGGAAGAAAAGAGGCGAAACAAACTAGGTTAGACATAAGTCTGGTGAGTTCAGTGACTTTCAGCATATAAACAGATAAGAGCATCATGGCATGTAAATAAAACTGGATGAGAGATAACCATAAGACTAGTAGTAGGTTAACAGAAGAGACGGAATGATATAGGTTAAACTAAGCTTCTTACTTGGTTTTCACTCCTCTGCACTAATACTAGTATAACAGAATTAGGTGTTGTCCTAATGTCAGAAAACAGAATGATCACTTCAGAAACACGATGCTAGAAATGGGCCTTTACCACCCTAACCGAGACAGACGTTCAGAAACAGAATGCTAGTAATGGGCCTTTACCACCCGAATAGAGATAGACGGTGCAGAAAAAGAATGCTAGTAATGGGCCTTTACCACCCGAACAGAGACAGAAACAGAATAACCCCTACGGAAACATAATATTAGAATTAGGTGTACACTAGTAATGGGCCTTTACCATCCCAACAGATGGTACCACATTGAAATAGACAGGTGTTACCACCCCAACAGAAACAGATGGTACCCCAACAGAAAACATACAGAACTAAGTGTACCCTAAACTATACCCCCAAGCGATCGGCTCCCTAATACATAAATATCCTGTGCCGGCCCACAGAAGGGTGTATCACTTCCTAAAGTGGCAACCTATAGACACAAACCTATTTACAGATGTCATGGTGTCTTACATCCTCAGAGCAGATCGGATCCATGCACACACATGACCCGGTTGGAATGCGCCATCAACACCCCTCGCCGTTATCAGAGTGAACCTCTTACAATTAGTTCAGTAAGCGTGCCCTGGACCCCTACCTAGTGTTGGGTCATAGTTTTGATACCAAAAAGGGTTACTGACTAATATGGGTCCCAAACAACAGATGAAATAAGAAATTACACCTCCTAACCTTGTGTCCCCAGACTAACAGATTTCAGATTTACTTGCTTATAGATTTTAGATGTACAAAGTCCAGATTAACTAGTTCTCAGATCAGACATACAGGTTAACAAGTTTTCAGACTAACGGATCAGATATACAGATTAACAAGTTTTCAGACTACCGGATCAGATATACAGATTAACAGACTTACTGATTATTTCACCTAACCTTGTATTGGGCCTACAGATTTTAAAACGGGTTTATTTGATTCACCAGTCCAGTTGATTTAGCCTTATCCACCCAACACGTTTTAGGTATCATATTTATCCTTGATTTGCATTAATTAAATATTAATGCACAGACCTCTCACATCAGGTCGGTAGCTTGTGGCCGCTGGATGTGCCGAGCAGTTCCGGGCAGACTTCTGCCACAGGCCAAACCTAACCTCGTGTCTAAGCATCTTTATGCCTATGACCCCTCACATTAGACTGACAGTTTGCGTTTGCTGGTTAAGCCGGTTGGGTCTGGGTAGGCTTTTATCACAAACAGAGTCTAACCTCGTTTCTCAGCATTCTTTTTATTAAGCTAAAGTATTCATTAACAGATTATGCCAATATCAGACTAATTATGCCAATTCAACAAATTAACTTCTTTACAAGTTACAGCAAATTATCCAAAGTTCTATTAACATGTTTTGCTCAATTTTAGATCGAGCCTACAGATTTTCATACCACTAATCACTGTATTCAGTTTCAACAGATTTAGCAGATTAGACAATTTAACAGATTTAATCATCGCTTAAGATTCCATTGACATACCTCGCCTAATCATAAAATTAAGCCTAATTTTACATGCCTAAATTATTATCATAATTCACAATATAACATACGTCCCAAATTTTAGTTAAATTTGCATCGTACATAATATTCTCTTAAAACCCCAAATCATGATGCACAATATAAATTATGCCAAATTATAGCCGTTGATTACCGCCTATGTCAAATATCCAAAAGTCCGAATTAGGCATATTCACATTTATAATTATCCCTATTATAATATGGGTTTTTCAGGCCTAAGTCACATATCCTTTTCTTCCAAGTCTTAGATCATCATATAAAATTCGCCCCAAATCTAGATCTTAAATTACAACATGTATTATGTCCTCAAAATCAGATCTTGGATTATAACATGCATTATGTCCCCAAATTACAAGTCATATGTTGTCATACAATAATTCTACTTATTCCAAATCGTAAACCATCATATATACTATGCCTAGATCTAAATCTTAAATTACAACATATACTCTTTTCTTAAATCAGTCACAAATCAATCATGTCCAATTATGCATCATTCATTATTTTCCCCCAAATTTAACTTTCGTGAGTCAATATCTTATGAGATTTGGCTCAGGCATGTGGTAGCCTGGCTATAGAACAGAAGGAAGGAAGAGATACAAAGTAGTTACAATAATATTAATAAGATAGATCTACACAAAAAAACGGATCTGATAAACAAGAACAAGATAGATCTACACAGAAAAACGGATCTGATAAACAGGAATAAGATAGATCCACACAGAAAACAGATCTGATAAACAAGAATATGCATAATCTCCAATTCAGATTTATAACCATGTCAAGACCATAATTAAATTTCATATCTGAAAAAGGGTTGTAGTTGTTCTCTTTTAATTATATTCAAATTGGAAGAAGAAGGTGCACCTGTTCTAGCTTAGGTTTCAGCAGAGTAGCGATGCCATTGATTTATTTTAATATGAATTAGGGCAGAGTATAGGCGAAATGAAATTGTGTGGAGAGAAAGTGAGGTTTGGGGGTGTTTAAATATCTTAGGAGCAACGAATCTGGTCAGAACGGGCGTCTAAATGCAGAAAAATGAATCTGTCCACGGATCTAGAAAAGGGGGGAGGTCGACCCATAGGTCGACCCCATGGTCGACCTGTTCTACCCAAGTCGACCCCCAGGTCGACCTGGGTCCTAGGCGGGAATTTTCCCGCCCAACCTGGGTGTGTGATTTGAATTTCGAAACTTTAAATTTGACTTCGGGCTGGTTTTTATATTAAATTCCTGAAACTTCTAAGTGCCATAACTTCTTCATATGAAGTCCAATTTACGCAAATTCAAACTCTATCTCAAGCAAAATTCTGAGGAGAACGCAATTGCGTTACCCATTTGCCTTGATTCTTCTCTTAAAAATTAAGTAAAATTTGTTTTGTTACTTTATGTTCACAGAAAATACAGGGTGTTACTTTCTCCCCTCCTTAAAGGATTTCATCCCCGAAATCTTCAAGTTAAGAGGAATGTGTCCTACCATCCAATCACCCATTTACTCAACCATCATCTACAAGCATCCATTATCCTTAGAAAACTTCTAATGTTGTATGAACATATGCAAAAATGTGTGTATATGTCTCTTATCTAATGCAAAGATCAAGCGGTCTACTGATTCAATTGACCTCCTTAATGCGAATTATGTTAGTGCCATGAGTCCACTTATGTATGCAAGAAATCCTATTTGATACACATCATCTCTATATGAGTGCATAACCATTCATCCAAATGCAACATCCATGTGATGAGTCAATCATTTTGCATCCACAAAAATCGAAAAATGCACACACATCCATATGTAGTATGAGAGTGTTTTTGAGCTGATCTAGTGCCTAGTGTGTGTATATGCATCCACGAGAAACCATTAGCAACCACTTGCAACCATCAAACATAACATGTCTCAAACACATGTTTACACCCATTAGTTTCTACGTAAAGGTCGAAGAATCGATCGATAGGATACAACTGAGTGATAGAAGCAAATAGAAAAGTTCTGTTCCCATTAAACATTGGTTAAGAGAATAAATCCCTAAGTATCAACCCTGAAGACCATAATAAACATTGAATTGACACTCAGAGAATTATTCCCATTAAACAATGTAAAAACTGGAAATCTACTTCACGCTTCGAGTAAAAAATCCTTATCCTTTTCAGAAATATTCAGATACTTACAGACTGCTGGTACAGATCAGATTATCAAAAAATTCTTAGGAAACTAAGCATGATAAAACCCCACCATATCCCACAAAACCAGAATGTATGCGTCATGGTCAACTTAACGCCTAACACAGATACCCTCAAACCCCAATTTATCACAAACAAATGAGTCATAACCCTTATGGGGTTTGAGACCATAGTGGGATCAGAAACAAGACAAGTATTAAAGTGCAGAGTCTCAATTACAGAATCAAAATGCCAGAATCAAAAAGAGTTTTATCTCAATAATCAGATAAGGAAATTAAACCTTCTACAGAAATTTTCCTATCTCTACCCTATCTACCAGTCACGTGAGCATTCGCCTGCCCTCCAGAAGTAGGTTCTTCCCTTGCCCACGTTTCTTCGGGCAGTCCTTAGTGAAGTGTCCCATTTCTCCACAGTTGAAGCAAGCGCCCTTCCTCTTTCTACAATCCCTATTCAGATGAGTCAAGCTTCCACAAGTAAATCACTTTTTCTCCTTCTTATCTTCAGACTTTTCATTCTTCTTTTGTGTTTCCTTTTTGGGCCACTCTTTCTTGTTTTGTGGTCCTTCGAGCTTTTCTTCTTTCTTCTCACTTTTGGCTTCCTCTTCATGCATTAACGCCATGTCAACCAATTTCTCGAAGGTAGCCCCCATAGGAATGTGGGTCATAGCCAACCTGTGTAGTGTTTCATTCAAACCTTTAACGAATCATAGGGCCTTCTTTTCAGGTGTGTTCACCAAGTCTAAGTCGAATCTCGCCAGCTGATTGAACTTGTTGACGTACTCCTTTACTGATAAATTCCCTTGCTTCAATGCCAAGAACCTCTCCACGTATAAGTTCTCTTTTGCTCGTGAGAGAAATTTCATCTCGAACCTACGCCTGAAATCCATCCATATCTCTACTGGACGCTCTCCACTCATTACCTCCCACCAAAACGAGGCTTCGTTCTTCATTAACCAAGCAACTAATTGGACCTTCCATCCATCTCCTATCTCGAAGATACCAAACAAATCTTCCACCTCCTTAAGCCAATTCCGAGCTTCAACAAACGTCTCTGATCCGTGAATAGGTTTCCCGCCCATTGCCCGAAAGTCTTTGCATATCTTCGAAAAAGTATCCATGCGGGGAGGGGGAGGAGGAGGAGGAACGTCTGTTGGGCCTGCGGCGGTGGACCTTGCCTCCAGATACCATCTTAACCAAGTTGTTATTGGTATGCCTTTGGCTATCTCGGGTACCCCAGACATGCTGAAAAAGGAAGATATTCAAAATGGAGAATCAAAGGAAAGATATATGGCTCTTGGGGATTATGTTTTTCAAAATAAACTCTACTTTTGAAAATACTTCCTTTTTAAAACCTTTTTGAAAATAGTTCTCAAAAACTTTTTATCAAATCTGGTAACCTTCAGCTCTGATACCAAGTGTAACACCCCACTTCCGTTAAGGTCACTCACAAAGGGAATGCCTTAACTTTGGTGGAACATTATAAGTAAACAAAACAGAAATTTACAAGACAGATATTTAAAGTAGTACTTGAAAAATTTATAACTTTTTTATAGCAGAAGCAGAAATAAGTTTGGTTACATCACAATACCAAAACAAGTACACAAATATCAGTCTTATACAAAATCCTTCAGAATGCATAATTTTAAAGCCATAATCCGCAACAGAGAAAGCCATAAATAGGTAGAATCAAAGCCAAGAAATATTTCAAGCACTTCAAGCACTTTAAGCAGTTGGAACCTGGATCAAGCTCCTATGTTTCCACCCTGAGAGGGGGGAAAACAGAAGAAAAGAGGAGAAACAAACTAGGTCAGACATAAGTCTGGTGAGTCCAGTGACTTTCAGCATATAAAGAGATAACAATATCATGAAATGTAAATAAAAATGGATGAGAGATAACCATAATAGGAGTAGTAGGTTAACAGAAGAGACAGAATGATATAGGCTAAACTAAGCTTCTTACTTGGTTTTCACTCCTCTGTACTAATACTAGTATAACAGAATTAGGTGTGGTCCTAATGTCTAAACAGAAAATAAAATGATCTCTTCAGAAGCACGATGCTAGAAATGGGCCTTTACCACCCTAACAGAGACAGACGTTTAGAAACATAATTCTAGTAATGGGCCTTTACCACCCGAACAGAGACAGGTGGTACATAAACAGAATGCCAGTAATGGGCCCTTACCACCCGAACAGAGACAGAAATAGAGTAACCCCTACGGAAATAGAATATTAGAATTAGGTGTACACTAGTAATGGGCCTTTACCAACCCAATAGACGGTACCAAATAAAAACAGACAGGTGTTACCACCCCAACAGAAACAGACGGTACCCCAACAGAAATAGAGGGTACTAAGTGTACCCTAAATTCTACCCTAAGCGATCGGCTCTCTAATACATAAATACCCTGTGCCGGCCCCACAGAAGGGTGTATCACTCCCTAAAGTGGCAACCTATGGACACAGACCTATTTACAGATGTCATGGTGTCTTAGTTCCTAAGAGCAGACCGGATCCATGCACGCACATGACCCGATTGGAATGTGCCATCAACACACCTCATCATTATCAGAGTGAACCTCTTACAATTAGTTCAGTAAGCGTGCCCTGGACCCCTACCTAGTGTTGGGTCATAGTTTTGATACCAGAAAGGGTTACTGACTAATATAGGTCCCAAACAATAGATGACACAAGTAATTAAACCTCCTAACCTTGTCTCCCCAGACTAACAGATTTCAGATTTACTTGCTTATAGATTTCAGATGTACAAAGTCCAGATTAACTAGTTCTCAGATCAGACATACAAGTTAACAAGTTTTCAGACTAACGGATCAGTATACAGATTAACAAGTTTCCAGACTAACGGATCAGATATACAGATTAACAAACTTACAGATTGTTTCACCTAACCTTGTGTTGGGCCTACAAATTTTCAAAGGGTTTATTAGATTCATCAGTCCAGTTGATTTAACCTTATCCACCCAACACGTTTTAGGTATCATATTTATCCTTGATTTGCATTAATTAAATATTAATGCACAGACCTCTCACATTAGGTCGGTAGCTTGTGGCCGCTGGATGTGCCGGGCGGTTCCGGGCAGACTTCTGCCACAACCCAGACCTTACCTGGTGTCTAAGCATCTTTATGCCTATGACCCCTCACATTAGACTGACAGTTTGCGGTTGCTGGTTAAGCCGGTTGGGTCCGGGCAGGCTTCTACCGCAAACAGAGTCTAACCTCGTTTCTCAGCATTCTTTTTTTAGCTAAATTATTCATTAACAGATTATGCCAATATCAGACTAATTATGCCAATTCAACAAATTAACTTCTTTACAAGTTACAGCAGATTATCCAAAGTTCTATTAACATGTTTTGCTCAATTTTAGATCGAGCCTACAGATTTTCATACCACAAATTACCTATTCAGTTTCAACTGATTTAGTAGAATACACAATTTAACAGATTTAATCATCCCTTAAGATTCCTCTGACATACCTCGCCTAATCATAAAATTAAGCCTAATTTTACATACCCAAATTATGGTCATAATTCACAATATAACATACTTCCCAAATTTTAGTTAAATTTGCATCATACAGAATATTCTCTTAAAACCCCAAATCATGATGGACAATATAAATTATGCCAAATTATAGCCGTTGATTACCGCGTATTTCAAATATCCAAAAGTCCGAATTAGGCATATTCACATTTATAATTATCCCTATTATAATATAGGTTTTTCAGGCCTAAGTCACATATCCTTTTCTTCCAAGTCATAGATCGTCATATAAAATTTGCCCCAAATCTAGATCTTAAATTACAACATGTATTATGTCCTCAAAATCAGATCTTGGATTATAACATGCATTATGTCCCCAAATTACAAGTCATATGTTGTCATACAATAATTCTACTTCTTCCAAATCATAAACCGTCATATATAGTATGCCTAGATCTAAATCTTAAATTACAACATATACTCTTTTCTTAAATCAGTCACAAATCAGTCATGTCCAATTATGCATCATTCATTATTTCCCCCCAAATTTAACGTTCGTGAGTCAATATCTTATGAGATTTGGCTCAGGCATATGGTAGCCTGGCTATAGAACAGAAGGAAGGAAGAGATACAAAGTAGTTACAATAATATTAATAAGATAGATCTACACAAAAAAACGGATCTGATAAACAGGAACAAGATAGATCTTTACAGAAAAACGGATCTGATAAACAGGAATAAGATAGATCCACACAGAAAACAGATCTGATAAACAAGAATATGCATAATCTCCAATTCAGATTTATAATCATGTCAAGATCATAATTAAATTTCATATATGAAAATAACCGTACTCCCCTCGTTTGGATTCTAAAAGAAAAAGGGTTGTAGTTGTTCTCTTTTAATCCTATTTAGATTTGAAGAAGAAGGAGCACTTGTTCTAGCTTAGGTTTCAAGAGAGTAGCGATGCCATTGATTTATTTTAATATGAATTAGGGAAGAGTATAGGAGAAATGAAATTGTGTGGAGAGAAAGTGAGGTTTAAAGGTGTTTAAATAGCTTAGGAGCAATGAATCTGGTCAGAACGGGCATATAAATGCAGAAAAACGAATCTGTCCACGGATCTGGAAAAGGGGGGAGGTCGACCCCTAGGTCGACCCCATGGTCGACCTGTTCTACCCATGTTGACCCCCTGGTCGACCTGGGTCCTAGGCGGGAACTTTCCCGCCTAGCCCGGGTATGTGATTTGAATTCCGAAACTTTAAATTTGAATTCGGGCTGGTATTTATTTTAAATTCCTGAAACTTCTAAGTGCCATAACTTCTTCATACGAAGTCCGGTTTATGCAAACTCGGAATCTATCTCAAGCAGAATTCCGAAACGGACGCAATGGCTTAACCCATTTCCATTAATTCTTCCCTTAAAAATTATGTATACTTTGTTTTGTTACTTTATGTTCACAGAAAATACGGGGTGTTACATAATCCGTAAGATACAGAATCAAAAGAAGAATTAATAATGAATTTTCTTTAGATTAGTGACAAATATACCTGGCTAGGTAATGACCCACCTAGCCATGTTGCCAGCCCGATTTTTGTCATTTCCCGGTTGTGAGGCTTGAGGCTACGTTAATATTTTAGAACATTTAGTCACCATTCACTTTGAATGCCACATCGTCAAACCCGTCAATTCACTATTCGATTTCCAAAAATACCACGGGTATAAAAAAGCTAAGAGGAACAAATTCCGCCGCCACCAGTCGTAATACCTTTGAGAGATCAATCGTATGTGATTTATTAGGTATACTATATCAGACACTCGTCTATACAAGTTGTCCTGGGACTGGACAAACAGAAAACACCATTCTGGAACAGAAAGACCCTTGCATTTCACTCCGTCTTTAATTATCTTCAGCATAATCTAATTCACAGTGCTTCTGCCTATACGGAGTGGTTTTCGGATAATAAATCCAACTAGTCTCTCCGTATTGACAACGATGGTCAAACACTTCGATAGTTAGTTATTTAACTATCGAAGTAAAATAGCATCCACTTAAATTTACACTAAGCATCAAACAAATCACTGACCCTTTTATTTATCATTACTTTCCCAATTTTCCATATCTTCCTAGATATTTTCCAAAATCCGTTTAGCCCTTCACATTTCTTGGAAAACAATTCTAGTTATTATAAACTCTTATTCTCCCATATTCCGGATATATAGATATTGTTAATGTTCGAAGAAACATTCTCATCCTTTCACATTTCTTATTTCTAGTATATTAGAAAATATACGTTATTTACATTGGAAAACATTTCCAATTTCCGTTTTAACTAATTAATCTGCAAACATTTGATTTTTAAAACCTTATTCACTTTGAAATGTGAACATGTATTTCTTATAGGAATCTGATTTTGTTTATCAAATAATTCTTTATTTAGATAATAAATACCTAACTTAATGTCGACCTCCTATTTGATTAAAACTCATTTAGCCTTCCCTTAGTTTGGAAATAACAATATATATTATTTTTTCAATATTAAATTAACATTTCTTATATGATCCAGAACAACGTCAAATGACATGTTATATAAACTCAAATGTTTTTATCACATTCCCATATTTTGAAGAATTCCTGTAATAACCCGGAAAATCCGAGCCAGTTTAAAATTTTTATTTTGGCAATTTTAGCGAATTTTTGAATATTTAAAATAGATTATTTTAAATAATATGGAAGAAAATTTATTTTGAATATAATTAGAACGTATATATTATATACGTCGTCGTTAGAATATAAATATTTATATATAATTATAAATAGAATTGAAAATGGCGCGGTAGTTCGATAATTTGATTTCAAACTTCAATTGAATGTACCGGGTGCAAAACAATCCGGATTTTAGTGAAACCAAAAACAATAGGATCTATTTGAGGATATCTTTCCAACGAATCCGAAAAATCAAAATTTCATAGCGGGAATCAAAAGATATGTCCAGTTGAAAATTCAGAATAGTCGCTATGGAATTCAGGCCCTTAAAAATAGACATTTTGCAAACGACCTCGGATTTCGACGAAACCACTTTTGTTGGATCCGTGATGTCAAATTATTGCTAGGTTTCAAATTTCATAATTTTTCGAATCAATATGTGGGCGTGGCAAAGGAAAACGCGTTTGACCAGTTTCAGTTGATTTTAATCGACTGGAAAATGGCCATTTTTCCAATGGTCTCAGAATTCGACGAAACTAGTTTTGTTAGGACCGTATCATCAATACGAAGCTAGAAAATATTTTCTGGAATTTTTCGGGTCAATATGTGACCCTGGTGAATCAAAATGTACATTTAAATTAAATATATAATGATTTATAATTTAATTTGAAGCAAAACTTATCGTAACAGCTGAAATGGGTTACGAAACATATCCCATTGTGTTCGGAATGGGGGTAATTAGCTAGAGGCGACAGTCGTTGGGTTTAAATTAGAATACAGGATCATACTGGAATAATTTTCAAATTAAAGTAATATAAATAATAAAAGGGGTTATGAATTCTTCGGTCAAACCCTGGCCATTCATCAAAGCCGTGGTCAACAACTCAAACCCGCCTCCCCTTTTCAGAACCCACGGCGGAAATTCGTTCCCCTTTCTCTTTGATTTTTCTTCCAATCCAATGAGTGATTTCAGATATTTATTAAACGAAGATCCAAGCCCTCTCCACGAGCTTTCCATCCCTACTTGTTTGATGAATTTTAGCTACGTGATTTGGGAGCTTTTCCAGCTCGAACTGGCGCTGATTCGAAGCGATTTCTGGTCAGAGGAGGTGGTCGAGTTCACCGTTGTTGAAGCTGGAGGTAGCGGCTGCGTAGGAG
Source organism: Allium sativum (assembly GCA_030737875.1). Taxonomy (NCBI): domain Eukaryota; kingdom Viridiplantae; phylum Streptophyta; class Magnoliopsida; order Asparagales; family Amaryllidaceae; genus Allium; species Allium sativum. The sequence goes on along the minus strand of CM060915.1, from coordinate 453,217,744 downwards.
GACGAAGTGGCGGGGTCCGATCTGATCCAGGTGGCTGCTGACGTGCGAAAATCTGAACCCTAGGTTTTCGGCTAAGGGTTGGCTACGGGTTCAAACAGCAGAAAGGTGAAAACTAGCATTGTTTTATTTTCTTGATTATATGAAGAGCATTGTTTTAAATGTAGTTTTTTTAAAATTGAAAAGGCGAAATCTTTAAAATTGAAAAGGAGAAATCTTTAAAATTGAAAAGGCGAAATCTTTAAAATTGAAAAGGCGAAATCTTTAAAATTGAAAAGGCGAAATCTTTAAAATTGAAAAGGCGAGATCTTTATATAGAAAATAGCGAAGTAAAAATGGGATTTTTATATATTGAATAGCGAAGTAAAAATTCGATTTTTATATATTGAATAACGAAGTAAAAATTCGATTTTTATATATGTAGTGGCTACGGGCAACGAAAGTGAAGAAAGGCGAGAACGATGAAGATTTCTATCAAAGAAGAGTCAAGATGAATGGACAGCTATTTGTGAGAATTTCTCACCTTTCAATTTCTTTTTCTAGTTATATATATATACTAGGATGCAGACGGTGCTTAGTAGCACCCGACACAATCGTCCACAGACCATGGACTTGTTTGTTTGATTGCAAATTAGTTAGACTATTTGGTTTGGTTTGAATGGTTTGGTGAAATGAATGGACTTGATTGATGTGTGAATGGCGTGGGCCTTCACTAGACCGGGGATAAGGCTAGGCCTTGTCCCGTTTCTAGTATCGTGCCGTTATGCCGCCGAAATTTTCTAAAATATGTTAGAAAAATAAAAATATCATTTTTATTGTGTTAATGAAATGAATAGAAATTCATGTGTTAAAATAGAATATATTATCGTTAAAAATATAATTTTTAACGTGAAAGTGAATAAATAAAATATTCATTTACAAACCGGACGGTTTGTTTATGTACACTGATTTGACTGACATTGATTGGGTCGATAAATTTTACACATCGCCCAACTGCACAAATAAAATCTGTGTTTGATTGTTTGAAACCCCACACGGGTGTTGGGATGAAATTTGAAGTTCACTCATCCTGATTGATTAAATATGTTGATCGATTGATTGACAGGCTGTTATAAGCGTTAGATATTTATATTTGATGCTTATACAGTGTAGTGCACTTTGGTTGATGGTTGATTGTTTATCAATGCTATTATATACATGCGTTGTATGGAATCCATATAATTAACGTTATATGGTGATTGATTGGGCCTCATTCCAATCGGGACAACAATGAATATTATAAAAGAAAATTCATGTGTTGCATATAAAAATAGTCATGTGTTGACGATGTTCATGTGTTGAAAATATTCGTGTGTTGAGTAAAATATTTTAAATAATAAAAATTACATCTTTATCATATTTAAATTTAGAACTACTTTACGGTGGAGTCTAATTAAAATCAAACGATAGATACCATAGTTTTATAAAATATTTTACATAACAAAAATAGTGATGTGTTGACAGTACTCATGTGTTGAGATTAGTCAGGTGTTGGAAGAAATATAGATTCATGTGTTGAATAGAATAAATATTCATTTGTTGAATAGGATAACGAATTTATTGAAATATATAAAGCCGTGTTGATTAGAGTTGCGCTATTTTGACGTGCACGATATTTATATCGATTTTATTCGTTTTTATAATGAATATAGAAAAGAAGTGATTTCAAAATATAACGATTTGAAAATATTATCATTTATATAGTAATGATATGAAATATTCAATTTTGATTAGAAATTGAATATAGTGTTGAAATGGTTTTGAAAACGAATTTAAAACGATTTATAAAATGCGTTTTAAAGGGAAATCGACGAAATATATATATTATATATATAATGGCCCGAATAGAACGCGCCACGCCGCGGCAGTTCGTGAATTTCGACCATTGACTTCGAATTGACGTTGCGGGAGATCCGACCGTCGGATTCTCCTAAAACCGGAACCGTTGGGTTCGTATCGAAAAGAGCTTTCCAATGAATATTAGAAATTTGAAATCTAACGGTTGGATTTGGAATTATGTCCAAATCAAATTTGAAAAAGGTCGCTGTAAGTGTAGTCCGATGGCCGTTGATGGAAATTGACTATACGAGCCTTGATAAAATTATTAAAAATAATCAACATTCCCAATATGTGAATTGGACTGGAGTTGAATCGAAATTATCTTCGGAATATTTCGATGTTGGATTTCGTGACTGTACAGATATTGTTATGGGAATATGAAAGATATATTTTATATCGTTATTTCCAATACAATATTTGTTGGTTTCAGAATTTGATATTGAATATAAGCCGGTATATTTTCTATTCAGAGCCTTGTATTTAATATCAAATGTGATTTGGGTTTATCGTGGATCATGTTTTAGATGACATTGGTGCTTTAACCCAGTTAAAGGCAAGATATCGATTTTTGAGAAGATTAAAACTTAGTGGAGTTTTAATGAATCTTTAATTAGATTAAAAATGTGAATTGATAATTTAAATTATCAAATCTGAAAGGTGATCGAGAATGGAGTACCACCAGTTTTGCTCCAAAGCGATAGTTAAATCTTTAATTAGATTTGAACGTGAAATGGTAATTAATTTTACCGATAACACCGTGGTGTTAGATGTGGAGTGTTGCCAATTTTCTCCATGGGATATATAGGTTGGGATTGGGAAATAAAATAAATAATTACTTCGGTGTGGTTCGCTAATCCCGACTAGTTTGAAATGATATCCAAAGGAAGATTATAGAATAAATTTAGAAGAATTTATCTTGGATAAAATTAATGGGAACATTTCCCTAAGAATGTGTTTTTGTGAATAAAAGAATATTCTGAATTGGAATGAGGCGTATGCTGTGTTTGTGTAACATTCGTTTTTAATATACGCGGGTTGTTCGGGAAGGCCGGGTTTATACCCATTCTGAATAACCGATTCGACGATATGTCGAAGATGAAGACGGTGGTTAAAGACCGGAAGTCTTCACATCGTTCGGATAATTACTGACGATCCTGATTGGGCTGTACACCCAAGAGGATGGAAATAGTTGGTGGTCGTCCAGACGTACTTGGAGATGGATGGATATGCGAGGAAAGTGCCTCCGGTTTCGTTCAGACCCAGAACGGACTTGTAAATGGATGGTGTGTCTGACATTGTATTCCTTTATATTGTATTTGTTGATCTCTGCTAAATATATATCTGTTTGGCGGCGGAGAATTTATTCTCTTGCTTAACGCCCTTCTCTGAGACATATGAGCTCAGAGGTTATATATTGGTAGAAATCAGTGGTACGATATGGATTGATAGTGTGGCATGCTGAGATGCAGTGATCCAGACTTTTGTTGAAAAGCAAAGTTTGGTGGTTGATGATCAAAGCGCAGCTGATATAGCATGGCTTTGTGTATGGCGTTGATCCGCGAGCCTCACACCCCGGTATGGTGGTAAACTGATGGTTTGATCAGTATGCTTTTTCATGGATGGGCACCTTAGTGGTGTCGTGGATTCTGTCGACCGAGATGAGCCTAGTGCTCAGGGATATATAGAGTAAGCGGTGTTTTCTCTCGCTGGGACGTAAGCCGCGGTGGTACTCTGGTCCCAAATGGGCGGATGCAGACGGTGTTCTCTTGTTGGGACGTAAGCCGTGGTGAATTGCATTACGCGATCGATCTTTCGAATCAGGAGCCACCATGATGGAAATCCAATTTCCAATACGTGTATTCCGGCTTTATTTGTAGAGCCTAGTATGGCGACATAGTGGGATGGGGCACTTATGCCGTCTATGATTGATACTTATGATTTGAAGATATTTTATACAATATGCACTTATAAAAGTATCAAATGATTTGTTTTAAACGTATCAAGCATTCTTGGCTATTATAAGGTAAAAACCCTATCCTCCGGCTTGCGTTGCATTGTGTGATGGGACCTGGGTCTTATAATAGCTTCATTTTTCGAAAAAGCATTGCGTTGTTTATTCTATGCACTAGTATTCTTGGGAGGAAACCCGTTCCGTGTTATATGGCGTGGTCCCTTGAATTACTCTCTTTTAAAGTAAAGTTTTAAATAACTGTTTTAGTTCTCACACCAGTCACATGAGTGACCTGGAGTTTATTGTTTTAACCTAAACTTTGGGTGCCCCTATTTTCCACAAGGGCAGCTAGTAGTTTTGGTTTTGCAGATTTATATTCACAGGGTCCTGGTTTACAGCTGGAACGATGCTCGGAAAGCTCTGTATCCGTGTATCACTTTCAGTTGTGTTTTGTATATTTTTCCGCTGCTATGTAATTTATTGTAATCTCTGATATTTATCGAATGTAATTTATTCATTTATACTCTGTATATTCTTGTATCTGATGGAATTGTTGTAATAACAATGAAATGTTCTTCCGTCTGCGTCCTTTTGTGTGTTGTTCTCAAAGTATTCGTGCTTTCCTTCACGGGGAAGTTACGGGTCCTTACAGTGGTATCAGAGCTTTGGTTTACAGAGCTCGAGAACAAGAAACATTAGCACCATACGAAAGAATTCATCAGATATTGGATTAGTAATATCCAATTAGAATGACTCGTTAGAGATAGGATCAGTAGTATCCTAGAACGAGTGTGAAGAGTATATTTTTCAAATGAAAACAATATTGTTTTGAAAATTTAAATCGTTTTAAACGTATTTGACTATTTATTTATTTTGAATATGGACAATCCAGTATATAAAAGTTTTGCATATACGCGTCATGAACGTATATTCGAAGTTTTAATATATTAGATAGATGTAGAAACACACTCTAGTCGCCCGGACCTGATTCTGATGATTGACGCGTCATCATCAGTAATTATTTTCGTGTGACGAAGGTGTGATATCTATATATTTCCATTAGACTGGTGTGAGAACCAAAACCAATATAGTTAGAACACATTGTTGTGAATTGGCATCAAAAACAAGATTTTCAGTATATATATCAAAATTTATGAATTTGAAACGTTAATCCACTAATTGATTGATGTTTGTGTTGTTTGTTTATTTGTTTGCTAATTTTGAACCATTATGCCTAATTGAACCAAACATTGAACTGTATTGAAAATTGGTCGCATTTGCTTGCATATACATATACTTACATTGAACAGGTCATAGCAAGGAGGCTAGAGCAGAGAATAAAATTTGTTTGCCCGACAAATAGGTACATGTTTACTACATAATTTACTGTTTTGTTTGGGTGATGATGATTTTATGAGCCTATTGGCTAGCCGCTTGGCTTTTTCTTTTTCTTTTTGAGATTAGAAGGACCGGGGAAGCTATTTGAAATTCCCCGATGCTCCCGGTGCAGGGGAGGTTATGGCGAAATTTTTTGAAAAATTTAGGGTGTTAGCCAAATTTTTGAAATTTTGAAAATTCTCAGAAACTGAAAAGTTGGAGAATGCAAGCCCGATCGAACGCAGAGCTGATTAATCAAACCACTTTCGACTTTGTTCCTTTTCGGGGACGAAAAGTTTTAAGTGGGGGAGATTGTAATAACCCGGAAAATCCGAGCCAGTTTAAAATTTTATTTTGGCAATTTTAGCGAATTTTTGAATATTTAAAATAGATTATTTTAAATAATATGGAAGAAAATTTATTTTGAATATAATTAGAACGTATATATTATATACGTCGTCGTTAGAATATAAATATTTATATATAATTATAAATAGAATTGAAAATGGCGCGGTAGTTCGATAATTTGATTTCAAACTTCAATTGAATGTACCGGGTGCAAAACAATCCGGATTTTAGTGAAACCAAAAACAATAGGATCTATTTGAGGATATCTTTCCAACGAATCCGAAAAATCAAAATTTCATAGCGGGAATCAAAAGATATGTCCAGTTGAAAATTCAGAATAGTCGCTATGGAATTCAGGCCCTTAAAAATAGACATTTTGCAAACGACCTCGGATTTCGACGAAACCACTTTTGTTGGATCCGTGATGTCAAATTATTGCTAGGTTTCAAATTTCATAATTTTTCGAATCAATATGTGGGCGTGGCAAAGGAAAACGCGTTTGACCAGTTTCAGTTGATTTTAATCGACTGGAAAATGGCCATTTTTCCAATGGTCTCAGAATTCGATGAAACTAGTTTTGTTAGGACCGTATCGTCAATACGAAGCTAGAAAATATTTTCTGGAATTTTTCGGGTCAATATGTGACCCTGGTGAATCAAAATGTACATTTAAATTAAATATATAATGATTTATAATTTAATTTGAAGCAAAACTTATCGTAACAGCTGAAATGGGTTACGAAACATATCCCATTGTGTTCGGAATGGGGGTAATTAGCTAGAGGCGACAGTCGTTGGGTTTAAATTAGAATACAGGATCATACTGGAATAATTTTCAAATTAAAGTAATATAAATAATAAAAGGGGTTATGAATTCTTCGGTCAAACCCTGGCCATTCATCAAAGCCGTGGTCAACAACTCAAACCCGCCTCCCCTTTTCAGAACCCACGGCGGAAATTCGTTCCCCTTTCTCTTTGATTTTTCTTCCAATCCAATGAGTGATTTCAGATATTTATTAAACGAAGATCCAAGCCCTCTCCACGAGCTTTCCATCCCTACTTGTTTGATGAATTTTAGCTACGTGATTTGGGAGCTTTTCCAGCTCGAACTGGCGCCGATTCGAAGCGATTTCTGGTCAGAGGAGGTGGCCGAGTTCACCGTTGTTGAAGCTGGAGGTAGCGGCTGCGTAGGAGGACGAAGTGGCGGGGTCCGATCCGATCCAGGTGGCTGCTGACGTGCGAAAATCTGAACCCTAGGTTTTCGGCTAAGGGTTAGCTATGGGTTCAAACAGCAGAAAGGTGAAAACTAGCATTGTTTTATTTTCCTGATTATATGAAGAGCATTGTTTTAAATGTAGTTTTTTTAAAATTGAAAAGGCGAAATCTTTAAAATTGAAAAGGCGAAATCTTTAAAATTGAAAAGGCGAAATCTTTAAAATTGAAAAGGCGAAATCTTTAAAATTGAAAAGGCGAAATCTTTAAAATTGAAAAGGCGAGATCTTTATATAGAAAATAGCGAAGTAAAAATGGGATTTTTATATATTGAATAGCGAAGTAAAAATTCGATTTTTATATATTGAATAACGAAGTAAAAATTCGATTTTTAAATATGTAGTGGCTACGGGCAACGAAAGTGAAGAAAGGCGAGAACGATGAAGATTTCTATCAAAGAAGAGTCAAGATGAATGGACAGCTATTTGTGAGAATTTCTCACCTTTCAATTTCTTTTTCTAGTTATATATATATACTAGGATGCAGACGGTGCTTAGTAGCACCCGACACAATCGTCCACAGACCATGGACTTGTTTGTTTGATTGCAAATTAGTTAGACTATTTGGTTTGGTTTGAATGGTTTGGTGAAATGAATGGACTTGATTGATGTGTGAATGGCGTGGGCCTTCACTAGACCGGGGATAAGGCTAGGCCTTGTCCCGTTTCTAGTATCGTGCCGTTATGCCGCCGAAATTTTCTAAAATATGTTAGAAAAATAAAAATATCATTTTTATTGTGTAAATGAAATGAATAGAAATTCATGTGTTAAAATAGAATATATTATCGTTAAAAATATAATTTTTAACGTGAAAGTGAATAAATAAAATATTCATTTACAAACCGGACGGTTTGTTTATGTACACTGATTTGACTGACATTGACTGGGTCGATAAATTTTACACATCGCCCAACTGCACAAATAAAATCTGTGTTTGATTGTTTGAAACCCCACACGGGTGTTGGGATGAAATTTGAAGTTCACTCATCCTGATTGATTAAATATGTTGATCGATTGATTGACAGGCTGTTATAAGCGTTAGATATTTATATTTGATGCTTATACAGTGTAGTGCACTTTGGTTGATGGTTGATTGTTTATCAATGCTATTATATACATGCGTTGTATGGAATCCATATAATTAACGTTATATGGTGATTGATTGGGCCTCATTCCAATCGGGACAACAATGAATATTATAAAAGAAAATTCATGTGTTGCATATAAAAATAGTCATGTGTTGACGATGTTCATGTATTGAAAATATTCGTGTGTTGAGTAAAATATTTTAAATAATAAAAATTACATCTTTATCATATTTAAATTTAGAACTACTTTACGGTGGAGTCTAATTAAAATCAAACGATAGATACCATAGTTTTATAAAATATTTTACATAACAAAAATAGTGATGTGTTGACAGTACTCATGTGTTGAGATTAGTCAGGTGTTGGAAGAAATATAGATTCATGTGTTGAATAGAATAAATATTCATTTGTTGAATAGGATAACGAATTTATTGAAATATATAAAGCCGTGTTGATTAGAGTTGCGCTATTTTGACGTGCACGATATTTATATCGATTTTATTCGTTTTTATAATGAATATAGAAAAGAAGTGATTTCAAAATATAACGATTTGAAAATATTATCATTTATATAGTAATGATATGAAATATTCAATTTTGATTAGAAATTGAATATAGTGTTGAAATGGTTTTGAAAACGAATTTAAAACGATTTATAAAATGCGTTTTAAAGGGAAATCGACGAAATATATATATTATATATATAATGGACCGAATAGAACGCGCCGCGCCGCGGCAGTTCGTGAATTTCGACCATTGACTTCGAATTGACGTTGCGGGAGATCCGACCGTCGGATTCTCCTAAAACCGGAACCGTTGGGTTCGTATCGAAAAGAGCTTTCCAATGAATATTAGAAATTTGAAATCTAACGGTTGGATTTGGAATTATGTCCAAATCAAATTTGAAAAAGGTCGTTGTAAGTGTAGTCCGATGGCCGTTGATGGAAATCGACTGTACGGGCCTTGATAAAATTATTAAAAATAATCAACATTCCCAATATGTGAATTGGACTGGAGTTGAATCGAAATTATCTTCGGAATATTTCGATGTTGGATTTCGTGACTGTACATATATTGTTATGGGAATTTGAAAGATATATTTTATATCGTTATTTCCAATACAATATTTGTTGGTTTCAGAATTTGATATTGAATATAAGCCGGTATATTTTCTATTCAGAGCCTTGTATTTAATATCAAATGTGATTTGGGTTTATCGTGGATCATGTTTTAGATGACATTGGTGCTTTAACCCAGTTAAAGGCAAGATATCGATTTTTGAGAAGATTAAAACTTAGTGGAGTTTTAATGAATCTTTAATTAGATTAAAAATGTGAATTGATAATTTAAATTATCAAATCTGAAAGGTGATCGAGAATGGAGTACCACCAGTTTTTCTCCAAAGCGATAGTTAAATCTTTAATTAGATTTGAACGTGAAATGGTAATTAATTTTACCGATAACACCGTGGTGTTAGATGTGGAGTGTTGCCAGTTTTCTCCATGGGATATATAGGTTGGGATTGGGAAATAAAATAAATAATTACTTCGGTGTGGTTCGCTAATCCCGACTAGTTTGAAATGATATCCAAAGGAAGATTATAGAATAAATTTAGAAGAATTTATCTTGGATAAAATTAATGGGAACATTTCCCTAAGAATGTGTTTTTGTGAATAAAAGAATATTCTGAATTGGAATGAGGCGTATGCTGTGTTTGTGTAACATTCGTTTTTAATATACGCGGGTTGTTCGGGAAGGCCGGGTTTATACCCATTCTGAATAACCGATTCGACGATATGTCGAAGATGAAGACGGTGGTTAAAGACCGGAAGTCTTCACATCGTTCGGATAATTACTGACGATCCTGATTGGGCTGTACACCCAAGAGGATGGAAATAGTTGGTGGTCGTCCAGACGTACTTGGAGATGGATGGATATGCGAGGAAAGTGTCTCCGGTTTCGTTCAGACCCAGAACGGACTTGTAAATGGATGGTGTGTCTGACATTGTATTCCTTTATATTGTATTTGTTGATCTCTGCTAAATATATATCTGTTTGGCGGCGGAGAATTTATTCTCTTGCTTAACGCCCTTCTCTGAGACATATGAGCTCAGAGGTTATATATTGGCAGAAATCAGTGATACGATATGGATTGATAGTGTGGCATGCTGAGATGCAGTGATCCAGACTTTTGTTGAAAAGCAAAGTTTGGTGGTTGATGATCAAAGCGCAGCTGATATAGCATGGCTTTGTGTATGGCGTTGATCCGCGAGCCTCACACCCCGGTATGGTGGTAAACTGATGGTTTGATCAGTATGCTTTTTCGTGGATGGGCACCTTAGTGGTGTCGTGGATTCGGTCGACCGAGATGAGCCTAGTGCTCAGGGATATATAGAGTAAGCGGTGTTTTCTCTCGCTGGGACGTAAGCCGCGGTGGTACTCTGGTCCCAAATGGGCGGATGCAGACGGTGTTCTCTTGTTGGGACGTAAGCCGTGGTGAATTGCATTACGCGATCGATCTTTCGAATCAGGAGCCACCATGATGGAAATCCAATTTCCAATACGTGTATTCCGGCTTTATTTGTAGAGCCTAGTATGGCGACATAGTGGGAATGGGCACTTATGCCGTCTATGATTGATACTTATGATTTGAAGATATTTTATACAATATGCACTTATAAAAGTATCAAATGATTTGTTTTAAACGTATCAAGCATTCTTGGCTATTATAAGGTAAAAACCCTATCCTCCGGCTTGCGTTGCATTGTGTGATGGGACCTGGGTCTTATAATAGCTTCATTTTTCGAAAAAGCATTGCGTTGTTTATTCTATGCACTAGTATTCTTGGGAGGAAACCCGTTCCGTGTTATACGGCGTGGTCCCTTGAATTACTCTCTTTTAAAGTAAAGTTTTAAATAACTGTTTTAGTTCTCACACCAGTCACATGACTGACCTGGAGTTTATTGTTTTAACCTAAACTCTGGGTGCCCCTATTTTCCACACGGGCAGCTAGTAGTTTTGGTTTTGCAGATTTATATTCACAGGGTCCTGGTTTACAGCTGGAACGATGCTCGGAAAGCTCTGTATCCGTGTATCACTTTCAGTTGTGTTTTGTATATTTTTCCGCTGCTATGTAATTTATTGTAATCTCTGATATTTATCGAATGTAATTTATTCATTTATACTCTGTATATTCTTGTATCTGATGGAATTGTTGTAATAACAATGAAATGTTCTTCCGTCTGCGTCCTTTTGTGTGTTGTTCTCAAAGTATTCGTGCTTTCCTTCACGGGGAAGTTACGGGTCCTTACAATTCCCTTCAGTACGGGTAATATATATCAGATCTCAATTATTTACTTCTACTTCCAGCTTCATATAATTCATTTACACTTCTTTGGGGAGAACATAATAATTTTCTTATCATTTGGTATAAGTGAATTTCAAACCTTTCTAGGGAATAGTGTCATATATAATAATCACGCTTAAGTTGGTAAACAACCTTAATTTATTGTTATAATTCAAAAACTTGCTGTAACGACCCGAGGATTTTCGACTCCGAAAATCGACACAAAACCCAGCGTCGACTATTCAGACATCGAAAATACCAGATCATTAATAGAAAGAAGTTAGAGGGTGAGAAAGATAAGATAGAACTAACAGAATAGAAGAAGAAGAAGGACAAGAACACAACTGAGCATAATCAGAGTAAACACGAATCTCACAGCGGAACGAATAAAATATATTATATAACATAACTTTGAAATACAAATCTGTTTTGTGTATACATACCCCATCAGAATACAACATAACATTTGATGCAGCGGAAATAACTCTAAATAATCAATAGTGGAAACTTCGTCTTCAAGCTCCTCCAAGTGTATCTGTAAAGCCTGAAACACTTGACTGCCCGTACAAATTTGGGCACCCAAGAGTTTAGGGGAAAACAAACAAAATAAACTCTGGGTCAGTCATGGGACTGGTGTGAGTAAATTCCAACCATATGGTTTAACTTTGAAAATCCTTTTTGAAACAAAAGGATAATAGTAAGACCAGCCCGCACATAAACACGGACAGTTTTTACCTTACTATAACCCAAAATATTTTGATATCAAAATCCAGTGATATTATAATAATGTCTAATCAAGTAAATAACCAAATAGCAGAACGCTTGCATCTCACGCTCTACATATATAATATAAAATCAAAAACCGCAGGGCGCTTATTGGAGATTGGATTCCAACTATGACAAGGTATGGGACCACCTGCCGATGATGTATCTCTAGAGGCGAATACACCTGGGTTCAACAAGAACGTCTTGCAACCCGGCCCACACATGACCGACCACTCATTTCGCTTGAGTGTATCGAATGTATATCACCAACGGTTGGACTCAAACCACCGTTCCCGAATGGGCAGAATCGATAGATTTAGAAACAAAAGGAATTTCTCTAGATAGGTGATTATACACCCTAATGGGAGCGACCCACATAGCCATGCTGCCTGCCCGATTTTTGTCATTTCCTGGTTGTGAAGCTAGAGGCTACGCCTACCTTTTAGAACATCTGGCCACCATTCACTTTGAATGTCACATTGTCAAACCCGTCAAATCACTAGTTGATTTTCCCAAGAATATTACGGGTATAAAAGCTAAGAGAAACGAATTCCTCTGCCACCAGACGTAATACCTTGAAAAGATCGCCTTATGTGACCGTTAGGAATACTCTGTCAGACATTCGTCCATACAAGTTGTCCTGGGACTGGACAAACAGAAAACACCATTCTGGAACCTGACGACCCTTGCATTTCACTCCGTCTTCAATTTTCTTCAGCATAATCGAATTCGCAACGCTTATGTCTATACGGAGTGGTTTTCGGATAATATATCCAACCGGTCTCTCCGTATCGACAACGAGGGTTCAAGACACTTCGATAGTCGGTTATTTAACTATCGAAGTAAAAACAAACATCCATTCCAATGTATAACTAACCATCATACAATCACGCTTAATTTTGGTCAACAGCGCTAATTTATCGTTATAGTTCAAAAACTGGTCATACGCTGTAATACTCCCCTTTATAACTAATCTCGACACAATAGTCACGCTTAAGCCTAGTCAACAGCGTTATTTTATCGCTATAGTAGTACGCTACTATATTCCACTTTATATTTAATCTCAACACCTCTTTCCGTTACAAAAATCTTGATATCCTTTTCCGTTACAAAAATCTTGGCATTTATTTCTGTTACAAAAATCTTGGCATTTATTTCTGTTACAAAAATCTTGGCATTTTTTTAAATATGATTTTATGATGTCATATCCTTATTTGAAAACTCGGTTTAAAATTATTTACATTGGTCATTAACTCTTCACTCCATCTTCCTTAAACATTTCTCTTAAACTTCTCTTATCTAAACTCGATCACGTTCTTTGTCTTTTTGGCAATTTACTTCTTATTCGTATTATTATACCCAATTCAATAAAACATCTCAATACAAATTTAATACCAGTTTATAATAGAATTTCTATTATAATCTAAACTTCGCTTAAATTATAAAAATATAATTTTTATAATTAACTTTGTTGATTTGTCTGACGGTCAACCAACTTCTTAACAAAATGGGTTTATGGTTGACTGTCGCTGATATCTTTTATTTACCAAATCATCATAACGTTGAATGTCCATTCAATACGGTTCAAACAGTGCACAAACAATACAATTAAATATTTAGGAATCCGGTTGAGTTCCTCCAACCGGTTTCCGCATCCACATATGTTAGTCAATTCAGTATCCAACCAATGGTGTGTACATATGCAATGATATATAATATTCAACCAATTTAACCATAATCTGTCTAAACAACCATCACACAGCATTCAACCATTATTTAAAATATAATTAAAATATTTTAAATAAAACAGAGTTAGTGAATTTACTCACCTTGGCGCGTTAACCGTTAAATAACGGTTTGCGTCCGTCGATTAAATCAGGCGTTCAGTTCTGCCATAAACCCAACGTGCTTCAAATTGCTCCAAACTGACTTTATAGCGTTTCCAGCTTCGTGTGATTCAAGAGTGACAGACCGTTTGTCAATCAATTTTCTTCGTCCATGTCCTTCTGCATTCGCATAAAATTCTCCTTTTGGATTTCTGTTCGAAACCATGAACTAAACTGCACTTCTCCTTTCTATTACCGGTAACAACTTCTTTCCTCTCTACATAAAATTTTCCTTTACTTTTTAAATTATCTTTAACCTTTGGGCTTCACAGTCCAACGTCGGCCCATGCTCTCCTACAGGGATTCGTCTTCTACAAAGAAATGTAAACCCGCTGCAGTATATTTGCAACCACCTTATACTTTGTTTTTTCCAACGTTGGTCACTATTCTCCTCTTGAATACGTACTGGCTCCCATTACCACTCCATGAACCAGACAGTCCATCACCCCGACGTCAACTCCAGCACCCACGCCCGATCGGGACTTCGCCCCTCCGAACCTCTCATGCTGCTATAGGTGCGACAACAGTTCCTACGCAGTTCTTCGGTTGTCCACGTCCATTCATTGAAACCATCCGCTCCATCAAAGGGAACAAACGCATGTCAACATGTCTGTCTCCCCATTCACATGTCCACACGCATTTCCTCATCATGAATACCCCGCACCATGTATACAAACCCAACTCTCATTTACATGCTATCCTCGGCCACATGCATGCACCACCTTTCCATCAATATACCCACTCCAGCATGGTCAAATACACCACCACTTCATAAATAAAACATACCAACACCGAATACCCACCTGCACAGCTCCATCCGCGGCTCTCGAAACAGTATAAGTAGGAAGAGAATGTTTCAATGATCTATAAATATAAGTGTTGTATTTTATAGTGGAGGAACGATTAGTTTTACACTTCATTTTGTTTGAGGATGCCATTACCATGTCAACCCCCTGAAGCTAGAAGAAAAAGAACGAATGGTATATATATTGCACAACTTCCTTGATGCCTAAGGAGTAGAGGAGGTAGGAGGTACCTCTCTAAAACGTTTAGGCTTGCGGCCTTGTTGAAACTTAAGCATAAAGCTTTAAGGGACATAGCATTGGATTTCGTGAGCATAGGACCATCTAGTGTTTGAGGCTGTGATTTTAGATTACATACAGTTCGACAGTTATTAGGGTGCAGTATTATTTATTTTGTATAGATTTGCTTTTACAATAGGCATGCGCATAGTTCTAGGATAGCTGGAAGAAAACGTGGCTTTTGATTTGAAAATTCATGGTAGTTTTTCTTTGTTAGTTTTTCCTTGTTATGAAGCATAATAGGCCGACAAAGGAGGCTAGAGTAGCTGCTATTGAAAACAATCTTTTGCGTGATTTACATGCCTTAGTTGTCAACCAGCTTTGACATCCTGACATGGATTTTTGAGCGAGAAAAGCAAATAAAGAAGAAGCTGCTTGTGGTACATATAATATATAAGAGGGGATGACAAGCACCAAGTCTTTCCATAGCTGTTAGATTTAAGGCAGCTATGATGTGAAACAACACTGCTACATCACCGTTGTTGCGCGGTATAGAGCTGTACCCTTTCTTATTTTATGGTTACGAGTTCCATGCAATTCCACGTCTTAAGGACATTGCTATGACCATATGTTTGCTCGTCACGTGCCTTTGTCGGGCAGAAAGATAGAATAGTATGTCTACTTTAGAGTCTGATTTTATATACATAATATATAAAGTTTAACGCACCCCGTCACATAAAACTCTGCTCATTTACAGACCGCTACGGACAGAAATAACAATACAGTCGTGTCCAGCGAGGCGTCACGATCCCAAAAATATAATAATATCGGTAGGTTAACTCATATTTTGAAACCCCAAAATATTGATGTAGGGTGCAAAATACTCCAAATAAAAAGTTGCGTATTTAATTAATTAAAAATTACAGTAAAATTCTAAAAATTAAATTATCACTACGTCTCAAAAGAACCTTGTCTAAATTCGAAACCGATAAGAAGTTATTTCAAATAAACCGTTATGGTCGATATACGATTTCATAGCGACTTTTCTGAATATTTGATTTTGACATATCTCGCAATGAATATGACGAAATCTCCATTTTCCACTTTCGTTGGAAAGATACAGTTCAACAGATTTGACCGTTTCTTGTTTCGCAGAAATCCGACTTATAATGAATTCTGTACAATCAGTTGAATTTCAGAACGTTAAATTACGAACTGCAGCGTCGTTATGAGCTCGATTATATTGAATCTATATTTTTATACGTTCAACTTCATTTTAATTAATATTCAAATCTACTTATGTTAAGAATTCAATATTTAAACTGATTTAAATATTCAAATATAAATCGATAAAACTGCGGGACATTACACTTGCAGTATGTTGCAATATCCCCTTTATAACTAATCTTGACATCTCTTTCCGTTACAAACTGATATCATTCCTCGATAATAGTGAAGTCGTTCAAATTGGGATAATTTATTTGCCTCTTAGACCTTGATCGACAACATTCATATCTTAGAATAGATATAAGTCTTTAACTCTAACCCCTTATACTTTATAATCCGTCAAATCATATTTCTTGCTTTATTTTAAATATGGTTTTATGACGGCATATCCTTTGTTGGAAAACTCAGTTGTTTACAACTATTTATTTAAATGTTAACTCTTTGTTGCGTCTTCGTTATACAATTATATTTATAACTTCTTTTACCAAAATCCATTTACGTTCTGTCTCTTGAAATTTTACTTTTATTTGAGTCATTTTACTTGATGCAAGTAACTTCTCATTACCAATTCAATGACATCTTATATGAGGTCCATTTAAGAACAATTATTTAATTAAAAATAATTAAATAATAATTTACTTCATCATTGCTGAAGTAAACAGTTTACTTCATCATTAATCTAAAGTAGATTGGTTGCTTACTTTAAATAACTAATTATATTAGTTCAATAATTATTTAATACCTCATTAATTAAAAGGGGAATTAATAAGTAATCTTATTAAATTTTGATCAGTTTACCGCTAAGTTGTCTTCATTAGATTAATTGAAGACAATTAAACTAATAATCATTTTCCAAATATACAGTTGGTTTAATCAATTTCATTCCATCAGTAAATTCATTTACTGATTTTAATTACTTCTTAACAATAGATTAATATAATTAATCTAATAATGTTTCTTAACCGTTTGCCTTAAATAATTTTCCAAATTATATAATTGTACGATAATTACAGCTTCATATCTTATTTAAATATCAAATAGTCGTTTATAAACGAACTATAAAATCCCAGTTTAGAATAGAACCTCTATTATATAATTTTTATAACTAACTTCGTTGATTTGCCTGACGGCCAATCAATTTCTTAACCAAACGATGGATTTATGGTCAGTTGCTGCCACTTTATTAATCAATGTCGTCTATCGATTTAATGAATATCCATATAGGGTTTAAATGCCATTTGGGTTCAAACAGTGTATATATAAACAATATAAAAAACAGTACATATAAATATTGAGGAACCCGGTTGGATTCCTCCAACCGGTTTCCTGCATCCACAGATGTTAGTCCACACAATTGTTGTAATGAGCCGCATTGGCAGAGGTATTAAAATCAATTTATTTAATTATTTAAAAGGTGATCAAGAAAATTTAATGGTTGTGGAATTTAATAATGATGAATATTTAATTAAAATAATATATTTAATTCTGAAATAATCAGAATTGGCTGAAATGACGATATGGTGTGAACTGGATGTGATATTTAATTCAGCTTGGAATTGAATTTGAATAATGAATATATTATTTGAACGACAGTTTGAAGGTATAATTTTATTATAATTAAATATCGAGCTTGAAATGGCGCTGCAGTTCGTAAATTGGTGATTCGAACTTCAACTGAATGTACAGGATTCGTTTTACGCCAGATTTCTGTGAAACAAGAAACGTGTGGAGTTGGTGGAGTATATCTTTCTGATGGAAGAGAAAAATCGGTATTTCGTCGTGTAGATTTTGATTCACGTCCAAATCAAATTTTAGAAAAGTCGCTGTGGAATTCCTTTATAATTTATAAAGGAATTATTTATATTTTTAAAAGGAAATTCATTTTAAATCGAATATCGATTTAATCAGATTTGAAATATCGAGTTAGAAATACATATAGGATTTTTTCTGAGCTGTATGGTATTCCTGTGTGAATATAGAAGATAATATTTAATTATAAATATTTAATTCAATTATATTTAAATATATTTATATATTTAAATAGGTTATTTAGAGCGTTAAAAATGGCCACTTTTGCAAACGAAGTCGGAAATCGAGGAAACTAATTTTGTTGGATCCGCAATGTCAAATAGTTGTTAGATTTCCAGTTTCGTGATTTTTAGAGTCACTATGTGGCTGTACGGATTTTAGAGTGAAAAATAGTCAGTATTTTGACGGTTAAAAATATGGTGTGTGAGCAAACGGGGTCGGAATTCGATGAAACCAGTTTCGTTGGGACCGTAATGTCGAACTCTAGTTACACGTCCAGTTTCGTGATTTTTGGGTATGTTATGCAATGGTACGGATTTTTAAACTGAAAATATAAGCAACGATGAATAAAATAATAATAAAATAAAATATCTAAACCAAAATTTGTGAACAACTAAGCTGCCACATCCTTCCTTGTTCAGCCACACAATTTTTTTCACCGTTATATAAGTTTTTTGAGTCGCCACAAATGTTTCATTCTCCAGTAAAAATTTCGATCTCTCAAAAATCAAAAGAAAACCAAAGGAAGATTTATAAATCAAGTTATATATATTTATGGAATCATATGGTGATTATCGACAGTCTGATGCTCTCGTTCATGGGTGCGAATCATGTTTCAAAAACCGGACTGTGTACTGCGAAAGGGAAACGAAACATAGGGTTGGATCTTGGGTGTAAATGGTGCAACGATTCACGAAACGGAGTTTGGTTTTGGATTCAACGAGTGGATGAGCATCTTGTGGTATATTTTGTGTGGAGATCGATATGGTTTGCTGTCGCCAGTCCCACGGTGGGCCTGATGTCGCGTTCTGATATGGGGGACCGAGCCTGACCTGAAGGAGATAGGGAGGAGCGGGGTTTGAAGAGGAGTTGATTGTGATTTTTGTTGGATTTGTAAGTGCGTAGAGAAGGAGAATTTGGAGGATAGGATTTGGCAGTGTACAGGAGGAGGAGTGCGGTTTTGAGCAATCGGGGAAGAAAGGGGAAATATCTTTAGCGGGGTTCGGTATGAACAGAAATGGGCCGGGATAAGGTTAAAGCCCAATGATCATTTATAATTCAAGTTTTAATTTGTTTGAATTAGTTCAATCTTGTAAATCGAATATCTTGGTCATACAATATCAGATTGACGAACCGTAAGTTGCGTTGGGATCGTATGGATAGGAGAAACACAATGAGACTGACCGGGAGTGAATCCGAGCTGGTTACAATTTATGGCGAAATAAATTGTTTGACTAAATCAAACAACAGTTTATCGTTCTTTAACGATGAACTGCACATGTGAGTAAAATCTCACTAACTCTGAACAGTTTATAATTTCGTGTTGTATTTTTAGAACTGTTAGAAATTGTCTGATTAACTGTGTGTTGACTGTTTGATTGAACTGCTAGTCAGTTAGTTGAATTTCTATATTGTTTCTGTTTAACAGAATATATCATATGGAACTGAAAGTGATGTTATCTATATTGTTTAACATCTGTGATGCAGGGAAACAGGTTGGGGGAATCCAACTGGATTCCTCGACATTTATTTTTCTGTGATTCATATATTGTGATATATGACGTGATATATAATCTGTTGTTGATTGTTTGTGTTTGGACGATATTTATCGTTGTTATATGGTATGTTAAATACCATAAGAAATACTGGATATGGGAAAGGGGATTTTCAAAGTGTATTTAGAAAATGAATTATTTATATAAAATCGATAAATTTTATATAGAAAAGGAAAAGGGTTTTTATAAAAGAAAATAATTATAAAATCGAGGGATAAGTTATAATAAAGGAAATATTTATTTGTTAGAATAAATAGAATAGAATTAAAGAAATTATTTATTCGTTAAATAGAATTGAAGAAATATTTATAAGTTTGAGTATTTATAAATAAGAAATATATTTGTAAACCAAAGATATAGGAGATATATTTGTAAACCAAATATATAGAAAATATATTTGTAAACCAAAAATAAAGGAACATATTTGTAAAAAAAACCAAGTGTAAAGGGAAATATATTTGTACAACAAATATAAAGGAAATTATTTGTCAAATAAATAGAAAGAGAAATATTTGTAAACCATTTACAAATAGAATAGAGGCAAAAAAGAAAATATTTGTAGAACATTTACGAATAGGATTTAAAAGGAGATATTTGTAAAACAGTTACAATTAGATTAAATGGGATTATTTATTTATTTAGGGAATAAATAGAAAAGGAAAAAGGAATATTTATTTGTTAATAAATAGATTAAGTTAAAAGGAAATATTTATTTATTAAGTAAATAGAATTGAGAAGGGAATAGTTATTTGTTAAGTAAACAAATAGAAAGGGTTAAATAAAAGGACTTAATTCAAATGAGTTAATCAAATATTAGTTACTCGATTAGAGTTACTCGAAGAGAGTAAATGAGTTTGAGTTGACCAGTAGGGTAAATCAATTAGGGTTATCCAGTTAGAGTTAAATCGATAGGGTTAAATAAATAGAGATAAAGGGGAGTTATTCGAATATAGTTTAATCAAATAGAGTTAAAAAATATAGAGTTAAACAAGATTAGAAACTGACTAGAGATTAGTTAAGTTGAATAATTTTCTGAGTATCGACCTGATGTTGGTTTCGGCCTTCGGGGTTTATACTTAGAGAATTGTTCTCCTACTAGTTTATAGTCAAGGACTGATAGTTGTGAAATGATAGTGATATGTAAATAAGCCATGGAAATGTTTTCCAATGTTAATGACGTATATTTTCTAAACATAGAAAAAATGGAAATGTGAATATATATATATATGATTGATTGATAGAATTTCCATTTGGAAATGATATCGTTGTTTGCACACCTATTTTTCTTTAATGGTTAAATCACAGACTATCGAAGTTTTGACCATTTTCACGTTGTTAATATGGAGAGACCGGTTGGATTATTATCCAAAGAACCACTCTGTATTGGCATAAGCGTTGTTAATCATATATGCCGAAGATAATTGAAGGCGGAGTAAAGTGCAAGGGCTGTTGTATAAATCTTAGATAACAGTGCCTAAGATGGATATACTGAATAGTACCTTCGGTTCATCCTGTTCCTGGATGACTTGTATGGACGGATGTCTGACAGAGTATTTCCAGACGATCACGTACATTGATTTCTCCAACCGTACCAAGAGTGGAAGCGGAGAAGGAAACTTCTTTTAGCTAACACATAATGTATGGTTGAGGATGTCAATCGGTGATTTGATGGATTTGACGATGTGGCATTCAAAGTGAATCTGGTGTGATGATAAAGCGTAGCTTCTAGCCTCACATATGGTAAATGACAGAAATCGGACAGGCAGCATGGCTAAGTCGGTCGCACCGAAGTAGGGTGTATAATCACCTGATCTAGAGTTTCATTTACTTCTAAAAATCTATTGTTGATGCTATCCCATTCGGGAAACGGTTGCTGATCCCAACCGTTGGTGATATACATTCGATACACTCAAGCGAAATGAATGGTCGGTCATGTGTGGCGGGGTTGCAAGATGTTCTTGTTGAATCCAGTGTATTCCTTTCTAGAGGTACACTAGCGAAAGGTGGTTCCATACCTTTTCATAGTTGGAAATCCATTACCCAATACTTGCTTGCGGTTTGATTGTATACTGTATATGTAGAACGTGAGATGAAAGCGTTTCTGCTAGATGATTATTATACTGTGGTTGATAGACATTATTATAATATCAAAAGGTTTTTTGATATAAAGATAATTTGGATTCTCATAAGGGAAAAACCCGTTCCGTTATACGGCGTGGTCTTATGAGATATCATTTACTTGTTCAAACTGTTTTATACTATTTTACTCACACCAGTCCCATGACTGACCCGGTGTTTATTTGTTTGTTTCCCTAAACTCCTGGGTTCCTAAATTTGTACGGGCAGTTAAGTAGTCGGGATTTACAGATATACTTGAAGAGCTTGGAGAAGGAGGCTTCAGGATTATATAGCTATAGTTATTTCCGTTGTGTTGTAAGTGTTGTACTTTGATAATGATGTATATTCAAGTACAGATGTATATTTCAAGTTATGTTATATATATTGTATGTTATTCGTTCCGCTGTGAGGTTCGTGTTACTCTGATGTTGTGTTGTTCTTCTTCTTCTATTCTAAGTTTCTATCTTATCTTTCCTCACCCTCTAATTTCTTTCACTAATGACCGGTATTTTTCGATGTTTGGTTAGTCATCATTGAGTTTATGGCGATAACCAAAGACCTCAAAAACCCGGGTCATTACAGTTGGTATCAGGGCATAAGTTAAGTTATTACCTTGGCTCTGTGGCGTGACTCGGTAGAGATAGGGTTAGTAATACCCTAGACTGAGTTTGAGTGTATATATACGAGTGAACGTATTTGTATATGATATAAAAATAATTTTATATTGTGAAGATTTATTGGTTGAGTAGTTTATAAGCCCTGGTCGATCAGTTTGATCCACTGTATCGGTAGGAGTTTATAAACACTCAAATACGATGGGTCGGCACAATATGTTTTGAAAAGAGGGTAAATGAAAATAATTTTACCCAAAGTATATTTTGATATATATATATTGGATGTATTGTTGTTATTATAATCGAGTAAGATTATAAAGTGAAATGGTTATGTAAATAACCAATCAGAATTCATATAAGTGAAATTCGTGAAATCAGATGAGTTGAATCTGAAATTTTAAACCAGAAATTGAGTTAAAACTCTGGAGAATTGGATAAGTGTTTGTAAATGGATTTGGATTAAAAATAAGGAAATTGAAGATCCTAGGAGATTTTAAATTGTTTTACAAGGAGTGTGAATTTTATTTTGAAATGAATTTCAAAGTGGAAATGTTTAAAAATGGTTTTATAGTACTGAACTCACTTCGATCGCTGGAAAATAGATTCTGATGATGACAGCTGCATCATCAGTATTCATTTTCGAGTTGTAAGTGACGAATTTCTACCAGAAATACTGTTTTGAATTTGTTTTGGGAAAGACAAGTTGTGTTGAATTTCAAAATGGGATTTATAATAAAGAATGAATAAAGAAAGTTTGAAATAGAAATTGAATATAGAAATTCAAAGGGAGTTTGAATACATGAAATTCAATGGAAGTGATATAGAATTTGAATATAGAAATTCAAATGGAATTTGAATATAGAAATTCAAATGGAATTCAAATATAGAATTTGAATATAGAAAATATAAAGGAATTCAAATATAGGATTTGAATATATAGAATTTGAATATAGAATTCAAATGGAATATAAACTATAGAATTTGAATATATAGAATTTGAATAGAATTTGATATATAGATTTGAGTAATAGAAGTGATATAAAATTTGAATAGAAATTGAATAGAATTAACTAAGTCGAAGAGGAATTAGTTAATTGAGTTTTGAATTTGAAGTTGAACTTTGAAAGGTGAATTGGATTTGTAAATTGATATTCGAAATCGAATATAGAACTTAAATTTGGATTCAAATTAGTTAATAAGCAAGTTAAAATATATTTGAACATATCATGTTCAAATATAAAAGTGAAATAGACAAAATCGTTAATTAACAAATTTATTAACGAATTGAGTTAAAACGATCAGGTATAGTTAAAATAGATTGGGCAGGTATAAATATACATGAGATAGGTATGGATAAGGTATGAAGGTATACAAATAGAATGCTCGACGAAAAGGTATGTATTTAATTCATATATGAGTTTGGGATTTATGAACCGAATTGGCAAGCCGTTTGGCTATTTGATTTTCTTTTGGGATGGAGATGGCCCAGAGAAGCGAGTTGGAGTTTGATGTATTGACCAGTACAAAGGAGGTGCTGGCGATTTTTTTTTTGAAAAGTTAAGGCGTTAGAAAATTTTCAGGATTTTTGAAAATTTTCGTTGATAAGAATTAATTAATAATTTAATTGAAATTAAATTGGTTCAGTTGAAACTGAAGTTAATAAGTGAACAAATATGTTATAACCAGTCGATAGGGTCGTCCTCTACCTTTTAGCGATTTCGAGGACGAAATTATTTTAAGTGGGAAAGATTGTAATGACCCGCATTGGCAAAGGTATTATAATTAATTTATTTAATTATTTAAAAGGTGATCAAGAGAATTTAATGGTTGTGGAATTTAATAATGATGAATATTTAACTAAAATAATAAATTAAATAATATATTTAATTCTGAAATAATCAGAATTGGCTGAAATGACGATATGGTGTGAACCGGATCATCTGTGATATTTAATTCAGCTTGGAATTGAGTTTGAATAACGAATATATTATTTGAATGATAGTTTGAACGTATAATTTTATTATAATTAAAAATCGAGCTTGAAATGGTGCTGAAGTTCGTAAATTGGCGATTCGAACTTCAACTGAGTGTACAGGATTCGTTTTAAGTCTGATTTTTGTGAAACAAGAAACGTGTGGAGCTGGTGGAGTATATCTTTCTGATGGAAGAGAAAAATCGGGATTTCGTCATGTAGATTTTGATTCACGTCCAAATCAAATTTTAGAAAAGTCGCTGTGGAATTCCTTTATAATTTATAAAGGAATTATTTATATTTTTAAAACGAAATTCATTTTAAATCGAATATTGATTTAATCAGATTTGAAATATCGAGTTAGAAATACATATAGGATTTTTTTCTAAGCTGTATGGTATTCCTGTGTGAATATAGACGATAATATTTAATTATAAATATTTAATTCGATTATATTTAAATATATTTATATATTTAAATAGGTTATTTAGAGCGTTAAAAATGGCCACTTTTGCAAACGAAGTCGGAATTCGACGAAACTAATTTTGTTGGATCCGCAATGTCAAATAGTTTTTAGATTTCCAGTTTCGTGATTTTTAGAGTCACTGTGTAGCCGTACGGATTTTAGAGTGAAAAACTGTCAGTATTTAGACGGTTAAAAATACGCAGTGTGAGCAAACAGAGTCGCAATTCGACGAAACCAGTTTCGTTGGGACCGTAATGTCGAACTTTAGTTACACGTCCAGTTTCGTGATTTTTGGGTATGTTATGCAATGGTATGGATTTTTAAACTGAAAATATAAGCAATGATGAATAAAACAATAATAAAATAAAATATCTAAACCAAAATTTGTGAACAACTAAGCTGCCACATCATTCCTTGTTCAGCCACACAAATTTTTTCACGGTTATATATGTTTTTAGAGCCGCCACAAATGTTTTCATTCTCTAGTAAACATTTCGATCTCTCAAAAATCAAAAGAAAATCAAAGGAAGATTTATAAATCATGTTATATATATTTATGGAATCATATGGTGATTCTCGACAGTTTGATGCTCTCGTTCATGGATGCGAATCATGTTTCAAAAACCGGACTGTGTACTGCGAAAGGGAAACGAAACATAGGGTTGGATCTTCGGTGTAAATGGTGCAACGATTCACGAAACGGAGTTTGGTTTTAGATTCAGCGAGTGGATGAGCATCTTGTGGTATATTTTGTGTGGAGATCGACATGGTTTGCTGTCGCAAGTTCCACGGTGGGCCTGATGTCGCGTTCTGATATGGTGGACCGAGCCTGACCTGAAGGAGATAGGGAGGAGCAGGTTTTAAGGGGAGTTGATTGTGATTTTTGTTGGATTTCTAAGTGTGTAGAGAAGGAGAATTTGGAGGATAGGATTTGGCAGTGTACAGGAGGAGGAGTGCGGTTTTGAGCAACCGGGGAAGAAAGGGGAAATATCTTTAGCGGGATTGGGTCCGAACGGAAATGGGCCGGGATAAGGTTAAAGCCCAATGATCATTTATAATTCAAGTCTTAATTTATTTAAATTAGTTCAATCTTGTAAATCGAATATCTTAGTCAAACAATATCAGATTGACGAACCGTAAGTTGCGTTGGGATCGTATCGGCGGGAGCAACACAATGAGGCTGACCGGGAGTAAATCCGAGCTCGTTACAATTTATAGTGAAAAAAATTGTCTGACTAAATCAAACAACAGTTTATCGTTTTTTAACGATGAACTGCAAATGTGAGTAAAATCTCACTAACTCTGAACAGTTTATAATTTCATGTTGTATTTTTAGAACTGTTAGAAATTGTCTGATTAACTGTGTGTTGACTGTTTGATTGAACTGCTAGTCAGTTAGTTGAATTTCTATATTGTTTCTGTTTAACAGAATATATCATATGGAACTGAAAGTGATGTTATCTATATTGTTTAACATCTGTGATGCAGGGAAACAGGTTGGATTCCTCGACATTTATCTTATTGTAATTCATATATTGTGGTATATGACGTAATATATAATCTATTGTTGATTGTGTGTGTTTGGATGATATTTATCGTTCTTATATGGTATGTTAAATACCATAAGAAATACTGGATGTGGGAAAGGAGATTTTCAAAGTGTATTTTGAAAATGAATTATTTATATAAAATCGATGGATTTTATATAGAAAAGGAAAAAGGTTTTTATAAAAGAAAATAATTATAAAATCGAGGGATAAGTTATAATAAAGGAAATAATTATTTGTTAGAATAAATAGAATAGAATAAAAGAAATTATTTATTCGTTAAATAGAATTGAAGAAATATTTATAAGTTTGAGTATATAAAAATAGGAAATATATTTGTAAACCAAAGATATAGGAGATATATTTGTAAACCAAATATATAGGAAATATATTTGTAAACCAAATATAAAGGAAGATATTTGTAAAAAAACCAAGTGTAAAGGGAAATATATTTGTACAACAAATATAAAGGAAATTATTTGTCAAACAAATACAAAGAGAAATATTTGTAAACCATTTACAAATAGAGTAGAGGTAAAAAGAAAATATTTGTAAAACATTTACAAATAGGATTTAAAAGGAGATATTTGTAAAACAGTTACAATTAGATTAAATGGGATTATTTATTTATTTAGGGAATAAATAGAAAAGGAAAAAGGAATATTTATTTGTTAATAAATAGATAAAGTTAAAAGGAAATATTTATTTATTAAGTAAATAGAATTGATAAGGGAATAGTTATTTGTTAAGTAAACAAAAAGAAAGGGTTAAATAAAAGGGGTTAATTCAAATGAGTTAATCAAATATTAGTTACTCGATTAGAGTTAATCGAAGAGAGTAAATGAGTTAGAGTTGACCAGTAGGGTAAATCAATTAGGGTTATCCAGTTAGAGTTAAATCGATAGGGTTAAATAAGTAGAGTTAAAGGGGAGTTATTCGAATATAGTTTAATCAAATAGAGTTAAAAAATATAGAGTTAAACAAGATTAGAAACTGACTACAGATTAGTTAAGTTGAATAATTTTCTGAGTATCGACCTGATGTTGGTTTCGGCCTTCGGGGTTTATACTTAGAGAATTGTTCTCCTACTAGTTTACAGTCAAGGATTGATAGTTGTGAAATGATAGTGATATGTAAATAAGCTATGGAAATGTTTTCCAATGTTAATGACGTATATTTTCTAAACATAGAAAATAAGGAAATGTGAATATATATATATATATATATAGATATATATATATATATAGATATATATATATGATTGATGATTGATTGATAGAATTTCCATTTGGAAATGATATCGTTGTTTGCACACCTGTTTTTCTTTAATGGTTAAATCACAGACTATCGAAGTTTTGACCATTTTAACGTTGTTAATATGGAGAGACCGGTTGGATTATTATCCAAAGAACCACTCTGTATTGGCATAAGCGTTGCGAATCATATATGCCGAATATAATTGAAGACGGAGTAAAGTGCAAGGGCTGTTGTATAAATCTTAGATAATAGTGCCTATGATGGATATACTGAATAGTGCCTTCGGTTCATCCTGTTCCTAGATGACTTGTATGGACGGATGCCTGACAGAGTATTTCCAGACGATCACGTACATTGATTTCTCCAACCATAAAAGAGTGGAAGCGGAGAAAGAAACTTCTTTTAGCTAACACATAATGTATGGTTGAGTACATCAATCGGTGATTTAATGGATTTGACGATGTGGCATTCAAAGTGAATTTGGTGTGATGATAAAGCGTAGCTTCTAGCCTCACATCCGGTAAATGACAAAAATCGGACAGGCAGCATGGCTAAGTCGGTCGCACCGAAGTAGGGTGTATAATCACCTGATCTAGATTTTCATTTACTTTTAAAAATCTATTGTTGATGCTGTCCCATTCGGGAAACGGTTGCTGATCCCAACCATTGGTGATATACATTCGATACACTCAAGCGAAATGAGTGGTCAGTCATGTGTGGCCGGGTTGCAAGATGTTCTTGTTGAACCCAGTGTATTCCTTTCTATAGGTACACTAGCGGAAGGTGGTTCCATACCTTGTCATAGTTGGAAATCCATTACCCAATACGTGCTTGCAGTTTGATTGTATACTATATATGTAGAACGTGAGATGAAAGCGTTTCTGCTAGATGATTATTATACTGTGGTTGATAGACATTTTTATAATATCAAAAGGTTTTTTGATATAAAGATAATTTGGATTCTCATAAGGGAAAAACCCGTTCCGTTATACGGCGTGGTCTTATGGGATATCATTTACTTGTTCAAACTGTTTTATGCTGTTTTACTCACACCAGTCCCATGACTAACCCGGAGTTTATTTGTTTGTTTCCCTAAACTCTTGGGTGCCTAAATTTGTACGGACAATCAAGTAGTCAGGATTTACAGATATACTGGAAGAGCTTGGAGCAGGGGCTTCAGGATTATATAGCTATAGTTATTTCCGTTGTGTTGTAAGTGTTGTACTTTGATAATAATGTATATTCAAGTACAGATGTATATTTCAAGTTATGTTATATATATTCTATGTTATTCGTTCCACTGTGAGGTTCGTGTTACTCTGATGTTGTGTCGTTCTTCTTCTTCTATTCTAAGTTTCGATCTTATCTTTCCTCACCCTCTAATTTCTTTCACTAATGACCGATATTTTTCGACGTTTGGTTAGTCATCATTGAGTTTATGGTGATAACCAAAGTCCTCAAAAACCCAGGTCATTACAATTATCACTAATTCTATACTAGGAAATATTAAAATCGATGGAATCAGTATCCAACCAATGATGTGTACATATACAACAATGTATATATTTCAACCAATTTAATTGTAATCTACCTAAACGACCATCACACAGCATCCAACCAGTATTAAAATATAATTAATATATTTTAAAACAGATCGGAGTTAGTGAATTTACTCAACTTTGCGCGTTAATGGTTAAATAACGATTTGCGTTAGTTGATTTTATCATGAAATTGCAGTGGCTCTGTTGTTCCCCGAAATATACGTTACACACTATAGAACCAGGCGTTACGATTCCAGTGGATCCGGTATCGATGTCACAATACGCCAATCCCATTTCTCCGCGTCTTCTTCTCGGATGAGACTCTAGTATCCACCTCAAAAAATAAAAACTCCATTTACCCAACTCGGTTTGTCAATGGAAACAAATTCGACTACATAGTCGTTCACTTCTCTGGTTGCTCTCTTCGACGGACGCCTCGTTTCTGACCCTCATCATCACGCGCTGAGCTTACTGGAAACACACCCTGCAACATTCTCGGAATATCATCTCCTCCATCCAGACATTTTCCCATCTCCAATAACAAAACACGGTCCTTCATTTTCATGATGCCTGCTTTGTTCCCAACTCCATGCTATAAAGGTGGAACGTGCTAACACTTTACACACAGCAGTTTCCCAAACTCTAAGACATAATGCTCCTCATGTTACCTCCATACCCACGCCCAAAAGTATAAATATACTACAAGAGTATGTTATTTCCACCCGTGTCTTCCTCTAGTACTCAGCGGATTCACGTCCATGCTACAAGTAGTGCTGTGACTTCGATCATTACTTGCGTGAAGACTCCCCTTGCACAGATGTCTGCTTGATATACCACACTTCACCTCCCACATTCAACTCGAATGGATGATCCCTTATACAACGTTTTATCCAAAACAGAGAATACCCCTCCTCCACTAACCCCCTTTATCTCGAGCTTGTGCCCTCTCCAGTATAATAACATGTGCAATGTGTATACTTAAACCCCCATGCACCATTTCTTCCATGATTAAGGACTACGCTACACTCTTCTTTACATCATGTCTGTTAACTAGCTTTTTGACCAAGCCACCCAGGTTCATTCATAAGAAGAAAGCATGAAACCACATTCTCTGAGTACATGAAGGAACGGATCGCACCATTGACTCGCCCCTCATCGGATCGCCCCCATATCGGATCGCACCTTATCGGATCGCCCCCATTTCATCAGCGAAACGACACCTCTATGCAACTCGATCCATGCATGTGTTATTGCCCAGTATTGACCGATCCGATCCCCTGATGCATGGCGGAGCCTCTGACCCGTTCAAACACGAGCTAGTCTTCAGCGATCCGAGACGCACGGATCTAGCGACACGTGTCCCTAACCGTCATTTTGACCAATTCTCCCCATTTGCACGATCCGATTTTCCAGGGGATCGCGACACCTGTCCGCAACGGCTAATTTGACTATTTCTTCAACGGCAGCGATGCGATCCGATGTTCTCGGGATTCGTGCCACGTGTTACCACGACTCGCCTGACAAAATCAGCTATAAATAGCCCGGAGCTTGGCATTTTTGGGATCTTTTTGGCAATATTGAGTACTGAATCCGCCATTATTGTCAGACTACTAGAGTATTGAGAGAAATCCTTGATTGTATTAGCTTTCAAAGTATAATCAATAATATATAAAGTGGACGTAGGCTCGTTAACGCTGAACCACTATAAATTCTGTGTGTTATTTTCTTTTTCCTCATTCTTCAGTTGAAACTCTATAAGATTCAGAACAATTTGGGTGTTAGGTCCAAATTTTGATCTAACATTTTGGTGCTTTCACTGAGAATTCAGTCCTAAAGTTTCACTATTCAGTTCTTTGAAGATTCCAGCGATTCGGATATCATGGCTGGAAAGAGTTCTAAGGAAGCACGAGCTTCACGATCCAATGAAACAATCGAAGAAAGTGTGCACGAGCTAGGCAATGAGGAAACTCTGGATCGCGGAGCGCAGGGGGTGACCCGATCCGATGGAGACGCCACGCTCCGAGTCGACGAGAACGAGGCGATCCAGACTGCTGAAGGGGTTGTTACTCGATCCAGAGATAACGCCTCGAATCCTCTGCGCATCGTGACCACGAACCGATCCCAGGGGGGCGTTGCGAGCCACCATCCTCGATCCACAGCGATCCGAATTGATGACCAAACTACAACTCGACCTGGAAAGGAGCCTATGACTCGCTCCTACCGTCCTGGCCCCTCCGCTCGACCTGGCTCAAGCTCTTTGCGCATAAGAGAAGGTGACGATGACCAATATGACCCTGCTGCTCCCGTTACTGAGGGGGATCTCTCTCGTTTTCCGAAATGTGGGAGAGATTGTTTGATGAATTGGCTGCCCAGAGGTAGGAAAGCTCCGTCCTGCGACAAAATTTGACTGCTATGGATAAAAGGCTTGATGAACTCGCAAGGCAAAGGACGCCACCAGCTCTTCCGCTCACTCCAGGATATTCTTCTTCGTCAGAGGAATCGCCGAGACCTCCGCGGAGACCATATGAGAGAGCCGAAAACATAGAGCAGATACGGTTCGGAACCCTGCCATCACAGGAAGAAGAAGCGCTGGAGGCGGGGCCCTCAAACCGTAATGTGAACAACCACGCCGCGACTCCCAGAGCTCGAGATGTGGACAATCCTATACAGAACAGACTATCTCAGCCCCGTCATCGCGCACATGCTCATGGTAACAGGGGGCAACGAAGCCCTATCCGAGCCCCAGATTTTGTGACTGCTCCCGGAAGAGAGACTAGAGAACCCCGCCGAGCCAGAAGCACTGACCCTGAACCTCCGCTGACCAGTGCAAATGTGGCAGCCATGATCCATCAAATCCTGGCAGATAGCCGTGGGCAACGGAATGAAGATTGGGGAATTGACCGCAGTCACACCCCTTTCACTGATGATATCTTGGATGCGACTTTCCCAAGGCGTTTCAACATGCCACAGATGAACCGATATGCGGGTAGGTTTGATCCTGTCCAGCATCTGATGAGATAGTCTTGGTCAATGACCGCTGCCGCAGCTTCTGACGCTGTCAAGTGCAAAGCATTTCCCATATTCTTGGAGGATGTAGCATTGTTATGGTTTACTCGCTTGCCAGCAAGATCAATTTCTAGCTTCAGGGAGTTGAGTGAGAAGTTCGTAGAACAATTCCGTATCTATGCACAAAAGACAAAGAGCGTGATTGTTTTGTTCCTTGTCAAGCAGCGACCAGGCGAGAGTTTGAGGGCGTACCTAGACCGTTTCAACTTGGCCGCTACTGAAGTTAAAGATCCCCATGAACCAACCGTTGTCGCAGCACTGATTGATGGAGTAGATAAAGACACTGAATTCGGGAGATACCTGGCAGGCAAGCCACCCCATACTAGAGAGTTATTCTACGAAAAAGCTAACGTACATTTACGCCGGGAAGAAGTATATGCTAACCGAAAGGCAAAAACAGCTGATAAGGAGGAAATCCAGAGCAACGTCGCCATTAAGCAGACAGGAGACATCTCGGGGAAAGTCGAGGTTAATGTCGGATATCGGAATCAGGGTGGTCGTCAGTTAGGGAACAACAATAATAATGGTAACGGCAACAACCGGAAGAGGAACCGAGGGAACGACTCCCAGAGAAGGACTCGTCCCAGGGCCTTCGAAAGTTATACACCAATAAATGATACTATGGAAAATATCTTCATGGATGCGTATGAAGTCCTCCAGAATAAGAGGCCACCTCCCAGAGAGTCGACGGAGAAAGAACGTGAAACGGGGAAGTTTTGTCTCTTTCATCAGATTCACGGCCATTCGACAAGTGAATGCCATCACCTAAGAGATGTAGTCGAAAGGCTGCTTCGAGAAGGAAAGTTAGATGAATACAGAGTAACGCCCAGAGACAGGGGGCAAGCAGTACATGCCCCAAATCAGAACTAGAATCAACTTGCTGCTAGGCCGACTGCCCAGCAAAAGGGAAAGAACATTGTTATCAATACCGTAATCGGAGGACTTTATCTTGCCGGGCATAGTTCCAAGGCATTAGATCAATATGTCAATGCAGCCAAGCAACACCTCGAGGTAGGGGAGTGTAGCAACCCTGAGGACAATATCCCGGTAAAGCAACAAAAGATGATGACCGATGATGTCGTTTTCCGAGAACGAGAAAGCATTGGAGTCCATGCTCCGACTGAAGATCCATTTGTAATTACAGTACCTATTGGACCAGCCACTGTTCATAAGGTTTTAGTGGACAACGGGAATCCCGTCAACATTCTTTTCAAAAGGACATTTGACCAGATGAACCTCGAAATAAAAGACTTGAAGCCCTATCAAGGATGGATCCGTGGATTCAACGGAGCATCTACCGCTCCAATGGGTTATGTAGAGTTACTGGTTACACTTAGGGAAGGAGAACGCCAGAGAGTGAGAATCCTTCCCTTCGTGGTTTTGGACGTTGAATCGCCCTACAATGCCTTCTTGGGCCGACCGGCCCTCGCAAAGTTTAGATCCTATATAGCCCCCTGGTGCTTGTTATTGAAATTCCCCATAGAAGCTGGCATTGGTATCGTCAGAGGAGATCAGGTTGCTGCGTGAGCATGTTATGTTGCCGAACTAAAATTACTTCGCAATGGAAGGGACATTGAAACTAAAGGCGCTTCTCCCCCTACGGGGGAGGAAACCTTATAGCAACTAAAGAGGATAGTCGTTGGAGAGTCGCCCAGAGAGTTGCCCGAGGATATAGATCCCAGAGAGGATCAAGAACCCGGGGGCAGAATGGCGACTCCCAACGAGACAACTGTGGATGTACCGATCGATGACAGTGACCCGGAGAAGGTCCTTAAGATTGGATCCCAGTTAAATCCGAATCTCGCTAAAGAATTGACGGATTTCTTAAAAAACAACTTGGATGTATTTGCTTGGACCCACGCGGATATGTGTGGGATATCCCCATCAATCATGAGCCATTCATTAAGCATTGACCCTAAACATCCTCCGGTAAAGCAAAAAAGGCGAATGTTGGGCCCAGAGAGGTCCGCTGCCTTGAAAGAAGAAGTTGGAAAGCTAAAGAGTAATGGATTTATCAGAGACTCGACCTACCCAGACTGGATTTTGAATCCAGTCCTGGTAAAGAAGGCCAACGGGAAGTGGCGAACGTGTATCGACTTCTCGGATTTGAACAAAGCCTGTCCAAAAGATAGTTTCCCGTTACCCCGGATTGACCAGTTGGGAGCTTCTCTCATTTATGGATGCTTATTAAGGATATAACCAGATTCCGATGCATGTTCCAGGTCAAGAACACACTAGTTTTATCATGGATCTAGGATTATATTGTTATGTGGTGATGCCCTTTGGCTTGAAGAATGCGGGCGCTACATATCAACGTTTAGTCAACAGAATGGAAGTACGGATTTGGCAGAGATGTTGGTTAAGTCCAAGCAATCTTCTCAACACACTACTGATTTGGCAGAGATGTTCGGCATTCTTCGAAAGTACGGAATGAAACTCAACCCAACCAAATGTTCATTCGGTGTTGCCTCCGGAAAATTCTTGGGATTCATCGTCAGTTCCCGTGGGATTGAGATTAATCCAGACCAGATCGCGGCAATCAGAGACATTCAGGAACCTAGGCAAATTAGGGATGTGCAAAGCCTTGCAGGAAAAGTGGCCGCACTAAGCAGATTTATCTCCAGGGCTACGGATAAGTGCATCCCATTCTTCGAATTAATAAAGCGGGGGAAATGCCACTTCAAATGGACGCCCGACTGCGTAGAAGCATTTCAGAATTTACTAAGGCACCTGGAGAAACCTCCAATATTATCTAAGCCAATGGATCACGAGGACTTATTCATGTATCTGGCAGTGTCCTCCTATGCGATCAGCTCAGCGTTGGTAAGAGAAGAGGATAAGGTCCAAAGACCTGTGTATTACGTGAGCAAAAAATTAACGGCAGCAGAGCGTAATTATCCAAGGATAGAAAAGTAGGCGTATAGTTTACTGATCACCTCTAGAAAGCTTCGACATTATTTTCAGGAGCATCCCATTACCGTATACACCGATCACCCACTCAAGCAAGTTTTACAGAGACCAGAGGCGTCTGGAAGATTACTCAAATAGAACATTGAGCTAAGTCAATTTGATCTGAACTTTCAGCCCAGACGGTCAATTCGGGGGCAAGTGATAGCCGACTTCATAGCAGAGTTTACCGTACCGGAGGAAGATATAGCCAATGAAGAGGTCAATCCTTCAAAATTACTTTTCGATCCCAATGCCTGGAGATTGTATACTGATGGCGCCAGGAATGACGAAAGATCCGGCGCTGGAATAGTGCTTGAAACTCCCGAGAAACGATTGATAACCTATGCAATCCGGATGGAGTTTCATGCCACTAACAACGATTCCGAATATGAAGCTCTGATAGCCGGATTAAGGATCACAAAGGAATTAGAGGTCACAAAGCTGAACATCTTCTGCGACTCCAAGTTAGTCGTGAACCAAGATACTGGAAGATTCCAGGCTACAAGTGCAAGATTGATTTTATACTTAAAGAAAGTGAAAGAGTTGCTGAACAATTTTAATCACTACAGCATATCTCATATTCCGTTATCAGAGAATCAGCAGGCGGATAAGTTGGCAAAGATGGCTAGTTCCGACGATCCTGAAGTGACCGGGCTAGCCCCCGTTGAAGTACTTTGGTCCCCTAGCATAGATCAAATGGAAATCAACCTAATACTAGAGACGGAACCGGAAAGGGAGTCCTGGATGACCCCTCTGAAGAATTTCCTGATGAATGGAGCGCTTTCAACCAAGAAAAGCGAGAGGTGTAAAGTAATTCGTAAAGCCGCCCGATATGTTCTGCAAGGCGGAGTTCTTTACAGGAAATGATTTTCGATACCCCTCCTCCGGTGCATAGCTCACGATGACATCAAGCGTGTGCTGCAGGAGGTTCACGAAGGCGAATGCGGCGACCACACTGGAGGGCAAACTTTGGCAAAGAAGGTGTTGCGGCATGGTTATTTCTGGCCTACCATAAACAAGGATGCGGCAAGATACGCACGACGGTGTGATGCGTGCCAGAGATTTTCAAAAATACCTAGAGCACCTCCTAACCAATTAAAAACAATGATGAGCCCATGGCCTTTCGCTATGTGGGGAATTGATATCATTGGAAGTCTCCCCATAGCAAGGGGCGGAGCAAAGTTCGCTATTGTGGTCGTGGATTATTTCACTAAGTGGGTCGAGGCTGAGCCATTAACTACAATCACTACCAAACGAGTGATCAATTTTATCGTTCGAAACATCATTTGCCGATTTGGGATTCCAAAGATTGTGATAACGGATAACGGAACTCAGTTTGATAGCGTTGAATTCAGAAATTTCTGCCAAAAATACCACATTGAGAATCGGTACACCTCTGTGGCGCACCCGCAATCGAACGGACAAGTCGAAGCGGCAAATAAAGTAATTAAGTCCATTCTGAAAAGAAGACTAAAGCGGGCTAGAGCCATGTGGGCTGATGAATTGCCCTTGGCACTATGGGCCTACAGGACAACATATAAATCGGCAACAGGACATACCCCGTTCTCCCTTGCTTTTGGAACGGAAGCAGTCATCCCGGTTGAGATAAAGGTACCTTCTCACCGGGTGACTTATTATGATCCGATGACCAATAATGAATTGCTCCTTGAGTCCCTAGATATGATCGAAGAAAAGAGGGATGAAGCAGACCTGCGTGCCTTGAGATGCAAACAACAGGTCACTCGATATTACAACAAAAAGGTTCGAGCCCGAACCTGGCAACCCGGAGACTTGGTTCTGAAACGTGTCTTTCCACTCCCAACTCATATGGGAGCGAAGTGGGAAGGACCGTACTCCATTCTGAGCAAGCTTGATAATGGAACCTTCAAGCTGGCAACCGTAGATGGAAAGGAAATCCCCAGAGTGTGGAATGCCCAACATTTACGGCCATACTTAACATAAAAGTTTCAAATCTATTCTTTTGCTTTGTTGAAAACCATGTACAAGGCACGACTTGCCTAGAATATTCTGATTCCTTAAAGCAAAAAATTATAAAGTGGACGTAGGTCATGATTCGACAGAACCACTATAAAAATATTGTGTGTTATTTACCTTTATTGTACCTTTATTTATCTTCCTGTTTATTTGTTATAAAAATCGTTGTGAATAATCCAACGATCCCAGAAGCATATAATCATAAATGCCTTCCATCAGAATGGAATGTAATCACAAGTCAAGATTCTGAGGATACAATAAAGTAAATTATATCATTGATAGCACTCTAACTCTCCAGAGAGAGAGAGAGTATAAAAGCGTCTCCGATTGAGCGCTGAGAAAGAGCTCCTTCCCCGCTGAAGGATCAGGGAGCGAATGAATCGCTGAGCTCGAACTCTAACTCTCCAGAGAGAGAGAGAGAGTATAAAAGCGTCTCCGATTGAGCGCTGAGAAAGAGCTCCTTCCCCGCTGAAGGATCGGGGAGCGAATGAATCGCTGAGCTCGAGCTCTAACTCTCCATAGAGAGAGAGAGAGTATAAAAGCGTCTCCGATTGAGCACTGAGAAAGAGCTCCTTCCCCGCTGAAGGATCAGGGAGCGAATGAATCGTTGAGCTCGAACTCTAACTCTCCAGAGAGAGAGAGTGTTAGACCCAAAAGTGGTTCTAACACCCAAATTGATTAAAAGCAAATAAGATGAGATAAAAATAAAAATGAACACACTGGATTTATAGTGGTTCGGCGAAGAGATGCCTACGTCTACTTATCTTTCACTATATTCACTGATTCAGTTGTAAATACAATGTAATGGTCACTTGATTTCACTCACAACTCGGTTATATTCACTCAATAGATTAAAACAAATAATGAAAGAAGATTTGGATTCTCCGGGAGCAATGGAGTTCGGATTATGGAGGTGGTTGAATTCTTAAAGTGCTAAAAAAAAGATCCTTCTCTTTGTCTCCAGACGGGGTATTTATAGGTGTGAATTTGCTTGAAACTTGATCCGGGTCGGGGCCACATGTCGTCCATCCCACTATCTTCGGGTTCGGATGAATTATTATGTTGACAACGCATCAAAGGAACAAACGTTATGGGTAGGAAATGGTCACAGCCGGTCCGGATATCCAGGCGCTTTTGCAGGAGAATAATATGGAACTTGGGCTCTGGTCGGAGACGCACAGATAAGGGGTTCGGATCGGGATATCCGATCCGACCCGGATTGGCTTGGATGCAACGCTCTCTTCTTCTCTAATCTACTCCGCTCCGATCCATTTTCGTGGCAAACAGGTGGCTTTCCGATCCAATTGAAATCATGTTGTCCTCCGATCCGATTAGATATACCTTACCAATTTCCTCAGCAGCAGTTCACCGATCCGAACAGAGGACTCTATCCGACCCGAACCGATATGTTGCTCTGACCCGACCCGAACAGCTGCTGCTATCCAATCTAGATTGTAGTGTCTTCTCCAATCCGAACCGAAGTCTTCTAATTAAAAATGCTCTTCAATGTCTGGTTTCTTGACTTTGTGTTGCCTAGTTCACAAAGTAGGCTAACACTTTGCCCCCTCAAAGGATGCTTCTGTGGGGAACGGAGCATGCTTTGACTACCATAGCGTAAAAGCTTCATCTTTCCTTTCGAATTCACACGTTAAGTTGTCGTACTTCATCCTGTTCGGTTCGGATTCCGACCCGAACGGATTTCTGGCTTGGGTTCCGACCCAAACAGATCTTCTTCCTCCTGTACTCTGCGATGAACCAGTGGGCCAAGCTGTATTACTGGGCTTTTCAAGCCGGTCCGATCGGGAATACGAATAGTCAGCTTGTTGTTTATATAAATTCACTTCTTCTTTCTTCTTTTCTTTCATTTATTGTTTTCGTTTATCCGAACCGATTCCATATCGAAGCTCCAGCTTTTCCAAGAAACTTCAAAATTTTCGCTTCCGTCTTCGAATCAAACACATAGGTAGTCTTGTAATCTTGAATCCTGTTGCCATAATCGCTTTTAATTTACCTTCACGGTTAATTTGAACGACTTTAACAAAGTAATTGAATAA
Organism: Allium sativum; assembly: GCA_030737875.1. Taxonomy (NCBI): domain Eukaryota; kingdom Viridiplantae; phylum Streptophyta; class Magnoliopsida; order Asparagales; family Amaryllidaceae; genus Allium; species Allium sativum. The sequence goes on along the minus strand of CM060915.1, from coordinate 453,178,426 downwards.
TTCCATCACTGCGCCTTCTTCCTTCCTCCGCCTTCGTCGTCAATGACATCGACGCCATTTCGAAGCGTTGGAGGAAAGTATTGACACTTGAGTACTCAATCTCTCGACTTTAATTAAAGCTTGGGATTTCGAGTTGGGTTCGCTATTTAAGAGGAGGAAGAGGAAGAAAACTGAAGAAGGTTGGTTCGGGTAGGGGAACAGTAGGAGGAAAAGAGGAAAAGAGGGAAATTTACAGAGCCGGATCGGGTCGGAGCAATAGGGCCAAGAAATGGGTCTTAAACTGCTTGACCGGGTCGGGTCGGATCTACGAATACAATGAAGGTCACGACTTATGCGCTCGGATCGGACCCGATTGAAAAACAAAAGAGAGAATAAGGGTCTGGTTATCCAAGTTAATCCGACCCGCTCCGGGTGTCAATCTCTGAACCAATCCGGATATATCTTTCTGAGCATGGGCCTTTGCTCATCCGATCCGAACCCGTTGTCTGCACCCGTACCGAACACCACTCAATCTAAAACACAAGCTTTCGTCCAACTATTTAAAAGATATTACTTCCAACTTTACGAACAGTTAGGATAGTGCCTTGCGGACATAAGTGAACATTAAGAACTACTCTGACTATCACTTTCTCTTCAAAGTTTCGTCTTACATTGCTGTACTTTTACTTTGCATTTCTCACATTTGCTGCACACATTTTAGTTCACACACATACATAGGGGGGCACGGGATAATTTACTCTAATCCGTGCTATTGCTTCTTCAATAGTTCTATGACAATGAGACATAGACGCTCTTCCCGACTAGCTGAGAGGAAAGAAGCCCCGGAAACTTCTAACAAAATCACTCTTGAGGATATATCTTCTTCGTCTGATCCAGAATGGGACAGTGAGGGTCCAGACTACGGGGTTGGAAATCGAGAAAGCAACGAGGCGTCTTCGGAGAACGAGGTTTCTCTGGGTTTTGAGGAGGAAGGAGGGATCGGTGACGATCGAGCCCCTGACGAATTTGAATCAGCCATTATATTGGAATCACCTCCAGATTCCGTAGAATCGACAATCGACAATGATCGACTTGTTCGAATTTGCTTAAAGTATGGAATAATGAAAAGGGACACCCTAGTGCCCTCACGCTCTGACCGTCCCCACAACCCTCCAGAAGGATATATGACGGTCACTCGATTGATGTGCATGGTCGGCGCCATTCCTCCATTCTCTCCTTTCATCGTTGATTTCTTAAGACAAATGCGGATTGCCCCCATGCAGTTGCATCCCAATTCATATGCTTATTTGCACACCTTGTACATAGCATATCGTGAAATCCTAGGCATAGAGCTCACGTTCGATGACGTTCACTTCTTCTATAATTTCAAGCATCGGACTCGAGAAACTCCATCCTTCTGCTACTTTGAATCAGTCCCAAAATGGAAGATAATCTCTGCACCATTTAGCAGTAAAGCTGGAGATTCCAGACTAGAATGGTTCTACGTGAAGCGACAGCCTGGATGCGCCAGGAGGTGGACAAAATCAAGTAAAGCACTGATTTTCTAAATCCGGGCTCTATACACTTGAATCATCACCTTGACTTGTTTTCCTTTTTGTTTGCAGTTGACAATCCCAAACAGATATCAGACCAGGTGTTCTTCGACCGGATGCACCGACTCCTCAATGGCGATCAGAAATTCTTGACTATCGACGAAACCCTCAAAGACGAATACCTTCACTTTCATGGGCTGTTGTCTGTTTTTCGTAGCATTGGTCATGGGACGGTTCCATACGCATACATTCCTCCTGTGGAGGTAGTCCCAGAGATAGGAGAAGGCTCGGGAATTCCTACAGCGCCCCTTCACACCTCACCTTCTCCATCTTCTACACAAGATGATGAATTGGCTAATCTGGCCGAAAGGCATCCTGAAGGATATATTGCCCCTGAGGAAACTACTTCTCTAGAAAAGTCAAAATCCTCCCAAGAGTCACCACTTCACGCTTCCGAGGGGGATGCCCCTAGCACCGATGAGCAAATATTTCAGGGTTTGGGGGATCTCCCCTTACCTGAGACTATATACACTTCAGAGGATTTCAGGAAGGATCCTTTGGTCTTCACTTCTTCTGAAGAGACCACTCCCGCTAAGGCCAAAGAGCCTGCCCGTACTAGTCTAGCTTCAGACTCGGGTTGGTTGGGGGGAAATACACCACTTAGGATACACTTTATACAACGGCATTAGCCTTCATTGCACTTCTTTTCCTCGTGAATCCATTAATTCTAACTTTCGTTCGTTTTATCGTGCAGGAACAATGTCTCGATCCTACTACGATATAAGAAAGCTTCGTCGCAGCATGTCCAATCCTCCTCAGGATGTCGAGTATGACCGCCGGGATGATCGTGGCAGGGATGAGAGGAGGCCTTATGATCCCTATCGTTCTCGACCCTCACGTTCCCGCTCACCAGTTCGACCGGAACAAGAGAAATATAAGAGCTATCAAAGCCGCAGGGAGGAGGATAGACCACCATCTAAAGACTCCACTTCCTCCCATGAAAAGCGGAGTAGAGAGAGAACTCCTCCAAAAGAAACCGGGTCTCGAAGTAAGCAAAAGGTCCCTGCTACTAAACGACCTAGGACAGACAAAGAAACTACCGAATCCTCCTCACAAAGGGACACCGAATTGACAATCCTCGCTCCTCCCCCACCAGATGCGGGAACTGCAATAAAACGGGCATATTTGAAAGAGCAATTTCCCGAACATTACTTCGAAACTCTGACTTTTTTACCTGCCCTTGAACCTATTTCGTCTAATTGGGCAGATGAGGCCAAAGCAAAGATCGATGCGGTGCAAAAACAATATACTGAGATGTTCAAATATTCACGCAACCTTTCTAGAATCATCCGCACTCTAATCACAAATACTGATTCAATGCAAAAGACCGCGGAGGAGGATGCTAAGGCCTTAAAAGCTTTAGGAAAAGATTTGGAAGACACTCAAGCTCAGCTAGCGGTCGCCCAAAGGGACGCCTCTAATTTTAAACAACAATTCGAGGACATGCAAAAGCGTTATCACGATTTGCTTGAATCTCACACTCAGGAGCGTTCTGAATTAAAAAAGCAAGCTGACGAGGCCAAATCAGATGCTGCTAAGACACACCTCGCTTATGCTGAGCTTGAACGGAAAAACGCCGAGTTAGCAAAGAGGAGTGCTGAATTAGAAAAGAAAAATGCTGACTTGGCTTCAAAGTTGTTGGAGGCAGAGAACAGGGCTGCTCTGGCCGAGGGCAATGTGGAGTGTGCTATTAAATCTGCGGAGGAAGCCCGCAAGCAACTATCAGAGACGGAGGCTGATATTCAGGGTTTCGGCGAGCTAATGATTGAATTCTTCGCACATATTATTCGTCGCCGAAACATTTCTTGGATCGAGGACTATCCATCCACTCTAGTTCAGGTATGGAATCAAATCGTCGAGTGGGAAAAAGAGGAACTTAAGGTCGATTCCCTCGATGAAGATAAACTGATGGAGAAGTACTTGAGAGATGATGAACCGGAGCGCCTAGCTGAAGGGCGCCGCCTTATTGCTGAGGCCATGGAAGAAGAGAGACGGAAGTCTAAACAAAAAACCATTCTCGAAGCTGGTTCCTCTTCTTCTGCTCTTGCAACTCCCGAAGTAGAAGGGTATGATCCCGAAAATCCGGGAATTCCCCGAACAACTCTGCTATCTCCCATTCCTGAAGCAACACCAGAGGCAGTAGTCACCCCCGCAGAAAAGCCTTCGGAAGGTATCCCTACCTTTTCTCCTCAATTTGCCAAGGCTATTTCTACTTTTCGCCACGTGATCGAACAATCGATGAAAGACCCATTGTTTTCGCCTGAGTTGATAACTGTTGCTTCTCATTCTGTAGGTGTCGAATCATCCGAAAAGACAGATGTAGCTCAAGGAGCTGCCGCTGGGACAAAGTCCGCAGATGGGGCCAAAAAAGGGGAAGACAAGGCTGCTTCTATAGACTTGGGAGAAGGAAGTGAGCCAACTAAAGTCTCCACTCCCCATGATGAAGAAATGATAGCAGCTTTAAAAGACGATGGCGGAGACGGGGGGCATGAAGAGGAACCAGAAGTTGCAATAACCGGGGAGTCAAAAAGTGCAGATGACGTTACCTTGGCTGCAATGAAGGCTGATCAAGACAAGCGCTTGCAATTAAAGGCCGAAGAACTAGATCCTGAGGTCCTCAAGCCCCTCGCAGTTGTGGATGCGGGTTCAAGGTTAGTTGTTAAGCTCTCAACTAGATCTATTACAGAAGAACTTGCTAAAATATCTTCTCTTGATTCCAGTGCCCCGCCCTCCGGGAAGAAGTCTACCGGCTCCAGCACCGCATCTTCAGGGAAAAAGAAATCGAAACGAATCTTGACCGAAGCCGAGAAGGAAGCAAAGGATGCGGAGAAAGCCGCCAAGAAATCCAAGGCTCATTCCAAATCAAAATAGTAGATTGCCCTGTATCTTTTTAGCATTTTTGTGAACCAATAATTGCCGCTACAAGAGTAGTTCCTGCACTTTCTTTTTTGGCTATTTTCCTGTACAAATTCATTCATTTGTAAATAAAAATAACTCATTTTTTGCAATGTTTATTTGTCAGTAGTTCTGCACTTATGTTGAAATGCATGTCTATAGTTATGAAACGAAGTTGTGGAGGGGGAAATATGCGTGTACATAAGTGTCCCCAGTCAATTTCCACAAGTTATTTAATGCTTAATAAAGCAATCTGAATGCTCCCGATTCTCCGACGGGATAGCACTTCCTGTGTTGTCAGTACCTGTCGTTTTTTCTGGCATTTCTTTTATACTCTCCCTTTTTCTCTTGAGAGTTAGAGTTCGAGCTTAGTCATCTATTCATTCCCCGGTCTTTCAACGGGGAAAGATTTCTTTTTCAGCGCTCAGTCGGAGACGCTTTTATACTCTCTCTCTCTCTGGAGAGTTAGAGTTACAAGAAGAATTTCTTTTTCAGCGCTCAGTCGGAGACGCTTTTATACTCTCTCTCTCTCTGGAGAGTTAGAGTTACAAGAAGAATTTCTTTTTCAGCGCTCAGTTGGAGACGCTTTTATACTCTCTCTCTCTCTGGAGAGTTAGAGTTAAGAATGTCGTTTTCTCATTCTTTTATGTCTTATCGCACAAATAGTCGTTGTGCTTCTTTTTATGTCTAAACCGTTTTCAACCTTTTTAGGCTGTGAGTCACCCTGTACTTCATACCTGCAACAGAATAATTAACAAATGTATATATACATAGTGCATAAAGGTAAATAACACACAATATTTTTATAGTGGTTCAGCTAAGTCGTAGCCTACATCCACTTTATAATCCTTTATTCATATCGTCGGATTTTCCCAAGGCAAGTCGTGCCTTATTACAGAGTTCATAATAAAAATAACACAAAGTACAGTGTTTTTTAATCCAAATATCGCTTTAAGTGTTGGGCGTTCCATGCTCTGGGGACTTCTTCGCCATCCACGGTCGTTAACTTGAAGGTTCCTTTTTCAAGTTTCCGTTGAATGACGAAGGGTCCTTCCCATTTTGGACCAAGGTGAGAAAGGGATGGAAAGACTCTCTTTAGCACCAAATCTCCTGGTTCAAAAGTCCTGAGACGAACTTTTTTGTCATAATAGCGTGCCATCTGACGTCGATGTCTTGCCGCACGCAAATCCGCTTCATCCCTTTTTTCTTCGACTTCATCAAGAGACTCAAGTAAAAGTGCCTGATTTGTCATCGGGTCATAATATGTCACCCTGTGGGAAGGAACTTCTAGTTCAACTGGAATTACAGCTTCTGAGCCAAAGGAGAGAGAGAAAGGGGTATGACCGGTGGCCGTTTTAAATGTTGTTCGATATGCCCACAAAGCTAGAGGCAATTCGTCAACCCATCTCGCCTTTGCACGCTCTAACCGTTTCTTGAGGATGGATTTTATTACTTTGTTTATTGCCTCTACTTGCCCGTTTGACTGCGGATAGGCAACTGCAGTATATCGCTTGTCTATCTTATACTTCTGACAGAAATTTCTGAATTCAGTACTATCAAACTGGGTTCCGTTGTCAGTTATAATCGTCCTTGGAATCCCGAACCGGCATATAATATTTCTGACCACAAAACTTATCACCTTTCTTGCTGTGATCTTGGTCAAGGGCTCAGCTTCCACCCACTTCGTAAAATAGTCCACGGCCACTATTGCATATTTAGCTCCTCCTTTAGCAATTGGTAGAACTCCAATGATATCAATTCCCCATGTGGCAAATGGCCAAGGACTCACCATTGATTTAAGTTGGGTCGACGGTGCCCTGGGGATTTTGGCGAATCTCTGGCACTTATCGCAGCGTCGTGAATAATCAGCTGCATCTTTATTGATCGTAGGCCAGAAGTATCCGTATCGCAATATTTTCTTTGCTAAAGTTTGACCTCCTGTATGATCTCCACACTCACCTTCGTGTACTTCTCTTAGTACACGCTTGATGTCGTCGTGTGCGATACATCGTAACAGGGGCATAGAAAATCCTTGCCGATAGAGAGTATCATCTTGTATGACATATCTGGTAGCTTTGCGAACTACAGCTCTTTTCTCACTCTTCTTTGATGGGAGTGTCCCATTCTTAAGGAAATTCTTAATTGGAGTCATCCATGACTCCTTCTCTGGTTCTGCTTCAAAAGCGAACTCAACTTCCATTGACTCAAAGCTTGGCGACTCCAACGTTTCAATTGGAATTACTTCAGTCTCTTCTGGATTGTCGGAACTAGCCAGCTTTGCCAGTCTATCCGCTTTCTGGTTTTCAACTCTGGGAATATGTGTTATGTTGTACCGATCTAAGCTATTCAATAGCTCTTTCACTTTCTTGAGGTAGGCGATAAGTCGAGGTCCTCGAGCCACGAATTCCTCTCGCACTTGACAAACAACAATTTTAGAGTCACAAAATATGTCCATCATTTTTACTCCGAGGTCTTTAGCAAGCTTCAGCCCGGCGATCAGGGCTTCATATTCTGAGTCATTGTTAGTTGCCGAAAATTCTAATCGCAGGGCGTAATATAACGACCGTCCCTCGGGAGTGACTAAGACAATTCCAGCTCCGGACCTTCGGTCTTTCTTGGCTCCATCTGTATATAGTTTCCACGGATTCATCTTTAGTTCGTCCTCGGATTTAACCACTCTGTCATTGATTACTTCCTCCTCTTGAATGGTGAATTCCGCAATAAAGTCTGCTAGAGCTTGCCCCCTGATTGACTTTCGTGGTTGAAAATTCAAATCAAACTGACTTAGTTCTATGTTCCATTTGATCAACCTTCCCGATGCCTCAGGCCTCTGTAACACCTGCCTTAACGGCTGGTCGGTGTATATGGTTATTGGATGGGCTTGGAAATAGTGACGAAGTTTTCGGGATGCGATCAGGAGGCTGTATGCAAGCTTCTCAATTTTTGGGTAGTTGCGCTCTGCCGTTGCTAATTTCTTGCTTACATAATACACTGGCCTTTGTACTTTGTTTTCTTCTCGAACCAGGGCTGTGCTGACAGCGTGAGCCGAGACTGCCAAGTAAACAAACAATTCTTCATGATCTATGGGCTTTGATAAAATCGGCGGTTTCTCTAGCAGTTCCAACAGATTTCGAAAGGCCTCAACACAATCCGGAGTCCACTCGAAGTTCTTCTTTCCCCTTTTAATCAAATCAAAAAACGGAACACATTTATCTGTGGCTTTGGAGATGAATCTACTCAGCGCCGCTACTTTCCCTGCAAGACTTTGGACGTCCTTAATTCTCCTTGGTTCTTCGATATTTCTAATTGCTGCTATCTGGCTAGGGTTGATTTCAATTCCTCGGGAACTCACAATGAAGCCAAGGAACTCTCCCGATGCCACTCCAAACGAGCATTTCAGAGGATTCAATTTCATCCGGTACTTTCGCAAGATACCAAACATTTCCGCCAAGTCTTGCGTATGGCTGGAAGACTGCTTTGATTTGACAAGCATATCATCCACATAAACTTCCATAGTTTTTCCTATTTGATCATAAAACATTCTGTTTACCAAGCGCTGATAAGTAGCTCCAGCGTTTTTTAATCCGAATGGCATTACAACATAACAATATAACCCCAAATTCGTAATGAAGCTCGTATGTTCTTGGTCTGGTACGTGCATAGGAATTTGGTTGTATCCAGAATATGCGTCCATGAAAGAGAGAAGTTCATGACCTGCTGTCGAGTCTACAAGCTGGTCAATCCTGGGAAGTGGGAAACTATCTTTCGGGCAAGCTTTATTTAAATCTGAAAAGTCAATGCAAGTCCGCCACTTTCCGTTTGGCTTCTTTACTAAGACGGGATTCGATATCCAGTCGGGATATGTCGAATCTCGAATAAATCCATTCTGCTTCAACTTCTCTACTTCCTCTTTGAGAGCAGCCGACCTCTCTGGGCCCAGCATGCGTCTCTTTTGCTTCACAGGTGGATGCTTCGGATTTACATTCAATTTGTGACTTATAATGGATGGCGATATCCCACACATGTCAGCATGGGTCCAGGCAAACACGTCTAGGTTTGCCTTCAAGAAGTCCGTTAGTTCTTTAGCTCGACGTGGATCCAATTGAGAACCAATTTTCAAAACTTTTGTCGGATCAGCTTCATCAATGGGAATTTCCACTGTCGCTTCATTAGGAGTTGCATTCCTAGCCTCTAGTTCCTCGTCTTTTCTGGGATCCAGGTCTTCAGGTGTTCCTTTGGGCAACTCCTTTGGGGTCAATTTCTCTAATTGCTATGCCGAGTCCCCTTTTGAGGGAGATGAGGCATCCTTACTCTCAACGTTAAGTCCTTTCATCAACATCTTTAACTCGGCCACATAGCAGGCCCGTCCGGAAACCTGATCCCCTCTCATTACTCCAGTTTCGGCTTCGGTTGGGAACTTAAGTAACAAGCACCAAGGGGCGATACAAACTCTAAATTCAGCGAGGGCAGGTCTTCCCAAAAATGCGTTATAAGGCGAATCTACGTCCAATACTACGAACTGAAGCATTCGCACTCTTCTACGTTCTCCTTGCCCCAGGGTTACGGGCAACTCTATGTATCCCATGGGAGCTGTCGACGCCCCGTTGAAGCCTCTGATCCATCCTTCACAAGGCTTCAGATCTTCGGACTCAAGCTTCATCTGATCAAATGACTTCTTGAACAAAATATTAACGGAACTTCCGTTGTCTACTAATACCTTATGGACCAAGGCCGGCCCAATGGTGGTAGTAATAACCAACGGATCATTGGTGGGTGATTGTATCCCAGTATTGTCTCGGCTTCGAAATACCACGTCGTCAAACATGGTCTTCTGTTGTTTTATGGGGGTGACATCTTCCAAATCATCACCTTCATTCACGTCTAGATGCTTGGCAGCATTCACATATTGATCCATTGATCTGAAACTTCGGATTGCCGGGTGAGGTCCGCCTACTATGGAGTTGATGACAATTCCTTTACCTTTCTGCTGCGCTGCAGGCTTGGGAGCAGGTAGGATCTGTTTTGGAGCCTGCTCTCCTTGCCCCCTGTCCCTCGGGGCAACCTTGTACTCATCCAACTTTCCTTCACGCAGCAGCTTCTCAATCACATCCCTCAAATGCCGACATTCATTGGTCGAATGCCCATGAGTTCCGTGAAACAAGCAAAATTTCCAGTCGCCATTTCTTTCTCGGTCGAATCACGAGGTGGCGGTCTTTTGTACTGTAACACATTGTATGTATCCAGGTAAATATTTTCCAGGGTGTCGTTCAATGGTGTATAATTCTCGTAGTTCTGGAACCGGGGTCTTTTGTTAGGATCACTTCCCCTATTTCTGTTTCTTCTGTTACCGTTTGGATTACGATTATTGTTGTTGTTATCCCCGCTTCCAGCATTGCTGTTTCCACCCTTGTTTCCTACATTTACTTCAACCTTGCCAGAACTTTCCCCAGACTGCTTCACGGCGATATTACTCTGCACATTCTCCTTTGAAGCCGTCTCAGACTTTCTCTTTCGGTTTGCCCTGGCCTCCTCTCGTCTTAGATAAATATCGGCTTTTTCGTAGAATATCTCCCTTGTGGAAGGTGTTTTCCCAGAAAGGTAATCTCCAAACTCATATTCAGGATCAACTCCTTCCTTCAATGCCATCAGGATAGTGGGCTCGTGCGGGTCACTGACCTCAGTCACAGCTTGATTAAAACGGTCAAGATATGCCCTCAAAGACTCTCCTGGTGCCTGTTTAATTCTCGATAATTCAATAACACTTTTGGACTTTCGGGCATGGAGACGGAACTGGTTCATGAAACGCTCGCTTAGTTCCTTGTAATTTGAAATCGAACGAGGAGGAAGTCGGGTAAACCAGAACAGTGCCACATCTTCTAAGTAGATTGGGAACGCTTTGCACTTCACTTCATCAGGGGCAGCAGCAGCATTCATGAGCCATGAGTACCGCATCAAATGCTATCCCGGATCAGTCCTTCCGTTGTATTTGTCCATCTGTGGCAAGTTAAAGCATCGGGGAAATTGGAAGTCGAGGATATCATCGGTGAAGGGAGTATGGCTTCGCTCAATGCCATAATCTTCATTTGTATAATTCCGGCTCTCGGACATGATCTGGCGAACCATTGCCTGTACATCAGCATTAGTTAGGGGCCACTCAGGTTCCCTGGCCCTAGCATCCGAGTTCCTTCTGGGCTCTTGTTCAGGAGATGCCCTTCTTCTTCGTGCTGCCTCTGCTCAATTCCGTTCCCTGCGCTCCCGGTCGATCTCGGGAGGAGGGGACTGGAGTCTTTGCCCCCGAGTGGGGTCATTGTTTCCTAATGCTCGTGCAATATCCTCACGATATCCCAAAGATCCAAATGTCAGCTGCTCCACGTTCTGAGGTCGTTCGAGTGGCCTTCGTTCACGGGGCCTCTCTTCCTCGGAAGATGAAGATTGATCCACTAGTGTGTGACGAACCGGTGATGGAGTTCTCTGTCGACGGAGTTCACTAATCTCCCGACTCATGAGCCTCATATTTTCCTGCATCATGAGATTAGTTCGCTCGTGAACCTTCATAGCCTCCCTTGTGCTCTCAAGCATGTCAAGCAAGCGCGAGAAATCTCCTTGAGTGATGGGCGCAGATGGATTGACCTGATCACCAACCCTGGTGGCTGGAATTGGAGCATTCGTAGGGACTCGAGTAGAGGTTCCAGCTTCACCAAGCATCGGGTCGGATCGGAGGTAGGAGGTCGGATCGGTTCGGAGCTGGGGGCCTGGTCGGATCGGTACGTGGCAAGCTGCTCGGATCGGTTCAGATTGGGGGAATGCACTGCTTCAGAATCTCCTACCCGGATCGGATCGGAGTTTTCCCCCTGCTGGCGGCTCGGATTTCCTGCATTGGTTCTTCCTGCTGCTGAACTCTGCCCCCGAGACCTTGTTACAACCGCATTTTGCTGATCTTCGCCAGCTCCATTTCCTCGAACAGACTGAACTTCTTTGCCTTTTCCTTTGGCCATGACTCTTTGACAATCACTTCAACAAATATAAAAAAGCGGAGAAACTTAAGGATTAACTTCTTTGAACTCAACGGTCCAAAAAGTAGAAAGAAATCCCGGAAAATAAAGAATTTAGATGAGGATTCTCAGTGAAAGCACCAAAATGTTAGACCCAAAAGTGGTTCTAACACCCAAATTGATTAAAAGCAAATAAGATGAGATAAAAATAAAAATGAACACACAGGATTTATAGTGGTTCGGCGAAGAGATGCCTACGTCCACTTATCTTTCACTATATTCACTGATTCAGTTGTAAATACAATGTAATGGTCACTTGATTTCACTCACAACTCGCTTATATTCACTCAATAGATTAAAACAAATAATGAAAGAAGATTTGGATTCTCCGGGAGCAATGGAGTTCGGATTATGGAGGTGGTTGAATTCTTAAAGTGCTAAAAAAAAGATCCTTCTCTTTGTCTCCAGACGGGGTATTTATAGGTGTGAATTTGCTTGAAACTTGATCCGGGTCGGGGCCACATGTCGTCCATCCCACTATCTTCGGGTTCGGATGAATTATTATGTTGACAACGCATCAAAGGAACGGACGTTATGGGTAGGAACTGGTCACAGCCGGTCCGGATATCCAGGCGCTTTTGCAGGAGAATAATATGGAACATGGGCTCTGGTCGGAGACGCACAGATAAGGGGTTCGGATCGGGATATCCGATCCGACCCGGATTGGCTTGGATGCAACGCTCTCTTCTTCTCTAATCTACTCCGCTCCGATCCATTTTCGTGGCAAACAGGTGGCTTTCCGATCCAATTGAAATCATGTTGTCCTCCGATCCGATTAGATATACCTTACCAATTTCCTCAGCAGCAGTTCACCGATCCGAACAGAGGACTCTATCCGACCCGAACCGATATGTTGCTCTGACCCGACCCGAACAGCTGCTGCTATCCAATCTAGATTGTAGTGTCTTCTCCAATCCGAACCGAAGTCTTCTAATTAAAAATGCTCTTCAATGTCTGGTTTCTTGACTTTGTGTTGCCTAGTTCACAAAGTAGGCTAACAGAGAGTATAAAAGCGTCTCCGATTGAGCGCTGAGAAAGAGATCCTTCCCCGCTGAAGGATCGGGGAGCGAATGAATCGCTGAGCTCGAACTCTAACTCTCCAGAGAGAGAGAGAGAGAGAGTATAAAAGCGTCTCCGATTGAGCGCTGAGAAAGATCTTCTTCCCTGGTAGAGGAACGGGAACCGACTAAACTATTGAATTTGAACAAAGGGTCTGAAACAAGCGGCTACCCTAGCTAAGTTTAGCTTTCAGCCCTATCTCAACTAGGCAAACAGCCTTCAATTTGCCAACATAGCCCAACACAAGAGATTCGGTACCATAAGAACAGTTATCCTATGAAATTTTCTAAGTCCCCCATATTCAGAAATAGGGGGCAACATGCGAATAATGCTAATCAATCTTTAATAAGCCCTAGTTAAGCGCCACATTAACGATTGATTGGGGGCCATATGCATATACACACGAACTTTAATGCAGCAGTACAGCACGAAAATTTTCTTTCTGTTGTGTGATTGATTTGTAGATATAATTAGATCGTCTGTTACTAAACATGGAAAGTTTATTTGAATACAGGTACACAATGATGCAAAAAGAGATAAACTTTCATTTATGTACCGCAAACCTACTAAGTGAAAAACAACCTAGAAAGGAAAGTGAGGGCCAGTCTCACAATTACACTTCCTGGCCAGTGGAAAACCTAAAGACAAAATATCAACAAGCAACAATATCCTATTTACGCTTTGGCCTCTTCTCCTGCTTCTGTTTTTCCAGCTTCGCCCTGTCGGCCTCAGACTGATCCCCTTTCTTCCTCTTCCTTTTGTCTATGAGAGGAACATCCGACTCTTCCGAAGATTCCTCTTCCACCTCTTTTCTCTTCCTTCTATCAGAAAGGGAAGCCGGGAAGTCATCGGGATTTGCAAAATGAAGCTGTCTGCTGATGGATTTGGGCTGGATTTTCGAAATCATCACAGTTTTGGGATCAAATTCTGCAAGAGGGACTACGTCCAAAGCCTCATCTGCCACATTCTTCGAAGCCATCTCTTTCTCCTGCCTAGCCTTTCGGCTGGCCAAGGTTTCGTCGTCATCGTCGTCGGCTTTTTTGGCACCGATAATGTCTTCCTCATCCTCTACATGGCGCCCATCCATGTCTTTTAAGGCCTCGATGGTCTCAGCATCCTTGGGAACATCAGTACTAGGTACCGGGATGCTTCTTTCTGCTGTTGTGACCTCAGCCTGCTTTGATATATCAATACCGGCACCTGGTGAGACAGCCTCCTTCTCCACTTCTTTTTCTTTTTCAGCACCCTTGTCGACGGGCTCGCCACCTGTATCATGAGGAACACACATTACTAATTCAATTGGTTGTTCTACCAAACGACGACAATTCGCAATTGCTTTGGCGAATTGTGGAGAAAAAAGGGAGATACCTTCCGCAGATCCTCCTTCTTGAGTAGCTGCAGGAGCTCCAACAACCACGGGAGTTAGGCCCAAATGGATTAATGGATCATCGGGATGGTATTCCTCAACTCCGGAGGTCTTGGGCTCCACGGCTGAACTCGAACCCTCGTCAGCTTTGCCTTTACCCTTAGCCAGGGCCCTCTCCTTTTCCATCTCCGCTAGAATCAGACGACGACCCTCCGCCAGGTCCTCAGGCTCATTATCCCTCAAGATGCTCTTCATCAACTCATCCTCATCAATTTCTTCGACCCCCAATCTCTGCTTTTCACCCTCAACAATGGCATCCCATAAATTGGCTAAAGTAACGTGGTAATCCGGGATCCACGAGATGTTGCGAGTTTTGAGAACTTGGCCAAGGAAGTCGAAAATCATCTCTTCAAACCCCTCGATATCCTTCTCTCTTTCGAGGAGCTTGTTGTTAGAAGCAGTGGCCAATTCGATGGCACTTTCAACATTCTTTTCGGCGAGAGCTGCCCGTCTCTCCGCGTCCGCGACCTGATCATTTAAAATCACCTTTTCTGCTTTAGCCAAAGCCAAACTTTCTTTTAAACTTGCTTTTTCTGCCTCCCAAGCAGCTCTCTCAGCTTCAAAATGGCCTTGTGTTGTTTTCAACTCGATATTGGCCATTTTGATATCTTCAACCTCCTTCTTTAAGGCCATTTTCTCTTGGCTATTGGAGTCAAGTTCCGAATGAAAGCGCTGCTTAGCATTCTCTAATTCAATCTTATAATTTTCAGCATCTCTCCACGCTAAAGCAAGTTGGGATTGAGCATCTTCCAGGTCCTTCCCCATCTTTGTCCTGGCCCTTTCGTTGTTTTCAAGTTTCGCTTTAGATCTATGTGCTTCTATTTCGAGCATTCGTATGACTTCTGAAAGGTTAACTGCATGTTTCTTCATCATCTCATACTGCCTGGCAACGTGGCGAATGTGCCCGACAACTTCATTATCCCAGTTCTTAGGGACCGGTTCCAAGGCTGGAACAAATGTCATCCTATCGAAAAATATGTCTGGGAATTGTTCCCACAGCTTTTCCAGCCTACCTTGAATCTCGGGACCATGCATGTAATCCCGTGACCCGGGGGCAGCCAACTCTGGCTGGCTGGAAGGGACGATGTCACTCCTCTCCTTTTCAGACTCTTTGAATGGATCCTTGCCCTTATCTTTAGATTCGTGATGCCTTTTTGACGACCTGCCGTGGGAAGGTGCACTCTTTGGAGGAGTTAACTCTTTAGGAAGTTTCTTTCCCCCTGCAGGAACTACCGGATAACTGGAAGGCTTGGTAGAGGTCGATTTTGGTGGAGACTGGGGTTGCAAGGAAGTCGGCTTGTGAGAAGGGCCGCGAGAACGCTCAGTACCCGGATGAAGACTGGGTGTGCCCTCACGAAGAGAACGATAAGAGTAAGATCGTCTGCGGGACATCTTTCCTACAAAAAAGAAAAGAGCATATTAAAAACCTTTGAATATTGACGATATAAGAGTGCGAGGCCAGATAGTGTGTGTGAATTGCACATCCCATATAATTCCCCCTAACAGACCCGAGCCTGAAGACAGGCTCATCTGGCTAGTTTCTTGTTCTCTAGTTGGAGCGATGGCCTCCTCAAGATTAGGGAAGAATGGCCCCCCTTCAAAGTCCTTCTCTGTATATACATCATCGGGTAGAGGAATTTTGCTCAGCTCGTCGAATAACTGCTCTTCTGTCAAATCATCGGGAGCAGCGGTTTCGATTGGAGTAGAAATTGGGATTTCCTTGGACTTGTCACCGCAGACCTCATCCCCTCTGTATATGTTCAGGTCCTCATCGTCTTGGATGACTATCGGGGAAGGACTCTTGCGAAACTTAGTTGTTTCTACCACTTGCGAAGTTCCCTCTCCCTCCGTTGGGGCACGTACTTATAAGGTTTGCCGCCAGCGCCAAGTCCAAATCTTCTATCCATAAGATGATGCTTATGAAGATTTTCATCAGTAATGCATTTTTTGATCCTTAGAAAGTCGGATCTGCTTTGTAGAAGAATGGACAATCGATTGTTGTATAGCGGACCCTCCGTTTTCGGGAAGACGTGATCTGTTTAAGACAAAAAAAGGGGGGGAGAATGTTAACGCCTAGACTTCTTGAACAAGATATTCAATTAAAAGCTTAAAGTTTACTTGATTTGAGCCATTTTCTTGAGCATCCGGCCTGTTTCTTTATATAAAACCAATCAGACTTAGGATCCCCTATATTGTTATATCCGTCGTACAGAACCTTCCTATTCGCCACCGATTCAAAGAAAGAGAAATTTGGAGTTGCCGAAGAACGATGCTTGAAAAGAAAGAAGAATGTCAAATCTCTGAATTTAAGTTCGGCATGTAGGATCTCCGCGTATGCAACATATAGGGTGTATAGAGATGCGTAGGCGTTAGGATGAAGCTGCATCGGAGCAATACCCAGTCGTTTTAAAGTCTCGATGGAGATCGAAGGAAACGGAGGGATAGCTCCTACCAAGCACATGGTTCGACTGATTGCCATATATCCTTCCGGAGCTAAGTGGGGTCTATCTTCGCTACCGAGTGTCAAAACATCATCCCAAGGAATCCCATGCCTCAAGCAGATTCTTTTAAGCTTTATATCATCGAGCTTAGATGCTAAAGAATCAGAAAATTTATCTATTCCGAGCGCGCCAGGAATCTCGTCAGGAGCTCGCCTGTCTAGCTCAGATTCTTCACTAGATGAAGTACCTTCAGACGGATTTGATTCCGTTGCCTCGTATTCGGAGCCAGAATCTTCACCTCCTGGGTTAATTGGAGGGACCTCAGTGTTGTATTGCTCAGGAACCTCGGACTCCGTTTCTGTAGCGGATCTTGAAGAAGATTGATTATCCGACATTACTGCTAGGCGAGAAAACATGAAAAGTGAGATTAAAGCTACCCGTCCCCCGTGTGTGCAAGTGCCGGTGTGTGTGCTTGTGCGTGCATTAAAGATAAAGCGTAAAAGATATCAAGATCATCAAAGTATTAGTCGTCATATGCAGTTAAAATTATGTGGTCATTCAGTCCAGAAAGTCCAAATCAAGGCCCTAGCCTAACTGTTCAGAGTTTTATGGTGACAAGGCATCGTCTAAGGTTCAAAAATTGGTTCGGATCGCAGGGTAGAGGGATCGCCCTCCTTCGGATCGCAGGGTAGAGGGATCGCCCTCCTTTGGATCGCAGGGCAGAGGGATCGCCCCCCTCACGAATCGTGAAATTGAGTTATCGGGGTCTTTGCTGGATCGTTGCAGTCCCCCACGAAGCGCGCCACTGCCGCCACCACGACCTTCTGACTTGCCACTGGCCTTCATCTTCTTCCTTTCCTCTCCTTGCCCACGATCCGAACCAGCCTTCTTTCTTCTCCTTCCTCCTCCGTTTTCCTCCTCTCCTTCTCGTTTCCGAACTTCAACCTTTGAACCTATCAGCCATGGCGCCTCGCTGGTTCCCTCAAAAAATCACAAAATCCCATTGTTTCTCCCTCAAACCAGTCGAAAAAACTCATAGAATTGAGAGCGACATCGCATAAGGATTCTTTCGATAGATTACCTTTATAAAAGTTGGGAGAACAGTCAGGTTATTGGAGGTTTGAAAAACTCGGGTGTTTCCTCAGTGACGCAGGCGATACGATACGAAAGAAGGAAGAAGGAAGAAAGTGAAGAGGAGGGTCGACTTATATAGGCAAAAGGGCGACCGTTTGTCTCCCCTTTTTTGTTTTATTCGATCCGCGAAAATAGGCGGGCCGCGAACCAAAAGCCCACCACGTCTCGGAGAGAAGCCCATTTCGTTCCGTTCCGTAAAGAAGCTCAAGCGCTCACCAAAGAATGAGACGAATGGCTTGCTAAAGGACCGCAACTCGAGTATGCGATACGAATCGACAAATCACCAACAGATTCAGTGATGAAGGCTTTGAAAAGTCCTAGAAAAGGAATCGTTCACTATTTTATGACTCGATGCGAAAAGACGGTTCTATAGCTTCGAAGCATGTTCCATCATCGATAAAACATACTTCGAGGGGGCAAAATGTTGGCTAGCTTTTTGACCAAGCCACCCAGGTTCATTCATAAGAAGAAAGCATGAAACCACATTCTCTGAGTACATGAAGGAACGGATCGCACCATTGACTCGCCCCTCATCGGATCGCCCCCATATCGGATCGCACCTTATCGGATCGCCCCCATTTCATCAGCGAAACGACACCTCTATGCGACTCGATCCATGCATGTGTTATTGACCAGTATTGACCGATCCGATCCCCTGATGCATGGCGGAGCCTCTGACCCGTTCAAACACGAGCTAGTCTTCAGCGATCCGAGATGCACGGATCTAGTGACACGTGTCCCTAACCGTCATTTTGACCAATTCTCCCCATTTGCACGATCCGATTTTCCAGGGGATCGCGACACCTGTCCGCAACGGCTAATTTGACTATTTCTTCAACGGCAGCGATGCGATCCGATGTTCTCGGGATTCGTGCCACGTGTTACCACGACCCGCCTGACAAAATCAGCTATAAATAGCCCGGAGCTTGGCATTTTTTGGGATCTTTTTGGCAATATTGAGTACTGAATCCGCCATTATTGTCAGACTACTAGAGTATTGAGAGAAATCCTTGATTGTATTAGCTTTCAAAGTATAATCAATAATATATAAAGTGGACGTAGGCTCGTTAACGCTGAACCACTATAAATTCTGTGTGTTATTTTCTTTTTCCTCATTCTTCAGTTGAAACTCTATAAGATTCAGAACAATTTGGGTGTTAGGTCCAAATTTTGATCTAACAATGTCCATCCAATGTTCCAGAAAGAAAAAACCCGACATGTTTTCCTATAGGCTAATTAACGCCATTACTCTATGTTACCACTAACTATCTGATCATCACCATTGTCGACTTTCGAGGTCATCGGACTTCAGACTACCGCCACCTCCAGATTCCACTCGACGGCTCCCATACTTCACAATCTTCAAACAAAACCAATACTGCACATATACCCACCTCTCTCCGACTCCATCATCCCATATTACAAACCATTGTCCCCTTGTACTTCAACTCCATGTATCCTTGCACTATGTAGACATCTCTACAAGTTCCATTTTACCTCCTTTCTAACCATACTTGCGATTCACCGCAGACAATATATTATTTTCTGGATTTTATTGAGTGATATTCTATTTGATTTCCATTTTAAAATGGGCGGATCATTAGTGGAAAAAGAAAACACTGGTGATTTGGTGTACATATATCGTTTAATGCCTTAGCTGTGAAGGAATGGTTGTGAATTTTCATGTCATAGCTTTTGTTGTTCCCCTATGTATTTTCATGTCATAGAGTATATGTTTGCTTCATATTGTTTAACTCAATTGATTGGAAACATCAACTAGGAAGAGGTACAATGTTATGTAGATATGTTCAGGGTAAGTTCTTTAGCTATTAGTAGCTTATACTTCCAATGTATAGGTTGTATTCCTTAGCTGTATAAAATGTAGAGAGGTCTAGGCTTTTGCATGTGCCCTAATTGCTTAAGAGGTAAGGTATTATATATTCCTGTTATTTTGATTTTCACCTAGAAGTTTACTTAAGGGCAAAGGCATTTCGAAGGTGATATGAAAGTCTGGTGAAAATTGTGTCTGTTTACATTGCGTACATGCATTTGTTTTCCTACAGTTTACCTTTTGAAATCCATTTCGCATAAAGGTCAATTTGTGCCAAAAGCCAATAGGAACGACGATAAATCAAGGAACGGACTCGCTAAACGCGACATATGGAAATGATGTTGGTCCATAGGCAAGGAATGTATTCATTTATTTGGAAAAGTTTAAATATTCAAGGGTACGTCATTACGAAAATAAAAT
This sequence comes from Allium sativum, assembly GCA_030737875.1. Lineage (NCBI taxonomy): Eukaryota > Viridiplantae > Streptophyta > Magnoliopsida > Asparagales > Amaryllidaceae > Allium > Allium sativum. Next base: position 453,158,576 of record CM060915.1, on the reverse strand, counting down.
AAAAATTATAACAAAATTATGTTCACATACGAATTGATATAGACAAAAATAAAAATATGACTGTGTCGAGAGATGTGTCATGGCTCCAAAAATATAATAATATAGGTTGTTTAACTGATTTTATGGGACCCCAAAATGTTGATATAGGGTGTAAATCACTCCAAATAAGAAGTTGCTTATTTTACGAAATATAAATTTCAGTAAAATTCTAAAAATTAAATCATAACTACATCTCAAAAGAATCTTATCCAAATTCGAATCCGATATTTAAATATTTTTAAATAACCATTATGGCCATAAACAAATATGCCGCTGCTTTTTCCGAATATTTAATTTTGACATAACTTACAATATATAATCCGAAATTTCCTTTTTTGGCTTCCATTAGAAAGAAACAGTTCAATAGATTCCAACATTTCTTGTTTTGAGAAATCCGACTAATAACGGGTCCTGTACACTCAGTTGAAGCTCAAAACGTTAAATTATGAACTGCATCGTCGTTATGAGCTCGATTATATTTAATATATATATATTTTATATGCTCAACTTCGTTTTAATTGATATATAAATCCACCTATATTACGAATTCAATATTTAAACCGATTTAAATATTTAAGTACAAACTGATAAAAATGCGGGAGTTACATTCCTTCCTCCTTAAAAGAATTTTGTCCCCAAAATTACTATGGTAAGAAAAATGATATGAATCATATCATAACTAGATTAAGGGTCTTTTGTTTTACTTCTTGATTCCAGTTTCAACTGAATCAATTTATTTTAATTAGAATATTAATTCCTTATTAACAAATATTTTCAAGAATTCCGAAAATATTCTAACACCTTAAATATCCAAGAAATTTCGCCAGCATCTCCTCTACACAGCTCATTCGGTAGTACAACAATTCGCCTCTCTGGGCCTTCTCCAATCCATAAGAAAATAAACAGCCAAGTGGCTTTCCAAAAATAGCTTATAAATCTCATACCCGAATATAATGTAACTTGTACCTTTTTGTTGGGCATTTAACTTTATCTCTCCCATTGCTATCACTTTAGCATATATTCAAGCATCCTTGGTTGATCTCCCATCAATCCATTCTCAAACCAATCTCTCGTTTTTACTAAGCCGAATTTCATTTCAAATTCCAATTCCAAACTCAACTTTAAATTCTTATTCAACAATCAAATTCCATCCCAGATTATCTCTAATCCAATCTAATTTTATTTAACTTAGTTAAAATTTATATTTATTTACTTCATAAGTAAATTTTAAATTCCGGAATCCAAAATCCAGTGTTTAATTTCAAATTAGTTTGAAATCTATATAATAACAACAATTCAAAACATTTGAATTTCCGAACAACTTATTTTCTTAAAACAATTCAAAACAAAATCTCTGGTAGTAATTCGTCACTTAGAAACTCGAAAATGAATAGTAATGATGTCGCGATCAATCATCGGTATTATTTTCCAGCCGCCAAAGTGAGTTCAATAATATATTACGTACAAACTCATTTTTAAACACTTCTTTTTGAAATTACATCAAAATATCTTTTATCATACTCGGAAAACAATTTCAAATCTCTCAGAATTCTAAAATTCCCTTATATTAATCCAAATTTATTTAGTTTCCAAGTTTCTAGAGTTTTATTTCAACTCTAGTTTTAAATTCAGATTTAGTTCATCTGATTTTGCATATTATACTTATATAACATTTCGATGGGTTATTTACATAACCATCTCAATTATAAATCTTGTTCGATCATAATAATGATCAACATATCCAATATACTATAATAATATCAAGATATATACTTCTTTTTGTATCAAAACATATTTTGGGTAAAATTATTTTATTCACTCAGCTTTTTAAAACAGTACTATGTCGAATTCATCTATCCAAGCGTTTACAAATCCCTATCGACCCCGTCAGCTCAACGCGTCGATCTTGAATTTGTATACCACTCAACAGATCAATCAACACAGTATAAAACAATTTTTATACATATCTACAAATACGCGCTCATATATATATACACTCAAACTCAATCTAGAGTATTATTAACTCCATCTCTATTGATTTACGCCACAGAGCCAAGGTAGTCACTCAACCTTCAGCTCTGATACCAAATGTAAAGGCCCGTAAATCCGTACCAATTTGAGCTAACTAATATCCTACACATTCAACTCAAGTGCACGAAAATACGGATCTTTAATAAAAATAAATAAGAGGACGAGAAAGATAAGATAGAACTTATAGAATAGAAGAATAGAAGAATACAAATGAATAGAATCAGAGTAAATATGAACACATAGCAGAACGAATAATATATATTATATAACATTTTCTTTGAAATAAAAAACTAAATTTGTATATACATACCATATCAGAGTATAACACTTATACATCATAACGGATATAAATCTCTAAATAACTAACAGTGAAGCCTCCTTCTTTGAGCTCCGCCAAGTGAATTTGTAAAATCCTGAAACACTTGTCTGGTCGTACAAATTTAGGCACCCAATAGCTTAGGGAAAAACAAACTAAATAAATTCTATGTCAGTCATAGGACTGGTGTGAGTAAACTCCAACCATATTGTTTGACTTTGAAAAATATTTCGAAAGAAAGGGTAATAGTAAGACCAGTCCGCACATAAAAATGGACAGCTTTTACCTTACTATAACCAAACCATTTTGATATCGAAATCCAGTGATATCATAATAATGTCTAATCAAATAAATAATCAAATAGTAGAACGCTTGCATCTCATGCTCCACATATCTAATATGAAATCAAAAACCACAGGGCGCTTATTGGAGATTGGATTCCAACTATGACAAGGTATGGGACCACCTCCCGATCAGTTTACTCTAGAGGGGATACACTAGGGTTCAACAAGAACATCTTGCAACCTGGCCCACACATGACCGACCACTCATTTAGCTTGAGTGTATCGAATATATTGTCACCCACGGTTGTTGGCCTTCCAACCGTAATGTAAGAACCCGTAACTTCCCCGTGAAGGAAAGCACGAATACTTTGAGAACAACACACAAAAGGACGCAGACGGAAGAACATTTCATTGTTATTACAACAATTCCATCAGATACAAGAATATACAGAGTATAAATGAATAAATTACATTCAACAAATATCAGAGATTTAAATTACATTTAAATACATCGCAGCGGAAAATAATACAAAAGCACAACTAGAAGTGATACACGGATACAGAGCTTTCCGAGCATCGTTCCAGCTGTATATCAGGAACCTGTGAATATAAATCTGCAAAACCAAAACTACTAGCTGCCCGTGCGGAAAATAGGGGCACCCAGAGTTTAGGTTAAAACAATAAACTCCAGGTCAGTCATGTGACTGGTGTGAGAACTAAAACAGTTATTAATATTGGTTTTAAAGTTAGGTAAATCAAGGGACCACGCCGTATAACACGGAACGGGTTTCCTCCCAAGAATACCAGTGCATAGAACAAACAGCGCAATGCTAAATAAAGAAAAATGAAGCTGTTATAAGACCCAGGTCCCATCACACAATGCAACGCAAGCCGGAGGATAGGGTTTTTACCTTATAACAGCCAAAGCATGCTTGATACGTTTAAATCACATTATTTGATACTATTATAAGTGTATAGTGTCAAAACAATTCAAATCATAAATATCAATCATAGGCGGCATGGGTACCATCTATCATGTCGCCATACTAGTTCTACAATTAAAACCGCAATACACGTATTGGAAATTGGATTTCCGTCATGAGCCGAGGCAAGGGGCAAGCTCCTCTCCGCGTTCGAGACACTCTAGCAAATGCCTCGGGACCGCACACAGCAATCCCTGGATCCTCCAAGGCCGGTCCTCTCTTACTTTTGAGGATTGGCAATTCCTGAACACACGTTTCCCGGTCCTTACAGACCTATATCCGAGGCGCCTCGTATCCAACAACCACACAGGTGAAAAGTATATAAATGTCAGGGCTGGTAGGTCACTGACACCACCCTAGCTAGAAAGAAACGTCGTGCACTCCTTGGGTCCGTATCCCGTTTTTGACTCATACCGAGGTGTGAGGCTCGCGAATCCACGTTACACACAAAGCTACGCCACACAGGCCATGCTTTGATCATCAACCACAAGACTTTGCTTTTCAACAGAAGCCTTGATCAATTGCCACTTACGCGTGCCACATTGGCAATTCACTCCATGCGACTGATGTCCACCGATATACAACCTCTGAGCTCGTACGTCTCAGAGAAGGGCGTTAAGCAAGAGAATAAATTCTCCGTCGCCAAACAGATGTATATTTAATAGAGATCAATTAACACAGAATAAAATCCAATGTCAGACACACAATCCATTTACAAGTTCGTTCTGGGTCTGAACGAAACCGGAGGCACTTTCCTCGCATATCCATCCATCTCCAAGTACGTCTGGACGATCACCAACTGATTCCCTCATCCTGGGTGTACAGCCCAATCAAGATCATCAGTAATCACCCAAACGATGTGAAGACTTCCGGTCTTCAACCACCGTCTTCATCTTCGACATCTCGTCGAATCGGTTATTCAGAATGGGTATAAACCCGGCCTTTCTGAATAACCCACGTATATATTAAAACGAATGTTACACAAACACAACAAACGCCTCATTCCAATTCAGAATATCCTTTTATTCACAAAATCACATTCTTATGGAAATGTTCCCATTAATTTTATCCAAGATAAATTCTTCTAAATTTATCCTATAATCTTCCTTTGGATATCATTTCAAACTAGTCGGGATTAGCGAACCACACCGAAGTAGTTATTTGTTTTATTTCCCCAATCCCAACCTATATATCCCATGGAGCAAAACTGGCGATACTCCATATCTAACACCATGGTGTTATCGGTAAAATTAATTACCATTTCACGTTCAAATCTAATTAAAGATTTAACTATCGCTTTGGAGAAAAACTGGTGGTACTCCATTCTCGATCACCTTTCAGATTTGATAATTTAAATTATCAATTCACAATTTAATCTAATTAAAGATTCATTAAAACTCCACTTAGTTTTAATCCTTTCCAAAAATCAACATCTTGCCTTTAACTGGGTTAAAGAACCAATGTCATTTAAAACACGATTCACGATAAACCCAAATCACATTTGATATTAAACACAAGGCTCTGAATGGAAATATATCGGCTTATATTCAATATCAAATTCTGAAACCAACAAATATCGTATTGGAAATAACGATATATAATATATCTTTCAAATTCCCCAAAACAATATCTGTATAGTCACGAAATCCAACATCGAAATATTCCAAAGATAATTTCGATTCAACTTCAGTCCCATCCACGTATTGGGAATATTGGTTATTTTTAAAATCACTTCAAATTCAATTTATTTATTTCAAAAATAAATTGATTTTAATTCTAGTTCAAAACTAGTTCATTTCGATAAAAATTTATTTTTATCCTTTCAAATGTGGAATTCTTCAGCTCAATTTTTCCCAAATCACATATTATGATTTTACACAAATTATCGATATTTTTAATAATTTTATCAAGGCCCGTACAGTCGATTTCCATCTACGGCCATCGAACTGCACTTACAGTGACCTTTTCTGAAATTGATTTGGACATAATTCCAAATCCAACCGTTAGATTTCAAATTTCTAATATTCCTTGGAAAGCTCTTTTCGATACGAACCCAACGGTTCCAGTTTTAGGAGAATCCGACGGTCGGATCTCCCGCAACATCCGTTTGAAATAAATGGTCAAAATTCACGAACTGCCGCGGCGCGGCGCGTTCTATTCAGGCCATTATATATATATAATATATATATTATATATATTTCGTCGATTTCCTTTTAAAACGAATTTTATAAATCGTTTTAACTTCGTTTCAAAACCATTTCAACACTATATTCAATTCCAAATCGATTTGATTTCAATTCAATTCGAGTTCATTCCAATTCAATTCAAATTCAAATTCGTTTCAATTCAAATTCTAATTCGTTTTAATTCAATTCAAATTCTAATTCGTTTTAATTCAATTCAAATTCTAATTCGTTTCAAATATTAAATTTTGAAATCACTTTTCCCATATTCATTATAAAACGAACAAAATCGATAAAAATATCGTTCACGTCAAAATGGCGCAACTCTAATCAACACAGCTTTATATTTTTCAAAAACTTCTTTATTCTATTCAACAAATGAATATTTATCCCATTCAACACATGAATCTATATTTCTTTCAACACACGACTAATCTCAACACATGAGTATTGTCAACACATCACTATTTTTGTTATGTAAAATATTTTATAAAACTATGGTATCTATCGTTTGATTTTCAATTAGACTTCTACTAGGGAGTAGTTCTAATTTTAAATATGATAAAGATGTAAATTTCATTGTATAAAATATTTCACTCAACACATGAACGTTGTCTACACATGACTATTTTTATATTCAACACATGAATTTTCTTTTATCATATTTATTATTTTCCCGATTGGAATGAGGCCCAATCAATCACCATATAATGTTAATTATACGGATTTCCATACAACACATGTATATAATAGCATTGAAAAATAATCAACCATCAACCAAAGTGCACTACACTGTATAAGCATCAAATATAGATATCTAACGCTTATAACAACCTGTCAATCAATCGATCGACATATTTAATCAATCAGGATGAGTGAACTTCAAATTTCATCCCAACACCCGTGTGGGGTTTCAAACAATCAAACACAGATTTTATTTGTGCAGTTGGGTGATGTGTAAAATTTATCGACCCAATCGATATCAGTCAAATCAGTGTATATAAACAAATCGGCCGATTTGTTTATAAATATTTATTTATTCACTTTCACGTTAAAAATTATATTTTTAACGATAATATATTTTATTTTAACACATGAATTTCTTTTATAATATTTATTAAATAAAATGATATCTTTTATTTTTTCTAATTTATTTTAGAAAATTTCGGCGGCATAACGGCACGATACTAGAAACGGGACAAGGCCTAGCCTTATCCCCGGTCTAGTGAAGGCCCACGCCATTCACACATCAACCAAATCCATTCCATTTCACCAAACAATTCCATTCCAACCAAATAAACTAACCAACTACTCAACCAAACAATTTAACAAACAAGTCATCCATGGTCTGTGGATGACGGGTGTCGGGTGCTACTAAGCACCGTCTGCATCCTAGTATATATATATATAACTAGAAAAAGAGAATTTAGAGTGAGAAGTTCTCACCGATTGCTATCCAATCATCTTGACTCTTCTTCTATAGGAATCTTCTTCATTCTCGCCTTTTTATCATCTTCGTTTGCCCGTAGCCACTACATATATAAAAATCACACATTTTTATATTTTGGTGTCTTTAAAATAAAAGTCACATTTTTATTTGTTGATGCCTTTAAAATAAAAATCACATTTTTATTTATTCACTTTCAATTTAAAAGTCATATTTTTATAATCACTTCATATATTTAAAAATCGAATTTTTACTATGCTATTCAATATATAAAAATCTAATTTTTACTATGATGTTCAATATATAAAAATCATATTTTACTTCACTATTTTCTATATAAAGATCTCGCCTTTTTACATAAAAAGATTTTAGCTTTTCAAATATAAAGATTGAACTTTTTCATATACATCATTATAAAAATCACATTTTTATTTTTCTACACATATAAAGATGCTATTTTTAATATTGCTATCATGTAAAAATTATATTTCTAATTCTCTACATAAACGAAAATCATATTTTTACATCATCTATATGGTAAAGACTATATTTTTAATACTTTAAAAATATAAAAATCATATTTTTATTACTTTAAAAATATAAAGATCATATTTTTATCTTTCTACAATATAAAAGATTATATTTTTAATACTTCTACTTTATAAAAATTATATTTTTTTATATTTCACATACGATAAAAATCATATTTTTATTTCTCTACTCATGTAAAAATCACACCTTTTTATCGATGTTCTTATTATAAAGGTCAAATTTTACTGCAAAGTTATACATATAAAAATAATATTTTTATATACTAAAGATCGTATTTTCCTTTCAAATCTACATTATAAAAATTAGATTTTTACAACGCAACTTTATATGACAAAACCGTATATTTTCTCTCTAACTTCGTAATCAAAATCGAATTTTTTTTACACATAAAATTTCATACCTTTGATATTGTTAAAAATAAAATCTTTATCTACATTAAAATTCTAATTTTTCTTCTACTTTAAAGATCTAATCAATATCTGATTTTATTTTGAAATCATTACATAAATGAATTGAAAATAAATAAAATAAATAAAAGACTAAAATAAAATAATTAAAACTTTACCTTTGTTTTCTTTTCAGTTTTGGTTCGGGGGTGTGCTTGCTCGTCGAAGCTGGGGAGCCAAGGGGAAACCGGAGTGGTGGCTGGCCGTCGAACAAAGGGAGGAAGAGGAGGGGAGGGTTTGGTGCTGCGAGGTCGGAGCAGGGTTCAGAAGGTTGGGGGCTCGCGTGGGTGGCGGCCCTGGCCGGCGGCGCGACTGGCAGAGGAAGGGGGGTCCCAGGCTAGGGCGCGGCGCTCTCTTCGATGGTCGGGGGTCTTTGGGGTCTCGTCGATCGCAGGGGCAGGCGAAAGAGGAAGAAAGCAAGGCAGAGAAGAAGGAGGAGGGGGTGCGGTGGTCGTTGGGGCCAGGCGGAGGACGTGGGGGTACTGAACGGGGGCGGAGCGGATGTGATTTGGGGGATCGGGTTTTTTTTTTTTTCTGAATGAACGGTAAGGGATAAGTGGGGGGGGGGGAAGAATAATAATATATAATTAATTTATTTTATTTATTTATTTTCAAATAAAGTTGACTTTTACATACGACCTCTAAACGAGGTCCACCGCCTGTCGTCCATAGCGTATTACCCCCATTCCGAACACAATGGGATATGTATCGTAAGCTGATTCGATCGTCTCGATCAGTTTCCGTTGAATTTACATTTAAATCACTATATTGAATTTTAAACGTACATTTCAAATTACCGGGGTCACATACAAACTTTAAAAATTCTCGAAAAATATTTTCTAGCTTCGTATTGACGATACGGTCCTAACAAAACTAGTTTCGTCGAATTCTGAGACCGTTGGAGAAATGGTCAATTTCCAGTCGATTAAAATCAACTAAAACCGGTCAAACGCGTTTTCCTTTGCCACGCTCACATATTGATTCGAAAAATTATGAAATTTGAAACCTCGCAATAATTTGACATCACGGACCCAACAAAAGTGGTTTCGTCGAAATCCGAGGTCATTTGCAAAATGTCCATTTTTAAGGGCCTGAATTTCATAGCGACTATTCAGAATTTTCAACTGGACTTATCTTTTGATTCCCGCTATGAAATCTTAATCTTTCGGATTCATTGGAAAGATATCATCCAATAGATCCTATTGTTTTTGGTTTCACTAAAATCCGGATTGTTTTGCACCCGGTACATTCAATCGAAGTTTGAAATCGAATTATCGAACTACCGCGCCATTTTCAATTCCTATTTATAATTATATATAATTATTTATATTCTAACGACGACGCGTATAATATATACGTTCGAATTATATTCAAAATAAATTTCTCGCCGATATTATTTAAAATAATCTATTTTAAATATTCAAAATTCGTTAAAATTGCCAAAATAAAAATTTTAAACTGGCCCAGATTTTCCGGGTTATTACAATCTCCCCCACTTAAAACTTTTCGTCCCCGAAAAGGAATAAAGTCGAAAGTGGTTTGATTATTCAACTCTACGTTCGATCTGGCTTCCATTCTCCAACCTTTCAGTTTCTGAGAATTTTCAAATTCTTCAAAAATTTGGCTAACACCCTAAATTTTCGAAAAATTTCGCCATAACCTCCTTTGCACCGGGAGCATCGGGGAATTTCAAATAGCTTCCCCGGTCCTTCAGATCTCAAAAAGAAAAAGAAAAATCCAAGCGGCTAGCCAATAGGCTCATAAAATCATCATCACCCAAACAAAACAGAAATTATAGTAAACATGTACCTATTTGTCGGGCAAACAAATTTTATTCTCTGCTCTAGCCTCCTTGCTATGACCTGTTCAATGTAAGTATATGTATATGCAAGCAAATGCGACCAATTTTCAATATAGTTCAATATTTAATTTTATTAAGCTAAATGGTTAAAAATTAGCAAACAAATAAACAAACAACACAAACATCAATCAATTAGTGAATTAGAGTTTCAAATTCATAATTTTGATATGTATAAAAAATCATGTTTTGATGCCAATTCACAACAATGTGTTCTAGCTATATAAGTTTTGGTTCTCACACCAGCCTAATGGAAATATATAGAAATCACACCTTCGAAATTCGAATATGAATACTGATGATGATGCACCATCATCAGAATCATCCCCGGATATCTAGAATGTGATTCTATATCTACCCAGTATATTAAAACTTCGAATATACGTTCATGACGCGTATACGCGAAATCTATATATACTCGATTGTCCAAATTCAAAATAAATAAATATTCAAATACGTTTAAAACGATTTAAATTTTCGAAACAAAATTGTTTTCAATTGAAAAATATACTCTTCACACTCGTTCTAGGATACTACTGATCCTATCTCTAACGAGTCACTCTAATTGGATGTTGCTAATCCAATATCTGATGAATTCTTTCGTATGGTTCTAATGTGTCTTGTTCTCGAGCTCTGTAAACCAAAGCTCTGATACCACTGTAAGAACCCGTAACTTCCCCGTGAAGGAAAGCACGAATACTTTGAGAACAACACACAAAAGGAAGCAGACGGAAGAACATTTCATTGTTATTACAACAATTCCATCAGATACAAGAATATACAGAGTATAAATGAATAAATTACATTCAACAAATATCAGAGATTTAAATTACATTTAAATACATCGCAGCGGAAAATAATACAAAAGCACAACTAGAAGTGATACACGGATACAGAGCTTTCCGAGCATCGTTCCAGCTGTATATCAGGAACCTGTGAATATAAATCTGCAAAACCAAAACTACTAGCTGCCCGTGCGGAAAATAGGGGCACCCAGAGTTTAGGTTAAAACAATAAACTCCAGGTCAGTCATGTGACTGGTGTGAGAACTAAAACAGTTATTAATATTGGTTTTAAAGTTAGGTAAATCAAGGGACCACGCCGTATAACACGGAACGTGTTTCCTCCCAAGAATACCAGTGCATAGAACAAACAGCGCAATGCTAAATAAAGAAAAATGAAGCTGTTATAAGACCCAGGTCCCATCACACAATGCAACGCAAGCCGGAGGATAGGGTTTTTACCTTATAACAGCCAAAGCATGCTTGATACGTTTAAATCACATTATTTGATACTATTATAAGTGTATAGTGTCAAAACAATTCAAATCATAAATATCAATCATAGGCGGCATGGGTACCATCTATCATGTCGCCATACTAGTTCTACAATTAAAACCGCAATACACGTATTGGAAATTGGATTTCCGTCATGAGCCGAGGCAAGGGGCAAGCTCCTCTCCGCGTTCGAGACACTCTAGCAAATGCCTCGGGACCGCACACAGCAATCCCTGGATCCTCCAAGGCCGGTCCTCTCTTACTTTTGAGGATTGGCAATTCCTGAACACACGTTTCCCAGTCCTTACAGACCTATATCCGAGGCGCCTCGTATCCAACAACCACACAGGTGAAAAGTATATAAATGTCAGGGCTGGTAGGTCACTGACACCACCCTAGCTAGAAAGAAACGTCGTGCACTCCTTGGGTCCGTATCCCGTTTTTGACTCATACCGAGGTGTGAGGCTCGCGAATCCACGTTACACACAAAGCTACGCCACACAGGCCATGCTTTGATCATCAACCACAAGACTTTGCTTTTCAACAGAAGCCTTGATCAATTGCCACTTACGCGTGCCACATTGGCAATTCACTCCATGCGACTGATGTCCACCGATATACAACCTCTGAGCTCGTACGTCTCAGAGAAGGGCGTTAAGCAAGAGAATAAATTCTCCGCCGCCAAACAGATGTATATTTAATAGAGATCAATTAACACAGAATAAAATCCAATGTCAGACACACAATCCATTTACAAGTTCGTTCTGGGTCTGAACGAAACCGGAGGCACTTTCCTCGCATATCCATCCATCTCCAAGTACGTCTGGACGATCACCAACTGATTCCCTCATCCTGGGTGTACAGCCCAATCAAGATCATCAGTAATCACCCAAACGATGTGAAGACTTCCGGTCTTCAACCACCGTCTTCATCTTCGACATCTCATCGAATCGGTTATTCAGAATGGGTATAAACCCGGCCTTTCTGAATAACCCACGTATATATTAAAACGAATGTTACACAAACACAACAAACGCCTCATTCCAATTCAGAATATCCTTTTATTCACAAAATCACATTCTTATGGAAATGTTCCCATTAATTTTATCCAAGATAAATTCTTCTAAATTTATCCTATAATCTTCCTTTGGATATCATTTCAAACTAGTCGGGATTAGCGAACCACACCGAAGTAGTTATTTGTTTTATTTCCCCAATCCCAACCTATATATCCCATGGAGCAAAACTGGCGATACTCCATATCTAACAGCACGGTGTTATCGGTAAAATTAATTACCATTTCACGTTCAAATCTAATTAAAGATTTAACTATCGCTTTGGAGCAAAACTGGTGGTACTCCATTCTCGATCACCTTTCAGATTTGATAATTTAAATTATCAATTCACAATTTAATCTAATTAAAGATTCATTAAAACTCCACTTAGTTTTAATCCTTTCCAAAAATCAACATCTTGCCTTTAACTGGGTTAAAGAACCAATGTCATTTAAAACACGATTCACGATAAACCCAAATCACATTTGATATTAAACACAAGGCTCTGAATGGAAATATATCGGCTTATATTCAATATCAAATTCTGAAACCAACAAATATCGTATTGGAAATAACGATATATAATATATCTTTCAAATTCCCCAAAACAATATCTGTATAGTCACGAAATCCAACATCGAAATATTCCGAAGATAATTTCGATTCAACTTCAGTCCCATCCACGTATTGGGAATATTGGTTATTTTTAAAATCACTTCAAATTCAATTTATTTATTTCAAAAATAAATTGATTTTAATTCTAGTTCAAAACTAGTTCATTTCGATAAAAATTTATTTTTATCCTTTCAAATGTGGAATTCTTCAGCTCAATTTTTCCCAAATCACATATTATGATTTTACACAAATTATCGATATTTTTAATAATTTTATCAAGGCCCGTACAGTCGATTTCCATCTACGGCCATCGAACTGCACTTACAGCGACCTTTTCTGAAATTGATTTGGACATAATTCCAAATCCAACCGTTAGATTTCAAATTTCTAATATTCCTTGGAAAGCTCTTTTCGATACGAACCCAACGGTTCCGGTTTTAGGAGAATCCGACGGTCGGATCTCCCGCAACATCCGCTTGAAATAAATGGTCAAAATTCACGAACTGCCGCGGCGCGGCGCGTTCTATTCAGGCCATTATATATATAATATATATATTATATATATTTCGTCGATTTCCTTTTAAAACGAATTTTATAAATCGTTTTAACTTCGTTTCAAAACCATTTCAACACTATATTCAATTCCAAATCGATTTGATTTCAATTCAATTCGAGTTCATTCCAATTCAATTCAAATTCAAATTCGTTTCAATTCAATTCAAATTCTAATTCGTTTTAATTCAATTCAAATTCTATTTCTTTTTAATTCAATTCAAATTCTAATTCGTTTCAAATATTAAATTTTGAAATCACTTTTCCCATATTCATTATAAAACGAACAAAATCGATAAAAATATCGTTCACGTCAAAATGGCGCAACTCTAATCAACACAGCTTTATATTTTTCAAAAACTTCTTTATTCTATTCAACAAATGAATATATATCCCATTCAACACATGAATCTATATTTCTTTCAACACACGACTAATCTCAACACATGAGTACTGTCAACACATCACTATTTTTGTTATGTAAAATATTTTATAAAACTATGGTATCTATCGTTTGATTTTCAATTAGACTTCTACTAGGGAGTAGTTCTAATTTTAAATATGATAAAGATGTAAATTTCATTGTATAAAATATTTCACTCAACACATGAACGTTGTCTACACATGACTATTTTTATATTCAACACATGAATTTTCTTTTATAATATTTATTATTTTCCCGATTGGAATGAGGCCCAATCAATCACCATATAATGTTAATTATACGGATTTCCATACAACACATGTATATAATAGCATTGAAAAATAATCAACCATCAACCAAAGTGCACTACACTGTATAAGCATCAAATATAGATATCTAACGCTTATAACAGCCTGTCAATCAATCGATCGACATATTTAATCAATCAGGATGAGTGAACTTCAAATTTCATCCCAACACCCGTGTGGGGTTTCAAACAATCAAACACAGATTTTATTTGTGCAGTTGGGTGATGTGTAAAATTTATCGACCCAATCGATATCAGTCAAATCAGTGTATATAAACAACTCGGCCGATTTGTTTATAAATATTTATTTATTCACTTTCACGTTAAAAATTATATTTTTAACGATAATATATTTTATTTTAACACATGAATTTCTTTTATAATATTTATTAAATAAAATGATATCTTTTATTTTTTCTAATTTATTTTAGAAAATTTCGGCGGCATAACGGCACGATACTAGAAACGGGACAAGGCCTAGCCTTATCCCCGGTCTAGTGAAGGCCCACGCCATTCACACATCAATCAAATCCATTCCATTTCACCAAACAATTCCATTCCAACCAAATAAACTAACCAACTACTCAACCAAACAATTTAACAAACAAGTCATCCATGGTCTGTGGATGACGGGTGTCGGGTGCTACTAAGCACCGTCTGCATCCTAGTATATATATATATATATATAACTAGAAAAAGAGAATTTAGAGTGAGAAGTTCTCACCGATTGCTATCCAATCATCTTGACTCTTCTTCTATAGGAATCTTCTTCATTCTCGCCTTTTTATCATCTTCGTTTGCCCGTAGCCACTACATATATAAAAATCACACATTTTTATATTTTGGTGTCTTTAAAATAAAAGTCACATTTTTATTTGTTGATGTCTTTAAAATAAAAATCACATTTTTATTTATTCACTTTCAATTTAAAAGTCATATTTTTATAATCACTTCATATATTTAAAAATCGAATTTTTACTATGCTATTCAATGTATAAAAATCTAATTTTTACTATGATGTTCAATATATAAAAATCATATTTTACTTCTCTATTTTCTATATAAAGATCTCGCCTTTTTACATAAAAAGATTTTAGCTTTTCAAATATAAAGATTGAACTTTTTCATATACATCATTATAAAAATCACATTTTTATTTTTCTACACATATAAAGATGCTATTTTTAATATTGCTATCATGTAAAAATTATATTTCTAATTCTCTACATAAACGAAAATCATATTTTTACATCATCTATATGGTAAAGACTATATTTTTAATACTTTAAAAATATAAAAATCATATTTTTATTACTTTAAAAATATAAAGATCATATTTTTATCTTTCTACAATATAAAAGATTATATTTTTAATACTTCTACTTTATAAAAATTATATTTTTTTATATTTCACATACGATAAAAATCATATTTTTATTTCTCTACTCATGTAAAAATCACACCTTTTTATCGATGTTCTTATAATAAAGGTCAAATTTTACTGCAAAGTTATACATATAAAAATAATATTTTTATATACTAAAGATCGTATTTTCCTTTCAAATCTACATTATAAAAATTAGATTTTTACAACGCAACTTTATATGACAAAACCGTATATTTTCTCTCTAACTTCGTAATCAAAATCGAATTTTTTTTACACATAAAATTTCATACCTTTGATATTGTTAAAAATAAAATCTTTATCTACATTAAAATTCTAATTTTTCTTCTACTTTAAAGATCTAATCAATATCTGATTTTATTTTGAAATCATTACATAAATGAATTGAAAATAAATAAAATAAATAAAAGACTAAAATAAAATAATTAAAACTTTACCTTTGTTTTCTTTTCAGTTTTGGTTCGGGGGTGTGCTTGCTCGTCGAAGCTGGGGAGCCAAGGGGAAACCGGAGTGGTGGCTGGCCGTCGAACAAAGGGAGGAAGAGGAGGGGAGGGTTTGGTGCTGCGAGGTCGGAGCAGGGTTCAGAAGGTTGGGGGCTCGCGTGGGTGGCGGCCCTGGCCGGCGGCGCGACTGGCAGAGGAAGGGGGGTCCCAGGCTAGGGCGCGACGCTCTCTTCGATGGTCGGGGGTCTTTGGGGTCTCGTCGATCGTAGGGGCAGGCGAAAGAGGAAGAAAGCAAGGCAGAGAAGAAGGAGGAGGGGGTGCGGTGGTCGTTGGGGCCAGGCGGAGGACGTGGGGGTGCTGAACGGGGGCGGAGCGGATGTGATTTGGGGGATCGGGTTTTTTTTTTTCTGAATGAACGGTAAGGGATAAGTGGGGGGGGGGAGAATAATAATATATAATTAATTTATTTTATTTATTTATTTTCAAATAAAGTTGACTTTTACATACGACCTCTAAACGAGGTCCACCGCCTGTCGTCCATAGCGTATTACCCCCATTCCGAACACAATGGGATATGTATCGTAAGCTGATTCGATCGTCTCGATCAGTTTCCGTTGAATTTACATTTAAATCACTATATTGAATTTTAAACGTACATTTCAAATTACCGGGGTCACATACAAACTTTAAAAATTCTCGAAAAATATTTTCTAGCTTCGTATTGAAGATACGGTCCTAACAAAACTAGTTTCGTCGAATTCTGAGACCGTTGGAGAAATGGTCAATTTCCAGTCGATTAAAATCAACTTAAACCGGTCAAACGCGTTTTCCTTTGCCACGCTCACATATTGATTCGAAAAATTATGAAATTTGAAACCTAGCAATAATTTGACATCACGGACCCAACAAAAGTGGTTTCGTCGAAATCCGAGGTCATTTGCAAAATGTCCATTTTTAAGGGCCTGAATTTCATAGCGACTATTCAGAATTTTCAACTGGACTTATCTTTTGATTCCCGCTATGAAATCTTAATCTTTCGGATTCGTTGGAAAGATATCATCCAATAGATCCTATTGTTTTTGGTTTCACTAAAATCCGGATTGTTTTGCACCCGGTACATTCAATCGAAGTTTGAAATCGAATTATCGAACTACCGCGCCATTTTCAATTCCTATTTATAATTATATATAATTATTTATATTCTAACGACGACGCGTATAATATATACGTTCGAATTATATTCAAAATAAATTTCTCGCCGATATTATTTAAAATAATCTATTTTAAATATTCAAAATTCGTTAAAATTGCCAAAATAAAAATTTTAAACTGGCCCAGATTTTCCGGGTTATTACACGTAATCCGTAAGATACATAATCAAAAGAAGAATAAATAATGAATTTCTCTAGATTGGTGACAAATATACCCTGCTTGGTAATGACTCACCTAGCCATGTTGCCAACCTGATTTTTGTCATTTCCTGGTTGTGAGGCTTGGGAATACGTTAATCTTTTAGAACATCTGGTCACCATTCACATTGAATGCCACATCGTCAAGCCCATCAATTCACTAATCGATTTCCAAAAATACCACAGGTATAGAAAGCTAAGAGGAACGAATTCCTCCGCCACCAGACGTAATACCTTTGAGAGATCAATTATACGTGATTTATTAGGTATACTATGTCAGACACTCGTCTATACTAGATGTCCTGGGACTGGACAAACAGAAAACACCATTCTGAAACAGAACGACCCTTGCATTTCACTCTGTCTTTAATTATCTTCAGCATAATCTAATTCGCAGCGCTTATGCCTATATGGAGTGGTTTTCGGATAATAAATCCAACCGGTCTCTCCGTATTGACAACGATGGTCAAACACATCGATAGTCGGTTATTTAACTATTGAAGTAAAACAACATCCATTTAAATTTACACTAATAATCAAACAAATCACTGACTCTTTTATTTAACATTACTTTCCCAATTTTCCATATCTTCTCAGATATTTTCAAAAGCCCGTTTAGCCCTTCACATATCTTGGAAAACAATTCCAGTTGTTATAAACTCTTATTCTCCCATATTCCAGATATATATTGTTAATGTTCGAAAAAACATTCTCATCCTTTCACATTTCTTATTTCCGGCATATTAGAAAATATACATTATTTACATTGGAAAACATTTCCAATTTCCATTTTAACTACTTAATCTGCAAACTTTTTCTTTTTAAAACCTTATTCACTTTGAAATGTGAACATGTATTTCTTATAGGAATATTATTTCGTTTATCAAATAATTCTTTGTTTAGATAATAAATACCATTATAATTTAATGTCAACCTCCTATTTGATTAAAACTCGTTTAGCCTTCCCTTAGTTCGGAAATAAAAATATATATTATTTGTTCAATATTCAATTACCATTTCTTATATGATCCAGAACAACGTCGAATGACATGTTATATAAACTCAAATGTTTTTATCACATTCCTATATTTTAAAGAATTTCCTTCAGTACAGGTAACATACATCATATCTCAATTATTTACTTCTACTTCCAACTTCGTATAATTCATTTACACTTCTTCGGGGAGAACATAATTATTTTCTTATCGTTTGGGATAAGTGAATTTCAAACTTTTCTAGGGAATATTGTTATATATAATAATCACGCTTAAGCTTGGTTAACAACGTTAATTTATTGTTATAATTCAAAAACTTGCAATACACTACAATATCCCTTTAATAACTAATCTTGACATCTCTTTCCGTTAAAAACTTGCCTCTTAGATCTTGATCGACAACATTCTTAACTTAGAATAGATATAAGTCCGTAACTTTAACTCCTTATACTTTATAATCCATCAAATCATATGTCTTGCTTTGTTTTATATATGGTTTGATGACGCCATATCCTTAATTTGAAAACTCAGTTGTTTACAACTATTTATTTAAACATTAGCTCTTTGCTGCGTCTTCATTATACAATTATATTTATAACTTATTTTACCAAAATCCATTTACGTTCTGTCTCTTGAAATTTTACTTTTATTTGAGTCATTTTACTTGATGCAAGTAAATTCTCATTACCAATTCAATAACATCTTAAATGAGGTCCATTTAAGAACAATTAGTTAATCAAAAATAATTAAATAATAATTTACTTCATCATTGCTGAAGTAAACAGTTTACTTCATCATTAACCTAAAGTAGATTGGTTGCTTACTTTAAATAACTACTTATTTTAGTTCAATAATTATTTAATACCTCATTAATTAAAAAGGGTAATTAATAAGGTATCGAATTAAATTTGATCAGTTTACCGCTAAGTTATCTTCATTAGATTAATTGAAGACAATTAAACTAATAATCATTTTCCAAATAAGCAGTTGGTTTAATCAACTTCATTCCATCAGTAAATTCATTTACTGATTTTAATTACTTCTTACCGTTAGATTTATATAATTAATCTAATTATATTTCTTAACCGTTTGCCTTACATAATTTTCCAAACTATTTACATGTAGGATAATTACAGCTTCATATCTTATATAAATATCAAATAATCGTTTATAAATGAACTATAAAATACCATCTTAGAATAGAACTTCTATTATATAATTTTTATAACTAACTTCGTTGATTTGCCTGACGGCCAATCAATTTCTTAACCAAACGATGGATTTATGGTCAGTTGCTGCCACTTTCTTAATCAATATCGTCTATTGATTTAATCAATATCCATACAGGGTTTAAATGTCATTTGGGTTCAAACAGTGTATATATAAATAATATAAAACAAACAATACATATAAATATTGAGGAATCCGGTTGGATTCCTCCAACTGATTTCCTACATCACAGATGTTAGTCCACACAATTATCACTAATTCTATACTAGGAAATATTAAAATCGATGGAATCAGTATCCAACCAATGAAGTGTACATATACAAAGATGTATATATTCCAACCAATTTAATTGTAATCTACCTAAATGACTATCACACAACATTCAACCAATATTTAAATATAATTATAATATTTTAAAATAGATCAGATTAAGTGAATTTACTCACCTTTGCGCGTTAACCATTAAATAACAATTTGCGTCAGTTGATTTTATCTTGAAATTCTAGTGGCTCTGTTGTTCCCCGAAATATATGTTCCACACTGTAGAACTGGGCGTTACGATTCCAACGGATCCGGTATCGATGTCATAATAAGCTAATCCTATTTCCCCGCGTCTTCTTCTCGGATGAGACTCCAGCATCCACTTCAGAAAATAAAAACTCCATTTACCCAACTCGGTTTGTCAACGGAAACAAATTCGACTACACAGTCATTCACTTCTCTGGTTGCTCTCTCCGACGGACACCTCGCTTCTAACCCTCGTCATCACGCGCTGAGCTTACTGGAAACACACCCTGCAACATTCTTGGAATATCATCTCCTCCATCCAGACATTTTCCCATCTCCAATAACAAAACACGGTCCTTCATTTTCATGATGCCTTCTTTGTTCCCGACCCCACGCTATAAAGGTGGAACGTGCTAAAACTTTACACACAGCAGTTTCCAAAATTCTAAGACATAATGCTCCTTATATTATCTTCATACCCGTGTCTTCCTCTAGTACTCCGCGGATTCACGTCCATTGTAATGACCCGCATTGGCAGGGGTATTATGATTAATTTATTTAATTGTATAAATGGTGGGTTAGTGAATTAATGGTCGTGGAATTAAATAATGGTGAATATTTAATTAAAATAATAAATTAAATAATATATATAATTTTGAATAATCAAAATTGGCTGAAATGACAATACGGTGTGAACCAGATCATCTGTGATATTTAATTCAGCTTGGAATTGAGTTTGAATAACGAATATATTATATAAACGACAGTTAATATAATTATAATCGAGCTAGAAATGGCGCGGTAGTTCGCTATTTGGCGATTTGAACTTCTACTGAATGTATAGGATTCGTTTTAAGCCGGATTTCTGTGAAACAAGAAAGTGTGGAGCTGATGGAGTATATCTTTCTAGTGGAAGAGAAAAATCGGGATTTCGTCGTGTAGATTTTGATTTACGTCAAAATCAAAATTCAGAAAAGTCGCTGTGGAATTTCTTTATAATTCGTAACGCTTTATATACGTTATTAATGGGATTTTCAATGTAAATTGAATATCAAATCAATCTGGACTCGGAATAGCAAGTAAATAAATATACTGGAGCTGTATGATATTCCTCGGTGAATATATACGATAATATAAATTTATTTATATTTAATTTAAATATATTTATATATTTAAATGGGCTATTCAAAGCTTTAAAAATAAGCCACTTTTGCAAACGAAGTCGGAATTCAACGAAACTAATTTTGTTGGATCCGCAATGTCAAATAGTTGTTAGATTTCCAGTTTCGTGATATTTAGAGTCACTGTGTGGCCGTACGGATTTTTAGAGTGTAAAATAGTCAGTATTTCGACAGTTAAAAATACGCTGTGTGAGCATACGGAGTCGGAATTCGACGAAACCAGTTTCGTTGGGACCGTAATGTCAAATTCTATCAGCGTGTCAGTTTTCATGATTTTTAGGTGTCGTATGTGTTCGCAGTGATTTTTAGAAGGTTAAAACGAATAAAATAATAAAAAGAAAATATCTAAAAATCATTTGAGGTATAAACAAGGCCACCCATACACTTTTCTCACCACACAAAATTTCCGTGCCCCCTATAAGATCAAATGTACAAATCCGCCGTTACCTCAGAAAAACTAAAACCGTAACATCCACTTCAAAGAAAAATCATAGAAATCAAACTAAAATCCTACAAATCCAACTAAATATATACTCGATCTCGTATGGAGTTCCTCTTCAGGTTGATACCAATTTCGTGGGGTTCGACGTTCATCGGGTTAGCTGGATTTGGTGCAGTAAAACTAAGGTTCTAGTTTTGGGCGCAATGAGGGAGAATGGGTTCGGATGGAGGTCGCCGTTGGATTCGTGGGTGGAAGGGAAGGATGCTCGCAAGTTTTTGTGGCGTGCGATGTTTATTTTGGTGGTGCGACATCAGGCTGTCGCAACGGAGGGGAGCAGGACGGAAATTGACTAGGGGTGATGGAGGTGAAGCGATGGTGCCTGACAGGTGCGGTTGGAGGAGAGAAATCCGATGGTGAAGTCTGTGTGGCGAACGAGGAGGCGGAGCTTGATGTCACCGTTAATGGTGCACAGGTCTAATGGGTTGGTACAGGAGCGATAATGAATTGAGGAAGAAAGGAGGAGGGGCCGTGGGTTTTGTAAGGTGAGTGGGCCGAATTTTGAACAGGTCAGGCCCAATACAAAAGTTTATATAGTTTAAATTTTAATTAAATAGTGTATTAGCTACTAAAATTCATAACTTTAACATACGATATCAGATTGACGAACCGTAAGTTGCGTTGGGACCGTATGGACGAGAGTTTCACAATGAAGCTGACTGGAAGTGGATTCGAGCTCGTTTGAATTTATGGCGAAATAAATTGTTTGATTCAAATCAAACAACAGTTTATCGTTCTTTAACGATGAACTGCAAATGTGAGTAAATCTCACTAACTCTGAACAGTTTCTAATTTCATGTTGCATTTTTAGAACTGTTAGAAATTGTCTGATTTACTGTGTGTTGATTGTTTGATTGAACTGCTAGTCAGTTAGTTGAATTTTCTATATCGATTCTGTTTAACAGAATATATCATATGGAACTGAAAGTGATGTTATTTATATTGTTTAACATCTGTGATGCAGGGAAACAGGTTGGAGGAATCCAACTGGATTCCTCAACATTTATTTTACTGTTTTTCATATATTGTGATATATGATGTGATATATAATCTGTTGTCGATTATATGTGTTTGGACGATACTGATCATCGTGATTGGATATGTTGAATACCATAACATACCGAATGTTGATAAAGGAATATTTTCAAAGTGTATTTTGAAAATGAATTATTTATATAAAATCGATGGATTTTATATAGAAAAGGAAAAGGGTTTTTATAAAAGAAATAATTATAAAAAAAGGATAAGTTAGAATAAAAGGAAATCATTTGTAAAGTGAAGAACAGTTACTAAAAGTAAATCTCTATAAATGAATAGTTTATTCGAAAAGGAGTTAATCAAATTAGTTATTCGAATAGAGTAAAGGAAGTTATCGAATAAAGTTAAAGGAGGTATTCAAATATAGTTTAGCCAAAAGAAGTTATTCGATCAGAATTCATCGAATAGAATTAATTGATTTTAGTTAATCAACCAGAGTTAATCAGTTAGGGTTAACCACTTAGAGTTAATTGGCTAGAGTTTACCAATTAGAGCTAAACCAAATAAGGAATTAATCGATGTTAGTTTAATCGATTAGAGTTAAAGTAAAAGGAGTTAATCGATGTTAGTTAATCGATTAGAGTTAAAGTAAAAGGAGTTAATCGATGTTAGTTTAATCGATTAGAGTTAAAGTAAAAGGAGTTAATCGATGTTAGTTTAATCGATTAGAGTTAAAGTAAAAGGAGTTAATCGATGTTAGTTTAATTGATTAGAGTTAAAGTAAAAGGAGTTAATCGATGTTAGTTTAATCGATTAGAGTTAAAGTAAAAGGAGTTAATCGATGTTAGTTTAATCGATTAGAGTTAAAGTAAAAGGAGTTAATCGATGTTAGTTTAATCGATTAGAGTTAAAGTAAAAGGAGTTAATCGATGTTAGTTTAATCGATTAGAGTTAAAGTAAAAGGAGTTAATCGATGTTAGTTTAATCGATTAGAGTTAAAGTATAAGGAGTTAATCGATGTTAGTTTAATCGATTAGAGTTAAAGTAAAAGGAGTTAATCGATGTTAGTTTAATCGATTAGAGTTAAAGTAAAAGGAGTTAATCGATGTTAGTTTAATCGATTAGAGTTAAAGTAAAAGGAGTTAATCGATGTTAGTTTAATCGATTAGAGTTAAAGTAAAAGGAGTAAATCGATGTTAGTTAATCGATTAGAGAGAAAGTAAAAGGAGTTATCGAATATAGCTTATTCGATAGGAGTTAAGTGAAATGAGTTAATCCAATAGCGTTAGTCAAATAGAGTTAATCCAATAGTGTTAGTCCAATAGAGTTAACTGATAAGGGTTAATCGAATAGAGTTAAGTGAAAAGAGTCAATCGAATATAGCTATTCGAACGAGAGTTAAGTAAGGAAGTTAGTAAAGGGATATGAAGTGAACTTTGACTATTTCAAAGTTAGAAATGTTGTTCAGTTAAGGTCTGAGAGGTAGTTCTACCCCAACTTGATTGGCTTCGTTTTAACTAAGGAATAGTTAATGTTCGGCAGTAAAGGAAATGGTTTGGGTTGGTATAGCGATGTTTGTTTAAACATCTGTCTAAGTCCAATGAAGAAGCTTTGGAAATGTTTTCCAAGTAAGAAACCAGAAATGTTTTCTAATAAAGAAAACAAGAAATGGAAATGTTTTCCATTGTTAATAACGTATATTTTCCAAATTTAGAAAATAAGAAATATGGAATATAGGGAAACAGGAGATAAGTAAATTTATGAAATAAAGAGATAAATATTGAATGATGTTTGATCGATATAAATTTCCATTTGGAAATAATATCGTTGGTTGCACACCTGTTTTTCTTCGATAGCTAAAACACAGACTATCGAAGTTTTGACCATTTTAACGTTGTAAATATGGAGAGACCGGTTGGATTATTATCCAAACAACCACTTTGTATTGGCATAAGCATTTGCGAATCATATATGCCAAAGGAAATTGAAGACGGAGTTATGCAAGGGCTATCCTGTTTACAGAATAGTGCCTTCGGTTCATCCTGTTCCTGGATGACTTGTATGGACGGATGTCTGACAGAGTATGTCCAGACGATCACGTATATTGATTTCTCCAACTGTACCAAGAGTGGAAGCGGAGAAGGAAACTTCTTTTAGCTAACGCGTAATGTATGGTTGAGGACGTCAATTGGTGATTTGATGGATTTGACGATGTGGCATTCAAAGTGAATCCGATGTGATGATAAAGCATAGCTTCTAGCCTCATCATCCGTTAAATGACAGAAATCGGGCAGGCAGCATGGCTAAGTCGGTCGCACCGAAGTAAGGTGTATAATCACCTGATCTAGAGTTTCATTCATTTCTAAAATTCTATTGTTGATGCTGTCCCATTCGGGAAACGGTTGCCGATCCCAACTGTTGGTGATATACATTCGATACGCTCAAGCGAAATGAGTGGTCGGTCATGTGTGGTCGGGTTGCAAGATGTTCTTGTTGAACCCAGTGTATTCCTCTCTAGAGGTACACGAGCGATAGGTGGTTCCATACCTTGTCATAGTTGGAAACCCATTACCCAATACATGCTTGCGGTTTTGATTGTATACTATATATGTAGAACGTGAGATGAAAGCGTTTCTGCTAG
The DNA here is from genome assembly GCA_030737875.1 of Allium sativum. Lineage (NCBI taxonomy): Eukaryota > Viridiplantae > Streptophyta > Magnoliopsida > Asparagales > Amaryllidaceae > Allium > Allium sativum. The sequence continues at coordinate 453,132,919 of CM060915.1, read as the reverse complement.
TTGATATCTATTTGTACATAGACATTTGTAACGACCCGACTTTTCGACCCTCAAATGTCAACACTAATACATCCACGATATTCACGTGCCGAGCACCCAAGTGCCGGAAAGGCGAAAAGTTAGGGTGAAATAAAATAAAAAGAAAATAGACTGAGGAAGAAGAGGACACAATATCAGAATCTCACAATGGAACGGTAACATATAATATAATGAATGATCTTTACCAAATAAAATTGTATGATTACAACTATCAGAGAAGACTAACCTATCACCAACTTGGACAGTTATAACAACCCGTCCTCATAAATGTTGATGTACAACATAGAATGTAGCGGATATAAAAAGTACGGTAAGATGAACTCCAACTCTCTTCCAAAAGCTCCAAGGAATCCAAAGTAAAACCAGCCATACTCAGCCTACTCGAAGGAGTACATGATGATTTTAAGGAAAACAAAAACCAAGCGTCAGACATCAGTCTGGTATGAGAAACTCAAGATACATATTGCATGTAACAACACTGAGGGAACTGTGCAGATTACCACTCCAGTTTTCCCCTTAATTGAAACCAACTATTTATTATGAGAAGTATAGTTGTATTATAAATAATGTCTAGGGTGTAGAATATAAATAAATTCACATAGAAGGAATGGTTACATTGGTTACATTCAACAACTATTAAGTGTACAAACAAAACCGATAAGGCACGTTCGCATATTGGATTTTCCATCGGAGATCTCTCAATATAGATCCGAACTCCATGCACAAGGGTCAGAAAGTACCTCCGAGCGTCGTATATCTCTAGATGAAATATACCATAAGGTAAACACAACTGGCCCACGCACGAAAACACCGGAGTGCACCACGTGGAACCAAATATACCCAACTCCCGCGCGCAACTTCAAAGAGCTCCCGCAACGATTCGATAATAAGCATACACTAGATATGGAGTCAATATATCCTGCCGTAGGTTAGCAAAACCCCAGATTGTGCTCCTACTCTGTTTTTAGCCATTTCCGATGTCGAGGTTTCGTTCAGCATCGTTCACATGAATCTTCACCACTCGAACAGAACAAGAATTCCCAGTTGGAATCCCACAGCTCAATAGATCTTGGAATCACACATAGATTTCTTCACAGATCTCGGAATCACACATGGATTCAAATACATCAACAGATCTTGGAATCACACATAGATTCCTTCATAGACCTTAGAATCACTATATGTGTTCGAGCATCTCAATAGATCTCGAATCACCACATAGCCTTCACTTCCCAGCCGCTTCCAAAACATAGAACCCGTATACTAGTTTTGAAGTGGTTTTTGATAAGTAGAACACTTACCAATCCCGGTCTCCTCAAAACTAGTCTCTAGATTTAAGGTCAAGTTCTATAGTCAATTAACTGACACAATTCACACAATAGACGATTGTATATGGAAAACAGCCTCGCTTAATTTCCATAACAATTGAATAAACATCCAAGGCACTATCAAGGTTACAAAGCGTGTTAAACAATAAAATTACTATCAAGTCACATAGCATGATAAACAGTTGAAGCACGGTTAACTCATATAAACGGCTTCTAATCCCATTACTGTAACGACCCAGATTTTTGAACGATAAATTTTAATATTTAATATGGTTCTAAATATTTTGTTGATAATGTAAATGAATTTTATTTATAAATTTATAGTAATACGAAATAAATTTTGAATCAAAGATGAAAACTGAATCAAACAGTTCAGAAGACCGGTATAAATTTGAATATAGTCGATAATAAAAATAGATTAAAACAAAACGAGAAAAAAATAGATAATATAAAAAGAGGCCGACCTACTCCTGTTACAATACAGACCTATATCGCGCCACCCTATTTCTTTCCTCGAGCCAAATTTCCTGTCTTCCTCTTCCAATATCAAAGAGAACATCAAATTAATGTCTGTCGTACTCATGTTTCCTTGCGCCCTTATAAAACCGCACTCCATCTCCTCTCTATTTTCAATCAACGTCGCTCCTCAAATAAATTCCTTCGTTCCTTCTTCTTTTTCTTTTTCTTTTTATCATCCGAAAAATCGATTCCTATCAGAAATTGAAAAAGGAAAATCGCCATCGCAGGTAGCTCGACATCGAACTGGAGATGGGGTTTTCGACTTTGATAGGGTTTCCCGTTTTGATGTGGGGGGGTGCGCTGTTGATGAAGTCGACGGTGAAGTCGAACTTGGTAATGGTGGCAACAGTACGGTATTTAGTGGAGTATTGGGGTTTCGCTCGAACTAAGTTCGGTGGTGGATTTCATGGGCTGAGGTCTTCGATGAAGGGGTTTGAACGTTTTGATGTAATTCGTACCTAAGGGGATAGGGGATGCGACAGTGAAGAATTGGAGACCGAACTTGGTGATTTGGGGGATTCGGCAGAGGAAGAAAGTGGTTTCAGAAAATTAAGGTAATTAAATTCTTAATTTAAGTTAACTATATTTGTTCAAGTAAAGTAGATTATTCACTTTATTTAGTTGTAGTTTGAATAAACGTTCAATTGTTAAATTTAACTATAGGTATAAGGTTATCAAATTTTTTTAAGTTAAATTATATTGTTAAGGTATGAATTTATTCAAGATATGAAATTAACTTAAGTATTTATGTGAAATAATTTTGGATTTTTATAATTAGAAGCTAGTTTATATAATTGGAAATTTAGTTTTTTTTATAAAAGAAATCTGTTGCTAAAAAGATAATTTTAGATTAATCATATTAAGTAATGTTAAGAGTTAATTTGGAATTACTTTATACATGGAAAACTAATTAAATTAAATTAGTCTAATTCGATAACTGGAACCTTATTAATTATTGTTTTACATTGGAAAACAGAAATGGGGGAATCGCTGTATAGTATGCTTCAGTGAATATTCAGCACAGTTAAAATCACGGTGAGTAAATCTCACTCACCTTTTATCTATAATTATTTTTATTTCGTTAAAAATAATTGTTGTTGCTTGTGTGGATGCTTTCTTCTTGCTTTATATATATTAGTTATTTAGGCTATTATATATATATATATTTTGGGTTGATTGATTGGTTGGATTCCCGCAGTCTCATTAGCGGATGCCCGCAGTTTCATAGCGGATGATTACCCTATACGCCCCACGCTATGATTAGTGGATGACCTTCTATACCGCGATATTCTGCCACGAAGCAGAATGGGTATTATTTATGTGCTAACATCTGTGGATGCAGGAAAACAGGTTGGAGGAATCCAACTGGATTCCTCAAAAATATATTATCTGTTTGTTTGTCGTTTGTTTGATTTCATATATATATTCATATATGACGTGCTATAAATCAAATGATTGAAATTTGAATGGTTTGATTGTTTTAAATATCACTGGGCTAAGTATTAAAAATATCGTGGAAGGATATTTGAGATTTTAAAAGGGAAAATTCTATTTTTAAATAGAATTTGAATTTTAAATGGAAATAAAATATAAACTTGTTTTGAAAAATAAAACAAGTAGATTCTTTTTAAACGAAGTTTATAAATAGTTCTTTTATAACGAAGTTATAAATGAAGTGAAAAGAATTATCATTCGATAATTCAGAAATAGAAATACAAGTGTGAAATTGGGTTTTGAAATGAAATTTCAAAACAGATGTGAAATGAAATTTTTAAATATATAATTCAAATAAAATTTGAGTATAACATTTGAATATAGAATTTGAATAAAGAAAGTTCAAAATTGAAATTGAATATAGAAATTCAAATAGAGGTTGAATAAAGGAAATTCAAAAGGGGATTTGAATAGTAGAATTAGAAAAGGAGTTTGAATATTTGAATTTTTATAGAAAAGAAAAGAAGTTTGGATATTAGAGATTCAAATAAAAGTTCAACTAGAGTTTGAATATGTGAAATTAGAATGAAATATAGAAATTGAATTCAAATGAATTAAATAGAGTTTGAATCCATAGGAATTCAAATAAAGAAAATCCAAATAGAGATTGAATATGAAAATTCAAATGAAGTTTGAAATGGGAATTGAATATAGAAATTCAAGTAGAAATTTGAATATGAAATTTCAAAATAGAATTTGAAATAAACTTTGAAATAGGATTTTTCAAAGTAGAATTGGAAATAGAATTTCAAAATAGGAAATCCAAAGGGTTTTGAAATGGAATTTGAATTCAAGAGAATTCAAATGGGTTTGAGTGAAGAAATTCAAATGGTGTTAAAAATAAGTTTGAATATTAGAATTCAAATGGGGTTGGAAATAAATTTGAATATTTGAATTCAAATGGAAATGAAATTTGAATGTAAGAGATTCAAATTGAATTCAAATAGGATTTAATCTATGGGATTTGAATATGAAATTCAAATGGGTTTTAAACTATGGAATTTTGAATATAGAATTTAAAAAGGGAGTTTGAATATTTGAACATCAATAGAATTCAAATATAGAAATGAGAATATAGAAGTTCAAATGGAATTTAAATGTAGAGTTTGAATAAGAGAATTCAAATGAATTCAAGTATGGGATTTGAATATGGAATTGAAATAGAAATTCAAGTATTTAATTTGAAAAGGAATTGGGATTTGAAATATAGGATTCAAAGGTGAGATTGGAATTTAAATCAAGGAATTCAAATAAGGTTAAAACGAAGTTGAATTCATTTTTAAGAAGTTTAAAAAGTTTATATATAAATATAATTAAAACGAACTCGCCGCAGCGCTGCAGTTCGTAAAATAGCGATTCGAACTTCAATCGAATATACAGAACACAATTGAAGTCGGAATTCTTCGAAACAAGAAACGTCAGGACCGGTTTGATAATAGTTTTCTAATGAAGAAGAAAAATCTGAATTTCGTCGTATAGATTTTGAGTCATGTCAAAATCAAATTTTTAGAAAAACAGCGCCAGAACCAATTGAAAACCGTAATGGTTTATTTAAATGAATAAAAGGATTTTTATAAATAAAAATCCGAATTTCCATCTAGACTGGAGATATAAAACAAATATGAACTCCAGTGAAGTAAATGAATTGATTTTTGAAACAGAAATCAGATTTTTGATTATTGAATAGAATTAACTAATTCGAATGGTAATTAGTTAATGAGATTTCGAATGAGTATTGGGATTTGAATAAGTAAATTCAATTGGAAATTTATATTCGAAATCAAAAAGAGAACTAGAATTGAAATTGAAATTCAATTTGGTTGTGAGCAAGTTAAACATTTTGTTTGAACATGTTATGTTCAACAAAGAAGTGAAATAGGCAAAAAGGGCTAATTAAAGAATAAATGAGCGAAACTGAATTCAAACGATTGGATTGAGTTAAACTGAATGGAAAACAGGTGAACAGGTGTTGAACAGGTATGGAATGAAGTATATAAAGTATATGAAGATTCTTAATTTATGTGCCCAACAAAAGGTACATGTTTAAATTCATATATGGGTTTTATGCGCCGTATCGGCAAGCCGCTTGGCTTTTCCTTTTTCTTTTTGAGATTAGAAGATACCGGGAAGCTATTTGAAATTTCCCGATGCTCCCGATACAGGGGAGGTTATGGCGAAATTTTCCGGAAATTTAAGGAGTTAGAATATTTTTAAGAAATTTGACAATTAGAAATCTATATATCGATATATATAGAATTCGATAAAGAAACGAAATCAAGAATAGCGTAAAGGGCCAAGATTGATTATTGAAATATTTGGGGTAACAAATATTGATGAGAAAATGTAGAAGAGGTTTAATTAATGAAATATTAATTAAAGAGCCCAGTGATTTGTTTGAGATGTTTGGATGAACACTTGTTTTTATTCGATAGTTAAATCACAGACTATCGAAGTTTTTGACCATCGTTGTCAATATGGAGAGACCGGTTGGATTATTATCCGAAGAACCACTCCGTATCGGCATAAGCGTTGCGAACCAAGTATGCTGAATATATTGAAGACGGAGTAAAGTGCAAGGGCTTTTCTATTTATAGAAATAGTGCCTTCGGTGTCGTTCAATCCCAGAACGAACGTAAATGGACGAATGTCTGACAGAGTATTTCCAATGATCAAATGGATTGGTCTGTATGAATATATATGGTTGCAACGGATTTATCCCTTAGCATAACATCCAGAATATTTGTGCAAACTCAACTAGTGATTAACGGATCTGACGATGTGGCATTCAAAGTGATTGTGTTATCGATGAATGGTAAGTATGCGTAGCCTCAGGCCTCAACAACCGGGAAAGGACAAAAATCAGGCAGGCAGCATGGCTATGTGGGTCGCACCCATTAGGGTGTATAATCACCTATCTAGAGAAATTCCTTTTGTTTCTAAATCTATCGATTCTGCCCATTCGAGAAACGGTGGTTTGAGTCCAACCGTTGGTGATATACATTCGATACACTCAAGCGAAATGAGTGGTCGGTCATGTGTGGGCCGGGTTGCAAGACGTTCTTGTTGAACCCAGGTGTATTCGCCTCTAGAGATGCACTGTCGGAAGGTGGTCCCATACCTTGTCATGTTGGAAATCCAATCTCCAATAAGCGCCATGCGGTTTTTGATTTTATATTATATATGTGGAGCGTGAGATGCAAGCGTTCTGCTATTTGGTTATTTACTTGATGTAGACATTATTATAATATCACTGGATTTTCGTATCAAAGTGTTTTTGGGTTATAGTAAGGTAAAAACCGTCCGTGTTTATGTGTGGGCTGGTCTTACTATTATCTTTTCTTTTGAAAGGATTTTTAAAGTTAAACAAGTGGTTGGAGTTTACTCACACCAGTCCCATGACTGACCCAGAGTTTATTTTGTTTTGTTTCCCTAAACTCTTGGGTGCCCAAATTTGTACGGGCAGTCAAGTGTTTCAGGCTTTTACAGATACACTTGGAGGAGCTTGAAGTAGGAGGCTTCAACGTTAGTTATTTAGAGTTACTTCCGCTGAATCAAATGTTATGTGTACTCTGATGATGGTATGTATTTATGTACAAAACAGATTTGTATTTCAAAAGTTATGTTATAGAATATATTTTATTCGTTCCGCTGTGAGTTTGTGATCTTCGTTTTTCTCCTATTCTGATATTTCTTTCTTTCTATTCCTCATCCTCTAACTTCTTTCTAATAATGGTTCGTATTTCTGTGTTATTTGGATTGGACGTGTAGTGTTATTAGTCAACTCAGATAGCACGGATTTGCGGGTCGTTTCAGTTGGTATCAGAGCTTAGGTTGAGCGAATACCTAGGCTTTGTGGAGTTGTGCTCATTAGAGATAGGGTCAGTAGTACCCTAGAATGAGTTGAGTGTATAGATACGAGAGAGCGTATTTGTTAATTGATATAAAAATTGTTTTATATTGTGTTGGCTAGTCTGTTGAGTGGTTTATGAATTCTGGTCGAATCGTGGGACGCCACGAAGTCGATAGGGATTTCTAAACACTTGAACAGAGGAATTTGACACAGTATTGTTTTAAAGTGGGTAAATGAAATAATTTTACCCAAATTTTTATTTTGATATAGAAAGAATAATTTTCTAGAATTATTATTATATGGATGTGTTGGATGTTGATTTTATAATCAAATGAGATTATAAAATTAAAATGGTTATTTATAACCAAATAGAATTTATATAGGAATTATATATACAAATGAGATGAATTAGAATTAAATTCAAACCAGAATTAAGAATTCAAAATCCTGGGAAGTTGAATAATATTTTTCAAAGTAATTAAAATAATATAGTTTTACTTTGAAAAGGTTTTGAATGAAAATCATTTTGAATTGATTTTTAAAAATGATAAAGCACTGAACTCACTTCAGTCGCTGGGAAATTATTCTGATGATGATTGCAACATCATCAGTGTTCATTTCCGAGTTTCTAAGTGATGAATTGCTACCTTAGAAAAAGTTTTTGATGGAAATTTGTTTGAAGGAAAACAAATTGGTTTGAATATTCAAATGTTTTGAATTTGAGATGAAAATAAATATATGTATATTTTTGTGTGATTTCAAAAGGATTTGGAATAGAAAACCCTGGAATTTGGATTCTGGAATTAAAAATTTAAATGAAGCAAGTTAAATGGTTCGAGGTGAATAAATTGACTAGAATCAATTTGAAATAAATTGAAATGAATATGAATTAGAATGCATATGAATGGAAACCAAAAGTTTTGGTTGAAATTAAAGTCATAGAAATATGAGGAGTTGAGTTTCAACATAAATGGAGTTTGAAAAGAAATGGATTTGTACCCTTTTTCCTACCTTAGCAATTTCGAGGACGAAATTATTTTAAGGGGGAAAGAATGTAACGACCCAGATTTTTGAACGATAAATTTTAATATTTAATATGGTTCTAAATATTTTGTTGATAATGTAAATGAATTTTATTTATAAATTTATAGTAATACGAAATAAATTTTGAATCAAAGATGAAAACTGAATCAAACAGTTCAGAAGACCGGTATAAATTAGAATATAGTCGATAATAAAAATAGATTAAAACAAAACGAGAAAAAAATAGATAATATAAAAAGAGGCCGACCTACTCTTGTTACAATACAGACCTATATCGCGCCACCCTATTTCTTTCCTCGAGCCAAATTTCCTGTCTTCCTCTTCCAATATCAAAGAGAACATCAAATTAATGTCTGTCGTACTCATGTTTCCTTGCGCCCTTATAAAACCGCACTCCATCTCCTCTCTATTTTCAATCAACGTCGCTCCTCAAATAAATTCCTTCGTTCCTTCTTCTTTTTCTTTTTCTTTTTATCATCCGAAAAATCGATTCCTATCAGAAATTGAAAAAGGAAAATCGCCATCGCAGGTAGCTCGACATCGAACTGGAGATGGGGTTTTCGACTTTGATAGGGTTTCCCGTTTTGATGTGGGGGGGTGCGCTGTTGATGAAGTCGACGGTGAAGTCGAACTTGGTAATGGTGGCAACAGTACGGTATTTAGTGGAGTATTGGGGTTTCGCTCGAACTAAGTTCGGTGGTGGATTTCATGGGCTGAGGTCTTCGATGAAGGGGTTTGAACGTTTTGATGTAATTCGTACCTAAGGGGATAGGGGATGCGGCAGTGAAGAATTGGAGACCGAACTTGGTGATTTGGGGGATTCGGCAGAGGAAGAAAGTGGTTTCAGAAAATTAAGGTAATTAAATTCTTAATTTAAGTTAACTATATTTGTTCAAGTAAAGTAGATTATTCACTTTATTTAGTTGTAGTTTGAATAAACGTTCAATTGTTAAATTTAACTATAGGTATAAGGTTATCAAATTTTTTTAAGTTAAATTATATTGTTAAGGTATGAATTTATTCAAGATATGAAATTAACTTAAGTATTTATGTGAAATAATTTTGGATTTTTATAATTAGAAGCTAGTTTATATAATTGGAAATTTAGTTTTTTTTATAAAAGAAATCTGTTGCTAAAAAGATAATTTTAGATTAATCATATTAAGTAATGTTAAGAGTTAATTTGGAATTACTTTATACATGGAAAACTAATTAAATTAAATTAGTCTAATTCGATAACTGGAACCTTATTAATTATTGTTTTACATTGGAAAACAGAAATGGGGGAATCGCTGTATAGTATGCTTCAGTGAATATTCAGCACAGTTAAAATCACGGTGAGTAAATCTCACTCACCTTTTATCTATAATTATTTTTATTTCGTTAAAAATAATTGTTGTTGCTTGTGTGGATGCTTTCTGCTTGCTTTATATATATTAGTTATTTAGGCTATTATATATATATATTTTGGGTTGATTGATTGGTTGGATTCCCGCAGTCTCATTAGCGGATGCCCGCAGTTTCATAGCGGATGATTACCCTATACGCCCCACGCTATGATTAGTGGATGACCTTCTATACCGCGATATTCTGCCACGAAGCAGAATGGGTATTATTTATGTGCTAACATCTGTGGATGCAGGAAAACAGGTTGGAGGAATCCAACTGGATTCCTCAAAAATATATTATCTGTTTGTTTGTCGTTTGTTTGATTTCATATATATATTCATATATGACGTGCTATAAATCAAATGATTGAAATTTGAATGGTTTGATTGTTTTAAATATCACTGGGCTAAGTATTAAAAATATCGTGGAAGGATATTTGAAATTTTAAAAGGGAAAATTCTATTTTTAAATAGAATTTGAATTTTAAATGGAAATAAAATATAAACTTGTTTTGAAAAATAAAACAAGTAGATTCTTTTTAAACGAAGTTTATAAATAGTTCTTTTATAACGAAGTTATAAATGAAGTGAAAAGAATTATCATTCGATAATTCAGAAATAGAAATACAAGTGTGAAATTGGGTTTTGAAATGAAATTTCAAAACAGATGTGAAATGAAATTTTTAAATATATAATTCAAATAAAATTTGAGTATAACATTTGAATATAGAATTTGAATAAAGAAATTTCAAAATTGAAATTGAATATAGAAATTCAAATAGAGGTTGAATAAAGGAAATTCAAAAGGGGATTTGAATAGTAGAATTAGAAAAGGAGTTTGAATATTTGAATTTTTATAGAAAAGAAAAGAAGTTTGGATATTAGAGATTCAAATAAAAGTTCAACTAGAGTTTGAATATGTGAAATTAGAATGAAATATAGAAATTGAATTCAAATGAATTAAATAGAGTTTGAATCCATAGGAATTCAAATAAAGAAAATCCAAATAGAGATTGAATATGAAAATTCAAATGAAGTTTGAAATGGGAATTGAATATAGAAATTCAAGTAGAAATTTGAATATGAAATTTCAAAATAGAATTTGAAATAAACTTTGAAATCGGATTTTTCAAAGTAAAATTGGAAATAGAATTTCAAAATAGGAAATCCAAAGGGTTTTGAAATGGAATTTGAATTCAAGAGAATTCAAATGGGTTTGAGTGAAGAAATTCAAATGGTGTTAAAAATAAGTTTGAATATTAGAATTCAAATGGGGTTGGAAATAAATTTGAATATTTGAATTCAAATGGAAATGAAATTTGAATGTAAGAGATTCAAATTGAATTCAAATAGGATTTAATCTATGGGATTTGAATATGAAATTCAAATGGGTTTTAAACTATGGAATTTTGAATATAGAATTTAAAAAGGGAGTTTGAATATTTGAACATCAATAGAATTCAAATATAGAAATGAGAATATAGAAGTTCAAATGGAATTTAAATGTAGAGTTTGAATAAGAGAATTCAAATGAATTCAAGTATAGGATTTGAATATGGAATTGAAATAGAAATTCAAGTATTTAATTTGAAAAGGAATTGGGATTTGAAATATAGGATTCAAAGGTGAGATTGGAATTTAAATCAAGGAATTCAAATAAGGTTAAAACGAAGTTGAATTCATTTTTAAGAAGTTTAAAAAGTTTATATATAAATATAATTAAAACGAACTCGCCGCAGCGCTGCAGTTCGTAAAATAGCGATTCGAACTTCAATCGAATATACAGAACACAATTGAAGTCGGAATTCTTCGAAACAAGAAACGTCAGGACCGGTTTGATAATAGTTTTCTAATGAAGAAGAAAAATCTGAATTTCGTCGTATAGATTTTGAGTCATGTCAAAATCAAATTTTTAGAAAAACAGCGCCAGAACCAATTGAAAACCGTAATGGTTTATTTAAATGAATAAAAGGATTTTTATAAATAAAAATCCGAATTTCCATCTAGACTGGAGATATAAAACAAATATGAACTCCAGTGAAGTAAATGAATTGATTTTTGAAACAGAAATCAGATTTTTGATTATTGAATAGAATTAACTAATTCGAATGGTAATTAGTTAATGAGATTTCGAATGAGTATTGGGATTTGAATAAGTAAATTCAATTGGAAATTTATATTCGAAATCAAAAAGAGAACTAGAATTGAAATTGAAATTCAATTTGGTTGTGAGCAAGTTAAACATTTTGTTTGAACATGTTATGTTCAACAAAGAAGTGAAATAGGCAAAAAGGGCTAATTAAAGAATAAATGAGCGAAACTGAATTCAAACGATTGGATTGAGTTAAACTGAATGGAAAACAGGTGAACAGGTGTTGAACAGGTATGGAATGAAGTATATAAAGTATATGAAGATTCTTAATTTATGTGCCCAACAAAAGGTACATGTTTAAATTCATATATGGGTTTTATGCGCCGTATCGGCAAGCCGCTTGGCTTTTCCTTTTTCTTTTTGAGATTAGAAGATACCGGGAAGCTATTTGAAATTTCCCGATGCTCCCGATACAGGGGAGGTTATGGCGAAATTTTCCGGAAATTTAAGGAGTTAGAATATTTTTAAGAAATTTGACAATTAGAAATCTATATATCGATATATATAGAATTCGATAAAGAAACGAAATCAAGAATAGCGTAAAGGGCCAAGATTGATTATTGAAATATTTGGGGTAACAAATATTGATGAGAAAATGTAGAAGAGGTTTAATTAATGAAATATTAATTAAAGAGCCCAGTGATTTGTTTGAGATGTTTGGATGAACACTTGTTTTTATTCGATAGTTAAATCACAGACTATCGAAGTTTTTGACCATCGTTGTCAATATGGAGAGACCGGTTGGATTATTATCCGAAGAACCACTCCGTATCGGCATAAGCGTTGCGAACCAAGTATGCTGAATATATTGAAGACGGAGTAAAGTGCAAGGGCTTTTCTATTTATAGAAATAGTGCCTTCGGTGTCGTTCAATCCCAGAACGAACGTAAATGGACGAATGTCTGACAGAGTATTTCCAATGATCAAATGGATTGGTCTGTATGAATATATATGGTTGCAACGGATTTATCCCTTAGCATAACATCCAGAATATTTGTGCAAACTCAACTAGTGATTAACGGATCTGACGATGTGGCATTCAAAGTGATTGTGTTATCGATGAATGGTAAGTATGCGTAGCCTCAGGCCTCAACAACCGGGAAAGGACAAAAATCGGGCAGGCAGCATGGCTATGTGGGTCGCACCCATTAGGGTGTATAATCACCTATCTAGAGAAATTCCTTTTGTTTCTAAATCTATCGATTCTGCCCATTCGAGAAACGGTGGTTTGAGTCCAACCGTTGGTGATATACATTCGATACACTCAAGCGAAATGAGTGGTCGGTCATGTGTGGGCCGGGTTGCAAGACGTTCTTGTTGAACCCAGGTGTATTCGCCTCTAGAGATGCACTGTCGGAAGGTGGTCCCATACCTTGTCATGTTGGAAATCCAATCTCCAATAAGCGCCATGCGGTTTTTGATTTTATATTATATATGTGGAGCGTGAGATGCAAGCGTTCTGCTATTTGGTTATTTACTTGATGTAGACATTATTATAATATCACTGGATTTTCGTATCAAAGTGTTTTTGGGTTATAGTAAGGTAAAAACCGTCCGTGTTTATGTGTGGGCTGGTCTTACTATTATCTTTTCTTTTGAAAGGATTTTTAAAGTTAAACAAGTGGTTGGAGTTTACTCACACCAGTCCCATGACTGACCCAGAGTTTATTTTGTTTTGTTTCCCTAAACTCTTGGGTGCCCAAATTTGTACGGGCAGTCAAGTGTTTCAGGCTTTTACAGATACACTTGGAGGAGCTTGAAGCAGGAGGCTTCAACGTTAGTTATTTAGAGTTACTTCCGCTGAATCAAATGTTATGTGTACTCTGATGATGGTATGTATTTATGTACAAAACAGATTTGTATTTCAAAAGTTATGTTATAGAATATATTTTATTCGTTCCGCTGTGAGTTTGTGATCTTCGTTTTTCTCCTATTCTGATATTTCTTTCTTTCTATTCCTCATCCTCTAACTTCTTTCTAATAATGGTTCGTATTTCTGTGTTATTTGGATTGGACGTGTAGTGTTATTAGTCAACTCAGATAGCACGGATTTGCGGGTCGTTTCAATTACCATTTAATTAATCTTTACTAATTAATACTCCTTTATTAGTAAACTTCTTTTATCTAATAAAACTTCATTTGTCTAACAAGACTTCTTTATTAATCAATAACTCATACGCGATTAATATTCCTTTATTAGTAAACTTCTTTTATCTAATAAAACTTCATTCGTCAAATAAGACATCACTTATTAATCAATAACTCATACACGATTAATATTCCTTTATTAGTAAACTTCTTTTATCTAATAAAACTTCATTTGTCTAACTAGACTTCCTTATTAATCAATAACTCATACTCGATTAATATTCCTTTATATACTTGTGTATATATTCAACTTGTACATATAAAAGGTGTATATGTATACATTCTACTAATTTACTATTCCTTTATAGTCTTAATACTTAAAAGGTATTAATATACTTATCCCTATGGTATAAGTTTAATCACAATTCATTTTCAAGATTTCCGTTCTTAGTTTCTATACTTCAAAAGGTATTCATATACTTATCCCTCCGGTATAAGTATATCCATAATTCATTTCTAAGATTCCCTTTATAACTTCAATACTCCAAAACGTATTTATATACTTATCCCTCCGGTATAAGTATATCCATAATTCATTTCTAAGATATCCTAAAATATAATCAAAGAGGTTAAAACCATTGTTTAACAAAGAACCTCTTTTCTTTTATAAGTTAAACATCTTATTCAATATCTTTATCCCGAAAGATTTCTATACTTGTTTCTATCTTTAAAATCAATTATTAAAGATCTAAGTATATTCAAAATCATTAAACCGTATATTTTAGTTTAACTACATTCCAAGGGTTTCAAAACAAGTGTTGCTAAAACAATGTTTACAACAAACCCAAAACAAATCATTATAATCATCTTTAAACATTCGTTTAAAGATTCAATTATATTTACTTCGATGATATATCTGAGAGGGTTAAAGACTAATGTAATTAACATATTGTCACGACAAACCCAAAACCATTTTATGCTTATAGAAATCACACTTCGTGCACTTAACTCGTTTCCGACATTATCAACTTAACTATCCCTCGATCAAGAGTGGGGCCAGGTAAGTTAGAGCACTGGTTGCATAACACCCCTTGCCTAGACACCCCATTCTTGACACTCACAAATAGATAAGCCTACTCGTCGGCTTATTAGAATTAAGCACAATAATCATGATATTCAATAAACAAGTAATTAGCAAGTGCACTTATATGACTATTCTAGCTTTGCACACTTTCAAACTTACTTCAATTTAACATATAAGTTAAACAACCATTTTAATATGATAAGAAATCACTAAGGATGTCACTGCAAAGTTTCATACAAAGTGTTGAAAACACAACAATTCAAACTGCATCTATAGCGACCATCGCTATAAGTGCACTTTCAAGTTCAAGTCCACAATATGTCAATTCCCTACTAATCCTTATGTGCTTTGTTTCAAGTCCATTCCACTTGTTATACAAATTAATTCAAGTCCAAATCCAAGTTCATTCAAGTCCATTCCAAGTTCATTCAAGTCCATACCAATCCATTAACATGGATTACATATGTCACTTATTTTTAAAGTAAGAATCAAGTTAACATTTTTAACATAAGTTACCAACATTCAAGCAACTTTAACAATAGTTAAAAACATGCAAAAGATTTATGTTCGCTATCCTAAATAGTGAGTAAACTCACCTTAATCCTTAGCAAATCCAAGATCCAAACTAGCAACCTCCTTTCTTTACCACTAGCCTAAAGATCCAATCTTTAGCACTTCCAAACCAAACCAAGCCAAAGCCTCTCCTCCTCCTCCTCCTCCACCACCATTACTCATGAAGAATCCATTAATATAGCTTAAGAAGAAAGAGAAGAAGAAAAGAAATTGTATAGAATTCCTAAGGGTATGCCTCCCTTTATATAGCCTTAGGAATGTGAATGGGAAAAGACCAAAATGCCCCTAAAACCCTAATGGCATTAATGAGTGATGTGAGAGTTGTGTAAGGTGATGTGAGAGTTGTGTAAGGTGATGTGAGTGTTGTGTAAGGTGATGGTAAGTTTGCTTTTTCAAAGCTTAAGGATTAAACTTCCATTTGTGTACATATAAGGAGCTTATATACATACACTTAGGATATTTTCTAAACCCTTGATGTGACTAATTATGCATATACTTATACTTTTATACTTATGTATATTC
This sequence comes from Allium sativum, assembly GCA_030737875.1. Lineage (NCBI taxonomy): Eukaryota > Viridiplantae > Streptophyta > Magnoliopsida > Asparagales > Amaryllidaceae > Allium > Allium sativum. The sequence continues at coordinate 453,116,838 of CM060915.1, read as the reverse complement.
ATGTGTATGTATGTATCAACCAACGTTGCAACGATCTGAAACAACTTTTGTTCAACGATAGGATGTGAATCTGGAAGTTGAACCTCGATCATATTATTAGTTCTTTATCAAATGATTTATTCAAGTAAACAAAACTTGGAAATAAATTCATTAACTTATTTAAACAATTAAAACAAGCATATTCAAATTATAAAACATTTATTTGAATATTTAAATACCCAAAATACAAAAACTTTCCTTAAATGCTCATTTTTGAAAATGATGACATCATCAAAATAGTTAACCATAAATATGAAAAATATTTTTATTAGCTAACTACTTCCCTAATGATTAATTAGACATTCACTAAAATTTTCAACAACTTTTACTGAGAAAATAGTCATTTATTGATAAAACGATTTTCGGTCATTTTATCAATATTTTACCAAAAATATATTTTTGAAAGCATTTTTCCAAAACGAGTCTAGAATTATAAATTACTAATTAAATGATGTTTAACTAGGTTATAAAATCATATTTATAACACTTAACAATATTACAAATTGTTATGTTATTCAAAGATTAAGTGTTCGATTTTTCCGGGTCTTTACATTCTCCCCCACTTAAAATATTTCGTCCCCGAAATTGCAACACGAGAAACCAAAGAAACAATCAAACATCGATACCTAACAGTATCATACTACCAGCAAACAAAACTCCTGGCTTGATCAAGTTCAAACCCCATCATCGCATAAGGATGATAAACAACCTACTAAGTGCGCCTTACGCTCAACAGCCTTAGGGATTACTCAGTCAATAATTCACAATACCTCATAACAAATCAAAGAGTCGTTTCCCAAACCCTCCACTAGCTACCAAACATACTAAATCCCATACGATGTTAATAAACCATCCGTACACATTGTTTGATCATATCACTTTCCCGATCACAAGACTTCGTTTCCGAACTAGTATACCACACTTGACATATCTAGTGCGTACTTCGATCTAGTTTCTTGACCAGAAACTTCCATCTTCCTTACATAGCCATACAATATGATAGAAAACTTCAGGATCATATCAAAAATCCATATCAAGTATTCACTATCAAAGTCTAGTGAAGAACCCTTGTTCGGACCGATGTAAATCACCTTCAAAATCCTGTACTCGAATCAGTACCAAGATCAACTATGCGAATAAAACGATCTACGTACAACTCACGTATTTTATCCTATTGGTTTCTTAACCACCAATATCCTTTATTAATTCTTCTATATGTATAGTATGCCATTTTATTCTAATATCCTTCCTCTTTTTTCGACATTCAATTATCACTTAGTATTTCTTTATTAATATTAAAACCACTTATGAATCATTTCATAAAACTTTACTTCATGTTATTAAACACTGTATAACTTATGTTTGTACACATATAATACTCTAATACATTCTATGAGTATATTCAAACATCAAATTTGTTGAGTATGTTAATCAAATTTGGACTTGTTCCAACTTGCTATCTTAATAATTCAAGTGTTATATAAACTCAATTTATATTTTCATAAACACTTAACTTCAAGTTCCATAATAATTCAAAAGTTTTCAACTATCCAAAATCATTGAAAATCCCGTTTCATTTTAACAAATGAAACCGACCAAACTACAAATCATGGCATTATTCACATTTATACAATCTTAATGCATAGACTATATGGTTCCGTAAAATGACTTAATCGAGTTTCAATAATTTATATAAAGCACTTCTTTATCTAACTTATTTCACAAATTCTTATCATTATTTGGATTATAATAGACGAATCATGTTAAAATTAAATTTAACCTAACATCATCATTAAACGCCTTATAGTCAAACTATGAAACTTAATTCACAAGGTGTTCATATCTAATGTTCTCACTTATTCCCATCTACCCAACCCATGTTTTTAAAAGGTAAACTAGTTATAAGTCAACAAGCAATAGTACATGCTCATAAACTGATCAAGCATAACTAATAATAGTTGAATATTATCATTCCTAACAACCAAACACATCATAAATAACTATATCAATTTATGAAAGTTTATATTTTGTACAAAAATATAAGTCTAGGTAAAATTATTCCATTTACCAATTTAAAACCAATATTGTGTCGATTTGCCTTGTTTAAGTATTTAGAAATCCCTATCGATACCATGGCATCCCACATATCGACCAGAATTCATAAACCACTCAACAGATTAACTAACACAACATAAAATATATTTATAGCACTAACAAATACGCGCTCTCTTATATATAATACACTCAACTCATGTTAGGGCATTCCATTACCCCATCTCTTGATGAGTCATACCCAACCTAAGCCAAGGTGTTCGCTCAACCTTGTGCTCTGATACCAAATGTAACGACCCGACTTTTCGACCCTCAAATGTCGACACTAATACATCCACGATATTCACGTGCCGAGCACCCAAGTGCCGGAAAGGCGAAAAGTTAGGGTGAAATAAAATAAAAAGAAAATAGACTGAGGAAGAAGAGGACACAATATCAGAATCTCACAATGGAACGGTAACATATAATATAATGAATGATCTTTACCAAATAAAACTGTATGATTACAACTATCAGAGAAGACTAACCTATCACCAACTTGGACAGTTATAACAACCCGTCCTCATAAATGTTGATGTACAACATAGAATGTAGCGGATATAAAAAGTACGGTAAGATGAACTCCAACTCTCTTCCAAAAGCTCCAAGTAATCCAAAGTAAAACCAGCCATACTCAGCCTACTCGAAGGAGTACATGATGATTTTAAGGAAAACAAAAACCAAGCGTCAGACATCAGTCTGGTATGAGAAACTCAAGATACATATTGCATGTAACAACACTGAGGGAACTGTGCAGATTACCACTCCAGTTTTCCCCTCAATTGAAACCAACCATTTATTATGAGAAGTATAGTTGTATTATAAATAATGTCTAGGGTGTAGAATATAAATAAATTCACATAGAAGGAATGGTTACATTGGTTACATTCAACAACTATTAAGTGTACAAACAAAACCGATAAGGCACGTTCGCATATTGGATTTTCCATCGGAGATCTCTCAATATAGATCCGAAATCCATGCACAAGGGTCAGAAAGTACCTCCGAGCGTCGTATATCTCTAGATGAAATATACCATAAGGTAAACACAACTGGCCCACGCACGAAAACACCGGAGTGCACCACGTGGAACCAAATATACCCAACTCCCGCGCGCAACTTCAAAGAGCTCCCGCAACGATTCGATAATAAGCATACACTAGATATGGAGTCAATATATCCTGCCGTACGTTAGCAAAACCCCAGATTGTGCTCCTACTCTGTTTTTAGCCATTTCCGATGTCGAGGTTTCGTTCAGCATCGTTCACATGAATCTTCGCCACTCGAACAGAACAAGAATTCCCAGTTGGAATCCCACAGCTCAATAGATCTTGGAATCACACATAGATTTCTTCACAGATCTCGGAATCACACATGGATTCCAATACATCAACAGATCTTGGAATCACACATAGATTCCTTCATAGACCTTAGAATCACTATATGTGTTCGAGCATCTCAATAGATCTCGAATCACCACATAGCCTTCACTTCCCAGCCGCTTCCAAAACATAGAACCCGTATACTAGTTTTGAAGTGGTTTTTGATAAGTAGAACACTTACCAATCCCGGTCTCCTCAAAACTAGTCTCTAGATTTAAGGTCAAGTTCTATAGTCAATTAACTGGCACAATTCACACAATAGACGATTGTATATGGAAAACAGCCTCGCTTAATTTCCATAACAATTGAATAAACATCCAAGGCACTATCAAGGTTACAAAGCGTGTTAAACAATAAAATTACTATCAAGTCACATAGCATGATAAACAGTTGAAGCACGGTTAACTCATATAAACGGCTTCTAATCCCATTACCATTTAATTAATCTTTATTAATTAATACTCCTTTATTAGTAAACTTCTTTTATCTAATAAAACTTCATTTGTCTAACAAGACTTCTTTATTAATCAATAACTCATATGCGATTAATATTCCTTTATTAGTAAACTTCTTTTATCTAATAAAACTTCATTCGCCAAATAAGACATCACTTATTAATCAATAACTCATACACGATTAATATTCCTTTATTAGTAAACTTCTTTTATCTAATAAAACTTCATTTGTCTAACTAGACTTCCTTATTAATCAATAACTCATACTCGATTAATATTCCTTTATATACTTGTGTATATATTCAACTTGTACATATAAAAGGTGTATATGTATACATTCTACTAATTTACTATTCCTTTATAGTCTTAATACTTAAAAGGTATCAATATACTTATCCCTATGGTATAAGTTTAATCACAATTCATTTTCAAGATTTCCTTTCTTAGTTTCTATACTTCAAAAGGTATTCATATACTTATCCCTCCGGTATAAGTATATCCATAATTCATTTCTAAGATTCCCTTTATAACTTCAATACTCCAAAACGTATTTATATACTTATCCCTCCGGTATAAGTATATCCATAATTCATTTCTAAGATATCCTAAAATATAATCAAAGAGGTTAAAACCATTGTTTAACAAAGAACCTCTTTTCTTTTATAAGTTAAACATCTTATTCAATATCTTTATCCCGAAAGATTTCTATACTTGTTTCTATCTTTAAAATCAATTATTAAAGATCTAAGTATATTCAAAATCATTAAACCGTATATTTTAGTTTAACTACATTCCAAGGGTTTCAAAACAAGTGTTGCTAAAACAATGTTTACAACAAACCCAAAACAAATCATTATAATCATCTTTAAACATTCGTTTAAAGATTCAATTATATTTACTTCGATGATATATCTGAGAGGGTTAAAGACTAATGTAATTAACATATTGTCACGACAAACCCAAAACCATTTTATGCTTATAGAAATCACACTTCGTGCACTTAACTCGTTTCCGACATTATCAACTTAACTATCCCTCGATCAAGAGTGGGGCCAGGTAAGTTAGAGCACTGGTTGCATATCACCCCTTGCCTAGACACCCCATTATTGACACTCACAAATAGATAAGCCTACTCGTCGGCTTATTAGAATTAAGCACAATAATCATGATATTCAATAAACAAGTAATTAGCAAGTGCACTTATATGACTATTCTAGCTTTGCACACTTTCAAACTTACTTCAATTTAACATATAAGTTAAACAACCATTTTAATATGATAAGAAATCACTAAGGATGTCACTGCAAAGTTTCATACAAAGTGTTGAAAACACAACAATTCAAACTGCATCTATAGCGACCATCGCTATAAGTGCACTTTCAAGTTCAAGTCCATAATATGTCAATTCCCTACTAATCCTTATGTGCTTTGTTTCAAGTCCATTCCACTTGTTATACAAATTAATTCAAGTCCAAATCCATGTTCATTCAAGTCCATTCCAAGTTCATTCAAGTCCATTCCAATCCATTAACATGGATTACATATGTCACTTATTTTTAAAGTAAGAATCAAGTTAACATTTTTAACATAAGTTACCAACATTCAAGCAACTTTAACAATAGTTAAAAACATGCAAAAGATTTATGTTCGCTATCCTAAATAATGAGTAAACTCACCTTAATCCTTAGCAAATCCAAGATCCAAGAATAAGAACCAAGATCCAAACTAGCAACCTCCTTTCTTTACCACTAGCCTAAAGATCCAATCTTTAGCACTTCCAAACCAAACCAAGCCAAAGCCTCTCCTCCTCCTCCTCCACCACCATTACTCATGAAGAATCCATTAATATAGCTTAAGAAGAAAGAGAAGAAGAAAAGAAATTGTATAGAATTCCTAAGGGTATGCCTCCCTTTATATAGCCTTAGGAATGTGAATGGGAAAAGACCAAAATGTCCCTAAAACCCTAATGGCATTAATGAGTGATGTGAGAGTTGTGTAAGGTGATGTAAGAGTTGTGTAAGGAGATGTGAGTGTTGTGTAAGGTGATGGTAAGTTTGCTTTTTCAAAGCTTAAGGATTAAACTTCCATTTGTATACATATAAGGAGCTTATATACATACACTTAGGATATTTTCTAAACCCTTGATGTGACTAATTATGCATATACTTATACTTTTATACTTATGTATATTCATGTGTATGTATGTATCAACCAACGTTGCAACGATCTGAAACAACTTTTGTTCAACGATAGGATGTGAATCTGGAAGTTGAACCTCGATCATATTATTAGTTCTTTATCAAATGATTTATTCAAGTAAACAAAACTTGGAAATAAATTCATTAACTTATTTAAACAATTAAAACAAGCATATTCAAATTATAAAACATTTATTTGAATATTTAAATACCCAAAATAAAAAAACTTTGCTTAAATGCTCATTTTTGAAAATGATGACATCATCAAAATAGCTAACCATAAATATGAAAAATATTTTTATTAGCTAACTACTTCCCTAATGATTAATTAGACATTCACTAAAATTTTCAACAACTTTTACTGAGAAAATAGTCATTTATTGATAAAACGATTTTCGGTCATTTTATCAATATTTTACCAAAAATATATTTTTGAAAGCATTTTTCCAAAACGAGTCTAGAATTATAAATTACTAATTAAATGATGTTTAACTAGGTTATAAAATCATATTTATAACACTTAACAATATTACAAATTGTTATGTTATTCAAAGATTAAGTGTTCAAATTTTCCGCGTCTTTACAACATTATTATAATATCAAAAGGTTTTGATATAAAGATATTTTGGATTCTCATAAGGGAAAAACCCATTCCGTTCTGCGGCGTGGTCTTATGAGATATCATTTACTTGTTCATATACCTGTTTAAACTGTTTTACTCATACCAGTCCCATGACTGACCCGAAGTTTACTTTGTTGTTTTCCCTAAACTCTTGGGTGCCTAAATTTGTACGGGCAGTCAAGTAGTCGGGATTTTACAGATACACTTGGAGAGTTTGGAGCAGGAGGCTTCAGGATTCTATAGCTATTATTATTTCCGCTGTTGTTGTAAGTGTTGTACTCTGATAAGTGCTATTGTATACATAACTGTTATATTTCAAAGTTATGTTATATATTATATGTTATTCGTTCCGCTGTGAGGTTCGTGTTACTCTGATGTTGTGTTCTTCTTCTTCTTCTTCTATTCTATAAGTTCTATCTTATCTTTCCTCACCCTTTAATTTCTTTCATTAATTACCGGGATTTTTCGATGTTTTGGTTATCGACATCGAGATTATGTCGATAACCAAAGTCGCCAAAAATCCGGGTCGTTACAGTTGGTATCAGAGCGAGGTTAAGAATTACTTGGCTCTGTGGCGTGACTCGGTAGAGATAGGGTTAGTAATACCCTAGATTGAGTTTGAGTATATATATACGAGTGAGCGTATTTGTTATTGATAAAAATATTGTTTTATATTGTGGAGATTCATTGGTTGAGTTGTTTATGAGTTCTGGTCGATCAGTTTGATCCACTGTATCGGTAGGAGTTACTAAACACTCGAATACGATGGGTCGACGCAGTATGTTTTGAAAGGAGGGTAAATTAAAAAAAGTTTACCCAAGGTATATCTTGATATAGAGAAGATATATATATATCAAAATTATAATATAGTGGATATATTGGTTGTTATTATAATCGAGTAAGATTATAAATTAAATGGTTATGTAAATAATCAATCAGAATTCATATAAGTGAAATACGTGAAATCAGATGATTTAAATCTAAAATTAAAACCAGAAATTGAGTTAAAACTCTGGAGAGTTGGATAAGTGTTTGTAAATGGATTTGGAAAAAAATATAAGGAAAATTTAAGATCCTGGGAGATTTTAATTTTTTTTACAAGCAGTGTGAATTATATTTTGAAATGAATTTCAAAGTGGAAATGTCTAGAAATGGTTTTATAGTATTGAACTCACTTCGATCGCTGGAAAATAGATTCTGATGATGACAGCTGCATTATCAATATTCATTTTCGAGTTGTAAGTGACGAATTACTACCAGAGATACTGTTTTGAATTTGTTTTGGAAAAGACAAGTTGTGCTGAATTTCAAAATGGGATTTTAAATATAGAATTTGAATTTTGAAATAGATTTGAAATATTAACTTGTTTTAAAAGAAATAAAACGAGAAGTTTCTTTATAAACGAAGTTATAAATAGTTCTTTTATAAACGAAGTTTATAAATGAAGTGAAAAGAATTATCATTGGATAGTTCAGAAATAAAAAAGAATACAAGTATGAAGTTGAAAGGGAAATCTATTTTTCCAAAGGTAGAAATATCGATTTCAAAAGGAATTGAAATCGAGACTTATGTAAAGAATGAATAAAGAAAGTTTGAAAAGGAATTTGAATAAAGGAAGTTCAAACATAGAATTTGAATATAGAAAATTCAAAAAGGGATCTGAATATAGAAATTCAAATGAGATTTGAATAAAGAAGATTTAAATAATGGAAAATTGAATATAGAATTCATATAGACTAATAATAGGATTTGAATATAGAAATTCAAAGGGAGTTTGAATATATGAAATTCAATGGAATGGAAATAGAGTTTGAATATAGAAATTCAAATGAAATTCAAATATAGAATTTGAATATAGAAAATATAAAGGAATTCAAATATAGGATTTGAATATTGAAAGTGAAATGAAATCTGGATAAAGAAGATTCAAATAGAATTGAATTTGAAATTTGAATATAGAAGATTCAAAGGGAATTAAAATGAAATAAAGAGATTTCAAATAGATTTGAATATAGAAATTCAAATGGAGTTTGAAAATAGATTTGAATAATGAAATTCATATATGGAATTTGAATAAGTGGTTGAAATGAAATTCAAATATAGAATTTGAATAAGGAAATTGAAACGAAGTTCAAATGTAAAATTTGAATAGAAATTGAATAGAATTAACTAAGTCGAAGATGAATTAGTTAATCGAGTTTTGAATTGAAGTTGAACTTTGAAAGGTGAATTGGATTTGAAAATAGATATTCGAAATCGAATATAGAACTTAAATTTGAAATTTGGATTCAAATTAGTTAATAAGCAAGTTAAAATATATTTGAACATGTATATTCAAATAAAAAGGTGAAATGGGCAAACCGGTAATTTGAAAATCACTTAACGAACTAAGTTAAAATGATTGGATTAAGTTGAAATGAATTAGAAATGTATAAATATACATGAGATATGTATGGATAAGGTATGAAGGTATATAAATAGAATGCTCGACGGAAAGGTATGTATTTGTGACGAAATGGAATTTCGCTCGGTCCGAACCAGTCGCTAAACCGACCCAGACCGTTCGAAACGCCCTATCGTTGAGAACACGACAAAATAGAACGCATATAAAAGAACATTTCATTGTATATTACAACAATGCATCAGATTACAAGAATATACAGAGTATAAATGAATATTACACAGAAATATCAGAGATTTAAATTACATTTAAATACATAGCAGCGGAAAATAATACAATACACAACTAGAAGAGATATACGGATACAAAGCTTTCCGGATATCATTCCAGCTGTAAACCAGGATCCTGTGAATATAATCTGCAAAACCAAAACTACTAGCTGCCCGTGTCAAAATAGGGGCACCCAGAGTTTAGGTTAAAACAATAAACTCCAGGTCAGTCATGTGACTGGTGTGAGAACTAAAACAGTTATTAATCTTTATTTTCAAAGTTCGGTAATTCAAGGGACCACGCCGTATAACACAGAACGGGTTTCCTCCCAAGAATACCAGTGCATAAAACAAACAGCGCAATGCTAAATAAAGAAAAATGAAGCTGTTATAAGACCCAGGTCCCATCACACAATGCAACGCAGCCGAGGATAGGGTTTTCCCTTATAACAGCCAAGGAATGCTTGATACGTTTTAAAACAAATCATTTGATACTATAATAAGTGCATAGTGCATAAATCAACTTCAAATCATAAGTATCAATCATAGGCGGCATGGGTACCATATATCATGTCGCCATACTAGGCTCTACAAATAAAACCGCAAATGTCACGTATTTGGAAATTGGATTTCCATCTATGAACCGAGGCAAAAGATAGTCCTCAACCGATTCGAGACAATCTAGCCCATGTCTCAGGTCCCAGACTCAGGTGGGCCTTGGATCGTCAGGGCCGGTCCACCGATGTGGATTATTATGCCTGAACACTACGTCTCTCCGCCCTATGGGGCGTAAATGAGCCAACAAATGACTCCATCGGACCCGGATCGTCCGATCAAACCGAGGCGCCTCGCAACAGCAACAACCACATAAGTCAAACTCGTCAGGGCGTGTAAAACCACTGACGCCACTTCTAGCTAGAAAGAAACGCAAGTCCTCCCTGATGTCCTCTCCCGTTTTTGGTTCATACCGGGTGTGAAACTCGCGAAGTAAACGTTACACAAAGCTATGCCACACAGGCCGTGCTTTGATCATCACCACAAGACTTTGCTTTTCAACAGAAGCCTCGATCAATTGCCACTTAGGCATGCCACACAGGCAATTCACTCCATGCGTTTGATATCCATCAATATATAACCCCTGAGTTCGTACGTCTCAGAGAAGGGCGTTAAGCAAGAGAATAAATTCTCCGCCGCCAAACAGATATATATTTAATAGAAATCAATCACACAGACTAAAATCCAATGTCAGACACACAGTCCATTTACAAGTCCGTTCTGGGGCTGAACGAAACCGGAGGCACCTAGTACCTCGCATATCCATCGATCTCCAAGTACGTCTGGACGATCACAAACTGTTTCCATCTTCTTGGGTGTACAGCCCAATCAAGATCATCAGTAATCACCCAAACGACGTGAAGACTTCTGGTCTTCGACCACCGTCTTCATCTTCGACACCACGTCGAATCAGTTATTCAGAATGGGATAAACCCGGCCTTTCTGAATAACTCGCGTATATATTATAAAAGTGTTACACAAACAAAACATACGCCTCATTCCAATTCAGAATATTCTTTTATTCAAATATTCCTATACTTTGGGAAAAGTTCCCATTAATTTTATCCAAGATAAATTCTTTAATCTCCTTTGAATATCAATTCAAACTAGTCGGGATTAGCGAACCACACCGAAGTAATCATTTATTTTATTTCCCAATCCCAACCTATTCATCCCATGAAGTAAAACTGGTAGTACTTCATATCTAACACCACAGTGTTATCGGTAATTCAATTACCATTTCACGTTCAAATCTAATTAAAGATTTAACCATCGCCTGGAGCAAAACTGGTGATACTCCATTCTCGATCTTTTCAATCTATTTAAAGATTCATTAAAACTCCACTTAGTTTTGATCGTTAACTGGGTTAAAGAATCAGTGCCATTCAAAACACGGTTCACGATAAACCCAAAATCACATTCATTAATTATCGGGTTAAAGAACGAGTGTTATTTAAAACACTGTTCACGATAAACCCAAAAATCAATATCACTTCAATTCCAATTAAATATTATTTAATTGGTACACTTCATTAAATCTAAATAAAAAGATTTAATCTTTTCTCAACTGGGTTCAAGAACAGTGTTAGTGAAGACACCATTCACGACAAACCCAAATCACATTTGATATTCAATACAAGGCTCTGAATAGAAAATATACCGGCTTATATTCAATATCAACTTCCACGACTAACAAATATCGCATTGGAAATAACGATATATATATATATATCTTTCAAATTTCCATAACAACACCTGTATAATCACGAATTCTAACATCGAAATATTCCGAAGACAATTTCGATTCAAATCCATTCCAATGCAATCATTGGAAATTTTGGTTATTTTTAAAACCCTTTTTCACTTTCAATTTATTTATTTAAAAATAAATAGAATTATAATTCTAGTTCAAAAACTAGTTCATTTCGATAAAAATCTATTTTTATCTTTTCAAATATGGAGTTTTTCATCCCAAATCTTCACAAATCATTTCTTATGATTTTACACAAATTATTACTATTTTTAATAATTTTATCAAGGCCCGTACAGTCGATTTCCATCCACGGCCATCGAACTGCACTTACAGCGACCTTTTTCGAATTTGATTTGGACATAATTCCAAATCCAACCGTTAGATTTCTAATTTCTAATATTCGTTAGAAAGCTCTTTTCGATACGAACCCAACGGTTCCGGTTTTAGGAGAATCCGACGGTCGGATCTCCCGTAATGTCCGTTTGAAATAAATGGTCGAAATTCACGAACTGCCGCTGCGCGGCACGTTCTATTCAGGCCATTATATTATATATATAATATATATAATATATACTTTGTCGATTTCTATTTAAGACGAATTATATAAATAGTTTTAAAATCGTTTCAAAAGCTATTTCAACTTTCTTTTCAATTCAAATCAAAATTGAATTCTTCTTTATAAATTCGTTTTAAAATTCATTTCTATTCAATTCAAATTTCAATTCAATTTGAATTCATTTCAATTCACTTCATTTCGAATTCGTTTTCAATTCAATTCATTTCGAAATCGTTTTCAATTCAATTCATTTCGAAATCACTTTCAATTCAATTCATTTCGAAATCACTTTCAATTCAATTCATTTCGAAATCACTTTCAATTCAATTCATTTCGAAATCACTTTCAATTCAATTCATTTCGAAATCGTTTTCAATTCAATTCATTTCGAAATAAATAAAATCGATATAAATATCGTTCACGTCAAAATGGCGTCAATCTAATCAACACGGCTTCATATATTCCTTTATTTTCAAATATTCTATTTCAAATATTTATTTTTAAAACTGGAATGAGGCCCAATCAATTACCATATAAAGTTAATTATATGGATTTTCATACAACACATGTATATAATAGCATGGAAAAATAATCAACCATCAACCAAAGTGCACTACTCTGTATAAGCATCAAATATAGATATCCAACGCTTAAAACAGCCTGTCAATCAACCGATCGACATATTCAATCAATCGGGATGAGTGAACTTCAAATTTCATCCCAACACCCGTGTGGGGTTTCAAACAATCAAACACTGATTTTAGTTGTGCAGTTGGGCGATGTGTAAAATTTATCGTCCCAATCAATGTCATTCAAATAAGTGTACATAAACAAACCGTCTGGTTTGTAAATGAATATTTATTTACTCACATTCACGTTAAAAATTATATTTTTAACGACAAAACATTTTATTTCAACCTATGAATTTCTATTCAATTCATTTACACAATAAAATGATATTTTTATTTTCTAACACATTTTAGAAAATTTCGGCGGCATAACGGCACGATACTAGAAACGGGACAAGGCCTAGCCTTATCCCCGGTCTAGTGAAGGCCCACGCCATTCACATATCAATTTTAATCAATTTCCAATTCAACCAATCAATCAAATCCAAATCAAATAATCTAACCAACTACACAACCAAACAAACAAGTCCATGGTATGTGGACGGGTGTCGGGTGCTTCTAATAAGCACCGTCTGCATCCTAGTATATATATATAACTAGAAAAATAGAATTTGAGTGAGAAGTTCTCACCTATAGCTATCCTAGCTCCACGGCACTTCATTGATAGAAATCTTCATCGCTATCGCATCTTCGTCATCTTTATTGCTCGTAGCCACTACATATATAAAAATCGAATTTTTACTACGCTATTCAATATATAAAAATCATATTTTTATTTCGAAGTTCAATATATAAAAATCATATTTTTATTGCGATGCCATATAGATAAAAATTCCATTTCAAAAATATAGACTTCGCCTTTTCTAATAAAAAGTTTTCCTCTTTTCTAATAAAGATCAAATCTTTTTCCTTTTAAAGTTAAAACCTTTTCCTTTTTAAAGTTAAAACCTTTTTCTATTTCAAAGTTTAAACCTTTTTCTATTTCAAACCTTAAAATAAAATTAGTTTTTATTTTCTTCATAAATCAGTTTTTAAAATCCTTTTATAAATCAGTTTTTCTTCTTTTAAAAAAATCAGTTTTTAAAATTCTTAAAAATTCAGTTTTTATAATTCTTTTCAAAAATTCTGTTTTTACATTCTTAAAAAAAAGAAACAGTTTTTACATTCTTTAAAATTTCAGTTTTCTATTTTCTTTTTTTTTTTAAAAAAACAGTTTTTAAATTCTAAAACAAATCAGTTTTAAAATTCTTAAACAAATCAGAAATTAGTTTTTAAATCGGTTTTATAAATCAAAAATAAAAATAAAAATAAAATAACTTAAATTGCTTACCGAGGTATGCGAAGGGGAGGAGGGAAGAAGAGGCGTCGGCGATGTAGTGTGGTGCTCGGTGGTTCAGGGAGGTGTCGCGAGGGTTCGAGGGTGGCGTTCGGAGGTGTCGGCGATGTCTGGAGGGAGGAGGTCTGGCGGTGAGGGCTTCGGCGAGGTCTTCGTCGGCGGGTTGTCTGGAGGGTAAGGCGGCGGCGATTTAGAATTAGGTTTTTTTTTTTTTTGTTTCTGATAAATGAATCGGGGGGGGGGGGGGGGGGGCAGTGAAGAAGAAAAAGGGGGGGGGGAAGAAATTAAAATAATATATTTTTTTTTCTCTTTTTATTATTTAATTATGCACAAGGGTTGACTTTTACATACGACCTCGAAACGAGGCCCACCGCCTGTCGTCCATAGCATTTTACCCCCATTCCGAACACAATGGGATATGTATCGTAAGCTGATTCGATCGGTTTGATCAGTTTCCTTCAAATTTACATTTAAACCACTATATTGAATTTTAAACGTACATTTCAAATTACCGGGGTCACATACTAACTAGAAAAATTCCATAAAAATATTTTCTAGCTTCGTATTGACGATACGGTCCTAACAAAACTAATTTCGTCGAATTCCGAGACCGTTAGAAAAATGGCCATTTTCCAGTCGATTAAAATCAACTGAAATGGTCAAAACACGTTTTCCTTAACCACGCTCACATATTGATTCGAAAAATTATGAAATTTGAAACCTAGCAATAACTTTACATCACGGACCGAACAAAACTGGTTTCATCGAAATCCGAGGTCGTTTGCAAAATTGCTATTTTTAAGGGCCTGAATTCCATAGCGACTATTCAGAATTTTCAACTGGACATATCTTTTGATTCCCGATATGAAATCTTGATTTTTCGGATTCAATAGAAAGATATTATCAATTAGATCCTAAGATTTTTGGTTTCACTAAAATCCGGATTGTTTTGCACCCGGTACATTCAATTGAAGTTTGAAATCGAATTATCGAACTACCGCGCCATTTTCAATTCTATTTATAATTAAATATAATTATTTATATTCTAACGACGACGCGTATAAATATATACGTTCGAATTCTATTCAAAATAAATTTCTCGTCGATATTATTTAAAATAATTCATTTTAAATAATCAAAATTCGCTAAAATTGCCAAAATAAAAATTTTAAACTGGCCCAGATTTTACGGGTTGTTACAATCTCCCCCACTTAAAACTTTTCGTCCCCGAAAAGGAACAAAGTCGAAAGTGGTTTGACTAATCAGCTCAACGTTCGATCTGGCTTCCATTCTCCAACTTTTTAGTTTCTGAGAATTTTCAAAATTTCAAAAATTTGGCTTACACCCTAAATTTTTGAAAAATTTCGCCATAACCTCCCCTGCACCGGGAGCATCGGGGAATTTCAAATAGCTTCCCCGGTCCTTCAGATCTCAAAAAGAAAAAGAAAAAGCCAAGCGGCTAGCCAATAGGCTCACAAAATCATCATCACCCAAACAAAACAGTAAATCATGTAGTAAACATGTACCTATTTGTCGGGCAAACAAATTTTATTCTTCGGCTCTAGCCTCCTTGCTATGACCTGTTCAATGATAGATATGTATATGCAAGCAAATGCGACCAATTTTCAATACAATTCAATATTTGATTCAATTAGGCATAATGGTTCAAAATTAGCAAACAAATAAACAAACAACACAAACATCAATCAATTAGTTGATTTAACGTTTCAAATTCATAATTTTGATATATACAAGGAAAATCATGTTTTGATGCCAAATCACAACAATGTATTCTAGCTATATTAGTTTTGGTTCTCACACCAGCCTAATGGAAATATATAGAAAATCACACCTTCGAAACACGAACATAAATACTGATGATGTCATGACAATCATCAGTACCATCTCCGGGCGACTAGAATGTGATTCCATATCTATCCAGTATATTAAAACTTTGAATATACGTTTGCAAGGCGTATATGCAAATTCTTTATATACTGAATTGTCCAAAATCAATATAAACAAATAATCAAATACGAATAGTTGATTTAAATTTTCAAAACAAAAATGTTTTCATTTGAAAAATATACTCTTCACACCCGTTCTAGGATACTACTGATCCTATCTCTAACGAGTCATTCTAATTGGATATTACTAATCCAATATCTGATGAATTCTTTCGTAAGGTTCTAATGTGCCTTGTTCTCTGCTTTGTAAACCAAAGCTCTGATACCACGTGTGACGAAATGGAATTTCGCTCGGTCCGAACCAGTCGCTAAACCGACCCAGACCGTTCGAAACGCCCTATCGTTGAGAACACGACAAAATAGAACGCATATAAAAGAACATTTCATTGTATATTACAACAATGCATCAGATTACAAGAATATACAGAGTATAAATGAATATTACACAGAAATATCAGAGATTTAAATTACATTTAAATACATAGCAGCGGAAAATAATACAATACACAACTAGAAGAGATATACGGATACAAAGCTTTCCGGATATCATTCCAGCTGTAAACCAGGATCCTGTGAATATAATCTGCAAAACCAAAACTACTAGCTGCCCGTGTCAAAATAGGGGCACCCAGAGTTTAGGTTAAAACAATAAACTCCAGGTCAGTCATGTGACTGGTGTGAGAACTAAAACAGTTATTAATCTTTATTTTCAAAGTTCGGTAATTCAAGGGACCACGCCGTATAACACGGAACGGGTTTCCTCCCAAGAATACCAGTGCATAAAACAAACAGCGCAATGTAAATAAAGAAAAATGAAGCTGTTATAAGACCCAGGTCCCATCACACAATGCAACGCAGCCGAGGATAGGGTTTTCCCTTATAACAGCCAAGGAATGCTTGATACGTTTTAAAACAAATCATTTGATACTATAATAAGTGCATAGTGCATAAATCAACTTCAAATCATAAGTATCAATCATAGGCGGCATGGGTACCATATATCATGTCGCCATACTAGGCTCTACAAATAAAACCGCAAATGTCACGTATTTGGAAATTGGATTTCCATCTATGAACCGAGGCAAAAGATAGTCCTCAACCGATTCGAGACAATCTAGCCCATGTCTCAGGTCCCAGACTCAGGTGGGCCTTGGATCGTCAGGGCCGGTCCACCGATGTGGATTATTATGCCTGAACACTACGTCTCTCCGCCCTATGGGGCGTAAATGAGCCAACAAATGACTCCATCGGACCCGGATCGTCCGATCAAACCGAGGCGCCTCGCAACAGCAACAACCACATAAGTCAAACTCGTCAGGGCGTGTAAAACCACTGACGCCACTTCTAGCTAGAAAGAAACACAAGTCCTCCCTGATGTCCTCTCCCGTTTTTGGTTCATACCGGGTGTGAAACTCGCGAAGTAAACGTTACACAAAGCTATGCCACACAGGCCGTGCTTTGATCATCACCACAAGACTTTGCTTTTCAACAGAAGCCTCGATCAATTGCCACTTAGGCATGCCACACAGGCAATTCACTCCATGCGTTTGATATCCATCAATATATAACCCCTGAGCTCGTACGTCTCAGAGAAGGGCGTTAAGCAAGAGAATAAATTCTCCGCCGCCAAACAGATATATATTTAATAGAAATCAATCACACAGACTAAAATCCAATGTCAGACACACAGTCCATTTACAAGTCCGTTCTGGGGCTGAACGAAACCGGAGGCACCTAGTACCTCGCATATCCATCGATCTCCAAGTACGTCTGGACGATCACAAACTGTTTCCATCTTCTTGGGTGTACAGCCCAATCAAGATCATCAGTAATCACCCAAACGACGTGAAGACTTCTGGTCTTCGACCACCGTCTTCATCTTCGACACCACGTCGAATCAGTTATTCAGAATGGGATAAACCCGGCCTTTCTGAATAACTCGCGTATATATTATAAAAGTGTTACACAAACACAACATACGCCTCATTCCAATTCAGAATATTCTTTTATTCAAATATTCCTATACTTTGGGAAAAGTTCCCATTAATTTTATCCAAGATAAATTCTTTAATCTCCTTTGAATATCAATTCAAACTAGTCGGGATTAGCGAACCACACCGAAGTAATCATTTATTTTATTTCCCAATCCCAACCTATTCATCCCATGAAGTAAAACTGGTAGTACTTCATATCTAACACCACAGTGTTATCGGTAATTCAATTACCATTTCACGTTCAAATCTAATTAAAGATTTAACCATCGCCTGGAGCAAAACTGGTGATACTCCATTCTCGATCTTTTCAATCTATTTAAAGATTCATTAAAACTCCACTTAGTTTTGATCGTTAACTGGGTTAAAGAATCAGTGCCATTCAAAACACGGTTCACGATAAACCCAAAATCACATTCATTAATTATCGGGTTAAAGAACGAGTGTTATTTAAAACACTGTTCACGATAAACCCAAAAATCAATATCACTTCAATTCCAATTAAATATTATTTAATTGGTACACTTCATTAAATCTAAATAAAAAGATTTAATCTTTTCTCAACTGGGTTCAAGAACAGTGTTAGTGAAGACACCATTCACGACAAACCCAAATCACATTTGATATTCAATACAAGGCTCTGAATAGAAAATATACCGGCTTATATTCAATATCAACTTCCACGACTAACAAATATCGCATTGGAAATAACGATATATATATATATATATATATATATATCTTTCAAATTTCCATAACAACACCTGTATAATCACGAATTCTAACATCGAAATATTCCGAAGACAATTTCGATTCAAATCCATTCCAATGCAATCATTGGAAATTTTGGTTATTTTTAAAACCCTTTTTCACTTTCAATTTATTTATTTAAAAATAAATAGAATTATAATTCTAGTTCAAAAACTAGTTCATTTCGATAAAAATCTATTTTTATCTTTTCAAATATGGAGTTTTTCATCCCAAATCTTCACAAATCATTTCTTATGATTTTACACAAATTATTACTATTTTTAATAATTTTATCAAGGCCCGTACAGTCGATTTCCATCCACGGCCATCGAACTGCACTTACAGCGACCTTTTTCGAATTTGATTTGGACATAATTCCAAATCCAACCGTTAGATTTCTAATTTCTAATATTCGTTAGAAAGCTCTTTTCGATACGAACCCAACGGTTCCGGTTTTAGGAGAATCCGACGGTCGGATCTCCCGTAATGTCCGTTTGAAATAAATGGTCGAAATTCACGAACTGCCGCTGCGCGGCACGTTCTATTCAGGCCATTATATTATATATATAATATATATAATATATACTTCGTCGATTTCAATTTAAGACGAATTATATAAATAGTTTTAAAATCGTTTCAAAAGCTATTTCAACTTTCTTTTCAATTCAAATCAAAATTGAATTCTTCTTTATAAATTCGTTTTAAAATTCATTTCTATTCAATTCAAATTTCAATTCAAATTGAATTCATTTCAATTCACTTCATTTCGAATTCGTTTTCAATTCAATTCATTTCGAAATCGTTTTCAATTCAATTCATTTCGAAATCACTTTCAATTCAATTCATTTCGAAATCACTTTCAATTCAATTCATTTCGAAATCACTTTCAATTCAATTCATTTCGAAATCACTTTCAATTCAATTCATTTCGAAATCGTTTTCAATTCAATTCATTTCGAAATAAATAAAATCGATATAAATATCGTTCACGTCAAAATGGCGTCAATCTAATCAACACGGCTTCATATATTCCTTTATTTTCAAATATTCTATTTCAAATATTTATTTTTAAAACTGGAATGAGGCCCAATCAATTACCATATAAAGTTAATTATATGGATTTTCATACAACACATGTATATAATAGCATGGAAAAATAATCAACCATCAACCAAAGTGCACTACTCTGTATAAGCATCAAATATAGATATCCAACGCTTAAAACAGCCTGTCAATCAACCGATCGACATATTCAATCAATCGGGATGAGTGAACTTCAAATTTCATCCCAACACCCGTGTGGGGTTTCAAACAATCAAACACTGATTTTAGTTGTGCAGTTGGGCGATGTGTAAAATTTATCGTCCCAATCAATGTCATTCAAATAAGTGTACATAAACAAACCGTCTGGTTTGTAAATGAATATTTATTTACTCACATTCACGTTAAAAATTATATTTTTAACGACAAAACATTTTATTTCAACCTATGAATTTCTATTCAATTCATTTACACAATAAAATGATATTTTTATTTTCTAACACATTTTAGAAAATTTCGGCGGCATAACGGCACGATACTAGAAACGGGACAAGGCCTAGCCTTATCCCCGGTCTAGTGAAGGCCCACGCCATTCACATATCAATTTTAATCAATTTCCAATTCAACCAATCAATCAAATCCAAATCAAATAATCTAACCAACTACACAACCAAACAAACAAGTCCATGGTATGTGGACGGGTGTCGGGTGCTTCTAATAAGCACCGTCTGCATCCTAGTATATATATATAACTAGAAAAATAGAATTTGAGTGAGAAGTTCTCACCTATAGCTATCCTAGCTCCACGGCACTTCATTGATAGAAATCTTCATCGCTATCGCATCTTCGTCATCTTTATTGCTCGTAGCCACTACATATATAAAAATCGAATTTTTACTACGCTATTCAATATATAAAAATCATATTTTTATTTCGAAGTTCAATATATAAAAATCATATTTTTATTGCGATGCCATATAGATAAAAATTCCATTTCAAAAATATAGACTTCGCCTTTTCTAATAAAAAGTTTTCCTCTTTTCTAATAAAGATCAAATCTTTTTCCTTTTAAAGTTAAAACCTTTTCCTTTTTAAAGTTAAAACCTTTTTCTATTTCAAAGTTTAAACCTTTTTCTATTTCAAACCTTAAAATAAAATTAGTTTTTATTTTCTTCATAAATCAGTTTTTAAAATCCTTTTATAAATCAGTTTTTCTTCTTTTAAAAAAATCAGTTTTTAAAATTCTTAAAAATTCAGTTTTTATAATTCTTTTCAAAAATTCTGTTTTTACATTCTTAAAAAAAAGAAACAGTTTTTACATTCTTTAAAATTTCAGTTTTCTATTTTCTTTTTTTTTTTAAAAAAACAGTTTTTAAATTCTAAAACAAATCAGTTTTAAAATTCTTAAACAAATCAGAAATTAGTTTTTAAATCGGTTTTATAAATCAAAAATAAAAATAAAAATAAAATAACTTAAATTGCTTACCGAGGTATGCGAAGGGGAGGAGGGAAGAAGAGGCGTCGGCGATGTAGTGTGGTGCTCGGTGGTTCAGGGAGGTGTCGCGAGGGTTCGAGGGTGGCGTTCGGAGGTGTCGGCGATGTCTGGAGGGAGGAGGTCTGGCGGTGAGGGCTTCGGCGAGGTCTTCGTCGGCGGGTTGTCTGGAGGGTAAGGCGGCGGCGATTTAGAATTAGGTTTTTTTTTTTTTTGTTTCTGATAAATGAATCGGGGGGGGGGGGGGGGGGGCAGTGAAGAAGAAAAAGGGGGGGGGGGAAGAAATTAAAATAATATATTTTTTTTTCTCTTTTTATTATTTAATTATGCACAAGGGTTGACTTTTACATACGACCTCGAAACGAGGCCCACCGCCTGTCGTCCATAGCATTTTACCCCCATTCCGAACACAATGGGATATGTATCGTAAGCTGATTCGATCGGTTTGATCAGTTTCCTTCAAATTTACATTTAAACCACTATATTGAATTTTAAACGTACATTTCAAATTACCGGGGTCACATACTAACTAGAAAAATTCCATAAAAATATTTTCTAGCTTCGTATTGACGATACGGTCCTAACAAAACTAATTTCGTCGAATTCCGAGACCGTTAGAAAAATGGCCATTTTCCAGTCGATTAAAATCAACTGAAATGGTCAAAACACGTTTTCCTTAACCACGCTCACATATTGATTCGAAAAATTATGAAATTTGAAACCTAGCAATAACTTTACATCACGGACCGAACAAAACTGGTTTCATCGAAATCCGAGGTCGTTTGCAAAATTGCTATTTTTAAGGGCCTGAATTCCATAGCGACTATTC
Organism: Allium sativum; assembly: GCA_030737875.1. Classification (NCBI taxonomy): domain Eukaryota; kingdom Viridiplantae; phylum Streptophyta; class Magnoliopsida; order Asparagales; family Amaryllidaceae; genus Allium; species Allium sativum. Next base: position 453,094,481 of record CM060915.1, on the reverse strand, counting down.
AGAATTTTCAACTGGACATATCTTTTGATTCCCGATATGAAATCTTGATTTTTCGGATTCAATAGAAAGATATTATCAATTAGATCCTAAGATTTTTGGTTTCACTAAAATCCGGATTGTTTTGCACCCGGTACATTCAATTGAAGTTTGAAATCGAATTATCGAACTACCGCGCCATTTTCAATTCTATTTATAATTAAATATAATTATTTATATTCTAACGACGACGCGTATAAATATATACGTTCGAATTCTATTCAAAATAAATTTCTCGTCGATATTATTTAAAATAATTCATTTTAAATAATCAAAATTCGCTAAAATTGCCAAAATAAAAATTTTAAACTGGCCCAGATTTTACGGGTTGTTACAATCTCCCCCACTTAAAACTTTTCGTCCCCGAAAAGGAACAAAGTCGAAAGTGGTTTGACTAATCAGCTCAACGTTCGATCTGGCTTCCATTCTCCAACTTTTTAGTTTCTGAGAATTTTCAAAATTTCAAAAATTTGGCTTACACCCTAAATTTTTGAAAAATTTCGCCATAACCTCCCCTGCACCGGGAGCATCGGGGAATTTCAAATAGCTTCCCCGGTCCTTCAGATCTCAAAAAGAAAAAGAAAAAGCCAAGCGGCTAGCCAATAGGCTCACAAAATCATCATCACCCAAACAAAACAGTAAATCATGTAGTAAACATGTACCTATTTGTCGGGCAAACAAATTTTATTCTTCGGCTCTAGCCTCCTTGCTATGACCTGTTCAATGATAGATATGTATATGCAAGCAAATGCGACCAATTTTCAATACAATTCAATATTTGATTCAATTAGGCATAATGGTTCAAAATTAGCAAACAAATAAACAAACAACACAAACATCAATCAATTAGTTGATTTAACGTTTCAAATTCATAATTTTGATATATACAAGGAAAATCATGTTTTGATGCCAAATCACAACAATGTATTCTAGCTATATTAGTTTTGGTTCTCACACCAGCCTAATGGAAATATATAGAAAATCACACCTTCGAAACACGAACATAAATACTGATGATGTCATGACAATCATCAGTACCATCTCCGGGTGACTAGAATGTGATTCCATATCTATCCAGTATATTAAAACTTTGAATATACGTTTGCAAGGCGTATATGCAAATTCTTTATATACTGAATTGTCCAAAATCAATATAAACAAATAATCAAATACGAATAGTTGATTTAAATTTTCAAAACAAAAATGTTTTCATTTGAAAAATATACTCTTCACACCCGTTCTAGGATACTACTGATCCTATCTCTAACGAGTCATTCTAATTGGATATTACTAATCCAATATCTGATGAATTCTTTCGTAAGGTTCTAATGTGCCTTGTTCTCTGCTTTGTAAACCAAAGCTCTGATACCACGTGTGACGAAATGGAATTTCGCTCGGTCCGAACCAGTCGCTAAACCGACCCAGACCGTTCGAAACGCCCTATCGTTGAGAACACGACAAAATAGAACGCATATAAAAGAACATTTCATTGTATATTACAACAATGCATCAGATTACAAGAATATACAGAGTATAAATGAATATTACACAGAAATATCAGAGATTTAAATTACATTTAAATACATAGCAGCGGAAAATAATACAATACACAACTAGAAGAGATATACGGATACAAAGCTTTCCGGATATCATTCCAGCTGTAAACCAGGATCCTGTGAATATAATCTGCAAAACCAAAACTACTAGCTGCCCGTGTCAAAATAGGGGCACCCAGAGTTTAGGTTAAAACAATAAACTCCAGGTCAGTCATGTGACTGGTGTGAGAACTAAAACAGTTATTAATCTTTATTTTCAAAGTTCGGTAATTCAAGGGACCACGCCGTATAACACGGAACGGGTTTCCTCCCAAGAATACCAGTGCATAAAACAAACAGCGCAATGTAAATAAAGAAAAATGAAGCTGTTATAAGACCCAGGTCCCATCACACAATGCAACGCAGCCGAGGATAGGGTTTTCCCTTATAACAGCCAAGGAATGCTTGATACGTTTTAAAACAAATCATTTGATACTATAATAAGTGCATAGTGCATAAATCAACTTCAAATCATAAGTATCAATCATAGGCGGCATGGGTACCATATATCATGTCGCCATACTAGGCTCTACAAATAAAACCGCAAATGTCACGTATTTGGAAATTGGATTTCCATCTATGAACCGAGGCAAAAGATAGTCCTCAACCGATTCGAGACAATCTAGCCCATGTCTCAGGTCCCAGACTCAGGTGGGCCTTGGATCGTCAGGGCCGGTCCACCGATGTGGATTATTATGCCTGAACACTACGTCTCTCCGCCCTATGGGGCGTAAATGAGCCAACAAATGACTCCATCGGACCCGGATCGTCCGATCAAACCGAGGCGCCTCGCAACAGCAACAACCACATAAGTCAAACTCGTCAGGGCGTGTAAAACCACTGACGCCACTTCTAGCTAGAAAGAAACACAAGTCCTCCCTGATGTCCTCTCCCGTTTTTGGTTCATACCGGGTGTGAAACTCGCGAAGTAAACGTTACACAAAGCTATGCCACACAGGCCGTGCTTTGATCATCACCACAAGACTTTGCTTTTCAACAGAAGCCTCGATCAATTGCCACTTAGGCATGCCACACAGGCAATTCACTCCATGCGTTTGATATCCATCAATATATAACCCCTGAGCTCGTACGTCTCAGAGAAGGGCGTTAAGCAAGAGAATAAATTCTCCGCCGCCAAACAGATATATATTTAATAGAAATCAATCACACAGACTAAAATCCAATGTCAGACACACAGTCCATTTACAAGTCCGTTCTGGGGCTGAACGAAACCGGAGGCACCTAGTACCTCGCATATCCATCGATCTCCAAGTACGTCTGGACGATCACAAACTGTTTCCATCTTCTTGGGTGTACAGCCCAATCAAGATCATCAGTAATCACCCAAACGACGTGAAGACTTCTGGTCTTCGACCACCGTCTTCATCTTCGACACCACGTCGAATCAGTTATTCAGAATGGGATAAACCCGGCCTTTCTGAATAACTCGCGTATATATTATAAAAGTGTTACACAAACACAACATACGCCTCATTCCAATTCAGAATATTCTTTTATTCAAATATTCCTATACTTTGGGAAAAGTTCCCATTAATTTTATCCAAGATAAATTCTTTAATCTCCTTTGAATATCAATTCAAACTAGTCGGGATTAGCGAACCACACCGAAGTAATCATTTATTTTATTTCCCAATCCCAACCTATTCATCCCATGAAGTAAAACTGGTAGTACTTCATATCTAACACCACAGTGTTATCGGTAATTCAATTACCATTTCACGTTCAAATCTAATTAAAGATTTAACCATCGCCTGGAGCAAAACTGGTGATACTCCATTCTCGATCTTTTCAATCTATTTAAAGATTCATTAAAACTCCACTTAGTTTTGATCGTTAACTGGGTTAAAGAATCAGTGCCATTCAAAACACGGTTCACGATAAACCCAAAATCACATTCATTAATTATCGGGTTAAAGAACGAGTGTTATTTAAAACACTGTTCACGATAAACCCAAAAATCAATATCACTTCAATTCCAATTAAATATTATTTAATTGGTACACTTCATTAAATCTAAATAAAAAGATTTAATCTTTTCTCAACTGGGTTCAAGAACAGTGTTAGTGAAGACACCATTCACGACAAACCCAAATCACATTTGATATTCAATACAAGGCTCTGAATAGAAAATATACCGGCTTATATTCAATATCAACTTCCACGACTAACAAATATCGCATTGGAAATAACGATATATATATATATATATATATATATATATATATATATATATATATATATATATATATATATATCTTTCAAATTTCCATAACAACACCTGTATAATCACGAATTCTAACATCGAAATATTCCGAAGACAATTTCGATTCAAATCCATTCCAATGCAATCATTGGAAATTTTGGTTATTTTTAAAACCCTTTTTCACTTTCAATTTATTTATTTAAAAATAAATAGAATTATAATTCTAGTTCAAAAACTAGTTCATTTCGATAAAAATCTATTTTTATCTTTTCAAATATGGAGTTTTTCATCCCAAATCTTCACAAATCATTTCTTATGATTTTACACAAATTATTACTATTTTTAATAATTTTATCAAGGCCCGTACAGTCGATTTCCATCCACGGCCATCGAACTGCACTTACAGCGACCTTTTTCGAATTTGATTTGGACATAATTCCAAATCCAACCGTTAGATTTCTAATTTCTAATATTCGTTAGAAAGCTCTTTTCGATACGAACCCAACGGTTCCGGTTTTAGGAGAATCCGACGGTCGGATCTCCCGTAATGTCCGTTTGAAATAAATGGTCGAAATTCACGAACTGCCGCTGCGCGGCACGTTCTATTCAGGCCATTATATTATATATATAATATATATAATATATACTTCGTCGATTTCAATTTAAGACGAATTATATAAATAGTTTTAAAATCGTTTCAAAAGCTATTTCAACTTTCTTTTCAATTCAAATCAAAATTGAATTCTTCTTTATAAATTCGTTTTAAAATTCATTTCTATTCAATTCAAATTTCAATTCAAATTGAATTCATTTCAATTCACTTCATTTCGAATTCGTTTTCAATTCAATTCATTTCGAAATCGTTTTCAATTCAATTCATTTCGAAATCACTTTCAATTCAATTCATTTCGAAATCACTTTCAATTCAATTCATTTCGAAATCACTTTCAATTCAATTCATTTCGAAATCACTTTCAATTCAATTCATTTCGAAATCGTTTTCAATTCAATTCATTTCGAAATAAATAAAATCGATATAAATATCGTTCACGTCAAAATGGCGTCAATCTAATCAACACGGCTTCATATATTCCTTTATTTTCAAATATTCTATTTCAAATATTTATTTTTAAAACTGGAATGAGGCCCAATCAATTACCATATAAAGTTAATTATATGGATTTTCATACAACACATGTATATAATAGCATGGAAAAATAATCAACCATCAACCAAAGTGCACTACTCTGTATAAGCATCAAATATAGATATCCAACGCTTAAAACAGCCTGTCAATCAACCGATCGACATATTCAATCAATCGGGATGAGTGAACTTCAAATTTCATCCCAACACCCGTGTGGGGTTTCAAACAATCAAACACTGATTTTAGTTGTGCAGTTGGGCGATGTGTAAAATTTATCGTCCCAATCAATGTCATTCAAATAAGTGTACATAAACAAACCGTCTGGTTTGTAAATGAATATTTATTTACTCACATTCACGTTAAAAATTATATTTTTAACGACAAAACATTTTATTTCAACCTATGAATTTCTATTCAATTCATTTACACAATAAAATGATATTTTTATTTTCTAACACATTTTAGAAAATTTCGGCGGCATAACGGCACGATACTAGAAACGGGACAAGGCCTAGCCTTATCCCCGGTCTAGTGAAGGCCCACGCCATTCACATATCAATTTTAATCAATTTCCAATTCAACCAATCAATCAAATCCAAATCAAATAATCTAACCAACTACACAACCAAACAAACAAGTCCATGGTATGTGGACGGGTGTCGGGTGCTTCTAATAAGCACCGTCTGCATCCTAGTATATATATATAACTAGAAAAATAGAATTTGAGTGAGAAGTTCTCACCTATAGCTATCCTAGCTCCACGGCACTTCATTGATAGAAATCTTCATCGCTATCGCATCTTCGTCATCTTTATTGCTCGTAGCCACTACATATATAAAAATCGAATTTTTACTACGCTATTCAATATATAAAAATCATATTTTTATTTCGAAGTTCAATATATAAAAATCATATTTTTATTGCGATGCCATATAGATAAAAATTCCATTTCAAAAATATAGACTTCGCCTTTTCTAATAAAAAGTTTTCCTCTTTTCTAATAAAGATCAAATCTTTTTCCTTTTAAAGTTAAAACCTTTTCCTTTTTAAAGTTAAAACCTTTTTCTATTTCAAAGTTTAAACCTTTTTCTATTTCAAACCTTAAAATAAAATTAGTTTTTATTTTCTTCATAAATCAGTTTTTAAAATCCTTTTATAAATCAGTTTTTCTTCTTTTAAAAAAATCAGTTTTTAAAATTCTTAAAAATTCAGTTTTTATAATTCTTTTCAAAAATTCTGTTTTTACATTCTTAAAAAAAAGAAACAGTTTTTACATTCTTTAAAATTTCAGTTTTCTATTTTCTTTTTTTTTTTAAAAACAGTTTTTAAATTCTAAAACAAATCAGTTTTAAAATTCTTAAACAAATCAGAAATTAGTTTTTAAATCGGTTTTATAAATCAAAAATAAAAATAAAAATAAAATAACTTAAATTGCTTACCGAGGTATGCGAAGGGGAGGAGGGAAGAAGAGGCGTCGGCGATGTAGTGTGGTGCTCGGTGGTTCAGGGAGGTGTCGCGAGGGTTCGAGGGTGGCGTTCGGAGGTGTCGGCGATGTCTGGAGGGAGGAGGTCTGGCGGTGAGGGCTTCGGCGAGGTCTTCGTCGGCGGGTTGTCTGGAGGGTAAGGCGGCGGCGATTTAGAATTAGGTTTTTTTTTTTTTTTTTTGTTTCTGATAAATGAATCGGGGGGGCCAGTGAAGAAGAAAAAGGGGGGGGGGGAAAGAAATTAAAATAATATATTTTTTTCTCTTTTTATTATTTAATTATGCACAAGGGTTGACTTTTACATACGACCTCGAAACGAGGCCCACCGCCTGTCGTCCATAGCATTTTACCCCCATTCCGAACACAATGGGATATGTATCGTAAGCTGATTCGATCGGTTTGATCAGTTTCCTTCAAATTTACATTTAAACCACTATATTGAATTTTAAACGTACATTTCAAATTACCGGGGTCGCATACTAACTAGAAAAATTCCAGAAAAATATTTTCTAGCTTCGTATTGACGATACGGTCCTAACAAAACTAATTTCGTCGAATTCCGAGACCGTTAGAAAAATGGCCATTTTCCAGTCGATTAAAATCAACTGAAATGGTCAAAACACGTTTTCCTTAACCACGCTCACATATTGATTCGAAAAATTATGAAATTTGAAACCTAGCAATAACTTTACATCACGGACCCAACAAAACTGGTTTCATCGAAATCCGAGGTCGTTTGCAAAATTGCTATTTTTAAGGGCCTGAATTCCATAGCGACTATTCAGAATTTTCAACTGGACATATCTTTTGATTCCCGATATGAAATCTTGATTTTTCGGATTCAATAGAAAGATATTATCAATTAGATCCTAAGATTTTTGGTTTCACTAAAATCCGGATTGTTTTGCACCCGGTACATTCAATTGAAGTTTGAAATCGAATTATCGAACTACCGCGCCATTTTCAATTCTATTTATAATTATATATAATTATTTATATTCTAACGACGACGCGTATAAATATATACGTTCGAATTCTTTTCAAAATAAATTTCTCGTCGATATTATTTAAAATAATTCATTTTAAATAATCAAAATTCGCTAAAATTGCCAAAATAAAAATTTTAAACTGGCCCAGATTTTACGGGTTGTTACAGTATTTAATTCATATATGAGATTTTATGTGCCGTATCGGCTAGCCACTTGGCTTTTTCTTTTTCTTTTGGATTTGTAAGGGCCATGGGAGGCTATTCGAAATATCCCGATGCTCCCAGTACAAAGGAGGTTATGGCAAATCTTTCCGGGAATTTAAGGAGTTAGAATATTTTTAAGATAATTTGATAGTTCGAAATCAAAGTATCGATATATATATATGTATATATATATATATATATATATATAAAAGTCGATAAGGAAACGAACTTAGAAATAGAATAGTATAATAAAAAAGGAAGACTAGGAATACAATCTCGAAAGAATAGAAAGAGGAAGCGTGTACGTGATTAAAAGTGAATAAGTAGTTGTGTGGTATTGATTATTCGAGTAAGTAGTCATATATGTTTTGACATTATAAATGTTATTCAGTCAAGGTCTGAGAGGTAGTTATACCCCAACTTGATTGATTTCATTATTAACAAATAAATAGTGAGATTTTAGGCTCGAAGGTCAATGTTGAATAAGAGTTAGTTGAATATAGTATTTGGATTGTCGTAACAATGTTTTACACAACATCCGTTTTAACCCAAATGAGTGTAACTTGGAAATAGAAATAAAGAATATTTCCTAAGTATAGAAATAAACGTGATCGGAAAAGAGATAAGTAATTGGAATATTTTCCAATTATAAATAGCATATATTTTCTAAAAGTTTAGAAAATAAAGGAAGGCGATATTCAGAAATGTTTTCCAAATAACATAAAAGGCCAATATGGTTATTGAAAATATTTGGTTAACAAATATTGATAAAAAAATAGAGAAGTGATTTAACTAATGGAATATTGATTATGGGCTAGTTGAATTTCAAAAAGGAAAATTTGATTTTTGAAAAGAGTAAACTGTTTAAAAACTCCGAGGGAAAGACTATTCGAATTAAAAACAAATTTAACAGAAATTTGTGAAAGAAAATTTGAATTAAAGTAAAGCCAGTAAAGTGGTAACTGAGTTTTGAATTAGAATGATATCAAGGCAAATTGGATTGTGAGATTCAAATTTGAAGTGTAATGTGATAATCAAGTTAAGAGTTGGGAATCGAGAAGTAACTCGAGTTGAAATGATATTTGACTCGAATATAAGCGAATGGTTGTGCTGTAGAGCAGATTGGAATTTTATTGGGATGACATTGGTATATGCTGAATTAGCAGCAGATGTAAAGGATATCTTGATATGCCCAACAAAAAGGTACCAGTTTATATTTCTATTGGATATAAGATTTATGAGCCAAATTGGCAAGCCGCTTGGCTGTTTGATTTTCTTTTGGGATGGAGATGGCCCAGAGAGGCGAGTTGGAGTTTGATGTATTGACCAGTACAAAGGAGGTGCTGGCGAAATTTTTCGAAGAGTTAAGGCGTTAGAAAATTTTCAGGATTTTTGAAAATTTTCGTTGACAAGAATTAAATAAAATTATAATTGAAATTAAATTGGTTCAATTGAAACTGAAGATAAGAAGTGAACAAATATGTTCTAACTAGTCGATAGGGTCGTCCTCTACTTTTTAGCAATTTCGAGGACGAAATTATTTTAAGTGGGGAAGATTGTAATGACCCGCATTGGCAGGGGTATTATGATTAATTTATTTAATTGTATAAATGGTGGGTTAGTGAATTAATGGTCGTGGAATTAAATAATGGTGAATATTTAATTAAAATAATAAATTAAATAATATATATAATTCTGAATAATCAAAATTGGCTGAAATGACAATACGGTGTGAACCGGATCATCTGTGATATTTAATTCAGCTTGGAATTGAGTTTGAATAACGAATATATTATATAAACGACAGTTAATATAATTATAATCGAGCTAGAAATGGCGCGGCAGTTCGCTATTTGGCGATTTGAACTTCAACTGCATGTATAGGATTCGTTTTAAGCCGGATTTCTGTGAAACAAGAAACGTGTGGAGCTGATGGAGTATATCTTTCTAGTGGAAGAGAAAAATCGGGATTTCGTCGTGTAGAATTTCTTTATAATTCGTAACGCTTTATATACGTTATTAAAGGGATTTTCAATGTAAATTGAATATCAAATCAATCTGGACTCGGAATAGCAAGTAAATAAATATACTGGAGCTGTATGATATTCCTCGGTGAATATATAAGATAATATAAATTTATTTATATTTAATTTAAATATATTTATATATTTAAATGGGCTATTCAGAGCTTTAAAAATAAGCCACTTTTGCAAACGAAGTCGGAATTCAACGAAACTAATTTTGTTGGATCCGCAATGTCAAATAGTTGTTAGATTTCCAGTTTCGTGATTTTTAGAGTCACTGTGTGGCCGTACGGATTTTTAGAGTGTAAAATAGTCAGTATTTCGACAGTTAAAAATACGCTGTGTGTTACGGAGTCAGAATTCGACGAAACCAGTTTCGTTGGGACCGTAATGACAAATTCTATCAGCGTGTCAGTTTTCATGATTTTTAGGTGTCGTATGTGTTCGCAGTGATTTTTAGAAGGTTAAAACGAATAAAATAATAAAAAGAAAATATCTAAAAATCATTTGAGGTATAAACAAGGCCACCCATACACTTTTCTCACCACACAAAATTTCCGTGCTCCCTATAAGATCAAATGTACAAATTCGCCGTTACCTCAGAAAAACTAAACCCGTAACATCCACTTCAAAGAAAAATCATAGAAATCAAACTAAAATCCTACAAATCCAACTAAATATATACTCGATCTCGTATGGAGTTCCTCTTCAGGTTGATACCAATTTCGTGGGGTTCGACGTTCACCGGGTTAGCTGGATTTTGGTGCAGTAAAACTAGGGTTCTAGTTTTGGGCGCAATGAGGGAGAATGGGTTCGGATGGAGGTCGCCGTTGGATTCGTGGGTGGAAGGGAAGGATGCTCGCAAGTTTTTGTGGCGTGCGATGTTTATTTTGGTGGTGCGACATCAGGCTGTCGCAACGGAGGGGAGCAGGACGGAAATTGACTAGGGGTGACGGAGGTGAAGCGATGGTGCCTGACAGGTGCGGTTGGAGGTGAGAAATCCGATGGTGAAGTCTGTGTGGTGAACGAGGAGGCGGAGCTTGATGTCACCGTTAATGGTGCACGGGTCTAATGGGTCGGTACAGGAGCGATAATGAATTGAGGAAGAAAGGAGGAGGGGCCGTGGGTTTTGTAAGGTGAGTGGGCCGAATTTTGAACGGGTCAGGCCCAATACAAAAGTTTATATAGTTTAAATTTTAATTAAATAGTGTATTAGCTACTAAAATTCATAACTTGAACATACGATATCAGATTGACGAACCGTAAGTTGCGTTGGGACCGTATGGACGAGAGTTTCACAATGAAGATGACTGGAAGTGGATTCGAGCTCGTTTGAATTTATGGCGAAATAAATTGTTTGATTCAAATCAAACAACAGTTTATCGTTCTTTAACGATGAACTGCAAATGTGAGTAAATCTCACTAACTCTGAACAGTTTCTAATTTCATGTTGTATTTTTAGAACTGTTAGAAATTGTCTGATTTACTGTGTGTTGATTGTTTGATTGAACTGCTAGTCAGTTAGTTGAATTTTCTATATCGATTCTGTTTAACAGAATATATCATATGGAACTGAAAGTGATGTTATATTATATTGTTTAACATCTGTGATGCAGGGAAACAGGTTGGAGGAATCCAACTGGATTCCTCAACATTTATTTTACTGTTTTTCATATATTGTGATATATGATGTGATATATAATCTGTTGTCGATTATATGTGTTTGGACGATACTGATCATCGTGATTGGATATGTTGAATACCATAACATACCAAATGTTGATAAAGGAATATTTTCAAAGGGTATTTTGAAAATGAATTATTTATATAAAATCGATGGATTTTATATAGAAAAGGAAAAGGGTTTTTATAAAAGAAATAATTATAGAAAAAGGATAAGTTAGAATAAAAGGAAATCATTTGTAAAGTGAAGAACAGTTACTAAAAGTAAATCTCTATAAATGAATAGTTTATTCGAAAAGGAGTTAATCGAATTAGTTATTCGAATAGAGTAAAGGAAGTTATCGAATAAAGTTAAAGGAGGTATTCAAATATAGTTTAGCCAAAAGAAGTTGTTCGATCAGAATTCATCGAATAGAATTAATTGATTTTAGTTAATCAACCAGAGTTAATCAGTTAGGGTTAACCACTTAGAGTTAATTGGCTAGAGTTTACCAATTAGAGCTAAACCAAATAAGGAGTTAATCGATGTTAGTTTAATCGATTAGAGTTAAAGTAAAAGGTGTTAATCGATGTTAGTTAATCGATTAGAGTTAAAGTAAAAGGAGTTAATCTATGTTAGTTTAATCGATTAGAGTTAAAGTAAAAGGAGTTAATCGATGTTAGTTTAATCGATTAGAGTTAAAGTAAAAGGAGTTAATCGATGTTAGTTTAATCGATTAGAGTTAAAGTAAAAGGAGTTAATCGATGTTAGTTTAATCGATTAGAGTTAAAGTAAAAGGAGTTAATCGATGTTAGTTTAATCGATTAGAGTTAAAGTAAAAGGAGTTAATCGATGTTAGTTTAATCGATTAGAGTTAAAGTAAAAGGAGTTAATCGATGTTAGTTTAATCGATTAGAGTTAAAGTAAAAGGAGTTAATCGATGTTAGTTTAATCGATTAGAGTTAAAGTAAAAGGAGTTAATCGATGTTAGTTTAATCGATTAGAGTTAAAGTAAAAGGAGTTAATCGATGTTAGTTTAATCGATTAGAGTTAAAGTAAAAGGAGTTAATCGATGTTAGTTTAATCGATTAGAGTTAAAGTAAAAGGAGTTAATCGATGTTAGTTAATCGATTAGAGAGAAAGTAAAAGGAGTTATCGAATATAGTTTATTCGATAGGAGTTAAGTGAAATGAGTTAATCCAATAGCGTTAGTCAAATAGAGTTAATCCAATAGTGTTAGTCCAATAGAGTTAAGTGATAAGGATTAATCGAATAGAGTTAAGTGAAAAGAGTCAATCGAATATAGCTATTCGAACGAGAGTTAAGTAAGGAAGTTAGTAAAGGGATATGAAGTGAACTTTGACTATTTCAAAGTTAGAAATGTTGTTCAGTTAAGGTCTGAGAGGTAGTTCTACCCCAACTTGATTGGCTTCGTTTTAACTAAGGAATAGTTAATGTTCGGCAGTAAAGGAAATGGTTTGGGTTGGTATAGCGATGTTTGTTTAAACATCTGTCTAAGTCCAATGAAGAAGCTTTGGAAATGTTTTCCAAGTAAGAAACCAGAAATGTTTTCTAATAAAGAAAACAAGAAATGGAAATATTTTCCATTGTTAATAACGTATATTTTCCAAATTTAGAAAATAAGAAATATGGAATATAGGGAAACAGGAGATAAGTAAATTTATGAAATAAAGAGATAAATGTTGAATGATGTTTGATCGATATAAATTTCCATTTGGAAATAATATCGTTGGTTGCACACCTATTTTTCTTCGATAGTTAAATCACAGACTATCAAAGTTTTGACCATTTTAACGTTGTTAATATGGAGAGACCGGTTGGATTATTATCCAAAGAACCACTCTGTATTGGCATAAGCATTTGCGAATCATATATGCCAAAGGAAATTGAAGACGGAGTTATGCAAGGGCTATCCTGTTTACAGAATAGTGCCTTCGGTTCATCCTGTTCCTGGATGACTTGTATGGACGGATGTCTGACAGAGTATGTCCAGACGATCACGTATATTGATTTCTCCAACTGTACCAAGAGTGGAAGCGGAGAAGGAAACTTCTTTTAGCTAACGCGTAATGTATGGTTGAGGACGTCAATTGGTGATTTGATGGATTTTACGATGTGGCATTCAAAGTGAATCTGAGGTGATGATAAAGCATAGCTTCTAGCCTCATCATCCGGTAAATGACAGAAATCGGGCAGGCAGCATGGCTAAGTCGGTCGCACCGAAGTAGGGTGTATAATCACCTGATCTAGAGTTTCATTCATTTCTAAAAATCTATTGTTGATGCTGTCCCATTCGGGAAACGGTTGCTGATCCCAACTGTTGGTGATATACATTTGATACGCTCAAGCGAAACGAGTGGTCGGTCATGTGTGGCCGGGTTGCAAGATGTTCTTGTTGAACCCAGTGTATTCCTCTCTAGAGGTACACGAGCGATAGGTGGTTCCATACCTTGTCATAGTTGGAAACCCATTACCCAATACGTGCTTGCGGCTTTGATTATATACTATATATGTAGAACGTGAGATGAAAGCATTTCTGCTAGTTGATATCTATTTGTACATAGACATTATTATAATATCAAAAGGTTTTGATATAAAGATATTTTGGATTCTCATAAGGGAAAAACCCGTTCCGTTCTGCGGCGTGGTCTTATGAGATATCATTTACTTGTTCATATACCTGTTTAAACTGTTTTACTCATACCAGTCCCATGACTGACCCGAAGTTTACTTTGTTGTTTTCCCTAAACTCTTGGGTGCCTAAATTTGTACGGGCAGTCAAGTAGTCGGGATTTTACAGATACACTTGGAGAGTTTGGAGCAGGAGGCTTCAGGATTCTATAGCTATTATTATTTCCGCTGTTGTTGTAAGTGTTGTACTCTGATAAGTGTTATTGTATACATAACTGTTATATTTCAAAGTTATGTTATATATTATATGTTATTCGTTCCGCTGTGAGGTTCGTGTACTCTGATGTTGTGTTCTTCTTCTTCTATTCTATAAGTTCTATCTTATCTTTCCTCACCCTCTAATTTCTTTCATTAATTACCGGGATTTTTCGATGTTTTGGTTATCGACATCGAGCTTATGTCGATAACCAAAGTCACCAAAAATCCGGGTCGTTACATCCATGCTACAAGCACTACTGTGACTTCCATCTTTACTTGTGTGAAGACTCCCCTTGCACAGATGTTTGCTTGGTATACCACACTTCACTATCTTCAAACAAAACCAATACCGCATGTATACCTGCCTCTCTCCAAATCCATCATCCTATATTATAAACCTGCGTCCCCTTGTACTTCAACTCCCTGTATCCTTGCACTATGCAGGCATCTCCGCAAGCTCCATTTTACCTCCCTTCTAACCATACTTGCGATTCACAATAGAAAATATATTATTTTGTGGATTTTATTGAGTGATATTCTATTTGATTTCCATTTTAAAACGGGCGGATCATTACCGGAAAAAGAAAACACTGGTGATTTGGTGTATATATTGTTTGATGCCTTAGCTTTGATGGAATGGTCATGAATTTTCATGTCATAGCTTTTGTTGTTCCCCTATGTATTTTCATGTCATAGCGTACAGGTCTGCTTTGCATTGTTTAACTCAATTGATTGGAAACATCATCTAGGAAGAGGTACAACGCTTCGTAGATATGTTCCGGGTAGGGTCTTTAGCTGTTAGTAGCTTGTACTTCCGATATATAGGTTGTATTCCTTAGCTGTATGAAATGTAGATAGGTCCAGGCTTTTGCACGTGCCAGAATTTCTTAAGAGGTAAGGTATTATATATTCCTGTTATTTTAATTTTCACCTATAAGTTTACTTAAGGGCAAAGTCATTTCGAAGGTGATACGAAAGTCTAGTGAAAATTGTGTCTGTTTACATTGCGTATAGGCATTTGTTTTCCTACAGGTTACCTTTTGAAATCCATTTCACATAAAGGTCAATTTGTGCCAAAAGCCAATAGGAACGACGATAAATCAATGAACGTACTCGCTCAACGCGATGTATGGAAATGATGTTGGTCCATAGGCGAGGAATGTATTCATTTATTTGGAAAAGTTTAGATATTTAAAGGTACGTCATTACGAAAATAAAAGAAAAATTATAATAAAATTACGTTCACGTACGAACTGATATAGACAAAAATAAAAATATGATGTGCCGAGCGTTGTGTCATGAGTCCAAAAAAATAATAGTATAACTTGTTTAACTGATTTTATGAGACCCCAAAATGCTGATATAGGGTGTAAAACACTCCAATTAAAAAATTGCTTATTTTACGAAATAAAAATTCCAGTAAAATTCTAAAAACTAAATCATAACTATGTCGCAAAAGAATCTTGTCCAAATTTGAATCTGATATTTAAATATTTTTAAATAACCGTTATGGCCATAAATAAATATGCCCCTGCTTTTTATGAATATTTAATTTAGACATAACTTACAATTTATAATCCAAAATTTCGATTTTCCACTTCCATTAGAAAGAAATGGTTCAATAGATTCCAACGTTTCTTGTTTCGAAGAAATCCAACAAACAACGAGTCCTGTACACTCAGTTGAAGTTCAAAATGTTAAATTACGAACTGCATCATCGTTATGAGCTCGATTATATTTAATATATATATATTATTTTCTCAACTTCATTTTAATTGATATATAAATCCACTAATATTACGAATTCAATATTTAAACTGATTTAAATATTCAAGTACAAACTGATAAAAATGCAGGACGTTACATGTAACACCCCACCTCCGCTAGGGTCACTCACAAAGGGAATATACTAGTTTTGAGGAGCGTTATCGAGGTAAAAAATCACAGAAATATTACAAGATAGAACATAAATAAAACAGCGGAAGAATCAAAAGCTAAATTTCATTACTTTCAAAAAGAGTCAAAAACTTTTACATCCAAAGTACCAACTATCATTTTCCATTACAACAAGTTCTGCCTTGAATAGATAAAGAAGCATAAAACTGAAAACAACAAAAGTAGCTTAATTCCCCAAAGGTAGCAGAAATGCAGCCATAGCATAGCTTAAGATCAAACGTACATGAGCTGAACCAAAAGCAAGAGAAATCCAACCTAAGTGCTAGAGTTTCCTCCCTGAGAACCTGGGGGGAAAACGAAAGAAAAAGAGGCGAAAGAAAATGGGTCAGTCATAAAGACTAGTAAGTCCTAGTGACTTTCAGCATAAAAACAGGTAAAGGTAACATGACATGTATAAACTGAAAGTAAACATAAGGATGATGACAAGATGGGAAAGATAGACTAAGATAACATGATGAATCAAGTATAAATCAAGTATAACATCGCATGTTCAAGATTCGCTGCACCAACTGTACTAGTATCCTAAACCCATGTCATATGTTAACCATGAAATGATCCCTTGGCCCAATATCATGAATGACCCATTACTAGGTCCAATGGAACGATCCACTAATCGATCGGCTCCCTACAAGTTCTAGCTCGTCATGTGTCTGTGTCATATGGCCCTATCTCGAATGTAGTCACCTGTGCTAGGTCCACCATAGGGTGTATCTAGCC
Source organism: Allium sativum (assembly GCA_030737875.1). Taxonomy (NCBI): domain Eukaryota; kingdom Viridiplantae; phylum Streptophyta; class Magnoliopsida; order Asparagales; family Amaryllidaceae; genus Allium; species Allium sativum. Next base: position 453,077,534 of record CM060915.1, on the reverse strand, counting down.
CTAGGGTGCTAACCACCGACACAAATCAAGCATGCACAGCGTGAACCTACTGATGCCCAATGCCTGTTTTTTCAACTCCGGACTACGTGCACGACCATAGTCCGCCTGAACCTACGCTGGCGCACCAACTATGCCGTCGTTCTGGTCGCTTACAATCAGCCCAGTAATCGTGTCCCACCCTGCCTAGTTCCAGGGTACCATGATAAATCTAAGTGGTTTACTGCTGAAATGGACCGCGTAACTAGGGTTCCCGTCCAACAGGTTAAGTGTTGTCATTTAAATTCGTGATTTAACCCTTATCAATCTAGCATGTCAAGTTGGTTAAGTGTTGTCTTTCAATTTCATGAACTAACCCCACTAATTGTGTGTCAAGTTGGTTAACTGTTGTCTTTCGTGTTCATGACTTAACCCTATCATGTGGCATTAATTCATTAATGCACCCCAACCTCTCACATCAGACTGTTGTTGTGGTCACTGGATATGCCGGGCGGTTCCCGGCAGAATTACACCACAACTTAGTCTGACCTCGGGTTTCAAGCGCGATATGACCAACTACCCATATTGGATCCTATTATTTGCAGTCACTGGATTTGCCGGGTGGTTCCGGGCAGAATTACACTGCAAACTCAACCCAACCTCGAATTGGCCATTTTCAAGTTCATTCTAGTGTCGTGTCCATGTTCAAGTTTCATGTCAAGTTCGTGTCAAGTTTCTTGGCAAGTTTCATGTCAAGTTTCATGATTCATGTTCATAACCAATTCATGTTTTGCCTAATCTACCCAAATCGTATTCCCATCGCATGTAAACGTGAATCGATCTAAATTACAAGTAAATCCAAATTCAGAAATAAAGGGAATAACATCAAAACTATGATAGGCACAAAGGACGAGCATAAAGTGATAAAAGGGATTACAAGACTAGCATGATATAACTTGAGATAATTGGTTACAACATCACTGGCATATAGAATAATAGTCCCAAAACATTAGGATTACAGATCTAGCATAATAAGGTGATAGTCATGGCATAAGGTAATAGTACCAAACTTGTAAATAATAGACTGATTCAACATCACAGGCATGATAATGTTATTGACATGAAGGAGTTTGATTTACAACATGAATTGGTCCAAACTGATTTCATTGAAATATTCCCAAATGTCAAGATCCAAGATGAAAACTAGAATAGATGCGAATCGATTATCATAGTTAAGTCCAATTTCACTTTATCTCATGTACAAATTATAATTAACAAATTTAAATCTCAAAGTAACTAGAACTTACAGATCGTGGACTAAGAAATTGAGATGCAGAAGTTGAATCTAGAAACTAGTCGTCGAATCGTTGAATCTTGATTTGATGGTAGCAGAAAATCTCCAATATGCAATTCCTAGCCGTAGTCTTCAAGAAATAGTATTCTTGTTTTATTTTAATTTATTTATTTCAATTATTTCAGAGGCAGCATAAGGAGAGAAAAAAATAGTGTAAAGAGAATGGGGCTATTTGTATAGGATTAGACGAACGAACCTAGACTGAAAACGAGACCAGAAACTTCAGGATGAACCCAGACTCAAAACTGGGTTTCAGCACCAAGTCGACCCCCAAGTAGACCATAGGGTCGACCTGGTCCCTGGGAGGTCGACCATAGTGTCGACCCCAAGGTCGAGCTGGTCCTGGGCAGGAAAATTCCCGCCCAGTCTGCGTTGGTCTCGAATTCGAATTTTGAATTCGAATTCGAGCTGTTTTTCTGTTCTGAAAATCCTTGAAACTTCGGAGGGTCATATCACCCTCATACTGACTCCATTTCTCGAAAACTCGGACTCGTTTCCAAGCATAATTTGGAGTTGAACGCAATGGCACAACCTGTTTCCCTTGATTCTTATTTTGAAAATTAATTCTACCCTGATTTGTGGTTTTAACATGTTATTAAAATACGGGTTGTTACATTCTCTCCTCCTTAAAGGATTTTGTCCCCGAAATCTTCAAGTTAAGAAGAATGAATCCTATCATCCAATCAACCATCTACTCAACCATCATCCACAAGCAACCATTGATCTTAAAAGATTTCTAATGTTGTATGAATTTATGCAAGAGTGTGTGTATATGTACTTATCTAATGCAAAAGACCAGGCGGTTACTGATTTAGTAAACCTTCTTAATGCAAAATATGTTAGTGTAATGAGTCCAACATGTATGCAAATTCCTAACATATTTTATAATCTCTACATGAGTGCACAAACATTTATTCATATGCAGTATCCATATAACAAGATATCAAATTTCCATCCATATACAAGTATAAGCACCTATGCATATGCAATATGAAATATGTGATTGAGCCGATCTAGTGCCTAATGTGTGTTATGCAACCACAAGCAACCACTTGCAACCACTTGCAATCATCAACCATAACATGTTTCAATTACATATTTACATCCAAAAGGGTTTTACCTAAGGTTCTCAAGATAGGATCGAGAAGATAACAATGGATAGCAAAAGCATGTACATGATACGAAGGTATGTAAACTTATAGGAAAAAGATATCGAGAAAGTGCCCTAAAAAAGAAATGGGTATAGCGAGCTTATCTTCTCTTCGGTTTCCCAAGTTGCATCTTCTTGGGCTTCACTCCACTGTACTTTAACTAGCTTGACTTCTCGATTCCTTAGCTTCCTGATCTCCGTTCCTAAGATATGAATCGGATTTCGCCTCAACGTTGCTTCTCTTGTCTGTGTTGGATTTCTGTCTACATTGGGCCGTTTTCATCCGTCTTCGTATCAACTCAACCTTCTCGGAAGTGTCCCTTATCATGTCGGGACCAAGTATGAGCTTGTCTGTCGACTCGCACCAACAAGTTGGTGACTTGCACGGTCTTCTGTATAAAGCTTCGAATGGTGCCATTCCTATGCTAGCTTGGTAACTATTATTATACGCGAACTCAACGAGAGGTAGGTGATCTTCCCAAGTACCACCAAAGTCAAGAATGCATAGTCTCAAAAGGTCCTCTAGTACCCTATTTACCCTTTCGGTTTGTCCATCTGTCTGTGGGTGATAGGCCATGCTTAAACTTAGTCGTGTACCCATTGCTTCTTGTAAACTATTCCAAAATTCGCTAGTGAAAATCGGGTCACGATCTCTAACTATACTAGAAGGAACTCCATGCAACGATACTATTTCTCGAAGGTATATAGATGCTAGCCATGATGCGATCCTCTTGCTCTTCATAGGAATGAAGTGAGCGCTCTTTGTGAGTCTATCTACTATAACCCATATGCTAGTATTGCCCTTCCTTGACCTAGGAAATCCATCCACGAAATCCATCGAGACACTCTGCCATTTCCACAGCGGAACCTCCAAAGGATGCAATAGCCCACCGGGCTTTTTCGACTCGGCCTTTACTTGTTGGCACACCAGGCACTTAGAAACGAATTCTGCCACGTCCTTTTTCATCCCATTCCAAAAGAAAATGTGCTTCATATCCTTGTACATTTTTCCCCTTCGGGATGTATAGTCATATTCGGGTGATGCGCCTCTTTGAGAACTCTCTTTACTAAGTCTCCCACTTGTTGGACACATAGTCTACCATCACGCCTTAGCCATCCCTTGTCATCTATGGCATACCTACTGAGGTGACTTGACATCTTACCTCTAATCAACTTGTCCATGATCTCGACTATCTGTGGGTTTTCCTTCTGTGAAGTCCCAACTTGGTTTAGACGCGTAGGCCTTAACTCAAGAGATGCTAACGTGCTAGCCAACGACTTAACAACAGATGTGAAATCGAAGGTTGCCATAAACTCTAAACTTTTCCTTTCAACAAACAAAGGACTCAAAGTCAACCTTTTCCTACTTAGCGCATCAGCCACCACGTTACCCTTGCTAGGGGTATAAGCTATATCGAAGTCATATGATGCCAAGAATTCCATCCACCTCTGTTGCCTTAGATTCAAATCTTTTTTGCTAAAAGAGGTACTTAAGCGATTTGTGATCGGTATACAACTCGAACTTCTCACCTAGAAGATAGTGGCGCCGAGACTTAAGCGCAAAAACAATCGCGGCCAATTCCAAGTCATGTGTGGGATAGTTTTTCTCATTAACTTTAAGTTGTCTACCCCCGTAGCATATCACTTTCCATTCTTGCATTAGGACAGCGCCTAATCCCGTACCGCACGCGTCTGTGTACACCGTGAACATTTTACCTCCGTCGGGTAATGCCAAAACTGGAGCTATGGTAAGGGCTCTCTTAAGCCTTTGAAAAGCAACGTCACACTCTATGTCCCATGAAATAGCTAGGTTCTTCTTCGTTAACCTAGTAAGAGGGGCTGAAATCTTAGCGAAGTCCTTAATGAACTTCCTATTATAGCCTGCCAAACCGAGAAAGCTTCTCACTTCCATTGCGTTCTTAGGAACTTTCCAGTCTTGCACCGCAGCTACCTTTGCGGTGTCCATAGCTATAGTTGCTTAGAAACTACATGTCCAAGAAACCAAAATTCTTTTCTCCAAAAATGACACTTGGAGAACTTAGCCTTTAACTCATGTGCTCTAAGCGTATCCATGACTTCCTTGAGATGTCTAGCATGTTCTTCCTCATCCTTTGAGAAGATCAAAATTTCGTCCACGAAGACCACCACAAACTTGTTAAGGAACTCCCTAAACACCCTACTCATCAAGTCTATGAAGTACGCGGGTGCATTCGTCAAACCAAACGGCATGACGAGCCATTCGAAGAAACCATCCGGAGTCCTAAACGCAGTCTTGTCAATGCTATCCTCAGCTACTCTAAGCTAATGGAATCCTGTAGCTAGATCGAGTTGAGAGAAAACAAACGCTCCTACAAGCTGGTCGAACAAGTCGTCGATTCTCGGTAGTGGGTGCCTATTCTTCTTAGTCAGATTGTTTAACTCACGATAATCTACGCATAGACGAAGCGAACCATCCGCCTTAGTAGCGAACACCACCGGAGCACCCCATTCAGAAATGCTTCGCCTAATGAAATTTTTCTCAAGCAACTCCTTAACTTGCTTACTAAGCTCTTTTCTCTCTCGCGGGGCCATGTGTCTAACGAGCAAAGCAACTGGCTTAACATTATCGACAAGATATATACGGAAATCTATCTCGCGCTTAGGGGGTAACCCCTTTACCTCATCAAAGACATCGGGATATTCTCGGACTACCCTTACTGATTGCAAATCATCGATAGACGAGTCAAGAGATTCTAGGTAACATAACATGACAGGACCCATAGAGTTACAAGAAATTTCAAGGGTATTTCCAAGGCGAGTCACGAGTCTAACTACCCTTCATTCACAATCGAGAATGGCTCCATTATTGGACAGCTAATCCATGCCTAGAATCAAACTGTATCCCATAAATCCGAGAACATAATCATTGCAAGTGAATTCTACGCTTAAGATAGAAATCCTTAAATCCACACAAATCATAGATAAATGAGCGGAGCCACCAATAGGATTTGAAACAATAATGGGATCCTCAACTAGACTAGTACTTAGGTGCAGAGTTTCAACAATATCAGAAGAAATAAAAGTATGCGATGCGCCAGAATCAAACAAGGTTCGAACAGGATGATAAAAAAGATAGACTAAACTGTCGACAGAAATATTTCTACCTCATTCTTGCGGAGGTACCGTGAGAGCGTGGACTTGTCCTCCAGAAGAAGGTCCAGCTCCATGCCCTTGCTTCCTAGGGCAATCCTTGCTGATGTGTCCAGTATCCCCAAAATGAAAGCATGCACCTGTCTTCATCCTTTTTCTTCTACAGTCTTTAGCCAGATGTCCAACAATCCCATAGAAGTTGCACTTCCTTGTCTCATGTGACTTGTTATTATTATTGTTGTTCTTGTTCTTGTTGTTCTTATTGCCTCCTTTCTTAAAGTCCACCTTCTTGTTTTGAGCCTCATTCACCTTGACCTTTTTCTTACACTCTTATCCTTTCTTATATAATGTGTTAACAGGTCTCTCGAGAACTACCTCCATCGTACGAAAAACACTTACGTAGCTATAAAGAAGATTAGCCGCTGGTGAAACTACTACGACTACAGATGGAGAAAAGAAACGGAAAGAGATTCAAACAAGGAAACAAAGGATAGTGCTGATGGCTTTTTGGGAATAGCTTTTTGAAAACAAGAACTTTCTTTGAAAAAAATACTTCTTTGTAAACGGTTTTGAAAATAGTTTTAGAAGGTTTTAAAAAAAATTATTCTAGTCTGGTAACCTTCTGCTCTGATACCAAGTGTAACAGCCCACCTCCGCTAGGGTCACTCACAATGGGAATGCACTAGTTTTGGAGGAGCGTTATCGAGGTAAACAATCACAGAAATATTACAAGACAGAACATAAATAAAACAGCAGAAGAATCAAAAGCTAAATTTCATTACTTTCAAAAAGAGGCAAAACCTTTTACAACCAAAGTACCAACTATCATTTTCCATTACAACAAGTTCTGCCTTGAACAGATAAAGAAGCATGAAACTTAAAACTACAAAAGTAGCTTAATTCCCCAAAGGTATAGCTCAAGATCAAACCGTACATGAGTTGAACCGAAAGCAAGAGAAATCCAAGTTAAGTGGTAGAGTTTCCTCCCTGAGAACCGGGGGGGGAGGGGGAAACGAAAGAAAAAGAGGAGAAAGAAAACGGGTCAGTCATAAAGACTGGTAAGACCTAGTGACTTTCAGCATAAAAACAGGAAAAGATAACATGACATGTATAAACTGAAAGTAAACATAAGGATGATGACAAGATGGGCAAGAAAGACTAAGATAACATGATGAATTAAGCATAAATCAAGTATAGCATCGCATATTCAAGATTCGCTGCACCAACTGTAATAGTATCCCAAACCCATGTCATATGTTAACCACGAAATGATCCCTTGGCCCAATATCATGAATGACCCATTACTAGGTCCAACGAAATGATCCACTAATCGATCGGCTCCCTACAAATTCTAGCTCATCATGTGTCTGTGTCATACAGCCCTATCTCGAATGTAGTCACCTGTGCTAGGTCAACCATAGGGTGTATCAAGCCCTAGGGTGCTAACCACCGACATGAATCAAGCATGCACAGTGTGAACCTACTGATGCCCAATGCCTGCTTTTTCAACTCCGGACTACGTGCACGACCATAGTCTGCCTGAACCTACACTGGCGCACCAACTCTGCCGTCATTCTGGTCACTTACAATCAGCCAAGTAATCATGCCCCACTGTAACAACCCTGAATTTTGGGGCCAATTTAAAATTTATTTTAAGTGATTTTAAATGAGTTTTGTTATTTAGAATAATCTATTTTAAATAATAATGATCACAAATTTGGTTCAAATCGAAGTTAGAATGAATAAATTAATTTTGATTATAAAAAGAGTTAGAAATAACGCGGTAGTTTGAAAAGTCAAACTTGAATTTTGACTAACCATACAGGATGCAAAATTTAACGGATTTTAGTGAAACCAAAAATATTGGAATCTATTTAAAAATATCTTTCCAACGAATCCGAAAAATCGAAATTTCATAGCGGAAATCAAAAGTTATGGCCAACTCAATTTTTAGAAAGGTCGTTGGGTAATTTGCATAGGTCAAAAATGCTACTTTTTGCATATAAAGGAATTTCGACTCGAAACCACTTCCATTGAGTCCGAAATGATGTTTCTGCACTTAAAAAGTATAAACACTTATATATTTGGAGTTTCTTTTTGTTTAAAAATGTATTTTTAATATAAAATATATAACCATGGAAAATAGTGATTTTTCAAACAGTGTCCGCTTTCGACGAAACCACCTTTGTTGGAACCGGAATGTCAAATTATTGCTAGGTTTAAATTTTTAGTAATTTCCAAGCTAGTATGTGAGCGTGGCGAAAGAAACCGTGTTTTGTCAATTTCGGTCAAAATTAATTGACTGAAAAATAGCCATTTTTCAAAATGTCTCAGAATTCAACGAAATAAATTTTGTTGGATTCGTATCATCAAAACAAAGCTAAAAATGATTTTTTGGTAATTTTTAGAATTAAAATATAATTATAATTGATTTTTCAGTGTAAACGGGCAAATTTTTGACTTTAAAAATTCATTAAAAATTCATGCGGGCTCAGAATTAAACGAAATTAATTTTCATAGGTCCACAGCATCAAAACATAGCTAAATATATTTTTCGAGAATTTTTGAAGTTAATTTGTGACCTCGGTGAATTTTCATGTACGGTATACATTAAAATATTAATAAAATAATATAATTATTCCAAAACTCATAATAAATTTCGGAATTGGGTCCTGTAACATGTTCCATTGCGTTCAGAAGGCCTCAAAACCTTAAGAACGACAGTAAGCAGGCCTAAATCGGAGTTCGGACCAAAACGGGCTTTAACGGGCTAATTAAATTATTAACTAATGATTAGGAAAACCTAATATAATATTATTTAAACCCAAATTCACTGTTCATCGTCTCCTTCCCGTCATTTTTTGCAGCCACCAAAAACCATTACCCTTCAAAACTTCAAACCTTGATTTCTCTCTGATTTCTCAACGAAATTTAGCGTGTGAGTACTCGTTTCGAAGCTCTTCGCGAGCTCTTCGATCTCCGACAAGTCTCGCCCCTCCCCGTGCCCCGTAGCGCCGCCACCAAGCCTCCAAAGAGCCGCCGAACGCAGGTCAACCGGGCCCCACCACGTCGATCGCACCCCCCCTTTTCTGGCCGTGCATAGCTCTCTCATAGCCGGTCCTTCTCCAACAAACGGCTCGTCGTTTCGTCAACTACAACTCCAGAAAATCGAATTTGAAGTTTTGAACGTTCTAAGGTAAATTCTATTTCAGATTTCCCCACGCTTTTAAGCGTTGCTGCAGCAGTTGTTAAAGGCCTGATTTTGATTTTTCCTTTGAATTTGCATTGGAATTGTTCCAGATCCGAAACCAAGTGAATTCGAACATCAAATCTAATCGAACCTGAAGCATCTCCTCAGACCAAACACTGTGAGAATTTTATTTTTAATTAAATTTAATTTATTTAATTAATTATTATTTATTCTTTGTTAAAAAAAGAAAATATTGACCGATTGGCTATGTAGCGTTATTGAAATACGGATCTAAGTTGTTTATGATTGTATGATGTTAGATCCGCGAATCTAAACGTTAGATCTGAAATTATTGGCTAATTAATTTATATTATTTGTTAATGATATTGAATCATACTTCGCCGATTTGACATATGCCAAAATATAAACCACCTTGAATATTATCTTGATATGAATTGTTAGATGTATACTTGTTTGGATATTTGAATGTGGTTGTTGATTGGATGATATAAATTTACATCTTATGTTGCAAAAATATAGAATTTGCGATGATATACATTTTAGTATGCAAATTAAAAGTTAAAAATTAGCGATGACATGAATTGACAGTTTATTTTGTAAATTTAATATTAGAATTTTGCGTTGACATGAATTTACATTTTATTGTGTAAATTCAATATTAAAATTTGGCAATGACATGAATTTACATTTTATTTTGTAAATTCAATATTAAAACTTTGTGACGACACAAATTTTACATTTTATTATGTAAATAAAAGTTAGAATTTTGCGTTGACATGAATTTACATTTTTATTTTGTAAATTCAATATTAGAATTGGCGATGATACAAATTTTACATTTTATTATGAAAATAAAAGTTAGAATTGTGCGTTGACATCAAATTTACATTTTTATTTGTAAATTAAAGCTAGAATTTTGCGTGATATAAAATTTACATTTTCTTATGTAAATTAAAGCTAGAATTTTTCGTTGATACAAAAATTTACATTTTATTATGTAGATTAACATTAGAATTTGGCGTTGTAACAAAATTTACATCTTATTATGTAAATTTAATGTTAGAATTTTGCGTTGACATAAATTTACATTTTATTATGTAAATTTAATATTAGAATTTACGATGACATAAAATTTACATTTTATTATGTAAATTAAAATTAGAATTTGGTGATGACATAAATTTTACATTTTATTATGTAAATTAACGTTAGAATTTCACCGTATGAAAAGTTTACATTTTTATTAATGTTAATAAATATGAACATTCACCGTAGGAGAAGTTTACATTTTTATTTATGTAAATAAAAGAAATTTTTACCGTATGAAAATTTACATAATTATTAAGGTAAATTAAAGAGAATATTTAACCGTAGGATTTGTTAACATTATTTTTAATGTTAATATATGTAAATTTAACCGTAGGATTTGTTAACATTATTCCTAATGCTAATATATGTAAAATCTCACCATAGGAAGATATACATTAATTTTAATGTAATAAAAAGAATGGACTTTGCATTGTGTTTTAAAGAGTAAATTTTACATTGTAAAGAAGAATGGATTTTATGTTGTAACTTGAGAATAGAAGTTTACATTTTGTTGAATGCAAATTCAAGAAAATGTGACAAGAATGAGAATTTACATTTTCCTTAATGTAAATATATAGAAATTTCACCGTATGTAAAATTTACATCTTTCTTAATGTAAATATACATGAATTTTACCGTATGTCCATTTTACATTATTTTTAATGTTAATTATATAGTAATCACGACGTAGGATAATTTTGCATTATTTTATAATGTAAATAAAAAGGGGATTTACACTGTAGGAAATTAACATTAGTTATAATGTTAAAATAAAAGAATGATATCGTAGGATGAATTGACATTTTTTATAATGTTAATAAAAAGAGAATTGACCGTAGTATAAGTGACATTATTTATGATATTAATAAAAAGAAATTTTACCGTAGGATAAGTGACGTTATTTATGATGTTAATAAAAAGAAAATTGACTGTAGGATGAATTACATTTATTTATGTAATTTATAAATGAAATTAGACCACACGACATAAATTACATTTATTTATGTAATTTATGAATGAATGAAGCCCGCATAATATAAAATACATTTTTATATGTATTTCATGAATGAATTAAGACCTCATAATATAAAATACATTTTTATGTGTATTTTATGAATGAATTAACATCGCATAATATAAAATACATTTTTATATGTATTTTATGAATGAATTAAGACCTCATAATATAAAATACATTTTTATGTGTATTTTATGAATGAATTAACATCGCATAATATAAAATACATTTTTATATGTATTTTATGAATGAATTAAGACCTCATAATATAAAATACATTTTTATGTATATTTTATGAATGAATTAACATCGCATAATATAAAATACATTTTTATATGTATTTTATGAATGAATTAAGACCTCATAATATAAAGTACATTTTAATATGTATTTTATGAATGAATTAACATCGCATGAAATAAAATACATTTGTATATGCATTTTATGAATGAGTTAAGATTGTATGAAATAAATTACATTTTATTTTATAATTTATGAATGAAATTAGTCCGCATAAAGTAAATTACATTTTTATATGTAATTTATGAATGAATTTTCATCGTATGAAATAAATTACATATTATTATGTAAATTATGAATGAATTTAACCCGCATGAATGAAATTTCATTTTTTTCTATGAAATGAATGTATGGGTTTACTTTGTAAATAAAGATTACATTTTTATAATGTAAACAAGAAGTAGGATTCACGTTGTAAATAAAATTTGTATTTTTATATGTAATAAAGAATGATGAATTATAAATTACATTTTACATGTAAGGATGGAATTAAAAGAAGGAATTGGACAATGAAATATAATTTACATTTTACTGTAAATTAAAGAAATTAAAAGGATCAAAAAGGAAGAATTCATCATTCAAGTATGATTTGCATTTCCCTGTAAATGAAGGGATAAAAGGATAAAGAAGGAAAATATACTTAAGGATAAAGAGTTAAACGGGTTACGTTCATATATTTATATATAAATATAATTAAAATTAAACGAATCGAGCGCGGTAGTTCGCGTTTTAAAATTATATCTTTAAATGACAATACAAGAAGATCCGACCGTCGGATTTTCTTGAGACTGAAACCGTTAGGACCGTCTTGGAAAAATCTTTCCAACGATATATAATACGTCAAAATCCAACGGTTAGATTTTGAGATATGTAAAAATCAAAATTGGTTGAATGCAGCGCCATAGTCGCCCATAGACTTAAGGCGTCGTTATATAAAAATTTAATTATTTTAAATAATTAAAATAGGAAGGAATCGTTAATAAAAATAATTGTTAATGTGTAAAAAGGATTTTAAATATATGTATATATGTATATATACGAGGATTATTTGGAAAGTCCGAGTTTATCTCATTCCAAATAATTAAACGACGTTTAAAAATCCAAGATTGGAGGACGGCGATTGAAGACCGTCAAATCTCCACATCGAACGGACAATGATGACTGTTGCCTTAGAATGGCTCGCTACCATGATAAGGTAATAGTAGGAGTTGCCCAGACGTAGTGTTGATTTGAACGGATTTGGTTTTCGCTCAGACCCAGAGCATAAGCGTAAATGGATTGCATGTCTGACGTGGTATTCCTTTACACTGTATCTATTGATCTCTGCTAAACATATATCTGTTTGGTGTCTTTCACCCTTCTTTGAGATGTACGAGCTCCGAGGTTATATGTTGGCAGGAATCAATGATATGGTATGGATTGACGATGTGGCATGCCAAGATGCATGTGATCAAGGCTTTGTTGAAAAGCAGGCCTTGTGGGATGATCAAAGCATAGCCTGCTTAGGCATAGCTTTGTGTATGACGTGACTTCACGAGCCTCACACACCGGCGGAGTCTAAAACGGGAGAAGGGAACGCAGGGAGTGCACACGTTTCTTTCTAGCTAGAGTAGTGCCAGGGACGTACCAGCGCTGGCATTTATTCATTGTGGTTGTTGGATTTTTCGAGGCCTCGATTTATGCGGTCGCCACTGGCCGTATTATAGGTCCAAAAGGACTGGGAAGCGTGTGTTCAGGAATTGCCAATCCATTAAGCGTTAACGTATGGACCGGCCCTGCAGGATCCAAGGGTTGGACAGAGTACCAATCCTGGGGCATTACTAGAGTGTCTCGAATCGGTAAGGAGCTCCTCCCTAGCCTTGACTCAGATGGAAATCCAAATTCCAAATACGACCCTACGGTTTTGATTGTATTACTAGTATGGAGATATAGTAGGATGGGGTACTATGTTTCCTAGGATTGATACATTTATTTTGAAATGTTTTTATTATACACTAATAATAATATTAAACTCGTATTTGCCGTATTTAGCATGTTTAATCACCATAAGGGAAAACTCTATCCTTTGGTGTGCGTTGCATTGTGTGATGGGACTTGAGTCTTATGGTGATTCCATTTTTCTAAAAAGCATTGCGATGTTGTACGTTCTGACACTTTAAATTATGCACGACAATCCATTGAGTAAACCCGTTCCGCATTAGCGGCGTGGTCTTTGGATTTGTCATATTATTATTAGTAAACTAGTTAAGAATTCTCACACCAGTCCCACGACTGACCTGTAGTTTGTTTCACCTTTTTGCAAACTCGGGTGCCCTCTTTTCTACACGAGCAGCCATGTAAACAGGGTTCATTCTTTGCTTGGAGTCTTGTCTTGGAGTTGCTCATTATCTTGCTTCGATTTGCTCTTGCGGAGAGGTGATGACTTGGAGCTTTGAGGACAGCTATCATTTATTTCTATTGCATTTTTCTATCTTTAAGTTCAGACATTAGACTTGTTTCATTTCATATTGCTTATTTTGAGGGTTGGAACTTATTTCTATTTCTGCAAACTTGATGTAATAAATTTGGAATTCTGTGACTGTTGGGATTCTGTGGTTTATGACATTATATTTCCGCTGCTATGATGTTATTATGCTATGGTTTTCCTCTGCTATATTGTATCAGTGATATGTATTGTTATATTTATGTTGTATTCCGTATGATTATTCCTTACTTTCACCTAGTGGAGGTTTGGGGTCATCACACCCACCCTGCCTACTTCCAGGGTACTATGATACATCTAAGTGGGTTACTGCTGAAATGGACCGCGTAATAAGGGTTTCCGACCAACAGGTTAAGTTTTGTCATTTAAATTCGTGACTTAACCCTTATCAGTCTAGCATGTCAAGTTGGTTTAGTGTTGCCTTTCAATTTCATGACTTAACCACACTAATCATGAATCAAATTGGTTAAGTGTTGTCTTTCATGTTCATGACTTAACCCTATCATGTGGCATTAATTCATTAATGCACCCCAACCTCTCACATCAGACCTATTGTTGTGATCACTGAATATGTCGGGCGGTTCCCGGCAGAATTACACCACAACTTAGTCAAACCTCGAGTTTCAAGTGTGATATGACCAACTACCCACATTGGATCCTATTGTTTGCAGTCACTGGATTTGCCGGGCTGTTCCAGGCAGAATTACACTGCAACTCAACCCAACCTCGAGTTGGCCATTTTCAAGTTCATTCTACTGTCATGTTCATGTTCAAGTTTTATGTCAAGTTCTTGTCAAGTTTCATGGCAAGTTTCATGTCAAGTTTCATGGTTCATGTTCATAACCAATTCATGTTTTGCCTAATCTACCCAAATTGTATTCCCATCACATGTAAACGTGAATCGATCTAAATTACAAGTAAATCCAAATTCAGAAATAAAGGGAATAACATCAAAACTATGATAGGCACAAAGGACAAGCATAAAGTGATAAAAAGTATTACAAGACTAGCATGACATAACTTGAGATAATTGGTTACAACATCACTGGCATATAGAATAATAGTCCCAAAACATTAGGATTACTGATCTAGCATAATAAGTTGATAGTCATGGCATAAGGTGATAGTCCCATACTTGTAAATAATAGATTGATTCAACATCACAAGCATGATAATGTTATGGACATGAAGGAGTTTGATTTACAACATAAATAGGTCTAAATTGATTTGATAGCAATATTCCCAAATGTCAAGATCCAAGATGAAAACTAGAATAGATGCGAATCGATTATCATACTTAAGTCCAATTTCACTTTATCTCAAGTCCAAATTACAATTAACAAGTTTAAATCTCAAAGTAACTAGAACTTACAGATCGTGGACTAAGAAACTGAGACGCAGAAGTTGAATCTAGAAACTAGTCGTCGAATGGTTGAATCGTTGAATCTTGATTTGATTGTAGCAGAAAATCCCCGATATGCAATTCCTAGCCGTAGTCTTCAAGAAATAGTCTTCGTGTTTTATTTTAATTTATTTATTCAATTATTTCATAGGCAGCATAAGGAGAGAATAAAATGGTGTAAAGAGAATGGGGCTAGGGGCTGTTTATATAGGATTAGACGAATGAACCTAGACTGAAAACGAGACCAGAAACATCAGGATGAACCCAGACTCAAAACTGGGTTCCAGCACCAGGTCAACCCCCAGGTCGACCAAAGGGTCGACCTGGTCCCGGGATGTCGACCATAGGGTCAACCCCAGGTCGACTTGGTCCTGGGCAGGAAAATTCCCGCCCAGTCTGCGCTGGGGTTTGAATTCGAATTTCGAATTCGAATTCGAGCTGTTTTTCTGTTCTGAAAATCCTTGAAACTTCGGACGATCATATCTCCCTCATACAAACTCCGTTTCTCGAAAACTCGGACTCGTTTCCAAGAAGAATCTCGAGACGAACACAACGGAGCAACCCGTTTCCATTTATTCTTATTTTAAAAATTAATTCCATTCTGATTTATGGTATTAACATGTTATTAAAATACGGGTTGTTACATTACATTCCTTTACATTCCTTCCCCTTAAAATAATTTCGTCCCTGAAATTACTATGGTAAGAAAAATGATATGAATCCTATCATAACTAGATTAAGGGTCTTTTGTTTTACTTCTTGATTCTAGTTTCAACTGAATCAATTTATTTTAATTAGAATATTAATTCCTCATTAACGAATATTTTCAAGAATTCCGAATATATTCTAACACCTTAAATATCCGAGAAATTTCGCCAGCATCTCCTCTGCACGTCTCATTCGGTACTACAACAATTCGCCTCTCTAGGCCTTCTCCAATCCATAAGAAAATAAACAGCCAAGTGACTTTCCAAAAATAGCTCATAAATCTCATACCTAGATATAATTGTGATGACCTTAAACTTCCGCAGTACGAAAGTAAGGATGATCATTGGAATACAACACATAAACAATAACATCAGAACAGAAATATAGAATTACAGCAGATAAAGTACATCAAATTACACTGGGAATAATATATCATCAGAGTTAGACAGCATAATAGGATCATACTTAGTACATAATATAGTTTTCAACTTAATATAGAATGTCTGCAGCGGAATAAACATAATACACTAAGTGAAATCTGAACAATAGTGTAGAAATGGTAAGTCCATCTTCAGCTCCAAAGCTATCTAGTACGAGTCTGCTAAACCTATATACAAGACTGCCCATGTGGAAAAGAGGGCACTCGAGTTTGCAAAGTGAAACAAACTACGAGTCAGTCATGGGACTGGTATGAGAAATCTACTTAACCTATTTAATAATAAGGCTAATCACAGGACCACGCCGCCAACGCGGAACAGGTTTTCTCCATTGGATTGCCAGTGCATAATTAAAGTAAATCGTTAAACAACGCAATGCTTTTTAGAAAAATGAAATCATTATATGACTCAAGTCCCATTACACAATGCAACGCAAACCGGAGGATAGAATTTTACCTTATAATGGTCAAAAATGCTTGATACGATAAAATGGAGTTAATATTATTATAATTTATATATGTTTTCAAAAAAGACTTTCAATCATAGTGTATCAATCACAGATGGCATAGCTACCATATACTATGTCGCCAAATGTAGGTTTACAATCAAAACCGCAAGGGTCGTATTAGAAGTAGGATTTCCCTCATGAACCAAGGCAAGAGATAATCCTTACCGAATTCGAGACAATCTAGCCCATGTCTCAGGACTCTGACTCAGGTGAGCCCTTAGGATCGCCAGGGCCAGTCCACACATATGTTAGTGGATTAGTTATGCTTGAACAATACATCTCCCCGCCCTATGGGGCGTAAATAGAGCCACTAGGGACTCCAATCCGAGGTACCTCGCTTTCCATCATCCATATAAGTAAAAATATTTGGGCTTGTAAAACACAGACACCACTTCTAGCTAGAAAGAAACATATGTTCTTCTTGGGGTCCTTCTCCCGTTTTTGGTTCATACCGGGGTGTGAGGCTCATGAAGTAACGCTATACACAAAGCTATGCTACAATAAAGTTGTGCTTTGATCATCAACCGCAAGGCTCTGCTTTTTAACAATAAGCCTTGATTATTTGCATTTTGGCATGCCATATTGACAATTCATGCTATGTGATCGATAACTATCCATATATAACCTCTGAGCTCGTGCATCTCAGAGAAGGGTGTTAAGAGAGAGAATAAATTCTCCTCCACCAACAAATATATATTAAATAGAAATCAATTCACATAGAATGAAATCCAATGCCGGACACACATCCATTTCCTAGCCTTAGGCCTTCAAGAATTTTCTCGCATGTTTTGAGCCATGCAAGGGCCTCTATTACGGTGCCAGTTCCCGAGAAGGTCTTGCCTCCTAAGTTATTATATCTCTTAGCTACACGGTCAAGCTCGAAGTATTGAGCTGCCGGAGGTTGTATCAAAGGTCCTTCTTGAGCTGGGATTTCTCCCCTTCCTCGGCCTCGGCCGGCACGGCCTCCTCTAGCGGCGGCTGCTCTGGTAGCCATTTGTCAAATTCTGTATAAGCAACGAAAAAGTCAGCTAATAGAAATGATAGTCTATTGCATAGTTAAGCAGAAATTTCTACGGAAAGATAACGATGGACTGATCAATTGTTTTTGCTATTCTGCTCGGCTCATTCTAGGACTTTACTAGTCCTATCTCTAATGAGCGACTCGCCTTAGAATACTACTGATTCTATTTTGACGAAGTGTTTAATGTGTTACACTCCAGAACTAAGGTTAACCAAAGCTCTGATACCAGCTGTGACGATCCCAAAACCCCGTGACACGGTGTTAAGGATAATCATTGGAATATAACACATTAATCATCATTAGCAGATCACAGATAATAGCATAAACAGAAAATAGAATAATTTACACACATATGACAGCGGAATCATATAGATATCATCACATCAGAGAAGCACAGTACAGGATACAACTTAGTGCATAATGATACATAATCAGTCACCATCGCCTGAGGCGGAATCATACATAAAGAGTACACAAAAGGAATATCAGTCTACATCGCCAATGGCGGAATCATAATATAGATACAATAATGGCGGAGAAAATCCAAGTCAGCACAGTGTAGTCAAGCCTCGCCATGAGCCAAAAGGTGCGTCAGAAACCTGTAACTAGGATGCCCATGTGAAAATGAGGGCACCCGAGTTTGCAAGGTGAAACAAACTACGAATCAGTCATGGGACTGGTATGAGAAATCTATTCAACTTATTAACAACAATAATAAGGAAAATCAAAGGACCACGCCACTTTCGCGGAACGGGTTTACTCCAATGAGTGCTAGTGCATGCAATAAAATAAATGATTAAATCAACGCAATGCTTTTTATAAAATGAAGCCATTATAAGACTCAGGTCCCATCACACAATGCAACGCAAGCCGGAGGATAGAGTTTTTACCTTATAATGGCCAAAGATGCTTCATACGAATAAAACAAAAGTGCTTGATATTATTACTAGTGCATATATGTTTCAAAAGCAATTCAATCATAAATATCAATCCTAGGCGGCATAGCTACCATCTACTATGTCGCCATACTAGTAATACAATCACGTCCGCACATTTCGTATTGGAAATTGGATTCCTTCATGAGTCGAGGCAAGGGGCAAGCTCCTCTCCGATTCGAGACACTCTAGCAAATGCCTCGAGACCGCACACAACAATCCCCTGGATCCTCCAAGGCCGGTCCTCTCTTACTTTTGAGGATTAATTATTCCTGAACACACGTTTCCCGGTCCTTACAGACCTATAATCGAGGCGCCTCGCATTCCAACAACCACACAGGTGAAAAGTAGATATAAATGTCAGGGCTGGGAGGTCACTGACACCACCATAGCTAGAAAGAAACGGCATGCACTCCTTGGGTCCTTCTCCCATTTTTGACTCATACCGGGGAGTGAGGCTCGCGAATTCACGTTATACAAAAAGCTACGTCACACAGACCATGCTTTGATCATCAACCACAAGACTTTGCTTTGCAATAGAAGCCTTGATCATATGCCACTCAGGCTTGCCACACAGGCAATCCACTCCATGCGACTGATTTCTGTCAATACATAACCTCTGAGCTCGTACGTCTCAGAGAAGGGCGTTAAGCAAGAGAATAAATTCTCCGCCGCCAAACAGATATATATTTAACAGAGATCAATCAACACAGAACAAAATCCAATGTCAGACACACAGTCCATTTACAAGTCCGTTCTGGGTCTGAACGAAACCGGAGGCACCAATTCCTCGCATATCCGTACAATCAACAATATATGTGGACGGCTACTACTTCAATTCCTTCATGGTAGCTACTCCAATCACGAGCATCAGTAGCGCCCATCCATCCAATGTGGAGATCGTCGGTCTTCAGTCGTCTTCGACTCTTCGACTTCTCAACGTCGATCGATTATTTGAAATGAGATAAACTCGGCCTTTTCAAATAACCCACGTATATTTAGATTTTCAAATCAATCAATCACATGGTTGGACTATTCAACAATCACATTTCAGTTATTTAGCTATAATTTTCATGTCAAATACATTCAACCATCACATATCAAGCAAACACAACAAAATTGGTTTATTTCCACTCTATATCGTCCATAATATTTTATAACGATATATCGCCATTTTTATTTGATTTAAAACGGCCATATTTAATTAAACGACGTTTCAGGTCGTGTCTATGCACTGGCGCTGCTTTTCACTAATTTTGTTTTACACATATATGAAAATCTAACCGTTGGGTCTTCACAAATTTTACATCATTAGGAAGGTCATTTCAAAACGAATCCAACGGTTTCAGTTTTGGGAAAATCCGACGGTCGGATCTTCCACACTAACCATTTGAAGTTACGATTTCAATTTACGAACTGCAGCGTCGTTATTCGATTTAATTTAATTATATTTATATATATATATAAATATAATCGTTTCTGGCGCTGTTTTTCTTCAGTTTTGAATTAAACATTCCAGACAATCCAACCGTCGGATCTTCACAAAGTTGGTGCCGTTGGAAAGATATTTCCAAGGCGAACCCAACGGTTGCGGTTTCGGGAAAATCCAATGGTCGGATCTCCCGCACTAGTCGTTTGAAATCACGGTTTCAAAACACGAACTGCACGGCCACGTTTTGTTTTAATTCTATATATATTTATATAAATATAGTTCATTCAAAATTTCCTATATCGTTTCCACTTCAATTATTTCACTAACGCCTTTAAATTTTGGAAAATTTCGCCATAACCTCCTTTGTACGGGAGGGTCTGGGAAAATTCCCAAATAGCCACACGGGCGTCTCATATCAAAAAGAAAAAGAAAAAGCCAACAGGCTCATAAAATCATCACCCAAACAAAGCGGTAAATGTGTACCTATTTGTCGGGCACAAAATTATATTTCTTTTCTCTAGCCCCTTTTGCTTTAACCTGTTCAATAGATATGCATGTACATATATACAATTTCTACCATTTACCATTTTCCATTCAATTCCATATTTGATTTGCTTTGGCTTAAAAACACCATTCATTCTAATGTTGCATGCATAGGCTAAAATCATATCATTAGCTAGTTAATGTATATTTCAACTCATGCACGTTTATTTGAACAAGTGGCTATTTTTAACACTTCACATTTCAAAGATGATAATTTTGGCGAACTAAAATAGATTTCAACACATGACTATTTTATTTAGTTCCTATGCATGTTAAAAATAATATTTCTATCACAAATATTTATTTCTACGTCCGCATATCTTTAGCATATCACACATATGATAAAAATGATATTTTTATCATTTAAAATATTTATTCAACCAATGGATGGTTTCAACACGTCATAGTTTCAATAAAAATGTAATTTTTATTGTTCGATCTTTTTATTCAACACATGAACTTTTCCACTAAACACACTTCTCAACAAATGAGCATTTCCACACATGGATATTTTATTTATGTTGTTCATATTGGAAAGATGAGATTTTTATTGTTGAAACTATTTATATAAGGCGAATATTTTTCATACTTCATATATAATAAAAATGTGATTTTTATTGTTTAAACACTTCATTCATTCACAAGTGAATTTAATTTTCATACAACACTTTTCAGCACATGAATATTTCCACACATGGATATAGTTTCAATATATGACTTTGATTTCAACGCATGAAAATAATTTCAACATATGAAAATAATTCTAACACACAAAGATTATTCAAAATTTCGGCAGTATAACGGCAGGGTAGTTAAAACCGGCACCGTCCCTAGTACGGCTCCTCGCTCTACCTTAAAACCTCGCGGTTTTTGACAATGGGGATTCATGCATCTAATTCGCACGCAGGCGGCATGTTTATTTTTATTTCCACAAATATTTTCAATTCATTTCAATCACCAATGGGTATTTTTCAACCACAACCAAACAATATCAACCACAAACAATTATTCAACCATTCGTATTTTTCATCCAATATTTCACACCAATTCACCACAATAAATATCGTCCATGGTTTGTGGACGAGGGGAGTATATATATATATATAACATAATATATATTTGCTATATTTCACTAGCATTTCAACACATATATCAATTATTCTATGCATGTAAAAATTCATACTTCGCTTATATAGCTTACACTACGCATGTACATGAGGTATACAACACGTATGTAATTTATATTTCGCTTATATAAATTATACACGACACTTTCCATTCAATTTCACGTTAATTTAGATTTCTCACCTTGGTTTTCTGAGCGTTAAAAATCGATACGATGTCAGAAAAATCCGCAGCTTCTTCTATTTGGTAGAGAGCTTCCTTGCGGTCTCGATGTTTCCTGTTTCATCGAATTTCGTCAACACACCAAAAAGATATGATTTTTCAAAGTGTAAAGATCAAAGAAAAACTCACTTTCACGAAGCTTCAAAACTAGGTTTACAGTTTTCGCGAAAACCGGGGCACGAGGGGACGATCAGGGGTGCTGACGTGGAAGAGGGAAGAGAGGGCTTTAAATCGGTGGTGGTTTGGTGGCGTTCGGTGGTCGGTGGCGTTCAGGGCGGCGGCGGGAAGTGTTCGACTTCCTGGCGTCGATACAGGCGGAGGAGGCGACGAGGGTGGCAGCGGTGGGGTCGGATTTGAAGAGGAGGCTGAGGCGCGTCGAATGGTGGCGGCGGCGAAGGCTGTAGGTGGCGGTAGCGGCGGCGGTGGAGGAGAGAAGGTGGTGAATGGGTTTCG
Source organism: Allium sativum (assembly GCA_030737875.1). Lineage (NCBI taxonomy): Eukaryota > Viridiplantae > Streptophyta > Magnoliopsida > Asparagales > Amaryllidaceae > Allium > Allium sativum. The sequence goes on along the minus strand of CM060915.1, from coordinate 453,055,039 downwards.
CCGTTGATCGGCGGGGTTTCTTTTTTTTTTATTTTAAAAATTATGAAAGGAAAATTCTGATTGGCCGAAGGTTATATTAAATTTTTAAATAGTGTTTTCTCAAACGAACTCCTTTTTAAACCCAACGACTGTCGCCCCTAGCTAAATACCCCCATTCCGGACACAATGGGATATGTTTCGTAGGCCAATTCGACTGTTACAGTCAGTTATTTTTCAAATTAAAGTATAAAACATTTAATTTTTAACTTTCAACGTACATTTCAATTTGCCAGGGCCACAAACTGATTCGAAAAATTCCAGAAAAATAAATCTAGCTATGTTTTGACGCTACGGTCCCAAAAAAACTAGTTTCGTCGAATTCTGAGGTCGTTTGAAAAATGGCCATTTTCCGGTCGATCCATTTTAACAGAAATCGACCAAACACATTTTCTTTTGGCACGCTCACATACTAGCTTCAAAAATTATGAAATTTGAAACCTAGCAATAGTTTGACATCCCGGACCCAACAAAAGTGGTTTCGTCGAATTCCGAGGTCGTATGCAAAATATCAATTTTCCAGGGCTATATATTCTATATACCGACTCTTCTGAAAATTCATTCGGCCATAACTTTTGATTCCCGTTATGAAACTTCGATTTTTCAGATTCGTTAGAAAGGTATTAACTAACAGATTTAAATATTTTTGGTTTCGCTAAAATCCGTTATATTTTCCACCCTGCATAGTCGGTCAAAGTTTGAATTCAAATTTTCAAACTGACTCACTATTTCTAATTCACTATTTTATTGAAATATTCTATTTCAATTGTTCAAATTCCTTTGAAATAATCAATTTAAAAATTTTAAATTGGCTCGTATTTTCCGGGTTATTACAATCTCCCCTACTTAAAACTTTTCGTCCTCGAAAAGGAAACAACAGTAAAGTAGGAAATAAAATGTAAATGCAAAGTATCGTAAAGGTACCTTGCACCGGAGTTAGTCAGAGATATCCACTCTGCATTTGGGGTAAGCTTGCTTAATGCTTTCCTCAGTTTCCCAAGTACAGTCTCTAGGATCACTGCTCCATTGCACTTTAACTAAATGAACCTTATTGCTTCTGAGGTCTCTAGTTTCTTTGCCAACAATCTTTAATGGCTCTCTTTTGAGTGCTAATTCTGGAGTTATCTCCACATCCCGTTGCGCTGCTTCTTCTACAACAAGATCCGGATCATGCACATGTCTCCTAAGTTGAGATACGTGAAATACATTGTGCACTCCAGGCAACCAATCTGGTAATTGAACCCTATAAGCAAGAGTTCCAATTAGTTCAAGTATAGGAAAGGGACCAATAAATCTCGGTGCCAACTTCCCAGTCTTGCCAAATCTGATTACTCCTCTCATCGGAGAAACCTTTAAATAAACATGTTCACCAACAGCAAATGTCAAATCTCTCCTTCTAGAGTCTGCATAACTTTTCTGTCTGCTTTGGGCGGGTTTCAATCGCTTCTTGATGAAGTCCACTTTATCAGATGCTTCTCTATTCATATCGGGTCCTAGTACAAGTCTGTTGCCAGGTTCTACCCAACATGCAGGAGATCTGCAGGGTCTGCCATATAATGCTTCAAATGGTGACATTCTCAAACTTGCTTGATAGCTATTGTTATATGAGAATTCTGCCAAATGCAAATGATCTTCCCATGACCCACCAAAATCGATTATACAAGCCCGCAATAAATCTTCTAGAATTCTATTCAACCTTTCGGTTTGGCCATCTGTTTGAGGGTGATAAGCGGTGCTCATATTCAGTTTTTTTCCCAATTCTGTCTGGAAAGCCTCCCAGAACTTGCTAGTAAATAGGGGATCTCTATCACTGACAATGCTGATGGGAATTCCATGCAGCTTAACAATTTCTTTGAAATATATCTATGCTAGACTTTGAGCGGTTCTATTGGATCTGACAGGTATAAAATGGGCAGTCTTCGTGAAGCGATCTACGATTACCCAAATGCTGTCATTACCTTTCTTGGTTCGCGGCAAACCATCTATGAAATCCATGGAAATCTGTTCCCATTTCCAGCCTGGGACTTCCAACGGTTGCAACAATCCAGCTAGCTTCTGCTGGTCACTCTTGACCAATTGACAAGTAGGGCATCTGCTAACATACAAAGAAATATCTCTTTTCATTGCCTTCCACCAGAAAGTGCGTTTGATATCGTTGTACATTTTACTCACCCTAGGATGGATGCAAAATTTGGATTTATGGCATTCGTCTAGCACTTCTCTTCGAAGGCCTGGAATATTTGGAATGCAAATCCTATTATTTAACCTAAGAACCCCCCTATTGTCAATACGGAAACTCGTGGTTTCACCTCCCTTGACTCTCTGACTGATTCTCTGAATGAATTCATCGTCTTTCTGAAGGGCTGAAATCCTATCAATCAATCCAGGTGTAATTATAAGATGGGCAACGATTGCGGTCTTTCTACTAAGCGCATCCGCTACTACGTTAGCTTTCCCCGGCGTATACAGGATATCAAGATCATACGCTGCAAGAAATTCTAGCCAACGCTGCTGTCTCAGATTCAGATCTTTCTGGGTATATAAATACTTCAACGATTGATGATCTGTGTACAGTATAAACTTCTCGCCCAATAAGTAATGCCTCCAGATTTTCAAGGCAAAAACGATGGCTAGCAACTCAAGATCATGAGTCACATAATTCTTCTCTATTCGGATTCGAACCATGACAGGGAATATATATATGTCCAAGCTCCGTTCGGATTTTAACGATTCTTTCCGCACATTTTACTTCAGCTTCGTATTTCGTTAACCATTCTAACCCAAGGATAACGTCGAATTCGGGAAAATCCATAACAATCAAATTAATGGGAAATTTGTAGAAAGAATAAGAGATTGGCACTCTACAACATGTACTGAGAGTAACAGGACCCCCTATCGGGTTATGAACTTCAACCGATTCTTTAAGCTTTCGCTGTTTTAACCTTAATTTGTGCATTGTGTGTCTAGCAATAAAACTACGCGATGCACCTGTGTCAAACAATACAGAAACAGGAATATTTTTAATTGTAAGGGTACCTCCCAAAACATCGGGTTTACCTGCTCCATCGGAAGCAGCTGGCGGGCTAGGCCCGTCATAGACATGAGCTACTGTAGCTTTCTTCAGCAAAGGACAGTCTTTGACCAGATGATCGGTCTTGCGACAATTGAAGCACGAGCGAGGGTTCTGAGAGCCTTGGCTCGAGCCTTGAGAATTCGTTTTCTGCCTCTTCGGAGCTGTGCAGACGTTTGAGTAGTGCCCCGGCTTACCACAATTAAAGCAATTTCCTCTTGGCGGCTTGCCAGTCTGAGGTTTTGAAGATGCTGCTTGGCTTGACTCGCCCTGATTTACAGCAGGCTTGCGCTTGTTTCCGGCTTGGCTTCTAGCGCGATCCTGATCCAGATGCCTTTGATCCAGGTCTTCATAGTTGCATGCCATTTCCACCAGTTCGTTGAATTCCAGCTTGACATGGGCCATGGCTCTATCATGATATTGTCGTCTTAGTCCAAGGATAAACCTCTTATTCTTGGATTTCGCGGTGGCGACGAGCTCTGGAGCATAGGGCGACAACATTGTAAATTTGTTCAGATAATCTTGCACGGAAAGATCCCCTTGCTGGAGATTGGCGAAGTCATCGTGCATTCTTTCTAAAGCTTGTTCTGGGACATATTTCACCTTGAAGAGTTCTTTAAATCCATCCCATGTTCTTCCAGCTTCTCTATTCCCGGCGGTAAGAGATTCCCACCATAATTCAGCTTGTTCCTGCATAAGCCAGGCACCCATAATAGCTTTGTCTTCGTCTCCTAGCCTTAGGCCTTCAAGAATTTTCTCGCATGTTTTGAGCCATGCAAGGGCCTCTATTACGGTGCCAGTTCCCGAGAAGGTCTTGCCTCCTAAGTTCTTATATCTCTTAGCTACACGGTCAAGCTCGAAGTATTGAGCTGCCGGAGGTTGTATCAAAGGTCCTTCTTGAGCTGGGATTTCTCCCCTTCCTCGGCCTCGGCCGGCACGGCCTCCTCTAGCGGCGGCTGCTCTGGTAGCCATTTGTCAAATTCTGTATAAGCAACGAAAAAGTCAGCTAACAGAAATGATAGTCTATTGCATAGTTAAGCAGAAATTTCTACGGAAAGATAACGATGGACTGATCAATTGTTTTTGCTATTCTGCTCGGCTCATTCTAGGACTTTACTAGTCCTATCTCTAATGAGCGACTCGCCTTAGAATACTACTGATTCTATTTTGACGAAGTGTTTAATGTGTTACACTCCAGAACTAAGGTTAACCAAAGCTCTGATACCAGCTGTGACGATCCCAAAACCGCGTGACACGGTGTTAAGGATAATCATTGGAATATAACACATTAATCATCATTAGCAGATCACAGATAATAGCATAAACAGAAAATAGAATAATTTACACACATATGACAGCGGAATCATATAGATATCATCACATCAGAGAAGCACAGTACAGGATACAACTTAGTGCATAATGATACATAATCAGTCACCATCGCCTGAGGCGGAATCATATATAAAGAGTACACAAAAGGAATATCAGTCTACATCGCCAATGGCGGAATCATAATATAGATACAATAATGGCGGAGAAAATCCAAGTCAGCACAGTGTAGTCAAGCCTCGCCATGAGCCAAAAGGTGCGTCAGAAACCTGTAACTAGGATGCCCATGTGAAAATGAGGGCACCCGAGTTTGCAAGGTGAAACAAACTACGAATCAGTCATGGGACTGGTATGAGAAATCTATTCAACTTATTTACAACAATAATAAGGCAAATCAAAGGACCACGCCACTTTCGCGGAACGGGTTTACTCCAATGAGTGCTAGTGCATGCAATAAAATAAATGATTAAATCAACGCAATGCTTTTTATAAAATGAAGCCATTATAAGACTCATGTCCCATCACACAATGCAACGCAAGCCGGAGGATAGAGTTTTTACCTTATAATGGCCAAAGATGCTTCATACGAATAAAACAAAAGTGCTTGATATTATTACTAGTGCATATATGTTTCAAAAGCAATTCAATCATAAATTTCAATCCTAGGCGGCATAGCTACCATCTACTATGTCGCCATACTAGTAATACAATCACGTCCGCACATTTCGTATTGGAAATTGGATTCCTTCATGAGTCGAGGCAAGGGGCAAGCTCCTCTCCGATTCGAGACACTCTAGCAAATGCCTCGGGACCGCACACAGCAATCCCCTGGATCCTCCAAGGCCGGTCCTCTCTTACTTTTGAGGATTAATTATTCCTGAACACACGTTTCCCGGTCCTTACAGACCTATAATCGAGGCGCCTCGCATTCCAACAACCACACAGGTGAAAAGTAGATATAAATGTCAGGGTTGGGAGGTCACTGACACCACCATAGCTAGAAAGAAACGTCATGCACTCCTTGGGTCCTTCTCCCGTTTTTGACTCATACTGGGGTGTGAGGCTCGCGAATTCACGTTATACACAAAGCTACGTCACACAGACCATGCTTTGATCATCAACCACAAGACTTTGCTTTGCAACAGAAGCCTTGATCATATGCCACTCAGGCGTGCCACACAGGCAATCCACTCCATGCGACTGATTTCTGTCAATACATAACCTCTGAGCTCGTACGTCTTAGAGAAGGGCGTTAAGCAAGAGAATAAATTCTCCGCCGCCAAACAGATATATATTTAACAGAGATCAATCAACACAGAACAAAATCCAATGTCAGACACACAGTCCATTTACAAGTCCGTTCTGGGTCTGAACGAAACCGGAGGCACCAATTCCTCGCATATCCGTACAATCAACAATATATGTGGACGGCTACTACTTCAATTCCTTCATGGTAGCTACTCCAATCACGAGCATCAGTAGCGCCCATCCATCCAATGTGGAGATCGTCGGTCTTCAGTCGTCTTCGACTCTTCGACTTCTCAACGTCGATCGATTATTTGAAATGAGATAAACTCGGCCTTTTCAAATAACCCACGTATATTTAGATTTTCAAATCAATCAATCACATGGTTGGACTATTCAACAATCACATTTCAGTTATTTAGTTATAATTTTCATGTCAAATACATTCAACCATCACATATCAAGCAAACACAACAAAATTGGTTTATTTCCACTCTATATCGTCCATAATATTTTATAACGATATATCGCCATTTTTATTTGATTTAAAACGGCCATATTTAATTAAACGACGTTTCAGGCTGTGTCTATGCACTGGCGCTGCTTTTCACTAATTTTGTTTTACACATATATGAAAATCTAACCGTTGGGTCTTCACAAATTTTACATCATTAGGAAGGTCATTTCAAAACGAATCCAACGGTTTTAGTTTTGGGAAAATCCGACGGTCGGATCTTCCACACTAACCATTTGAAGTTACGATTTCAATTTACGAACTGCAGCGTCGTTATTCGATTTAATTTAATTATATTTATATATATATATAAATATAATCGTTTCTGGCGCTGTTTTTCTTCAGTTTTGAATTAAACATTCCAGACAATCCAACCGTCGGATCTTCACAAAGTTGGTGCCGTTGGAAAGATATTTCCAAGGCGAACCCAACGGTTGCGGTTTTGGGAAAATCCAATGGTCGGATCTCCCGCACTAGTCGTTTGAAATCACGGTTTCAAAACACGAACTGCACGGCCACGTTTCGTTTTAATTCTATATATATTTATATAAATATAGTTCATTCAAAATTTCCTATATCGTTTCCACTTCAATTATTTCACTAACGCCTTTAAATTTTGGAAAATTTCGCCATAACCTCCTTTGTACGGGAGGGTCTGGGAAAATTCCCAAATAGCCACACGGGCGTCTCATATCAAAAAGAAAAAGAAAAAGCCAACAGGCTCATAAAATCATCACCCAAACAAAGCGGTAAATGTGTACCTATTTGTCGGGCACAAAATTCTATTTCTTTTCTCTAGCCCCTTTTGCTTTAACCTGTTCAATAGATATGCATGTACATATATACAATTTCTACCATTTACCATTTTCCATTCAATTCCATATTTGATTTGCTTTGGCTTAAAAACACCATTCATTCTAATGTTGCATGCATAGGCTAAAATCATATCATTAGCTAGTTAATGTATATTTCAACTCATGCACGTTTATTTGAACAAGTGGCTATTTTTAACACTTCACATTTCCAAGATGATAATTTTGGCGAACTAAAATAGATTTCAACACATGACTATTTTATTTAGTTCCTATGCATGTTAAAAATAATATTTCTATCACAAATATTTATTTCTACGTCCGCATATCTTTAGCATATCACACATATGATAAAAATGATATTTTTATCATTTAAAATATTTATTCAACCAATGGATGGTTTCAACACGTCATAGTTTCAATAAAAATGTAATTTTTATTTTTCGATCTTTTTATTCAACACATGAACTTTTCCACTAAACACACTTCTCAACAAATGAGCATTTCCACACATGGATATTTTATTTATGTTGTTCATATTGGAAAGATGAGATTTTTATTGTTGAAACTATTTATATAAGGCGGATATTTTTCATACTTCATATATAATAAAAATGTGATTTTTATTGTTTAAACACTTCATTCATTCACAAGTGAATTTAATTTTCATACAACACTTTTCAGCACATGAATATTTCCACACATGGATATAGTTTCAATATATGACTTTGATTTCAACGCATGAAAATAATTTCAACATATGAAAATAATTCTAACACACAAAGATTATTCAAAATTTCGGCAGTATAACGGCAGGGTAGTTAAAACCGGCACCGTCCCTAGTACGGCTCCTCGCTCTACCTTAAAACCTCGCGGTTTTTGACAATGGGGATTCATGCATCTAATTCGCACGCAGGCGGCATGTTTATTTTTATTTCCACAAATATTTTCAATTCATTTCAATCACCAATGGGTATTTTTCAACCACAACCAAACAATATCAACCACAAACAATTATTCAACCATTCGTATTTTTCATCCAATATTTCACACCAATTCACCACAATAAATATCGTCCATGGTTTGTGGACGAGGGGAGTATATATATATATATATATAACATAATATATATTTGCTATATTTCACTAGCATTTCAACACATATATCAATTATTCTATGCATGTAAAAATTCATACTTCGCTTATATAGCTTACACTACGCATGTACATGAGGTATACAACACGTATGTAATTTATATTTCGCTTATATAAATTATACACGACACTTTCCATTCAATTTCACGTTAATTTAGATTTCTCACCTTGGTTTTCTGAGCGTTAAAAATCGATACGATGTCAGAAAAATCCGCAGCTTCTTCTATTGGGTAGAGAGCTTCCTTGCGGTCTCGATGTTTCCTGTTTCATCGAATTTCGTCAACACACCAAAAAGATATGATTTTTCAAAGTGTAAAGATAAAAGAAAAACTCACTTTCACGAAGCTTCAAAACTAGGTTTACAGTTTTCGCGAAAACCGGGGCACGAGGGGACGATCAGGGGTGCTGACGTGGAAGAGGGAAGAGAGGGCTTTAAATCGGTGGTGGTTTGGTGGCGTTCGGTGGTCGGTGGCGTTCAGGGCGGCGGCGGGAAGTGTTCGACTTCCTGGCGTCGATACAGGCGGAGGAGGCGACGAGGGTGGCAGCGGTGGGGTCAGATTTGAAGAGGAGGCTGAGGCGCGTCGAATGGTGGCGGCGACGAAGGCTGTAGGTGGCGGTAGCGGCGGCGGCGGAGGAGAGAAGGTGGTGAACGGGTTTCGCCGTTGATCGTGGGGTTTTTTTTTTTTTTTTTTTTAAAAAAAAATTATGAAAGGAAAATTCTGATTGGCCGAAGGTTATATTAAATTTTTAAATAGTGTTTTCTCAAACGAACTCCTTTTTAAACCCAACGACTGTCGCCCCTAGCTAAATACCCCCATTCCGGACACAATGGGATATGTTTCGTAGGCCAATTCGACTGTTACAGTCAGTTATTTTTCAAATTAAAGTATAAAACATTTAATTTTTAACTTTCAACGTACATTTCAATTTGCCAGGGCCACAAACTGATTCGAAAAATTCCAGAAAAATAAATCTAGCTATGTTTTGACGCTACGGTCCCAACAAAACTAGTTTCGTCGAATTCTGAGGTCGTTTGAAAAATGGCCATTTTCTGGTCGATCCATTTTAACAGAAATCGACCAAACACATTTTCTTTTGGCACGCTCACATACTAGCTTCAAAAATTATGAAATTCGAAACCTAGCAATAGTTTGACATCCCGGACCCAACAAAAGTGGTTTCGTCGAATTCCGAGGTCGTATGCAAAATATCAATTTTCCAGGGCTATATATTCTATATACCGATTCTTCTGAAAATTCATTCGGCCATAACTTTTGATTCCCGTTATGAAACTTCGATTTTTCAGATTCGTTAAAAAGGTATTAACTAACAGATTTAAATATTTTTGGTTTCGCTAAAATCCGTTATATTTTCCACCCTGCATAGTCGGTCAAAGTTTGAATTCAAATTTTCAAACTGACTCACTATTTCTAATTCACTATTTTATTGAAATATTCTATTTCAATTGTTCAAATTCCTTTGAAATAATCTATTTAGAAATTTTAAATTGGCTCGTATTTTCCGGGTTATTACACATCCATTCGATGTGAAGATTGCCCGTCTTTAATCACCATCTTCAAATCTTCGACTTCCAAACGTCGTATAATTATTTGAAATGAGAGTTAACTTGGACTTTTCAAATAATTCTCGAATATATATCATTTAAATCGTTTCTTTTCATTCCTTATCATTAATATTATTTTATAATGATTTATCGCTATTTTTATTTATTTAAAAATAGCCATTTTCAATTAAACGATGCTTCGGGACATACATGGCCCTGGCGCTGTTTTTATCGAAATTTGATTTATGCATTTCTCAAAATCTAACTGTTGTATCTTAGTAAATTATATATCGTTGGAAAGATCTTTCCAAAACGAACCCAAAGGTTCTAGTTTTGGGAAAATCCGACGGTCGGGTCTTTCGATATAACCGTTTGAAGTTACGATTTCAAAACGCAAACTGCAGCAGCGCGATTCGTTTTATTTTAATTTATATTTATATATAATAATATATAAATATAATCGTTCGACGACATCAAATCATTTTAAATTCAACGTTGATTTCTTTAATATCTGAAATCACATATAATATTAAAAATGAAATTTTTAATGATAATACCACCCTCTTTGTATATTCAATCTTTTATATGATTCATGTATATATCACATGGAAATGGTATTTGTTTTATCCTTCATCTATAGAATAAAATTGAAATCATTTATTTCCATACAATATTACATTGAAAAATGTAGACTTCTACGTAATCGTTATTTATATTGAAAATGTAAATTTCCAATCTTTACTTTGATTACATATAAAATGTAATTTTTATGCTTCATTCTTTGATTTCAATGAAATTGGAATCTTTTATACTTTTGTACGATTTCAAATAAAAATGTAATCTTTATTCTACAAATTATTACATTGAAAAATGTAGCTTTTTACTTCAATATAAAATTACATTGAAAAGTGTAAATTTTCATTTCATGTTCAGCTTACATTGGAAAAATGTAAACTCCTATTTCATTCTTTGCTGCATATAAAAATATAACTTTAGATTTCATAATTGTTTACATATAAAAATGTAACTCTGATTTCATAATAGTTTACAAATAAAAATGTAACTTTGATTTCATAATCGTTTACATATAAAAATGTAACTTTGATTTCAATCTTCATTCACATTTGAAAAATGTAAATTTCTTTCATTCTTTATTTACATTTGAAAAATGTAAATTTCCTTTCATACTTTGTTTGCATTTGAAAAATGTAAATATCCTTTATACTTTGTTTACATTTAAAAAAGTGTAAACTTTCTTTATACTTTGTTTACATTTGAAAAAATGTATTCTTTTCTACTTTGTTTACATTTGAAAAAAAGTAAACTTTCTTTTATACTTTGTTTGCATTAAAAAAAGTAAACTTTCTTTTCAAGGTGTTATTACATTGAAAAAAGTAAACTTCCTATTTTCAATATTTATCACATTGAAAATGTAAATCTTTATTTCATTATTTCATTTACATTGAAATTGTCAACTTTTATTTCAATATAATATTTACATTATTATATTTACATTAAAAATGTCAACTTTTATTTCAATGTAATATTTACATTGAAAAAGTAAACTTTATATTTTAATGCATGATTACACTGAAAAATGCAAATTTCTATGTTTTTACATCAAAATGTTTATTTTAATGTTTTCAATACATTGAAATGTCAATCTAATATAAACACGTTTTTATTTCATGATGTTATATTTTTAATGTATCATTTATATTAAAATATGAAATCTAATGTAAAAAACAAAAAATCATTTTTATCCAAATGTCTGTTTTAAAGTTGCATTACATAAAAAAATGTAAAATGCAATGCAAATACAATTTATATTAAAATGTTTTATTTACATTGAAAATGTAAGATCACATGTAAATTCTTTTTTCTCTAAATGATTATTTTAATGTCACATATACATTAAAATGTAAAATCAAATGTAAATTCATTTTTTAATATAAATACTTATTTTCAATGTTGCATTTACATTAAAAATGTAAGATTAAACATAAATTAATTTTCTGAAACAAATGCACCATTTTTTATTACATTGAAAATGTAGATTTTATGTTGACATATAACGATCAATTTCATATACATATATAAACCTAATTTTTATATTATTAAAACAATTAATATTTAACAACATGAATATTTTAAAACATAGAAATATTATAGAAAATTTTGGTAGCATAACGACAAGGTAATTAAAACCGGCACCGTCCCGATGTACGGCTCCTCGCTCTACCTTAAAGCCTCGCAGCTTTTGACAAGGGGGATTTCAATAATCTATTTTGTACGTAGACGAATTTTTCCTTAGCCTAATCCTATTTGTTTTCAACCAACATCAACCAAAATCAACAATCAACCATTCGTAATAATCACCAAATTTCAAATCACAAATCACAAATCAAACAAGTCGTCCATGGTTTGTGGACAATGGGTGTCGGGAGTTTCTAAACTCCGTCTGCAGCCTAATATATTTTTATTTATTTTAATTTTGAATTCAAATATCTTACATTGATTTGATGACGCAAAAAATTGTAACAAGATCCGAAAATTCTCTGGTCAATTCTGAAATGTCGTGCTCGATGTCACGAGTCCAACGCTTCCTGTTTCATTAGATTTCGATTTCATATGAGAAAGATACGATTTTTTTTCAAATACAATTAGATTTGATACGCTTAAAAGCACTATAAACAGTTTAAATTATATATATTGTATGCCTTTCAGAAATGCTCAAAACTAGGTCTTCGATTTGAGGCTAAACCGGATAGCGATAGGACGAACGGGCTTCACCACAGCCTAAACCCTCGAGAGGCATGCGTGATGCCACTGGAATGGCTCAGATCGACGACGGCACGACGGAGCTAGGTGGCTAGACGCGGTGCGAGTTCTCAGGAGGAGATCTCGATTTTTTTGCAGTTCCAGGGAATGAAATTTATATGGAATCGAAGAGAATAAAAATCTTTTCAAGATCCCTAACTGGCTCGTTCGATTTCGCTGAGAGATTTAAGAGTTATCGGAGGATGAAATTTTAAGATTCAGCCGCTATTCGATTTGGGGGTTGCGGAATCAGAACGATGGAGATGTATACGGTGGTATACAGGTATATGTACGGCGTATATATACATATTTTATATATTTTTATTTTATTAAAATCTTTTAATTTCTATATCATATTTTTATTTTATAAAATTCTTTTAATTTCTATATCGCAATTAGTTCCAAATAAAACCCAATGAGTGATGCCCCTAGCTAAATACCCCCACTTTGGACACAATGGGATATGTCTCGCAGGCCTATTTGACTGTTTCAGTCGGTTATTCTTCAAATTAAATAAAACATTTAGTTATTTAATTTGATCGAACATTTTAGTTTACTGGGGCGACTGACTGACTCTAAAAATTCCCGAAAAATAAATTTGGCTATGTTTTGACGATACGGTTCCAACAAAACTAATTTCGTCAAATTTGGAGACCGTTGGAAAAATGGTCATTTTCAAGTCGATCGAAATTGACTAAAATTGTCAAAACACATTTTCTTTTGCCACGCTCACATATTGATTCTAAAAATTATGAAAATTTGAATCCTGCAATAATTTTCCATACCGGATCCAACAAAAGTGGTTTCGTCGAAAACAAGTCGTTTGAAAAATGGCTATTTATATGGGCCATATATTATATTAAATTCCATAGTGACTATCCTGAAAATTCAACTGACCATAACTTTTGATTCCCGCTATGAAATTTCAATTTTTCGGATTCGTTGGAAAGAATTCTTAAACAGATTTAAATATTTTTGCTTCCACCAAAATCCGGTTGATTTTGCATCATGTACAGTCAGCAAAGTTTGAATTCAAAATTTTAAACTACCGCGCTATTTCGAACTCCTTTTGAAATGAAAATAAATATATTCATTCAAACTTCGATTTAAATAAATTTTTAATCATTATTATTTAAAATAAGTTATTTCCACTATTCAAAATTTAGCAAAATGGCCAAAATAAATTTTTTAAATTGGTTCTGATTTTCCGGGTTGTTACAATCTCCCCCACTTAAAAGCTTTTCGTCCCCGAAAAGGAAACGATAGTAAAGTAGGAAACAAAACAGAAATCATAAATATGGTATATGTACCTTGGACTATAGCTAGTCAGAGATATCCACTCTGCACTGAGGATAAGCCTGTTTGATGCTATCCTCGGTCTCCCATGTACAGTCTCTAGGATCTCCGCTCCACTGCACTTTGACTAGATGAATTCTTTTGTTCCTCAGAACTCGGGTTTCTTTGCCAATGATCCTTACCAGCTCCCTTCTTACTGCTAAATTCGGTGTAACTTTCAAATCTTGTTATGTAACTTCCTCCACAACCAAGTCTGGATCATGTACATGCTTTCGAAGTTGAGACACATGGAATACATCTTGTACCCCAGGCAACCAGTCAGACAGCTAAACCCTATAAGTGGGAGTTCCAATTCTTTCTAGAATAGGGAATGGAACAATAAATTTTGGAGCCAACTTCCCAGTCTTCCCAAAGCGAACTACTCCTCTCAATGGAGAAACTCTCAAGTACACATAATCATCAACAACAAATTTCAAATCACTTCTTCTTGAGTCTGCATAACTTTTCTGTCAGCTCTAAGATGATAGTAATCTCTTCTTAATAAAATCAACTTTGTCCAAAGCTTCACGGATCATGTCGGGAAGCAGTACTAGTCTACTTCCTTGTTCCACCCAACATGCGGGAGATCTACAAGGCCTGCCATACAATGCTTCGAAAGGCGACATTTTCTAGGTTGCTTGGTAACTGTTATTATAAGAGAACTCGACCAAATGCAAGTGATCTTCCCATGATCAACCAAAGTCAAGAATACATGCTCGTAATAAATCTTCCATTATACGGTTCACACTCTCAGTCTGGCCATCTGTTTGAGGATGATAAGCGGTGCTCAGATTTAATGTTGTCCCCAGCTCTTCTTGGAAAGCTTCCCATAATTTACTAGCGAATATAGGGTCACGGTCACTAACAATGCTACTGGGAACTCCATGTAGTTGGAAAATTTCTTTGAAATAAATTTTAACCAAGGTTTGAGCAGTTCTGGTTGATTTGACAGGAATAAAATGGGCAAACTTCGTGAAATGGTCGACGATCACCCAAATACTGCCATTGCCTTTTCTAGTTCGGGGCAATCCATCAACAAAATCCATGGAGATTTCATCCCATTTCCAGCTTGGAGCTTGTAGTGGTTATAACAAGTTGGCAGGTTTTTGCTGATCACTTTTAACTTATTGGCAAGTAGAACACCAGCTGACATAAATGGAGATGTCTCTTTTCATAGACTTCCACCAGAATGTACGTTTGAGATCATGATACATCTTGCTCACCCCTGGATGAATACAAAGCTTGGATTTGTGAAATTCATCCATTACTTCTCTTCTGAGCTCAGGAATATTTGGGACACATATTCAGCCTTTTAACCTTGGAACTCCCTTGTTATCAATTTGGAAACTCG
The DNA here is from genome assembly GCA_030737875.1 of Allium sativum. Classification (NCBI taxonomy): domain Eukaryota; kingdom Viridiplantae; phylum Streptophyta; class Magnoliopsida; order Asparagales; family Amaryllidaceae; genus Allium; species Allium sativum. The sequence goes on along the minus strand of CM060915.1, from coordinate 453,039,809 downwards.
AGAGTTCGTCTTCCCGAACTCTTTTACTAATTCTCTATATAAATTCATCATCCTTCTGAAGAGCAGAGATTTTGTCGATCAATGTGGGTGTAATGATGAGATTGGCGACACTCACATTCTTTCTACTAAGCGCATCCGCCACAACATTGGGCTTCCCTGGAGTATATAAGATGTCCATATCATAGGCCACAAGAAATTCTACCCAACCTTGCTGCCTCAAGTTCAAGTCTCTTTGGGTGAATAGTTACTTCAAGGATTTATGATCCGTATATCGTTCGAACTTCTCACCCAAAAGATAGTGCCTCCATATCTTTAAAGCAAATACGATGGCCATCAACTCAAGATCATGAGTGGGGTATTTCTTCTCATGCGGTTTCAATTGTTGACTAGCGTAAGCAACTACTTTGTCTCTCTGCATTAGTACCGCACCAATACCTTCTCTATAAGCATTGTCTAGACTTTCAAATCTTGGTTGCCATCAATGATAGTCAACACTAGAGCAGTGGTCAACCTCAATTTCAGCTCTTGGAAAGCTGCCTCACATTCAGGTGTCCAAATAAACTTTTTATGCTTCTTTGTAAGCTTCGTCAATGGACAAGCTAACCTCGAAAAATCTTTAACAAATTTCCAATAATAGCCAGCCAATCCTAGAAAACTTCTGACTTTCGTAGGAGTGCTAGGCTGCTTCCAATCTTTAATGGTTGTGATTTTACTGGGATCCACTGAAATTCCTTCCTTCGATACTACATGACCGAGGAACTTCACTTCTTCTTTCCAGAATATACATTTAGAAAATTTGGCTTTTAATACATTCTTTCTCAGAATTTCTAAGACTTGTTCCAAATGCTTCTCATGCTCGGTAGTTGATTTGGAGAAGATTAAAATGTCATCGATGAAAACCAGCCCAAATTTGTTTAGGACATCGCGGAATACTCGATTCATCAACTCGACAAAATAAGCTGGAGCATTGCATAAGCCGAACGACATCACTAACCATTCAAAAAATATGTTTGGACTTCTGAAAGCCATGAAAGGAACACACTATTCAGCAATTCGCAGTTGATGGAAACCTGTAGCTAGGTTCATTTTAGAAAATACTTTTGCTCCATTCAATCCAACAAATCGTCTATACGAGGCAATGTATATTTATTCTTGAGTGTCTGCTTGTTTAAATCTCAGTAATCCACACCTATTCTGAGAGTACGGTCTGACTTTGGGACAAACACTATTGCTGCAACCCACTCCGAAAAACTAGGCCTAATCAGACCTTTCCATAACAGTTGTTTAGTTTGATTGCTCAAATCTTCTCTCTCTTTCCATGTCATTCTCCTAATAGGATGTACCACTGGCCTTGCATTCGGAACTAGATCAATCCTGAAGTCGATTTCTCTTCGTGGAGGTAAGCTATCAACTTCTTCGAACATATCCGCATAATTCTTAATAAGAGGAATATCTTCATAGGAGCAGGAGAAACAACAAGAGTAGACCAAAAAAAATTTTTGTTTGAATTCGGTCCTATGCATGGTATCGTTAAAATTGTTATACTTGGTCTTTGCCTTAACGATACCTTATGCACATTTAACCTACCAGTCCAGCCCAAGAATGATGTCAAATTCAGGGAAATCCATGATGATCAAATTAAAAGAAAACCGGTTACGTGAAAAGGAAATAGGTGCTCTACAATACACACCGAGGATAAGAGATCCTCCTATCGGATTATGAACTCTTACCGATTCCTTAAGGTTCCTTAGCTTCAGCTTTAACTTCTTAACTGTATTGGTTGAAATAAAGCTTTGTGACGCGCCTGTATCAAACAATACTTTAACTAGAATATTGTTGACAGTGAGAGTGCCTTCTAAAACATCTGGCCTTTGTTGACTATCCGAAGGTGCTGGAGTTTCTGCTTCTTCATTTACATGAGCTATTACAGACTCCTTTGATAGTTGGCAATTCTTCGCAATATGACTTGACTGGTGGCACTTATGGCATTTTCTGCCCTCATGAGACTTCTTATTGGATTTAGATTCAACATTCCTTCTCCTTTTCGAAGATTTGCAATTTCTCAACAAATTCCCTGGCCAATTACAGTTATTGCATATGGCAGTCGTTAACGGTTCTTCTTTAGATTCAATCTTTTTCTTATCAACTTTAGGCTTCTTGCTGGCCTCAAGATTTGTACTTACCTCAGGTCTATCAGCTTCAAACTTTCTTTTGCTACTAGAACTGCTTTCTTCTTCATCCTTCGTACCATATTTCTTATCATTATACTCATAGCGGTAAGCCATTCATATCATTTCAGAGAATGGGAGATTCACATGAGTAAGTACTCTACCTTCGTATTTCTTTTGAAGTCCTTTGATAAATCTTAGATTCTTCCTTACATGATCTTGAATTAGTTCTGGGGAAAAGCGAGAAAGTTCATTGAATTTCTTCTGATACTCTTGGATGGTCATACCTCCTTGTTTCAGATTGTAAAACTCATCATATAGTCACTCAGCTGCTTCTGGAGGAGTAAATCTTCCTTTGAACATTTCTTTGAATCTATCCCATGTAATATTACCTTCTGGATTTTTTTTAGTAACATTTTCCCATCAGACTAGAGCTTCATCTTTGAATGCCCAAGATGCTGTCAATCTTTTCTGATCATCTCTCAACTTTAAGCCTTCAAGAATTCTCTCAGTAGAACGCATCTATGCCTCTGTTTCAATCATGTATTCTTCGCCCGAGAATTGTACTCCACCCAGATTTTGATATTTCATTACTAGAGCTTCTAAATCTGGTTCTGGGAGAATAATTAGATTATTAGATTGTCGAACCATAGTATTACTTCTTCTGTTTCTCCAACTCATTTTCAACTATGTCTGCAAATAGCAGACAAAGAGTCAGGCCAATAGAATAAATATTGTAAAACATAGAGACATATATTTAAATGTAAATGAATCTATATGGGTGTGTTTTATTCTGCTATACTCACTCTAGGACATCACTAGTCCTATCTATAATGAGTTAATTATTTTAGAATACTATTGATTCTACTTCTGTCCAGTTTATTTATGTGTTATATTCTGAGCTAAGTTTAACCTATGCTCTGATACCAGTTGTGACGACCCTAAACTTCCACAGTACGAAAGTAAGGATGATCATTGGAATACAACACATAAACAATAACAACAGAACAGAAATATAGAATTACAGCAGATAAAGCACATCAAATTACGCTACGAATAATATATCATCAGAGTTACACAACATAATCGGATCATACTTAGTACCTAATACAGTTTTCAACTTAATATAGAATGTCCACAACAGAATAAACACAATACACTAAGTGAAACCTGAACAATAGTGTAGAAATGGTAAGTCCATCTTTAGCTCCAAAGCTATCCAGAATGAGTCTGCTAAACCTGTATACAAGGTTTCCCGCGTGGAAAAGAGGGCACCCGAGTTTGCAAAGTGAAACAAACTACGAGTCAGTCATGGTACTAGTATGAGAAATCAACTTAACGTATTTAATAATAAGGCTAATCACAGGACCACGCCGCCAACGAGGAACAGGTTTACTCCATTGGATTTCCTATGCATAATTAAAGTAAATCGTTAAACAACGCAATGCTTTTAGAAAAATGAAACCATTATAAGACTTAAGTCCCATCACAGAATGCAACGCAAACCGGATGATAGAGTTTTACCTTATAATGGTCAAAAATGCTTAATACGATAAATGGGAGTTGATATTATTATAGTGTATGTATGTTTTCAAAAAAAAAACTTTCAATCATAATGTATCAATCATAGACGACATAGCTACCATATACTACATCGCCAAATATAGGTTTACACTCAAAACCGCAAGGGTCGTACTGGAAGTATGATTCCCATCATTAACCAAGGAAAGAGATAGCCCTTACCGAATTCGAGACAATCTAGCCTATGTCTCAGGACTCAGACTCAGGTGAGCCCATAGGATCACAAGGGCCGGTCCACAGATATGTTAGTGGATTTGTTATGCCTGAACAATACGTCTCCCCGCCCTATGGGGCGTAAACAGAGCCACTAGGGACTCCAATCCGAGGTACCTCGCTTTCCATCATCCACATAAGTAAAAATATCTGGGCTTGTAAAACACAGACACCACTTCTAGCTAGAAAGAAACACATGTTCTCCATGGGATCCTTCTCCCGTTTTTGGTTCATAGCGGGTTGTGAGGCTCGCGAAGTAACGCTATACGCAAAGCTATGCTGCTACAAAGTTGTGGTTTAATCATCAACCACAAGGCTCTATTTTTCAATAGTAAGCCTTGATCATTTGCATTTTGGCATGCAACACTAACAATTCACGCCACGTGATCGATAACTATCCATATATAACCTCTTAGCTCGTGCGTCTCAGAGAAAGGTGTTAAGCAAGTGAATAAATTCTCCGCCACCAATAGATATATATTAAATAGAAATCAATTAACATAGAATGAAATCCAATGTCAGAAACACATCCATTTACATGTCCATTCTAGGTCTGAACGAAACCGAAGACACCTTATTCCTCGTCCCATATATCCAATACGGAAGAGCGGCACTCACATATCCGAACGATCAACAAGTACGTCCGGACAACTACCAATGTAACCCTTTCAAGGTAGCAACTCCAATCAAAGGCATCAGTTGTCATCCATTTGATGTGAAGATCTGTAACGACCCGGAAAATCTGAACCAAATTAAAAATTTTAAATTGGATATTTTAGTGGATTTTAAATATTTAAAATAAATATTTTAAATAATAACAATGAAAAGTGAGTTTGAATCGAAGTTTGGAAATAAATATAATTAATTCTAATTATAAACAAGGCCTGAAATGGCGCGGTAGTTTCAAAATTTGAATTCAAACTTTGACTGACTATTCCAGGTGCAAAACAAAACGGATTTGAGCGAAACCAAATATATTTAAATCTATTAGTGAATATCTTTCTAACGAATCTGAAAAATCGAAGTTTCATAGCGCGAAGCAAAAGTTATGGCCAAATGAATTTTCAGAAAGGTCGCTATAGAATGTATATAGCCCGTGGAAATGGCCATTTTGCAAACGACCTCGGAATTCAACGAAACTATATTTGTTGGATCCGGGATGTTAAATTGTTGGATCCGAGATGTTAAACTATTGATAAGTTTCAAATTTCATAATTTTTGAAGCTAGTATGTGAGCGTGGCAAAGGAAAATGTGTTTGGTCGATTTCTATTAAATTGGGTCGACCAGAAAATGACCATTTTGCAAACGACCTCAGAATTTGAAGAAATCACTTTTGTTGGATCCGAGATGTCAAAATATTGCTAGGTTTCAAATTTCATAATTTTTGAAGCTAATATGTGAGTGTGGCAAAGGAAAACGTGTTTTGGTCAATTAAAGTTAAATTGGATCGACCAGAAATGGGCCATTTTTCAAACGGCCTTAGAATTTGACGAAACTAGTTTTGTTGCGACCGTATCGTCAAAACATAGCTAGATTTATTTTTTTGGAATTTTTCGAATCAGTTTTTGGCCCTGGCAAACTGAAATGTATGTTCAAATTAAATATTAAATGTTTTATATTTTAATTTGAAGGAAAACTGACTGAAACAATCGAATGGGCCTACGAAACATATTCCATTGTGTTCGGAATGGGGGTAAAACGCTAGGGACGACAGTCGTTGGGTTTGGATTGGAGTTCGCAGGAGGCAAGGGGTACTTTTGGATTTTTAAAACTTTATAAATAAAGAAAAGGGATTGGTCCACATCAGAACCTCCCCTCTCGGTAAAACAATCTCGTCGACGGAAAGCAACATGAAACTTCCCGAGCTTTTTGGTGCCGCCACGTCAATCTTCAACCCTGCCTCCAATTGGGTTTTTTTGTTCGCCTCCCTCCCCTCTTCAAATCCATACCACCTTCGCTCTTCCTCGTCACGTGTTTCGTGAGAATGAGGTCCTCAAAGATCCGACCTTCATCACGCCACCGCACCCGATTCCGTCCGTCGATCTGGCCGACACCCCCACGCGCCTGAAGCCCTCTCCAAGCTCTTCCAGGTGGTACAAGCCGATCCCTCTATCGTTGCACGAATTTCGTGAAATTTCAAAACATAGTTTTGAACAGAATAAAAAGGTACGACCGATTTTTAATTTAAACTATTTAAAGCAGTTTAAAGCGCTACGGTTTTTGATTTCACTGTAAAAATCATATCTTTTTTATTTGTTGACGAAATTCAGTGAAACAAGAAACAATGGACTCGTGTGGACGTCTTCTACATTCTAGAAGAGACCGTATATTTTTCTGAGCCTTCTGCTATTTTTGGTGGAGTGGAACCCAATGTGAGATTTCTAATTTATAAACGATATGGAAAACGACGATGTATAAATTATCTAGTCGATGTATGAGTTATATAAGCGATGTACACCTCATGTATAGGCATTGTATAAGTTGTACGTTCGATGTATAAGTTATATATGCGTTGTAAAAAATTATATATGTGTTGAAATAGAAGTGAAATGCTTATATAAATATATATACACGCCCCTCGTCCACAAACCATGGACAATATTTATTGCTTGTGATTGGTGTGAAAATTGGTTGATAGCGAATGGTTGATTAGAATTGTTTGTGGTTGAATTGATTAATTGTAGTTGAAAAATACCCGTTTGTGGTTGAGAATTATTTGGTTGAAACTATGTAGGATTAGTTTGTGGAAATGAAAAAAATATACATGCCGCCTGCGTGCGAACTAGATGCATGAAATTCCCATTGTCAAAAGCTGCGAGGCTTTAAGGTTGAGCGAGGAACCATACTAGGGATGGCCCCGGTTTTAACTACCCTTCCGTTATGCTGTCGAAATTTTGAATAATATTCATGTGTTAGAATTATTTTCATGTGTTGAAACTATATTCGTGTGTTGAATAGAAAACCTTCATGTGTTGAATAGAAATTCATTCATTGAATAGAAATTCATGTGTTGAATGGTATTCGTGTTTTAAAATAAATTGTTTTGCAATAAAAATCACATTTTTACTATATATATACAAACTATAGAAAACCTTCATGTGTTGAATAGAAATTCATTTGTTGAATAGAAATTCATGTGTTGAATGGTATTCGTGTTTCGAAATAAATTGTTTTATAATAAAAATCATATTTTTATCATCTATATGAACTATATAAAATAGTCGTGTTTTAAAATAAATTGTTTTGCAATAAAAATCACATTTTTACTACATATATACAAACTATAGAAAACAATCATGTGTTGAATAGAAATTCATTCGTTGAATAGAAATTCGTGTGTTGAATGGTATTCGTGCTTTAAAATAAATTGTTTTATAATAAAATCATATTTTCATCATCTATATGAATTATATAAAATAGTCGTGTTTTGAAATGAATTGTTTTACAATAAAAATCACATTTTTACTATATACATGAATAGTTAAAAATAGCGAAGTGTTGAAATAATTGTCAGTTGGATAAAAATAACATTTTTATCAAATGTATGAAAAGAATATAGTTTGAAATCGAAGAATCGATATATATATATATAAATATAAATATATATATATATATATATAAATATATATATATATAAATAGAATTAAAATATATCGAATAACGAAGCTGCAGTTCATGTTTTGAAACCGTGATTTCAAACGATTAGTGCAGGAGAACCGACCATCGGATTTTCCCAAAATTGAAACCGTTGGATTCGCTTTGGAAATATCTTTCCAACGACACCAACTTTGTAAAGATCCAATGGTTGGATTGTATGGAATGTTTAATTCAAATCTGAAGAAAAACAGCGCCAGAATCGATTATATTTTTATATATATATATATATATATATATATATAATTAAATTAAATCGAATAATGATGCTGTAGTTCGTATTTTGAAATCGAAACTTCAAACGATTGTACCGGGAGATCCGACCATCGGATTTTCCCAAAACTGGAACCGTTGGATTCGTTTTGAAAAGATATCTCTAATGATATAAATTTTGTGAAGATCCAGTGGTTAGATTTTCATATATGTGTAAATCAAATCTGAAGAAAAACAGCGCCACGACCGCGTTATGGCCCGAAGCGGCGTTTGAATAAATTGGCTATTTTAAATAAATAAAAATAGCGATAAATCTTTATAAAATATTATAAACGATATGGAATGTGAAATTTAGAAATTAACTGAAGGTTAGCTAAGTCGAGTGGTTTCCTAGGTTTTGATCTGATGTTGGTTTCGGCCTTCGGGGTTAATATTTGGAAAATCATTCTCTTACTGATTGACGGTTAGTGACTAATGAATTGGAATGAGGCGTATGTTGTGTTTGTGTAGCACTAGTTATTTATATACGTGAGTTGCTCAGAAAGACCGGGTTTATCCCATTCTGAATAACTGAATCGACGATAAGAAATCGAAGATGAAGACGGTGGTCGAAGATCGGAGATCTTCACCTCGTTTGGATGGTAACTAATGTCCTGATTGGGAGGCATCCCGAAATATGGATAATGAGTGGTAATTGTCCAGACCTATGTGGAGATCGATGGTTATGCGAGGTATATAGTGCCTCTGGTTTCGTTCAGACCTAGGACGGACCTGTAAATGGACTGTATGTCTAACATCGGAATTTATTCTGTGTGGTTTATAGCCATCAGTTGCATGGTGTAAATTGCCTGTGTGGCATGCTAAGATGCAGTGATCAGGGCTTCTGTTGAAAAGCAAAGTCTTGTGGTAATGATCAAAGCACCGCCTGTATGGCGTAGCTTTGTGTATAACGTGAATTCGCGAGCCTCACACCCCGGTATGAACTAGAAACGGGAGAGGACCTCAGGCAGGGCATGCGTTTCCTTCTAGTTAGAGGTGGTATCGGTGCTTGAACTGGCTGATATTTATATTATTTTCACCTATGTGGTTGTTGCTGTTGCGAGGCGCCTCGGATATATCGGTCGACCCGGGACCGATGGAGTCATTCGTTGGCTCATTTACGCCCCAAAGGGTGGGGAAATGCAGCGTTCAGGCATTTTAATCCACATCGGTGGACCGGCAGTCTCGAATTCGGTAAGGACTATCTTTTGCCTTGGTTCATGACGGAAATCCAATTTCCAAATACGACACCATGCAGTTTTGATTGTATATACATATGGCGACATGATATATGGTACCCATGCCGTCTATGATTGATAGTTATGATTCGAAATTGTTTTTGAAACATGTAAGCACTTTTTTTTATTCGTATCAAGCATATTTTCGCCGTTATAAGATAAAACTCTATCCTCCGATTTGCATTGCATTGTGTGATGGGAACTGAGTCTTATAATGGCTTCATTTTTATAAAAAGCATTGCGATGTTTAAAAGATTTATTTGTTTTAAAGCACTGGCAATCCAATGGAGTAAGCCCGTTTCGCGAAAGTGGCGTGGTTCTGTGATTAGCCATATTAAATCTGTTAAGTAGATTTCTCATACCGGTCCCATGACTGACTCGTAGTTTGTTTCACTTGCAAACTCGGGTGCCCCCTTTTCTACATGGGCAGCCTTGTATTCAGGTTTTAGCTGGCTCTTTTTGGATAGCTGGAGCTGAAGATGGATCCTATCTTTTATCTCTTTTTATGCTGTTCTGCTCCTATTGTACTTATTTTGTTTGTTTTCCGTTGTAGACATTTATGTATAGCTGAACTGTATTTGTACTAAGTATGATCCTGTATACTGTGTAACTCTGATGATTATTGTTTAACCAGTGTATTATTTGTACACTATCTGGTGTATTTATTTATTTTTATTCTTCTATTATCTGTTTATGTGTTATATTCCAAAGATTACCCTTGCCACCGTCAGTACGGGATTTGGGGTTGTCACATCGTGGTATCAGAGCTTTGGTTAAGCTTAGTTCTGGAATATAACATATTGACGAATTCGTCAGAGATAGAACCAGTAGTGTTCTAGGACGAATAACTCATTACAGATAGGATCAATATTATCCTAGTATGAGTATAACAGAATCAGAATAACTCGTTAGAGATGGGGTTAGAAATGCCCCAGAACGAGTTGAGAGTTATATGTTTATAAAAAACGTATTTGTGATTATATATATATAGTCTGGTTTTAGAAATATGATTTTTGAATATATAAAAGATATATATTTGGAAAGTAAAAGAGTATATGAATTAATAGATACATTTTTGAAAAGTTAAAAATAAAATTGATTATTGTTTGTTTCGTGTGATAGTGGATTTGATTAAATTAATTATTAAAACGATAGTTAATTTAATTAATAAGAAAATGAATAGTAGAATTTATTCGATTAAATCACACATTGAACTGATATGAAAATAGATAGAAATATATATACATGTGCATTATATATGTTTGAACAGGTAAATGGATTAGCTGTTGAGTAAAGATTTTATTTGCGTGCCCGACAAATAGGTAAACCTTAATGAGTTGGATGCGAAATATTATTATATCAACTCCTGTGAATGCCATTGGATGCGGAGTGCTGGTTATTCTGTGTGTAATAATAAACGCCGTTATAGGATAGTAACAATTAATTTTGAACTACACTACATGGCATACTTCGTGAAGATAGGCATACTTCATCATATACCACATAAGCATTTGGAGTTTGTGTGACGAGGTGGAAGATTTACCATACAAGCGAGAGGCTTGTATGGCGATGACTATATTTTACAGGTTGAACTGATGACTGATATGGACCATATAAATTGTAAAGATAAATTGCCAGCATAATAAAACCCCACACGGGTCTGGAGTTGACAATAATCACGTCTCTATAGTCATTAGATACGGCACATGGATTATTTATTTCCCACACGGGACGAGGTGACAAGAATTTATTCTCTGGAGCAATTAAAAAATACACACTCCCTCAGGCTTTGGCACGGTGATGAGAATTTATTCTCTGGAGTTATCATCTATACACGCTCCCATGTAAACACAATAATATATCACTTTAAATATGTGTATGCTTTATTGGATTTATTGGGTACCTAATACGGTCCAATAAATTTCCAAACCCCTCCCCGTACAAAGGAGGTTATGGCGAAATTTTTCAAAAATTCCGGGTGCTAGCCAAAATTTTGAAGAATTTGAAAATTCTCAGAAACCGAAAAGTTGGAGAATGGAAGCTAGATTGGACGTAGAGTTGATTAATCAAACCACTTTCGACTTTGTTCCTTTTCGGGGGCGAAAAGTTTTAAGTGGGGGAGATTGTAACGACGCGGAAAATCTGAACCAATTTAAAATTTTTAAATTGGATATTTTAGTGGATTTTAAATATTTAAAATAAATATTTTAAATAATAATGATGGAAAGTGAGTTTGAATCGAAGTTTGGAAATAAATATAATTAATTCTAATTATAAACAAGGACGGAAATGGCATGGTAGTTTCAAAATTTGAATTCAAACTTTGACTGACTGTACCGGGTGCAAAACAAAACGGATTTGAGCGAAACCAAAAATATTTAAATCTGTTAGTAAATATATTTCTAAGGAATCTGAAAAATTGAAGTTTCATAGCGGAAGCAAAAGTTATGGCCAAATGAATTTTCAGAAAGGTCGCTATAGAATATATATATATCCCGTGAAAATGGCCATTTTGTAAACGACCTCGGAATTCGACGAAACCACTTTTGTTGGATCTAGGATGTTAAACTATTGCTAAGTTTCAAATTTCATAATTTTTAAAGCTAGTATGTGAGTGTTGCAAAGGAAAATGTGTTTGTTCGGTTTCTATTAAATTGGGTCGACCAGAAAATGACCATTTTGCAAACGACCTCAGAATTCGACGAAACCACTTTTGTTGGATCCGGGATGTCAAATTATTTCTAGGTTTCAAATTTCATAATTTTTGAAGCTAATATGTGAGCTTGGAAAAGGAAAACATGTTTTGGTTAATTAAAGTTAAATTGGATCGACCAGAAATGGGCCATTTTTCAAACGGTCTCAGAATTCGACGAAACTAGTTTTGTTGGGACCATATCATCAAAACATAGCTAGATTTATTTTTCTGGAACCATATCGTCAAAACATAGCTAGATTTATTTTTCGTATCAGATTGTGGCCCTGGCAAATTGAAACGTACGTTCAAATTAAATATTGAATGTTTTATATTTTAATTTGAAGGAAAACTGACTGAAACAGTCGAATAGGCCTATGAAACATATCCCATTGTGTTCGGAATGGGGGTAAAACGCTAGGGACGACAGTCGTTGGGTTTGGATTGGTCCACATCAGAAACCCCCCCACCTGTAAAACGATCTCGACGACGGAAAGCAGCTCGACACTTCCCGAGCTTTTTGCCGCCACCACGTCGATCTTCAGCCCCGCCTCCAGTTGGGTTTTTTGTTCGCCTCCCTCCCCTCTTCAAATACATACCACCTTCGCTCCTCCTCGTCTCGTGTTTCGTGAGAATGAGGTCCTCAAAGATCCGACCTTCACCGCGTCGCCGCACCCGATTCCGACCGTCGATCTGGCCAACACCCCCACGTGCCTGAATCCCTCTCCAAGCTCTTCCAGGTGGTACAAACCGATCCCTCTATCGTTGCATGGATTTCACGAAATTTCAAAACCTAGTTTTGAACAAAATAAAAAGGTACGGCTGATTTTTAATTTAAACTATTTAATAGTAGTTTAAAGCGCTACGGTTTTTGATTTCACTGTAAAAATCATATCTTTTTCGTTTGTTGACGAAATTCAGTGAAACAAGAAACAGTGGACTCATGTGGACGTCTTCTACATTCTAGAAGAGACCGCATATTTTTCTGAGCCTTCTGCTATTTTGGTGGAGTGGAACCCAATGTGAGATTTCTAATTTATAAACGATATGGAAAATGATGATGTATAAATTATATTATCGATGTATGAGTTATATAAGCGTTGTACACCTAACGTATAAGCGTTGTATAAGTTGAACGTTCGATGTATAAGTTATATATGCATTGTAAAAAATTATATATGTGTTGAAATAGAAGTGAAATGCATATATATATATATACACACGCCCCTCGTCCATAAACCATGGACGATATTTATTGCTTGTGATTGGTGTGAAAATTGGTTGATAATGAATGGTTGATTAGAATTGTTTGTGGTTGAAATTGATTGATTGTGGTTGAAAAATACCCGTTGTGGTTGAGAATTATTTGGTTGAAACCACATAGGATTAGTTTGTGGAAATGAAAAAAATATACATGCCGCCTGTGTGCGAACTAGATGCATGAAATCCCCATTGTCAAAAGCTGCGAGGCTTTAAGGTAGAGCGAGGAGCCGTACTAGGGACGGCCCCGGTTTTAACTACCCTGCCGTTATGCTGCCGAAATGTTGAATAATATTCATGTGTTAGAACTATTTTCATGTGTTGAAACTATATTCGTGTCTTGAATAGAAAACCTTCATGTGTTGAATAGAAATTCATTTGTTGAATAGAAATTCATGTGTTGAATGGAAATTCATGTGTTGAATGGTATTCGTGTTTTAAAATAAATTGTTTTGCAATAAAAATCACATTTTTACTATATATATACAAACTATAGAAAACCTTCATGTGTTGAATAGAAATTCATTCGTTGAATAGAAATTCATGTGTTGAATGGTATTCGTGTTTTGAAATAAATTGTTTTATAATAAAAATCATATTTTTATCATCTATATGAACTATATAAAATAGTCTTGTTTTAAAATAAATTGATTTGCAATAAAAATCACATTTTTACTATATATATACAAACTATAGAAAACATTCATGTGTTGAATAGAAATTCATTCGTTGAATAGAAATTCATGTGTTGAATGGTATTCATGTTTTAAAATAATTTTTTTTTATAATAGAAATCATATTTTTATCATCTATATAAACTATATAAAATTGTCGTGTTTTAAAATAAATTGTTTTGCAATAAAAATCAAATTTTTACTATATATATATATACAAACTATAGAAAACATTCATGTGTTGAATAGAAATTCATTCGTTGAATGGAAATTCATGATGGTATTCGTGTTTTAAAATAAATTGTTTTATAATAAAAATCATATTTTCATCATCTATATGAACTATATAAAATATTCGTGTTTTGTAATGAATTGTTTTACAATAAAAATCACATTTTTACTATATACATGAATAGTTAAAAATAGCGAAGTGTTGAAATAATTGTCGGTTGGATAAAAATATCATTTTTATCAAATGTATGAAAATAATATAGTTTTGAAATCGAAGAATCGACATATATATATATATATATAAATAGAATTAAAATATATCGAATAACGAAGCTGTAGTTCGTGTTTTGAAACCATGATTTGAAACGATTAGTGCGGGAGATCCGACCATCCGATTTTCCTGAAACCGTTGGATTTTCAGATATATAAAAATAGCTGCAGTTCGCTTTGGAAATATCTTTCCAACGACACCAACTTTGTAAAGATCCAACGGTTGGATTGTCTGGAATGTTTAACTAAAATCTGAAGAAAAACAGTTACAGAATCGATTATATTTATAAATATATATATATATATAATTAGATTAAATTGAATAACAACGCTGCAGTTCGTATTTTGAAATCGAAACTTCAAACGATTGTACCGGGAGATCCGACCGTCGGATTTTCCCAAAACTGAAACTGTTGGATTCGTTTTGAAAAGATCTTTCTAATGACATAAATTTTGTGAAGATCCAACGGTTAGATTTTCAGATATGTGTAAATCAAATCTGAAGAAAAACAGCGCCACGGCCGCGTTATGGCCCGAAGCGCCATTTGAATAAATTGGCTATTTTAAAATAAATAAAAATAGCGATAAATTGTTATAAAATATTATAAACGATATGGAATGTGAAATTTAGAAATTAACTGAAGGTTAGCTAAGTCGAATGGTTTCCTGGGTTTTGATTTGATGTTGGTTTCGGCCTTCGGGGTTGATATTTGGGAAATCGTTCTCTTACTGATTGACGGTTAGTGACTAATGAATTGGAATGAGGTGTATGTTGTGTTTGTGTAGCACTAGTTTTTTATATACGCGAGTTGCTCAGAAAGACCGGGTTTATCCCATTCTGAATAACTGAATCGACGATAAGAAATCGAAGATGAAGACGGTGGTCGAAGACTAGAGATCTTCACCTCATTTGGATGGTAACTGATGTCCTGATTGGGAGGCATCCCGAAATATGGATAATGAGTGGTGATTGTCCATACGTACGTGGAGATCGATGGGTATGCAAGGCATATAGTGCCTCCGGTTTCGTTCAGACCCTGGACGGACTTGTAAATGGACTGTGTGTCTGACATTGGAATTTATTCTATGTGATTGATAACCATCAGTTGCATGGTGTGAATTGCCTGTGTGGCATGCTAAGATGCAGTGATCAGGGCTTCTGTTGAAAAGCAAAGTCTTGTGGTGATGATCAAAGCACCGCCTGTGTGTCGTAGCTTTGTGTATAACGTGAATTCGCGAGCCTCACACCTCGGTATGAACCAGAAACGGGGGAGGGCCTCAGGGAGGGCATGTGTTTCCTTCTAGTTAGAGGTGGTGTCGGTGCTTGAACTGGCTAACATTTATATTATTTTCACCTATGTGGTTGTTGCTGTTGCGAGGCGCCTCGGATATATCGGTCGATCCGGGACCGATGGAGTCATTCGTTGGCTCATTTACGCCCCAAAGGGTGGGGAAACGCAGTGTTCAGGCATTTTAATCCACATCGGTGGACCAGCCCTGACGATTCAAGGGCTCATCTATGTCTGGGTCCTGACGCTCGGGTTAGAGAGTCTCGAATTCGGTAAGGACTATCTTTTGCCTTGGTTCATGACGGAAATCCAATTTCCAAATACAACACCGTGTGGTTTTAATTGTATATACATATGGCGACATGATATATGGTACCCATGCCGTCTATGATTGATAGTTATGATTCGAAATTGTTTTTGAAACATGTAAGCACTTTTTTTTTATTCGTATCAAGCATATTTTCGCCATTATAAGGTAAAACTCTATCCTCCGATTTGCATTGCATTGTGTGATGGGAACTGAGTCTTATAATGGCTTCATTTTTATAAAAAGCATTGCGATGTTTAAAAGATTTATTTGTTTTAAAGCACTGGCAATCCAATGGAGTAAGCCCGTTTCGCGAAAGTGGCGTGGTTCTGTGATTAGCCATATTAAATCTGTTAAGTAGATTTCTCATACCGGTCCCATGACTGACTCGTAGTTTGTTTCACTTGCAAACTCGGGTGCCCCCTTTTCTACACGGGCAGCCTTGTATTCAGGTTTTAGCTGGCTCTTTCTGGATAGCTGGAGCTGAAGATGGATTCTATCATTTATCTCTTTTTATGCTGTTCAGCTCCTATTGTACGTATTTTGTTTGTTTTCCACTGTAGACATTTACGTATAGATGAACTGTATTTGTACTAAGTATGATCCCGTATACTATGTAACTCTGATGATTATTGTTTAACCAGTGTATTATTTGTACATTATCTGGAGTATTTATTTATTTCTGTTCTGCTATTATCTGTTTATGTGTTATATTCCAAAGATTACCCTTGCCACCGTCAGTACGGGGTTTGGGGTCGTCACATCATCGCCCGTCTTTAATCACCGTCTTCGAATCTTCGACTTCCAAACATCGTATAATTATTTGAAATGAGAGTTAACTCGGACTTTTCAAATAATTCTCGAATACATATCATTTTATCATTTCTTTTCATTCCAAATTGTTAATATTATTCTATAATGATTTATCGCTATTTTTATTCATTTAAAAATAGCTATTTTCAATTCAACGACGCTTTGGGTCATTACATGGCCCTGGCGCTATTTTTATTGAAATTTGATTTACACATTTATCAAAATCTATCCGTTGGATCTTAGCAAATTATATATCGTTGGAAAGATCATTCCAAAACGAACCCAACGGTTCCAGTTTTGGGAAAATCCAACGGTCAGATCTTTCGGTATAACCGTTTGAAGTTACGATTTCGAAACGCGTACTACAGCAGAGAGATTCGTTTTATTTTAATTTATATTTACATATAATAATATATAAATATAATCGTTCGACGACATCAAACCATTTTCAATTCAATGTTGATTTCTTTAATATCTGAAATCACATATAACATTAAAAATGAATTTTTTAATGATAATACCACCCTCTTTGTTTATTGAATCTTTTATATGATTCATGTATATATCACATGGAAATGGTACTTGTTTTATCCTTCATTTATAGAATAAAATTGAAATCATTTATTTCCAGACAATATTACATTGAAAAATGTAGACTTCTATGTAATCGTTATTTATATTGAAAATGTAAATTTCCATTCTTTACTTTGATTACATATAAAATGTAATTTTTATACTTCATTCTTTGATTTCATTGAAAATGGATTATTTTATACTTTTCTACGATTTCAAATAAAAATGTAATCTTTTTTCTATGTATTATTACATTGAAAAAATGTAACTTTTTACTTCAATATAAAATTACATTGAAAAATGTAAATTTTCATTTCATGCTCGGCTTACATTGGAAAAATGTAAACTCCTATTTCATTCTTTGTTGCATATAAAAATATAACCTTTGACTTCATAATTGTTTACATATATAAATGTAACTCTGATTTCATAATAGTTTACATATAAAAATGTAACTTTGATTTCATAATCGTTTACATATAAAAATGTAACTTTGATTTCATTCTTCATTCACATTTGAAAAATGTAAATTTCTTTCATTCTTTATTTACATTTGAAAAATGTAAATTTCTTTCATTCATTATTTACATTAGAAAAATGTAATTTTCCTTTCATACTTTGTTTGCATTTGAAAAATGTAAATATCCTTTATACTTTATTTAAATTTGAAAAAATGTAAACTTTCTTTATACTTTGTTTACATTTGAAAAAAATGTAAACTTTCTTTTATACTTTGTTTACATTTGAAAAAACGTAAACTTTCTTTTATACTTTATTTGCATTAAAAAAAAGTAAACTTTCTTTTCAAGGTGTTATTACATTGAAAAAAGTAAACTTCCTATTTTCAATATTTATCACATTGAAATGTAGATCTTTATTTCAATATTTTATTTACATTGAAATTCATAACTTTTATTTCAAAATAATATTTAAATTATTATATTTACATTAAATATGTCAACTTTTATTTCAATGTAATATTTACATTGAGAATGTAAACTTTATATTTCAATGCATGATTACACTGAAAAATGCAAATTTCTATGTTTCTACATCAAAATGTTTATTTTAATGTTTTCTATTCATTGAAATGTAAATCTAGTATAAACACATTTTTATTTCATGATGTTATATTCTTAATGTATCAATTACATTAAAATATGAAGTCTAATGTCAAAAAAAATAAAATTTATCCAAATGTCTATTTTAAATTTGCATTACATAATAAAAATTAAAATGTAATGCAAATACAATTTATATTAAAATGTTTTATTTACATTTAAAATGTAAGATCACACGTAAATTCATTTTTCTCTAAATGATTATTTTAATGTCACATTTACATTAAAATGTAAATTCAAATGTAAATTCATTTTTTTATATAAATGCTTATTTTTAATGTTACATTTATAATAAAAATGTAAGGTTAAATGTAAATTCACTTTCTGAAACAAATGCTCCATTTTTGATTACATCAAAACTGTAGATTTAATGTTGACATATAACGATCAATTTCATATATATATAAAAAATCTAATTTTTATATTATTCAAACAATTAATATTTAATAACACGAATATTTTAAAACACAAAAATATTTTAGAAATTTTGGCAGCATAACGGCAGGGTAATTAAAACCGGCACCGTCCCGATGTACGGCTCTTTGCTCTAACTTATAACCTCACAGCTTTTGACAAGGGGGATTTCAATAATCTATTTCGTATGCAGCCGAACTTTTCCCTAGACTAATCCTATTTGTTTTCAACCAACATCAAACAAAATCAACAATCAACCATTCGTAATATTCACCATATTTCAAATCACAAATCAATCAAGTCATCCATGGTTTGTGGATGACGGGTGTCGGGAGTTTTTAAACTCCGTCTGCATCCTAATATATTTTTATTTATTTTAGTTCTGAATTCAGATATCTCACATTGATTTGACGACCCGAAAAATTGTAACAAGCTCCAAAAATTCTCTAGTTAGTTCTGAAATGTCATGCTCGATGTCACGAGTCCAACGCTTCCTATTTCATCAGATTTCGATTTCTATGAGAAAGATATGACTTTTTTTCAAATACAATTAGATTTGCAATGCTTAAAATCGCTATAAACGGTTTAAATTATATATACCGTATGCCTTTCAGAAATGCTCAAAACTAGGTCTTCGATTTGCGACTAAACCGGATAGCGATAGGACGAATGGGCTTCACCATAGCCCGAACCCTGGAGAGGCGCGCCCGACGCCAGTGGAATGGCTCAGATTGACGGTGGCACGGCGGAGCTAGATGGCTTGACGCAGCGCGACTTCTCAGGAGGAGATCTCGATTTTTGTGCAGTTCCAGGGAACGAAATTTATATGGAATCGAAGAGAATAAAAATCTCTACAAAATCCCTAATTGGCTCATTCGATTTCACTAAGAGATTTGAGAGTTATCGGCGAATGAAATTTTAAGCTTCAACCGCTATTCGATTTGTGGGTTACGGGATCAAAATGATGGAGATGTATACGGTGGTATACGTGTATATATACTGCGTATATATACATATTTTTATATATTTTTATTTTACTAAATTCTTTTAATTCTATATCGCAAATAATTCCAAATCAAACCCAACGAGTGACGCCCCCAGCTAAATACCCCCACTCCGAACATAATGGGATATGTCTCGCAGGCCCATTCAACTGTTTCAAATAGTTATTCTTAGAATTAAATAATAAAACATTTAATTATTTAATTTGATCGAACATTTTAATTTACCGGGGCCACAGACTGACTCTAAAAATTCCCAAAAAATAAATCTGGCTATGTCTTGACGATACGATCCCAACAATACTAGTTTCGTCGAATTTGGAGACCATTGGAAAAATGGCCATTTTCAAGTCGATCGAAATTGACTGAAATTGTCAAAACACATTTTCTTTTGCCACGCTCACATATTGATTCCAAAAGTTATGAAAATTGGAATCCTGTAATAATTTGACATTCCAGATCCAACAAAAGTGGTTTCATTGAAAACGGAGGTCGTTTGAAAAATGGCTGTTTATACGAGCCGTATATTATATTAAATTCCATAGCAACTATCCTGAAAATTCAGCTGACCATAACTTTTGATTCCCACTATGAAATTTTAATTTTTCAGATTCGTTGGAAAGATATTCTTAAGCAGATTCAAATTTTGGTTTCACCAAAATCTGATTTATTTTGCATCCTATACAGTTGGTCAAAGTTTGAATTCAAATTTTCAAACTACCACGCCATTTCTAACTCCTTTTGAAATGAAAATAAATATATTCATTCAAACTTCGATTTAAATAAATTTTTAATCATTATTATTTAAAATAAGTTATTTCCGCTATTCAACATTTAGCAAAATAGCCAAAATAAAATTTTTAAATTGGTTCTGATTTTCCGGGTTGTTAAATAATGTAACTTGTACCTTTTTGTTGGGCATTTAACTATATGTCTACCCCTTGCTAACACCTTAGCATATATCCAAGCATCCTTAGCTGATCTCCTATCAATCCATTCTCAAACCAATCTCTTGCTTTTACTAAGCCGAATTTCATTTCAAATTCCAATTCCAAACTCAACCCCAAATTCTTGTTCAATAGCAAAATTCCATCCCAGATTATCTCTAATCCAATCTGATTTTATTTAAATTATTTAAATTTTCTATTTATTTACTTCATAAGTAAATTTTAAATTTCCGAATTCAAAATCCAAGGTTTTATTTCAAATCATCTTGAAATCTATATAATAACAGCAATTCAAAACATTTGAATTTCCGAACAACTTATTTTCCTAAAACAATTCAAAACAAAATCTGTGGTAGTATTTCGTCACTTAGAAACTCGAAAACGAACACTAATGGATTCGCGATCCATCATCGGTATTATCTTCCAGTCGCCGAAGTGAGTTCAATACTATATTACGTACAAACTCGTTTTTAAACACTTCTTTTTGAAATTACATCAAAATATCTTTTACCATACTCGGAAAACAATTTCAAATCTCCCAGGATTCTAAAATTCCCTTATATTAATCAAAATTTATTTACTTTCCATGTTTCTAGAGTTTTATTTCAATTCTGGTTTTAAATTCAGATTTAGTTCATCTGATTTTGCATATTATACTTATATAATATTTTGATTGGTTATTTATATAACCATCTCAATTATAAATCTTATTCGATCATAATAATGATCAACTTATCCAATATACTATAATAATATCAAGATATATACTTCTTTTTGTATCAAAATATATTTTGGGTAAAATTATTTTATTTACCCAGCTTTTTTAAAACAATACTATGTGAATTCCTCTATCCAAGCATTTATAAATCCCTATCGACCCCGTCAGCTAAACGCGTCGATCTTGAATTTATATACCACTTAACAGATCAATCAACATAATATAAAATAATTTTTATACATACCTACAAATACGCGCTCATATATATACACTCAAACTCAATCTAGAGTATTATGAACTCCATCTCTATGAGTTACGCCACAGAGCCAAGGCAATCGCTCAACCTTCAGCTCTAATACTAACTGTAAAGGCCCGTAAATCCGTACCAATTTTAGCTGGCTTATATCCTACACATTCAACTCAAGTGCACGAAAATATAGATCTTTAATATAAATACATAAGAGGATGAGAAAGAAAAGATAGAACTTATAGAATAATAGAAGAAGAAGAATACAACTGAAGAGAATTAGAGTAAATATGAACTCACAGCGGAACGAATAATATATATTATATAACATTTTCTTTGAAATACAAATCTGAATTTGTATATACATACATATCAAAGTATAACACTTATACATAACATCGGAAATAAATCTCTAAATAACTAACAGTCAAGCCTCCTGCTTTGAGCTCCTCCAAGTGAATCTGTAAAATTCTAAAACACTTGTCTGCCCGTACAAATTTGGGCACCCAAGAGTTTAGGGAAAAACAAACAAAATAAACTCTGGGTCAGTCTTGGGACTGGTGTGAGTAAACTCCAACCATATTGTTTAACTTTATAAAAATCTTTCGAAAGAAAGGGTAATAGTAAGACTAGTCCACACATAAACATGGATGGTTCTTACCTTACTATAACCAAACCATTTTGATATCAAAATCCGGTGATATTATAATAATGTTAAATCAAATAATTAAATAGTAGAACGCTTGCATCTCACGCTCCACATATCTAGTATAAACTCATAAACCACTGGGTGCTTATTGGAGATTGGCTTCCAAGTATGACAAGATATAGGACCACCTCCCGATCAATGTACTCTAGAGGGGATACACTGGGGTTCAACAAGAACATCTTGCAACCTGGCCCACACATGACCGACCACTCATTTATCTTGAGTATATCGAATATACTGTCACCCACGGTTGTCGGCCCTCCAACTGTAATCCATATGATACAGAATCGGAAGAAGAATAAATAATGACTTTTCTATGGATTGGTGACAAATATACCCTATTTGGTAATGACCCACCTAGCCATGCTGCTAGCCCGATTTTTTTCATTTCCGGATTGTGAGGGTCGAGGATACATTAATCTTTTAGAACATCTGGTCACCATTCACTTTGAATGCCACATCGTCAGACTCGTCAATTCACTAATCGATTTCCAAAAATACCACGGGTATAAAAAGCTAAGAGGAAAGAATTCCTCCGCCACCAGACGTAATACCTCTGAGAGATCAATCGTACATGATTTATTAGGTATACTCTGTCAGACACTCATCTATTTAAGTTATCCTGGGACTGGACAAACAGAAAACACCATTCTGGAACAGAACGACCCTTGCATTTCACTCCGTCTTTAATTATCTTCAGCATAATCTAATTCGCAGCGCTTATGCCTATACAGAGTGGTTTTCGGATAATAAATGCAACTGGTCTCCCCGTATTGACAATGATGGTCAAACACTTCGATAGTCGGTTATTTAACTATCGAAGTAAAACAACATCCATTTAAATTTACACTAAGCGTCAAACAAATCACCGACCCTTTTATTTAACATTACTTTCCCAATTTTCCATATCTTCCCAGATATTTTCCAAAGCCTGTTTATCCCTTCACATTTCCTGGAAAATAATTCTAGTTGTTATAAACTCTTATTCTCCCATATTCCAGATATATATTGTTAATGTTCGAAAAAACATTCTCATCCTTTCACATTTCTTATTTCCGGTATATTAGAAAATATATGTTATTTACATTGGGAAACATTTCCAATTTCCATTTTAACTACTTAATCTGCAAACATTTGCTTTTTAAAACCTTATTCACTTTGAAATGTGAACACGTATTTCTTATAGGAATCTGATTTCGTTTATCAAATAATTCTTTATTTAGATAATAAATACCATTGTAATTTAATGTCGACCTCTTATTTGATTAAAACTTGTTTAGCCTTCCCTTAGTTCGGAAGTAACGATATATATTATTTGTTCAATATTCAATTACCATTTCTTATATGATCCAGAACAATGTCGAATGACATGTTATATAAACTCGAATGTTTTTATCACATTCCCATATTTTAAAGAATTCCCTTCAGTACGGGTAATATATATCAGATCTCAATTATTTGCTTCTACTTCCTACTTCGTATAATTCATTTACACTTCTTCGGGGAGAACATAATTATTTTCTTATCACTTGGGATAAGTGAATTTAAAAACTTTCTAGGGAATAGTGTTATATATAATAATCACGCTTAAGCTTGGCTAACAACGTTAATTTATTGTTATAATTCAAAAACTTGCAGTACGCTACAATATCCCCTTTATAACTAATCTTGACATCTCTTTCCATTACAAACTGATATCATTCCTCGAAAATAGTGAAGTCGTTCAAGTTGGGGTGTTTTATTTGCCTCTCAGACCTTGATCGACAACATTCTTAACTTAGAATAGATATAAGTCCGTAACTCTAACTCCTTATACTTTATAATTCGTCAAATTGTATTTCTTTCTTTATTTTTAATGTGGTTTTATTACGCCATATCCTTAATTTGAAAACTCAGTTGTTTAAAACTATTTAATTAGATATTAACTCTTTGCTGCGTCTTCGTTATACAATTATGTTTATAAATTCTTTTACCAAAATCCATTTACGTTCCGCCTCTTAAAATTTTACTTTTATTTGAGTCATTTTACTTGATGCAAGTAACATCTCATTACCAATTCAATAACTTCTTAAATTGTAGTAACCCGTGACTTCCTCGGTAAGGAAAGCACGAATTGCTTTGAGAACACGACCAATCAGGACACAATCAGAAGAAAAATTCATTGCTATTACAACAATTCCATCAGAATACAAGAGTATACAGAGTATGAATAAATAAATATTACATAGAAAATATCAGAGATTTAAATTACATAGCAGCGGAAAAATATTACAAAACACAACTGAAAATAATACATGGATACAGAGCTTTCCGAGCATCGTTCCAGCTGTAAATCAGGATCTTGTGGATATAAATCTGCAAAAACAAAACTACTAGTTGCCCGCGTGGAAAATAGGGGCACCCAGAGGTTAGGTTAAAACAATAAACTCCAGGTCAGTCATGTGACTGGTGTGAGAACTAAAACAGTTATTAGTCTTTATTTTTAAGGTTAGGTAAATCAAGGGACCATGCCGCATAACACGGAACGGGTTTCCTCCCAAGAATACCAGTGCATAAAACAAACAGCGCAATGCTAAATATAGAAAAATGAAGCTATTATAAGACCCAGGTCCCATCACACAATGCAACGCAAGCCGGAGGATAGGGTTTTTACCTTATAATAGCCAAAAACGCTTGGTACGTGAAATTTCATATTTTATTATTACTATAAGTGAAGAAAACAACTTCAATCATAATGTATAAATCATAGACGGCATAAATGACCCATACCACTATGTCGCCGTACTAGGCTCTACAAATAAAACCAAAAGTCACGTATTGGAAATTGGAGTCCATCATGAGTCGAGGCAAGGGGCAAGCTCCCCTCTGATTCGAGACACTCTAGCTAATGTCTCAGGACCACACACAGCGATCCCTTGGAACCTCAAAGGTCGGTCCTCTCTTACTTTTGAGGATTGGCAATTCCTGAACGCACGTTTCCCGGCTCTATAGGACCTAGGTATAATGGTCTGTACGTCGGCTCACATAGTACCAGTTATCGACCATATATTCGAGGCGCCTCGGATTCCAACAACCACACAGGTGAAAAGTATATAAATGTCAGCCAGTTTAAAGCACTGACACAACCACTAGCTAGAAAGAAACGTCGTGCACTCCTTGGGTCCTTATCCCGTTTTTGACTCATATCGAGGTGTGAGGCTCGCGAATTAACGCCATACACAAAGCTGCGCCATACAGACCGTGCTTTGATCATCAAACACAAGACTTTGCTTTTCAACAGAAGCCTTGATCATTTGCCACTTAGGCGTGCCACATTGGCAATTCACTCCTTGCGACTGATGTCCATCGATATACAACCTCTGAGCTCGTACGTCTCAGAGAAGGGCATTAAGCAAGAGAATAAATTCTCTGCCGCCAAACAGATGTATATTTAATAGAGATCAATAGACACAGAATAAAATCCAATGTCAGACACACAGTCCATTTACAAGTTTGTTCTGGGTCTGAACGAAACCGAAGGCACTTTCCTCGCATATCCATCGGTCTCCAAGTACGTCTGGACGATCAGCAACTGATTCCATCCTCTTGGGTGTACAGCCCAATCAAGATCATCATAAATCACCCAAACGATGTGAAGACTTCCGGTCTTCAACCACCGTCTTCATCTTTGACTTATCGTCGAATCGGTTATTCAGAATGGGTATAAACCCGGCCTTTCCAAATAACTCGCGTATATATTAAAAAAATGTTACACAAACCCAACATACGCCTCATTCCAATTCAGAATATTCTTTTATTCAAATTTTCACATTCTTAGGGAAAGGTTCCCATTAATTTTATCAAAGATAAATTCTTCAAAATTTATTCTTTAATCTTCCTTTGGATATCATTACAAACCATATCATGGTTTTCCAAATTAGTCGGGATTAACAAACCACACCGAGGTAATTATTTATTTTATTTCCCAATCCCAACCTATTTATCCCCTGGAGAAAAAACTAGTAATACTCCATATCTAACACCACGGGGTTATCGGTAAAATTAATTGCCATTTCACGTTCAAATCTAATTAAAGATTTAGCTATCGCCTTGGAGCAAAACTGGTGATACTCCATTCTCGATCACTTTTCAAATTTGACAATTTAAATTATCAATTCACTTTCAATCTAATTAAAGATTCATTAAAACTCCACTTAGTTTTAATCTTCTCAAAAATCAATATCCTGTCTTTAACTTGGTTAAAGAACCAATGTCACCTAAAACACGATTCACGACAAACCCAAAATCACTTTCAAATTCAATTCCAATTAAATATTATTTAATCGGTAAACTTCACTAATTCTAAATAGAAAGATTTAATCTTTTCTCAACTGGGTTCAAGAACAGTGTTAATGAAGACACCATTCACGACAAACCCCAAATCACATTTGTTATTAAATACAAGGCTCTGAATAGAAAATATACCGGCTTATATTCAATATCAAATTCTGAAATCAACAAATATCGTATTGGAAATAACGATATAAAGTATATCTTTCAAATTTCCACAACCATCTCTGTATAATCACGAAATCCGACATCGAAATATTCCGAAGATAATTTCGATTCAAATCCATTCCAACTTTATATATTGGAAATTCTGATTATTTTTAAAACCACTTTCAAATTCAATTTATTTATTTCAAAAATAAATTGATTTTAATTCTAGTTCAAAACTAGTTCATTTCGATAAAAATCTATTTTTATCTTTTCAAATATGGAATTTTTCATCCCGGTTTTTCACAAATCATTCCTTATGATTTTACACAAATTATTGGTATTTTTAATAATTTTATCAAGGTCCGTACAGTCGATTACCATCAACAGCCATCGAACTGCACTTACAGCGACCTTTTCCAAATTTGATTTTGACAGAATTCCAAATCCAACCGTTAGATTTCGAATTTCTAATATTCATTGGAAAGCTCTTTTCGATACAAACCTAACGGTTCCGGTTTTAGGAGAATCTGACGGTTGGATCTCCCGCAATGTCAATTCGAAGTCAATGGTCGAAATTCGTGAACTGCCGCGGCGCGGCGCGTTTTATTCAGGCCATTATACATATAACATATATATATTATATATATTTCATTGACTTCCTTTTAAAAAGTATTTTATAATTCGTTTTAAATTCGATTTCGAAACGATTTCAATTTCGTATTCAATTTCGAATCAAAATTGAATATTCCACATCACCGATATACAAATGATAATATTTTCAAAACGTTATATTTTGAAATCACTTTCTTTTCTATATTCATTATAAAAACAAATATAATCGATATAAATATCGTTCGCATCAGAATGGCGCATCTCTAATCAACATAGCTTTATATATTTCAATAAATTCGTTATTTTATTCAACAAATGAATATTTTCTTCAACACATGAATATAAACTTTATTCAACACATGAATATTTATTAATTCTCACTTACAATAAAAATGTGTATTCTATTGTATAAAATATTTCATTCAACACATGATTCATTTTAACACATGAATATTCTCAACACATGAGCATCGTCAACACACGACTACTATTCTATTCAACACATGAATCTTTATTTTATAATATTTTTTCCCAATTGGAATGAGACCCAATCAATTACCATATAATGTTAATTATATGGACTCCATACAACACATGTATATAATAGCAACGATAAATAATCAACCATCATCCAAAGTGCACCACACAACTGCATAAGCATTAAATATAAATAATTAACGCTTACACAGTCTGTCAATCCAACGATCGACATATCACTAAACAATTGGGATTAGTGTACGTCAAATATCATCCCAACACCCGTGTGGGGTTTCAATACACAAACACTGAATATTATCTGTGCAGTTGGGTGACGACTAAAATTTATCATCCCAAACAGTATCCTTCAAATAGGTGTACATAAATAAACCGTCCGGTTTGTAAATGATTATTTATTTATTCACATTCACGTTAAAATTTATATTTTTAACGATACATTCTTTTATTTCAACACATGAATATTTTTCAATTTCACATCAGCATCAAAAACAAGATTCACAACACATCAAACAAGTATACAAGTCGTCCATGGTCTGTGGACGACGGGTATCCGGTGCTACTAAGCACCGTCTACATCCTAGTATATACTTTAACTAGAAAACAAGATTTAAAGTGAGAAGTTCTCACCGACTAGCTAAACCAAACGCCACGACTCTTCTTATGTAGAAATCTTCGTCGTGCTCGCCTTTTGTCAACCTCGTCGTCCGTGGCCACTACATATATAAAAATCACATTTTTAATTCGCTCTATATGGATAAAAATCACATTTTTATACCACTACTATATAGATAAAAATTCTATTTTTACATCGCTACTATATAGATAAAAATTCTATTTTTATAACGGTGCTCATATAATAAAGATTATATTTTTATCACGCTATTCTCTATATAAAGATTATATTTTTATATATCTACTTCTAATATAAAGATCGAATTTTTACTATCTATATAATATAAAAAACGTATTTTATAAATTTCATCTTTTTACCTCTAAAAATCTTAACTTTCTTTATATAAAAATCTGAACTTTTCCATTTTATTAACTATATAAAAATTCGACCTTTTCTACTTGATTAACTACATAAAAATCACATTTTTATTTTTGAAATAAAAATCTTATTTTGAAACAAAGAAAAATCTAAACTTTTCCTAATTTTATATATAAACAAAGTATTGCTTTATATATAAATAAATTTTCAATGGTTTAAAATAAATAAATAAAATCAGATTTAAAAATAAATAAATAATAAATGGATAGGAGGGCTTACTGTTTTTTTTCAGCGCGGGGGGGGGGGGGGGGGTGTCTTGGCATCGGCGCTGCGCAGGGGGGTGCGGCTGGGCAGCGCTAGGCTGTGGTGGTGGAAGGGGACAAGGCGGTGTGGTGGTATAGGTTAAAAGAGGTACGGTTTTGGGGGGGGGTGTTCGTAGGGGGTTCGGTCTTCGAGAGGAGGAGGAGATAGGCGCGAGGCCGGAGGGGGGGAGCGACGGTGCGGCGGAGGGTCGGACGACGATGATCGGTGGCGGGTTGAGAAGCTGAAGGGAAATCGCGTTTGGGTTTATTTTTCTTTTTTCTGTAAATCGATTTGAACCGGGGGGATTAGGGAAAGGGTTGACCACGAGATGTAAGGGCTTGGCCCATTTAGTTATTTAATTTTATTATTTATCCTTCAAAAAAAAGTCACTTTAAATTTCGATCTCCAAATGAGACCCACCGCCTATCGTCCCTAGCTAATTACCTCCATTCCGAACATAATGGGATACGTCCCGTAAGCTGATTCGGCTGTTACGATTAGTTTTCGTCAAAATCAAAATATAACTCTATATATTGAATTTGAACTCGCATTTTAATTTACCGGGGCCACATACTAACTAGTAAAATTCCCGAAAGATATTTTATAGCTTTGTATTGACGATACGGTCCTAATGAAACTAATTTCATCAAATTCTTAGACCGTTTGAAAAATGGCCATTTTCCAATCGATTAAAATCAACTGAAACTGGTCAAACGCGTTTTCCTTCGCCACGCTCACATATTGATTCTAAAAATTACGAATTTGAAACCTAGCAATAACTTTACATCACGGATCCAACAAAAGTGGTTTCATTGAAAACCGAGGTCGTTTGCAAAATTTCCATTTTTAAGGGCCAAAATTCCATAGCGACTATTCTGAATTTTCAACTGGACGTATATTTTGATTCCCGCTATTAAAATTTGATTTCCCAGATTCGTTGGAAAGATATTCTCAATTAGATTCTAATATTTTTAGTTTCGCTAAAATCCGGTTTATTTTGCACCCAGTACATTCATTTGAATTTTGAAATTGAATTTTCAAACTACCGCGCCATTTCAGGCTCGTTATATAATTAAAATAAAATATTTATATTCGAACGAAGATCTATATAAATATATACATTCTAATTTTATTCAAAATAAACTTCTCGTCGTTATTATTTAAAATAGTTCATTTTAAATATTCAAAATTCATCAAAATTGCAAAAATAAATTTTTTTAAATTGGCTCTGAATTTCCGGGTTGTTACATAAATGAGGTCCATTTAAGAAAAATTATTTAATTAAAAATAATTAAATAATAATTTACTTCAGCATTGCTGAAGTAAACAGTTTACTTCATCATTAATCTTAAGTAGATTGGTTGCTTACTTTAAATAACTAATTATATTAGTTCAATGATTATTTAATACCTCATTAATTAAAAAGGGTAATTAATAAGGAATCTTATTAAATTTTGATCAGTTTACCGCTAAGTTATCTTCATTAGATTAATTGAAGACCAATTAAACTAATAATCATTTGCCAAATAAACAATTGGTTTAATCAACTTCATTCCATCAGTAAATTCATTTACTGATTTTAATTACTTCTTACCATTTGATTAATATAGTTAATCTAATAATATTTCTTAACCGTTTGCCTTAAATAATTTTCCAGATTATTTACTTGTAGGATAGTTACAACATCATATCTTATTTAAATATCAAATAATCGTTTATAAACGAACTATAAAATACCAGTTTAGAATAGAACTTCTATTATATAATTTTTATAACTAACTTCGTTGATTTGCCTAATGGCCAATTAGTTTCTTAACCAAACAATGGATTTATGGTCAGTTGCTGCCACTTTCTTAATCGATATCGTCTATTGATTTAATCAATATCCATACAGGGTTTATATGTCATTTGGGTTGAAACAGTGTATATATAAATAATATAAAACAAACAGAACATATAAATATTGAGGAATCCGGTTGGATTCCTCCAATCGGTTTCCTACATCCACAGATGTTAGTCCATACAATGATCACTAATTCTATACTAGGAAATATTTAAATCATTGGAATCAGGGTCCAATCAATGATATGTACATATACAACGATGCATATATTTCAACCAATTTAATTGTAATCTACCTAAACGACCATCACACAACATTCAACCAATATCAAAATATAATATTTAAAATAGATCAGAGTTAGTGAATTTACTCACCTTTGCGGATTAACCATTAAATAATGATGTTGGTTTTACCATGAAATTCCAGTGGCATTGTTGTTCCCTGAAATATACGCTCCACACTATTGAACCGGGCGTTACGATTCCAACGGATCCGGTATCGATGTCACAATACGCCAATCCCATTTCTCCATGTCTTCTTCCCGAATGAGACTCTAGCATCCACTTTAGAAAATAAAACTCCATTTATGCAACTCGGTTTATCAACGGAAACAAATTCGACTACACAGTCGTTCACTTCTCTGGTTGCTCTCTCCAATAGACACCTCGTTTCTGACCCTCGTCATCACGCATTGAGCTTACTGGAAACACACCCTGCCACATTCTCGGAATATCATCTCCTTCATCCATACATTTTCCCATCTCCAATAACAAAACACAGTCCTTCATTTTCATGATGCCTTCTTTGTTCCCGAGACCACGCTATAAAGGTGGAATGTGCTAACACTTTACACATGGCAATTTCCCAAACTCTAAGACATACTGCTCCTCATATTATCTCCATACCCACGCCCAAAAGTAAAAAATATACTACATGCGTATGTTATTTCTACTCGTGTCTTCCTCCAGTACTCAGTGGATTCATGTCCATGCTACAAGTAGTGCTGTGACTTCCATCATTACTTGCGTGAAGACCCCCTTGCACAGATGTTTGCTTGGTATACCACACTTCACCTCCTACATTCAACTCGAATGGATGCTCCTTTATACAATGTTTTAACCAAAACAGATAATACCCTTCCTCCACTAACCCCTTTATCTCGAGCTTGTGCCCCATCCAGTATAATACACGTGTGCAATGTGTATACTTAAGCCCCCATGCACTGTAACATCCCAGATTTTTAGCAGTTATATAAGTAATATTTAAATTTATTTTAAATATTAAATTGGAATATATATGAATTTTTATTGAGTTTATCGAGTTAATAATCGACGTACGATTTAATTTTTGATATACAGAATTATCGTGATACGATAATAATCAAATTCGCAGTTAAAACTGAATTGAAACATTTTAGACGATTAATATAAACTCTATGTGAATTAGAACAATAATTATTATTTATTTGTTTGAAATCGATTTAGATTATATCGAATTTAATTTGAATTATTATTTCCTCTATATAGTCGGATAAAATTTCAGAGTATCGTATAAACGTGGAAACGTATGTCGTTACGTTAAAATATCGGTTCAGGATTTCGAATTAAAGGACCAATAGATATTTTAATTATTTAATATAAATAATTTCAAATCAATGTTTATATAAAAGAAGAGAAGAGCCGACCTATATTTTTAAACGTTGAGCCTACCCTAGCTTCAACTCTTTTCATTTCGCACACCACAGTGTCTCCTTTCTTTGACATCAAGCAGATAAGATATTAAAGGGCTTGGTACTACTGTCTCCCCCAATCGCTCTGTAAATTCAAGTCTTCTTCTCGTGTTTTTCCAGTCAATAGATAATCAAATCCTCCGCCTCTCTTTCATTTCTTTACCCCAGCCCATGAAAACCAAAATCAAATCTTTCGATTATATATATATATATATATATATATATATATATATATATATAAAACCAGAAAGGGGAAATCAAAATCGCAGTCAAAGCTGGACGTCGTTTGGAGCTCTCGCGAGTGAGGGGGTCGCGATGGAGTTCGAATGGGGGATTTTGATTTGGTTGAGCGGAGATTTTGAAGGAGTTCGGATCGGAATTTGGCGATGGGATGATCGAATTTGGGGACTGTGATGTGTATTTTGGGGAAACTGGGTTATGCGTATTCATGCAGGGATGTTGGATTTCAGATTTGGCCAAAGAAATGGTTACCGTATTGAAAATGTTTTGGGCAGGGAGTACAATGTTAGGGCTTGCTGAAGTATGACAGTGCAGTGAAATGGGGTGTTCAACATTAGTGAGTGGCAGACAAGGTAGGAGGGTTTGGAAGTGAGCACTTGTTTTGGAAGAACCAAAGCCTGATGACGCTGGTTTTGTTGATACAGGGTTTCTAATTCCCTATCTAGTTGATGGTTTGTATTCGGAATGGTTCCAGAGTAGGTTTTGCTATCTAAGGGAAGGTACAAAATAAAATACACTCGAGACAATTTGAGTAGATTCGGAGCTGTGATGATACGGAAAATTAAACGAGATATTCGGCAAATAAATAGGGTGAGTAAATCTCACTCAAAGTTTTACTTTTACTTGTTAAAAATAAATTCTTGGTTGCTTGGATGCTTGCATGAATTATTGAATTATTGTGGTCATATATATTAGTTACCTAGGCTTGGTGATTGTGGTTATTGGATTTCCCGCAACACTATTAGCGGATGCCCGCAGTATCATTAGCGGATGACACTACGCCCACGTACATAAGTGGATCCCCTTTTTATACCGCGATATCCTGCCTTGAAGCAGGATTGGTATTATTTTTGTTGACTAACATCTGTGGATGCAGGGAAACAGGTTAGAGGGATCCAACTGGATTCCTCAAATTTATTTATTTCTGTTTACATGTTTGTGTGATCGGCTGAATTGGATTGATGATTTGTGTGTTTGGATATTAGAATATTACTGGCCCTAGATATTTATATTATTAAAAATAAAATAAAAAATATATCGGAAAGGGGTTTTATGATTTAAAAAGGAAAGTCTACTTTTCGAAATGAAAATGAAATTTCGAATGGATTGAGAGGTATTATAGCTGAATGTATAAACAGTGTTATAAATAAATCGGAAGAAAAATTACCGGTTGAAAATATTGATTTTTAAATTCAAGTTTGAATTTAAAAAGGAAAATTTATTTTCCAAAAGGAGAATTGGATTTCAAATAAGATTTGAAATAAGAACTTGTTTTAAATAATTTAAAACAAGTGGAATGTATAAACGATGGTTATAAGTGAAAGATTGTTATCGTCGGGTAAATTGGAAATGTAAATTCAAGCGCGATTTTAAAAGGGAGTTTATTCGCCCAAAGTAGAAATGAGGTCCAAATGGAATTTGAAATAGAACTTCTTTTTAATACTTAAAACAAGAAGTATAATCTATAAACCGTGTTTATAGATGAAAGGAAAAATCATCATTTGGGCACTTTAAAATTTTAAAATTCAAGTATGACTTATTTTCGAAGTGGAAATTAGATTTCAAATATAAATTGAAATCGAATGTGTTTTAATATTTAACACAATAAGTGAAATTCTAAACGATATTCTTAAATAAAGAAAAATAACTAGTATTGGATTTATTTAATTTTTGATGAAATTAAAAAGTGACTTTGAATAGGTTCAAGAAGAAAACGATCAAATTTATTCCAACATTCGGAATACAATTTGAATTGAAATAAGTCCATCTGGTTTGTTTAAGAATTCGACTATGTCCAATTTACAAGTGCAAATGGTTTCAGAAAGGGGAATTTTAATTTTCAAAATAGAAATGGTATTTCGAATAAATTGAGAAAATTTAACTTGTTTTTAAAATAAAAACGATTTGCTGGAATTATAGACGCTGTTTATTAAGGGAAAGAAATATTATCATTTGATAATATTAGACTTTAATTTCAAGAAAGGTATTTAAAGAAGGAAATTTATCTTTCGAAGTGGAAATTTGAATTTCAAATAGAATATGAAATACAAACTTGTTTTAAGTATTTAAAACAAGAAGTAAAATTTATAAATGATGTTTATAAATAGAAGGGGATAATCATCATGGGATGATTTGGTTATTTAATTTCAAATTTGAATTTAAAAAAAGAGATTTATACCTTGAAATCGTTTCAAGAAGGAAATGAGGAAGTTTATTCTGGTATTCGGAATGTAAACCGACTTTAAATAAATCCACATGGATTTATGATATTAACTCGACTATGTCAAACACCTAGAATAAAATTATATTTCAAAAGATATTGGTATTGTATTAAAAGTAAATTTAAGTTTTAATATGAAAATAGATTATATAAATATAAGGAATGGTAATTAAGTAATCTCAAATAAACTTGAGGTTCAAAAGAGAAATCAAATATTCCAAAATAGAAATCGAGTTTCAATAGATCATTTAAATTAAAGTTGAATCAAATAAAGAAGTGAATTTATATATAAGGTTTATATATGTGACGAAGTAATTGTCGTCGAGTAATTTGGAAATAAATTTCCAAATAAAAGAAATGGGATCGAATGTGAGATTTAAATCAAGTTTTGATATTACAAGCTTTTACTCGTCTCAAGATAAGAACGTCGTCGATCAAGGTCTGAGAGGAAATTAAAATACCCCAACTTGAACGACTTCACTATTGTCAAGAGATGATATTAGTTTGTAATGGTAAAAGGATATCGAAATGAGTTTATCTTGAAGTTTGTTTAATCTTCGAAATTTGAAGTTGGATAGAGACGTTGGGTTTATATACCAATTTATTTCCAAAGAATAGAAATCTAATATAATGCGATTTGAGTTTGAATAAATTCATAACCGATTTATGAATATGGAATAGAATAATCGACGAATATGGATAATTCGAATTTGTGAAGTTAGATTTGGAAAATAGGCTTAATTTATTTTTAAATATTAAAGAATGGAGTTGGGATTTAATTATAAACAAAGTTTTTAAATGTTTATATTTAATTTAATTAAAACGAACACGCCACGGCGCGGTAGTTCGTAAATTGGCGATTCGAACTTCAATTGAGTATATAGAACTCAATATAAGTCGGAATTTGATGAAACAAGAAATGTCCGGACCGATTGAACGATAGTTTTCTAAATGAAGAGAAAAATCTTTATTTCATTGTATAGATTTTGAGTTATGTCAAAATCAAAATTTCAGAAAAACAGCGCCATAATCGTTTTAAAATCGTAATGGTTTATTTAATTAAATAAAAGGATTTTTAGTGAATAAAAATCAGAATTTCCTTTTTGAAATCCGGACTTGAGCTAGAAAATAAATATGAACTCAAATGGAGTAAATTGACCGATTTTTAGAACAAGAATCGGAATTTCAATTATCGAATAAGATTAACTAATTTCCAAGGAATTAGTTATAGAATTTTGAGTCGAACTTAACCGTGCTTAAGTGAAATGAAAATATGTGAATTTGTGTTGTGAATCCAAATATGAAACATGAATTAGAATTGGGAATTCCCAAGCAAGGATGTTGAGTTTAATTTGCAAATAAGCAAATACAAATATATTTGAACGAGATATATTCAAGATTAAAGGTACATGAAACCAAGAAGCTAATTATAAAATTGATTAGCAAATGGAAGGAGAGCAAAGCAAAACGTGTTGAATTGATTTGAAATGAATTGGAAATAGTCGTGTATATTTCAAACTGGTATGGAATGAAGGGAATGACGATTATATATTGAGTGCCCGACAAAAGGTACATGATTAAATTTCCATATGAGGTTTTATGCGCCGAATCGGCAAGCCGCTTGGCTTTTTGATTTTCTTTTTGAATGGAAAGGGCCTAGAGAGGCGAGTTGAGGTTTGAACTATTCACCGGTACAAAGGAGGTTATGGAGAATTTTTCCGGAAATTTAAGGAGTTAGAATATTTTTAGGAAATTATGATAAGAGAAATCGATATAACAATATATATAGAATTCGCTAAGAAAATGAATTAAAAATGAAATATTAGAAAAGGCCAGTGATTGTGAAATTTGCTTGATGGATGTTTATTTTTCATTTGATAGTTAAAACACCAACTATTAAAGATTTTTACCATCGTTGTCGATACGGAGAGACCGATTGGATTTAATGTCTGAAAACCACTTCGTATAGGCATAGGCGTTGCGAATCAGATTATGCTGAAGATAATCGAAGACGGGGTGAAATTCAAAAAGCTGTTATGTTTGTCCAGTCCCAGGACAACTTGTATGGACGAATGTCTGACAAAGTATTCCTAACGGTCACATAAGACGATCTTTTCAAGGTATTACGTCTGGTGGCGGAGAAATTCGTTTCTCTTAGCTTTTATACCCGTAATATTTTTGGAAAGATCAACTAGTGATTTGACGGGTTTGACGATGTGACATTAAAAGTGTATGGTGGCCAGAGGGTCTAAAAGATAGACGTAGCCTCAAGCTTCACAACCGGGAAATGACAAAAATCGGGCAGGCAGTATGGCTATATGGGTCGCACCCATTAGGGTGTATAATCACCTATCTAGAGAAATTCCTTTTGTTTCTTACTATATCGATTCTTCCCATTCGGGAACGGTGGCTTGAGCCCAGCCGTTGGTGATATACATTCGATACACTCAAGCGAAATGAGTGGTCGGTCATGTGTGGGCCGGGTTGCAAGACGTTCTTGTTGAACCCAGGTGTATTCGCCTCTAGAGATACATCAACGGAAGGTGGTCCCATACCTTGTCATAGTTGGAATCCAATCTCCATTAAGTGCCCTGCGGTTTTTGATTTTATACTATATATGTAGAGCGTGAGATGCAAGCGTTCTACTATTTGGTTATTTACTTGATTAGACATTAATATAATATCACTGGATTTTGATATCAAAAGTGGTTGGGGTTATAGTAAGGTAAAAACCGTCCGTGTTTATGTGTGGGCTGGTCTTACTATTATCCTTTTCTTTCAAAAGATTTTTGAAGTTAAATCATATGGTTGGAGTTTACTCACACCAGTCCCATGACTGACCCAGAGTTTATTTTGTTTTGTTTTTTTCCATAAACTCTTGGGTGCCCAAATTTGTACGGGCAGTCAAGTGTTTCAGGCTTTTACAGATACACTTGGAGGAACTTGAAGCAGGAGTCTTCACTGTTGGTTATTTATAGTTATTTCCGCTGTATCAAATGTTATGTAGTACTCTGATATGGTATGTATATACAAAACCGATTTGTATTTCAAAGTTATGTTATATAATATATTATATTCATTCCGCTGTGAGATTCGTGTTTACTCTGATTCTGCTCAGTTGTGTTTTTCTTCTTCTTCTATTCTAATTTTCTATCTTATCTTTCTCATCCTCTTATTTCTTTCTATTAATGACCTGGTATTTTCAATGTCTGAACAGTCGACGTTGGGTTTTGTGTCGATTTTCGGAATCGAAAATCCCGTGGTCGTTACAGTGTTATCAGAGCTTAGGTTTAGCGAACACCTAGGCTTTGGTGGTGGTTTACTCATTAGAGATAGGGTCAGTAGTACCCTAGAATGAGTTGAGTATATATATGAGAGAGCGTATTTGTAGGTTGAGATAAAAATTGTTTTATATTTTGTTGCCTTGTCTGTTGAGTGGTTTATAAATTCTGGTCGAATCGTGGGACGCTACGACGTCGATAGGAGTTTCTAAACACTTGGACAGAAGAATCGACACAATATTGTTTTAAATCGGATAAATGAAATAATTTTGCCCAAAATTTTTATTTTGATATAAAGGCACAATATCCTGAAATTATTATAGTATATGGATGTGTTGGTTGTTATTTTTATAATCAAATGAGATTATAAAATTGAAATGGTTATATATAACCAAATAGAACTTTTATATGAATAATATATGCAAATGTGATCAACTAAAATTGAATTCAAAGCATAAATTGGAATTTGCAGGTTCGAAAATATATTTTTCAAAGTATATTAGAATAATATAGCATTATTTTGGGAAGGATTTGGATAAAAATCGTTTTGAATGGATTTTGAATGTGATAAAGCATTGAACTCACTTCAGTGGCTGGAAAATAACTCTGATGATGATCACGACATTATCAGTGTTCATTTTCGAGTTTCTTAGTGATGGATTTCTTACTTTAGAAAAGTTTTTAATGTAAATTTGTTAGAAAGAAAACAAGTTGTTTTGGAAAAATTCAAATGTTTGAATTTGAGATGGAAATAAATATATGTATATATTTATGGGATTTCAAAAGGATTTGAAATAAAACCTGGGCATTTGAATTCTAGAATTTAACTTAAGCAAGTTAAATAAATCGAAATGATGGAAACCAGTTAAATGAACTGAAATTGAGTATTCCCATAAAGACTTAAAATTGTATGGGACTTGAGTTATAGAATTTGAAATACTGAGTTATAACAAAGTGGACTTTTGAAAAGTTAACGGGTCTACAGCATTTCTTCTACCTTAGTAATTTCGGGGACGATATTCTTTTAAGGGGGAAGGAATGTAACATCCCATATTTTTAGCAGTTATATAAGGAATATTTAAATTTATTTTAGATATTAAATTGGAATATATATGAATTTTTATTGAGTTTATCGAGTTAATAATCGACATACGATTTAATTTTTGATATACAGAATTATCGTGATACGATAATAATCAAATTCCCAGTTGAAACTGAATTAAAAATGAAATATTAGAAAAGGCCAGTGATTGTGAAATTTGCTTGATGGATGTTTATTTTTCCTTTGATAGTTAAAACACCAACTATCAAAGATTTTTACCATCGTTGTCGATACGGAGAGACCGGTTGGATTTAATATCCGAGAACCACTTCGTATAGGCATAGGCATTGCGAATTAGATTATGCTGAAGATAATCAAAGACGGGGTGAAATTAAAAGAGCTGTTATGTTTGTCCAGTCCCAGGACAACTTGTATGGACGAATGTCTGACAAAGTATTCCTAACGGTCACAAAAGACGATCTTTTCAAGGTATTACGTCTGGTGGCGGAGAAATTCGTTTCTCTTAGCTTTTATACCCGTAATATTTTTAGAAAGATCAACTAGTGATTTGACGGGTTTGACGATGTGACATTCAAAGTGTATGGTGGCCAGAGGGTCTAAAAGATAGACGTAGCCTGAAGCTTCACAACCGGGAAATGACAAAAATCGGGCAGGCAGTATGGCTATGTGGGTCGCACCCATTAGGGTGTATAATCACCTATCTAGAGAAATTCCTTTTGTTTCTTACTCTATCGATTCTGCCCATTCAGGAACGGTGGTTTGAGCCCAACCGTTGGTGATATACATTCGATACACTCAAGCGAAATGAGTGGTCAGTCATGTGTGGGCCGGTTTGTAAGACGTTCTTATTGAACCCAGGTGTATTCGCCTCTAGAGATACATCATCGGAAGGTGGTCCCATACCTTGTCATAGTTGGAATCCAATCTCCAATAAGTGCCCTGCGGTTTTTGATTTTATACTATATATGTAGAGCGTGAGATGCAAGCGTTCTACTATTTGGTTATTTACTTGATTAGACATTAATATAATATCTCTGGATTTTGATATCAAAAGTGGTTAGGGTTATAGTAAGGTAAAAACCGTCCGTGTTTATGTGTGGGCTGGTCTTACTATTATCCTTTTCTTTCAAAAGATTTTTGAAGTTAAATCATATGGTTGGAGTTTACTCACACCAGCCCCATGACTGACCCAGAGTTTATTTTGTTTTGTTTTTTTCCATAAACTCTTAGGTGCCCAAATTTGTATGGGCAGTCAAGTGTTTCAGGCTTTTACAGATACACTTGGAGGAACTTGAAGCAGGAGTCTTCACTGTTGGTTATTTATAGTTATTTCCGCTGTATCAAATGTTATGTAGTACTCTGATATGGTATGTATATACAAAACCGATTTGTATTTCAAAGTTATGTTATATAATATATTTTATTCGTTCCGCTGTGAGATTCGTGTTTACTCTGATTCTGCTCAGTTGTGTTTTTCTTCTTCTTCTATTCTAATTTTCTATCTTATCTTTCTCATCCTCTTATTTCTTTCTATTAATGACCTGGTATTTTCAATGTCTGAACAGTCGACGTTGGGTTTTGTGTCGATTTTCGGAATCGAAAATCCCGTGGTCGTTACAGTGGTATCAGAGCTTAGGTTTAGCGAACACCTAGGCTTTGGTGGGGGTTTACTCATTAGA
The DNA here is from genome assembly GCA_030737875.1 of Allium sativum. Taxonomy (NCBI): domain Eukaryota; kingdom Viridiplantae; phylum Streptophyta; class Magnoliopsida; order Asparagales; family Amaryllidaceae; genus Allium; species Allium sativum. The sequence goes on along the minus strand of CM060915.1, from coordinate 452,998,497 downwards.
GATAGGGTCAGTAGTACCCTAGAATGAGTTGATTATATATATGAGAGAGCGTATTTGTAAGTTGAGATAAAAATTGTTTTATATTTTGTTGCCTTGTCTGTTGAGTGGTTTATAAATTCTGGTCGAATCGTGGGACGCTACAACGTCGATAGGAGTTTCTAAACACTTGGACAGAAGAATCGACACAATATTGTTTTAAATCAGATAAATGAAATAATTTTGCCCAAAAATTTTATTTTGATATAAAGGCACAATATCCTGAAATTATTATAGTATATGGATGTGTTGGTTGTTATTTTTATAATCAAATGAGATTATAAAACTGAAATGGTTATATATAACCAAATAGAACTTTTATATGAATAATATATGCAAATGTGATCAACTAAAATTGAACTCAAATCATAAATTGGAATTTGAAGGTTCGAAAATATATTTTTCGAAGTATATTAGAATAATATAGCATTATTTTGGGAAGGATTTTGGATAAAAATCGTTTTGAATGGATTTTGAATGTGATAAGGCATTGAACTCACTTCAGTGGCTGGAAAATAACTCTGATGATGATCGCGACATCATCAGTGTTCATTTTCGAGTTTCTTAGTGATGGATTGCTTACTTTAGAAAAGTTTTTAATGTAAATTTGTTTGAAAGAAAACAAGTTGTTTTGGAAAAATTCAAATGTTTGAATTTGAGATGGAAATAAATATATGTATATATTTATGGGATTTCAAAAGGATTTGAAATAAAACCCGGTTATTTGAATTCTAGAATTTAACTTAAGCAAGTTAAATAAATCGAAATGATGGAAACCAGTTAAATGAACTGAAATTGAGTATTCCCATAAAGACTTAAAATTGTATGGGACTTGAGTTATAGAATTTGAAATACTGAGTTATAACAAAGTGGACTTTTGAAAAGTTAACGGGTCTATAGCATTTCTTCTACCTTAGTAATTTCGGGGACGAAATTCTTTTAAGGGGGAAGGAATGTAACATCCCAGATTTTTAGCAGTTATATAAGGAATATTTAAATTTATTTTAAATATTAAATTGGAATATATATGAATTTTTATTGAGTTTATCGAGTTAATAATCGACATACGATTTAATTTTTGATATACAGAATTATCGTGATACGATAATAATCAAATTCACAGTTAAAACTAAATTAAAAATGAAATATTAGAAAAGGCCAGTGATTGTGAAATTTGCTTGATGGATGTTTATTTTTCCTTTGATAGTTAAAACACCAATTATTAAAGATTTTTACCATCGTTGTCGATACGGAGAGACCGGTTGGATTTAATATCCGAGAACCACTTCGTAAAGGCAGAGGCATTGCGAATTAGATTATGTTGAAGATAATCGAAGACGGGGTGAAATTCAAAGAGCTGTTATGTTTGTCCAGTCCCAGGACAACTTGTATGGACGAATGTCTGACAAAGTATTCCTAACGGTCACATAAGATGATCTTTTCAAGGTATTACGTCTAGTGGCAGAGAAATTCGTTTCTCTTAGCTTTTATACCCGTAATATTTTTGGAAAGATCAACTAGTGATTTGACGGGTTTGACGATGTGACATTCAAAGTGTATGGTGGCCAGAGGGTCTAAAAGATAGACGTAGCCTCAAGCTTCACAACCGGGAAATGACAAAAATCGGGCAGGCAGTATGGCTATGTGGGTCGCACCCATTAGGGTGTATAATCACCTATCTAGAGAAATTCCTTTTGTTTCTTACTCTATCAATTCTGCCCATTCGGGAACGGTGGCTTGAGCCCAACCGTTGGTGATATACATTCGATACACTCAAGCGAAATGAGTGGTCGGTCATGTGTGGGCCGGGTTGCAAGACGTTCTTGTTGAACCCAGGTGTATTCACCTCTAGAGATACATCATCGGAAGGTGGTCCCATACCTTGTCATAGTTGGAATCCAATCTCCAATAAGTGCCCTGCGGTTTTTGATTTTATACTATATATGTAGAGTGTGAGATGCAAGCGTTCTACTATTTAATTATTTACTTGATTAGACATTAATATAATATCACTGGATTTTGATATCAAAAGTGGTTTGGGTTATAGTAAGGTAAAAATCGTTCGTGTTTATGTGTGGGCTGGTCTTACTATTATCCTTTTCTTTCAAAAGATTTTTGAAGTTAAATCATATGGTTGGAGTTTACTCACACCAGTCCCATGACTGACCCAGAGTTTATTTTGTTTTGTTTTTTCCATAAACTCTTGGGTGCCCAAATTTGTACAGGCAGTCAAGTGTTTCAGGCTTTTACAGATACACTTGGAGGAACTTGAAGCAGGAGTCTTCACTGTTGGTTATTTATAGTTATTTCCGCTGTATCAAATGTTATGTAGTACTCTGATATGGTATGTATATACAAAACCGATTTGTATTTCAAAGTTATGTTATATAATATATTTTATTCGTTCCGCTGTGAGATTCGTGTTTACTCTGATTCTGCTCAGTTGTGTTTTTCTTCTTCTTCTGTTCTAATTTTCTATCTTATCTTTCTCATCCTCTTATTTCTTTCTATTAATTACCTGGTATTTTCAATGTCTGAACAGTCGACTTTGGGTTTTGTGTCGATTTTCGGAATCGAAAATCCCGTGGTCGTTACATGCACCATTTCTTCCATGATTAAGGACCGCACTGCTCTCTTCTCTACATCATGTCCATCCAATGTTCCAGAAAAACAAAACCTGACATGTTTTCCTACAAGCTAGTTAACGCCATTACTCCCTGTTACCACTAACTATCCCATCATCAATGTTGTCGACTTTCGAGGTCATCAGACTCAGACTACCGCCACCTTCGAATTCCGCTCGACGGCTCCCATACTTCACTATCTTCAAACCAAACCAGTACTGCATGTATACCTTCCTCTCTCCAACTCCATCATCCCATATTACAAACCTGCATCTCCTTGTACTTCAACTCCCTATATCCTTGCACCATGCAGACATCTCCGCAAGCTCCATTTTATCTCCCTTCTAACCATACTTGCGATTCACAATAGACAATATATTATTTTGTCAATTTTATTGAGTGATATTCTGTTTGATTTCCATTTTAAAACAGGCGGATCATTATTAAAAAAGAAAAACACTGGCGATTTGGTGTGTATATATTGTTTGATGCCTTTCCTGTGAAGGAATGGTCATGAATTTTCATGTCATAGCTTTTGTTGTTCCCCTATGTATTTTCATATCATAGCATATAGTTCTGCTTCGTATTGTTTAAGTCAATTTATTGGAAACATCAACTAGGAAGAGGTACAACGCTTCGCTGATATGACCAGGGTAGGTTCTTAAGTTGGTAGTAGCTTATACTTCCAATATATAGGTTGTATTCCTTAGCTGAATGAAATGTAGAGAGGTCCAGGCTTTTGCACGTGCCCTAATTGCTTAAGAGGTAAGGTATTATATATTCCTGTTATTTTGATTTTTACCTGCAAGTTTACTTAAGGGCAAAGGAATTTCGAAGGTGATACGAAAGTCTAGTGAAAATTGTGTCTATTTATATTGCATACCGGCATTTGTTTTCCTACAGGTTACCTTTTGAAATTCATTTCGAATAAAGGTCAATTTATGCCAAAAGCCAATAGGAATGACAAATCCATTTCGAATAAAGGTCAATTTGTGCCAAAAGCCAATAGGAATGACGATAAATCAAGGAATGGACTCGCTAAACGCGACATATGGAAATAATGTTGGCCCATAGGCGAGGAATGTATTCATTTATTTGGAAAAGTTTAGATATTTAAGGGTACACCGTTACGAAAAGAAAAGAAAATTTATAATAAAATTATGTTCACATACGAACTGATATAGAAAAAAATAAAAATATGATTATGCCGAGCGATGTGTCATGATCCCAAAAATATAATAATATAGGTTGTTTAACTGATTTTATGAGACCCCAAAATGCTGATATAGGGTGTAAAACAATCCAAATAAAAAGTTGCTTATTTTACGAAATAAAAATTTTAGTAAAATTCTAAAAATTAAATCATAACTGTGTCTCAAAAGAATCTTGTCCAAATTCGAATCTGAAATTTAAATATTTTTAAATAACCATTATGGCCATAAATAAATATGCCACTGCTTTTTCTAAATATTTAATTTGGACATAACTTACAATATATAATCCAAAATTTCGATTTTCCACTTCCATTAGAAAGAAACGGTTCAATAGATTCCAACGTTTCTTGTTTCGAAGAAATCCGACTAATAACGGGTCCTGTACACTCAATTGAAGTTCAAAATGTTAAATTACGAAGTGCATCGTCGTTATGAGCTCGATTATATTTAATATATATATTTTTTATACGCTTAACTTCGTTTTAATTAATAAATAAATCCACTTATATTACGAATTCAATATTTAAACTGATTTAAATATTCAAGTACAAACTGATAAAAATGCGGGACTACATTACAAGTTGTGTTTTGTATTATTTTCTGCTGCATTATAATTTGTAAATCTCTGATATTTATCAAATGTATTTTATTCGTTCATATTCTTTAATATTCTTGTATTTTGATGGAATTGTTGTAATAAGCAATGAAATGTTCTTCTGTTTGTGTTCTGATTCGTCTTGTCCTCGAAGTAATCCGCCTTCTTGTTGGGTTTAGGTCGGCCGGGAAGTTCGAGTCGCTTCATTTGGTATCAGAGCTTTGGTTTACAGAGCTCTAAAAGAAGACACGTTAGAACCAAACAAAAGAATTCAACAGAGATTGGATTAGTAATATCCAATAAGAATGGCTCGTTAGAGATAGGATCAGTAGTATCTTAGAACGAGCGTGAAGAGTGTTAATTTTTCAAAATAAAAAGCAAAACAAAATTTATTTTGAGGATTTATATTATATTATTCGTATTTGAATATTATTTTTATATTGATTCGGACTATCAAGTATATAGAGATTTTAATATACGTCTGATCCACGTGTATTTGAAGGCTCGAATATACTAGATAGATATAGAATCACACTCTAGTCGCCTGGGGATAATCCTGATGATGATGCATCATCATCAGCATTCATATTCGAGTTTCGAAAGTGAGATATCTATATATTTCCAATTGAATGATGTGAGAACCAAAACCAGATAGGGTTTATTGTTGTGATCTGGCACCAAAAAAGATGATTTTTGAATATATATATATATACATTAAAGTTATGCATTTGAAAGGCTAATTCACAAATTGATTGTTGGTTGTGTTGTTTGAATATCAGTTTGATTAATAGAAATATTGGAATGATTCTTATTTAAACCCAATATGAAAATGAATGGTAATTTAGCCAAATTGAATCAAAATTTGAACTGAATTGAAAATTGCTTGGAATTGCATAGATGTACATGCATATATATTGAACAGGTCATAGCAGAAAAGCTAAGCAGAGGAATAAAATTGTATGCCCGACAAATAGGTACATGTTTACTAATTTCTTGGGTTTGGATGATTTTATGAGCCGCTTGGCTTTTTCTTTTTCTTTTTGAGATGAGAGGGCCTGTGTGGCGGTTTGGGGATTTTCCTGGTGCTTCCGTACAAAGGAGGTTATGGCAAAAAAATTCAAAAATTTAGGGTGTTAGCCAAATTTTTGAATTTTTTTTGAAAATTCTTAGAAACTGAAAAGTTGAAGAATGAAAGCCAGAATGAAAGTTGAGTTGATTTATTAAACAACTTTCTGCTCCGTTCCTTTTCGAGGATGAAAAGATTTTAAGTGGGGGAGATTGCAACCCGGAAAATCAGAACCAATTTAAAATTTTTATTTTGGCAATTTTAATGAATTTTGAATATTTAAAATGATTTATTTTAAATAATAACAATAAGAAATTTGTTTGGAATAGAACTTGAACATATATATCTATTTAAATCGAAGTTAGAATATAAATAATTATTTTAATTATAAAAGGAATTGAAAATGGCGCGGTAGTTTGAAAAATCGATTTTAAATTTCAAATGAATGTACAGGATTCAAAATAAACCGGATTTTAGCAAAACCAGAAATATTAGGATCTATTTGAAAATGTCTTTTCAACAAATTCGAAAAATTGAAATTTCATAGCGGGAATAAAATGTTATGTCCCATTGAAAATTCAGAATAGTCTCTATGGAAATATAGCCCTTAAAAATAGCGATTTTGCAAACGACCTCCATTTTCGATGAAACCACTTTTGTTGGATCTGGAATATTAAATCATTGTCAGATTCCAATTTTCATAATTGTTGGAATTAATATGTGAGTGTGGCATAAGAAAACTGTTTTGTCAATTTCAATCAATTTGGATCGACCAAAAAATGACCATTTTTCAAACAATCTCCAAATTCGATGAAATTAGTTTTGTTAGGACCGTATCATCAAAAAATAGCCAGATTTATTTTCCTGGAATTTTGGGTGTCCGTATATGGCCCCAGTAAATTGAAATGTACGTTTGAATTGAATATATATAGATTTTTTATTTTAATTTAAATGGAAACTGATCGAGACGATATAATTGGCTTACGAGACATATCCCATTGTGTTCGGAATGGGAGTATTTGGCTAGGGGCGATAGTCGTTGGGTTTGATTTGGAGTCCGTAGCGGTTAATAATTGTTTTTGGAATTAAATGAATTAATAATAAAATAAATATATAATTAACCAATTAGAAAATTCCGTTCAAACCTAATTCGTTTCGATCAAAAGTCACGCCTCTCTCCTGAAAGCGAACAACGGTGGAAGATCTTCAAATCTTCTTGGCTCAATATCTTTCAATCCACCGATCGATTTAGAAGGTTTCAAAGGGGAAATTGTGGAGAACCTCGAGTTCTTCAAATCTATACGGTGAGATCTGGAATGGAGCGGTGAATCTCGCAAATCACCTCCGTGAACCACCACTGCATCGCACCAGTTTCCGCCCCCAAACCCATCTCGAGTTCGTCGAGGTGCACATCGTCCGGAAGCTCTCTCGAGTATAACGACCCGAACTTCCCCGTAAAGGAAAGCCCGGATTGCTTTGAGGACAACACACATTGGAACGCAACAGAAGAACATTTCATTGTTTATTACAACAATTCCATCAGAATACAAGAATATACAGAGTATGAATAAATATACATTCGACAAATATCAGAGATTTAAATTACATTTAAATACATAGCAGCGGAAAAATAATACAACACACAACTGAAAGAAATACACGGATATAGAGCCTTCCGAGTATCGTTCCAGCTATAAACCAGGATCATGTGAATATAAATCTACAAAACAAAACTACTAGCTGGTCGTGTCGACAATAAGGGCACCCAGAGTTTAGGTTAAAACAATAAACTCCAGGTCAGTCATGTGACTGGTGTGAGAACTAAAACAGTTATTAATCTTTATTTTTAAAGTTAGGTAAATCAAGGGACCACGCCGTATAACATGGAACGGGTTTCCTCCCAAGAATAACAGTGCATAAAACAAACAGCGCAATGCTAAATAAAGAAAAATGAAGCTATTATAAGACCCAGGTCCCATCACACAATGCTATGCAAGCCGGAGGATAGGGTTTTTACCTTATAATAGCCAAAGAATGCTTGATACGCTAAATTTCATCTTTTATTATTACTATAAGTGAAGAAAACAACTTCAATCATAATGTATAAATCATTGACGGCATAAGTGCCCCATACCACTATGTTGTCATACTAGGCTCTACAAATAAAACTAAAATGTTACGTATTGGAAATTGGATCTCCGTCATGAGTCGAGGCAAGGGGCAAGCTCCTCTCCGTTCAAGACACTCTAGCAAATGTCTCAGGACCACACACATCGGTCCTTGGAATTGGTTGGCCCCGTCCTCTCTTACTTTTGAGGATTGGCAATTCCTGAACACACGTTTCCCGGTCCTATCAGACCTATATCAGAGGCGCCTCGCATTACAACAACCACACAGGTAAAAAGTATATAAATGTCAAGGCTGGTAGGTCACTGACATCACCCATAGCTAGAAAGAAACGTCGTGTTCTCCCAACGGTCCTTATCCCATTTTTGACTCATATCGAGCTGTGAGGCTTGCGAATCAACGCTATACACAAAGCTATGCCACACAGGCTGTGCTTTGATCATCAACCACAAGAGTTTGGTTTTCAAAAAAAGCCTTGATCATTAGCACTTAGGCATGCCACACAGGCAATTCATGCCATGCGATTGATATACATCAATATATAACCTCTGACTTTGTATGTCTCAGAGAAGGGCGTTAAGCAAGAGAATAAATTCTGCACTGCCAAACAGATATATTTAATAGAAATCAATCACATAAAATAAAATCCAATGTCAGACACACAGTCCATTTACCAGTTCATTCTGGGTCTGAACGAAACCGGAGGAACCTTATTCCTTGCATATCCATCGATCTCCAAGTACGTCTGGATGATCACAACTGATTCCCACCTCTTGGGTGTACAACCCAATCAAGATCATCAGTAATCACCCAAACGATGTGAAGACCTCCGGTCTTCAACCACCGTCTTCATCTTCGACTTATCGTCGGATCGGTTATTCAGAATGGGTATAAACCCGGCCTTTCCAAATAACCCGCGTATATAATAAACAAGTGTGACACAAACACAACATACGCCTCATTCCAATTCAGAATAATCTTTTATTCAAATATTCACATTCTTAGGGAAAGATTCCCATTAATTTTATCAAAGACAAATTCTTCTAAATTAATTCTTTAATCTTCCTTTGGATATCATTTCAAACTATGTTAAGATTTTCCAAACTAGTCGTTTGCAAAATTGCTATTTTTGAGGGCCAGAATTCCATAGTGACTATTCTGAATTTTCATATGGGCATAACTTTTTGTTCCCGCTATGAAATTTTGATTTTTTGGATTCGTTGGAAAGATATTTTCGAATAGATTCTAATACTTTTGGTTTCGCTAAAATCCGGTTTATTTTGAATCTTGCACATTCATTTGAAATTTGAAATCAAATTTTCAAACTACCGCGCCATTTTCAATCCCTTTTATAATTAAAATAAAATATTTAAATTCTAACGTCGATTCAAATAAATATATACGTTCTAATTCTATTCAAAAATAATTTTCTCGTCGTTATTATTTAAAATAAATCATTTTAAATATTAAAAATCCACTAAAATTTCCAAAATAAAATTTTTAAATTGGCTCAGAACTTCAGGGTTGTTACATTGAGGCTCGACAACGTAGGTGAATCTGATCGTCTTCAAGAGCTGCAGTTTTCAGGCAAAGATCAAACCTAGTTTTGGACCCTTCTCGATTTTGTGCTATCGTGATTACTGAAGTGGAAGGTAACTTATTATTTCATTGCTAATATAGTTAAGTTAAATTTCAGTTTTAAATATAGTTTACAGTTAATTTAAATTTCAGTTTAAATATAAATAAACATAGGTTTTAAAATATATAATGGCATAAATAAAATAAGTTTTTAAAATATAATAGCATAAAAATAATCAGATTTTATACATATAATAGCTTTGAATAAAATGTGAGTTTAGGATTTTTGAAATATAAAATGGCATGATTTTTGAAATATAAAATGGCAATGTTTTTTTTTTAAAATAAAATAGCATGGTTTTAAAAGTTTAAAAATACGATTTTTAAAATATACAGAATTGTTTGAAAATGTGATTTTTACCTATATAACATTATAATAAAAATGTAATTTTTAATATGTAAACTGCGTGAAACAAATTGCGATGGAACCAACTGGAAACAAATCCAAATCCAAACCGTTCAGAAATAAAGAACGGCGGAGTGGATCCCAAAGGTGAGAACTCCTCACTAAAATTATTGTTGTACAGTTATTTATTTTATAATTGCATATATGAACTACTCCCCGTCGTCCACAGACCATGGACGACTTGTTTGGTTGTGTGTTAGGATTGATTTATTTGTGTGAATTTGGTTTGTGATGTGGAATAAAATATTCATGTGTTGAAATAAAATAAATATTCATTTACAAATCGTACGATTTGTTTATGTACACCCATTTGACTAAATGGATTGGGACGATAAATTTTACACATTGCCCAATTGCATAAATAAAATATGTGTTTGTTGATTGAAACCCCACAAGGGTGTTGGGATGATATTTGATGTACACTAATCCCAACTGTTTAGTTGTATGTCAATCGATTGGTTGACAGACTATTGTAAGCGTCAAATATTTATATTTAATGCTTATACAGTGTGACGCACTTTGGATGATGGATGATTGTTGATTATGTTGTTATATACATGTGTTGTGTGAATTCCATATAAATCACATTATATGGTAATTGACTGTGTCTGATTCCAGTTCAGAAAGAATGAATATTTAAAATAACAAATGTTTTAAAAGAATGAATATTTTAAAATAACATTCAGTAAAAGATCAAAATATGATTTCGATGTCCGATTTGGCATGGACACGAAAATATTTAAATATATAAAGCCGTGTTGATTATATATGCGTCGTTTTGATGCAAACGATATTTATATCGATTTTATTCGTTTTTATAATGAATATCGAAAAGGAAATGATTTCAAAATCTAATGTTTTGAAAATATTATCATTTATATATTAATGATATGGAATATTCAATTTTGATTTAAAATTGAATATGAAGTTGAAATCGTTTTGAAAACAAATTTTAAATGATTTATAAAATATGTTTTAAATGGAAATCGAGGAAATATATATTATATATATAATATAACGGCCTGAATAGAACTAGCGAATTTCAACCATTGACTTCGAATGGACATTATGGGAGATTCGACAGTCGGATTCTCCTAAAATCGGAACAGTTAGGTTCGTATCGAAAAGATCTTTCTAACGAATACGAGAAATTTGAAACTAACGGCTGGATTGGAATTACGTCCAAATCAAATTTGGAAAAGGTCGCTGTAAGTGCAGTTCGATGGCCGTTTATGGAAATCGATTGTACGGGCCTTGATAAAATTATTTAAAATAGCAATAATTTATGTAGAATCATAATAAATGATTTGGAAAGAACTGGGATGAAAATTTTCATTTTGAAAAGATAAAAATAGTTTTTTAATCAAAATGAACTAGTTATGAACTAGAATTATAATCCAATATTTTTAAATAATTAAATTGGATTTGAAATGGTTTTAAAAATAATCGGAATTTCCAATATATGAATTGGAATGGATTTGAATCTAAATTATCTTCAGAATATTTTGATATTGGATTCCGTGATTATATGGATATTGTCGAGGAATTTGGAAGATATATATATAGTTATTCCAATATGATATTTGTTGGTTTCATAATTTGATATTGAATATAAGCCGATATAATTCTATTCAGAGCCTTGTATTTAATATCAAATTGGATTTTGGGTTTGTCGTGAATTGTGTTTTAAATGACATCGTTCTTAAAACCAGTATGAAAAGAATAAATATTTTAATTAAGAATGTTGGTGTTTCTAGTTATTTAACATTTAATTGGAATGAAATGGAATGTGAATTGGGTTTATCGTGAATTGTGTTTTAAAGACATTCGCTCTTTAGCCCGATTTACAGAAATGTGATTTGGAATTTATAAATCTTTTGTTAAGATTTAAAGGAGATTTTCCAAATTAAAATTTTCCAATTTAACATATTAAATTGGAATTGAATGGAATTCGATTTGGTAATAATCGAAGTGAGCTTATGTTAAGGAAGACTGTTAATATATATGGAATTTAAAAGGCTTTGCTGTTATTCCATTTATATTATTGGTTGGATTTGGAAGTTCATATCGATTATGTATGTTGTTATGAATTCCATGAAGATTCCATTGTTAATGGAATGTGATTTTGGGTTTATCGTGAGATGTGTTTTAAAAGACATTAGTTCTTTAACCCATTTAAAGATAAGATTAATTTCTTAATTAGGAATAATCATTAAGTAATGATTTTTGGAAATTAAAACTGAATTAGAGTTTTAATGAATCTTTAAATAGATTGAAAGGTGAATTTAATAACTAAAATTATCAAATCCAAGAAATGATCGAGAAAGGAGTACCACCAGTTTTACTCCAGGCGCTAGTTAGATCTTAGTTAGATTTGAACGTGAAATGGTAATTTAATTTACCGATAAAACCATGGTGTTAGATATGAAGTATTAGCAGTTTTGCTTCATGGGATGAATAGGTTGGGATTAGGAAATTAAACAAATGATTACTTCGGTAAGGAGCGCTAATACCGACTAGTTTGGATAAACCATAAAATGGTTTGAATTGACATCCAAAGGTAGATTAAAGAATAAATTTTAAAAATTTATCTTTGATAAAATTAATGGGAGCCTTTCCCAAAGTGTAAGAATATTTGAATAAAGGAATATTCTGGATTGGAATGAGGCATATGTTGTGTTTTTATAGCACTTGTTTATTATATACGCGAGTTATTAAGAAAGACCGGGTTGATTCCATTCTGAATAACTGATTCGACGATATGTCGAGGATGAAGACGGTGGTTGAAGACCAGAGGTCTTCACATCGTTTGGATGATTACTGATGTGTTGATTGGGATGTACACCCAAGACAAGGTAATAAGTGGTGGTCGTCCAGAGGTACTTGGATATCGACCGGATATGCGAGGACCTCTCCCCTATATTGGACATACAGGACTAGGAATAAGGTGCCTCCGGCTTCGTTCAGACCCAGAACAAACTTGTAAATGGATGTGTGTCTTACATCGGATTTCATTCTGTGTGATTGATAGACATCGGTTGCATAGCGTGAATTACCTGTGTGGCATGCTGAGATGCAAATGATCAAGGCATCTATTGAAAAGCAGAGTCTTGTGGTTGATGATCAAAGCATGACTATAATATAGCATAGCTTTGTGTAGCATTAATTCACGAGCCTCGTACCCCGGTGTGAACTAGTAACGGGAGAGGACTTCAGAGAGGGCATGCGTTTCCTTCTAGATAGAAGTGAGTCTGGCTTTTGCACGCCCAGATGATTTACTTATGTGGATGATGGATAGCGAGGCGCCTCGGTTATATCGATCTACGCGGAGCTGATGGATGGTATAGTCTTTATACAGGCCAATTTTACACCCCATAGGGCAGGGAAACGCAGTGTTCAGGCATTTTTATCCACTCCATGTGGACCGGCCCCGACGATCCAAGGGTCGATGCGCTCTGACCATGAGGCTCGGGCTAGAGAGTCTCGAAGCGATAAGGATGAGCCCTTTCCTTTGTTTACAGATGGAAATCCAACTTCCAATACGTCACAATTGCGGTTTTGATTGTAGAGCCTAGTATGGCGACATAGTGGGATGGGGCACTCATGCCGTCTATGATTGATACATTTATATTTGAAATTGTTTTGACACTATACACTTATAGTAATAGAAAAATATGAAATTTCACGTACCAAGCATTTTCGGCTATTACAAGGTAAAAACTCTATCCTTCGGCTTGCGTTGCATTGTGTGATGGGACCTGAGTCTTATAATAGCTTCATTATTCTTTATTTAGCATTGCGCTGTTGTTTTTATGCACTAGTATTCTTGGGAGGAAACCTATTGTAATAACCCGGAAAATCTGAGCCAATTTAAAATTTTTATTTTGCCAATTTTAGTGAATTTTGAATATTTAATATGAATTATTTTAAATAATAACGATAAGAAATTTATTTTGAATCGAATTAGAATGTATATATTTATATAGATCATCGTTAGAATATAAATATTTATTTTAAAATATAAAAGGAATTGAAAATGGCGCGGTAGTTTGAAATTTTGATTTCGAATTTCAATGAATGTGCAGGATTCAAAATAAACAGGATTTTAGCGAAACCAAAAATATTAGAATCTATTTGAGAATATCTTTCCAACGAATCCGAAAAATTGAAACTTCATATTGGGAATCAAAAGTTACGTCTAGTTGAAAATTCAAAATAGTCGCTATGGAATTCTGGCCCTTAAAAATGGGAATTTTGCAAACGACCTCGGTTTTCGACGAAACCACTTTTGTTGGATCCATGATGTCAAATTATTGCTAGAATCCAAAATTCATAATTTTTCAAATCAAAACGTGTTTGAGCAGTTTCAGTTGATTTTAATCGACTCGAAAATGGCCATTTTTCAAACGGTCTCAGAATTTGACGAAATCAGTTTTGTTAGGACCGTATCATCAATACGAAGCTAGAAAATATTTTTCGGGAATTTGTAGAGTTAATGTGGCCCTGGTAAATTGAAATGTGCATTCAAATTCAATATATAGAGTTATATTTTGATTTAGGTGGAAACTGATTGAAACAGTCAAATCAGCCTATGATACCTATCCCATTGTGTTTGGAATGGGGGTAATTAGCTATGGATGACAGGCGGTGTGTCACGTTTCGAGGTCAAAATAAAAAGGTACCTTTTCGAAATTAAATTGAATAAAAAATAAAAAAATAAAATAAAAACTCTCGTCTCTCTCTTCTAAGTCAACCCCTATCCCCTCATCTCGTCGTTCAGAAGAATTTAGAAAAAAAAGAGCAGCACCGCGCCCTAGTGCGACAATCCCCCACCACCACCGCCGATCGACAGCGCTTTCCCCCTCCCTCTCGCTGACCCTCTCTTCTTCCCCCTTCCTCCTATCGCTGAGCGCGACTCTCTCCCCGTTGACCCCTCTCCCCCCTTTCCTTGCTCCCAACCGCCGCCTCCAACCGCGACAGTCGTCCCCTCCCGACTCCCCTTCCTTCTCCCTCTCGATTTGAAGCCACGCCCCCCTTATGTCCCCAAAATCGACGCCAGCGCCACCTCCGGCCAATGGGGCCTCACCGCCGACGCTCAGGCGCGCCCACATCCCCTTCGACGAACCCTAGCAGCCCTCTTTCCCCTTCAAACGGTGAGTCTTCACTGATTTCTCTTTATCTTATTTAATGATTTAGTTCATAAAATAGAACAAATATGATTTTCAATTAATGAATAAAACTGGATCTTTACTTAGATGATTTTAGGATAAAGATTTCATTTTTATTTATATGGTTTATAGAAAAAGATGAGATTTTTAAATAATAAAATGTAAAGATTATATTTTTATTCATGGAAAGATTATATTTTTATATAATAGAAATAATAAAGATGCAATTTTTATATAGTAGAAATAATAAAGATGCGATTTTTACATAGAGAATAAAAATATAATTTTTATATAGTAGAGTTAATAAAAATATGATTTTTATATTTTAGAAAGAATAAAAATATGATTTTTATATTAGATAAGTTTGAATCTTTATATAGTTGAAATAGTGAAGTAAAAATGAGATTTTTATATATGAAGACATAGAGAATAAAAATATAATTTTTATATAGTGATAAGGATAAAAATAGAATTTTTATCTATATAGTAGCGGTGTAAAAATAGAATTTTTATCTATATAGTAGCGGTGTAAAAATAGAATTTTTATCTATATAGTAGCGGTGTAAAAATAGAATTTTTATCTATATAGTAACAATATAAAAATGTGATTTTTATATATGTAGTGAATACGGGCAACGAAAGTGATGAAAGGTGAGCACGATGAAGATTTCTACATATGAAGAGTCGTGGTATTGGATTAGCTAGTCGGTGAGAACTTCTCACTTTAAATCTTGTTTTCTAGTTAAAATATATGCTAAGATGCAGACGGTGCTTAGCAGCACCCGACACCCGTCGTCCCCAGACTGTGGACGACTTGTATGCTTGTTTGATGTGTTGTGAAATTTGTTTGTGATGTTGATGTGAAATGGATAATAAAATATTTATGTGTTGAAATAAATTAATTATCGTTAAAAATATAATTTTTAACGTGAATGTGAATAAATAAATATTCATTTACAAACCGGACGGTTTGTTTAAGTACACCTATTTGAAGGACATTGATTGGGACGATAAATTTTATACGTCGCCCGACTGCACAAGTAATATTCGGTGTTTGTGGACTGAAACCTCATACAGGTGTTGGGATGATATTTGGCATACACTAATCCCAATTATTTAGTTGTATGTCGATCGATTGGTCGACAGACTGTGTAAGCGTTAATTAATTATATTTAATGCTTATGCAGTTGTGTGGTGCCCTTTGGATGATGGTTGATTATTTATCGTTGTTATTATATACATGTGTTGTATGGAATCCATATAATTAACATTATATGGTAGTTGATTGGGCCTAATTCCAATTTGGAAAATAAAGAATATTATAAAATAAAGATTCATGTGTTGAATAGAATAAATAGTCATGTGTTGACGATGCTCATGTGTTTGAGAATACTCATGTGTTGAGAATATTCATGTGTTGAAAGAAATATAGATTCATGTGTTGAATAGAATAAACATTCATTTGTTGAATAGAATAACAAAGTTATTGAAATATATAAAGCCGTGTTGATTAGAGATGCGCCATTTTGACGGGCACGATATTTATATCGATTATATTCATTTTTATAATGAATATAGAAAAGAAAGTGATTTCAAAATATAACATTTTGAAAATATTATCATTTGTATATCGATGATGTGGAATATTCAATTTTGATTCGTAATTGAATATGAAGTTGAAATCATTTCGAAAACGAATTTAAAACGATTTATAAAATATGTTTTGAATTGAAATTGACGAAATATATATAATATATGTTTTATATATATTAAATGGCCTGAATAGAACGCGCCGTGCTGCGGCAATTCGTGAATTTCGACCATTGACTTCGAATTGACGTTACGGAAGATCCGACCGTCGAATTCTCCTGAAACTGGGACCGTTGGGTTCGTATCGAAAAGAGCTTTCCAATGAATATTAGAAATTTGAAATCTATCGGTTGGATTTGGAATTATGTCCAAATTAAATTTGGAAAAGGTCACTGTAAGTGCAGTTCGGTGGCTGTTATTGAAAACCGACTGTAGGGGCCTTGATAAAAATATTGATAATTTGTGTAAAATCTTAATAAATGAATTGGGAAGAACTGGGATGAAAAATTCCACATTTGTAAAGATAAAAGTAGATTTTTATCGAAATGAACTAGTATTGAACTAGAATTGTAACTCCATTTATTTTTAAAATAAATAAATTGGATTTAAAATGGTTTTGAAAATAATAAGAATTTCCAATACGTGAGTTGGAATGGATTTGAATCAAAATTATCTTCGAAATATTTCGATGTTGGATTTCGTGATTATACATATATGGTTGTGGAAATTTGAAAGATATATTTTATATCGTTACTTCCAATGCGATATTTGTTGGTTTCAGAATTTGATATTGAATATAAGCCGGTATATTTTCTATTTAGTGCCTTGTATTTAATATCAAATGGGATTTTGGGTTCTTCGTGAATGGTGTCTTAAATAACAATGTTCTTGAACCCAGTTTGGAAAAGAATAAATCTTTTAATTAAGATTTGGTGAAAATGTACCAATAAAATGGTATTTAATTGGAATTGAATGTGAATTGATTTTTGGGTTTATTGTGAGTGGTGTTTTGAATAACACCTGTTCTTTAACCCGATTAACAAAGGGAAGTGATTTTGGGTTTATCATGAATCGTGTTTTAGGTGACATTGGTTCTTTAACCCAGTTAAAGACAGGATATCGATTTTTGAGAAGATTAAAACTAAATGGAGTTTTAATGAATCTGTAATTAGATTGAAATGTGAATTGATAATTTAAATTATCAAATTTGGAAAGTGATCGAGAATGGAGTATCACCAGTTTTTCTCCAAGGTGATAGTTAAATCTTTAATTAGATTTGAACGTGAAATGGTAATTAATTTTATTGATAACACCGTGGTGTTAGATATGGAGTATTACCAGTTTTGCTCCATAGGACGAATAGTATGGGATTGGGAAATTAAAATAAATAATTACTTCGGTGTGGTTCGCTAATCCCGACTAGTTTGGAAAACCTTAACATGGTTTGAAATGATATCCAAAGGAAGATTAAAGGATAAATTTAGAATAATTTATCTTTGATAAAATTAATGGGAACCTTTCCCTAAGAATGTGAATTCTTGAATAAAAGAATATTCTGAATTGGAATGAGGCGTATGTTGGGTTTGTGTAACATTTTTTATTATATACGCGGGTTATTTGGAAAGGCCGGGTTTATACCCATTCTGAATAACTGATTCGGCGTTAAGTCGAAGATGAACGGTGGTTGAAGATCGGAAATCTTCACATCGTTTGGATGATTATTGATGATCTTGATTGGGTTGTACACCCAAGTGGAGGGAATCATTTGGTGATCGTCCAGACGTACTTGGAGATGGATGGATATGCGAGGAAAGTGCCTCCGGTTTCGTTCAGACCCAGAACGAACTTGTAAATGGACTGTGTGTCTGACATTGGATTTTATTCTGTGTTGATTGATCTCTATTAAATATACATCTGTTTGGCAGCGGAGAATTTATTCTCTTGCTTAACACCCTTCTCTGAGACGTACGAGCTCAGAGGTTATATATCGATGGACATCAGTCGCATGGAGTGAATTGCCTGTGTGGCATGCCTAAGTGGCAAATGATCAAGGCTTTTGATGAAAAGCAAAGTCTTGTGGTTGATGATCAAAGGATGGTCTGTGTGGCATAGCTTTGTGTATAGCGTGAATTCGCGAGCCTCACACCTCGGTATGAGTCAAAAATGGGATACAGACCGTCGGGAGAACACGATGTTTCTTTCTAGCTATGGGTGATGTCAGTGACCTACTAGCCCTGACATTTATATACTGTTTACCTGTGTGGTTGTTGGAATGCGAGGCGCCGCCTCGAATATATGGTCGATAACTTGCACTATGTGAGCCGACGTACAGACCATTATTATATAGGTCCTATAGGACCGGGGAACACGTGTTCAGAAATTGCCAATCCTCCAAAGTTAGGTGAGGACCAGCCCAACCGATTCCAAAGATCATTGTGTGTAGTCCTGAGACATTTGCTAGAGTGTCTCGAACGGAGAGGAGCTTGCCCCTTGCCTCGACTCATGATGGAATCCAATTTCCAATACATGACTTTCGGTTTTATTCGTAGAGCCTAGTACGGCGACATATTGGTATGGGTCACTTATGCCATCTATGGTTTATACATTATGATTGAAGTTTCTTTCTTCACTTATAGTAATAATAAAATATGAAATTTCACGTGCCAAGCATTTTTGGCTACTATAAGGTAAAAACGCTATCCTCCGGCTTGCGTTGCATTGTGTGATGGGACCTGGGTCTTATAATAGCTTCATTCTTCTTTATTTAGCATTGCGCTTTTGTTTTGTGCATTGGTATTCTTAGGGTAAAAACCCGTTCCGTGTTATACGGCATGGTCCCTCGATTTACCTAACTTTAAAATAAAGATTAATAACTGTTTTAGTTCTCACACCAGTCACATGACTGACCTGAAGTTTATTGTTTTAACCTAAACTCTGGGTGCCCCTATTTTCCACACGGGCAGCTAGTAGTTTTGGTTTTGCAGATTTATATTCACAGGATCCTGGTTTATAGCTGAAGTGATATCCGGAAAGCTCTGTATCCGCGTATTTCTTTCAGTTATGTTTTGTATTCTTTTTCTGCTGCTATGTATTTAAATGTAATTTAAATCTCTGATATTTGTCGAGTGTATTTATTCATACTCCGTATATTCTTTTATTCTGATGGAATTGTTGTAATAAGCAATGAAATGTTCTTATGTTTGTGTTCTGATTTGTCGTGCTCTCAAAACGATCAGGGGTTTTGAACAGTCTTGGTCGGTTTAACAATCGATTCAGATTGAACGAAATTCCTTACTGTTACATTTGGTATCAGAGCTTTGGTTTACAGAGCTCGAGAACAAGACACTTTAGAACCATACGAAAGAATTCATCAGATATTGGATTAGTAATATCCAATTAGAATGACTCATTAGAGATAGGATCAGTACTATCCTAGAACGAGTGTGAGGATTGAAATTTTTGGAATATAAAAATGAAAACAAATTTTGTTTTGAAAGTTAAATTCAAATATATGTATTTGTATTGAATTTGGACAATCCAATATATAAAGATTTTGCATATACGCGTCATGAACGTATATTCAAAGTTTTAATATACTGGGTAGATATAGAATCACATTCTAGTCGCCCGTACATGGTCCTGATGATGAAGTATATCATCACCAGTATTTATTTTCAAGTGACGAAAGTGGGATTTCTATATATTTCCATAGACTGGTGTGAGAACCAAAACTAGATAAGGTTTATTATTGCGATCTGGCATCAAAAACATGATTTTCTGTATATATATCAAAATTATGAATTTGAAACGTTAATTCATTAATTGATTGCTGGTTGTGTTGCTTGATTAATTAAAGGTTGAACCTTTAGCCAAATTGAACCAAATATTAAACTGTATTGAAAATGATTACAATTGCATGCATATACATATATATATGTATAAACAGGTCATAGCAAGGAGGCTAGAGCAGAAGAATAAAATTGTTTGCCCGACAAATAGGTAAATGTTTACAAATTTATTGGGTTTGGATGATTCTATGAGTCGATTGGCTAGCCGCTTGGCTATTTCTTTTTCTTTTTGGATTGATGAGGGCCATGGGAGGCTATTTGAAATATCCCGAAGTCCCCGGTGCAGGGGAGGGTATGGCGAATTTTTTCGAAATTTTTAGGTGTTAGCCAAATTTTTGAGGAATTTGAAAAGTTCTTAGAAATTGAAAAGTTGAAGAACATAAGCCGTAATGAAATTAATTGAAGCAACCTGAAATCCCCCTTACAGGAAATCATAGATTGAGTTGAGAACAAGCCACATCATAACGCAGACAGAAGAACATTTCATTGTATATTACAACAATTTCATCAGATTACAAGAATATACAGAGTATGAATCAAATAATATACATTATAAAATATCAGAGATTACAATACGTTACATAGCAGCAGAAAATAATACAATACACAACTATAAGTAATACACGGATACAGAGCTTTCCGAGTATCGTTCCAGCTGTAAATCAGGATCCCATGAATATAAATCTGCAAAACCGAAACTACTTGTTGCCCATGTCAAAATAAGGGCACCCATAGTTTAGGTTAAAACAATAAACTCTAGGTCAGTCATGGGACTGGTGTGAGAACTAAAACAGTTATTTAAAACTTTACTTTAAATCAGATATATCAAGGGACCATGCCATATAACACGGAACGGGTTTCCTTCCAAGAATATCAGTGCATATAACAAAACAGCACAATGCTTTTTGGAAAAAATGAAGCCATTATAAGACCCTGGTCCCAACACACAATGCAACACAAGCCGGAGGATAGGGTTTTCCCTTATAATAGCCAAACATGTTTGGTACGTCAAAACAAATCATTTGATACTATTATAAGTGTATAGTGTCAAAACAATTTCAATCATAAATATTAATCATAGACGGTATGGGTACCATATATCATGTCACCATACTAGGCTCTACAATCGAAACCGCATAGTCACGTATTTGGAAGTTGGATTTCCGTCTGTGAACCGAGGCCAGGGATCGTCCTCTACCGATTCGAGACAATCTAGCTCATGTCTCAGGCAAGCGCGCAGACAAGCCTTGGATCGTCAGGGCCGGTGCACCGATGTGGATTATTATGCCTGAACACTACGTTTCCCCGCCCTTTGGGGCGTAAATGAGCCAAATGACTCCATCGGCTCCACACAGTCACCAATATATCCGAGGCGCCTCGCAACAACAACAACCACACAGGTGAAAAGTATATAAATGTCAGCCAGTTTAAGCACTGACACCACCCTAGCTAGAAGGAAACGCATGCCCCCCTGATGCCCTCTCCCGTTTCTGGTTCACAACCGGGGTGTAAGGCTCGCGAATTCACGTTACACAAAGCTATGCCACACAGGCGGTGCTTTGATCATCAACCACAAGACTTTGCTTTTCAACAAAAGCCTTGATCATTTGCCACTTAGGCATGCCACACAGGCAATTCACTCCATGCGTTTGATATCCATCAATATATAACCCCTGAGCTCGTACGTCTCAGAGAAGGGCATTAGGCAAGAGAATAAATTCTCTGCCGCCAAACAGATATATATTTAATAAAAATCAATCACACAGAATAAAATCCAATGTCAGACACACAATCCATTTACAAGTTCGTTCTGGGTCTGAACGAAACCGAAGGCACCTTGTACCTCGCATATCCACCGATCTCCAAGTACGTCTGGACAATCACCAACTGATTCCCTCCTCTTTGGTGTACAGCCCAATCAAGATCATCAGTAATCACCCAAACGATGTGAATACCTAGGGTATTCAACCACCGTCTTCATCCTCGACACCACGTCGAATCAGTTATTCAGAATGGGATAAACCCGGTCTTTATGAATAACTCGCGTATATAATAAACGAGTGTTACACAAACACAACACACACCTCATTCCAATTCAGAATATTATTTTATTCAAATTTCTTACACTTTGGGAAAGGTTCCCATTAATTTTATCAAAGATAAATTCTTTAAATTTATTCTTTAATCTTCTTTTGAATAACAATTCAAACTGGTCGGGATTAGCGAACCACACCGAAGTAATCATTTATTTTATTTCTCAATCCCAACCTATTCATCCCATGAAGTAAAACTGGTCATACTTCATATCTAATACCATGGTGTTATCAGTAAATTCAATTACCATTTCACTTTCAAATCTAATTAAAGATTTAACTATCGCCTGGAGCAAAACTGGTGATACTCCATTCTCGACCATTTCAATCTAATTAAAGATTCATTAAAACCCCACTTAGTTTTAATCTTCACAGAAATCAATATCCTGTCTTTAACTGGGTTAAAGAACCAATGTCATCTAAAACACGGTTCACGAAAAACCCAAAATTACATTCATTAATTATCGGGTTAAAGAACAAGTGTTATTTAAAACAATGTTCACGATAAACCGAAAATTCAATTCAATTCCAATTAAATACCATTTAATTGGTATACTTCATAAAATCTAAATAATAAGATTTAATTTTTTTCTCAACTGGGTTTAAGAACAGTGTTAATGAAGACACCATTCACGACAAACCAAAATCACATTTGATATTATATACAAGGCTCTGAATAGAAAATATATCGGGTTATATTCAATATCAAATTCTACGACCAACAAATATCGTAATGGAAATAACGATATAAATATATCTTTCAAATTCCCATAACAATATCTATTTCATCATGAAATCCAACATCGAAATATTCCAAAGACAATTTCGATTCAAATCCATTCCAATTCAATTATTGGAAATTCTAGTTACTTTTAAAACCATTTCAAATCCACTTTATTTATTTTAAAAAAAAATAGAATTATAATTCTAGTTCAAAACTAGTTCATTTCGATAAAAATCTATTTTTATCTTTTCAAATTTGGAATTTTTCATCCCAATTCTTCACAAATCATTTCTTATGATTCTACACAAATTATTACTATTTTTAATAATTTTATCAAGGCCCATACAGTCGTTTTCCACCAATGGCCATCGAACTACACTTACAGCGACCTTTTCCAAATTTGATTTGGACATAATTCCAAATCCAACCATTAGATTTCAAATTTCTAATATTCGTTAGAAAGCTCTTTTCGATACGAACCAAACGGTTCCGATTTTAGGAGAATCCGACGGTCGGATCTCCCGCAATATCCATTTGAAGTCAATGGTCAAAATTCGCGAACTCCCGCAGCGCGGCGCATTCTATTCAGGCCATATAATATATATATTATATATATTTTGTCGATTTCCTTTTAAAACGAATTTTATAAATCGTTTTAAATTCGTTTTCAAAATGATTTCAACTTCATATTCAATTTCTAATCAAAATTGAATATTCCACATCATCGATATACAAATGATAATATTTTCATGACGTTATATTTTGAAATCACTTCTTTTCTATATTCATTATAAAAATGAATAAAATCGATATAAATATCGTTCACGTCAAAATGGCGTCAAGCTAATCAACAAGGCTTTTATTCAACACATGAATGTTTATTCTATTCAACACATGAATATTTTCAATTCTACACATGAATTTATTTTCAGTTCAACACATGAATTTATTTTTATTCAACACATGAATATAGATTTTCAATTCAACACATGGATTTATTTTCTATATTGGAATGAGGCCCAATCAATTACCATATAATACTAATTATATGGATTTTCTACAACTGCAACGATAAATAACCAACCATCATCCAGAGTGCACCATACAACTGCATAAGCATTAAATATAAATAATTAATGCTTACACAGTCCGTCAACCCGTCGATTGACATACAACTAAACAATCGGGATTAGTGTATGTCAAATATCATCCCAATACACGTGTGGGGTTACAAATCAACAAACACATATTTTATTTGTGCGGTTGGGCGATGTGTAAAATTTATTGTCCCAATCAATATCAGTCAAATCAGTGTATATAAACAAATCTCCGATTTGTTTATTACTATTTATTTTATATACACGTTAAAAATCATATTTTTAACTATAAAATATTTTCCATTATTAAATATTTTATTTCATTCACCATCACACAATCACATTTCACAACACAACAATCAAACTAACAAGCCATCCATGGTCTGTGGACGACGGGTGTCGGGTGCTACTAAACACCGTCTGCATCCTAGTATATATTACAACTAGAAAAATAAATAAAAGGTGAGGAGTTCTCACCGAATAGCTAAACCAAACGCCTCAACTCTTCATATGTAGAACTTCTCGCCGTGCTCGCCCTTCGTCACTTTCGCTGTCCGTAGTCACTACATATATAAAAATCATATTTTTATTCTTTACATTATATAAAAATCATATTTTTATTATCTACATCATATAAAAATTATATTATTATTCTCTACGTCATATAAAAATTATATTTTTATTGTCTACATCATATAAAAATCATATTTTTATTATCTACAACATATAAAAATCATATTTTTATTCTTTTTATAATATAAAAATCATATTTTTATTCTTTCTATAATATAAAAATCATATTTTTATTTTTTCTATAATATAAAAATCATATTTTTATTCTTTCTATAATATGAAAATCATATTTTTATTGTTCCTACTATATAAAAATCACATCTTTATTGTTCCTACTACACAAAAATCACATCTTTATTGTTCTAAAAAAATCATGTTTTTCTATATTTCAAAACTACATATAGATAAATCCTATTTTTCTATATTCTTTGTTATTTCTCTTTTTTAAAAATCATGCTCTATACTTTTTTATAAAATCTAAAAATAAGCAATGTGGGTTTATATTTAAAGATATGAAATTTAACAATGTTTTTATATAAAAGAAACTGAAAATTAACAATGTTTTAATATAAAAACTACTCACTGTTTTTTATAATAAAAATTGGGCGTTTTATAATCTAAAACATTAAATAAACGAAGATTATCAAAAAAGTGAAAAACTTACGGTTTGAATCGGGAGTTGGGGAGGGGCTGTCCACGCTGGAGGGTGGTTGGAGGGCGGCGCCGGGCTGTTGGCCTTCGGAGGTGGCCAGTCGCGGGTCCCAGGGAGGGGATGGCGGCTGTTTTCAAATCGGTTTGGGGGTTAGGGATTTAGAAGCTGAAGGGAGAGAGAAGAGGAACGAGAGGAGGAGGAGAGAGGGGGGTCGGCGGTGGGGCGCGACATTCCTCCCTGGCGGCGCGTCGGGGCTTTGGGGGGGGGACGTCGAGCTCCCCCGATCGGAGGCGCTTCCTCTTTTCTTTTCTTTTTTTCTTTTCTTTTTTTTTAGTTCTGAATGAAGAACCGGGGGAGGGGCCTGAGAGGGAAAAAGTGGATGAAAGGAGAATTTTTTTATTTATTAAATTATTTAATTTTAAAAAGCAACTTTTAATTTCGAACTCGAAATCGAACTCACGGACTGTCGTTCATAGCTAATTACCCACATTCCGAACACAATGGGATATGTATAGCAGGCTGATTCGATCGTTTCGATCAGTTTTCGTCAAAGTCAAAATATAACTCTATATATATAATTTGAATGCATATTTCAATTTATCGGGGCCATGTAAGGACTCTAAAAATTCCCAAAAAATTTTTCTAGCTTCGTATTGACGATACGGTCCTAACAAAACTAATTTCGTCGAATTCTGAGACCATTTGAAAAATAGCCATTTTCCAGTTGATTAAAATCAATTGAAATTGGTCAAACGCGTTTTCCTTTGCCACGCCCACATATTGATTCGAAAAATTACTAATTTTGGAATCTTGCAATAATTAGACATCACGGATCCAACAAAAGTGGTTTCGTCGAAAACCGAGGTCGTTTGCAAAATTTCCATTTTTAAGGGCCAGAATTCCATAGCGACTATTCTGAATTTTCAACTGGACATATCTTTTTATCCCTGCTATGAAATTTCAATTGCTCAGATTCATTGGAAAGATATCCTCAATTAGATTCTAATATTTTTGGTTTCACTAAAATACGCTTTATTTTGAATCCTGTACATTCATTTGAACTTTGAAATCGAATTATCGAACTACCGCGCCATTTTCAATTCCTTTCATATATATAAATAAATATTTAAATTCTAATGATGATTCAAATAAATATATACGTTCTAATTCTATTCAAAATAAATTTCTCGTTGTTATTTTTTAAAATAATTCATTTTAAATATTCAAAATTCACTAAAATCGATAAAATAAAAATTTTAAATTAGCTTAGAATTTCCGGGTTATTACAATCTCCCCCACTTAAAAATTTTCATCCCCGAAAAGGAACGAAGCCGTAAGTTGTTTAACAAATCAACTCAACTTCCATTATTTTCATTACGGCTTAAGTTCTTCAACTTTTTAGTTTCTAAGAACTTTTCAAATTTTTCAAAAATTTGGCTAACACCCTAAATTTTCGAAAAATTTCGCCATAACCTCCCCTGCACCGGGGACTTTGGGATATTTCAAATAGCCTCCCATGGCCCTCATCAATCCAAAAAGAAAAAGAAATAACTATGCGGCTAGACAATCGGCTCATAAAATCGTCCAAACCCAAGAAATACAATAAACGTGTACCTATTTGTCGGGCAAACAATTTTATTCCTCTGCTTTAGCCTCCTTGCTATGACCTGTTCAATGTAAGTACATGTATATGCATGCAAATGCGATAAATTTTCAATACAATTCACTTTTTGGTTCAATTTGGCCAAAGGTTCAAATTTTAATTAATTAAACAATAATCAAACAACACAACCATGAATCAATTAGTTGATTATATTTTCAATCACATAACTTGATACATAGTCCAAAATCATATTTTTGATGCCAAATCACAACAATAAGCCCTATCTAATTCTGGTTCTCACACTGTATAATGAAAATATTTAGACATCACACTTTCGAAACTCGAATATAAACACTGATGATGCATGTGCTATCATCAGTACCATCTCCGGGCAACTAGAGTGTGATTCTATATCCATCCAGTATATTGGAGGCTTCCAATACACGTGGATCAGACGCAGATTAAAATCTCTATATACCTGATAGTCCAAATCAATATAAATAAATAATCAAATACGAATAATTGATTTAAATTTTCAAAACAAAATTTGTTTTCACTTTTATTTCAAAAATACTACCCTTCACACTCGTTCTAGGATACTACTGATCCTATCTCTAATGAGTCATTCTCGTTGGATGTTACTAATCCAATCTCTGATGAATTCTTTCGTTTGGTTCTAACGTGTCTTGTTCTCTGAGCTTTGTAAACCAAAGCTCTGATACCAAATGAAGCGACCCGAAATCCCCCTTATGGGAAATCACGGATTGAGTTGAGAACAAGCCACATTAGAACACAGAAAGAAGAACATTTCATTGTATATTATAACCATTTCATCAGATTACAAGAATATACAGAGTATGAATCAAATAATATACATTATAAAATATTAGATATTACAATACATTACATAGCAGCGGAAAATAATACAATACACAACTAAAAGTAATACACGGATACAGAGCTTTCCGAGTATCGTTCCAGCTGTAAATCAAGATCCTGTGAATATAAATCTGCAAAACCGAAACTACTAGCTGCCCGTGTCAAAATAAGGGCACCCAGAGTTTAGGTTAAAACAATAAACTCCAGGTCAGTTATGGGACTGGTGTGAGAACTAAAACAGTTATTTAAAACTTTACTTTAAATCAGATATATCATGGGACCACGCCGTATAACACGGAACGGGTTTCCTCCCAAGAATACCAGTGCATATAACAAAACAACGCAATGCTTTTTGGAAAAATGAAGCTATTATAAGACCCATGTCCCATCACACAATGCAACACAAGCCGGTGGAAAGGGTTTTCCCTTATAATAGCCAAACATGCTTGGTACGTCAAAACAAATCATTTGATACTATTATAAGTGTATAGTGTAAAAACAATTTCAATCATAAATATTAATCATAGACGGCATGGGTACCATATATCACGTAACAACCCTATTTTTATAACATGTTAAATAATAAATCAAGGCAGAATTAAATATTAAAATAAGAATCAGGGGAAACGGGTTGCGCCATTGCGTTCGTCTCGGAATTCTGCATGAAATCTAGTCCGAGTTTTCGAAAATCGGAGTCCATATGACCAAGATATGACCCTCCGAAGTTTCAGGAATTTAAATAAAATAAAACAGCTCGAAAATAAATCCAGAAATTCGAAATTCAAACCCATAGAAGGCTAGCGGGAAAATTCCCGCCCATATACCCAGGTCGACTAGGGAGTCGACCCCCTCCCCCCCAACCAGGTCGACTAGGGAGTCGACTGGGGAGTCGCCCCCCCCGACCAGGTCGACTGGGGAGTCGACCTGGGGGTCGTACTACCTCCCGAACCCACTTCTTGAACCAGATGCATCCTGATGTATTTAGACTTGTTTTTTGACCATATTTGTCTGCCTAACCCTATATAAGCAGCCCCCTAGCCTCATTCTCTCCACACCATTTCATTCTGTCCTTATGTTGTTTCTAAAATAATCAAAATGATAAGATAAAAAGGAAGAGAAAGGACTGCTCCTTCTCCATCAAGACTACGCTTAGAGATTTGCAAATTGGGGGATTTCAATTAGAACACGATCAATCAAATAGAGATTCAACAATCAAATTCTGCTTTCTAATTCTCGATCCACGCACTGTAATTTCAAGTTACTTTTAGATAAAAGTTGTAAACTTAATATCCATGTTGTAAATTGTAATTGGATCTATGTATGGTAATTGATTCATATCTATTCTTGTTCATCTTGGATCTTGACTTTCGTGAATATTGCTTTGGACCTATTCATGTTGTAAATCAAACTCTCTCATGTCTATAACCTTAACATGCCTATGACATTGAAACTATTGTTAATGGCCAAGGACTATGACTGTGAACATAAGACTACGCTTATGCCTATGACTGAGAACATAAGACTATGCCTATGACTGTGAACATAAGACTATGCCTATGCCTATGACGGTGAACATAAGACTATTGCCTATGACAAGGACAATGGTGGCTAATCACCTATGACTCTTGACTATGAGAATTATTACCTATGATTATGAACATAAGGCTATTATCTATGACCATGACTTTGAAACTATCACTGTTAGTTGACTATGACTATTTTCCTAGAACTATTTTGGATAATTATCCATGACTATTGTGATTAATCGCTTATGGATCATAATTATGAGATTTCTACATATGACCGTGACTATGACTACTGGGATTAATTACTTAAGACTATTATAGTTGATTATTCATGCCCATAGTTGAATCCCATGTTGTACACTGAATTTGCAATTGTTGGATCTCATACCTAGGTTGTGACTTTCTTAGTTTATTCGCTATTATGTGCACCAAAGCCATTGGATCCATTATCCTTGTATTTGGCTTGCTCTTGCATGCCTATTCATGTCAACTTTTATCATGACCATCGCCTTATCTTGCTAGATTTGAAATCCTATATGCTAGTGATGTTGTAACCAATTATCTCAAGTTATATCATGCTAGTCTTGTAATCCCTTTTATCGCTTTATGCTCGTCCCCTTTTGCCTAACATAGTTTCGATGTTATTCCCTTTATTTCGGGATTTGGATTTATTTGTAGTATAGATCGATTCACGTTTACGTGCGATGGGAATACAATTTGGGTAGATTAGGCAAAACATGAATTGGTTATGAACATGAATTATGAACTTGATAATAGGCAAAACTTGAAACATGAACATTGTTATAACTTGAATTTGGATGTGGGCATGAAACTTATCCTTGAAACTTGACACAAACTTGACATGAAACTTGAACATGGTCATGACACTAGAATAAACATGAAAATGGCCAACTCGAGGTTGGGTTGAGTTTGCAGTGTAAATCTTCCCGGAACCGCCCAGCAAATCCAGTTACTGCAAACAATAGGATCCAATGTGGGTAGTTGGTCATATCGCGCTTGAAACCCGAGGTCAGACTGAGTTGTGGTGTAAATCTGCCCGGAACCGCCCGGCATATCCAGTGACCACAACAACAGGTCTTATGTGAGAGGTTGGGGTGCATTAATGAATTAATGCCACATGATAGGGTTAAGTCATGAACATGAAAGACAACACTTAACCAACTTGAAACATGATTGGTAGGGTTAGGTCATGAACTTGAATGACAACACCTAACCGACTTGACACGTGAATGGTAGGGCTAAGTCATGAACTTAAATGACAACACTTAGCCAACTTTATATGCTAGACTGATGGGGTTAAGTCTCGAATTTAAATGACAACACTTAACCTACTAAACGGAAACCCTAGTTACGCGGTCCGTTCAGCAGTAACCCACTAGATGTATCATGGTACCCTGGAACTAGGCAGGGTGGGGCACGATTACTGGGCTAATTGTAAGCAACCAGAACGACGACTGTGTGGATGCGCCAGTGTAGGTTCTAACGGAGTGCGGGCGTGCACACACTCCGGAGCAGAAAAAGCAGGCATTGGGCATCAATAGGTTTATCTGTGCATTCTTGATTTGTGTCGGTGGTTGGCACCATAGGGCTTGATACACTCTATGGTGGACCTAGCATAGGTGACTACATTCGTGATTAGGCCGCATGACACAAAAACACAACGAGCTAGAACTTGTAGGGAGCCGATCGATTAGTGGATCGTTCCGTTGGACCCAGTAATGGGTCATTCACGATTTTGGGCCCAGTGATCATTTCATGATTAATACTTGACATGGGTTGGGCTACTAGTACAGTTGGTGCAGCGAACCTTGAACATGCGACGATGTACTTGACCTATACTTGATTCATCATGTTATCTTAGTCTATCTTATCCATCTTGACATCGTACTTATGTTTACTTTCAGTTTATACATGTCATGTTACCTTTAACTGTTTTTATGCTGAAAGTCACTTGGACTTACCAATCTTTATGACTGACCCGTTTTCTTTCGCCTCTTTTTCTTTCATCCCTCCCCAGGTTCTCAGGAAGGAAACTCTAGCACTTAGCTTGGATTCTGCTTGCTTTCCGTCAGCTCATGTACGGTTTGGTCTTGAGCTATGTTATGGCTGCACGTCTGCTATTTTTGGGGAATAATTTACTTTTGTTATTTTAAGTTTATTCTTCTTTATTTAGAACTTGATGTAATGGAATAATGGCAACTTGTACTTTGCATACATGAGGTTTTGTCTCTTTTCTTGAAAGTAATAAGATTTGGTTTTTAATTTCCACCGCTGCTTTATTTATGTTCTGTCTTGTGATATCTCTGTGTATGTTTACCTAGATAATGCTCCACCAATACTAGTGCATTCCCTTTGTGAGTGACCCTAGCGGAGGTGGTGTGTTACATATCATGTCGCCATACTAGGCTCTGCAATCGAAACCGCAAAGTCACGTATTTGGAAGTTGGATTTCCGTTTATGAACCGAGGCCAGGGATTGCCCTCTACCGATGTAATGACCCGCACTGTCAGGGGTATTATAATTGATTTATTTAATTATATATATCGTGATGTAGTGAATTAAATAGAGGTTTAATTAAATAATATGGAATAATTAATTTAATTAAATAATTAAATAATATATTTAATTCAGAAATAAACAAAAATATTGGGAATCACAATATTCGGTGAACGGGGTCGTCCCTTAGATTTAATTCAGCTTAGAGTTGAATTATATTGACGAATATATTAAATCGATGACAGTTTGAACGTATAATTTTATTATAATTAAAATCGAGCTTGAAATGGCGCTGCAGTTCGTAAATTGGCGATTCGAACTTCAACTGAATGTACAGGATTCGTTTAAGCTGGATTTCTGTGAAACAAGAAACCTGTGGAGCTAGTGGAGTATATCTTTCTAGTAGAAGAGAAAAATTGGGATTTCATCGTGTAGATTTTGATTTACGTCCAACTCAAATTTCAGAAAAGTCGTTGTAGAATTCCTTTATAATTTACAAAGGAATTATTTATATTTTAAAAAGGAATTTCAAAATAAATCGAATATCGGGTTGACCCAGATTTGAAATATCGAGTTATAAATCCCAGCAGAGCTGTATGGTATTCCACTGTGAATATAGACGATAATATTTAATTTTAAATATTAAATTTAATTATATTTAAATTTATTTATATATTTAAAAGGGTCATCCAGAGCTTTAAAAATAGCCACTTTTGCAAACGAAGTCGGAATTCGACGAAACCAGTTTTGTTGGATCCGCAACATCAAATTATTGTTAGATGTCAAGTTTCATGATTTTTAGAATCACTGTGTGGTCGTACGGATTTTTAGAGTGAGAAACAGTCAGTATTTTGAAAGTTAAAAATACGCTGTGTGAGCATACGAAGTCAGAATTCGACGAAACCAGTTTCGTTGAGACCGTAATGTCGAACTGTAGCTACAGGTCTAGTTTCATGATTTTTGAGTATCGTGTGTGATCACACGAATTGTTAGAAGGCAAAAATGAATATTTAAAATAAAAATATCTCAACATATATCTAAAATAAAATATCTAAACTTCTTCCCTTATAAATACCCCCCTAACCATTCTTAAAACCTAATTCCCTCAGCCAAAATAAATCTGCCGCCAAAAATAAAGTCTCAGCAAAATAATCGGTCCAAGGAAAATCAATAGAAATCCGAATAAATTTCCATAAATCATAAAATACATTTGTTTGAGTTCAGCATCGGACGAGCTTCAGTCTGTGGCCTTTTTGTAGAGTTCAATTCCGTTTTGTTCGCTGTACTTTTTGCTGGAGCGTTCTAGGGTTCGACTTCGATGGAGTTTTAGGCAACAGGAGGAGTTTTTGAGTGTGGAGTTGCATTCATGAGACCGAACAGCTCCTTGCTA
This sequence comes from Allium sativum, assembly GCA_030737875.1. Lineage (NCBI taxonomy): Eukaryota > Viridiplantae > Streptophyta > Magnoliopsida > Asparagales > Amaryllidaceae > Allium > Allium sativum. The sequence continues at coordinate 452,965,131 of CM060915.1, read as the reverse complement.
CTGATTTTTGAAGGATTCCGCTCAGATAAATGTCGCACTGTGTTGACTGTCGAGGTACTGCTGTCGCGGTGTGTACAGGGGGGAGCTCGAGTTCAGTTTGTGAGACGACCCCAAACCCCGTACTGACGGTGGCAAGGGTAATCCGTGGAATATAACACGAAAACAGATAATAGCAGAACAGAATTAAATAAATACTCCAGATAATGCACAATAGAATACACTGGATAAAAGTAATCATCAGAGTTACACAGTATACAGGATCATACTTAGTACAAATACAGTTCAGCTATACATATATGTCTACAGCGGAAAACAAGCATAATATGTACAATAGGAGCTGAACAACATAAAAAGAGATAAATAATAGAATAAATATTCAGCTCCAGCTATCCAGAAAGAACCAGCTAAACCTGAATACAAGGCTGCCGTGTAGAAAAAGGGGCACCCGAGTTTGAAAGTGAAACAAACTATGAGTCAGTCATGGGACTGGTATGAGAAATTTACTCAACACATTCAAAATATGGCGAATCATAGGACCACGCCACTTTCGTGGAACGGGTTTCCTCCATTGGATCGCCGGTGCTTTTAAAACAAATCATTCTTTTAAACATCACAATGCTTTTTCTAAAAATGAAGCCATTATAAGACTCAGTTACCATCACACAATGCAACGCAAACCGGAGGATAGAGTTTTTACCTTATAGCGGCCAAAATATGCTTGATACGAATAAAACAAAAGCAATTGATATTATTACTAGTGTTCACAAGTTTCCAAAACAATTTCAAATCATAACTATCAATCATAGACGGCATGGGTACCATATATCATGTCGCCATATATATATACAATCAAAACCGCACGATGTCGTATTTGGAAATTGGATTTCCGTCATGAACCAAGGCAAAATATAGTCCTTACCGAATTCGAGACGCTCTAGCCCGCCCCTCAGGCACAGCCGCAACCGTACCTTGGATCGTCAAGGCCGGTCCACATGAAGTGGATTATAATGCCTGAACAATGCGTTTCTCCGCCCTTTGGGGCGTAAATGGGCCAACGAATGACTCCATTGGACCCGGATCGTCCGATCTAACCGAGGCGCCCGCAACAGCAACAACCACACAGGTGAAAAGTATATAAATGTCAGGGCTGGTAGGTCACTGACACCACCCTAGCTAGAAAGAAAACGCACGTCCCCCCTGAGGTCCTGCTCCCGTTTCTGGTTCATACCGGGGTGTGAGGCTCGCGATTTCACGTTATACACAAAGCTACGCCACACAGGCGGTGCTTTGATCATCACCACAAGACTTTGCTTTTCAACAGAAGCCCTGATCATTTGCCACTCAGGCATGCCACACTGGCAATTCATGCCATGCGACTGATGTCCATCGATATACAACCTCTGAGCTTGTGCGTTTCAGAGAAGGGCTTTAAGCAAAAGAATAAATTATCCGCCACCAAACAGATGTATATTTAACAGAGATCAATCAACACAGAATAAAATCCAATGTCAGACACACAGTCCATTTACAAGTCCGTTCTGGGTCTGCACGAAACCGGAGGCACTAAATACCTCGTAAACCCATCGATCACCACGTACGTCTGGACGATCACCACTCATTGTCCATATTTCGGGATGCCTCCCAATCCGGACCTCGGTTACCATCCAAATGAGGTGAAGTTCTCCAGTCTTCGACCACCGTCTTCATCTTCGATTTCTTATCGTCGATTCAATTATTCAGAATGGGATAAACCCGGTCTTTCTGAGCAACTCGCGTATATAATAAACAAGTGCAACACTAACATATACACGCATCATTTCAATTCATTAGTCACTAACCGTCAATCAGTAAGAGAACGATTTCCCAAATATTAACCCCGAAGGCCGAAATCAACATCAGATCAACATCCAGGAAACCATTCGACTTAGCCAACCTTTAGTTAATTTCTAAATCACATCCATATCATTTATAATATTTTAAAACGATTTATCACTATTTTTATTTATTTTAAAATAGGCAATTTATTTAAAACGACGCTTCGGCCATAACGCGGCCGTGGCTTCAGATTTGATTTACACATATCTGAAAATCTAACCGTTGGATCTTCACAAAATTTACATCATTAGAAAGATCTTTTCAAAACGAATCCAACGGTTCCAGTTTCGGGAATATCCGACGGTCGGATCTCCCGGTATAATCGTTTGAAATTTCGATTTCAAAATACGAACTACAGCGTCGTTATTCGATTAAATATAATTATATTTATATATATATATATATATAATCGATTCTGGCGCTGTTTTTCTTCAGATTTGAATTAAACATTCCATACAATCCAACCGTTGGATTTTTACAAAGTTGGTGCCGTTGGAAAGATATTTCCAAGGCGACCCAACGGTTGCGATTTCAGGAAAATCCGATGGTCGGATCTCCCGTACTAATCGTTTGAAGTTTCGATTTCAAAATACGAACTGCACGGCCATGTTTCGTTTTAATTTTATTTATATTTATATATTTATATAAATATAGTTCATTCAAAAATTTCTATATTGTTTCCACTTCAAATATTTCACTAACGCCTTTGAATTTTGGAAAATTTCGCCATAACCTCCTTTGTACGGGAGGGGCTGGGAAAATTCCCAAATAGCCACACGGGCGTCTCATGTCAAAAAGAAAAAGAAAAAGCCAAGCGGCTAGCGAACAGGCTCATAAAATCATCACCCAAACAAAACAGTAAATGTGTACCTATTTGTCGGGCACAAAAATTTTATTCCTCTTCTCTAGCCCCTTTGCTATAACCTGTTCGATAAATATGCATGTACATATATACAGTTCTTATCACTTATCATTTTCCATTCAACTTCATATTTGATTCCATTTGGTTTAAAAACAACATTCATTCTAATGTTCCACGCATAGGCAAAAATCATATCATTAGCTAATTAATGAATATTTCAACTCATGCATATTTATTTGAACGAGTGGCTATTTTTAACACTTCACATTTCAACAATTCATGTATATAATAAAAATGTGATTTTTATTGTAAAACAATTCATTTCAAAACACTACTATTTTATATAGTTTATACATGTGATAAAAATAGGATTTTTATTGTAAAACAATTTATTTCAAAACAGGATTATTTTATACATTTCATATTGATGTTAAAAATGGGATTTTTATTATAAAACAATTTCTTTCAAAATACGAATACCATTCAACACATGAATTTCAATTCAACGAATGAATATCGATTCAACACATGAAGGTTTTCTATAGTTTATATATATAGATAAAAATGTGATTTTTATATTTAAAACACGAATACCATTCAACACATGAATTTCAATTCAACGAATGAATATCGATTCAACACATGAAGGTTTTCTATAGTTTATATATATAGATAAAAATGTGATTTTTGTATTTAAAACACGAATACCATTCAACACATGAATTTCAATTCAACGAATGAATATCGATTCAACACATGAAGGTTTTCTATTCAACGAATAAATATAATTTCAGCAAATGAAAATAATTCAAACACATGAATATTATTCAAAATTTCGGCAGCATAACGGCAGGGTAGTTAAAACCGGGACCGTCCCTAGTACGGCTCCTTGCTCTACCTTAAAACCTCGCGGTTTTTGACAATGGGGATCATGCATCTAGTTCGCACGCAGGCGGCATGTATATATTTATTTCATTTCCACAAACTAATCCTATGTGGTTTCAACCAAATATTTCTCAACAACAAATGGGTATTTTTCAACCACAATCAATCAATATCAACCCCAAACAATCCCAAACAACCATTCGCTATCAATCAATTTTCACACCAATCACAACCAATAAATATCGTCCATGGTTTGTGGACGAGGGGCGTATATATATATATATATATATATATATATATATATATATTTATATAGCAATTCACTTCTATTTCAACACATATATAATTTTTACAACGCATATATAACTTATACATCGAACGTACAACTTATACAACGCTTATACAAGAGGTGTACAACGCTTATATAACTCATACATCGACTATATAATTTATACATCGTCATTTTCCATATCGTTTATAAATTAGAAATCTCACCTAGCTCTTTGCTTTGCTAAAAATTGTAGGAAGCTCAGAAAAATATCCGGTCTCTTCTAAAATGTAGAAGACGTCCTCACGGTCCTGTTTCATCGAATTTCGTTAACGTAGTAAAAAGATATGATTTTTCAAAGGTTTGCAACACTTAAAAGTGTTATTTTCAATTCAAAGATTTCAAACCGTATACCTTCGTTGAAGGTTCAAACTTAGGTCTCGATCTTTCAGGCAATCCGTGTATCGAGGGGCTGATCGGCCTGCGCGACGTCGAAGAGGGTGGAAAGGGCTATCCACGCCCGGAGGTGGGACCCAGCTCTGCGGTCGGAGTTGACCGTGGCGGAGCTCGAAAGTCGAGCTCTTTGAGGGCTCGCAACTCGAGGGATACTGCACGATACGAGATGATTCCTATATGGATTTGAAGAGGGCGGTGAGAGCTTCAAAATGAATCATAGAGCGCTCGATTTCGTTTGGAAATGAAAGAGAAATCAAGGGAAGAAGGGAGCAGCGATTTCCGCCGTTAACGATGGAGGGCATCTGGTTTTCAACGAAGAAGAGGAGAAATGTGATTGGCCGAGTTTTTTTTTTATTTATAAAGTTTTTAAAATCCGAAAATACCCCTCTTCACATACAAACTCCAATCCAAATCCAACGACTGTCGTCCCTAGCGTTTTACCCCCATCCTAGACACAATGGAATATGTTTCGTTAGCCAATTCGACTGTTACAGTCAGTTATTCTTCAAATTAAAGTATAAAACATTTAATTTTAAGTTTAAACGTACATTTCAATTTGTCGGGGCCACAAACTGATTCTAAAAATTCCCCAAAAATAAATCTGGCTATGTTGAGACGATACGGTCCCAACAAAACTGATTTCGACAAATTCTGAGACCGTTTGAAAAATGGCTATTTTCAGGTCGTTCAATTTTAACTGAAACTGTTCAAACGCGTTTTCCTTTGCCATGCTCACATATTAATTCTAAAAATTCTGCAAATTTAAACGTAGCAATAATTCAACATCACGGATCCAACAAAAGTGGTTTCGTCAAAAACGGAGGTCGTTTGCAAAATCGCTAATTTCACGGGCTACATAAGTTCCATAGCCACCTTTCTGAAAATTCATTTGGCCATAACTTTTGCTTTCCATTATGAAAATTCGATTTTTCAGATTCGTTAGAAAGGTATTCACTAACAGATTCAAATATTTTTGGTTTCACTCAAATCCGTTTTGTTTTGCACCCGGTACAGTCCGAAAAAGTTTGAATTCAATTTTTGAAACTACAGCGCCTTTTCAGGCCTTGTTTATAATTATAATTAATTATATTCGTTTTCAATTGTCGATTCAAACTCACTTTTCATTGCCATTATTTAAAATATTTATTTAAAATATTTAGAATCCATTATTTTAGCCAATTTAAAAATTTTAAATTGGTTCAGATTTTCTGGGTCGTTACAATCTCCCCCACTTAAAACTTTTCGTCCCCGAAAAGGAACAAAGTCCAAAGTTGTTTGATTAATCAACTCTACATTCGATCTGGCTTCCATTCTCCAACTTTTCAGTTTCTGAGAAATTTCAAATTCTTCAAAAATTTGGCTAACACCCGGAATTTTCGAAATTTTTTGCCATAACCTCCTTTGTACGGGGAGGGGTTTGGAAATTTATTGGGCCGTATTAGGTACCCAACAAATCCTAATAAGCATACACATATTTATAGTGATATATTCTGGTGTTTACAGGGGAGCGTGTATTGATAATAACTCCAGAGAATAAATTCTCGTCACACTGCCCCGTTTGGGAAATAAATAGTTCATGTGCCGTATCTAATAACTAGAGAGACATGATTATTGTCAACTCCAGATCCGTGTGGGTTTTTTTTATTAATCTGGCTATTTAATCGTTACAATTTAAATAGTCCATATCGGTCATCAGTTCAACCTGTAAAATATAGTCATCGCCATACAAGCCTCTCGCTTGTATGGTAAATCTTCCACCTCGTCACACAAGCTCCAAATGCTTATGTGGTATATAATGAAGTATGCCTATCTTCTGAAGTATGCCATGTACTGTAGTTCAAAATTAATTGTTACTATCCTATGGCGACGTTTATTATTTCACGCAGAAAAACCAGCACTCCGCATCCAATGGCATTCACAGGAGTTGGTATAATAATATTTCGCATCCAACTCATTAAGGTTTACCTATTTGTCGGGCACGCAAATAAAATCTTTACTCAACAGCTAATCCATTTACCTGTTCAAATATATAAAATGCACATGTATATTTTTCTATTTATTTTCTAATCAGTTCAATGTGTGACATAATCGAATAAATTCTACCATTCATCTATTGTTGATTAAATTAATTATCTTTTCAACAATTTAAATTAATCAAATCTACAATCACGCAACACAACCAACAATCAAATTGTTTTTAACTTTTCAAAACCATAAAAATTAATTCCTATTCTCTTTTTAAATTAAGCAGACTATAGAATTAAAAGTGCACATCCATGGAAAGAAAATAACAACTGTGTAGAGAACTAATCGATAATGCAAAATATGGTAAATGTACCTTGCACCGGAGTCAAATAGAGATATCCACTCGGCATCTTGGATAAGATTTCTGAATGCTCTCCTCAGTTTCCCAAGTACAATCTTGCGGATCTCCACTCCATTGCACTTTGACTAAGTGAACCTTCTTGTTCCTCAGCTCTTTGGTTTCTTTGCCGATGATCTTTAGCGGCTCTCTCTCACAGCTAATTCGGGAGTAATTTCAATATCCTGTTGAGCTGCTTCTTCCACGATCAAGTCTGGATCATGAACGTGCTTTCGAAGTTGAGATATGTGAAATACATCATGAACTCTAGGGAACCAATCAGGCAATTTGACCCTATAAGCGAGAGTTCCGATCCGTTCCAGAATAGGAAACGGACCAATAAATTTGGGCGCCAACTTTCCAGTTTTACCGAACCGGATTACTCCTCTCATCGGCGATACTTTCAAATATACATAGTCGCCAACAACAAAGGATATATCTCATCTTCACCTATCGACATAGCTCTTTTGTCGGTTTTGAGCGGCGAGTAAACGTTTCTTGATAAAATCGACTTTGTCGGCGGCTTCTCGAATTATATCTGGCCCTAAAACAAGTCTATTTCCAGGTTCGACCCAACAAGCAGGAGATCAGCACGGTCTACCATACAATGCTTCGAATGGCGACATTGTCAGACTCGCCTGGTAGCTGTTGTTATAAGAGAATTCAGCCAAATGCAGATGGTCTTCCCATGATCCACCGAAATCTATAACACAAGCCCGCAATAGATCTTCTAAAATACGATTCACCCTCTCAGTCTGACCGTCTGTCTGAGGATGATAAGCGGTGCTTAAGTTCAACTTCGTTCCCAGCTCGACTTGAAATGCTTACCAGAATTTGCTAGTGAATATTGTATCTCTATCACTGACTATACTGAGCGGCACTCCATGTAGTCTAACTATTTCCTTGAAGTATATCTGCGCCAGACTCTGAGCAGTTCTGTTTGATCTGACAGGTATAAAATGGGCGGTCTTCGTGAAGCGATCTACGATCACCCAAATACTGTCATTCCCTTTTCTGGTTCTAGGCAGACCATCAATGAAATCCATAGAAATATGTTCCTACTTCCAGCCTGGAACGTCTAGCGGTTGTAATAATCCAGCTAGTTTCTGTTGTTCGCTTTTGACTAGATGGCAAGTACGGCATCGGCTAACATATAAAGAAATGTCCCTCTTCATCGACTTCCACCAGAAAGTGCGTTTAACGTCATTGTACATTTTGCTTACTCTCGGATGGATACTAAGTTTTGACTTATGGCATTCATCCAGTACTTCCTTTCGAAGCTCAGGAATGTTAGGGACACAGATTCGACCTTTGAGCCTTAGAATCTCATCGTTATCAACTTGAAAACTCGAGGGTTCGCCTTTCTGAATTATCTCCCTGATCCTCTGAATGAAGTGGTCATCCTTCTGAAGAGCAGATATTTTATCTAGCAATGAAGTCGTGATAATAAAACTGGCGATCAATTCATTCTTTCGGCTTAACGCATCGTCCACGACATTGGCTTTCCCTTGAGTGTATATAATTTCAAAGTCATATGCTGCAAGAAACTCTAGCCAACGTTGCTGCCTCAGATTCAGGTCTTTCTGGGTGAACAGATATTTCAACGACTGGTGATCTGTAAACAGTTCAAATCTCTCACCCAGGAGATAGTGTCTCCATATTTTCAAAGAGAATACGATAGCCAACAACTCAAGATCATGAGTTATGTAGTTCTTCTCGTGTGGCTTTAGTTGACGGCTAGCATAAGCAATCACTTGACCCCTTTGCATTAACACTGCGCCAAGGCCTTCTCTAGAAGCATCAGTCCACACTTTCAAATCCTGATTGCCATCGATGATGGTTAGCACTGGAGCTATCGTTAATCTTAATTTTAGCTCCTCGAAAGCCTCCTCACTTTCTGGAGTCCATTTGAACTTAGAGTGCTTCTTCGTAAGCTTCGTTAAGTGACCAGATGTCTTCGAGAAGTCTTTAACGAATTTCCGGTAATAACTAGCCAATCCGAGAAAACTGCGGACTTCAGTAGGGGTACTGGGCTGCTTCCAGTTCTGAATAGCTGTGATTTTACTTGGATCCACAGCGATTCCTTCTTTTGATACGACGTGGCCTAGAAATTTTACTTCATCTTGCCAGAAGATACATTTGGAAAATTTGGCTTTTAATACATTCCTTCTGAGGATTTCCAGAACCTGTTCCAGATGCTTTTCGTGTTTGGCCTTTGATTTAGAGAAGATTAAAATATCGTCAATGAAAACCAGAACAAATTTATTCAAAACCCCTCTGAACACTCTATTCATTAGATCGACGATGTAAGCTGGAGCGTTACATAAGCCGAACGGCATTACTAACCACTCGTAGAATAAGTCGGGACCTCTGAATGCTGTCATTGGAACACATTCTTCGGCAATTCGAAGTTGATGGAAGCCTGTAGCTAGGTCCATCCTTGAGAATACTTGTGCTCCATTCAGATGATCCAATAAATCATCGATCCGCGGCAATGGATATTTGTTCTTTATGGTCTGCTTGTTCAAATCATGATATCCACACATAGACGTATAGTACCGTCAGATTTTGGGACAAACACCACTGCTGCACCCCAATCAGAGAAACTAGGCCTAATCAGACCCTTCCATACTAGCTGTCGTGTTTGATTGTCTAATTGCTCCTTCTCTTTCAAGGACATTCTTCGAATAGCGTGAACTACCGTCCTTGCATTGGGAATCAAAGCAATCTTGAAATCTATTTCCCTCTACGGAGGTAAGCGAACAACTTCTTCGAACACATCCGCATAGTTCTTGACGACAGGAATATCTTTGATGAGGTCAGGAATATTCTCTGCAACTTCAGGGATATTTTCTATTTGGGCTGGAGAAACATTCAAAGCTACCCAGAAGTCTTTTCTATTAGCATTCTGACCTTCACAGGGAATGGTTATATAATCACCTGATTTAATCCTCGCCTTTACGACTCTGTCGTCGCATTTAACTTCAGCTTCATATTTGGTCAACCAGTCTAACCCCAAGATAAGATCAAACTCTTTAAAATTCATGACGACCGCGATGGTAGGAAACCAATAACGAGAGAAAGAAACCGGCACTCCACAAACCCAACTGAGATCAATGGAACCCCCAACCGGATTCTGGACAGTCATTGGTTCCTTCAGCTTTTTCAAATTCAAATCCAGTTTCTTAGCTGCATCCTTTGTAATGAAGCTTCGTGACGCGCCTGTGTCAAACAATACTTTAACTGGAATATCTTTGACAGTTAGCGTGCCTTCTAAAACATCTGGCCTCTCTTGAGCAGACGAAGATGCAGGCACTTCTGCCACTTTATTTACCTGAGCTTCTTTGCTCGTTTTTAACAGCCGACAATCTTGCTTTACATGACCAAACTGATGGCATTGATTGCACCTTTTCTTTCCTAGAAGATCCTTCTTGGATTTAGATCCACTCTTTCTTCGTTGGTTCCAAGATTTGCAACTTATCGCCAAATGTCCTTTTCTATTGCAGCTTGAGCACGTGGCGGTCATTATTTGTTCGTTCCCAGATTCAGCCCTTTTTCTCTTTGCACTGGGCTTCTTATTGACCTCCGACCTCGTACTGGCTTCAGCAATATCAGTTTCCGACTCTGCTTTGTCACTAGAACTGACTTCTTCTTCGTCGCGTAACATTCCTTTCTTATGGAGATCTTCATACTGATAAGCCATGTATATCATTTCTGAAAAACGAAGCTTCACATTCCTCATCACACTATTCTGATATCTCCTTTGCAGGCCATGAATAAATCTCAGATTCTTCCTCTTTGGATCTTGAATCAGATAAGGAGCAAAGTGAGCAAGTTTGTTGAATTTCTTATGATATTCTGGGATGGTCATATCACCTTGTATTAGATAAGAAAATTCATCACATAATCGCTCCGTCGCTTCAGGAGGAGTAAATCTTTCTAGGAAAATCACTTTAAATCTGTCCCAGGTGATATCACCTTCTGGATTATCTTTGATGATTGTCTCCCACCAGATTAAAGCTTCTTCTTTGAGCGCCCAAGATGCTACTAACCGTTTCCGGTCATCTCTCAGCTGGATACGCTCAAAAATTCTTTCGACAGAACTCATCCAAGCTTGAGTCTGAATAATAGATTCATTGCCCGAGAACTGTGCTCTGTTCAGATTTCGATATCTCTTTAATAGAGTCTCTAGATCGGGTTCTGCATTTCTCCTATTTCTAACACTCATTTTTCTAGTACTTCTGCAAATGGCAGATCAAGTGTCAGGTCACAGAAAAGATAATTTAAAATATAGAAACACATACTTCAATGTAAATGTGTCTATCGAGGTATAATTTCATTCTGCTTTACTCATACTAGGATATTACTGATCCTATCTGTAATGAGTTACCCGTCCTAGAACACCACTGGTTCTATTTCTGACGAGTTCATTCATATGTTATATTCCAAACTTAAGCTTAACCAAAGCTCTGATACCAAATGAGATGACCCCAAACCCCGTACTGACGGTAGCAAGGGTAATCCGTGGAATATAACACGAAAACAGATAATAGCAGAACAGAATTAAATAAATACTCCAGATAATGCACAATAGAATACACTGGATAAAAGTAATCATCAGAGTTACACAGTATACAGGATCATACTTAGTACAAATATAGTTCAGCTATACATATATGTCTACAGCGGAAAACAAGCATAATATGTACAATAGGAGCTGAACAGCATAAAAAGAGATAAATAATAGAATCCATCTTCAGCTCCAGCTATCCAGAAAGAACCAGCTAAACCTGAATACAAGGCTGCCCGTGTAGAAAAAGGGGCACCCGAGTTTGAAAATGAAACAAACTACGAGTCAGTCATGGGACTGGTATGAGTCTACTCAACACATTCGAAATATGGCGAATCACAGGACCACGCCACTTTCGTGGAACGGGTTTTCTCCATTGGATCGCCAGTGCTTTTAAAACAAATCATTCTTTTAAACATCGCAATGCTTTTTCTAAAAATGAAGCCATTATAAGACTCAGTTCCCATCACACAATGCAACACAAACCGGAGGATAGAGTTTTTACCTTATAACGGCCAAAATATGCTTGATACGAATAAAACAAAAGCAATTGATATTATTACTAGTGTTCACATGTTTCCAAAACAATTTCAAATCATAACTATCAATCATAGACGGCATGGGTACCATATATCATGTCGCCATATATATATACAATCAAAACTGCACGATGTCATATTTGGAAATTGGATTTCCGTCATGAACCAAGGCAAAAGATAGTCCTTACCGAATTCGAGACGCTCTAGCCCGCCCCTCAGGCACAGCTGCAACCGTACCTTGGATCGTCAGGGCCGGTCCACACGAAGTGGATTATAATGCCTGAACAATGCATTTCTCCGCCCTTTGGGGCATAAATGAGCCAACGAATGACTCATCGGACCCGGATCGTCCGATCTAACCGAGGCGCCTCGCAACAGCAACAACCACACAGGTGAAAAGTATATAAATGTCAGGGCTGGTAGGTCACTGACACCACCCTAGCTAGAAAGAAAACGCACGTCCCCCCTGAGGTCCTGCTCCCGTTTCTGGTTCATACCGGGGTGTGAGGCTCGCGATTTCACGTTATACACAAAGCTATGCCACACAGGCGGTGCTTTGATCATCACCACAAGACTTTTCTTTTCAACAGAAGCCCTGATCATTTGCCACTCAGGCATGCCACACTGGCAATTCATGCCATGCGACTGATGTCCATCGATATACAACCTCTGAGCTCGTGCGTTTCAGAGAAGGGCGTTAAGCAAAAGAATAAATTCTCCGCCGCCAAACAGATGTATATTTAACAGAGATCAATCAACACAGAATGAAATCCAATGTCAGACACACAGTCCATTTACAAGTCCGTTCTGGGTCTGAACGAAACCGGAGGCACTAAATACCTCATAAACCCATCGATCCCCACGTACGTCTGGACGATCACCACTCATTATCCATATTTCGGGATGCCTCCCAATCAGGACCTCGGTTACCATCCAAACGAGGTGAAGGTCTTCGGTCTTCGACCACCGTCTTCATCTTCGATTTCTTATCGTCAATTCAGTTATTCAGAATGGGATAAACCCGGTCTTTCTGAGCAACTCGCGTATATATTAAACAAGTGCAACACTAACATATACACGCATCATTTCAATTCATTAGTCACTAACCGTCAATCAGTAAGAGAACGATTTCCCAAATATTAACCCCGAAGGCTGAAACCAACATCAGATCAACATCCAGGAATCCATTCGACTTAGCCAACCTTCAGTTAATTTCTAAATCACATCCATATCATTTATAATATTTTAAAATGATTTATCGCTATTTTTATTTATTTTAAAATAGCCAATTGATTTAAAATGACGTTTTGGGCCATAACGCGGCCGTGGCACTGTTTTTCTTCAGATTTGATTTACACATATCTGAAAATCTAAGCGTTGGATCTTCACAAAATTTACATCATTAGAAATATCTTTTCAAAACGAATCCAACGGTTCCAGTTTCAGGAAAATCCGACGATCGGATCTCCCGGTATAATCGTTTGAAGTTTCGATTTCAAAATACGAACTGCAGCGTCGTTATTCGATTAAATATAATTATATATATAAATATAATCGATTCTGGCACTATTTTTCTTCATATTTGAATTAAACATTCCAGACAATCCAACCGTTGGATTTTTATAAAGTTGGTGCCGTTGGAAAGATATTTCCAAGGCGAACCCAACGGTTGCGATTTCAGGAAAATCCGATGGTCGGATCTCCCGTACTAATCGTTTGAAGTTTCGATTTCAAAATACGAACTGCACGGCCATGTTTCGTTTTAATTTTATTTATATTTATATATTTATATAAATATAGTTCATTCAAAAATTCCTATATTGTTTCCACTTCAAATATTTCACTAACGCCTTTAAATTTTGGAAAATTTCGCCATAACCTCCTTTGTACGGGAGGGGCTGGGAAAATTCCCAAATAGCCACACGGGCGTATTATGTCAAAAAGAAAAAGAAAAGGCCAAGCGACTAGCCAACAGGCTCATAAATTCATCACCCAAACAAAACAGTAAATGTGTACCTATTTGTCGGGCACAAAAATTTTATTCCTCTTCTCTAGCCCCTTTGCTATAACCTGTTCAATAAATATGCATGTACATATATACAGTTCTTATCACTTATCATTTTCCATTCAACTTCATATTTGATTCCATTTGGTTTAAAAACACCATTCATTCTAATGTTGCATGCATAGGCAAAAATCATATCATTAGCTAATTAATGAATATTTCAACACATGCATATTTATTTGAACGAGTGGCTATCTTTAACACTTCACATTTCAACAATTCATGTATATAATAAAATTGTGATTTTTATTGTAAAACAATTCATTTCAAAACACTATTATTTTATATAGTTTATATAGCTGATAAAAATAGGATTTTTATTGTAAAACAATTTATTTCAAAACAGGTTTATTTTATACATTTCATATTGATGTTAAAAATGGGATTTTATTATAAAACAATTTCTTTCAAAATAAGAATACCATTCAATACATGAATTTCAATTCAACGAATGAATATCGATTCAACACATGAAGGTTTTCTATAGTTTATATATATAGATAAAAATGTGATTTTTATATTTAAAACACGAATACCATTCAACACATGAATTTCAATTCAACGAATGAATATCGATTCAACACATGAAGGTTTTCTATTCAACGAATAAATATAGTTTCAGCAAATGAAAATAATTCAAACACATGAATATTATTCAAAATTTCGGCAGCATAACGACAGGGTAGTTAAAACCGGGACCGTCCCTAGTATGGCTCCTCGCTCTACCTTAAAACCTCGCGGTTTTTGACAATGGGGATCATGCATCTAGTTCGCACGCAGGCGGCATGTATATATTTATTTCATTTCCACAAACTAATCCTATGTGGTTTCAACCAAATATTTCTCAACCACAAATGGGTATTTTTTAACCACAATCAATCAATATCAACCACAAACAATCCCAAACAACCATTCGCTATCAATCAATTTTCACACCACTCACAACCAATAAATATCGTCCATGGTTTGTGGACGAGGGGCGTATATATATATATATATATATATATATATATATATATATATTTATATATAGCAATTCACTTCTATTTCAACACATATATAATTTTTACAACGCATATATAACTTATACATCGAACGTACAACTTATACAACGCTTATACAAGAGGTGTACAACGCTTATATAACTCATACATCGACTATATAATTTATACATCGTCGTTTTCCATATTGTTTATAAATTAGAAATCTCACCTAGCTCTTTGCTTTGCTAAAAATTGTAGGAAGCTCAGAAAAATATCCGGTCTCTTCTGAAATGTAGAAGACGTCCTCACGGTCCTGTTTCATCAAATTTCGTTAACGTAGTAAAAAGATACGTTTTTTCAAAGGTTTGCAACACTTAAAAGTGTTATTTTCAATTCAAAGATTTCAAACCGTATACCTTCGTTGAAGGTTCAAACCTAGGTCTCGATCTTTCAGGCAATCCGTGTATCGAGGGGCCGATCGGCCTGCGTGACGTCGAAGAGGGTGGAAAGGGCTATCCACGCTCGGTGGTGGGACCCAGCTCGGCGGTCGGAGTTTACCGTGGTGGAGCTCGAAAGTCGAGCTCTTTGAGGGCTCGCAACTCGAGGGATACTGCACGATACGAGATGATTCCTATATGGATTTGAAGAGGGCGGTGAGAGCTTCAAAATGAATCATAGAGCGCTCGATTTCGTTTGGAAATGAAAGAGAAATCAAGGGGAGAAGCGATTTCCGCCATTAACGATGGAGGGCATCTGTTTTTCAACGAAGAAGAGGAGAAATGTGATTGGCCGAGGTTTTTATTTATTTATAAAGTTTTTATAATCCGAAAATACCCCTCTTCACATACGAACTCCAATCCAAACCCAACGACTATCGTCCCTAGCGTTTTACCCCCATCCTGGACACAATGGAATATGTTTCGTTAGCCAATTCGACTGTTACCGTCAGTTATTCTTCAAATTGAAGTATAAAACACTTAATTTTAAGTTTAAACGTACATTTCAATTTGTCGGGGCCTCAAACTGATTCTAAAAATTCCCCAAAAATAAATCTGGCTATGTTGAGACGATACGGTCCCAACAAAACTGATTTCGTCGAATTCTGAGACCGTTTGAAAAATGGCTATTTTCAGGTCGTTCAATTTTAACTGAAACTGTTCAAACGCGTTTTCCTTTGCCACGCTCACATATTAATTCTAAAACTTCTGCAAATTTAAACATAGCAATAATTTGACATCACGGATCCAAAAAAAGTGGTTTCGTCGAAAACGGAGGTCGTTTGCAAAATCGTTAATTTCACGGGCTACATAAGTTCCACAACGACTGTTCTGAAAATTCATTTGGCCATAACTTTTGCTTTCCGTTATGAAAATTCGATTTTTCAGATTCATTAAAAAGGTATTCACTAACAGATTTAAATATTTTTGGTTTCACTCAAATCCGTTTTGTTTTGCACCCGATACAGCCCGACAAAGTTTGAATTCAATTTTTGAAACTGCAGCGCCTTTTCAGACCTTGTTTATAATTATAATTAATTATATTCGTTTTCAATTGTCAATTCAAACTCACTTTTCATTGCCATTATTTAAAATATTTATTTAAAATATTTAAAATCCATTATTTTAGCCAATTTAAAAATTTTAAATTAGTTCAAATTTTCTGGGTCGTTATAGTTTGAAGGGTTGGAGTTGATAGAGGAGGTGATGCCGAGTTATCGGGCTGTGTTCGTTTGTGAATTAGTGGAAAAACGGTGGAGCAGTGGTGGCTGGAAATCGCGGAAATGGGGGATGGATGAAGTCTGGAGCGGGACTGTGCGTTGGGAAGAAGGATGGTAATACGGGTTAGGCTGTACAAGGATATATGGGCCGGGAAGTTAAGTAAAGCCCATTTCCTTTTATAAATCATATTTTTTTTAATTTAAAATGTATGAATTTGTTAATCGAATAACTTCGTTATATTGAATCAGA
The DNA here is from genome assembly GCA_030737875.1 of Allium sativum. Lineage (NCBI taxonomy): Eukaryota > Viridiplantae > Streptophyta > Magnoliopsida > Asparagales > Amaryllidaceae > Allium > Allium sativum. Next base: position 452,948,299 of record CM060915.1, on the reverse strand, counting down.
ATCACGAACCGTAACTTGCGTTGGGACCGTATGGACGAGAGCTTCACAATGAAGCTGACTGGAAGTGGATTGGGAATCGTATGAATTTACGGCGAAATAAACTATTTGATTCAAATCAAATAACAGTTTATCGTTCTTTAACGATGAACTGCAAATGTGAGTAAAACTCACCAACTCTGAACAGTTATATTTTATTTTTAGAACTGTTAATCATCTGTTGATTGGTGTGTGTTGGTTGGTTGATTGAACTGCTAGTCAGTTAGTGGAAATTATATATATATATATATATATATATATATATATATATAAATATATATATATATATAAACCGTTAAGTACTTATATATTGATTCTGCTATCAGAAAAATTTATATTGAACTGAAAGTAATGATAATCATATTGTGTAACATCTGTGGATGTAGGGAAAACAGGTTGGAGGAATCCGACTGGATTCCTCAACAGTTATTTTATTGTTTTTCATATATTGTGATATATGATGTAGTTATAATCTGTGGTTGATTATACGTGTTGGATGAGATTCAGTCATCGTGATTTGATGTGTTAAGTACCATAAAATATCGGAATGGGAAAAGGAGATTTTCAAAGTGATATTGAAAACAGAGATATTTATAAATTGGAATATTTATAAATAAGAAATATTTATAAATTGGAATATTTATAAATAGGAAATATTTAGAAAAGAAAATAATTTCAAACCTTTTTCTTTTTGAATGGAAAGGCCTGTGTGGCGGGTTTGGGGTTTTTCCCGATGCTCCCGGTACAAAGGAGGTTATGGCGAATTTTTCTGAGAATTTACGGAGTTAGAATATTTTTAAGAATAAATTTAAAAAGGGAATATTTGTAAACCATTTACAAATAGAATTGAAAAGGAAACGTTATAAAAAGGGAAAACGTTATAAAGCAGAAACTGTTATAAAGAGGAAAACATGGTTAAAAGGAAATCGTTTTTAAAGTGTAGAACCGTTATTTAAAAGTAAATCTTTTCAAATGAATAAAACGTTGTTAAAAGGAAATCTTTATAAAGTGAATAAAGTTAGTCGAATATGGTATTCAAAAAGAGTTAGTCGAATATGGTATTTGAAAAGGGTTAGTCGAATATAGTATTCGAGAAGAGTAAATCAGTAGAGTTAACCAGTTAGAGTAAATCAGTTAGAGTTAACCAGTTCAGTAGAGTTAACCAGTTCAGTAGAGTTAACCAGTTCAGTAGAGTTTACCAGTTCAGTAGAGTTAACCATTTCAGTAGAGTTAACCAGTTCAGTTAGAGTTAACCAGTTCAGTAGAGTTATCCAGTTCAGTAGAGTTAACCAGTTGGGTTAAGTAAGTCGAGTTAACCAGTTGGGTTAAGTCAGTCAAGTTAATCAGTAAGAGTTATCCAGTTAGAGTTAATCAGGTAGGTAAATCAGTTAGAGTAAATCGATTAGAGTTAAAATGATATAGAGTTAGTCAAATATAGTAATTTGAGACAGAGTTAGTCAAACATAGTATTCAGGGTAAGTTGTCATCTCGTACGACTGCTAGCGAAATTCGCAGGGCTACAGATAGTCTAAGGCGGTCGGATGTTTTCTGAGGGAATCAGGTGTAACCATTTGTGACCGCTGCGATCTAGAGTCAAACGAATGGGGTTAAATCGAATATTAGCTATTCGATAGGAGTTAATCAAGTTGAGTTAAATAAAACCAAGTTAGTCGAGCCTAGTTAATCGAATCGAATTGGTCGAACCAAGTAAGTCGAGTTAGTCGAGTTACGTTCGTCGAGTTAAATTAATCGATGTTAGTTTCATCGAAAGGAGTTATCGATGTTAGTTTCATCGAAAGGAATTATCGATTATAGTTTAATCGAAGTGAGATTTATCGAATAAGAGTCATTCGAAAAGAGATTATCGAATATAGTTTATTCGAAAGTGAGATTTTCAAATATGAGATATTTGAAAAGAAAGAGTTATCGAATATTAGTTATTCGAAGAGAGATTATCGAATATCGTTCATTCGAGAAGGAGTAATCAAATATAGTATATACGAAAGGAAGAGTTAATCGAATATAGGTTATTCGAAGAAGAGTTAATCAAATAGAGATTTCTCGAAGAGAGCTAATCAGCGAATTCGATTATATCGAATTCGGGAAAGTACTTATACTTTCCAGTGTTTAAATAGAGATTTATTTATTTATAAATAAATAAGTGTTAGGTTAATTATTCACTAATAAGAATAGAAGTTATAAGTAAAGTTAGATAATTCGAAAGGAGGGATTATAACGTTATCGTTATAACCAATGTTTTAAATATAGAAGTGGATTAGTAAAATTGGATCCGAGAAAGGCGTAAAGAAGTTGTTAAAGATTAAAAAATAAACTTTGACAATTTCGAAGTTATAACGTTGTTCAGTTAAGGTCTGAGAGGTAATTATACCCCAACTTGAGTGACTTCCTTCTTAACTAAGAAATGGTAAGGTTTGATCATAATGGAGTTTTGGAAATGTTTTCCAAACGAGAATCAGAAATGTTTTCTGATAAAAGAAAATAAGAATTTAGAATATAGGGAAATAGGAGATAAGTAAATAAATGAACTAAAGAGATTAATGTTAAATGATGTTTGTTCGATACAATTTCCATCTGGAAATAATATCGTTATTTGCACACTTGTTTTTCTTTGATAGTTAACTCACAGTCTATCGAAGTTTTGACCATTTTAACGTTGTTAATATGGAGAGACCGGTTGGATTATTATCTGAAGAACCACTCTGTATTGGCATAAGCATTGCGAATCATATATGCCAAAGACAATTGAAGACGGAGTAAAATGCAAGGGCTGTTGTATAAGTCTTAGATAACAGTGACTAAGATGGATATACTGAATAGTGCCTTCGGTTTGTCCAGTCCCAGGACAACTTGTATGGACGAAGGTCTGACATAGTATATCCAATGGATCGCGTAAGTTGATCTGTCCAAACGTATTCATGTTTGGTGGCGGATAAATTCGTTTCTCTAAGCTGTATACCCGTGTTATTTTTGGATAAATCAATTTGTGATTTGGCGGGTATGACGATGTGACATTCTAAGTGAATGAGGATGACTTGTATGGATGAATGTCTGATAGAGTATTTCCAGAAGGGTCACGTACATTGATTTCTTCAACCGTACCAAGAGTGGAAGCGAAGAAGGAAACTTCTTTTAGCTAACACATAATGTATTGTTCAGGATGTCAATCGTTGATTGGATGGATTTGATGATGTGGCATTCAAAGTGAATCTGACGTGATGATAACGCGTAACTTCTAGCCTCATCATCCGGAAAATGACAGAAATCGAGCAGGCAACATGGCTAAGTCGGTCGCACCGAAGTAGGGTGTATAATCAACTATCTAGAGAATATTCATTTGCTTCTTTTATCTATCAATGTTGTCCCATATATATACGGGAACGGTTGCTGATCCCAACCGTTGGTGATATACATTCGATACAATCAAGCAAAATGAGTGGTCGGTCATGTGTGGCTGAGTTACAAGATGTTCTTGTTGAACTCTAGTGTATCGTTCCTGGAGTACACTGATCGGAAGGTGGTTCCATACCTTGTCATAGTTGGAAACCCATTACCCAATACGTGCTTGCGGTTTTGATTGTATACTATATGTAGAACGTGAGATGAAAGCGTTTCTGCTAGATGGTTATTATATTGTGGTTGATAGACATTATTATAATATCAAAAGGTTTTTGATATAAAGATATTTTGGATTCTCATAAGGGAAAAACCTGTTCCGTTATACGGCGTGGTCTTATGAGATATCGTTTACTTGGTCAAACTGTTTAAACTGTTTTACTCATACCAGTCCCATGACTGACCCGGAGTTTATTTTGTTTTGTTCTACCTAAACTCTTGGGTGCCTAAATTTGTACGGGCAGTCAAGTAGTTCAGGATTTTTCAGATCTATCTAAAGGAGCTTGGAGCAGGAGGCTTCAGCGTTAGTTATATAGAGTTTTGTTCCGCTGTGTTGTAAGTGTTGTACTCTGATAAGTGCTATTGTATACATAACTGTTATATTTCAAAGTTATGTTATCTATTATATGTTATTCGTTCCGCTGTGAAGTTCGTTTTACTCTGATGTTGTGTTCTTCTTCTTCTTCTATTTTAAGTTTCTATCTTATCTATTCTCACCCTCTAATTTCTTTCATTAATTACCAGGATTTTTCGATGTTTTGGTTATCGACATCGAGCTTATGTCGATAACCAAAGTCGCTCAAAATCCGGGTCGTTACAGTTGGTATCTGAGCTTAAGTTAAGAATTACTTGGCTCTGTGGCATGACTCGGTAGAGATAGGGTTAGTAATACCCTAGATTGAGTTTGAGTGTATATATATGAGTGAACGTATTTGTTATTGATATAAAAATTGTTTTATATTGTGGAGATTCATTGGCTGAGTTGTTTATGAGTTCTGGTCGATCAGTTTGATCCACTGTATTGGTAGGAGTAAATAAACACTTGAATACGATGGACCGACATAGTATGGATATATCATATATTATCATATATAGGATGTGTTGGTAGTGATTTTAATCAGATAAGATTATATCATGTGAAATGGTTATATATAACCAATCAGAATTCATATAAGTAAAGTATACGAAATAAGATGAATTAAATATGAATTTAAATCAGATTTGGAATTAAAATAAGGAAATTTTAAGTTCCTGGGAGATTTTGAAATGTTTTCAAAATGGAAGTATTTAGTAATGGTATTGAAAATGATATAGTATTGGAATCACTTGGGTCGCTGGAAAATAATTCCGATGATGACTGCGCAGTATCATCGGTGTGATTTTCGAGTTCTAAGTGGTGGATTACTACCAGAGATTTTGATTTGAATTGTTTTGAGAAAACAAGTTGTTTAGAAATTCAAAGGTTTTGAATTGGTATTATGATTTCAAATTTGATTTGAAATAAAATCGGGAATTTAAGTTCTAGAAATTAAAATTTAACTTGTGAAGTTAATTCGAATGGGATAGTAAAAGTAAATAATAAACCAGAATTTAACTTGAGATGTTAGGTTAAGAAAAACTGGAAGTGATTAGAGAATAATCCGGATTCGGATTTGAAATGATAAGTTGAGAGTTTGGAATTTGAAACTCGAATTTGAAATTTAATTCGGCTTGAATAAGCGAATGGTTGTGTTAAGAATAACTTGGTTGGAGTTGATTGGGATGGCATTTGTATATGCTGAGTTGATAACAGATGGTAAGGATATAATGATATGCCCAACAAAAAGGTACAAGTTTATTTTTTTTATGAGTTTGGAATTTATGAGCCGAATTGGCAAGCCGCTTGGTTGTTTGATTTTCTTTTTGGTTGAAGAAGGCCTAGAGAGGCGAGTTATGATTTGTCGTATAAGCCGGTACAAAGGAGACGCAGGCTAAATTTTTCGAAAATTTAAAGTGTTAGAAAATTTTCAGAATTTTTGGAAATTTTAGTTGGTCGGAATGAATTAATATTGATATTAATTGGTTCAGGGAAACTGAAGTTGAGAGGTAAACAAATCTTAGGAATTCCAATAGATAGGGTCGTCCTCTAACTTAGCAATTTCGAGGACGAAATTATTTTAAGTGGGGAAGAATGTAATGACCCGCACTGTCAGGGGTATTATAATTGATTTATTTAATTATATATATCGTGATGTAGTGAATTAAATAGAGGTTTAATTAAATAATATGGAATAATTAATTTAATTAAATAATTAAATAATATATTTAATTCAGAAATAATCAAAAATATTGGGAATCACAATATTCTGTGAACGGGGTCGTCCCTTAGATTTAATTCAACTCAGAGTTGAATTATATTGACGAATATATTAAATCGACGACAGTTTGAACATATAATTATATTATAATTAAAAACGATCTTGAAATGGCGCTGCGGTTCGTAAAATGGCGATTCGAACTTCAACTGAATGTACAGGATTCGTTTTAAGCCGGATTTCTGTGAAATAAGAAACGTGTGGAGCTGGTGGAGTATATCTTTCTAGTGGAAGAGAAAAATCGGGATTTCATCGTGTAGATTTTGATTTACGTCCAAATCAAATTTCAGAAAAGTCGCTGTAGAATTCCTTTATAATTTATAAAGGAATTATTTATATTTTAAAAAGGAATTTCAAAATAAATCGAATATCGGGTTGACCCAGATTTGAAATATCGAGTTATAAATCCCAGCAGAGCTGTATGGTATTCCACTGTGAATATAGACGATAATATTTAATTTAAAATATTAAATTTAATTATATTTAAATATATTTATATATTTAAAGGGTCATCCAGAGCTTTAAAAATAGCCACTTTTGCAAACGAAGTCGGAATTCGACGAAACCAGTTTTGTTGGATCTGCAACATCATATTATCGTTAGATGTCAAGTTTCGTGATTTTTAGAATCACTGTGTGGTCGTACGGATTTTTAGAGTGAGAAACAGTCAGTATTTTGACAGTTAAAAATACGCTGTGTGAGCATATGAAGTCAGAATTCGACGAAACCAGTTTCGTTGAGAGCGTAATGTCGAACTGTAGCTACAGGTCCAGTTTCGTGATTTTTGAGTATCGTGTGTGATCACGCGAATTTTTAGAAGGCAAAAATGAATATTTAAAATAAAAATATCTCAACAAATATCAAAAATAAAATATCTAAACTTCTTCCCTTATAAATACCCCCCTAACCATTCTTAAAACCTAATTCCCTCAGCCAAAATAAATCTGCCGCCACAAATAAAGTCTCAGCAAAATAACCGGTCCAAGGAAAATCAATAGAAATCCGAATAAATTTCCATAAATCATATAATACATTTGTATGAGTTCAGCATCGGACGAGCTTCCAGTCTGTGGCCTTTTTGTAGAGTTCAATTCCGTTTTGTTCGCTGTACTTTTTGCTGGAGCGTTCTAGGGTTCGACTTCGATGGAGTTTTAGGCAACGGGAGGAGTTTTTGAGTGTGGAGTTGCATTCATGAGACCGAACAGCTCCTTGCTACTGATTTTTGAAGGATTCCGCTCAGATGAATGTCGTACTGTGTTAACTGTCGAGGTACTGCTGTCGCAGTGTGTACAGGGGGAGCTCGAGTTCAGTTTGAAGGGTTGGAGTTGATAGAGGAGGTGATGCCGAGTTATCGGGCTGTGTTCGTTTATGAATTAGTGGCAAAACGGTGGAGCAGCGGTGGTTGGAAATCGCGGAAATGGGGGAGGGATGAAGTCTGGAGCGGGACTGTGCGTTGGGAAGAAGGATGGTAATACGGGTTAGGCTGTACAAGGGTATATGGGCCGGGAAGTTAAGTAAAGCCCATTTCCTTTTATAAATCATATTTTTTTTTAATTTAAATTGTATGAACTTGTTAATCGAATAACTTCGTCATACTGAATCAGAATCACGAACCGTAAGTTGCGTTGGGACCGTATGGACGAGAGCTTCACAGTGAAGCTGACTGGAAGTGGATTGGGAATCGTATGAATTTACGGCGAAATAAACTATTTGATTCAAATCAAATAACAGTTTATTGTTCTTTAACGATGAACTGCAAATGTGAGTAAAACTCACCAACTCTGAACAGTTATATTTTATTTTTAGAACTGTTAATCATCTATTGATTGCTGTGTGTTGGTTGGTTGATTGAACTGCTAGTCATTTAGTGGAAATTATACATATATATATAAATATATATATATAAACCGTTAAGTACTTATATATTGATTCTGCTATCAGAATAATTTATATTGAACTGAAAGTAATGATAATCACATTGTGTAACATCTGTGGATGCAGGGAAAAAAGGTTGGAGGAATCCGCCTGGATTCCTCAACAGTTATTTTATTGTTTTTCATATATTGTGATATATGATGTAGTTATAATCTGTGGTTGATTATACGTGTTGGATGAGATTTGGTCATCGTGATTTGATGTGTTAAGTACCATAAAATATCGGAATGGGAAAAGGAGATTTTCAAAGTGATATTGAAAATAGAGATATTTATAAATTGGAATATTTATAAATAATAAATATTTATAAATAGGAAATATTTAGAAAAGAAAATAATTTCAAACCATTTTCATTTAGAATGGAAAGGCCTGTGTGGCGGGTTTGGGGATTTTTCCGATGCTCCCGGTACAAAAGAGGTTATGGCGAAATTTTCCAAGAATTTAAGGAGTTAGAATATTTTTAAGAATAAATTTAAAAAGGGAATATTTGTAAACCATTTACAAATAGAATTGGAAAGGAAACGTTATAAAAAGGGAAAACGTTACAAAGCAGAAACCGTTATAAGGAGGAAAACGTGGTTAAAAGGAAATCATTTTTAAAGTGTAGAACTGTTATTTAAAAGTAAATCTTTTCAAATGAATAAAACGTTGTTAAAAGGAAATCTTTATAAAGTGAATAAAGTTAGTCGAATATGGTATTCGAAAAGAGTTAGTCGAATATGGTATTCGAAAAGAGTTAGTCGAATATAGTATTCGAGAAGAGTAAATCAGTAGAGTTAACCAGTTAGAGTAAATCAGTTAGAGTTAACCAGTTCAGTGGAGTTAACCAATTCAGTAAAGTTGAGACGACCCCAAACCCCGTATTGACGGTGGCAAGGGTAATCCGTGGAATATAACACAGAAATAGATAATAGCAGAATAGAATATTTAAATACACCAGATAATGAACAATAGAATATACTGGATAAAAGTAATCATCAGAGTTACACAGTATACAGGATCATACTTAGTAAAAATACAGTTCAGCTATACATAAATGTCTACAGCGGAAAACAAACATAATATGTACAATAGGAGCTGAACAGCATAAAAAGAGATAAATGATAGAATCCATCTTCAGCTCCATCTATCCAGAAAGAACCAGCTAAACCTGAATACAAGGCTGCCCGTGTAGAAAAAGGGGCACCCGAGTTTGAAAGTGAAACAAACTACGAGTCAGTCATGGGACTGGTATGAGAAATCTACTCAACACATATATAATATGGCCAGTCACAGGACCACGCCACTTTCGTGGAACAGGTTTACTCCATTGGATTGCCAATGCTTTAAAACAAATCTTTCTTTTAAACATCGCTATGCTTTTTATAAAAATGAAGCCGTTATAAGACTCAGTTCCCATCACACAATGCAACGCAAACCGGAGGATAGGGTTTTTACCTTATAACGGCCAAAATATGCTTGATACGAATAAAACAAAGGCGTTTGATATTATTGCTAGTGTTTATATGTTTTGAAAACAATTTCAAATCATAACTATCAATCATAGGCGGCATGGATACCATATATCATGTCGCCATATATATATATATACATATACATATATATATATATATACACAATCAAAATCGCACAGTCACGTATTTGGAAATTGGATTTTCATCATGAACCAAGGCAAAAGATAGTCCTTACCGAATTCGTGACTCTCTAGCCCGAGCCACTGGCGAGTACTCAGTCAAGCCTTTGGATTATCAGGGCCGGTCCACCGATGTGGATTAAAATGCCTGAACAATACGTTTCCCCGCCCTTTGGGGCGTAAACGAGCCAACGAATGACTCCATCGGACCCGGATCGTCCGATCTAACCGAGGCGCCTCGCACAGCAAAAACCACATAGGTTAAAAGTATATAAATGTCAGGGCTGGTAGGTCACTGACACCACCCTAGCTAGAAAGAAACACATGCCCTCCCTGAGGTCCTTCTCCCGTTTCTGGTTCATACCGGGGTGTGAGGCTCGCGATTTCACGTTATACACAAAGCTACGCCACACCGGCGGTGCTTTGATCATCACCACAAGACTTTGCTTTTCAACAGAAGCCCTGATCACTGCATCTTAGCATGCCACACAGCCAATTCATGCCATGCGACTGATGTCCATCGATATACAACCTCTGAGCTTGTGCGTTTCAGAGAAGGGCGTTAAGCAAAAGAATAAATTCTCCGCCGCCAAACAGATGTATATTTAATAGAGATCAATCAACACAGAATAAAATCCCATGTCAGACACCCTGTCCATTTACAAGTCCGTTCTGGGTCTGAACGAAACCGGAGGCACTAAATACCTCGCAAACCCATCGATCACCACGTACGTCTGGACGATCACCACTCATTATCCATATTTCGGGATGCCTCCCAATCAGGACCTCAGTTACCATCCAAACGAGGTTAAGATATCCAGTCTTCGACCACCGTCTTCATCTTCGAATTTCAATCGTCGGTCAATTATTCGAAATGAGAATTAACTCGGCCTTTTCAAATAATTCACGTATATTTAGAATTTCAAATCAATTTATTTCAATGTTTAAATCATTCGACAACACCAATTTTGTTCTTTAATGTAATTTTCACACCAAACACATTCAACCATCAAATACCACATAAATCGAGCAAATTCAGTTTATGTCCATTCCATATCGTTTATGATATTTTATAACGATTTATCGCTATTTTTATTTATTTTAAAATAGCCAATTTATTCAAAACGACGCTTCAGGCCATAACGCGGTCATGGCGCTATTTTTCTTCAGATTTGATTTACACATATCTGAAAATATAACCGTTGGATCTTCACAAAATTTACATCATTAGAAAGGTCTTTTAAAACGAATCCAACGGTTCCAGTTTCGAGAAAATCCGACGGTCGGATCTCCCGGTACAATCGTTTGAAGTTTCGATTTCAAAATACGAACTACAGCGTCGTTATTCGATTAAATATAATTATATATATATATATATAATCGATTCTGGCGCTGTTTTTCTTCAGATTTGAATTAAACATTCCAGACAATCCAACCGTTGGATTTTTACAAAATTGGTGCCGTTGGAAGGATATTTCCAAGGCGAACCCAACGGCTGTGGTTTCGGGAAAATCCAATGGTCGGATTTCCCGCACTCGTTGTTTGAAATCACGGTTTCAAAACATGAACTGCACGGCCACATTTCGTTTTAATTTTATTTATATTTATATATTTATATAAATATAGTTCATTCAACAATTTCAATATCGTTTTCACTTCAAATATTTCACTTACTCCTTTAAATTTTGGAAAATTTCGCCATAACCTCCTTTGTACGGGAGGGGCTGGGAAAATTCCCAAATAGACACACGGGCGTCTCATGTCAAAAAGAAAAAGAAAAGGCCAAGCGGCTAGCCAACAGGCTCATAAAATCATCACCCAAACAAAACAGTAAATGTGTACCTATTTGTCGGGCACAAAATTTTATTCCTCTTCTCTAGCCCCTTTGCTATAACCTGTTCAATAAATATGCATGTACATATATACAGTTCTTATCACTTATCATTTTCCATTCAACTTCATATTCGATTCCATTTGGTTTAAAAAAACACACCATTCATTCTAAAGTTGCATGCATAGGTAAAAACCATATCATTAGCTAATTAACGAATATTTCAACTCATGCATATTTATTTGAACGAGTTACTATTTTTAACACTTCACATTTCAACCATTCATGTATATAATAAAAATGTGATTTTTATTGTAAAACAAATTATTTCAAAACACTATTATTTTATATAGTTGATATAGGTGATAAAAATAGGATTTTTATAATAAAACAATTTATTTCAAAACGAGATTATTTTACATAGTCCATATAGTTGATAAACGGTGATTTTTATTATGAAGCAATTTATTTCAAAATACGAATACCATTCAACACATGAATTTCAATTCAACGAATGAATATCGATTCAACACATGAAGGTTTTCTATAGTTTCTATATATAGATAAAAATGTGATTTTTATATTTAAAACACGAATACCATTCAACACATGAATTTCTAATCAACGAGTGAATGTCATTTCAACACATGAAGGTTTTATATTCAATGAATAAATATAGTTTCAGCAAATGAAAATAATTCAAACACATGAATATTATTCAAAATTTCGGCAGCATAACGGCAGGGTAGTTAAAACCGGGACCGTCCCTAGTACGGCTCCTCGCTCTACCTTAAAACCTCGCGGTTTTTGACAATGGGGATCATGCATCTTGTTCGCACGTAGGCGACATGTATATATTTATTTCATTTCCACAAACTAATCCTATGTGGTTTCAACCAAATATTTCTCAACCACAAATGGGTATTTTTCAACCACAATCAATCAATATCAACCACAAACAATCCCAAACAACCATTCGCTATCAATCAATTTTCACCCCAATCACAATCAATAAATATCGTCCATGGTTTGTGGACGAGGGGCGTATATATATATATATATATTTATATATATCAATTCACTTCTATTTCAACACATACATAATTTTTACAACGCATATATAACTTATACATCGAACGTACAACTTATACAACGCTTATACATGAGGTGAACAACGCTGATATAACTCATACATCGACTATATAATTTATACATCGTCGTTTTCCATATTGTTTATAAATTACAAATCTCACATTGGGTTCCACTCCACCAAAAATAGCAGAAGGCTCAGAAAAATATGCGGTCTCTTCTAAAATGTAGAAGGCATCCACACGGTCACGATGTTTCCTGTTTCATCGAATTTCGTTAACGAACGAAAAAGATATGATTTTTCAAAGTTTGCAACGGTTTAAAGGTGTTAAAACAGCTGAAAATAAATTAAAGCCGTTACCTTCAATAAATGTTCAAAACTAGGTTTGATTCTTGCTCTCAATCCGTTGCACGATACGAAGATCAGGTTGTACCACGTCGAAGAGCTTGGAGTCGCGTACCAGGGGGTGCCCTTCCTGATGAACTCGCGCGCGCCTAGGGGGTGGTAGAGGGCTTCGAACGGCGCCTCTTTCGAAGGGAATAACTCGAGGTAGGAGCGACGGTGGTGGGTGCTCCAGGTACGGATTTGAAGAGCTCGAAGGGATCTACAAAAAGTTCAACTGGGCCATGGCGTTTCGGTGATCGGAGCGGCCAAAAAAGAGGAGAGAAGGTGGTGAAGGGGTTCCGCCTGTTAACGGATGTTGGGGAGAGAGAAAATTAAAGGATTTTTTTTATATAAAAATTTTGATTGGCCGATGGGTTTTAAAGGGGTTTTCTGACGCGACCACCAATCCAAACCCAACGACTGTCGTCCCCAGCGTTTTACCACCATTCCGAACACAATGAGATATGTTTCGAAGGCCCATTCGAATGTTTCAGTCAGTTTTCCTTCAAATAAAAAATATAAAACATTCAATATTTAATTTGAACATACATTTCAATTTGCCAGGGCCACAAACTGATTCAAAAAATTCCAGAAAAATAATTCTAGCTATGTTTTGACGATACGGTCCCAACAAAACTAGTTTCGTCGAATTCTGAGACCGTTTGCAAAAAGGCCCATTTTTGGTCGATCCAATTTAACTGTAATTGGCCAAAACACGTTTTCTTTTGCCACGCTCACATATTAGCTTCAAAAATTATGAAATTTGAGACTTAGCAATAACTTCACATCCCGGATCCAACAAAAGTGGTTTTGTCGAATTCCGAGGTCGTATGCAAAATGGCCAATTTCACGGGCTATATAAATTCCATAGCGACCCTTCTGAAAATTCATTCGGCCATAACTTTTGCTTTCCGCTATGAAAATTCGATTTTTCAGATTCGTTAGAAAGGTATTCACTAACAGATTTAAATATTTTTGGTTTCACTAAAATCCGTTTTGTTTTGCACCCGGTACAGTCCGATAAAGTTTGAATTCAATTTTTGAAACTGCAGCGCCATTTCAGGCCTTGTTTATAATTAAAATTAATTATATTCGTTTTCAATTGTTGATTCAAACTCACTTTTCATTGCCTTTATTTAAAATATTTATTTTAAATATTTAAAATCCATTATTTTAGCCAATTTAAAATTTTTAAATTGGTTTAGATTTTCTGGGTCGTTACAATCTCCCCCACTTAAAACTTTTCGTCCCCGAAAAGGAACAAAATCGAAAGTGGTTTGATTAATCAACTCTTCGTTCGATCTGGCTTCAGTTCTCCAACTTTTCAGTTTCTGAGAAATTTCGAATTCTTCAAAAATTTGGCTAACACCCGGAATTTTCGAATTTTTTTGCCATAACCTCCCTTGTACGGAGAGAGGTTTGGAAATTTATTGGGCCGTATTAGGTACCCAATAAATCCTAATAAGCATACACATATTTATAGTGATATATTCTGGTGTTTACAGGGGAGCATGTATTGATAATAACTCCAAAGAATAAATTCTCGTCACCCTGCCCCGTGTGGGAAATAAATAGTCCATGTGCCGTATCTAATAACTAGAGAGACGTGATTATTGTCAACTCTAGACCCGTGTGGGGTTTTTATTAATCTGGCAATTTAATCGTTATAATTTAAATAGTCCATATCAGTCATCAGTTCAACCTGTAAAATATAGTCATCGCCATACAAGCCTCTCGCTCGTATGGTAAATCTTCTACCTCGTCACACAAGCTCCAAATGCTTATGTGGTATATGATGAAGTATGCCTATCTTCAGAAGTATGCCATGTAATGTAGTTCAAAATTAATTGTTACTATCCTATGGCGACGTTTATTATCTCACACAGAAAAACCAGCACTCCGCATCCAATGGCATTCACAGGAGTTGATATAATAATATTTCGCATCCAACTTATTAAGGTTTACCTATTTGTCGGGCACAAAATTTTAATCTTTACTTAACAGCTAATCCATTCACCTGTTCAAACATATATAATGAACTAGTATATATATCCCTATCTATTTTCTAAACAGTTCAATGTGTGATATAATCGAATAAATTCTAACATTATTCTATTGTTGATTAAATTAACTATCGTTTCAATAATCTTAATTAATCTAATCTACAATCACACAACACAACCAACAAGCAATTGTTTTTAACTTTTCAAAAATATACTAATCAATTTCTATACATTTTTTTTAAATCATTCTGACTATAGAATTTAAAAGTGCACATCCATGGAAAGAAAATAACAACAGAGTAGAGAATTAAATGGTAATGCAAAGTAGGGTAAATGTACCTTGCACCAGAGTCAATCAGTGATATCCACTCGGCATCTAGGATAAGATTTCTGAATGCTCTCCTCAGTTTCCCAAGTACAATCTTGCGGATCTCCACTCCATTGCACTTTGACTAAGTGAACATTCTTGTTCCTCAGCTCTTTGGTTTCTTTGCCGATGATCTTTAGCGGCTCTCTTCTCACAGCTAATTCGGGAGTAATTTCAATATCCTATTGAGCTGCTTCTTCCACGATCAAGTCTGGATCATGAACGTGCTTTCGAAGTTGAGATATGTGAAATACATCATGAACTCTAGGCAACCAATCAGGCAATTTGACCCTATAAGCGAGAGTTCCGATCAGTTCCAGAATAGGAAACGGACCAATGAATTTGGGCGCCAACTTTCCAGTTTTACCGAACCAGATAACTCCTATCATCGGCGATACTTTCAAATATACATAGTCGCCAACATCAAAGGATATATCCCTTCTTCTCCAATCGGCATAGCTCTTTTGTCGGCTTTGAGCTACGAGTAATCGCTTCATAATAAAATCGACTTTGTCGGCAGCTTCTCGGATCATATCTGGACCCAACACAAGTCTATTTCCAGGTTCGACCCAACAAGCAGGAGATCGGCACGGTCTACCATACAATGCTTCGAATGGTGACATTGTCAGACTCGCCTGGTAGCTGTTGTTATATGAGAATTCAGCCAAATGCAGATGGTCTTCCCATGATCCGCCGAAATCTAGTACACAAGCCCGCAATAGATCTTCTAAAATACGATTCACCCTCTCAGTCTGACCATCTGTCTGAGGATGATAAGCGGTGCTCAAGTTCAACTTCGTTCCCAGATCGACTTGAAATGCTTCCCATAATTCGCTAGTAAATATTGTATCTCTATCACTGACTATACTGAGCGACACTCCATGTAGTCTAACTATTTCCTTGAAATATATCTATGCCAGACTCTGAGCAGTTCTGTTTGATCTGACAGGTATGAAATGGGCGGTCTTCGTGAAGCGATCTATGATCACCCAAATACTGTCATTTCCTTTCCTGGTTCTGGGCAAACCATCAATGAAATCCATAGAAATATGTTCCCACTTCCAACCAGGAACTTCTAGCGGTTGTAATAATCCAGCTAGTTTCTGTTGGTCGCTCTTGACTAGTTGGCAAGTAGGGCATCGGCTAACATATAAAGAAATGTCCCTCTTCATCGACTTCCACCAGAAAGTGCGTTTGTTGTCGTTATACATTTTGGCTACCCCTGGATGGATACTAAGTTTTGACTTGTGGCATTCATCCAGTACTTCCTTTCGAAGCTCAGGAATGTTAGGGACACAGATTCGACCTTTGAGCCTTAGAATTCCATCATTATCAACTTGAAAACTCGAGGGTTCGCCTTTCTGAATTATTTCTCTGATCTTTTGAATGAAGTGATCTTCCTTCTGAAGAGCAAATATTTTATCTATCAGTGAAGTCGTGATAATAAAACTGGCGATCGTTTCATTCTTTCGGCTTAACGCGTCGGCCACGACATTGGCTTTCCCTAGAGTGTATATAATATAATTTAAAAGTCATATGCTGCAAGAAACTCCAGCCAATGTTGCTACCTCAGATTCAAATCCTTCTGTGTGAATAGATACTTTAACGACTGATGATCTGTAAACAGTTCAAATCTCTCACCCAGAAGATAGTGTCTCCAGATTTTCAAAGCGAATACTATAGCTAATAACTCAAGATCATGAGTTACGTAGTTCTTCTCGTGTGGCTTCAGTTGATGGCTAGCATAAGCAATCACTTGACCCCTTTGCATTAACACTGCGCCAAGGCCTTCTCTAGAAGCATCTGTCCAGACTTTCAAATCCTAGTTGCCATCGATGATGGTTAACACTAGAGCAGTTGTTAATCTCAACTTTAGCTCTTCAAAAGCCTCTTCACTCTCGGGAGTCCATTTGAATTTAGAGTGCTTCTTTGTAAGCTTCGTTAAATGGCCAGATATCTTCAAAAAGTTTTTAACGAATTTCCGGTAATAACTAGCCAATCCGAGAAAACTGCGGACTTTGGTGCGGGTACTGGGATGTTTCCAATTCTAAATAGCCGTGATTTTACTTGGATCCACATCGATTCCTTCTTTCGATACGACGTGGCCCAGAAATTTCACTTCATCTTGCCAGAATATACATTTGGAAAACTTTGCTTTCAATACATTCCTTCTGAGGATTTCTAACACCTGTTCCAAATGCTTTTCATGTTCGGCCTTTGATTTAGAGAAGACTAGAATATCATCAGTAAAAACCAGAACAAATTTATTCAATACTCCTCTGAATACTCTGTTCATCAGATCGACGAAGTAAGCAGGAGCGTTACATAAGCCGAACCATTCGTAGAATAAGTCGGGGCCTCTGAATGCTGTCATTGGAACACACTCTTCAGCAATTCAAAGTTGATGGAAACCTGTAGCTAGGTCCATTCGTGAAAATACTTGTGCTCCATTTAGTCGATCCAACAAATCATCAGTCCGCTGTAATGGATACTTGTTCTTTATTGTCTGTTTGTTCAGATCACGATAATCCACACATAGACGTAGAGTACCGTCAGATTTCGGGACAAAGACCACTGCTGCACCCCAATCAGAGAAACTAGGCCTGATCAGACCCTTCCATACTAGCTGTCGTGTTTTATTGTCTAATTCCTCCTTCTCTTTTAAGGACATTCTTCGAATAGCGTGAACTACCGGCCTTGCATTCGGAATTAAAGCAATTTTGAAATCTACTTCTCTTTGCGGGTGTAAGCGAACAACTTCTTCAAACACATCCGTATAGTTCTTGACGACAGGAATATCTTTCACTAGGTCGGGAATATTCTCTGTGATTTCTGGGATATTTTCTATTTGGGCTGGAGAGACATTCAAAGCTGCCCAGAAGTCTTTTCTATTAGCATTCTGACCTTCACATGGAATGGTTATATAATTACCTGATTTAATCTTCGCCTTTACGACTCTGTCAGCGCATTTAACTTCAGCTTCATATTTGGTCAACCAGTCTAATCCCAAGATAAGATCAAACTCTTTAAAATTCATGACGACTGTGATGGTAGGAAACCGATAACGAGAGAAAGAAACCGGTACTCCACAAACCCAAATGAGATCAATGGAACCCCCAACCAGATTCCAGATAGTCATTGTTTCCTTGAGATTTTTCAAATTCAAATCCAGTTTCTTAGCTGCATCTTTGGCAATGAAGCTTCGTGACGCGCCTGTGTCAAACAGTACTTTGCCTGGAATGTTTTTGACAGTAAGCGTTCCTTCTAAAACATCCGCCCTTTCTTGACTAGCTGAGGGCTCAGAAGTTTCTGCTACTTCATTTATATATACGGCTTCAGATTTCTTTGAGAGTTGGCACTCCCGTGCAATATGACCTGCTTGGCGGCACTTATGGCATCTCCTTTCCCCATGTGGGTTCTTTTGTTTCATAGTGCACTTATATCCAATCATGATCTGTTTCTCTAAAGATCGGCAACTTATCGAGAGATGTCCTCGCCTATTGCAGTTATTGCATACGGCGGTCGTTACGGGTTCTTTCCCAGATTCAGCCCTTTTTCTCTTGGAACTGGGCTTCTTATTGACCTCAGACCTCGTACTGTCTCCAGCAATATTAGTTTCCGTCTCTGCTTTGTCACTAGAACTGACTTCTTCTTCGTCGCGTAACATTCCTTTCTTATGGAGATCTTCATACTGATAAGCCATGTATATCATTTCTGAAAAAGGAAGCTTCACATTCCTCATCACACTATTCTGATATCTCCTTTGTAGGCCATGAATAAATCTCAGTTTTTTCCTCTTTGGATCTTGAATCAGATGAGGAGCAAAGTGAGAAAGTTCGTTGAATTTCTTATGATATTCTGGGATGGTCATATCACCTTGTATCAAATAAGAAAATTCATCACATAATCGCTCGGTTGCTTCGGGAGGAGTAAATCTTTCTAAGAAAATCACTTTGAATCTGTCCCAGGTGATATCACCTTCTGGGTTATCTTTAATAACTGAATCCCACCAAAACAAAGCTTCTTCTTTGAGTGCCCAAGACGCTAGTAACCTTTTCTGATCATCTCTCATCTTTAAACCCTCAAAGATTTTCTCTGCAGAACGAATCCAAGCTTGTGTTTCCATAATGGACTCTTTGCCTAAGAATGGCGATCCACCCAGATTTCGAAATCTATTGAATAGAACTTCTATATCTGATTCTGGCTATGGGAGCACAACTGGCTCATTAGCTGGTCGATCCATACGATTATTTCTTCTGTTCCTGTCACTCATTTTCTAGTATGTCTGCAATTAGCAGACAAAGTGTCAGGTCAACAGAAAAGATATTTGAAAATATAGAGACAAATACTTAAATGTAAATGTGTCTATCAAGGTGTAATTTCATTCTGCTTTACTCATACTAGGATATTGCTGATCCTATCTGTATAGAGTTACCCGTCCTAGAACACTACTGGTTCTATTTCTGACGAGTTCGTTCAAGTGTTATATTCCAGAACTAAGCTTAACCAAAGCTCTGATACCAAATGAGACGACCCCAAACCCCGTACTGACGGTGGCAAGGGTAATCCATGGAATATAACACAGAAACAGATAATAGCAGAATAGAATATTTAAATACACCAGATAATGAACAATAGAATATACAGGATAATAGTAATCATCAGAGTTACACAGTATACAGGATCATACTTAGTAAAAATACAGTTCAGCTATACATAAATGTCTACAGCGGAAAACAAACATAATATGTACAATAGGAGCTGAACTGCATAAAAAGAGATAAATGATAGAATCCATCTTCAGCTCCAGCTATCCAGAAAGAACCAGCTAAAGCTGAATACAAGGCTGCCCGTGTAGAAAAAGGGGCACCCGAGTTTGAAAGTGAAACAAACTACGAGTCAGTCAAGGGACTGGTATGAGAAATCTACTCAACACATATATAATATGGCCAGTCACAGGACCACGCCACTTTCGTGGAACGGGTTTACTCCATTGGATTGCCAGTGCTTTAAAACAAATCTTTCTTTTAAACATCTCTATGCTTTTTATAAAAATGAAGCCGTTATAAGATTCAGTTCCCATCACACAATGCTACGCAAAACGGAGGATAGAGTTTTTACCTTATAACGGCCAAAATATGCTTGATACGAATAAAACAAAGGCATTTGATATTATTGCTAGTGTTTATATGTTTTGAAAACAATTTCAAATCATAACTATCAATCATAGGCGGCATGGGTACCATATATCATGTCGCCATATATATATATATACAATCAAAATCGCACAGTCACGTATTTGGAAATTGGATTTCCGTCATGAACCAAGGCAAAAGATAGTCCTTACCGAATTCGTGACTCTCTAGCCCGAGCAACAGGCAAGTACTCAGTCAAGCCTTTGGATCGTCAGGGCCGGTCCACCGATGTGGATTAAAATGCCTGAACAATATGTTTCCCCGCCCTTAGGGGCGTAAACGAGCCAACGAATGACTCCATCGGACCCGGATCGTCCGATCTAACCGAGGCGCCTCGCACAGCAACAACCACATAGGTGAAAAGTATATAAATGTCAGGGCTGGTAGGTCACTGACACCACCCTAGCTAGAAAGAAACGCATGCCCTCCCTAAGGTCCTTCTCCCGTTTCTGGTTCATACCGGGGTGTGAGGCTCGCGATTTCACGTTATACACAAAGCTACGCCACACCGGCGGTGCTTTGATCATCACCACAAGACTTTGCTTGTCAACAGAAGCCCTGATCACTGCATCTTAGCATGCCA
Organism: Allium sativum; assembly: GCA_030737875.1. Taxonomy (NCBI): domain Eukaryota; kingdom Viridiplantae; phylum Streptophyta; class Magnoliopsida; order Asparagales; family Amaryllidaceae; genus Allium; species Allium sativum. Next base: position 452,927,474 of record CM060915.1, on the reverse strand, counting down.
CACAGCCAATTCATGCCATGCGACTGATGTCCATCGATATACAACCTCTGAGCTCGTGCGTTTCAGAGAAGGGCGTTAAGCAAAAGAATAAATTCTCCGCCGCCAAACAGATGTATATTTAATAGAGATCAATCAACACAGAATAAAATCCCATGTCAGACACCCTGTCCATTTACAAGTCCGTTCTGGGTCTGAACGAAACCGGAGGCACTAAATACCTCGCAAACCCATCGATCACCACGTACGTCTGGACGATCACCACTCATTATCCATATTTCGGGATGCCTCCCAATCAGGACCTCAGTTACCATCCAAACGAGGTGAAGATATCCAGTCTTCGACCACCGTCTTCATCTTCGAATTTCAATCGTCGGTCAATTATTCGAAATGAGAATTAACTCGGCCTTTTCAAATAATTCACGTATATTTAGAATTTCAAATCGATTTATTTCAATGGTTAAATCATTCGACAACACCAATTTTGTTCTTTAATGTAATTTTCACACCAAACACATTCAACCACCAAATACCACATAAATCGAGCAAATTCAGTTTATGTCCATTCCATATCGTTTATGATATTTTATAACGATTTATCGCTATTTTTATTTATTTTAAAATAGCCAATTTATTCAAAACGACGCTTCAGGCCATAACGCGGTCGTGGCGCTGTTTTTCTTCAGATTTGATTTACACATATATGAAAATCTAACCGTTGGATCTTCACAAAATTTACATCATTAGAAAGGTCTTTTTAAAACGAATCCAACGGTTCCAGTTTAGAGAAAATCCGACGGTCGGATCTCCCGGTACAATCGTTTGAAGTTTCGATTTCAAAATACGAACTACAGCGTCGTTATTCGATTAAATATAATTATATATATATATATATAATCGATTCTGGCGCTGTTTTTCTTCAGATTTGAATTAAACATTCCAGACAATCCAACCGTTGGATTTTTACAAAATTGGTGTCGTTGGAAGGATATTTCCAAGGCGAACCCAACGGCTGTGGTTTCGGGAAAATCCAATGGTCGGATTTCCCACACTCGTTGTTTGAAATCACGGTTTCAAAACACGAACTGCACGGCCACGTTTCGTTTTAATTTTATTTATATTTATATATTTATATAAATATAGTTCATTCAACAATTTCAATATCGTTTTCACTTCAAATATTTCACTAACTCCTTTAAATTTTGGAAAATTTCGCCATAACCTCCTTTGTACGGGAGGGGCTGGGAAAATTCCCAAATAGCCACACGAGCGTCTCATGTCAAAAAGAAAAAGAAAAAGCCAAGCGGCTTGCCAACAGGCTCATAAAATCATCACCCAAACAAAATAGTAAATGTGTACCTATTTGTCGGGCACAAAATTTTATTCCTCTTCTCTAGCCCCTTTGCTATAACCTGTTCAATAAATATGCATGTACATATATACAGTTCTTATCACTTATCATTTTCCATTCAACTTCATATTTGAGTCCATTTGGTTTAAAAAAAAAAACACCATTCATTCTAATGTTGCATGCATAGGTAAAAACCATATCATTAGCTAATTAATGAATATTTCAACTCTTGCATATTTATTTGAACGAGTTGCTATTTTTAACACTTCACATTTCAACCATTAACGTATATAATAAAAATGTGATATTTATTGTAAAACAAATTATTTCAAATCACTATTATTTTATATAGTTGATATAGGTGATAAAAATAGGATTTTTATAATAAAACAATTTATTTCAAAACGAGATTATTTTACATAGTCCATATAGTTGATAAACGGTGATTTTTATTATGAAGCAATTTATTTCAAAATATGAATACCATTCAACACATGAATTTCAATTCAACGAATGAATATCGATTCAACACATGAAGGTTTTCTATAGTTTCTATAAATAGATAAAAATGTGATTTTTATATTTAAAACACGAATACCATTCAACACATGAATTTCTAATCAACGAATGAATGTCAATTCAACACATGAAGGTTTTCTATTCAATGAATAAATATAGTTTTAGCAAATGAAAATAATTCAAACACATGAATATTATTCAAAATTTCGGCAGCATAACGGCAGGGTAGTTAAAACCGGGACCGTCCCTAGTACGGCTCCTCGCTCTACCTTAAAACCTAGTGGTTTTTGACAATGGGGATCATGCACCTAGTTCGCACGTAGGCGGCATGTATATATTTATTTCATTTCCACAAACTAATCCTATGTGGTTTCAACCAAATATTTCTCAACCACAAATGGGTATTTCTCAACCACAATCAATCAATATCAACCACAAACAATCCCAAACAACCATTCGCTATCAATCAATTTTCACACCAATCACAATCAATAAATATCGTCCATGGTTTGTGGACGAGGGGCGTATATATATATATATATTTATATATAGCAATTCACTTCTATTTCAACACATACATAATTTTTACAACGCATATATAACTTATACATCGAACTTACAACTTATACAACGCTTATACATGAGGTGTACAACGCTTATATAACTCATACATCGACTATATAATTTATACATCGTCGTTTTCCATATTGTTTATAAAATAGAAATCTCACATTGGGTTCCACTCCACCAAAAATAGCAGAAGGCTCAGAAAAATATGCGGTCTCTTCTAAAATGTAGAAGGCGTCCACAAGGTCACGATGTTTCCTGTTTCATCGAATTTCGTTAACGAACGAAAAAAATATGATTTTTCAAAGTTTGCAACGGTTTAAAGGTGTTAAAACAGCTGAAAATAAATTAAAGCCGTTATCTTCAATAAATGTTCAAAACTAGGTTTGATTCTTGCTCTCAATCCGTTGCACGATACGAAGATCGGGTTGTACCACGTCGAAGAGCTTGGAGTCGCGCACCAGGGGGTGCCCTTCCTGATGAACTCGCGCGCGCTTAGGGGGTGGTAGAGGGCTTTGAACGGCGCCTCTTTCGAAGGGAATAATTCGAGGTAGGAGCGACGGTGGTGGGTGCTCCAGGTACGGATTTGAAGAGCTCGGAGGGATCTACAAAAAGTTCAACTGGGCCATGGCGTTTCGGTGATCGGAGCGGCCAGAAAAGAGGAGAGAAGGTGGCGAAGGTGTTCCTCCTGTTAACGGATGTCGGGGAGAGAGAAAATTAAAGGATTTTCTTTTTTTTATATAAAAATTTTGATTGGCCGATGGGTTTTAAAGGGGTTTTCTGACGCGACCACCAATCCAAACCCAACGACTATCGTCCCTAGCGTTTTGCCCCCATTCCGAACACAATGAGATATGTTTCGAAGGCCCATTCGAATGTTTCAGTCAGTTTTCCTTCAAATTAAAAATATAAAACATTCAATATTTAATTTGAACGTACATTTCAATTTACCAGGGCCACAAACTGATTCGAAAAATTCCAGAAAAATAAATCTAGCTATGTTTTGACGATACGGTCCCAACAGAATTAGTTTCGTCGAATTCGAAGACCGTTTGCAAAAAGGCCCATTTTTGGTCGATCCAATTTAACTGTAATTGGCCAAAAACACGTTTTCTTTTGCCACGCTTACATATTAGCTTCAAAAATTATGAAATTCGAAAATTAGCAATAACTTCACATCCCGGATCCAACAAAAGTGGTTTCGTCGAATTCCGAGGTCGTATGCAAAATGGCCAATTTCATGGGCTATATAAATTCCATAGCGACCCTTCTGAAAATTCATTCGGCCATAACTTTTGCTTTTTGCTATGAAAATTCGATTTTTCAGATTCGTTAGAAAGCTATTCACTAACAGATTTAAATATTTTTGGTTTCACTAAAATCCGTTTTTTTTTGCACTCGGTATAGTCCGATAAATTTTGAATTCAATTTTTGAAACTACAGCGCCATTTCAGGCCTTGTTTATAATTAAAATTAATTATATTTGTTTTCAATTGTCGATTCAAACTCACTTTTCATTGCCTTTATTTAAAATCCATAATTTTAGCCAATTTAATTTTTTTAAATTGGTTCAGATTTTCTGGGTCGTTACAAAAGTGAACTAGTTCAGTAGAGTTAACAAGTTCAGTAGAGTTAACCAGTTCTGTAGAGTTAACCAGTTCAGTAGAGTTACCCAGTTCAGTAGAGTTTACCAGTTCAGTAGAGTTAACCAGTTCAGTAGAGTTAACCAGTTCAGTTAGAGTTAACAAGTTCAGTAGAGTTAACTAGTTCAGTAGAGTTAACCAGTTGGGTTAAGTAAGTCGAGTTTACCAGTTGGGTTAAGTCAGTCAAGTTAATCAGTAAGAGTTAACCAGTTAGAGTTAATCAGGTAGGTAAATCAGTTAGAGTAAATTGATTAGAGTTAAAATGAACTAGAGTTAGTCAAATATAGTTCTTTGAGACAGAGTTAGTCAAACATAGTATTCAGGGTAAGTTGTCATCTCGTACGACTGCTAGCGAAATTCGCAGGGCTACAGATAGCCTAAGGCGGTCGGATGTTTCCTGAGGGAATCAGATGTAACCATTTGTGATCGCTGCGATCTAGAGTCAAACGAATGGGGTTAAATCGAATATTAGCTATTCGATAGGAGTTAATCAAGTTGAGTTAAATAAAACCAAGTTAGTTGAGCCTAGTTAATGAAATCGAATTGGTTGAACCAAGTAATTCGAGTTAGTCGAGTTAAGTTCGTCGAGTTAAATTAATCGATGTTAGTTTCATCTAAAGGAGTTATCGATGTTAGTTTCATCGAAAGGAGTTATCGATTATAGTTTGATCGAAGTGAGATTTATCGAATAAGAGTCATTCAAAAAGAGATTATCGAATATAGTTTATTCGAAAGTGAGAATTTCAAATATGAGATATTTGAAAAGAAAGAGTTATCGAATATTAGTTATTCGAAGAGAGATTATCGAATATGGTTCATTCGAGAAGGAGTAATCAAATATAGTATATTCGAAAGGAAGGAGTTAATCGAATATAGGTTATTCGAAGAAGAGTTAATCAAATAGAGATTTCTCGAAGAGAGCTAATCGGCGAATTCGATTATATCGAATTCGGGAAAGTACTTATACTTTCCAGTGTTTAAATAGAGATTTATTTATTTATAAATAAATAGGTGTTAGGTTAATTATTCACTAATAAGAATAGAAGTTATAACTAAAGTTAGATAATTCGAAAGGAGGGATTATAACGTTATCGTTATAACCAATGTTTTAAATATAGAAGTGGATTAGTAAAATTGGATCCGAGAAAGGCGTAAAGAAGTTGTTAAAGATTAAAAAATAAACTTTGACCATTTCGAAGTTATAACGTTGTTCAGTTATGGTCTGAGAGGTAATTATACCCCAACTTGAGTGACTTCCTTCTTAACTAAGAAATGGTAAGGTTTGATCGTAAAGGAATTTTGGAAATGTTTTCCAAACGAGAATCAGAAATGTTTTCGGATAAAAGAAAATAAGAATTTATAATATAGGGAAACAGGAGATAAGTAAATAAACGAACTAAAGAGATAAATGTTAAATGATGTTTGTTCGATATAATTTCCATCTGGAAATAATATCGTTGTTTGCACACTTGTTTTTCTTTGATAGTTAACTCACAGACTATCGAAGTTTTGACCATTTTAATGTTGTTAATATGGAGAGACCGGTTGGATTATTATCCGAAGAACCACTCTGTATTGGCATAAGCGTTGCGAATCATATATGCCAAAGACAATTGAAGAAGGAGTAAAATGCAAGGGCTGTTGTATAAGTCTTAGATAACAGTGACTAAGATGGATATACTGAATAGTGCCTTTGGTTTGTCCAGTCCCAGGACAACTTGTATGGACGAAGGTCTGACAGAGTATATCCAATGGATCGCGTAAGTTGATCTGTTCAAACGTATTCATGTTTGGTGGCGGAGGAATTCATTTCTCTAAGCTGTATACCCGTGTTATTTTTGGATAAATCAATTTGTGATTTGGCGGGTATGACGATGTGACATTCTAAGTGAATAAGGATGACTTGTATGGATGAATGTCTGACAGAGTATTTCCAGAAGGGTCACGTACATTGATTTCTTCAACCGTACAAAGAGTGGAAGCGAAGAAGGAAACTTCTTTTAGCTAACACATAATGTATTGTTCAGGACGTCAATCGGTGATTGGATGGATTTGATGATGTGGCATTCAAAGTGAATCTGATGTGATGATAACGCGTAACTTCTAGCCTCATCATCCGGAAAATGACAGAAATCGGGCAGGCAACATGGCTAAGTCGGTCGCACCGAAGTAGGGTGTATAATCACCTATCTAGAGAATATTCATTTGCTTCTTTTATCTATCAATGTTGTCCCATATATATACGGGAACGGTTGCTGATCCCAACCGTTGGTGATATACATTCGATACACTCAAGCAAAATGAGTGGTCGGTCATGTGTGGCTGAGTTACAAGATGTTCTTGTTGAACTCCAGTGTATCGTTCCTAGAGTACACTGATCGGAAGGTGGTTCCATACCTTGTCATAGTTGGAAACCCATTACCCAATACGTGCTTGCGGTTTTGATTGCATACTATATGTAGAACGTGAGATGAAAGCGTTTCTGCTAGATGGTTATTATATTGTGGTTGATAGACATTATTATAATATCAAAAGGTTTTTGATATAAAGATATTTTGGATTCTCATAAGGGAAAAACCCGTTCCGTTATACGGCGTGGTCTTATGAGATATCGTTTACTTGATCAAACTGTTTAAACTGTTTTACTCATACCAGTCCCATGACTGACCCGGAGTTTATTTTGTTTTGTTCTACCTAAACTCTTGGGTGTCTAAATTTGTACGGGCAGTCAAGTAGTTCAGGATTTTTCAGATCTATCTAAAGGAGCTTGGAGCAGGAGGCTTCAGCGTTAGTTATATAAAGTTTTGTTCCGCTGTGTTGTAAGTGTTGTACTCTGATAAGTGCTATTGTATACATAACTGTTATATTTCAAAGTTATGTTATCTATTATATGTTATTCGTTCCGCTGTGAAGTTCGTGTTACTCTGATGTTGTGTTCTTCTTCTTCTTCTATTCTAAGTTTCTATCTTATCTATTCTCACCCTCTAATTTCTTTCATTAATTACTGGGATTTTTCGATGTTTTGGTTATCGACATCGAGCTTATGTCGATAACCAAAGTCGCTCAAAATCCGGGTCGTTACAACCGATTCGAGACAATCTAGCCCATGTCTCAGGCAAGCGCGCAGACAAGCCTTGGATCATCATGGCCGGTCCACCGATGTGGATTATTATGCCTGAACACTACGTTTCCCCGCCCTTTGGGGCGTAAATGAGCCAAGTGACTCCATCGGTTCCACACAGTCACCGATATATCAGAGGCGCCTCGCAACAGCAACAACCACACAGGTGAAAAGTATATAAATGTCAGCCAGTTTAAGCACTGACACCACCCTAGCTAGAAGGAAACGCATGCCCTCCCTAATGTCCTCTCCTGTTTCTGGTTCACAACCGGGTGTGAGGTTCGTGAATTCACGTTAGACAAAGCTATGCCACACAGGCGGTGCTTTGATCATCAACCACAAGACTTTGCTTTTCAACAAAAGCCTTGATCATTTGCCACTTAGGCATGCCACACAAGCAATTCACTCCATGCATTTGATATCCATCAATATATAACCCCTGAGCTCGTACGTCTCAGAGAAGGGCGTTAAGCAAGAGAATAAATTCTCTGCCGCCAAATAGATATATATTTAATAAAAATCAATCACAGAATAAAATCCAATGTCAGACACACAGTCCATTTACAAGTTCGTTCTAGGTCTGAACGAAACCGGAGGCACCTTGTACCTCGCATATCCATAGATCTCCAAGTGCGTCCAGACGATCACCAACTGATTCCCTCCTCTTGGGTGTACAACCCAATCAAGATCATCAGTAATCACCCAAATGATGTGAAGACCTCCGGTCTTCAACCACCGTCTTCATCCACGACACCACGTCGAATCAATTATTCAGAATGGGATAAACCTGGTCTTTCTGAATAACTCGCGTATATAATAAACGAGTGTTGCGCAAACACAACATACGCCTCATTACAATTCAGAATATTCTTTTATTCAAATATTCTTACACTTTGGGAAAGGTTCCCATTAATTTTATCAAAGATAAATTCTTTAAATTTATTATTTAATCTTCTTTTGAATATCAATTCAAACTAGTCGGGATTAGCGAACCACACTGAAGTAATCATTTATTTTATTTCCCAATCCCAACCTATTCTTCCCATGAAGTAAAACTGGTCATACTTCATATTTAACACCATGGTGTTATTGGTAAATTCAATTACCATTTCACGTTCAAATCTAATTAAAGATTTTACTATCGCCTGGAGCAAAACTGGTGATACTCCATTCTCGACCATTTGAATCTAATTAAAGGTTCATTAAAACCCCAGTTAGTTTTAATCTTCATAAAAATCAATATCCTGTCTTTAACTGGGTTAAAGAACCAATGTCATCTAAAACACGGTTCACGAAAAACCCAAAATCACCTTCATTAATTATCGGGTTAAAGAACAAGTGTTATTTAAAACAATGTTTACGATAAACCCAAAAATCAATTCAAATTCAATTCCAATTAAATACCATTTAATTGGTATACTTCATTAAATCTAAATAAAAATATTTAATCTTTTTCTCAACTGGGTTTAAGAACAGTATTAATGAAGACACCATTCACAACAAACCCAAATCACATTTGATATTATGTACAAGGCTCTGAATAGAAAATATATTGGGTTATATTCTATATCAAATTCTACGACCAACAAATATCGTAATGGAAATAACGATATAAATATATTTTTCAAATTCCCATAACAATATCTGTTTCATCACGAAATCCAACATCGAAATATTCCAAAGAAAATTTCGATTCAAATCCATTCCAATTCAATTATTGGAAATTCTGGTTACTTTTAAAACCATTTCAAATCCACTTTATTTATTTTAAAAATAAATAGAATTATAATTCTAGTTCAAAACTAGTTCATTTCGATAAAAATCTATTTTTATCTTTTCAAATTTGGAAATTTTCATCCCAATTCTTCACAAATCATTTCTTATGATTTTACACAAATTATTACTATTTTTAATAATTTTATCAAGGCCCGTACAGTCGATTTCCACCAATGCCCATCGAACTGCACATACAACAACCTTTTCCAAATTTGATTTGGACATAATTCCAAATCCAACCATTAAATTTCAAATTTCTAATATTCTTTAGAAAGCTCTTTTCGATACAAACCCAACTGTTCCGGTTTTAGGAGAATCCGACGGTCGGATCTCCCGCAATATCCATTCGAAGTCAATGGTCGAAATTCGCGAACTGCTGCGGCGCGGCGCATTCTATTCAGGCCATATAATATATACATTATATATATTTCGTCGATTTCCTTTTAAAACGTATTTTATAAATCGTTTTAAATTCGTTTTCAAAACGATTTCAACTTCATATTCAATTTCTAAACAAAATTGAATATTCCACATCATCGATATACAAATGATAATATTTTCAAAACGTTATATTTTGAAATCACTTCTTTTCTATATTCATTATAAAAATGAATAAAATCGATATAAATATCGTTCACGTCAAAATGGCGTCAATCTAATCAACACGGCTTTGATTCAACACATGAATGTTTATTTTATTCAACCCATGAATATTTTCAATTCAACACATGAATTTATTTTCAATTCAACACATGAATTTATTTTTATTCAACACATGAATATATATTTTCAATTCAACACATGGATTTATTTTCTATACTGGAATGAGGCCCAATCAATTACAATATAATATTAATTATATGGATTTCCTATAACACATGTATATAATAGCAACGATAAATAATCAACCATCATCCAAAGTGCACCACACAACTGCATAAGCATTAAATATAAATAATTAACGCTTACACAGTCCGTCAACCCATCGATTGACATACAACTAAACAATCAGAATTAGTGTACGTCAAATATCATCCCAATACCCATGTGGGGTTTCAAATCAACAAACACATATTTTATTTGTGCGGTTGGGCGATGTGTAAAATTTATCGTCCCAATCAATATCAGTCAAATCAGTGTATATAAACAAAACCTCCGATTTGTTTATTACTGTTTATTTTATATACACGTTAAAAATCATATTTTTAACTATAAAATATTTTCCACTATAAAATATTTTATTTCATTCACCATCACACAATCACATTTCACAACACAGTAATCAAACAAACAAGTCATCCATGGTCTGTGGACGACGGGTGTCGGGCGCTACGAAACACCATCTACATCCTAGTATATACAACTAGAAAAAGAAATAAAAGGTGAGGAGTTCTCACCGAATAGCTAAACCAAACGCCTCGATAGAACTTCTCGCCGTGCTCGCACTTCGTCACTTTCGTTGTCCGTAGTCACTACATATATAAAAATCATATTTTTATTCTTTACATTATATAAAAAAACATATTTTTATTATCTACGTCATATCAAAATTATATTTTTATCCTCTACATCATATAAAAATTATATTTTTATTATCTACATCATATAAAAATCATATTTTTATTCTTTCTATAATATAAAAACCATATTTTTATTCTTTCTATAATATAAAAACCATATTTTTATTCTTTCTATAATATAAAAATCATATTTTTATTGTTCCTACTATATAAAAATCACATCTTTATTGTTCCTACTATATAAAAATTACATCTTTATTGTTCTAAAAATCATGTTTTTCTATATTTCAAAACTACATATAGATAAATCCTATTTTTCTATATTCTTTGATATTCCTCTTTTTTAAAAATCATGCTCTATATTTTTTTTATAAAATCTAAAAATAAGCAATGTGGGTTTATATTTAAAGATATGAAATTTAACAATGTTTTTATATAAAAGAAATTGAAAATTAACAATGTTTTCATATAAAAACTACTCACTGTTTTCTATAATAAAAATTGAGCGTTTTATAATCTAAAACATAAACAAATGAAGATTAACTGTAGCGACCCGAACTTCCCCGGTCTCCGAAGAGATGAGAAAGAACGAATTACTGTGAGGACAAGACAAATCAGAACGCAGGCGGAAGAACATTTCATTGCTATTACAACAATTCCATCAGATACAAGAATATACAGAGAATAAATGAATAAATTACATTCGATAAATATCAGAGATTACAATAAATTACATAGCAGCGGAAATTAATACAAAGCAGAACTGAAGGTGATACACGGATACAGATCTTTCCGGATATCATTCCAGCTGTAAACTAGGATCCTGTGAATGTAAATCTGCAAAACCAAAACTACTAGCTGCCCGTGTGGAAAATAGGGGCACCCAGAGTTTAGGTTAAAACAATAAACTCCGGGTAAGTCATGTGACTGGTGTGAGAACTAAAACAGTTATTTAAAACTTTACTTTAAAAGAGAGTAATTCAAGGGACCACGCCGTATAACATGGAACGGGTTTCCTCCCAAGAATACCAATGCATAGAATAAACAGTGCAATGCTTTTTCGAAAAATGAAGCTATTATAAGACCCATGTCCCATCACACAATGCAACGCAAGCCGGAGGATAGGGTTTTCCCTTATAATAGCCAAACATGCTTGGTACGTTTAAAACAAATCATTTGATACTATAATAAGTGTATAGTGTCAAAACAATTTCAATCATAAATATAAATCCTAGGCGGCATGGGTACCATCTATCATGTCGCCATACTAGGCTCTACAAATAAAACCGCAATACACGTATTGGAAATTGGATTTCCGTCATGAGTCGAGGCAAGGGGCAAGCTCCTCTCCGCTTCGAGACACTCTAGAAAATGCCTCAGGACTACACACTCTGGGTAACCCTTGGATGCTTCAGGGCCGGTCCTCTCTTACGTTTGAGGATTGGCAATTTCTGAACATACGTTTCCCGGTCCTTACAGACCTAAAATCGAGGCGCCTCATCCAACAACCACATAGGTGAAAAGTATATAAATGTCAGGGCTGGTAAGTCACTGACACCACCAAAGCTAAAAAGAAACTTCGTGCTCTCCCTGCAGTCCTTATCCCGTTTTTAACTCATACCGAGGTGTGAGGCTCGCGAATCCACGCTATACAAAAAGCTATGCCACATAGGCCGTGCTTTGATCATCAACCACAAGACTTTGCTTTTCAACAGAAGCCTTGATCCATGCAACTCAGCATTCCACACAGGCAATTTATGCCATGCGACTGATGTCCATCGATATACAACCTCTGAGCTCGTACGTCTCAGAGAAGGGCGTTAAGCAAAAGAATAAATTCTCCGCCGCCAAACAGATGTATATTTATTAGAGATCAATAAACACAGAATAAAATCCAATGTTAGACACACAATCCATTTACAAGTTCGTTCTGGGTTTGAACGAAACCGGAGGCACTTTCCTCGCATATCCATCGATCTCCAAGTACGTCTGGACGACCACTAACTGATTCCCTCATCTTGGGTGTACGGCCCAATCAAGATCATCAGTAATCACCCAAACGATGTGAAGACTTCTGGTCTTCGACCACCGTCTTCATCTTCGACTTATCGTCGAATCGGTTATTCACAATGGGTATAAACCCGGCCTTGCCGAACAACCTGCGTATATTAAAAACAAATGTTACACAAACACAACATACGCCTCATTCCAATTCATTAGTCACTAACCGTAAACAGTAAGAGAGCAATTCCCCAAATATTAACCCCGAAGGCTGAAACCAACCTCAGATCAATACCCGGGAAACCATTCTTCTTAACTAACCTACAGTTAGTTTCTAAATCTCAATTCTTAGGGAAAGGTTCCCATTAATTTTATCCAAGATAAATTCTTTGAAATTTATCCTTTAATCTTCCTTTGGATGTCATTTCAAACCAAATTATGGTTTTTCCCAAACTAGTCGAGATTAGCGAACCACACCGAAGTAATTATTTATTTTATTTCCAAATCCCAACCTATTCATCCCATGAAGCAAAACTGGTAATACTCCACATCTAACACCACAGTGTTATCGGTAAAATTAATTACCATTTTACGTTCAAATCTGATTAAAGATTTAACTATTGCTTTGGAGCAAAACTGGTGATACTCCATCCTCGCTCACTTTCTAAATTTGATAATTTAAATTATCAATTCACATTTCAATTTAATTGCAGATTCATTAAAACTTCTTTTACTGGGTTAAAGAACTAGTGTCCTTTAAAACACAGTTCACGACAAACCCAAATCACATTTTATTTATTATCGGGTTAAAGAACAAGTGTTGTTTAATACACTGTTCATGATAAACCCACAAATCAATTCTATTTACAACCCATTTCAAGTCCAATTTATTTATTTAAAAATAAATGGGTTTTCATTTTAGTTCAAAACTAGTTCATTTCGATAAAAATCTATTTTTATCTTTTCAAATATGGAGTTTTTCATCCCAATTTTTCCCAAATCATTTCTTATGATTTTACACAAATTATTACTATTTTTAATAATTTTATCAAGGCCCGTACAGTCGATTTCCATCAACGGCCATCGAACTGCACTTATAGCGACCTTTTCCAAATTTGATTTGGACGTATCTCCATATCCAACAGTTAGATTTTGAATTCCTAATATTCGTTAGAAAGCTCTTTTTGATACGAACCCAGCGGTTCCGGTTTTAGGAGAATCCGACGGTCGGATCTCCCGTAATGTCCGTTCGAAGTTAATGGTCGAAATTTACGAACTGCCGCGACGCGGCGCGTTCTATTCAGGCCATTATATTATATATATATAATATATATAATATATATTTCGTCGATTTCTATTTAAAATGAATTTTATAAATAGTTCTAAATTCGTTTCAAAAACATTTCAACTTCTATTTCCAATTCAAATCAAAATTGAATTTTTCCTTATAAATTCGTTTTAAAATTCATTTCTATTCATTTCAAATTTCAATTCAATTCGAATTCATTTCAATTCAATTTGAATTCATTTCAATTCGTTTTCAATTCAATTCGAATTCGTTTTCAATTCAATTCGAATTCGTTTTCAATTCAATTCGAATTCGTTTTATATTCAATTCATTTCGAGTTGGTTTTCTATTCGTTTCAATTCAAATTGGTTTTCTATTCGATTCAATTCAAATTGGTTTTCTATTTGGTTCAATTCAAATTGGTTTTCTATTCGATTCAATTCAAATTGGTTTTCTATTCGATTCAATTCAAATTGGTTTTCTATTCGATTCAATTCAAATTGGTTTTCTATTCAATTCTATTCAAATTGGTTTTCTATTCAATTCTATTCAAATTGGTTTTCTATTCAATTCTATTCAAATTGGTTTTCTATTCAATTCAATTCAAATTCGAAAAACGAATATAATCGATATAAATATCATTCGCGTCAAAATAGCGCATCTCTAATCAATACGGCTTTATATATTTCAATAATCCCATTATTCTATTCAACAAATGAATCTATATTTTTGTCAACACATGACTAATCTCAACGAATGAGTACAGTCAACACATGAACCTTTATTTTATAATATTAAAGATGTAAATTTTATCGTTAAAATATTTCGTTCAACACATGACTAATCTCAACGGATGAGTACAGTCAACACATGAACCTTTATTTTATAATATTAAAGATGTAAATTTTATTGTTAAAATATTTCGTTCAATACATGACTAATCTCAACGGATGAGTACAGTCAACACAAACCTTTATTTTATAATATTCCTTATTTTCTAAATTGGAATGAGGCCCAATCAATCACAATATAAAGTTAATTATATGGATTCCTACAACACATGTATATAATAGCAACGATAAATAATCAACCATCATCCAAAGTGCACTACACTGTATAAGCATCAAATATAGATATCTAACGCTTATAACAGCCTGTCAATCAATCGATCGACATACAACCAATTATTGGGATTAGTGTATGCCGTATTTTATCCCAATACCCGTGTGGGGCTTCAAACAATCAAACACAGATTTTATTTGTGCAGTTGGGCGATGTGTAAAATTTATCGTCCCAATCAATATCAGTCAAATCAGTGTGTATAAACAAATCGGCCGATTTGTTTATAAATATTTATTTACTCACATTCACGTTAAAAATTATATTTTTAACGATAAAATATTTTTAACTATATAAATATTTTATTTCCTTTCAATACGTTAATTTATATTATCGATTTCACATCAACAACACAAACAAATTTCACAACACATCAAACAAGCATACAAGCCATCCATGGTCTGTGGATGACGGGTGTCGGGTGCTGCTAAGCACCGTCTGCATCCTAGTATATATTTATAACTCGAAAAGAAATGGAAGAGTGAGAAATTCTCACCAATAGCTATTCCAACTCCACGACACTTCATTGTAGAAATCTTCGTCGTTCTCTCCCTTTGTCACTTTCGTTGCCCGTATTCACTACATATGTAAAAATCGAATTTTTACTTCGCTATTCAATATATAAAAATCGAACTTTTTACTTCGCTATTCAATATATAAAAATCGAATTTTTTACTTCGCTGTTCAATATATAAAAATCGAATTTTTACTTCGCTGTTCAATATATAAAAATCGAATTTTTACACCGCTACTATATAGATAAAAATTCTATTTTTACCACACTATTCTCTATATAAAGATTTCGCCTTTTCAAATTTAAAGATTTCGCCTTTTCAAATTTAAAGATTTCGCCTATTCAAAAATATAGATTTCGCCTTTTCAAAAATATAGATTTCGCCTTTTCAAAAATATAGATTTCGCCTTTTCAAAAATATATATTCCGCCTCTTCAACCATAAAGATTTCGCCTTTTCAAATATAAAGATTTCGCCCTTTCAGTTAAAAAGATTTCGCCTTTTCAATTAAAAAGATTTCGCCTTTTCAATTTCAAAAATCTAATCTTTTCTATTTTAAAAATCTAATCTTTTCTATTTTAAAATCAAATCTTTTCTATTTTGAAAATCTAATCTTTTCTATTTAAAATATGTTTTCAATTTTAAAGTAAATAAGTTTTCTGTTTTAAAGTAAATAAAATAAACGAATAAAAGGGAAAACTTACAGCATTTCAGTCGTCGGAGGACCCGAAGAGGGGGTGGAGGGGCGGTGGTCGCGGTCAGGGCCTGAGGTGGCAAAATGTGTGCGGGTTTTGGTGTAGATGGGCTGCGGATTTCCAAGGAGGGAGAGGAGGAAAAAGGAGAAGAGGGGGACGGGGCTGAGGCATGCAGGGGAGGGTCGGGGATGTCGAAGGTGGGCGCTGGTGGCGGGGGTTCTGGGCTGAGGGAAATCAAACGAGGGGGGGGGGGAAAGGGGATCGCGCTCTGGCGTGAGAGGGGGTGTTGATGGGGGGGGAGGACTTGGTGTGGTGGAGGAAGAGAGGAGGGCGACGGCTCCTCCCACGGCGGCGCGAAGAGCGGTGGGGCGGCGCTCCGCCCCCTGCCTTTTTTTTTTTGTGATTCTGTTTTGAAATGATACGGTGGGGGTTAGAGAGAGGATAAAGAGAGGAGAGAGGAAATTAATTTTCAATTAATTTTAAATTCAAAAAGTTGACTTTTACATACGACCTCTAAACGAGGCCCACCGCCTGTCGTCCTTAGCTAATTACCCCCATTCCGAACACAATGGGATATGTATCGTAGGCTGATTCGACTGTTTCGATCAGTTTTCATTAAAATCAACATATAACTCTATATATTGAATTTGAACGCGCATTTCAATTTACCGTGGTCACATACTAACTCTAAAAATTCCGAAAAAATATTTTCTAGCTTCGTATTGACGATACGGTCCTAACAAAACTAGTTTCGTCGAATTCTGAGACCGTTGGAGAAATGGCCAATTTCCAGTCGATTAAAATCAACTGAAACTGGTCAAACGCGTTTTCCTATGCCACGCTCACATATTGATTCAGAAAATTATGAAATTTGGAATCTAGCAATAACTTGACATCACGGACCCAACAAAAGTGGTTTCGTCGAAATCCGAGGTCGTTTGCAAAATTCCCATTTTTTAAGGGCCTGAATTCCATAGCGACTATTCAGAATTTTCAAGTGGACATATCTTTTGATTCCCTCTATGAAATCTCAATTTTTCAGATTCATTGGAAAGATATTCCCAATTATATCCTAATGTTTTTGGTTTCACTAAAATCCGGATTGTTTTGCACCCGGTACATTCAATTGAAGTTTGAAATCGAATTATCGAACTACCGCGCCATTTTCAATTCTATTTATAATTATATATAAATATTTATATTCTAACGACGACGTATATAATATATACATTCGAATTTCATTCCAAATAAATTTCTCGTCGATATTATTTAAAATAATTCATTTTAAATATTCACAATTCGCTAAAATTGTCAAAATAAAAAATTTTAACTGGCTCGCATTTCCGGGTTATTACAATCTCCCCCACTTAAAACTTTTCGTCCCCGAAAAGAAACGAAGTCGAAAGTGGTTTGATTAATCAACTCTACGTTCGATCTAGCTTCCATTCACCAACTTTTCAGTTTCTGAGAATTTTCAAATTTTCAAAAATTTGGCTAACACCCTAAATTTTCGAAAAATTTCGCCATAACCTCCCCTGCACCGGGAGCCACGGGAAAATCCCGAAATTGCCATATAGGCCTTCTGATCTCAAAAAGAAAAAGAAAAAGCCAAGCGGCTAGCCAATCGGCTCATAAAATCATCATCACCCAAACAAAACAGTAAATTATAGTAAACATGTACGTATTTGTCGGGCAAACAAATTTTATTCTCTGCTCTAGCCTCCTTGCTATGACCTGTTCAATGTAAGTACATGTATATGCAAGCAAATGCAACTAATTTTCAATTAAATTCAATATTTGATTCTATTAGGCATAATGGTTCAAAATTCAATTAGGCAACAATAATCAAACAACACAATCATCAATCAATTAGTGGATTAGAGTTTCAGATTCATAATTTTGATATATATACAGAAAATCATGTTTTTGATGCCAAATCACAACAAATAATTCTAGCTATATAAGTTTTGGTTCTCACACCAGTCTAATGGAAATATATAGATATCACACCTTTGAAACACGAACACAAATTCTGATGGTGATATATCAATCATCAGAATCATCTCCGGGTGTCTAGAATGTGATTCTATATCTATCCAATATATTAAAACTTCGAATATACGTTCATGACGCGTATATGCAACATCTTTATATATCGGACTGTCCAAATTTAAAATAAATAAATATTCAAATACGTAGAATTGATTTAAATTTTCAAAACAAAAATTGTTTTCATTTGAAAAATATACTCTTCACACCCGTTCTAGGATACTACTGATCCTATCTCTAACGAGTCATTCTAATTGGATATTGCTAATCTAATATCTGATGAATTCTTTCGTACGGTTCTAATGTGTCTTGTTCTCGAGCTCTGTAAACCAAAGCTCTGATACCAACTGTAGCGACCCGAACTTCCCCGGTCTCCGAAGAGATGAGAAAGAACGAATTACTGTGAGGACAAGACAAATCAGAACGCAGGCGGAAGAACATTTCATTGCTATTACAACAATTCCATCAGATACAAGAATATACAGAGTATAAATGAATAAATTACATTCGATAAATATCAGAGATTACAATAAATTACATAGCAGCAGAAATTAATACAAAGCACAACTGAAGGTGATACACGGATACAGAGCTTTCCGGATATCATTCCAGCTGTAAACCAGGATCCTGTGAATATAAATCTGCAAAACCAAAACTACTAGCTGCCCGTGTGGAAAATAGGGGCACCCAGAGTTTAGGTTAAAACAATAAACTCCAGGTAAGTCATGTGACTGGTGTGAGAACTAAAACAGTTATTTAAAACTTTACTTTAAAAGAGAGTAATTCAAGGGACCACGCCGTATAACACGGAACGGGTTTCCTCCCAAGAATACCAGTGCATAGAATAAACAGCGCAAAGCTTTTTCAAAAAATGAAGCTATTATAAGACCCAGGTCCCATCACACAATGCAACACAAGCCGGAGGATAGGGTTTTCCCTTATAATAGCCAAACATGCTTGGTACGTTTAAAACAAATCATTTGATACTATAATAAGTGTATATTGTCAAAACAATTTCAATCATTAATATAAATCCTAGGCGGCATGGGTACCATCTATCATGTCGCCATACTAGGCTCAACAAATAAAACCGCAATACACGTATTGGAAATTGGATTTTCGTCATGAGTCGAGGCAAGGGGCAAGCTCCTCTCCGCTTCGAGACACTCTAGCAAATGCCTCAGGACTACACACTCCGGGTAACCCTTGGATGCTTCAGGGCCGGTCCTCTCTTACGTTGGAGGATTGGCAATTCCTGAACACACGTTTCTCGGTCCTTACAGACCAAAAATCGAGGTGCCTCATCCAACAACCACATAGGTGAAAAGTATATAAATGTCAGGGCTGGTAAGTCACTGACACCACCAAAGCTAGAAAGAAACGTCATGCTCTCCCTGCAGTCCTTATCCCGTTTTTAACTCATACCGAGGTGTGAGGCTCGCGAATCCACGCTATACAAAAAGCTATGCCACGTAGGCCGTGCTTTGATCATCAACCACAAGACTTTGCTTTTCAACAGAAGCCTTGATCCATGCAACTCAGCATGCCACACAGGCAATTCATGCCATGCGACTGATGTCCATCGATATACAACCTCTGAGCTAGTACGTCTCAGAGAAGGGCGTTAAACAAAAGAATAAATTCTCCACCGCCAAACAGATGTATATTTAATAGAGATCAATCAACACAGAATAAAATCCAATGTCAGACACACAATCCATTTACAAGTTCGTTCTGGGTCTGAACGAAACCGGAGGCACATTCCTCGCATATCCATCGATCTCCAAGTACGTCTGGACGACCACTAACTGATTCCCTCATCTTGGGTGTACATCCCAATCAAGATCATCAGTAATCAACCAAACGATGTGAAGACTTCCGGTCTTCGACCACCGTCTTCATCTTCGACTTATCGTCGAATCGGTTATTCAGAATGGGAATAAACCCGGCCTTTCCGAACAACCCGCGTATATTAAAAACAAATGTTACACAAAAACAACATACGCCTCATTCCAATTCATTAGTCACTAACCGTAAACCAGTAAGAGAGCAATTCCCCAAATATTAACCCCGAAGGCCGAAACCAACCTCAGATCAATACCCAGGAAACCATTCTTCTTAACTAACCTACAGTTAGTTTCTAAATCTCAATTCTTAGGGAAAGGTTCCCATTAATTTTATCCAAAATAAATTCTTTGAAATTTATCCTTTAATCTTCCTTTGGATGTCATTTCAAACCAAATTATGGTTTTTCCCAAACTAGTCGAGATTAGCGAACCACATCGAAGTAATTATTTATTTTATTTCCCAATCCCAACCTATTCATCCCATGATGCAATACTGGTAATACTCCACATCTAACACCACAGTGTTATCGGTAAAATTAATTACCATTTTACGTTCAAATCTGATTAAAGATTTAACTATTGCTTTGGAGCAAAACTGGTGATACTCCATCCTCGCTCACTTTCTAAATTTGATAATTTAAATTATCAATTCACATTTCATTTTAATTGCAGATTCATTAAAACTTCTTTTACTGGGTTAAAGAACTAGTGTCCTTTAAAACACAGTTCACGACAAACCCAAATCACATTTTATTTATTATCGGGTTAAAGAACAAGTGTTGTTTAATACACTGTTCACGATAAACCCACAAATCAATTCTATTTACAACCCATTTCAAGTCCAATTTATTTATTTAAAAATAAATGGGTTTTCATTTTAGTTCAAAACTAGTTCATTTCGATAAAAATCTATTTTTATCTTTTCAAATATGGAGTTTTTCATCCCAATTTTTCTCAAATCATTTCTTATGATTTTACACAAATTATTACTATTTTTAATAATTTTATCAAGGCCCGTACAGTCGATTTCCATCAACGGCCATCGAACTGCACTTAAAGCGACCTTTTCCAAATTTGATTTGGACGTATCTCCATATCCAACCATTAGATTTTGAATTCCTAATATTCGTTAGAAAGCTCTTTTCGATACGAACCCAACAGTTCCGGTTTTAGGAGAATCCGACGGTCGGATCTCCCGTAATGTCCGTTCGAAGTTAATGGTCGAAATTTACGAACTGCCGCGGCGCGGCGCGTTCTATTCAGGCCATTATATTATATATATATATAATATATATTTCGTCGATTTCTATTTAAAATGAATTTTATAAATAGTTCTAAATTCGTTTCAAAAACATTTCAACTTCTATTTCCAATTCAAATCAAAATTGAATTTTTCCATATAAATTCGTTTTAAAATTCATTTCAATTCAATTCAAATTTCAATTCAATTTGAATTCATTTCAATTCAGTTTGAATTCATTTCAATTTGTTTTCAATTCAATTCGAATTCGTTTTCAATTCAATTCGAATTCGTTTTATATTCAATTCATTTCGAATTGGTTTTCTATTCGATTCAATTCAAATTGGTTTTCTATTCAATTCAATTCAAATTGGTTTTCTATTCAGTTCAATTCAAATTTTCTATTCGGTTCAATTCAAATTGGCTTTCTATTCGATTCAATTCAAATTGGTTTTCTATTCGATTCAATTCAAATTGGTTTTCTATTCGATTCAATTCAAATTGGTTTTCTATTCAATTCTATTCAAATTGGTTTTCTATTCAATTCTATTCAAATTGATTTTCTATTCAATTCAATTCAAATTCGAAAAACGAATATAATCGATATAAATATCATTCGCGTCAAAATAGCGCATCTCTAATCAATACGGCTTTATATATTTCAATAATCCCATTATTCTATTCAACAAATGAATCTATATTTTTGTTAACACATGACTAATCTCAACGAATGAGTACAGTCAACACATGAACCTTTATTTTATAATATTAAAGATGTAAATTTTATCGTTAAAATATTTCGTTCAACACATGACTAATCTCAACGGATGAGTACAGTCAACACATGAACCTTTATTTTATAATATCAAAGATGTAAATTTTATCGTTAAAATATTTCGTTCAACACATGACTAATCTCAACGGATGAGTACAATCAACACAAACCTTTATTTTATAATATTCTTTATTTTCTAAATTGGAATGAGGCCTAATCAATCACCATATAAAGTTAATTATATGGATTCCATACAACGCATGTATATAATAGCAACAATAAATAATCAACCATCATCCAAAGTGCACTACACTGTATAAGCATCAAATATAGATATCTAACGCTTATAACAGCCTGTCAATCAATCGATCGACATACAACCAATTATTGGGATTAGTGTATGCCGCCGTGTGGGGTTTCAATCAATCAAACACAGATTTTATTTGTGCAGTTGGGCGATGTGTAAAATTTATCATCCCAATCAATATCAGTCAAATCAGTGTGTATAAACAAATCGGCCGATTTGTTTATAAATATTTATTTACTCACATTCACGTTAAAAATTATATTTTTAACGATAAAATATTTTTAACTATATAAATATTTTATTTCCTTCCAATACGTTAATTTATATTATCGATTTCACATCAACAACACAAACAAATTTCACAACACATCAAACAAGCATACAAGCCATCCATGGTATGTGGATGACGGGTGTCGGGTGCTGCTAAGCACCGTCTGCATCCTAGTATATAATTATAACTCGAAAAGAAATGGAAGAGTGAGAAATTCTCACCGATAGCTATTCCAACTCCACGACACTTCATTGTAGAAATCTTCGTCGTTCTCTCCCTTTGCCACTTTCGTTGCCCGTATTCACTACATATGTAAAAATCGAATTTTTACTGCGCTATTCAATATATAAAAATCGAATTTTTACTTCGCTATTCAATATATAAAAATCGAATTTTTACTTCGCTGTTCAATATATAAAAATCGAATTTTTACTTCGCTGCTCAATATATAAAAATCGAATTTTTACACCGCTACTATATAGATAAAAATTCTATTTTTACCACACTGTTCTCTATATAAAGATTTCGCCTTTTCAAATTTAAAGATTTCGCCTTTTCAAATTTAAAGATTTCGCCTTTTCAAAAATATAGATTTCGCCTTTTCAAAAATATATATTTCGCCTCTTCAACCATAAAGATTTCGCCTTTTCAAATATAAAGATTTCGCCCTTTCAATTAAAAAGATTTCGCCTTTTCAATTAAAAAGATTTCGCCTTTTCAATTTCAAAAATTTAATCTTTTCTATTTTAAAAATCTAATCTTTTCTATTTTAAAAATCTAATCTTTTCTATTTAAAATATGTTTTCAATTTTAAAGTAAATAAGTTTTCAGTTTTAAAGTAAATAAAATAAACGAATAAAAAGGAAAACTTATAGCATTTCAGTCGTCGGAGGACCCGAAGAGGGGGTGGAGGGACGGTGGTCGCGGTCACGGCCTGAGGTGGCAAAATGGGTACGGGTTTTGGTGTAGATGGGCTGCGGATTTCCAAGGAGGAAGAGGAGGAAAAAGGAGAAGAGGGGGACGGGGCTGAGGCGTGCCGGGGGGGGGGGGGTCGGGGATGTCGGAGGTGGGCGCTGGTGGCGGGGGTTCTGGGCTGAGGGAAATCGAACAAGGGGGGAAAAGGGATCGCGCTCTGGCGTGAGAGGGGGTGTTGATGGGGGGGGACTTGGTGTGGTGGAGGAAGAGAGGAGGGCGGCGGCTCCTCACACGGCGGCGCGATGAGCGGTGGGGCGGCGCTCCGCCCCCTTCCTTTTCTTCTTTTTTTTATTTGTGATTCTGTTTTGAAATGATACGGTGGGGGTTAGAGAGAGGATAAAGAGAGGAGAGAGGAAATCAATTTTCAATTAATTTTAAATTCAAAAAGTTGACTTTTACATACGACCTCTAAACGAGGCCCACCGCCTGTCGTCCTTAGCTAATTACCCCCATTCCGAACACAATGGGATATGTATCGTAGGCTGATTCGACTGTTTCGATCAGTTTTCGTTAAAATCAACATATAACTCTATATATTGAATTTGAACGCGCATTTTAATTTACCGTGGTCACATACTAACTCTAAAAATTCCTGAAAAATATTTTCTAGCTTCATATTGACGATACGGTCCTAACAAAACTAGTTTCGTCGAATTCTGAGACCGTTGGAAAAATGGCCAATTTCCAGTCGATTAAAATCAACTGAAACTGGTCAAACGCGTTTTCCTATGCCACGCTCACATATTGATTCAGAAAATTTTGAAATTTGGAATTTAGCAATAACTTGACATCACGGACCCAACAAAAGTGGTTTCGTCGAAATCCGAGGTCGTTTGCAAAATTCCCATTTTTTAAGGGCCTGAATTCCATAGCGACTATTCAGAATTTTCAAGTGGACATATCTTTTGATTCCCGCTATGAAATCTCATTTTTTCGGATTCATTGGAAATATATTCCCAATTAGATCCTAATGTTTTTGGTTTCACTAAAATCCGGATTGTTTTGCACCAGGTACATTCAATTGAAGTTTGAAATCGAATTATCGAACTACCGCGCCATTTTCTATTCTATTTATAATTATATATAACTATTTATATTCTAACGACGACGTATATAATATATACGTTCGAATTTCATTCCAAATAAATTTCACGTCGATATTATTTAAAATAATTCATTTTAAATATTCACAATTCGCTAAAATTGCCAAAATAAAAAAATTTAACTGGTTCGCATTTCCGGGTTATTACATTATCAAAAAAGGAAAAACTTACGGTTTGAATCGGGAGTTGGGGAGGGGTTGTCCGTGCTGGAGGGTGGTTGGAGGGCGG
Source organism: Allium sativum (assembly GCA_030737875.1). NCBI lineage: Eukaryota > Viridiplantae > Streptophyta > Magnoliopsida > Asparagales > Amaryllidaceae > Allium > Allium sativum. Next base: position 452,902,568 of record CM060915.1, on the reverse strand, counting down.
CGCCGGGCTGCTGGCCTTCGGAGGTGGCCGGTCGCGGGTCCCAGGGAGGGGATGGCGGCTGTTTTCAAATCGGTTTGGGGTTTAGGGATTTAGAAGCTGAAGGGAGAGAGAGGAGGAAGGAGAGGAGGAAGAGAGAGGGGGGTCGGCGGTGGGGCGCGGCGTTCCTCCCTGGCGGCGCGTCGGGGCTTGGGGGGCGACGTCGAGCTCCTCCGATCGGAGGCACTTCCTCTTTTTTTTTAGTTCTGAATGAAGAACCGGGAGGGGGGCTGAGAGGGAAAAAGGGATAAAGGGAGAAATATTTTATTTATTTATTTAATTTTAAAAAGAAAATTTTAATTTTGATCTCGAAATCGAACTCACCGACTGTCATTCATAGCTTATTACCCCCATTCCGAACACAATGGGATATGTATCGCAGGCGGATTCGATTGTTTCGATCAGTTTTCGTCAAAATCAAAATATAACATAATTTGAATGCACATTTCAATTTACCGAGGCCACGTACGGACTCTAAAAATTCCCGAAAAATATTTCTAACTTCGTATTGACGATACAGTCTTAACAAAGCTAATTTTGTCGAATTCGGAGACCGTTCAAAAAACGGCCATTTTCCAGTCGATTAAAATCAACTAAAATAGGTCAAACACATTTTGCTTTGCCGCGCCCAAATATTGATTCGAAAAATTACGAATTTTGGAATCTAGCAATAATTAGAAATCACGGATCCAACAAAATTGGTTTCGTCGAAAATCGAGTTCGTTTGCAAAATTTCCATTTTTAAGGGCCAGAATTCCATAGCGACTATTCTGAATTTTCAACTGGACATATCTTTTTGTCCCCGCGATGAAATTTTAATTTTTCGGATTCGTTGGAAACACATCCTCAATTAGATTCTAATATTTTTGGTTTCTCTAAAATCCGCTTTATTTGAATCTTGTACATTCATTTGAACTTTGAAATCGAATTATCGAACTACCGCGCCATTTTCAATTCCTTTTTTATATATAAATAAATATTTATATTCTAACGACGATTCAAGTAAATATATACATTCTAATTCTATTCAAAATAAATTTCTCGTCGTTATTATTTAAAATAATTCATTTTAAATATTCACAATTCACTAAAATCGCCAAAATAAAAAATTTAAATTGGCTCAGAATTTCCGGGTTGTTACATTAATGGAAGTTGAGTTGGTTTTTAAAACAACTTACAGGTTCGATCCTTTTTGGGGATGAAAAGTTTTAAGTGGGGGAGATTGTAATAACTCGGAAAATCTGAGCCAATTTAAAATTTTTATTTTGGCAATTTTAGTGAATTTTGAATATATAAAATGAATTATTTTAAATAATAACGACGAGAAATCTATTTTGAATAGAATTAAAATGTATATATTTATATAGATCATCGCTAGAATATAAACACTTATTTTAAAATATAAAAGGAAATGAAAATGGCGCGGCAGTTTGAAATTTCGATTTCAAATTTCAAATGAATGTACAAGATTGAAAATAAACCGGATTTTAGCGAAACCAAAAATATTAGAATCTATTTGAGAATATCTTTCCAATGAATACGAAAAATTAAAATTTCATAGCGGGAATCAAAAGTTACGTCCAGTTGAAAATTCAGAATAGTCGTTATAGAATTCTGGCCCTTAAAAATGGGAATTTTGCAAACGACCTCGGTTTTCGACGAAACCACTTTTGTTGGATCCGTGATGTCAAATCATTGCTCGATTCCAAAATTCGTAATTTTTCAAATAAATATGTGAGCGTGGCAAAGGAAAATGCGTTCGAACAGTTTAAGTTGATTTTAATCGACTGGAAAATGGTCATTTTTCATACAATCTCAGAATTTGACGAAATCAGTTTTGTTAGGACCGTATCGTCAATACCAAGCTAGAAAATATTTTTCGGGAATTTGTAGAGTTAGTATGTGGCCCCGGTAAATTGAAATGTGCGTTCAAATTCAATATATAGGGTTATATTTTGATTTTGGCAGAAACTGATCGAAACAGTCAAATGAGCCTGCGATACCTATCCCATTGTGTTCATAATGGGGGTAATTAGCTATGGACGACAGGCGGTGGGTCTCGTTTCGTGGTCAAATAAAAAGGTACCTTTTCGAAATTAAATTAAAAAAACAAAGAAAACTTTCCTCTCTCTCTCCTCTAAGTCAAACCCTACCCCCCCATCTCATCGTTCAGAAGAATTTAGAAAAAAAAAGAGCAGTACCGCGCTATAGCGCGACAATCCCCCACCACCGCCGCCGATCGACGGCGCCTCCTCCCTCCCTCTCGCCGACCCTCTCTTCTTCCCCCCTTCCTCCTCGCGCTGGGCGCGACTCTCTCCCCATTGACCCCCTCTTCCCCCTTTTTCTTGCTTCCAACCGCGACAGCCGTCCCCTCCCGACCCCCTTCCTTCCCCCTCTCGATTTGAAGCCACGCCCCCCCTTATGTCCCCAAAACCGACGCCAGCGCCACCTTCTGCCAATGGGGCCTCACCGCCGACGCTTAGGCGCGCCCACACCCCCTACGACGAACCCTAGCAGCCCTCCTTCCCCTTCAAACGGTGAGTTTTCAATGATTTCTCTTTATTTTATTTAATGATTTAGTTCAAAAAATAGAACAAATATGATTTTCAGTTAATGAATAAAACTGGATCTTTATTTAGATGATTTTAGGATAAAGATTTGATTTTTATTTATATGGTTTATAGAAAAATATGATATTTTTAAATTATAAAATGTAAAGATTATATTTTTATTCATGGAAAGATTATATTTTTATATAGTAGAAATAATAAAGATGCGATTTTTATATAGTAGAAATAATAAAGATGCGATTTTTACATAGAGAATAAAAATATAATTTTTATATAGTAGAGTTAATAAAAATACGATTTTTATATATGAAGACATTAAGAATAAAAATATAATTTTTATATAGTGATAAGGATAAAAATAGAATTTTTATCTATATAGTAGCAGTGTAAAAATAGAAACTTTATCTATATAGTAGCGGTGCAAAAATAGAATTTTTATCTATATAGTAGCAATATAAAAATGTGAATTTTATATATGTAGTGAATACGGGCAACGAAAGTGATAAAAGGTGAGCACGACGAAGATTTCTACATATAAATAGTCATGGTATTGGATTAGCTAGTCGGTGAGAATTTCTCACTTTAAATCTTGTTTTCTAGTTAAAATATATGCTAGGATGCAGATGGTGCTTAGCAGCACCCGACACCCGTCGTCCACAGACCATGGACGACTTGTATGCTTGTTTGATGTGTTGTGAAATTTGTTTGTGATGTTGATGTGAAATGTATAATAAAATATTTATGTGTTGAAATAAATTAATTATCGTTAAAAATATAATTTTTAATGCGAATGTGAATAAATAAATATTCATTTACAAACCGGACGGTTTGTTTATGTACACCTATTTGAAGGACATTGATTGGGACGATAAATTTTACACGTCGCCCAACCACACAAATAATATTCGGTGTTTGTGGATTGAAACCCCACACGGGTGTTGGGATGATATTTGGCATACACTAGTCCCAATTATTTAGTTGTATGTCGATCAATTGGTCGACAGATTGTTTAAGCGTTAATTAATTATATTTAATGCTTATGCAGTTGTATGGTGCACTTTGGATGATGGTTGATTATTTATTGTTGCTATTATATACATATGTTGTATAGAATCCATATAATTAACATTATATGGTAATTGATTGGGCCTCATTCCAATTTGGAAAATAAAGAATATTATAAAATAAAGATTCATGTGTTGAATAGAATAAATAGTCATGTGTTGACGATGCTCTTGTGTTGAGAATACTCTTGTGTTGAGAATATTCATGTGTTGAAAGAAATATAGATTTATGTGTTGAATAGAATAAACATTCATTTGTTGAATAGAATAACGAAGTTACTGAAATATATAAAGCCGTATTGATTAGAGATGCGCCATTTTGACGCGAACGATATTTATATCGATTATATTCGTTTTTATAATGAATATAGAAAAGAAAGTGATTTCAAAAATATAAAGTTTTGAAAATATTATCATTTGTATATCAATGAAGTGGAATATTCAATTTTGATTCGAACTTGAATATGAAGTTGAAATCGTTTCGAAAACGAATTTAAAACGATTTATAAAATATATTTTGAATTGAAATCGACGAAATATATATAACATATATAATATATATATTAAATGGCTTGAATAGAACGCGCCGCGCTGTGGCAGTTCATGAATTTCGACCATCGAATTTGAATTGACGTTACGGGAGATCCGACCGTCGGATTCTTCTGAAACCAGAACCGTTGGGTTCGTGTCGAAAAGAGCTTTCCAATGAATATTAGAAATTTGAAATCTAACGGCTGGATTTGGAATTATGTCCAAATCAAATTTGGAAAAGGTTGTTGTAAGTGCAGTTCGATGGCCGTTATTGAAAACCTACTGTACGGGCCTTGATAAAATTATTACAAATATTGATAATTTGTGTAAAATCATAATAAATGAATTGGGAAGAACTGGGATGAAAAGTTCCACATTTGTAAAGATAAAAGTAGATTTTTATCGAAATGAACTAGTTTTGAACTAGAATTGTAACTCCGTTTATTTTTAAAATAAATAAATTGGATTTAAAATGGTTTTGAAAATAATAAGAATTTCCAATACGTGAATTGGAATGGATTTGAATCGAAATTATCTTCGGAATATTTCGATGTTAGATTTTTGGTTATACATATATGGTTGTGGAAATTTGAAAGATATATTTTATATTGTTATTTCCAATGCGATATTTGTTGGTTTCAGAATTTGATATTGAATATAAGCCGGTATGTTTTCTATTCAGAGCCTTGTATTTAATATCAAATGGGATTTTGGGTTCGTCGTGAATGGTGTCTTAAATAACACTGTACATGAACCCAGTTTAGAAAAAAATAAATCTTTTAATTAAGATTTGGTGATAATATACCAATTAAATGGTATTTAATTGGAATTGAATGTGAATTGATTTTTCGGTTTATTGTGAGCGGTGTTTTGAATAACACCTGTTCTTTAACCCGATTAACAATGGGAAGTGATTTTGGGTTTATCGTGAATCGTGTTTTAGGTGACATTGGTTCTTTAACCCAGTTAAAGACAGGATATTTATTTTTGATAAGATTAAAACTAATTGGAGTTTTAATGAATCTGTAATTAGATTGAAATGTGAATTGATAATTTAAATTATCAAATTTGGAAAGTGATCGAGAATGGAGTATCACCAGTTTTGCTCCAAGGCGATAGTTAAATCTTTAATTAGATTTGAACGTGAAATGGTAATTAATTTTACCGATAACACCATGGTGTTAGATATGGAGTATTACCAGTTTTGCTCCATGGGATGAATAGGTTGGGATTGGGAAATTAAAATAAATAATTACTTCGGTGTGGTTCGCTAATCCCGACTAGTTTGGAAAACCTTAACATGGTTTGAAATGATATCTAAAGGAAGATTAAAGAATAAATTTAGAAGAATTTATCTTTGATAAAATTAATGGGAACCTTTCCCTAAGAATGTGAATTCCAGAATAAAAGAATATTATGAATTGGAATGAGGCGTATGTTGGGTTTGTGTAACATTTGTTTATTATATACGCGAGTTATTTGGAAAGGCCGGGTTTATACCCATTCTGAATAACCGATTCGGCGATAAGTCGAAGATGAAGACGGTGGTTGAAGACTGGAAGTCTTCACATCGTTTGGATGATTATTGATGATCTTGATTGGGCTGTACACCCATGAGGAGAGAATCAGTTGGTGATCGTCCAGACGTACTTGGAGATGGATGGATATGCGAGGAAAGTGCCTCCGGTTTCGTTCAGACCCAGAACGAACTTGTAAATGGACTGTGTGTCTGACATTGGATTTTATTCTGTGTTGATTGATCTCTATTAAATATACATCTGTTTGGCAGCGAAGAAGTTATTCTCTTGCTTAACGCCCTTCTCTTAGACGTACGAGCTCAGAGGTTGTATATCGATGAACATCAGTCGCATGGAGTGAATTGTCTATGTGGCATGCCTAAGTGACAAATGATCAAGGCTTATGTTGAAAAGCAAAGTGTTGTGGTTGATGATCAAAGCACGACCTGTGTGGCATAGCTTTGTGTATAGCGTGAATTCGCGAGCCTCACATCTCGGTATGAGTCAAAAATAGGATACAGACCATTGGGAGAACACGACGTTCCTTTCTAGCTATGGGTGATGTGAGTGACCTACCAGCCCTGACATTTATGTACTTTTTACCTGTATTGTTGTTAGAATGTGAGGCGACTCGAATATATGGTTGATAACCGGGAAATGTGTGTTCAGGAATTGCCAATCCTCCAAAGTTAGGTGAGGACCGGCCCAACCGTTTCCAAGGATCGCTGTGTGTGGTCCTGAGACATTTTCTATAGTGTATCGAACGGAGAGGAGCTTGCCCCTTGCCTCGACTCATGATGGAATACAATTTCCAATACGTGACTTTCGGTTTTATTTGTAGAGCCTAGTACGGCGACATAGTGGTATGGGTCACTTATGTTGTCTATGAATTATACATTATGATTGAAGTTTCTTTCTTCACTTATAGTTATAATAAAATATGAAATTTCACATACCAAGTATTTTTGGCTGTTATAAGATAAAAACCCTATCCTCCGGATTGCGTTGCATTGTGTGATGGGACCTGGGTCTTATAATAGCTTCATTCTTCTTTATTTAGCATTGCGCTGTTGTTTTGTGCACTGGTATTCTTGGGGTAAAAACCCGTTCCGTGTTATACGGCGTGGTCACTCAATTTACCTTACTTTGAAATAAAGATTAATAATTATTTTAGTTTTCACACCAGTCACATGACTGACCTGGAGTTTATTGTTTTAACCTAAACTTTGGGTGCCCCTATTTTCCACACGGGCAGCTAGTAGTTTTGGTTTTGCAGATTTATATTCACAAGATCCTGGTTATAACTGAAGTGATATCCGGAAAGCTCTGTATCCGCGTATTTCTTTCAGTTATGTTTTGTATTCTTTTTCCGCTGCTATGTATTTAAATGTAATTTAAATCTCTGATATTGGTCGAGTGTATTTATTCATACTCTATATATACTTGTATTCTGATGGAATTGTTGTAATAAGCAATGAAATGTTCTTCTGTTTGTGTTCCGATTTGTCGTGTTCTCAAAACGATCAGGGGTTTTGAACGGTCTTGGTCGGTTTAACAGTCGATTCAGATTGAGCAAAATTCCTTACCGTTACACCCGTTCCATGTTATACGGCGTGGTCCCTTGATTTACCTTACTTTGAAACCAAGATAATAACTGTTTTAGTTCTCACACAAGTCACATGACTGACCTGGAGTTTATTGTTTTAACCTAAACTCTCGGTGCCCCTATTTTCCACATGGCTGCTAGTAGTTTTGGTTTTGCATATTTATATCCACAGGATCCTGGTTTATAGTTGGAACGATATTCTAAAATCTCTGTATTCGTTTATCTATTTCATTTGTGTTTTGTATTATTTTCCGCTACATTGTAATTTGTAAATCTATGATATTTATCAAATGTATTTTATTCATTCATAATCTGTAATATTCTTGTATTCTGATGGAATTATTATAATAAGCAATGAAATGTTCTTCTGTTTGTGTTCTGATTCATCTTGTCCTCAAAGCAATCCGCCTTCTTGTTCAGTTTAGGCCGGCCGGGAAGTTTAGGTCGCTTCAATTCTTTACTTTAAAATAATCTTTACTTTAAAATATTCTTTAATTAAAACTCTACTTTAATTAAAACTATTCTTTAATTAAAATATTCTTTCATTTAAAATATTCTTTAATTTAAATTATTCTTTATTTTACAATTGTTATTTACTTCTGAATCGGAATGAGACTCAATCAATTAACATATAATTTTAGTTATATGGATTTCATACCTCACATGTATTCACAATAATGATAAATAATCATTTCACAAATCAAACATCATCCATAGTGCAATTTACAACTGTATAAGCATTAAAATAAATAAATAACGCTCAACATAGTCTGTCAACTGATCGACTGACATACAACCAAATATTGGGATTTGTATATCTCAAATATCATCCCAATACCAGTGTGGGGTTTTAAAACAACAACAGTTTATTTAAATAAATTATTGCTTAATAAATTTAACCAATTCTAATTCGGTTTGAATTATTTTTCTACATAGCCAATTTTACTGCTCAAATTATAAATGGACATTTATAATTTGATTTCAACTACCACATTAATTTTAATATTGTTTTTAATACGTTAAACATTTCAACATCACAAACAACACACAATACAGTCAATTCGATCCAAACAAACAATCATGGTTTGTTCAATAAATGGTGTCGGGTGCTACTAAGCACCGTCTGCATCCTAATATGCATTTAACTGTAATATAAATTGAGTGAGAAAGAGTTCTCACCTTCGGTTTCCACTCTCCCATTCTTTAGCAGACGATTTGGATTCCATTCTGCTTTTAGTCAGTTCCATCGCAATCTGTTTCACACAATATATATATATATATTCAAAATCATATTTTTAAAACAACGCTCTATATATATAAATCAAATTTTATTCCAATGTTATTTATGTTATAAAAATCACATTTTTATTTAAGCAAAAATCCTTTACAACAAATCTCATTTGTAAACTATTCTATATTTTTTTAAAATCATATTTTTAAAACAAAGTCTCTTATAGTAAAAACCACATTTTTATATAATGATATATATAATAAAAATCACATTTTTATTTCAAACATTAATATATAAAAACTATATTTTTATTTATACAAAAATCATATATTTTTTCTATAACAATGCTTTTTGATTTAAAAATCACAATGCTATTTTTATTTTCAAAAAGAATGTATATTTTTATTTTTAAAACAATGTATATTTTTATTTTTAAAACAATGTATATTTTATAATTTGAAAGTAATGCAATTTTATAGTTTTAAAACAATGTCAATTTTATTGTTTAAAAAACAATGTCACTTTTATTTTACAAAACTTTGTCAATTTAATTTTATAAAACTAATCTATTTTTAAAACAAAATTATTTTTATTTTAAAAACATTTTCTATTTGTATTTTTTAAACATTTGCTATTTATATTTTTAAAACATTTGATATTTATATTTTTAAAACATTTGATATTTATCTTTTTAAAACTTTTGATGTTTATCCCTTTAAAACATTTGATATTTATCTTTTTAAAACATTTGATATTTATATTTTTAAAACTTTATTTAATTAGTAAATTAATTACATTAATTACCCAATTAATCTCAAATTAGAATCAAACTTAATTCCTTTCCACCGTTGATCAACATCTCAATAAATCTGGGCCGCTCAAATCTCCTTCTGCCTCGTGTTCTTCTACAGGCAAACCAAACCCAAACCCTAGATCCAAAACACCCTGTGCGCCGCCACTTCATTGCGTTTGAGGCCGATACAAAGCCGTCGTCGTCAAGCCCATTCCATCCTCCCTCTGTGCCAATGGCAACAACCAACTCAGTGGCCCCCACGACATGAAAACCAAGACCGAACTCGACATCTTTGAGAGCCGATTGCACTTGAATTTCTTCACCATTCTTGATCAAACTCTCACGGATTGACGGATCTTGTTTCGCTCTTTCATTTTTCTTTTGATTTCATAGTTTAACTTGGATTGGATTTTTCGAAAATTTTGGATGAAAATCGCTGCTTCTTAACCATCCATTTGAGCAACGACGGCAACAAAGAAGGGCTTTAGGGTTTTAGTGAAAAAGGTTTATATATATGATATTTTTAATAATATTAAATTAGAAAATAATTCGTTTACTCTTCGAACTCCAATTCAAACCCAATGACTGTCATTCCTAGCTAAATACCCCTATTCCGAACTCAATGTAATATGTTTTGTAAGCCAATTCGACTGTTTGGATCATTTTTCATCAAAATTAAAATATAAATTAATATATATTGAATTTAAACGTACATTATAATTTACTGGGGCCACATATTGACTCCAAAACTACAGAAAAATAAATCTAGCTATGTTTTGACGATACGGTCCTAACAAAATTAATTTCGTCGAATTTAGAGACCGTTTGAAAAATGTCCATTTTTTTGTTGATGCAATTCAACTAAAATTGACAAAACACGTTTAAATTTACTGTGCTCACATATTCATTCCAAAAATTATGAAAATTGGAATTTAATAATAATTTGACATTCCGGATCCAACAAAAGTGGTCTGGTCGAAAACGGAGGTCGTTTGCAAAATGGCTATTTTTAAGGGCTTATATTATATTAAAATATATATAAATTCCATAGCGACTATTTTAAATTTTTAACTGGAAATAACTTTCAATTTACATTATAAAATCTGGATTTTCCACATTCGTTAGAAATATATGATTAAATAGATTCAAATATTTTTGGTTTTACTGAAATCCGATTTATTTTGAATCATGTACATTCATTTGAAATTTGAAATCGAAATTTCTAACTGTCGCGCCATTTCAGGCTCGTTATATAATTAAAATAAAATTATTCATTCTAACTTTGATTTAAACAAATTTTTAGTCGTTATTATTTAAAATAAATTATTTTAAATATTCAAAACCCATTTAAATAGCTAAAATAAAATTTTAAATTGGTTCTTAAAATCTGGGTTGTTACAAAATCTTTTCGTCGTCGAAAAGGAACGGAGTTGAAAGTTTGTTTAACCGATCAACTAAACTTTCATTTTGGCTTTAATTCTTCAACTTTTCAATTTCTATGAATTTTCTAATTTCTCAAAAATTTGGCTAACACCCTAAATTTTCGAAAAATTTCGCCATAACCTCCTTTGTACGGGGAGACGTTTAAAACCGCAACTAGCCTTATTGGGCCCTCATCAACCCAAAAGAAAAATAAAAAGCCAAGCGGCTTACCAGTCGGATCATAAAATCATCAAATCCCAATAAAATAGTAAACATGTACCTATTTATCGGGGATACAATTTTATTCCTCTTCTTAGCATCCATGCAATAACCTGTTTACACATATATGTTTATACGTATGTAATTCCAATCAATTTTCAATTTGGGTAAATTTTACCTTTCCATTATCATATTGGTTTTGTCATTCCAATAATTTTGTTTATTTCAACTAATAATCATATAACACAACCTGCAATCAATTAGTTGGTTAACTTTTCAAGTATATATCTTTATGTAGACTCCAAAAATCATATTTTTAGTGCCAAATCACAACCATAAGCCCTATCTATGTTTTTGTTCTCACACCAGTCAATTGGACACATATAGATATCCCCACTTTTGAAACTCAAAAATAAATGTTGATGATGACGCGTCAATCATCAGAATTATCTCCAGGAGACTAGAGTGTGATTCTATATCTATCCTGTATATTTGAGGCTTCGTATATACACTAGCTAGGCGTATATGCAAAATCTTCAAATACCCGATAGTCCAAAATCAGTTTTGAATTAAAAATACTCACATATGTATAATAAGGTTTAAATTTCCAAAACTAAATTTGTTTTCATTTTTATTTTAAAAAACACTCTTTGAAACTCATTCTAGGATACTACTGATCCCATCTCTAACTAGTCATTCTCATTGGATATTACTAATCCAATCTATGATGAATTCTTTCATTCGGATCTAATGTGTCTTGTCTTTTAGCCCTGTAAACTAAAGCTCTGGTACCAAACTGTAACGAACCAAAATCTCCCAATCTCCGAAGAGACGGAAAAGGCCGGATTGAGTTGAGAACACGACAAATCAGAATTCAAACAAAAGAACATTTCATTACTGTTACAACAATTTTCATTAGAGTACAAGAATATAACAGAGTATGAATAAATAATATACAACAAAAAAATATCAGAGATTTAAATTACAATGTAGTGGAAAACTAATAATACATAACACAACTGAAAGAAATACACGGATACAAAGCTTTCTGAATATAGCTCCAGCTGTAAATCCAGGATCCTGGGAAAAGAAATCTGCAAAACCAAAAGTACTAGCTTCCCGTGTGCGAAATAGGGGAACCCAGAGTTTAGGTTAAAATAATAAACTCCAGGTCAGTCATGGGACTGGTGTGAGAACTACAACAGTTATTTAAAACTTTACTATAAAAATAAAGTAAATCAAGGGACCATGCCATATAACACGGAACGGGTTTTCTCCCAAGAATACTAGTGCATGAAACAGTTTATAAACAACACAATGCTTTTCGAAAAATGAAGCTATTATAAGACTCGGGTCCCATCACACAATGCAACACAAGACGGAGGATATAATTTTCCCTTATAATAGCCAAACATGCTTGATACGTTATTAAACAAATCATTTTACTATTACTATAAGTGTAGAGTGTCAAAATCAACTTCAAATATAAACGTATCAATCATAGACGGCATGGGCACCATATATCATGTCGCCATACTACGCTCTACAATTAAAACTGAAATGTCACTTATTGGAAATTGGATTCAATCTATGAGTTGAGGCAAGGGATGGCTCTTCACCGATTCCAGACACTATAGCAAATGCCTCAGGATTACCTGCAGTGAACCCTTGGATCTTTAGGGTCAATCCACCCTTACGTTTGTGGATTAGTAATTCCTGAGCACACATTTCCCGGTACTATCGGACCTATCCATCGATCCAATACAGGAGAGTGGGCCTCGCATATCCGATCGATCTCTAAGTACATCTGGACGATCACCACTTATTACCTTGTCTTGGGTGTATAGCCCAATCAAGATATCAGTAATCATCCAAACGATGTGAAGACTCCGGTCTTCAACCATCATCTTCATCGTCGACTTATCATCGAATCAATTATTTAGAATTGGTATAAACCCGACCTTTCCGAATAATTCACATATCTTATAATCAAGTGCTATAAAAACACAACATACACCTTATTCCAATCAAGAATATTATTTTATTCAAATATTCTTATACTTTGGGAAAGCTTCCCATTAGGTTTGTCAAAGATAAACTCTTTTAAATTTATTCTTTAATCTTCCTTTGGATATCAGTTCTAAACCAAATTAAGGTTTATCAACTAGTCGGGATTATCAATCCTTACCGAAGTAATCATTTATTCATTAATCCCAATCTCAATCTATTCATCCCATAGAACAAAACTGGTAATACTCCATATCTAACACCACAGTGTTATCGGTAAATTTAATTACCACTTCACGTTCAAATCTTTTTAAAGATTTAAATATCGCTTGGAGCAAAACTGGTGATACTCCATTCTCGATCATTTCTCAAATTTGATAATTTAAATTATCACAATCACATTTCAATCTATTTAAAGATTCATTAAAACTCCACTTAGTTTTAATCTTTCAATAATCATTATCAATGATTATTTAACTTTGGGAAACCAAACATGTCGCATCGACAATCTACACCATACCACTGATTACTGCCGATATATAACCTCTAAGCTCGTACATCTCAGAGAAAGGCGTTAAGAAAGAGAATAAATTCTCCACCACCAAACAGATATATTTTAAGCAGAGACCAAGAATATAATTCGAAATACAATGTTAGACATGAAATCCTGTCTCTAACTGGGTTAATGAACCAATGTCATTTAAAACACAGCTCACGATAAACTCAAAATCTCATTCCATTAATTATGGAATATTCACGGAAAAACAAATCAGTATATAATCGATATCAATTTCCGTATCCGACTAATAATATAAATGGAATAATGATAAATCCTTTTAAATTCCATATATATTAACAATCTTCCTCCACAGAATCTCACTTCAATTATTACTAAATCGAATTCCATTCAATCCCAATTTATTTTGTTAAATTGGAAAACTTTACTTCGGAAAATTTCCATTAAATCTTAATAAAAAGATTTATAAAATCCAAATCATATTTCGTTGTTAATAGGGTTAAAGAACGAATGTCGTTAAAAACACAGTTCACAATAAACCCAATTCACATTCCATTTTATTCCAGTTACTAAATATAATTGGAAAATCTAATAATCTTAATTAAAAGATTTATTCTTTTCACATGGGGTTTAATAACAGTGTTATTGAAGACACCATTCACGACAAACCCAAAAGTCCATTTTGATACTAAATATAAGGCCCTAAACAGAAATTATATCGGCTTGCATTCAATATCAAATTCTGAAACCAACACATATCGTATGGGGAATAACGATATATATATCTATCTTCCAAATTCCTCCACAATATCCGTATAGTCATGGAATCCAATATCAAAATTTCCCGAAGATGATTTCTATTCAAATCCATTCCAATTCATACATTGGAAAAATTCTGGTTAAATTAAAACCATTTTCCTATCAAATTTATTTATTTAAAACCATTGGATTATTTTTCTAGTTAATAACTAGTTCGTTTTGATAAAAAAATATTTTTATCTTTTCAAATGTGGAATTATTCATCCCGATTCTTTCCAAATCATTTATTATGATTTTACACAGGTTATTAATATTTTTAATAATTTTATCAGGGCCCGTACAGTCGGTTTCCAATAACGGCCACCGAACTGCATCCATAGCGACCTTTTCCAAATTTTATTTAGACATAATTCCAAATCCAACTGTTAGATTTCAAATCTCTTATATTCATCGAAACGATCTTTTCGATATGAACCCAGTGGTTCTGGTTTTAGGAGAATCCGACAGTCGGATCTCCCGTAATGTCAATTCGAAGTCAATTGTCGAAATTCGTGAATGGTCGCGGCGCGGCGCGTTCTATTCAGGCCACTATATATATATATATATAATATATATTTTGCTCAAAACATATTTTATAAATTCGTTTTAAAAATGATTCCCACTTTCGTTTCAATTTTAAATCAAAATTGAATACTCCTTATCATTATAATATTTAAATGATAATATTTTCAAAATATCAGATTTTGAAATAATTTCCTTTTCAATATTCATTATAAAAATGAATAAAATCGATATAAATATCGTTTGCATTAAAATGGCATAAATCTAATCAAGATGGCTTCACATATTTCAATATTTTCATGTCCATCCAAAATCGGACATCAAATTCACATTTAGTCCTTTATGGAATATTATTTTAAAATATTTGTTGTTTTAAAGTATTCGTTATTTCTGAATTGGAATCAGACACAGTCAATTACCATATAATTTACTTATATGGATTTTATACATCACTTGTACACAACAAT
Source organism: Allium sativum (assembly GCA_030737875.1). NCBI lineage: Eukaryota > Viridiplantae > Streptophyta > Magnoliopsida > Asparagales > Amaryllidaceae > Allium > Allium sativum. Next base: position 452,887,268 of record CM060915.1, on the reverse strand, counting down.
AATGATGCACAGTCAACCATCATCCAGAGTGCATTAAACAACTACATAAGCATTAGATAAAAATAATTAACGCTTACAACAGTCTGTCAACCCATCGATTGACATAAAACTAAACAATTGAGATTAATGTACATCAAATATCATCCAATACCCGTGTGGGGTTTCAACCAACAAATACTGGATATTATTTGTGCAGTATGGCAATGTGTAAAATTTATCGTCCTAATCAATATCAGTTAAATGGGTGTACATAAACAAATCGTCTGATTTGGAAATGAATATTTATTTTCATTTCAGGAGAATTTTATGTCATTCATATATACGTTAAAAATTATATTTTTAACGATTTATATATTCAATAAAAATGATATTTTTATTGTTCATACGTTTTATTCAACACATGAATATTTTATATAGTTCATATACACATTAAAAATGATACTTTTATTGTCTAAATATTTTATTCACAATCAATTTTACAGCCATAATCTAAATTTCCACAATACATGTGACGGCAAGGAATTTCGCTCGATCCGAATCAGTCGTTAAACCGATCTAGACCGTTCGAAACCCCTGATCGTTTGAGAACAGGACAAATCAGAACACAAACAGAAGAACATTTCATTGTATATTACAACAATTCCATCAGATACAAGAATATACAGAGTATAGATGAATAAATTACATTCGATAAATATCAGAGATTACAATAAATTACATAGCAGCGGAAAGATAATACAAAGCACAACCGAAGGTGATATACGGATACAGAGCTTTCCGGATATCATTCCAGCTGTAAACCAGGATCCTGTGAATATAAATCTGCAAAACCAAAACTACTAGCTGCCCGTGCGGAAAATAGGGGCACCCAGAGTTTAGGTTAAAACAATAAACTCCAGGTCAGTCATGTGACTGGTGTGAGAACTAAAACAGTTATTTAAAACTTTACTTTAAAAGAGAGTAATTCAAGGGACCACTCCGTATAACACGGAACGGGTTTCCTCCCAAGAATACCAGTGCATAGAATAAACAGCGCAATGCTTTTTCAAAAAATGAAGCTATTATAAGACCCAGGTCCCATCACACAATGCAACGCAAGCCGGAGGATAGGGTTTTACCTTATAACATCCAAACATGCTTGGTACGTTTAAAACAAATCATTTGATACTATAATAAGTGTATAGTGTCAAAACAATTTCAATCATAAATATCAATCATAGGCGGCATGGGTACCATATATCAAGTCGTCATACTAATTCTACAATTAAAACCGCAATACACGTATTGGAAATTGGATTTCCGTCATGAGTCGAGGCAAGGGGCAAGCTCCTCTCCGCGTTCGAGACACTCTAGCAAATGTCTCAGGACTACACACTCTGGGCAATCCTGGATCGGTTGGGCCAGTCCTCACCTACGTTAGAGGATTATTTATTCCTGAACACACGTTTCCCGGTCTTTACAGACCTACAATCGAGACGCCTCATTCCAACAACCACTAAGGTGAAAAGTATATAAATGTCAGGGCTGGTAAGTCACTGACACCACCAAAGCTAGAAAGAAACGTCGTGTTCTCCCAACGGTCCGTATCCCGTTTTTAACTCATACCGAGGTGTGAGGCTAGCGAATTCACGTTATACACAAAGCTACGCCACAAAGGCCGTGCTTTGATCATCAACCACAAGACTTTGCTTTTCAACAGAAGCCTTGATCCATGCAACTCAGCATGCCACATAGGCAATTCATGCCATGCGATTGATATCTATCGATATATAACCTCTAAGCTCGTACGTCTCAGAGAAGGGCGTTAAGCAAGAGAATAAATTCTCCGCCGCCAAACAGATATATATTTAACAGAAATCAATCAACACAGAATAAAATCCAATGTCAGACACACAATCCATTTACAAGTTCGTTCTGGGTCTGAACGAAACCGGAGGCACTTTCCTCGCATATCCATCCATCTCCAAGTACGTCTGGACGACCACCAACTATTTACATCCTCTTGGGTGTACTGCCCAATCAGGATCATCAGTAATTATCCAAACGATGTGAAGACTTCTGGTCTTCGACCACCGTCTTCATCTTCGCCTTATCGTCGAATCGGTTATTCAGAATGGGTGTAAACCCGGTCTTTCCGAACAACCCGCGTATATTAAAAACAAATGTTAAACAAACACAACATACGCCTCATTCCCATTCATCAGTTCTTATGGAAAGGTTCCCATTAATTTTATCCAAGATAAATTCTTTAAAGTTTATCCTTTAATTTTCCTTTGGATGTCATTTCAAACCAAATTATGGTTTTCTAAACTAGTCGAGATTAGCAAACCACACCGAAGTAATTATTTATTTTATTTCCCAATCCCAACCTTTTCATCCCATGAAGCAAAACTGGTAATACTCCATATCTAACACCACGGTGTTATCGGTAAAATTAATTACCATTTCACGTTCAAATCTAATTAAAGATTTAACTATCGCTTTGGAGCAAAACTGGTGATACTCCATCCTCGCTTATTTTCCAAATTTGATAATTTAAATTATCAATTCACATTTCAATTTAATTGCAAATTCATTAAAACTCCTTTTACAGGGTTAGAGAACTAGTGTCATTTAAAACACAGTTCACGATAAACCCAAATCACATTCTATTTATTATCGGGTTAAAGAACTAGTGTTATTTAAAACACAGTTCACGATAAACCCATGAATCAATTCTGTTCAAACCCATTTAAAATCCAATTTATTTGTTTTTAAAAATAAATGGGTTTTAATTTCAGTTCAAAACTAGTTCATTTCGATAAAAATCTATTTTTATCTTTTCAAATATGGAGTTTTCCATCCTAATTTTTCCCAAATCACTTCTTATGATTTTACACAAATTATTACTATTTTTAATAATTTTATCAAGGCCCGTACAGTCGATTTCCAACAATGGCCATCGAACTGCACTTACAACGACCTTTTCCAAATTTGATTTGGACGTATCTCCAAATCCAACCGTTAGATTTCAAATTTCTAATATTATTTAGAAAGATCTTTTCGATACGAACCCAACGGTTTCGGTTTTAGGAGAATCCGACGGTCGGATCTCCCGTAATGTCCGTTTGAAGTTAATGGTCGAAATTCGCGAACTGCCGCGGCGCGACGCGTTCCATTCAGGCCATTATATTATATATATAATATATATTTCGTCGATTCCTATTTAAAACGAATTTTATAAATAGTTTTGAATTCGTTTCAAAAACAATTTCAACCTTTATTTAAAATTCAAATGAAAATTGAATTTTCTATTATAAATCCTTTTTACTTTCCTTTCTATTTGATTTCAATTCAAATCGATTTTAATTCGATTCGAATTCATTTTCTATTCAATTTAAATCAAACTCGTTTTCTATTCAATTTGAATTCAATTCGTTTTCTATTCAATCCTAATTCAAATTGGTTTTCTATTCGATTCAATTCAAATTGGTTTTCTATTCAAATCAATTCGAATTCGTTTTATAGTCAATTCATTTCGAAATCGCTTTATATTCAATTCATTTCGAAATAGTTTTATATTCAATTCATTTCGAAATCGCTTTATATTCAAATTTTTTCGAAATCGCTTTATTTTCAATTCATTTCGAAATCGTTTTATATTCAATTTTTTTCGAAATCGCTTTATATTCAATTCATTTCGAAATCGCTTTATATTCAATTCATTTCTTATTATCAAAATATTTCGTTCAACACATGACTAATCTCAACGGATGAGTACTGTCAACACATGAACCTTTATTTTATATATTCTTTATTTTCTAAATTGGAATGAGGCCCAATCAATTACCATATAAAGTTAATTATATGGATTTTCATACATCACACGTATATAATAGCATTGAAAAATAGTCAACCATCATTCAAAGTGCACTACACTGTATAAGCATCAAATATAGATATCTAACGCTTATAACAGCCTGTCAATCAATCGATTGACATACAACTAATTATTGGGATTAGTGTATACCATATTTTATCCCAATACCCGTGTGGGGTTTCAAACAATCAAACACAGGTTTTTATTTGTGCAGTTGGGCGATGTGTAAAATTTATCGACCCAATCAATATCAGTCAAATCAGTGTATATAAACAAATCGGCCGATTTGTCTATAAATATTTATTTATTCACTTTCACGTTAAAAATTATATTTTTAACGATAAAACATTTTATTCAACCTATGAAAATATTCTATTCAGTTCATTTATTGAATAAAATGATTTCTTTATTTTTCTAACTTATTTTAGAAAATTTCGGCGGCATAACGGCACGATACTAGAAACGGGACGAGGCCTAGCCTTATCCCCGGTCTAGTGAAGGCCCACGCCATTCACACATCAATCAAATCAATTTCATTTCACCAAACAATTCAACAAACAAGCCATCCATGGTCTGTGGATGACGGGTGTCGGGTGCTACTAAACACCGTCTGCATCCTAGTATATATATATATATATATAACTAGAAAAAGAAATTGAAGAGTGAGAAATTCTCACCAATAGCTATCCAATACCACGACTCTTCATTTTATAGAAATCTTCATCGTTCTCGCCTTTTTATCATCTTCGTTGCCCGTATACTCTACATATGTAAAAATCACATTTTTATATACTGATGTCTTTAAAATAAAAATCACAATTTTATTTGTTCACTTTCAATTAAAAAAACATATTTTTATAACCACTTCATATATTTAAAAATCTAATTTTTTTCCTCGCTATTCAATATATAAAAATCGAATTTTTACTTCGCTACTATATAAAAAGATTTCGCCTTTTCAAATGTAAAGATTTCATCACTATAAAAATCACCTCTTTATTTCAACGTATATATAATAAAAATCAGATTTTTATTTCGCCACATATACAAAGATGATATTTTTAATTCTCTACACAAACAAAAATCATATTTCTACCACTTCTATATAGTAAAGATTATATTTTTAATACTTTAAAAATATAAAAATCATATTTTTAATTCTTTAAAAATATAAAAATCATATTTTTAATCCATCTACAATATGAAAGATTATATTTTTAAACAATTAAAAATCGTATCTTTAGCTAATTAAAAACCTCCTCTTTTTATTTTTATTTTAAAAATCAAATTTGAAATCAAATAGATTTCAGTTTTCAAATCAAATAAATATCAGTTTTAAAATCAAATAGAACGATAACAGAAAATTGAAAAATAAATAAAATTAAAATAAAATAACTTACAGACGAAAACTAGAGAGGGGGGCTCTTCGCGTCGGTCAGGGGATGGAGGAGGGGGCGGTTCGAGTTCAGGGGGGCTTCGCGGTGGTCGACAGTAGGAAGAAGGGGGGTTTGGATTCGAGCGACATCTGGGTGGGGGGGGCTGCTGCGACGCATCGATCGAGGAGGGAGGGGGGTTTGGAGGTGGCGCGGTGGTCCTTGGGGAGGGCGGCGCGACTTTGGCTGCTTCGATCCTTTTTCTCTTTTTTTTTCTAATTGAACGAACGAGGAAAGGGGGGCAGAGTATATGGGGAGAGGGAAGGTATTTTTTATTTAATTATTTAATTTGCAAAAAGTTAACTTTTATTTTCGACCTCGAAACGAGGCCCACCGCCTGCCGTCCATAGCGTACTACCCTCATTCCGAACACAATGGGATATGTATCGTAAGCTGATTCGATCCTTTTGATCAGTTTCCGTTGAATTTATATTTAAATCATTATATTGAATTTTAAACGTACATTTCAAATTACTGGGGTCACATACCAACACTAAAAATTGCAGAAAAATATTTTCTAGCTTTGTATTCACGATACGGTCATAACAAAACTAGTTTCGTCGAATTCTGAGACCGTCTGAAAAATGGTCATTTTCCAGTCGATTAAAATCAACTGAAACTGGTCAAACGCGTTTTCCTTTGCCACGCTCACATATTGAGTCAAAAAATTATGAAATTTGAAACCTAGCAATAATTTGACATCACAAATCCAACAAAAGTGGTTTCGTCGAAATCCGAGGTCGTTTGCAAAATTTCCATTTTTAAGGGCCTGAATTCCATAGCGACTATTCAGAATTTTCAACTGGACATATCTTTTGATTCCCGCTATGAAGTCTCGATTTTTCAGATTTGTTGGAAAGATATTATCAAATAGATCCTATTATTTTTGGTTTCACTAAAATCCGGATTGTTTTGCACCCGGTACATTCAATTGAAGTTTGAAATCAAATTATCGAACTACCGCGCCATTTTCAATTCCTTTTGTAATTATATATAATTATTTATATTCTAACGACGACGTATATAATATGTACGTCGAATTCTATTCAAAATAAATTTCTCGTCGATATTATTTAAAATAATCTATTTTAAATGTTCAAAATTCATTAAAATTGCCAAAATAAAATTTTTAAACTGGCCCAGATTTTCCGGGTTATTACAATACAATTCAAACAAACAACCATGGTTTGTACAATAAATAGTGTCGGGGGCTTCTAATCCCCATCTGCATCCTAGTATATATTTAACTGTAAAATAATTAGAGTGAGAAGGAGTTCTCACTTTGGGTTCCGCTCTGTTATTCTATATTGGACGATTTAGATTCTGTTTTTCTTCCAAACAGGTCGACCGCGTAGTGTTCTTCACCGTGATCCCAACGCAATCCGTTTCACGCAGTTTATATTAAAAGTCACATTTTTATACTGCGTTATTTCTTTTAAAAAACATGCTATTTCTATTTTTAAAAACAATGCTATATATAAATTAAAAATCAAAAATTTACAATTATATATATATATATTAAAAGTCATATTTTTTTACAATGCTATTATATTTTTAAATAATAGTTTTTCATATATAAGAAAAACTGAAAATAAATCAAAGTTATTATATAAAATCTAAAAATAAATCCATGTTGTTTATTTTCAAAAATCACATTTTTATTTTAAAACAAAGTTATAAATAAAAATCATATTTTTATTTAATGTTATAGACATTAAAGTTTAGATTTTTAAAACTTCGTATTTCATAAAAAAATCAATTACTGCTTACAAAAAATTTAATTAAACTAATTACGTAATAAAAAAACTCACTGTGTATCGTTCTGGACATTTTCTGAGGGAGCTACCGCCTAAGGTTTCGCCGTTGTCGTTGTTGGAGGGGACCGGACCTTGATCAAGAGATGCCACATCGGAGTGGTCGGCGCCACCTCCCTGCGGTCGCTGTCAAGTGCAGCTCGCACCACCATAGCATCGTTGAAAGTCATGCGAAGTGGCATGGTTGGAGGCAGAAATTTGAACACCTCAAGCCATGAGAGGACATCACATCCATATGAAAATGAAGAGCAAAAGAATCTCTTAAATTTTTGCTTTTGGAGCATTGAATTTTACTGTGTGGACTCATATAAATTTGGGTTAGAAATTATAAGCGATTTCCACTGTCGATGGCTTCCGAACGGGGCGGATCTGATGTTCGGTGAAGGAGACTAGGGTTTAGCCCTTTTGTATTAATATTTTAGTAATATTTTATTTTTATTTTTTCCTAGTTTTAAAATTTCGCTTTCGAACTTCCAGTTAAACCCAACAAATGTCGCCCTTAGCCAAATAACCCTATTCACGACACAATGGGTATGTTACGTAAGCCAATTCGACTATTTCAGTCAGTTTTCATCAAAATTAAAATATAAACTTATATAACATTCAAAATTGAATTCGACGTACATTTTAATTTACCGGGGCCACATACTGACTCCAAAATTCCATAAAAATCCAGTTATGTTTTGACGATACGGTCCTAACAAAACTAATCTCGTCGAATTTGGAGACCATTTTAGAAATGGTAATTTTCCAGTCGATAAAATTCAAACTAAGAGTACCAAACGCGTTTAAATTCACCATGCTCACATATAAATTCCATAAATTATGAAAATTGGAATCTAGAAAAAATTTGACATGCTGGATCCAACAAAGTGGTTTTGTTGGAAAAGGAGGTCGTTTGCAATATAAATTCCATAGCGACTATTTTGAATTTTAAACTGGACATAGCTTTCAATTTATATTATAAAATCTGGATTTTTCACATTCGAAAGATATAATTAAACAGATTCAAATGTTTCATGTTTTATTGAAATCCGATTTATTTTGAATTCTATATATTCAATTGAAATTTAAATCAAATTTTCAAACTACCGCACCATTTCAGGCTCGTTTTATAATTAAAATAAATTATACGTTCTAACTTCGAATTAAATAAATTTTTAGTCGTTATTATTTAAAATAAACCATTTTAAATATCCAAAATCCACTAAAATAGCTAAATTAAGAAAAAATTAAATTGGTTCTGAAAATCCGGGTTGTTACAATATATATATATATATATATATATATATATTCTAGACAAAAGCGTTAGTATATATTTTATAATCAATTAATATTGAAACAACGTTGTTGTCATCGAAACTCCATTCTCTAACAATCTCCCCATTTTTGATGATGAGAACATTGGCTTATAAAATATTCGTACCTGATAATCTGATTCTTCAATTACTCCCCCTTTCACCATGAATTCCTTCTAACTCCCCCTTAAGTTATACTATACTTATTTTATAATTTCTCCCCTTATCAAAAAGAAATTCTAAACATACTCCCCCTAAATCATATATATATATCTATACATTTCCTTTGATTATACTATACTTATAGTAAACTATACTAGACTAAACTAAGTTATACTCCCCCTAAATCTATGCTATAAATGATTCTAATAAGTAGGTAATACTCCTTATATTTCCCTCTAAATCTATGATTCTAAACTTAAAATATTGTAATTCCCCCTAAAATTATGTTTATACTAGTTTAATAAACTAAATAAAAGGGTAATGAACTAAGAAAGCAAATCAATATTTATAATCAATTCAAACAAGATAAACAATATAGATAAGCAGTTCAAACAAACAATCTAAACAACAAAAGCATTCTTGATCCTTCAACTAATCCTTAGAAACTCTAAAACTCCCCTTGAATCTAATACAAGACTAAACCTATCCTAAACTATAATCAGACGTTTATCTAGACTAAGAAATAACTCTGATAAGCTATCCTTAAAATTGTGATATAAGTAAAGCAATTTAATCTGAACAATCAATCAATTCAAATATAAAACCAAACATTTTTTGTAACTTCTATTTATGCTAAAGCGTATAAAGCTCCTATCAACTACAAATGCATATGTATATTTCTAACACACCTATCAAGCACTAATGAAATTCAATAATGTCAAACAATTCAAATAAGTCAATCAAATCAAGCCAAACAAATCAAACAAACCAAAGATGTTAATCAATCCAATCAATTCATCAAAGCCAAATGAGTCAATCAAGTTAAACAAATAGGTTATCTATTTTATTTATAATCCTATTTATTTCTAATTAGATAAAAACCCCCTATGCAGTATACCTGTTGTGTGTAAAGTAAACAGTTAATATGTAATGCAATATGTTGGTTATTATGCAGTATGTCATATGAAAAACTATATGAAGTGATATATTGAATGAAATGCAACTTGTGATGTAAATGATTTTAATTTGAGATGTACTGTAATTTATAATAATGATGCATGATATGATATAGGATGTGTAATGATAGTATGCAGAATGATTTGGTAATTAAATTTATTTAGGTAAAATATATTCAAATTACTATCCAACTATTATGCATATACATATATATTACAAATTATTTGAAATAAACAAGGGTAATATATATTAATTTCTAGACTTTGGTTAATGATATTTATGAAAGAGAGTTAAAGGATAGTAAGGAAGAAAATTTTATGGTATTCATAATTGATAATAATTTTTTTGGAATAATTCTATGAGAAATGTGGAGTTAAATAATCTTAGTAAGGTGCTTCTTTTAAAAATGCTATAGTAAATGTCGAAGATCAATTTTTAAAGAAAATATAGAATTATATCATATAAAGTAAACTATTAGAAATATAAATAAATCTTTTGATACGAACTTAGCTGAGAGGGAAATAATGGCATCGGCGATTTTCTCTTCGTCTTCGTTTCCATCGAATCTTTCTTCTTCTTTTTCAATTTCTGAGAGAGAACCTCAGCGTTCCTTTGTCGATGTAGTTCGTAGTTCTTCCCTTAATTCTGTGACAGATATTAATTGGGATTCTTCATCATGCAAGAATTCTTTCAAATGGAAAGTCCCAAGGGGTCGTTTTTGTTTCAGATGTGGCAATTCTGACCATATAGCGAATGACTGTAGGAATTTGTTTCGGTGTTTCAGATGTAGCGGATTGGGTCATTAGAAATTCAACTGTCCTGAGATTGTTAGAGGCGGTTCAGTATTTGATTTGCTTTAATTGTTTGATTATATGCCAAAAACTTAGTTCTCTTATGAATCTTTACGAATTGGCTTTTCCCAATCAAGATAATGATGGTTCTTATCTGTTCCTTATGTTGGTGTGGCACATTGAGGGCTTGTGGATGGTTTATTATGGCATGAGAGATATCTCAATGAGTGGGTTTGGATGTTTTCCCTCCTCTGCCTCGGCCACTTGAGCGGAAGGAACAACGCATTCTTGTTATGTTTGAATTTCTTGAAATTGCAACGGTTATTTGCTAACTCATTTCCGATTTGTATGAGGAAGGGGATTGTATTATTGGATGAGATTCTGTTGCATTTTGATGCAATTAATTCTATTATGATAAATTTTCATGGCGAGGTAGATTATCACTATTTGTCTACATATGGTATAGCCAACAAGTTGAATTCTGGTGGGTTTCCTAAGTCTTTGGGTGTTGAATTAAAGAAGGCGGTGGATTTTGACTTAGGGGATCGTAAGGGTTCTGTTGTAGATCATGGTGTGATGTATTTAGTGGAAGAGAAGTTGGGTATTTCCGAGCAGTCTTTGGCTTTTCATCGTTTTGATCCATTTATTTTTGATCTATGCATTCAGAGGTGTATAGATATAGATATTCATGGAGTAAGGGGTTTTGATGTTGGTTTCGACTTTTGTTGGTGTAATGATGTGGATATAGAAGAGTCGAGCGAGCATGTTAGAGGGGAGCGATGCGTTTCTGGAAAATGTAGTGAGTTCATGACTGGTTTTGACTGGGTGGACAAGTCGGTTTATGACAATTATGTTGAGTGTTCTTCTTCTAGATGATTTGGCGTAGAGGAGTGGAATTGGCATGTGGCTGATGATGTTGGTCTTTTCAATAGTTTTGGGATGTTGGAGGATCTTGATGAAGAGGTGGCTTTAAGGAAGGATGGGTTCGGTGGTGTTTCATCTGTTAAGAAGAGGGAATTTATGAAGTCTTCCTCTTTGTCGAGGAAAGGTTCCAGGGTTGGTAAAATAAAAGTTGGCAGGAGGTCTAATTTCATGTCCTTTCCTAGACGTGATGCTTTTAGATTAGGAAACTCATTCGGTTTGCGTGTTGTGAACTCGAGGAAAAGGATGATAGCTACCTCAACGTTGCTGGTATGGAGAAGTTGGGTTGTGGGGACAGGTCTAATGGTTGGGTTAAAATTGTTTTGGCAAGTGGGGGTCTTGTGGGGTTTTTCGAATGCATGGATGGAGCAGTTGATTGTCCTGTAGTTGAAAACAGGAGTGGGTCTGTGATTGGAGAGGTAACACTACATAGTATGTTAATGGACGGGAGTTTTTGTTTTGATAAGGACAATTTTGTTTCTTGGCTGGATAAGGTCGGCTGTACTGTGGTATTGGGAGAGCTGGGTGTGAGATGAGTTGCCTTGTTTTTGAGGCCATGTTTTAGTGTGTTTCATGAAGAATGTGTTGTGTCTTGTGCAAGGATTAATTCTTTAGTTTGTTTGAGGTTGCGGAAAGGGTTGGTTTACATGAGGAAAGTGAAGGACGTTCCTCGTCCAGTCTTGTAGCAACCTCTATGGCTAGGAGGGGGAGACATAATAGAGCTACTCCCAGTTCTGGACTGGTCCGTCGTAGTGCAAGGATTCGTCATAACTCCTCCTTATATCATGGTAGGATCCCGATCTCGAATGCTACTAGTAGCATTTGAGTTTGGGCTCAGGTATGATTCCTGTTTGTGGTAGTGATTATACTCTGTATGCTTTGAGTAGCCCTTCTACTAGTCAGTTATTTCAACTGGCTAATGATACTGCTTTTATTTTTACTGATCTTGAGTTAGATGCGGATTACATTAGATGTAGGGGATTAGAGATAGTTAACTATTTAAAATGATAAGGATTGTTAGCTGGAACATTAGGGGGCTTAATGAACCCTAAAAATTTGATAAGGTTAGGACTTTTTTTTAGAGATTTTCGTATAGACATTATTTTGTTTCAGGAGACTAAAACAGAGAACCCAAATCATAGTTTTTATTTTAGGTTAGGTGGATCTCACTTTCATAATTGGGCTTGTCTTCCGGCTATAGGTAGTGATTGGTGTCTTATGATTGGTTGGAAGGATAATCAATTTAGACTCATTCAGGAGATTCCTAAATTGTACTCTTTAAACATCATTTCAGCCTCTCTTACTGATAATTCTTTATTGGGTATTTCTAATGTGTATGGGCCGCATACAAAAATAGAGTGAAGGCTCTTATGGGAAGAATGTTCTAATATTAGAAATCTTGTCCCTAACTTTGGATTATGGGAGGAAATTTCATTGTCGCTAGATTTTTAAGGGGGAGATCACCTAGAGAAGATGATTTCTCTGATATGGAGGAGTTCAATGACTTTATTTTAAATAATAATTTGATTGAAGTTCCTCTTAATAATAGATCGTTTACTTGGTCTAGTGTGAGAGATAGTCCTTCTTTTGCATTATTAGACAGATTTTTTATTAGTAATGAGGTAGAAGATAGGTATTCCTTGTGAGAGTTAAAGATTTGTCTTTTTTATATTCTGGCCATTGTCCAATTATTCTTACCTGTGACTCGAATATTTCAATTAGTAATAGTTTCAAATTTGTGAAGATGTGGTTGTTAGATCCTAATTTTATTAATTAGTTTCTGTTAAGTGGAATTCCTTGTTTTATTTTAACCATTTGTATAGGGGTAATTCTGCGAAGATTTTTGTTGTGAAGTTAGGTAAATTAAGATTTTTTTCTCAAATGTTGGAATAAGTATATTTTTGGTAGTGTTAGAGTTAGGAAAGATAAGATCATGTGTGAGATGTTAGATTTAGACAAGATTAATTTGTCCAGGATTCTTAATTCCAACGAAAAGGATAGACTTTGCACCCTTAGAAACGATCTCAAGCTGATTTTGGAAAAAGACGAGATCATGTGGAAGGGCCCGAGTTCAATGGATCAAGGAGCGGGATAACAACACGAAGTTCTTTCATAGTGTGCCTTATAAGAGGAGGCGTGATAATTTCATTCATTCTATTTTTATTAATGATGTGAAAGTGACCATTCAGACTGAATTAAATGAGGCTTTTACCTCGTATTATATGCAGATTTTTGGAGCTAGAATTAAAAGAACGTTTAATGTTAGATGGAATGACATTTATCCGTCTGATACTAAGGTCGAGTTAGTTGATTTAGACAAGCCTTTCACTGAACGGGAGATTTGGGAGGCTATCTGTGACATGCCTAGTGACAAAGCTCCAGGGCCTGATGGTTTTTCTATTCTTTTTATAAGCAGTTTTGGGATGTTCTGAAATTTGATATTATTAACTTGTTTAGTGATTTTTATAGCGGTGATTTGAGGTTAGGTAGTTTTAATTTTGCTAATGTTATCCTTATTCATAAGAGAGAGGGTGCTAATTCTCTTAAGGATTTTAGGCCCATTTCCTTAATTAGTTGTTCCATCAAGATTATTTCCAAAGTCCTAGCTTATAGGCTTAGAATTATAATGAACGGTCTTATTGACTGTTCCTAAGCAGCCTTTATTAAATGCAGAAACATAATGGACAGAGTAGCCATGTGCAGGAGTATATTAATGTTTGTTGTAAAAATAATTTTTCCTGTGCTATTTTAAAGTTAGATTTTGAGAAGGCGTTTGATTCTATTGATTGGGATTTTATCTGTGAGTTATGTCTTGCTAGGGGTTTTAGTGTCAGACGGGTTAACTGATCATGCTTCTGCTTAGGTCTGGTTGCTCTAAGATTGTTGTTAATGGGGTTGTGGGCAAGAAGATTCAATCTAAGAGAGGTCTTAGACAAGGTGATCCCCTATCACCGCTTCTTTTTAATTTAGCAGCTGATGTTTTCTCTAGAATTATTAAGAGAGATGTTAGATTAGGTGTTTTAGGTTGTATTGGTAATGAGGAATTTAATAATGATTTATCTATTCTCCAATTTGCCAATGACACATTATTATTTTCCTCTCACTTGCCCAAGCATATTATTGCTCTAAAGTTTATTCTTTATTATTTTGAGATGTTATCTGGTCACAGAATCAATTTTGATAAGAGTGCTTTAATGGTTCTTAATGACCGTGATAATGTTGAGTCTTTGGTTGCTAGCATGTAATAACCCGGACATCCGAGCCAATTTAAAAATTTTATTTTGGCAATTTCGATGAATTTTGAATATTTAAAATGAATTATTTTAAATAAAAACAACGAGAAATTTATTTTGAATAGAATTAGAACATATATATTTATATTAATCATCATTAGAATATTAATAATTATTTATAATTATAAAAAGAATTGAAAATGGCGCGGTAGTTCGAAAATTCGATTTCAAAGTTTAAATTAATGTGCAGGATGCAAAATAAACCGGATTTTAGTGAAACCAAAAATGTTTGAATCTAACTGAGAATATCTTTCCAACGAATCCGAAAAATCAAAATTTCATAGCGGGAATCAAAAGTTACGTCCAGTTGAAAATTCATAATAGTCGCTATAGAATTCTAGCCCTTAAAAATGGAAATTTTGCAAACGACCTCGGTTTTCGACGAAACCACCTTTGTTGGATCCGTGGGGTCAAGTTATTGCTAGGTTTCAAAATTCATAATTTTCTGAATCAATATGTGTGCGTGGCGAAGAAAAACGTGTTTTGATAGTTTTAGTTGAATTTAATCGATTGGAAAATGGCCACTTTTCAAACGGTCTCAAAAATTTGACGAAATTAGTTTTGTTAGGATCGTATGGTCAATACGAAGCTAGAAATAATTTTAGAGTTAGTATGTGGCCCCAGTAAAGTGAAATGTACGTTCAAAATCAATATATAGATTTATATTTTGATTTTGATGGAAACTGATCGAAAAGGTCGAATCAGCCTACGATACATATCCCATTGTGTTCGGAATGGGGGTAATTAGCTACGGGCGACAATCGTTGGGTTCGATTTGGGATTCGAATGAAAAGTCAACTTTTAGTGAATAATAAAATAAAATAAATAATATATTTACTCCCCCCTCTTCCCTCTTCTCTCTCCAGACACAAATCAAATCAAAAGAAAAAATAAAAAGAAAATCGCGGTGTGTAACAACCCGAAAATCAGGGCCAGTTTAAAATTTTTATTTTGGCAATTTTAGCGAATTTTGATTATTTAAAATGAATTATTTTAAATAAAAACAACGTGAAATTTATTTTGAATGGAATTAGAATGTATATATTATATACGTCGTCGTTAGAATATAAATATTTATTTATATTTATAAAAGGAATTGAAAATGGCGCGGTAGTTCGATAATTCGATTTCAAACTTCAATTGAATGTACCGGGTGCAAAACAATCCGGATTTTAGTGAAACCAAAAATGATAGGATCTATTTGAGGATATCTTTCCAACGAATCCGAAAAATCGAAATTTCATAAAGGGAATCAAAAGATATGTCCAGTTGAAAATTCTGAATAGTCGTTATGGAATTCAGGCCCTTAAAAATTGAAATTTTGCAAACGACCTCGGATTTCGACGAAACCAGTTTTGTTGAGTCCGTGATGTCAAATTATGGCTAGGTTCCAAATTTCATAATTTTCTGAATAAATATGTGAGCGTGGCAAAGGAAAACGCGTTTGACCAGTTTCAGTTGATTTTAATCGACTCGAAATTGGCCATTTTTCAAACGGTCTCAGAATTCGACAAAACTAGTTTAGTTAGGACCGTATCGTCGATACGAAGCTAGAAAATATTTTTCGAGAATTTTTAGAGTTAGTATGTGACCCCGGTAATTTGAAATGTACGTTTAAAATTCAATATAGTGATTTAAATGTAAATTCAACGGAAACTGATTCAAACAGTCGAATCAGCCTACGATACATATCCCATTGTGTTCGGAATGGGGGTAATACGCTATGGACGACAGGCGGTGGGCCTCGTTTTGAGGTCGTATGTGAAAGTCAACTTTATGCAATTAAATTAATTAATAAAATAAAAAAATATATAATATCTCCCTCCCTTTCATCTTTCTGCCCCCCCCCCCCCCGCCGATTTCATTAAGCAGAAAAAAAAAAAAATCAAATCGCCTCCCCCCCCTCCTCTTCGTCGACGGCGCCGCCACCAGGGGGGACCGCCGCCCTTCTCCCCTCTGCTCCGCCAACCTCCTCCAACCTCCTACCTCGTGACGCCCTCCTCTTCTCCTCCTCAAATCGCGACAACACCCCCCCCCCCCCCGTCGCCTTCACCTGTCGCAGCCCCCCCCCCCCAACCTCCTACTTCGCGAACCCCCCCCCCCCCGCTTCGTCGATTAACGCGCCACCGCCCTGCCATTCCCACCACGTCCTCCTCAGCTCCCCTGAAGCCCGTCAGTGCCTCCCGCCACCTCAGAGCGCCCCCTTGGCCTCCCTCCCCTTTTGAAAATGTGAGCCATCCTTCTTTTTTTTATTCATTTTGTTAATTTAGCTTAGTTATATACATAGCTAGCATTAAAAATTCAAGAAGTGTGTTTTTTTATATAGAAAGGTATGACTTTTAAAAATGAAATGGTAAGGTAAAAATACGATCTTCATGAGGTGAAAAGTTATGATTTTGAAGGTAAAAAGGATTGATTTTTCATGATAAGAAGGCGAGATATTTTTCATTGTAAAGATTAGATTTTTAATATGATGTTGAAGTTATAAAAATACGATCTTTGATATAAAATTGAAGTAGTAAAGATATGATTTTTATCGTCTTGAAAGCGAAGTAAAAATATAATTTTTATATTAGTAGAAGGTTAAAAATATGATTTTTATATTTTTAAAGTAATAAAAATATTATTTTTATATTTTTAAAGTATTAAAAATATAGTCCTTACTATATATATGATATAAAAATATGATTTTTGTTTAGGTAGAGAATTAAAAATATGATCTTTATAAGGTAGCGATATTAAAAATATAATCTTTTATATTGTAGAAAGATTAAAAATATAATTTTTACATGATAGGAATATTAAAAATTTCATCTTTGTATATGTAGCAAAATAAAAATGTGATTTTTCTATTTTGAATAGCAGAGTAAAAATTCGATTTTTATATATTGAATAACAGAGTAAAAATTCGATTTTTATATATTGAATAGCAGAGTAAAAATTCGATTTCTATATATTGAATAGCAGAGTAAAAATGTGATTTTTATATATTGAATAGCGAAGTGAAAATTCGATTTTTGCATATGTAGTGAGTACGGGCAGTGAAAAGTGACAAGAGGCAGAACGACGAAGATTTCCTGCATTAGAAGTGCCGTGGAGTTAGGATAGCTATCGGTGAGAACTTCTCACCTTTCAATTTAATTTTTCTAGTTATATATATATATACTAGGATGCAGACGGTGTTTAGTAGCACCCGACACCCGTCATCCACAGACCATGGATGGCTTGTTTGTTTAATTGTTTGGTTGTGTAGTTGGTTAGATTATTTGGTTTGAATTGAATTGTTTGGTGAAATGAAATTGATTTGATTGGTGTGTGAATGGCGTGGGCCTTCACTAGACCGGGGATAAGGCTAGGCCTTGTCCCGTTTCTAGTATCGTGCCGTTATGCCGCCGAAATTTTCTAAAATAAGTTAGAAAATAAAAATATCATTTTATTTAAAGAATGAACTGAATAGAAATTCATATGTTGATATAAAATGTTTTATCGTTAAAAATATAATTTTTAACGTGAATATGAATATAGTAAATGTGAATAAATAAATATTCATTTACAAACCGGACGGTTTGTTTATGTACACCGATTTGAAGGACATTGATTGGGTCGATAAATTTTACACATCGCCCAACTGCACAACTAAAATCTGTGTTTGATTGTTTGAAACCCCACACGGGTGTTGGGATGAAATATGAAGTTCACTTATCCTGATTGATTAAATATGTCGATCGATTGATTGACAGGCTGTTATAAGCATTAGATATCTATATTTGATGCTTATACAGTGTAGTGCACTTTGGGTGATGGTTGATTATTTTTCAATGCTATTATATACATGTGTTGTATGAAAATCCATATAATTAATTTTATATGGTGATTGATTGGGCCTCATTCCAATTTAGAAAATAAAGAATAATATAAAATAAAGGTTCATGTGTTGACTGTACTCATCCGTTGAGATTAGTCATGTGTTGAACGAAATATTTTAATAATAAAATTTACATCTTTATCAATATAAAATAAAGGTTCATGTGTTGACTGTACTCATCCGTTGAGATTAGTCATGTGTTGAACGAAATAATTTAACAAAAATTGTCACACGTGGACAGTACTCATCCGTTGAGATTAGTCATGCGTTGAATGAAATATTTTGATAATAACAACTATTTTGAAAAAAGAAATATTTGAAATAGAATATTTGAAAATAGAAATATATGAAGCCGTGTCGATTAGATTGACGCCATTTTGACGTGAACGATATTTATATCGATTTTATTCATTTTGAAATGAATTGAAAACGATTTCGAAATGAATTGAATTGAAAACGATTTCGAAATGAATTGAATTGAAAACGATTTCGAAATGAATTGAATAGAAAACCAATTTGAATTGAATCGAATAGAAAACGACTTTGAAATTGAATTGAATTGAAAAAGAATTCAAATTGAATGGAAAACGAATTCAAATTGAATTGAAAGCGAATTGAATTGAATTCAAATTGAATTGAAATTTGAATTGAATAGAAATGAATTTTAAAACGAATTTATAAAGAAGAATTCATTTTTGCTTTGGATTGAAATGGAAGTTGAAATTGTTTTTGAAACGAATTCAAAACTATCTATATAATTCGTTTTAAATAGAAATCGATGATATATATATTATATATATAATATAATGGCCTGAATAGAACGCGCCGCGCCGCGGCAGTTCGTGAATTTCGACCATTTATTTCAAACAGACATTACGGGAGATCCGACCGTCGGATTCTCCTAAAACCGGAACCGTTGGGTTCATATCGAAAAGAGCTTTCTAACGAATATTAGAAATTTGAAATCTAACGGTTGTATTTGGAATTATGTCCAAATCAAATTTGAAAAAGGTCGCTGTAAGTGCAGTTCGACGGCCGTTGATGGAAATCGACTGTACAGGCCTTGATAAAATTATTAAAAATAGTAATAATTTGTGTAAAATCATAAGAAATGATTTGTGAAGAACTGGGATGAAAAATCCCCTATGTGAAAAGATAAAAATAGATTTTTATCGAAATGAACTAGTTTTTGAACTAGAATTATAACTCTATTTATTTTTAAATAAATAAATTGAATTTGAAATGGTTTTGAAAATAACCAGAATTTCCAATGATTGCATTGGAATGGATTTAAATCGAAATTGTCTTCGGAATATTTCGATGTTGGATTTCGTGATTATACAGATGTTGTTATGGAAATTTGAAAGATATATATATATTTATATCGTTATTTCCAATACGATATTTGTTAGTCGTAGAATTTGATATTGAACATAAGCCGGTATATTTTCTATTCAGAGCCTTGTGTTTAATATCAAATGTGATTTGGGTTTGTCGTGAATGGTGTCTTCATTAACACTGTTCTTGAACCCAGTTGAGAAAAGATTAAATCTTTTTATTTAGATTTAATGAAGTGTACCAATTAAATAATATTTAATTGGAATTGAATTGATATTGATTTTTGGGTTTATCGTGGACAGTGTTTTAAATAACACTCGTTCTTTAACCCGATAATTAATGAATGTGATTTTGGGTTTATCGTGAACTGTGTTTTTAAATGACACTGATTCTTTAACCCAGTTAAAGATTAAAACTAAGTGGAGTTTTAATGAATCTTTAATTAGATTGGAAAGATCGAAAATGGAGTACCACCAGTTTTGCTCCAGGCGATAGTTAAATCTTTAATTAGATTTGAACGTGAAATGGTAATTGAATTTACCGATAACACCGTGGTGTTAGATATGAAGTATTACCAGTTTTACTTCATGGGATGAATAGGTTGGGATTGGGAAATTAAAACCAATGATTACTACGGTAAGGTTCGCTAATTCCGACTAGTTGAATCGAAATTCAAAGGAAGATTAGAGAATAAATTCAAGGAATTTATCTTGGATAAAATTAATGGGAACCTTTCCCTATGAATGTGAAATTTAGAAACTAACTATCGCTTAGCCAAGCAGAATGGTTTTCTGGATATTGATCTGATGTTGGTTTCGGCCTTCGGGGTTAATATTTGGGGAATTATTCTCTTGATTAATTTATGGTTAGTGACTGATGAATTGGAATGAGGCGTATGTTGTGTTTGTGTAACACTTATTTAAAATATACGCGAGTTATTCGGAAAGACCGGGTTTATCCCATTCTGAATAACTGATACGACGATAAGTCGAAGATGAAGACGGTGGTCGAAGACCGGAAGTCTTCACGTCGTTTGGGTGATTACTGATGATCTTGATTGGGCTGTACACCCAAGAAGATGGAAACAGTTGGTGATCGTCCAGACGTACTTGGAGATCGATGGATATGCGAGGTACTAGGTGCCTCCGGTTTCGTTCAGCCCCAGAACGGACTTGTAAATGGACTGTGTGTCTGACATTGGATTTTAGTCCGTGTGATTGATCTCTATTAAATATATATCTGTTTGGCGGCGGAGAATTTATTCTCTTGCTTAACGCCCTTCTCTGAGACGTATGAGCTAAGGGGTTATATATTGATGGATATCAATCGCATGGAGTGAATTGCCTGTGTGGCATGCTTAAGTGGCAAATGATCAAGGCTTCTGTTGAAAAGCAAAGTCTTGTGGTTGATGATCGAAGCAAGGACTTTGTGGCGTAGCTTTGTGTAACGTTTACTTCGCGAGTTTCACACCCGGTATGAACCAAAAACGGGAGACGGACCTCAGGGGGGACATGCGTTTTCTTTCTAGTTAGGAGTGGCGTCAGTGCTTGAACTGGCTGACGAGTTTGACTCATGTGGATGTTGCTTATTATTACTTGCTGAAAAGCGAGGCGCCTCGTGATGTCGGTTTCGGCCGATGCTTCTGGTCGGATGACGGGCCAGGCTTACGCCCCAAAGGGCGGAGAAACGTATTGTTCAGGCATTATAATCCACATCGGTGGACCGGCCCTGACGATCCAAGGGGCAATTGCGGCTGTTCCTGAGGCTCGGACTAGACAGTCTCGAATCGGTTGAGGATCTAGCCCCTAGCCTCGGTTCATACCATAAATGATAACCCAACTTCCAATACGACATTGCGGTTTTGATTGTAAACTTATATATGGCGACATAGTGGTATGGGTCATTCATGCCGCCTATGATTGATACTTATGATTTGAAGTTGTTTTATACACTATGCACTTATTATAGTATCAAATGATTTGTTTCAAACGTATCAAGCATTCTTTGGCTGTTATAAGGGAAAACCCTATCCCCCGGCTTTTGTTGCATTGTGTGATAGGACCTGGGTCTTATAACAGCTTCATTTTTCTTTATTTAGCATTGAGCTGTTTGTTTTATGCACTGGTATTCTTGGGAGGAAACCCGTTCCGTGTTATACGGCGTGGTCCCTTGATTTACCGAACTTTAAAATAAAGATTAATAACTGTTTTAGTTCTCACACCAGTCACATGACTGACCTGGAGTTTATTGTTTTAACCTAAACTCTGGGTGCCCTTATTTCGACACGGGCAGCTAGTAGTTTTGGTTTTGCAGATTTATATTCACAGGATCCTGGTTTACAGCTGGAACGATATCCGGAAAGCTTTGTATCCGTATATCTCTTCTAGTTGTGTATTGTATTATTTTCCGCTGTGATGTATTTCAATGTAATTTAAATCTCTGATATTTCTGTGTAATATTTATTCATACTCTGTATATTCTTGTAATCTGATGCATTGTTGTAATATACAATGAAATGTTCTTTTGTCTGCGTTCTATTTGTGGCTTGTTCTCGAACTATCCGCCGCTTTCCTTTACGGGGAAGTAACGGGTTTTTACAGTTGGTATCAGAGCTTTGGTTTACAAAGCAGAGAACAAGGCACATTAGAACCGTACGAAAGAATTCATCAGATATTGGATTAGCAATATCCAATGAGAGTGACTCGTTAGGGATGGGATCAGTAGTATCCTAGAACGAGTGTGAAGAGTATATTTTTAAGGTGAAAACAAATTTTGTTTTGAAAATTTAAATCAACTATTCGTATTTGAATAATTTATTTATATTGATTTTGGACAATTCAGTATATAAAGAATTTGCATATACGCCTTGCAAACGTATATTCAAAGTTTTAATATACTGGATAGATATAGAATCACACTCTAGTCGCCCGAAGATGATATTGATGATAGCGATCGCATCATCAACATTTATGTTTGAGTTTCGAAGGTGTGATTTTCTATATATTTCCATTAGACTGGTGTGAGAACCAAAACTAATATAGCTAGAATACATTGTTGTGATTTGGCATCAAAACGTGATTTTCTTTATAGATATCAAAGTTATGAATTTCAAATGATAATTCACTAATTGATTGATGTTTGTGTTGTTTGTTTAATTGTTTGATAATTTTGAACCTTTATGCCTAACTGAATCAAATATTGAATTGTATTGAAAATTGGTCGCATTTGCATGCATATACATGTACTTACATTGAACAGGTCATAGCAAGGAGGCTAGAGCAGAGAATAAAATTTGTTTGCCCGACAAATAGGTACATGTTTATTACATAATTTACTGTATTGTTTGGGTGATGATGATTTTATGAGCCTATTGGCTAGCCGCTTGGCTCTTTCTTTTTCTTTTTGAGATCTGAAGGACCGGGGAAGCTATTTGAGATTTCCCGATGCTCCCATTGCAGGGGAGGTTATGGCGAAATTTTTCGAAAATTTAGGGTGTTAGCCAAATTTTTGAAATTTTGAAAATTCTCAGAAACTGAAAAGTTGGAGAATGGAAGCCAGATCGAACATAGAGTTGATTAATCAAACCACTTTCGACTTTGTTCCTTTTCGGGGACGAAAAGTTTTAAGTGGGGGAGATTGTAACAACCCGAAAATCGGGGCCAGTTTAAAATTTTTATTTTGGCAATTTTAGCGAATTTTTATTATTTAAAATGAATTATTTTAAATAAAAACAACGTGAAATTTATTTTGAATGGAATTAGAACGTATATATTATATACGTCGTCGTTAGAATATAAATATTTATTTATATTTATAAAAGGAATTGAAAATGGCGCGGTAGTTCGATAATTCGATTTCAAACTTCAATTGAATGTACCGGGTGCAAAACAATCCGGATTTTAGTGAAACCAAAAATGATAGGATCTATTTGAGGATATCTTTCCAACGAATCCGAAAAATCGAAATTTCATAAAGGGAATCAAAAGATATGTCCAGTTGAAAATTCTGAATAGTCGTTATGGAATTCAGGCCCTTAAAAATTGAAATTTTGCAAACGACCTCGGATTTCGACGAAACCAGTTTTTTTGAGTCTGTGATGTCAAATTATGGCTAGGTTCCAAATTTCATAATTTTCTGAATCAATATGTGAGCGTGGCAAAGGAAAACGCGTTTGACTAGTTTCAGTTGATTTTAATCGACTCGAAATTGGCCATTTTTCAAACGGTCTCAGAATTCGACGAAACTAGTTTAGTTAGGACCGTATCTTCGATACGAAGCTAGAAAATATTTTTCGAGAATTTTTAGAGTTAGTATGTGACCCCGGTAATTTGAAATGTACGTTTAAAATTCAATATAGTGATTTAAATGTAAATTCAACGGAAACTGATTCAAACAGTCGAATCAGCCTACGATACATATCCCATTGTGTTCGGAATGGGGGTAATACGCTATGGACGACAGGCGGTGGGCCTCGTTTTGAGGTCGTATGTGAAAGTCAACTTTATGCAATTTAATTAATTAATAAAATAAAAAAAAAATATCTCCCTCCCTTTCATCTTTCTGCCCCCCCCCCCCCCCGATTTCATTAAGCAGAAAGAAAATAAAATCAAATCGCCTCCCCCCTCCTCTTCGTCGACGGCGCCGCCACCAGGGGGGTGACCGCCGCCCTTCTCCCCTCTGCTCCACCAACCTCCTCCAACCTCCTACCTCGTGACGCCCTCCTCTTCTCCTCCTCAAATCGCGACGAAACCCCCCCCCCCCCCGTCGCTTTCACCTGTCGCAGCCCCCCCTCCCCCAACCTCCTACTTCGCGAACCCCCCCCCCCCAACCTCCTACTTCGCGGACCCCCCCCCCCCCCAGCTTCGTCGATTAACGCGCCACCGCCCTGCCATTCCCACCACGTCCTCCTCAGCTCCCCTGAAGCCCGTCAGTGCCTCCCGCCACCTCAGAGCGCCCCCTTGGCCTCCCTCCCCTTTTTAAAATGTGAGCCATCCTTCTTTTTTTTTATTCATTTTGTTAATTTAGCTTAGTTATATACATAGCTAGCATTAAAAATTCAAGAAGTGTGTTTTTTTTATATAGAAAGGTATGACTTTTAAAAATGAAATGGTAAGGTAAAAATACGATCTTCATGAGGTGAAAAGTTATGATTTTGAAGGTAAAAAGGATTGATTTTTCATGATAAGAAGGCGAGATATTTTTCATTGTAAAGATTAGATTTTTAATATGATGTTGAAGTTATAAAAATACGATCTTTGATATAAAATTGAAGTAGTAAAGATATGATTTTTATCGTCTTGAAAGCGAAGTAAAAACATAATTTTTATATTAGTAGAAGGTTAAAAATACGATTTTTATATTTTTAAAGTAATAAAAATATGATTTTTATATTTTTAAAGTATTAAAAATATAGTCTTTACTATATAGATGATATAAAAATATGATTTTTGTTTAGGTAGAGAATTAAAAATATGATCTTTATAAGGTAGCGATATTAAAAATATAATCTTTTATATTGTAGAAAGATTAAAAATATAATTTTTACATGATAGGAATATTAAAAATGTCATCTTTGTATATGTAGCAAAATAAAAATGTGATTTTTCTATTTTGAATAGCAGAGTAAAAATTCGATTTTTATATATTGAATAACAGAGTAAAAATTCGATTTTTATATATTGAATAGCAGAGTAAAAATTCGATTTCTATATATTGAATAGCAGAGTAAAAATGTGATTTTTATATATTGAATAGCGAAGTGAAAATTCGATTTTTGCATATGTAGTGAGTACGGGCAGTGAAAAGTGACAAGAGGCAGAACGACGAAGATTTCCTGCATTAGAAGTGCCGTGGAGTTAGGATAGCTATCGGTGAGAACTTCTCACCTTTCAATTTAATTTTTCTAGTTATATATATATATACTAGGATGCAGACGGTGTTTAGTAGCACCCGACACCCGTCATCCACAGACCATGGATGGCTTGTTTGTTTAATTGTTTGGTTGTGTAGTTGGTTAGATTATTTGGTTTGAATTGAATTGTTTGGTGAAATGAAATTGATTTGATTGGTGTGTGAATGGCGTGGGCCTTCACTAGACCGGGGATAAGGCTAGGCCTTGTCCCGTTTCTAGTATCGTGCCGTTATGCCGCCGAAATTTTCTAAAATAAGTTAGAAAATAAAAATATCATTTTATTTAAAGAATGAACTGAATAGAAATTCATATGTTGAAATAAAATGTTTTATCGTTAAAAATATAATTTTTAACGTGAATATGAATATAGTAAATGTGAATAAATAAATATTCATTTACAAACCGGACGGTTTGTTTATGTACACCGATTTGAAGGACATTGATTGGGTCGATAAATTTTACACATCGCCCAACTGCACAACTAAAATCTGTGTTTGATTGTTTGAAACCCCACACGGGTGTTGGGATGAAATATGAAGTTCACTCATCCTGATTGATTAAATATGTCGATCGATTGATTGACAGGCTGTTATAAGCGTTAGATATCTATATTTGATGCTTATACAGTGTAGTGCACTTTGGGTGATGGTTGATTATTTTTCAATGCTATTATATACATGTGTTGTATGAAAATCCATATAATTAATTTTATATGGTGATTGATTGGGCCTCATTCCAATTTAGAAAATAAAGAATAATATAAAATAAAGGTTCATGTGTTGACTGTACTCATCCGTTGAGATTAGTCATGTGTTGAACGAAATATTTTAATAATAAAATTTACATCTTTATCAATATAAAATAAAGGTTCATGTGTTGACTGTACTCATCCGTTGAGATTAGTCATGTGTTGAACGAAATAATTTAACAAAAATTGTCACACGTGGACAGTACTCATCCGTTGAGATTAGTCATGTGTTGAACGAAATATTTTGATAATAACAACTATTTTGAAAAAAGAAATATTTGAAATAGAATATTTGAAAATAGAAATATATGAAGCCGTGTCGATTAGATTGACGCCATTTTGACGTGAACGATATTTATATCGATTTTATTCATTTTGAAATGAATTGAAAACGATTTCGAAATGAATTGAATTGAAAACGATTTCGAAATGAATTGAATTGAAAACGATTTCGAAATGAATTGAATTGAAAACGATTTCGAAATGAATTGAATAGAAAACCAATTTGAATTGAATCGAATAGAAAACGACTTTGAAATTGAATTGAATTGAAAACGAATTCAAATTGAATGGAAAACGAATTCAAATTGAATTGAAAGCGAATTGAATTGAATTCAAATTGAATTGAAATTTGAATTGAATAGAAATGAATTTTAAAACGAATTTATAAAGAAGAATTCAATTTTGCTTTGGATTGAAATGGAAGTTGAAATTGTTTTTGAAACGAATTCAAAACTATCTATATAATTCGTTTTAAATAGAAATCGACGATATATATATTATATATATTATATATATAATATAATGGCCTGAATAGAACGCGCCGCGCCGCGGCAGTTCGTGAATTTCGACCATTTATTTCAAACGGACATTACGGGAGATCCGACCGTCGGATTCTCCTAAAACCGGAACCGTTGGGTTCATATCGAAAAGAGCTTTCTAACGAATATTAGAAATTTGAAATCTAACGGTTGGATTTGGAATTATGTCCAAATCAAATTTGAAAAAGGTCGCTGTAAGTGCAGTTCGACGGCCGTTGATGGAAATCGACTGTACAGGCCTTGATAAAATTATTAAAAATAGTAATAATTTGTGTAAAATCATAAGAAATGATTTGTGAAGAACTAGGATGAAAAATCCCCTATGTGAAAAGATAAAAATAGATTTTTATCGAAATGAACTAGTTTTTGAACTAGAATTATAACTCTATTTATTTTTAAATAAATAAATTGAATTTGAAATGGTTTTGAAAATAACCAGAATTTCCAGTGATTGCATTGGAGTGGATTTAAATCGAAATTGTCTTCGGAATATTTCGATGTTGGATTTCGTGATTATACAGATGTTGTTATGGAAATTTGAAAGATATATATATATTTATATCGTTATTTCCAATACGATATTTGTTAGTCGTAGAATTTGATATTGAACATAAGCCGGTATATTTTCTATTCAGAGCCTTGTGTTTAATATCAAATGTGATTTGGGTTTGTCGTGAATGGTGTCTTCATTAACACTGTTCTTGAACCCAGTTGAGAAAAGATTAAATCTTTTTATTTAGATTTAATGAAGTGTACCAATTAAATAATATTTAATTGGAATTGAATTGATATTGATTTTTGGGTTTATCGTGGACAGTGTTTTAAATAACACTCGTTCTTTAACCCGATAATTAATGAATGTGATTTTGGGTTTATCGGGAACTGTGTTTTTAAATGACACTGATTCTTTAACCCAGTTAAAGATTAAAACTAAGTGGAGTTTTAATGAATCTTTAATTAGATTGGAAAGATCGAAAATGGAGTACCACCAGTTTTGCTCCAGGCGATAGTTAAATCTTTAATTAGATTTGAACGTGAAATGGTAATTGAATTTACCGATAACACCGTGGTGTTAGATATGAAGTATTACCAGTTTTACTTCATGGGATGAATAGGTTGGGATTGGGAAATTAAAACCAATGATTACTACGGTAAGGTTCGCTAATTCCGACTAGTTGAATCGAAATTCAAAGGAAGATTAGAGAATAAATTCAAGGAATTTATCTTGGATAAAATTAATGGGAACCTTTCCCTATGAATGTGAAATTTAGAAACTAACTATCGGTTAGCCAAGAAGAATGGTTTTCTGGATATTGATCTGATGTTGGTTTCGGCCTTCGGGGTTAATATTTGGGGAATTATTCTCTTGATTAATTTACGGTTAGTGACTGATGAATTGGAATGAGGCGTATGTTGTGTTTGTGTAACACTTATTTAAAATATACGCGAGTTATTTGGAAAGACCGGGTTTATCCCATTCTGAATAACTGATACGACGATAAGTCGAAGATGAAGACGGTGGTCGAAGACCGGAAGTCTTCACGTCGTTTGGGTGATTACTGATGATCTTGATTGGGCTATACACCCAAGAAGATGGAAACAGTTGGTGATCGTCCAGACGTACTTGGAGATCGATGGATATGCGAGGTACTAGGTGCCTCCGGTTTCGTTCAGCCCCAGAACGGACTTGTAAATGGACTGTGTGTCTGACATTGGATTTTAGTCCGTGTGATTGATCTCTATTAAATATATATCTGTTTGGCGGCGGAGAATTTATTCTCTTGCTTAACGCCCTTCTCTGAGACGTATGAGCTCAGGGGTTATATATTGATGGATATCAATCGCATGGAGTGAATTACCTGTGTGGCATGCTTAAGTGGCAAATGATCAAGGCTTCTGTTGAAAAGCAAAGTCTTGTGGTTGATGATCGAAGCAAGGCCTTTGTGGCGTAGCTTTGTGTAACGTTTACTTCGCGAGTTTCACACCCGGTATGAACCAAAAACGGGAGACGGACCTCAGGGGGGACATGCGTTTTCTTTCTAGTTAGGAGTGGCGTCAGTGCTTGAACTGGCTGACGAGTTTGACTCATGTGGATGTTGCTTATTATTACTTGCTGAAAAGCGAGGCGCCTCGTGATATCGGTTTCGGCCGATGCTTGTGGTCGGCTGACGGGCCAGGCTTACGCCCCAAAGGGCGGAGAAACGTATTGTTCAGGCATTATAATCCACATCGGTGGACCGGCCCTGACGATCCAAGGGGCAGTTGCGGCTGTTCCTGAGGCTCAGACTAGACAGTCTCGAATCGGTTGAGGATCTTGCCCCTAGCCTCGGTTCATACCATAAATGATAACCCAACTTCCAATACGACATTGCGGTTTTGATTGTAAACTTATATATGGCGACATAGTGGTATGGGTCATTCATGCCGCCTATGATTGATACTTATGATTTTAAGTTGTTTTATACACTATGCACTTATTATAGTATCAAATGATTTGTTTCAAACGTATCAAGCATTCTTTGGCTGTTATAAGGGAAAACCCTATCCCCCGGCTTGCGTTGCATTGTGTGATAGGACCTGGGTCTTATAACAGCTTCATTTTTCTTTATTTAGCATTGCGCTGTTTGTTTTATGCACTGGTATTCTTGGGAGGAAACCCGTTCCGTGTTATACGGCGTGGTCCCTTGATTTACCAAACTTTAAAATAAAGATTAATAACTGTTTTAGTTCTCACACCAGTCACATGACTGACCTGGAGTTTATTGTTTTAACCTAAACTCTGGGTGCCCTTATTTCGACACGGGCAGCTAGTAGTTTTGGTTTTGCAGATTTATATTCACAGGATCCTGGTTTACAGCTGGAACGATATCCGGAAAGCTTTGTATCCGTATATCTCTTCTAGTTGTGTATTGTATTATTTTCCGCTGCGATGTATTTCAATGTAATTTAAATCTCTGATATTTCTGTGTAATATTTATTCATACTCTGTATATTCTTGTAATCTGATGCATTGTTGTAATATACAATGAAATGTTCTTTTGTCTGCGTTCTATTTGTGGCTTGTTCTCGAACTATCCGCCGCTTTCCTTTATGGGGAAGTAACAGGTTTTTACACGGTGCCTCCCTGTTTCACGTCGATGCTCAATCCGCCGTGCCTCCTCAGGCAGCGGCGCGCCTCCCCATCCGACCCCTCTCCCTCCACGACCTCTCTTCTCCTCCTCCTTCTTCAATTAGCCTAATAAAAACCACGCCCTAGCAGCCCCCGTTGACCCACTCAGCCCCCCCCCCCCCCCCGATATCGACTTCCACGACCCCCCCTTCGGTGACTGCGCCGCCACTTCTCCCTCCTGAAGCCGCAGATCCGAACCCTGTGCCACCACCGCCCCTTCTAAACCCTAGCCGCCCCACCTGACCTCGACCTCGCCACCCCCTCTCCGCCCAGTACACCGCAACCCCTCTTCCTTCTACGAAAATCCAAATTTATGGTGCGTTATTTTATTTAATTTTATTTTATTTACATTTATTTATTTTATTTTCAGTTTACTATATAATAACAATGTTTAAAAATATGATTTTATTGAATATGATGTTAATTGCAAGAAAGGTTTAAATTTTTATATATGTGAAAAGTTAGTAAAGATCGAATTTTTATATATGTATAAAGTTAGTAAAGATCGAATTTTTATATATGTGAAAAGTTAGTAAAGATCGAATTTTTATATATGTGAAAGGTTAGTAAAGACCGAATTTTTATATATGTGAAAAGTTAGTAAAGATCGAATTTTTATATATGTGAAAAGTTAGTAAAAATAGAATTTTTATCTATATAGAAGCGGTGTAAAAAAAGAATTTTTATCTATATAGAAGCGGTGTAAAAATAGAACTTTTATCTATATAGTAGCATGGTAAAAATGTGATTTTTATATACATGGCAACAATATAAAAATGCGATTTTTATATATGTAGTGGCTACGGAAAACGAAAGTTATAAAGGGCAAGAACGGCGAAGATTTCCTACATATGAAGAGTCGTGGCGTTTGGTTTAGCTAGTCGGTGAGAACTCCTCACCTTTAATTTATTTCTAGTTGAAATATATACTAGGATGTAGATGGTGTTTAGTAGCACTCGACACCCATCGTCCACAGACCATGGATGACTTGTTTGTTTGATTGTTGTGTTGTGAAATTTGATTGTGTGATGTGAAATGAAATAAAATATTTTATAGTGGAAAATATTTTATAGTTAAAAATATAATTTTTAACGTGTATATGAAATAAATAGTAATAAACAAATCAGAGATTTGTTTATGTACACTGATTTGACTGATATTGATTGGGATGATAAATTTTACACATCGCCCAACTGCACAAATAAAATGTGTGTTTGTTGATTTGAAACCCTACACGGGTATTGGGATGATATTTGACGTACACTAATCCCGATTGTTTAGTTGTATGTCAATCGATAGGTTGACAGACTGTGTAAGCATTAATTGTTTATATTTAATGCTTAGGCAGTTGTGTGTTGCACTCTGGATGATGGTTGATTATTTATCGTTGCTATTATATACATGTGTTTTAGAAAATTCATACAATTAACATTATATGGTAATGGATTGGGCCTCATTCCAATTTAGAAAATAAAATTCATGTGTTGAATAGAAAATAAATTCATGTGTTGAATTGAAAATATATATTCATGTGTTGAATAGAAAATAAATTCATGTGTTGAATAGAATAAATATTCATGTGTTGAATAAAAGCCGTGTTGATTAGATTGACGCCATTTTGACGTGAACGATATATATATATCGATTTTATTCATTTTTCAATGAATATTGAAAGTGATTTCAAAATTTGAATTAAATTGAAATGAATTGAAATGAATTGAAATTCGAACTAAATTGAAATGAATTGAAATTCGAATTAAACTGAAATTGAATTGAAATCGATTTGAAATGAAATTAAAACGAATTTATATTGAAAAATTCAATCTTGATTTGAATTTGAAAAGGAAGTTGAAATCATTTAGAAAACGAATTTAAAATGATTTATAAAATACATTTTAAAAGGAAATCGACGAAGTATATATAATATATATATTATATATATTAAATGGCCTGAATAGAACGCACAGCGCTGCGGTAGTTCGCGAATTTCGACCATTGACTTTGAATTGACGTTGCGGGAGATCCGACCGTCGGATTCTTCTAATACCGGAACAGTTGTGTTCGTATCGAAAAGAGCTTTCTAACGAATATTAGAGATTTGAAATCTAATGGTTGGATTTGGAATTATGTCCAAATCAAATTTGGAAAAGGTCGTTGTAAGTGCAGTTCGATGGCCGTTGATGGAAATCGACTGTACGTGCCTTGATAAAATTATTAAAAATAGTAATAATTTGTGTAAAATCATAAGAAATGATTTGGGAAGAACTGGGATGAAAATTCCCTATTTGAAGGGATAAAAATATATTTTTATCGAAATGAACTAGTTTTGAACTAGAATAATAATTTATTTTTAAAATAAGTAAATTGGATTTGAAATGGTTTTAAAATAACAAGAAGTTTCCAATATATGAATTGGAATGGATTTGAATCGAAATCATCTTCGGAATAGTTCGATGTTGGATTTCATGATTATACAGATGTTGTTATGGAAATTTGAAAGATATATTGATAACGTTATTTTCAATACGATATTTGTTGGTTTCAAAATTTGATATTGAATATAAGCCGATATATTTTCTATTCAGAGCCTTGTATTTAATATCAAATGGGATTTAGGTTTGTCGTGAATAGTGTCTTCATTAACCCTGTTCTTAAACCGAGTTGTGAAAAAGATTAAATCTTTTTATTTGGATTTAATGAAGTATACCAATTAAATAATTTTTAATTGGAATTGAATTGAAATTGACTTTTGGGTTTATCATGAACGGTGTTTTAAATAACATTTGTTCTTTAACCCGAAAATTAATGGAATGTTATTTGGGTTGTCGTGAATGGTATTTTTAATAATACTGTTCTTAGACCCCACGGAGTTAAGAAAATCAAAAATTAACTGGAGATTAGTTAGGTTGAATGGTTTCCTGGGTATTGATCTGATGTTGGTTTTGGCCTTCAGGGTTATTACTTAGGGAATTGTTCACTTGCTAATTTACAGCTAAAGGCTGATGGAAATGAAAAGTGATTTTGATAATTAAAATTATCAAATTTAAGAAATGATCGAGAATGGAGTACCACCAGTTTTACTCCAAACGATAGTTAAATCTTTAATTAGATTTGAACGTGAAATGGTAATTGAATTTACCGATAACACCGTGGTGTTAGGTATGAAGTATTACCAGTTTTACTTTATGGGATGAATAGGTTGGGATTGGGAAATTAAAACAGATGATTACTTTGGTAAGTTTCGTTAATCCCGGCTAGTTTGGATAAACCATAATTTGGTTTGAATTGATATTCAAAAGAAGATTAAAGAATAAATTTAAGGAATTTATCTTTGATAAAATTAATGGGAACCTATCCCTAAGAATGTGAAATTTAGCAACTAACTGATGATTTGTTAAGATGAATGGTATCCTAGGTATTAATCTGATGTTGGTTTCGGCCTTAGGGGTTAATATTTGGGGAATTGTTCCCTTACTAATTTACGGTTAGTGACTGATGAATTGGAATGAGGCGTATGTTGTGTTTGTGTAACACTTGTTTATTATATACGCGAGTTATTCAGAAAGACCGGGTTTATCCCATTCTGAATAACTGATTCGACGTGGTGTCGTAGAGGAAGACGGTGGTTGAATACCGGAGGTCTTCACGTCGTTTGGGTGATTACTGATGATCTTGATTAGGCCGTACACCCACGAGGAGGGAATCAGTTAGTGATCGTCCAGATGTACTTGGAGATCGATGGATATGCGGGGTACTAGGTGCCTCCGGTTTCGTTCAATCCCAGAACGAACTTGTAAATGGACTGTGTGTCTAACATTAGATTTTATTCTATGTGATTGATTTCTATTAAATATATATCTATTTGGCAGCGGAGAATTTATTCTCTTGCTTAACGCCCTTCTCTGAGACGTACGAGCTTAGAGGTAATATATTGATGGATATCAAACGCATGGAGTGAATTGCCTGTGTGGCATGCCTAAGTGGTAATATGATCAAGGCTTCTATTGAAAAGCAGAGTCTTGTGCTTGATGATCAAAACACGGCCTGTGTGGCATAGCTTTGTGTAGCGTTGATTCGCGAGCCTCACACTCCGGTTGTGAACCAGAAACAGGAGAGGACCTCAGGGAGGACATGCGTTTCTTTCTAGTTAGAAGTGGCGTCAGTGGTTTTACACGCCCTGACGAGTTTGACTTACGTGGTTATTGCTGTTGCGAGACGCCTCAGATATATCGGTGACTATGTGAAGCCGATGGAGTCATTCGTTGGCTCATTTACGCCCCAAAGGGAGGGGATACATAGTGTTCAGGCATAGTAATCCACATCGATGGACCGGACCTGACGATCCAAGGCTTGCCTGCGCGCTTGCCTGATGCTCGGGCTAGAGAGTCTCGAATTCGGTAGAGGGCGATCCCTTGCCTCGGTTCACAGATGGAAATCCAATTTCCAAATACGTGACATTTGCGGTTTTGATTGTAGAGCCTAGTATTGGCGACATGATATATGGTACCCATGCCATCTATGATTAATACTTATGATTGAAATTGTTTTGACACTATACACTTATAATAATAATAAAACATGAAATTTAGCATATCAGGCATTCTTTGGCTATTATAAGGTAAAACCCTATCCTCCGGCTTGCGTTGCATTGTGTGATGGGACCTGGGTCTTATAATAGCTTCATTGTTCTTTATTTAGCATCGCGCTATTGTTTTATGCACTGGTATTCTTGGGAGGAAACCCGTTCCGTGTTATACGACGTGGTCCCTTGATTTACCTAACTTTAAAATAAAGATTAATAACTGTTTTAGTTCTCTTACCAGTCACATGACTGTTCTGGAGTTTATTGTTTTAACGTAAACTCTGGGTGCCCTTATTTTGATACGGACAGCTAGTAGTTTTGGTTTTGCAGATTTATATTCACATGATCCTGGTTTACAGCTGGAACGATACTCGGAAAGCTCTGTATCCGTGTATTACTTTCAGTTGCGTTTTGTATTATTTTTCCGCTGCATTGTAATTTGTAAATCTTTGATATTCTTCTATTGTGTAATATTTATTTATACTCTTTACATTCTTGTATTCTGATGAATTGTTGTAATAAGCAATGAAATGTTCTTCTGTCTGCGTTCTTTTGTGTGTTGTTCTTAAAGTATCCGCTCTTTCCTTATTGAGGAAGCTACGGGTCTTCACAGTTGGTATCAGAGCTTTGGTTTATAGAGCTCGGAGAACAAGACACATTAGAACCATACAAAAGAATTCATCAGAGTTTGTATTAGTAATATCCAACGGGAATGACTCGTTAGAGATGGGACCAGTAGTATCCTAAATTGAGTGTGAAGAGTATATTTTTAAATTGAAAACAAATTTTGTTTTGAAAATTAAATTCAATTATGTGTATTTGATTATTTATTATATTTGAATTTGGACAATCCAGTATATATAGATTTTTTTATACGTCTGATCCGCGTATATTTAAAGTTTTAATATATTGGATAGATATAGAATCACACTCTAGTCGCCCAGAAATGATTCTGATGATTGTAGCTACATCATCAGAATTAGTATTCGAGTTTCGAAAGTGTGATATCTATATATTTCCATTAGACTGGTGTGAGAACCAAAGCTAGATAGGGCTTATTGTTGTGAATTGGCATCAAAAATGTGATTTTTGACTATATATCAAAATTTTGAGTTTGAAACGTTAATTAACTAATTGATTACTAATTGTGTTGTTTGATTATTGTTTGATTAATCAAATGCTGAATCTTTAGCCAAATTGTATCAAATAGTGAGTGTATTGAAAATTAGTCGCATTTGCATGCATATACATGTACTTACATTGAACAGGTCATAGCAAGGAGGCTAGAGAAGAGGAATAAAATTGTTTGCCCGACAAATAGGTACATGTTTATTGTATTTCTTGGGTTTAGATGATTTTATGAGTCGATTGACTAGCTGCTTGGCTTTTTCTTTTTCTTTTGGATTGAAGAAGGCCATGGGAGGCTATATGAAATATCCCGAAGTCCCTGGTGCAGGGGAGGTTAGGGCGAAATTTTTCGAAAATTTAGGGTGTTAGCCAAATTTTTGAATTTTTTTTAAAGTTCTTAGAAACTAAAAAGTTGAAGAACTTAAGCCGTAATGAAAATAATGAAATTTAAGTTGGTTTGTGAAACAACTTTCGGCCTTGTTCCTTTTCGAGGACGAAAAGTTTTAAGTGGGGGAGATTGTAATAACCTGGAAATCCAAGCCAATTTAAAATTTTTATTTTGGCAATTTCGATGAATTTTGAATATTTAAAATGAATTATTTTAAATAAAAACGACGAGAAATTTATTTTGAATAGAATTAGAACATATATATTTATATAAATCGTCGTTAGAATATAAATAATTATTTATAATTATAAAAAAAAATTGAAAATGGCGCAGTAGTTCGAAAATTCGATTACAAAGTTCAAATGAATGTGCAGGATGCAAAATAAACCGGATTTTAGTGAAACCAAAAATGTTTGAATCTAATTGAGAATATCTTTCCAACGAATCCGAAAAATCAAAAGTTACGTCCAGTTGAAAATTCAGAATAGTCGCTATGGAATTCTGGCCCTTAAAAATGGTTTGCAAACGACCTCGATTTTCGACGAAACCACCTTTGTTGGTTCCGTGGGGTCAAGTTATTGCTAGGTTTCAAAGTTCATAATTTTCTGAATTAATATGTGAGCGTGGCGAAGGAAAACATGTTTTGACATTTTCAGTTGAATTTAGTCGACTGGAAAATGGCCATTTTTCAAACGGTCTCAGAATTTGACGAAATTAGTTTTGTTAGGACCATATCGTCAATACGAAGCTAGAAATAATTTTTCTACAATATTTAGAGTTAGTATGTGGCCCCAGTAAAGGGAAATGTGCGTTCAAAATCAATATATAGATTTATATTTTGATTTTGATGGAAACTGATCGAAACGGTCGAATCAGCCTACGATACATATCCCATTATGTTCGAAATGGGGGTATTTAGCTATGGGCGACAGTCGTTGGGTTCGATTTGGGATTCGAAAGAAAAGTCAACTTTAAGTGAATAATAAAATAAATAATATATTTACTCCCCCCACTCTTCCCTCTTCTCTCTCCAGACACAAATCAAATCAAAAGAAAAAAATAAAAAGAAAATCACGGTGCCGCCCTGTTTCACGTCGATGCTCCACCCGCCGTGCCTCCTCAGGCGGCGGCACGCCTCCCCCTCCGACCCCTCTCCCTCCACGACCTCTCTCCTCCTCCTTCTTCTTCAATTAGCCCAAAAAAAACTACGCCCTAGCAGCCCGTTGACCCACTCAGCCCCTTCCCCCCCGATATCGACTTCCACGACCCCCCCCCTCTTGGGTGACTGCGCCGCCACTTCTCCCTCCTGAAGCCGCAGATCTGAACCCTATGCCACCACCGCCCCTTCTAAAACCTAGCCGCCCCACCTGAGCTCGACCTCGCCACCCCCTCTCCGCCCAGTACACCGCAACCCCTCTTCCTTCTACGAAAATCCGAATTTAAGGTGCATTCTTTTATTTTATTTTATTTACATTTATTTATTTTATTTTCAGTTTACTGTATAATAACTATGTTTAGACATATGATTTTATTGAATATGATGTTAATTTCAAGAAAGGTTTAAATTTTTATATATGTGAAAAGTTAGTAAAGATCGAATTTTTATATATGTGAAAATTTAGTAAAGTTCGAATTTTTATATATGTGAAAAGTTAGTAAAGATCGAATTTTTATATGTGAAAAGTTAGTAAAGATCGAATTTTTATATATGTGAAAAGTTAGTAAAAATAGAATTTTTATCTATATAGAAGCGGTGTAAAAATAGAATTTTTATCTATATAGAAGCGGTGTAAAAATAGAATTTTTATCTATATAGTAGCGTAGTAAAAATGTTATTTTTATATACATAGCAACAATATAAAAATGCGATTTTTATATATGTAGTGGCTATGGAAAACGAAAGTGACAAAAGGCGAGAACGACGAAGAATTCCTACATATGAAGAGTCGTGGCATTTAGTTTAGCTAGTCGATGAGAACTCCTCACCTTTAATTTATTTCTAGTTGAAATATATACTAGGATGCAGACGGTGTTTAGTAGCACCCGACAACCGTCGTCCACAGACCATGGATGACTTGTTTGTTTGATTGATGTGCTATGAAATTTGATTGTGTGATGTGAAATGAAATAAAATAGTTTATAGTGGAAAATATTTTATAGTTAAAAGTATAATTTTTAACGTGTATATGAAATAAATAGTAATAAACAAATCGGAGATTTGTTTATGTACACTGATTTGACTGATATTGATTGGGACGATAAATTTTACACATCGCCCAACTGCACAAATAAAATGTGTGTTTGTTGATTTAAATCCCCACACGGGTATTGGGATGATATTTGACGTACACTAATCCCGATTGTTTAGTTGTATGTCAATCGATAGGTTGACAGACTGTGTAAGCGTTAATTGTTTATATTGAATGCTTAGGCAGTTGTGTGGTGCACTCTGGATGATGGTTGATTATTTATCGTTGCTATTATATACATGTGTTGTAGAAAATCCATATAATTAACATTATATGGTAATGGATTGGGCCTCATTCCAATTTAGAAAATAAAATTCGTGTGTTGAATACAAAATAAATTCATGTGTTGAATTGAAAATATATATTCATGTGTTGAATAGAAAATAAATTCATGTGTTGAATAGAATAAATATTCATGTGTTGAATAAAAGCCGTGTTGATTAGATTGACGTCATTTTGACGTGAACGATATATATCTCGATTTTATTCATTTTTCAATGAATATTGAAAGTGATTTCAAAATT
This sequence comes from Allium sativum, assembly GCA_030737875.1. Classification (NCBI taxonomy): domain Eukaryota; kingdom Viridiplantae; phylum Streptophyta; class Magnoliopsida; order Asparagales; family Amaryllidaceae; genus Allium; species Allium sativum. The sequence goes on along the minus strand of CM060915.1, from coordinate 452,848,017 downwards.
CAAATTAAATTGAAACGAATTGAAATTTGAATTAAATTGAAATGAATTGAAATTCGAATTAAATTGAAACTGAATTGAAATCGATTTGAAATGAAATTAAAATGAATTTATATTAAAAAATTCAATCTTGATTTGAATTTGAAAAGGAAGTGGAAATCGTTTAGAAAACGAATTTAAAACGATTTATAAAATACATTTTAAAAGGAAATCGACGAAGTATATATAATATATATATTATATTTATTAAATGGCCTGAATAGAACGCGCCGCGCTGCGGCAGTTCGCGAATTTTGACCATTGATTTCGAATTGACGTTGCGGGAGATCCGACCATCGGATTCTCCTAATACCGGAACCGCTGGGTTCGTATCAAAAAGAGCTTTCTAACGAATATTAAAGATTGAAAATCTAACGGTTGGATTTAGAATTATGTCCAAATCAAATTTGGAAAAGGTTGTTGTAAGTGCAGTTCGATGGCCGTTAATGGAAATCGACTGTACGGGCCTTGATAAAATTATTAAAAATAGTAATAATTTGTGTAAAATCATAAGAATTGATTTGGGAAGAACTGGGATGAAAAATTCCCTATTTGAAGGGATAAAAATATATTTTTATCGAAATGAACTAGTTTTGAACTAGAATAATAATTTATTTTTAAAATAAATAAATTGGATTTGAAATGGTTTTAAAATAACCAGAACTTTCCAATATATGAATTGGAATGGATTTGAATCGAAATTATCTTCGGAATAGTTCGATGTTGGATTTCGTGATTATACAGATGTTGTTATGGAAATTTGAAAGATATATTGATATCGTTATTTCCAATACGATATTTGTTGGTTTTAGAATTTGATATTGAATATAAGCCGATATATTTTCTTTTCAGAGCCTTGTATTTAATATCAAATAGGATTTGGGTTTGTCGTGAATAGTGTCTTCCTTAACCCTGTTCTTACATCCAGTTGAGAAAAAGATTAAATCTTTTTATTTGGATTTAGTGAAGTATACCAATTAAATAATATTTAACAGGAATTGAATTGAAATTGACTTTTGGGTTTATCGTGAACGGTGTTTTAAATAACATTTGTTCTTTAACCCAAAAATTAATGGAATATGATTTGGGTTGTCGTGAATGGTATCTTTAATAATACTGTTCTTAGACCCAATGGAGTTAAGAAAATCAGAAACTAACTGGAGATTAGTTAAGTTGAATGGTTTCCTGGGTATTGATCTGATGTTGGTTTCGGCCTTCGGGGTTATTACTTAGGGAATTGTTCACTTGCTAATTTACGGTTAAAGGCTGATGGAAATGAAAAGTGAATTTGATAATTAAAATTATCAAATTTAAGAAATGATCGAGAATGGAGTACCACCAGTTTTACTACAGACGATAGTTAAATCTTTAATTAGATTTTAACGTGAAATGGTAACTGAATTTACCGATAACACCGTGGTGTTAGATATGAAGTATTACCAGTTTTATTTCATGGGATGAATAGGCTGGGTTTGGGAAATTAAAACAAATGATTACTTCGGTAAGGTTCGTTAATCCCGGCTAGTTTGGATAAACCATAATTTGGTTTGAATTGATATTCAAAAGAAGAATAAAGAATAAATTTAAAGAATTTATCTTTGATAAAATTAATGGGAACCTATCCCTAAGAATGTGAAATTTAGCAACTACCTGAAGATTAGTTAAGATGAATGGTTTCCTGGGCATTGATCTAATGTTGGTTTTGGCCTTCGGGGTTAATATTTGGGGAATTGTTCCCTTACTAATTTACGGTTAGTGACTGATGAATTGGAATGAGGCGTATGTTGTGTTTGTGTAACACTTGTTTATTATATACGCGAGTTATTCAAAAAGACCGGGTTTATCCCATTCTGAATAAATGATTCGACGTGGTGTCGAAGAGGAAGACGGTGGTTGAAGACTGGAGGACTTCATGTCGTTTGGGTGATTACCGATGATCTTGGTTGGGTCGTACACCCAAGAGGAGGGAATCAGTTAGTGATCGTCCAGACGTACTTGGTGATCGATGGATATGCGGGGTACTAGGTGCCTTCGGTTTCGTTTAAACCCAGAACGAATTTGTAAACGGACTGTGTGTCTGACATTGGATTTTATTCTGTGTGATTGATTTCTATTAAATATATATCTGTTTGGCGGCGGAAAATTTATTCTCTTGCTTAACGCCCTTCTCTGAGACGTACGAGCTCAGTGGTTATATATTGATGGATATCAAACGCATGAAGTGAATTGCCTTTGTGGCATGCCTAAGTGGCAATATGATCAAGTGTTCTGTTGAAAACCAGAGTCTTGTGGTTGATGATCAAAGCATGGCCTGTGTGGCAAAGCTTTGTGTATCGTTGATTCGCAAGCCTCACACCCCTGTTGTGGACCAGAAACGGGAGAGGACCTCAAGCAGGACATGCGTTTCTTTCTAGATAGAAGTGGCGTCAGTGGTTTTACACGCCCTGAAGAGTTTGACTTACGTGGTTGTTGCTGTTGCGAGGCGCCTCAGATATATCAGTGACTATATGAAGCCGATGGAGTCATTGAGACGACCCGATTTCTCGTTCTCACGGAAATAGGGGCTATCTTTGGAATGTAACACAGAAACAGATAATAGCAGAACAGAATTAAATAAATACACCAGATAATGAACAATAAAATATACTGGATCTTACTTAGTACAAATACAGTTCAGCTATACATAAATGTCTATAGCGGAAATAAACAAAATATGTACAATAGGAGCTGAACATCATAAAAAGAATAAATGATAGAATCCATCTTCAGCTCCAGCTATCCAGAAAAAGAACCAGCTAAACCTGAATACAAGGCTGCCCGTGTAGAAAAAGGGGCACCCGAGTTTGAAAGTGAAACAAACTACGAGTCAGTCATGGGACTGGTATGAGAAATCCACTCAACACATATATAATTGGCTAATCACAGGACCACGCCACTTTCGTGGAGCGGGTTTACTCCATTGGATTGCCAGTGCTTTTTTTTTAAAACAAATCTTTCTTTTAAACATCGCTATGCTTTTTATAAAAATGAAGCCGTTATAAGACTCAGTTCCCATCACACAATGCAACGCAAACCGGAGGATAGAGTTTTACCTTATAACGGCCAAAATATGATTGATACGAATAAAACAAAGGCATTTGGTATTATTGCTAGTGTTTATATGTTTGAAAACAATTTCATATCATAACTATCAATCATAGACGACATGAGCATCCCATGCCACTATGTCGCCAAATGTATATATACAATCGAAATCGCATCGTCACGTATTTGGAAATTGGATTTCCGTCATGAACCAAGGCAAAAGATAGTCCTTACCGAATTCGAGACAATCTAGCCCATGTCTCCGGAACAGCCGCAACTGCCCCTTGGATCGTCAGGGCCGGTCCACACGGAGTGGATTATAGTGCCTGAACAATACGTTCCTCCGCCCTTTGGGGCGTAAATGAGCCAACGAATGACTCCATCGGACCCGGATCGTCCGACCAAACCGAGGCGCCTCGCAACAGCAACAACCACATAGGTGAAAAGTATATAAATGTCAGGGCTGGTAGGTCACTGACACCACCCTAGCTAGAAAGAAACGCATGTCCTCCCTGATGTCCTCTCCCGTTTTAGGTTCATACCGAGGTGTGAGGCTCGCGAATTCACGTTATACACAAAGCTATGCCACACAGGCGGGGCTTTGATCATCACCACAAGACATTGCTTTTCAACAGAAGTCCTGATCACTGCATCTTAGCATGCCACACAGGCCATTCATGCCATGCGACTGATGTCCATCGATATACAACCTCTGAGCTCGTGCGTCTCAGAGAAGGGCGTTAAGCAAAAGAATAAATTCTCCGCCACCAAACAGATGTATATTTGACAGAAATCAATCAACACAGAATAAACTCCAATGTCAGACACACAGTCCATTTACAAGTCCGTTCTGGGTCTGAACGAAACCGGAGGCACTAAATACCTCGCAAACCCTTCGATCACCACGTACGTCTGGACGATCACCACTCATTATCCATATTTCGGGATGCCTCCCAATCAGGACCTCGGTTACCATCCAAACGAGGTGAAGATCTCCGGTCTTCGATCATCGTCTTCATCTTCGACTTTCAATCGTCGGTCAATTATTTGAAATGAGAATTAACTCGGCCTTCTCAAATAATTCACGTATATTTAGAATTTCAAATCGATTTATTTCAATGGTTAAATTATTCGACAACACCAATTGTGTTCTTTAATGTAATTTTCACACCAAACACATTCAACCATCAAATATCACATAAATCAAGCAAATTCCGTTTATTTCCATTCCATATCGTTTATAATATTTTATGACGATTTATCGCTATTTTTATTTATTTTAAAATAGCCCATATATTCAAAACGACGCTTCGGGCCATAAAGCGGTCGTGGCGCTGTTTTTCTTCAGATTTGATTTACACATATCTAAAAATCTAACCGTTGGATCTTCACAAAATTTACATCATTAGAAAGGTCTTTTCAAAACGAATCCAACGGTTCCAGTTTCGGGAAAATCCGACGGTCGGATCTCCCGGTACAATCGTTTGAAGTTTCGATTTCAAAATACGAACTGCAGCGTCGTTATTCGATTAAATATAATTATATTTATATATATAAATAAATATAATCGTTTCTGGCGCTGTTTTTCTTCAGATTTTATTTAAACATTCCAGACAATCCAACCGTTGGATTTCTACAAAGTTGGTGCCGTTGGGAAGATATTTCCAAGGCGAACCCGACGGTTGAGGTTTCGGGAAAATCCAATGGTCGGATTTCCCGTACTAGTCGTTTGAAATCACAGTTTCAAAATACGAACTGCACGGCCATGTTTCGTTTTAATTTTATTTATATTTATATAATTATATAAATATAGTTCATTCAACAATTTCAATATCGTTTTCACTTCAAATATTTTTCTAACACCTTAAAATTTTGGAAAATTTCGCCATAACCTCCCCTGCACCGGGAGCATCGGGAAATCGCAAATAGCTTTCCCGGTCCTTCTAATCTCAAAAAGAAAAAGAAAAAGCCAAGCGGCTAGCCAACAGGCTCATAAAATCATCACCCAAACAAAGCAGTAAATGTGTACCTATTTGTCGGGCACAAAATTTTATTCCTCTTCTCTAGCCCCTTTGCTATAACCTGTTCAATGAATATGTATGTACATATATATACAGTTCTTATCATTTATCATTTTCTATTCAACTTCATATTTGATTTCTGTTTGGTTTAAAGACACCATTTATTCTAATGTTACATACATAGGTGCAAATCATTTCATTAGCTAATTAATGAATATTTCATCTCATATATGTTTATTTTGAACAAGTGGCTATTTTTAACACTTCACATTTCAACGATTTATGCATTCAATAAAAATGTGATTTTTATTGTAAAACAATTCATTTCAAGACACTATTTTTCTATATAGTTCAAGTTGGTGATAAAAATAGGATTTTTATCATAAAACAATTTCTTTTAAAACAAGATTATTTTACACAGTTCATATAGTCGATAAAAGGTGATTTTTATTATCAAACAATCTATTTCAAAATATGAATACCATTCAACACATGAATTTCTAATCAACGAATGAATATCAATTCCACACATGAATGTTTTCTGTAGTTTCTATATATAGATAAAAATGTGATTTTTATTATCAAACAATTTATTTCAAAATATGAATACCATTCAACACATGAATTTCTAATCAACGAATGAATATCAATTCAACACATGAATGTTTTCTATACAATGAATAAATAGAGTTTAAGCAGATGAAAATAATTCAAACATACGAATATTATTCAAAATTTCGGCAGCATAACGGCAGGGTAGTTAAACCGGGACCGTCCCTAGTACGGCTCCTCGCTCTACCTTAAAACCTCGCGGTTTTTGACAATGGGGATCATGCATCTAATTCGCACGCAGGCGGCATGTATATATTTATTTCATTTCCACAAACTAATCCTATGTGGTTTCAACCAAATATTTCTCAACCACAAACGGGTATTTTTCAACCACAATCAAATCAATATCCATCACAAACAATCCCAAACAATCATTCGCTATCAATCAATTTTCACAACAATTTCAACCAATAAATATCGTCCATGGTTTGTGGACGAGGGGCGTATATATATATAGATATACATTTATATATAGCAATTCACTTTCATTTCACACATATATAATATTTTTAAATCAGAAATCTCACCGAATAGCTAATTCAATCCCACGACTCTTCTTTGCATAAAATCTTCGCCAATCTCTCTTTTTGTCGCATTGTTGCCCGTATTCTCTACATATGTAAAAATCGAATTTTTACTATGTTATTCAATATATAAAAACTGCATTTCAAAAATATATATTTCGCCTTTTCAAAAATAAAGGTTATATTTTTAATATTCCTATGATGTAAAGATTATATTTTTATTACTTTAAAAATATAAAGATCATATCTTACTTCTTCTACTTTATAAAAATTCCGTCTTTTCTATTTTAAAAATATGATCTTTTCTATTCTAAAAAAATCTGATCTTTCCTATTTTAAAGTTCAAACCTTTTCTATTTTAAAGTTTAAAACTTTTTCTTTTTAAAGTTTTTATAACCTGTTTAAAATCAGTTTTTATAACCTAATTAAAATCAGTTTTTATAACCTGTTTAAAATCAGTTTTTATAACCTAATTAAAATCAGTTTTTATAACCTAATTAAAATCAGTTTTTCTTTTTACAAAAAAATCAGAATTTACTTATTAAAATAAAATCAGTTTTTAACCCTTTTTTTTAAAAAAAAAATTCTGTTTTAACCCTTTTAAAAAAAACAGTTTTAAATGCTTTTAAAAATCAGAATTAAACCCTTTTAAAAATCGGTTTTACAAAATCAGTTTTAATCCCTTTTTAAAAATCAGTATTTACAGAATAAAATAAAGATAAATAAATAAAATACTCACCGATTAGCTGCGAAGGGGGGGAGAAGATGACGTCGGCGGCAGGCAGAGCTGCTTCGAGGGGGCGGCGGCTTCAGCGTCGCGAACGGGGGGGCTTCGTCGGAGCTCGTGCGATCTGGGGGGCTTCGGGGGTTTCGTCATTGGGAGGAGGAGGCTGGACGGAGGGGGGCGATGTCTTCGTCGGCGGCGTTCGCTCGAGGGGGGGGCTGGCGATAGCGTCGCGATGGCTTTAGGGTTTTTTTTTTCTGCTTAATGAATCGGGGGGGGGGGGGCAGGAAGAAAGATAAAGGGAGGGAAAATAGATTTTTTTTTTTTTATTTTATTATTTAATTATTTAATTTTGCAAAAAGGTTGACTTTTACATGCGACCTCGAAACGAGGCCCACCGCCTGTCGTCCATAGCGTTTCACCCCCATTCCGAACACAATGGGATATGTATCGCAAGCTGATTTGATCGTTACAATCAGTTCCTATTGAATTTACATTTTAAATCACTATATTGAATTTAAACGTACATTTCAAATTACCGGGGTCACATACTAACTAGAAAAATTCCAGAAAAATAATTTCTAGCTTTGTATTGACGATACGGTCCTAACAAAACTAGTTTCGTCGAATTCTGAGACCGTTTGAAAAATGGCCAATTTTCAGTCGATTAAAATCAACTGAAACTGGTCAAACGCGTTTTCCTTTGCCACGCTCACATATTGATTCGAAAAATTATGAAATTTGGAATCTAGCAATAAATTTACATCACGGACCCAACAAAAGTGGTTTCGTCGAAATCCGAGGTCATTTGCAAAATGTCCATTTTTAAGGGCCTGAATTCCATAGCGACTATTCAGAATTTTCAACTGGACATATCTTTTGATTCCCGCTATCAAATTTCGATTGGTCAAATTCGTTGGAAAGATATTATCAATTAGATTCCATTATTTTTGGTTTCACTAAAATCCGGATTGTTTTGCACCCGGTATATTCCGACAAAGTTTGAATTCAATTTTTGAAACTGCCACGCCATTTCAGGCCTTGTTTATAATTATAATTAATTATATTCGTTTTCAATTGTCGATTCAAACTTAGTTTTCATCGCCATTATTTAAAATATTTATTTTAAATATTTAAAATCCATTATTTCAGCCAATTTAAATTTTTTAAATTGGTTCAGATTTTCTGGGTCGTTACAATCTCCCCCACTTAAAACTTTTCGTCCCCGAAAAGGAACAAAGTCGAAAGTGGTTTGATAAATCTACAATCACACACACAACAACCAATCCAATTGTTTTTAACCTTCAAAAATATACTAATCAAATCTTATATCCTTTTAAAAATCATTCAGAGTATAGAATAAATAGTGCACATCCATGGGAAGAAAATAGCAATAGAATAGAGAATTAAATGGTAATGCAAATTAGGTTAAATGTACCTTGCCCCGGAGTCAATCAGAGATATCTACTCGGCATATAGGATAAGCTTTCTGAATGCTCTTCTCCGTTTCCCAAGTACAATCTCGCGGATCTCCACTCCATTGCACTTTTACTAAGTGAACCTTCTTGTTCCTCAGCTCTTTGGTTTCTTTGCCGATAATCTTTAGCGGCTCACGTCTCACGGCCAATTCTGGAGTAATTTCAATGTCCTGCTGAGCTGCTTCTTCCACGATCAAGTCTGGATCATGAACGTGCTTTCGAAGTTGAGATATATGAAATACATCATGCACTCCAGGCAACCAGTCAGGCAGTTTGAACCTATAAGCAAGAGTCCCAATCCGTTCCAGAATAGGAAACGGACCAATGAATTTGGGCGCTAACTTTCCTGTTTTACCGAACCGGATAACTCCTCTCATCGGCGATACTTTCAAATATACATAGTCGCCAACTTCAAAGGATATATCTCTTCTTCTTCTATCGGCATAGCTCTTTTGTCGGCTTTGAGCGGCGAGTAATCGCTTCTTAATAAAATCGACTTTGTCAGCAGCTTCTCGAATCATATCCGGACCCAACACAAGTCTATTTCCTGGCTCGACCCAACAAGCAGGAGATCGGCACGGTCTACCATACAATGCTTCGAATGGCGACATTGTCAGACTCGCCTGGTAGCTGTTGTTATAAGAGAATTCAGCCAAATGCAGATGGTCTTCCCATGATCCACCGAAATCTATAACACAAGCCCGCAATAGATCTTCTAAAATGCGATTCACCCTCTCAGTCTGACCGTCTGTCTGAGGATGATAAGCGGTGCTCAAGTTTAACTTCGTTCCTAGCTCAACTAGAAATGCTTCCCAGAATTTGCTAGTGAATATTGTATCTCTATCACTTACTATACTGAGCGGCACTCCATGTAGTCTAACTATTTCCCTGACGTAAATCTGCGCCAGACTCTGAGCAGTTCTATTTGATTTGACAGGTATGAAATGGGCGGTCTTCGTGAAACGATCTACGATCACCCAAATACTGTCATTCTGTTTTACTCATACTAGGATATTACTGATCCTATCTGTATAGAGTTACCCGTCCTAGAACACTACTGGTTCTATTTCTGACGAGTTCGTTCAAATGTTATATTCCAGAACTAAGCTTAACCAAAGCTCTGATACCACGTTGAGACGACCCGATTTCCCGTTCTCACGGAAACAGGGGCTATCTTTGGAATGTAACACAGAAACAGATAATAGCAGAACAGAATTAAATAAATACACCAGATAATGAACAATAAAATATACTGGATCTTACTTAGTACAAATACAGTTCAACTATACATAAATGTCTACAGCGGAAATAAACAAAATATGTACAATAGGAGCTGAACATCATAAAAAGAATAAATGATAGAATCCATCTTCAGCTCCAGCTATCTAGAAAAAGAACCAGCTAAACCTGAATACAAGGCTGCCCGTGTAGAAAAAGGGGCACCCGAGTTTGAAAGTGAAACAAACTACGAGTCAGTCATGGGACTGGTATGAGAAATCCACTCAACACATATATAATTGGCTAATCACAGGACCACGCCACTTTCGTGGAACGGGTTTACTCCATTGGATTGCCAGTGCTTTTTTTTTAAAACAAATCTTTCTTTTAAACATCGCTATGCTTTTTATAAAAATGAAGCCGTTATAAGACTCAGTTCCCATCACACAATGCAACGCAAACCGGAGGATAGAGTTTTACCTTATAACGGCCAAAATATGATTGATACGAATAAAACAAAGGCATTTGGTATTATTGCTAGTGTTTATATGTTTGAAAACAATTTCATATCATAACTATCAATCATAGACGACATGAGCGTCCCATGCCACTATGTCGCCAAATGTATATATACAATCGAAATCGCATCGTCACGTATTTGGAAATTGGATTTCCGTCATGAACCAAGGCAAAAGATAGTCCTTACCGAATTCGAGACAATCTAGCCCATGTCTCCGGAACAACCGCAACTGCCCCTTGGATCGTCAGGGCCGGTCCACACGGAGTGGATTATAGTGCCTGAACAATACGTTCCTCCGCCCTTTGGGGCGTAAATGAGCCAACGAATGACTCCATCGGACCCGGATCGTCCGACCAAACCGAGGCGCCTCGCAACAGCAACAACCACATAGGTGAAAAGTATATAAATGTCAGGGCTGGTAGGTCACTGACACCACCCTAGCTAGAAAGAAACGCATGTCCTCCCTGATGTCCTCTCCCGTTTTAGGTTCATACCGAGGTGTGAGGCTCGCGAATTCACATTATACACAAAGCTATGCCACACAGGCGGGGCTTTGATCATCACCACAAGACTTTGCTTTTCAACAGAAGTCCTGATCACTGCATCTTAGCATGCCACACAGGCCATTCATGCCATGCGACTGATGTCCATCGATATACAACCTATGAGCTCGTGCGTCTCAGAGAAGGGCGTTAAGCAAAAGAATAAATTCTCCGCCGCCAAACAGATGTATATTTGACAGAAATCAATCAACACAGAATAAACTCCAATGTCAGACACACAGTCCATTTTCAAGTCCGTTCTGGGTCTGAACGAAACCTGAGGCACTAAATACATCGCAAACCCTTCGATCACCACGTACGTCTGGACGATCACCACTCATTATCCATATTTCGGGATGCCTCCCAATCAGGACCTCGGTTACCATCCAAACGAGGTGAAGATCTCCGGTCTTCGATCATCGTCTTCATCTTCGACTTTCAATCGTCGGTCAATTATTTGAAATGAGAATTAACTCGGCCTTCTCAAATAATTCACGTATATTTAGAATTTCAAATCGATTTATTTCAATGGTTAAATTATTCGACAACACCAATTGTGTTCTTTAATGTAATTTTCACACCAAACACATTCAACCATCAAATATCACATAAATCAAGCAAATTCCGTTTATTTCCATTCCATATCGTTTATAATATTTTATGACGATTTATCGCTATTTTTATTTATTTTAAAATAGCCCATATATTCAAAACGACGCTTCGGGCCATAAAGCGGTCGTGGCGCTGTTTTTCTTCAGATTTGATTTACACATATCTAAAAATCTAACCGTTGGATCTTCACAAAATTTACATCATTAGAAAGGTCTTTTCAAAACGAATCCAACGGTTCCAGTTTCGGGAAAATCCGACGGTCGGATCTCCCGGTACAATCGTTTGAAGTTTCGATTTCAAAATACGAACTGCAGCGTCGTTATTCGATTAAATATAATTATATTTATATATATAAATAAATATAATCGTTTCTGGCGCTGTTTTTCTTCAGATTTTAATTAAACATTCCAGACAATCCAACCGTTGGATTTCTACAAAGTTGGTGCCGTTGGGAAGATATTTCCAAGGCGAACCCGACGGTTGAGGTTTCGGGAAAATCCAATGGTCGGATTTCCCGTACTAGTCGTTTGAAATCACGGTTTCAAAATACGAACTGCACGGCCACGTTTCGTTTTAATTTTATTTATATTTATATAATTATATAAATATAGTTCATTCAACAATTTCAATATCGTTTTCACTTCAAATATTTTTCTAACACCTTAAAATTTTGGAAAATTTCGCCATAACCTCCCCTGCACCGGGAGCATCGGGAAATCGCAAATAGCTTTCCCGGTCCTTCTAATCTCAAAAAGAAAAAGAAAAAGCCAAGCGGCTAGCCAACAGGCTCATAAAATCATCACCCAAACAAAGCAGTAAATGTGTACCTATTTGTCGGGCACAAAATTTTATTCCTCTTCTCTAGCCCCTTTGCTATAACCTGTTCAATGAATATGTATGTACATATATATACAGTTCTTATCATTTATCATTTTCTATTCAACTTCATATTTGATTTCTGTTTGGTTTAAAGACACCATTTATTCTAATGTTACATACATAGGTGCAAATCATTTCATTAGCTAATTAATGAATATTTCATCTCATATATGTTTATTTTGAACAAGTGGCTATTTTTAACACATCACATTTCAACGATTTATGCATTCAATAAAAATGTGATTTTTATTGTAAAACAATTCATTTCAAGACACTATTTTTCTATATAGTTCAAGTTGGTGATAAAAATAGGATTTTTATCATAAAACAATTTCTTTTAAAACGAGATTATTTTACACAGTTCATATAGTCGATAAAAGGTGATTTTTATTATCAAACAATCTATTTCAAAATATGAATACCATTCAACACATGAATTTCTAATCAACGAATGAATATCAATTCCACACGTGAATGTTTTCTATAGTTTCTATATATAGATAAAAATGTGATTTTTATTATCAAACAATTTATTTCAAAATATGAATACCATTCAACACATGAATTTCTAATCAACGAATGAATATCAATTCAACACATGAATGTTTTCTATACAATGAATAAATAGAGTTTAAGCAGATGAAAATAATTCAAACATACGAATATTATTCAAAATTTCGGCAGCATAACGGCAGGGTAGTTAAACCGGGACCGTCCCTAGTACGGCTCCTCGCTCTACCTTAAAACCTCGCGGTTTTTGACAATGGGGATCATGCATCTAATTCGCACGCAGGCGGCATGTATATATTTATTTCATTTCCACAAACTAATCCTATGTGGTTTCAACCAAATATTTCTCAACCACAAACGGGTATTTTTCAACCACAATCAAATCAATATCCATCACAAACAATCCCAAACAATCATTCGCTATCAATCAATTTTCACAACAATTTCAACCAATAAATATCGTCCATGGTTTGTGGACGAGGGGCGTATATATATATAGATATATATTTATATATAGCAATTCACTTTCATTTCACACATATATAATATTTTTAAATCAGAAATCTCACCGAATAGCTAATTCAATCCCACGACTCTTCTTTGCATAAAATCTTCGCCAATCTCTCTTTTTGTCGCTTTGTTGCCCGTATTCTCTACATATGTAAAAATCGAATTTTTACTATGTTATTCAATATATAAAAACTGCATTTCAAAAATATATATTTCGCCTTTTCAAAAATAAAGGTTATATTTTTAATATTCCTATGATGTAAAGATTATATTTTTATTACTTTAAAAATATAAAGATCATATCTTACTTCTTCTACTTTATAAAAATTCCGTCTTTTCTATTTTAAAAATATGATCTTTTCTATTCTAAAAAAATCTGATCTTTCCTATTTTAAAGTTCAAACCTTTTCTATTTTAAAGTTTAAACCTTTTTCTTTTTAAAGTTTTTATAACCTGTTTAAAATCAGTTTTTATAACCTAATTAAAATCAGTTTTTATAACCTGTTTAAAATCAGTTTTTATAACCTAATTAAAATCAGTTTTTATAACCTAATTAAAATCAGTTTTTCTTTTTACAAAAAAATCAGAATTTACTTATTAAAATAAAATCAGTTTTTAACCCTTTTTTAAAAAAAAAAAAAAAAATTCTGTTTTAAACCTTTAAAAAAAAACAGTTTTAAATGCTTTTAAAAATCAGAATTAAACCCTTTTAAAAATCGGTTTTACAAAATCAGTTTTAATCCCTTTTTAAAAATCAGTATTTACAGAATAAAAAAAATTAAATAAATAAAATACTCACCGATTAGCTGCGAAGGGGGGGGGGGAGAAGATGACGTCGGCGGCAGGCGGAGCTGCTTCGAGGGGGCGGCGGCTTCAGCGTCGCGAACGGGGGGGCTTCGTCGGAGCTCGTGCGATCTGGGGGGCTTCGGGGGTTTCGTCACTGGGAGGAGGAGGCTGGACGGAGGGGGGCGATGTCTTCGTCGGCGGCGTTCGCTCGAGGGGGGGGGGGCTGGCGATAGCGTCGCGATGGCTTTAGGGTTCTTTTTTTTTCTGCTTAATGAATCGGGGGGGGGGGGGGGCAGGAAGAAAGTTAAAGGGAGGGAAAATAGATTTTTTTTTTATTTTTTATTATTTAATTATTTAGTTTTGCAAAAAGGTTGACTTTTACATACGACCTCGAAACGAGGCCCACCGCCTGTCGTCCATAGCGTTTCACCCCCATTCCGAACACAATGGGATATGTATCGCAAGCTGATTTGATCGTTACAATCAGTTCCTATTGAATTTACATTTTAAATCACTATATTGAATTTAAACGTACATTTCAAATTACCGGGGTCACATACTAACTAGAAAAATTCCAGAAAAATAATTTCTAGCTTCGTATTGACGATACGGTCCTAACAAAACTAGTTTCGTCGAATTCTGAGACCGTTTGAAAAATGGCCAATTTCCAGTCGATTAAAATCAACTAAAACTGGTCAAACGCGTTTTCCTTTGCCACGCTCACATATTGATTCGAAAAATTATAAAATTTGGAATCTAGCAATAACTTTACATCACGGACCCAACAAAAGTGGTTTCGTCGAAATCCGAGGTCGTTTGCAAAATGTCCATTTTTAAGGGCCTGAATTCCATAGCGACTATTCAGAATTTTCAACTGGACATATCTTTTGATTCCCGCTATCAAATTTCGATTGGTCAAATTCGTTGGAAAGATATTATCAATTAGATTCCAATATTTTTGGTTTCACTAAAATCCGGATTGTTTTGCACCCTGTATATTCCGACAAAGTTTGAATTCAATTTTTGAAACTGCCACGCCATTTCAGGCCTTGTTTATAATTATAATTAATTATATTCGTTTTCAATTGTCGATTCAAACTTAGTTTTCATCGCCATTATTTAAAATATTTATTTTAAATATTTAAAATCCATTATTTCAGCCAATTTAAAAATTTTAAATTGGTTCAGATTTTCTGGGTCGTTACAGTCATTCATTGGCTCATTTACGCCCCAAAAAGAGGGGAAACGCAGTGTTCAGGCATAATAATCCACATCGGTGGACCGACCCTGACGATCCAAGGCTTGCCTGCGCGCTTGCCTGAGGCTCGGGCTAGAGAGTCTAGAATTCGGTAGAGGACGATCCCTTTCCTCGGTTCACAGATGGAAATCCAGTTTCCAAATACGTGTCATTTGCGGTTTTGATTGTAAAGCCTAGTATTGGCGACATGATATATGGTACCAATGCCATCTATGATTAATACTTATGACTGAAATTGTTTTGACACTATCCACTTATAGTAATAATAAAACATGAAATTTAGCATATCAAGCATTCTTTGGCTATTATCAGGTAAAACCCTATCCTCCGGCTTGCGTTGCATTGTGTGATGGGACCTGGGTCTTATAATAGCTTCATTGTTCTTTATTTAGTATCGCGCTGTTGTTTTATGCACTAGTATTCTTGGCAGGAAACCTGTTCCGTGTTATACGGCGTGGTCCCTTGATTTACCTAACTTTAAAATAAAGATTAATAACTGTTTTAGTTCTCACACCAGTCACATGACTGACCTGGAGTTTATTATTTTAACCTAAACTCTGGGTGCCCTTATTTTGACATGGGCAGCTAGTAGTTTTGGTTTTGCAGATTTATATTCACAGGATCCTGGTTTACAGCTGGAATGATACTCGGAAAGCTCTGTATCCGTGTATTATAGTCAGTTGCGTTTTGTATTATTTTTCCGCTGCATTGTAATTTGTAAATCTCTGATGTTTTTCTATTATGTAATATTTATTTATACTCTGTATATTCTTGTATTTTAATGAATTGTTGTAATAAGCAATGAAATGTTCTTCTGTCTGCGTTCTTTTTGTGTTGTTCTCAAAGTATCCGCTCTTTCCTTACCGAGGAAGTTACGGGTCTTCACATAGCACCTTGAATTATTCTGTCATGAAATTTCCTTTTGATTATTTGGGTTTTAGGATTAGGCCTTTGAAGCTTAAGAAGGACGATTAGTTAGTTATTATTGATAAGATCAATAATAGGTTATCATCTTGGAATATCATATTTTTGTGTAGAGCCGGTAGATTAGTACTTGCTAATTCGGTGTTGTCTGCTATTCCTTCTTATTGGATGGTCGTTCATCGATTTCCTCAATGGATAGTTGAGAAAATTTACAGAATCAGGTGTTGTTATATTAGGAGTGGTGTTCCTATTTGTGGAGGCTATAAATATTTATTAATAGGGAGGTGTGTTATAAACCCAAGAAGGATGGGGGCTTAGGGATCGCTAATTTATACAATTTTAATTCTTCCTTGTTAGCCAAATGGTTATAGAGATTTAGGTGCCCCGATGTGTCGACTACTTGGAAGATTATTGTTTCCAAATTTTATTATTCTGGAGATGAGTTTATTGTTGGTTCTAGTTTTAATTGGATTAATAGATTATCCTATTTTTGGAAGTCTGTTTTGAATTATTTTGATTTTTTTAATTTAGGTTGTAAGTTGACTGTTCATTTGAGGAATCTTACTTACTTTTGGCATGATGCTTGGATTTCTCATTTGCCACTAAAAATTGAATTTAGTGAGCTTTATAATAATAGCTGCTTTAAGAACGCTTTGATTATAGACGTTTATAAAGGGGATTTAGATCCCCATGGGAGTTTACATTTAATAATATATTAGAAGGGGGAGTGTTAAGGCAATTTGCCTTACTAAAAGCTAAGTTAGCTTCATATCATTTGGATGAGAATGGTGATTGTATTAGTTCGGGTTTGGATAAGAGTTTAGTGTACTCTGTTAATTCTACATATAATTTTATTAATTTTTCTGGTGTTTCTTTGTACCCTTTTAAGTTTCTCTAGAAATCTAATTCTCCTCCTAAAGCTAAGTTTCTTATGTGGTTAATTTTACATAAGAAGCTTAATGCGGTTGAGCTTTTGAGGAAGAAGAATATTATTTTTGATGTTAAGTGTTGTTTTGTAGTCTTTTGGATAAAGATGTTGATCATTTATTTTTCTCTTGTAAGAGTACCAATTATATTTAAAATATGGTTTTAAGGATTTTTGTTTTTGGTTGTTTTAATTCTTTTAATAGCTGTGTTAATTATTGGGATAGTTGTAGATTTGTTTATAATTCTAGATAGGGATATGTGTTGGATTCTTTAGTTACTATCATTAGTTGGTTTATATGGTTAGAGAGGAATCAAAGATTTTTTTTCACTTTATTTCTGTTTCTGCTGATATTCTTATCATTAGGATTGTTAATTACTATTTGGATTGGATATCTAACTCACACTATAAGTTTTTTGGTGAATCGAGTTTTGAGAGTTTTTTTATTAAGGTTAGATTTAATTTGAGCTTATTTATAAGAATCAACATATATTTTAGATGTAATAGATCTCGCATTGGATGATAATTTTTGTTTCTTTGGTGCTGCTTGTTTGTCTTTTTTATTTTTTCATCTTCACATATATGTATGGATTCATATATACATATATACACACACACACACTCATAGATATATATATATACACACATATATACTCATGTATATTTGTGATGGCGTTACTGATGATTTGCCTAGTTTCTTTTAGGTTTCAGGTAGTTGAATATAGCAGAGGAGCTTTGTGGATAGCTGTCAGGATTGGTGGTTGTTTTTAGCTTTGGAGCTATTTTTTGTATGTGGTTTCGGAGAGTTCTTGGGGATATTTTATTATCTTTTTTGTTGTATTTAGCTTGGAGTGACTAGTTTTTGTATTGAAGTTGAAATACTTAACTATCGGGTGGTGGCTTTGCCGGAATTCGATTTTGAAGTATGATGGGCGGTGGTTTATCCGGAGCTCATCTATCTACTTTCCTTTACATTCATGTAGTTTGATTTGTATTGCTTTTGTCCCCTTTGGGTTCTATAATTGGATATTGTAGCCTTTTAGTTTTATATTATATATGTGTGCTCTCTTCTTTTTAGCAGATCACACATTTTTGTTTTCAAAAAAAATCCTTTGATACAAATAAATTTTAAATTTAAACTTTTAGAAATCAACATATATTAATTTGTTCAGGAACCATTTATGTGTTAAAACTTTAAAAAGAAATCTATAGTCATAACAAAATTATGAAATTTGGATATAAATTAAACTATGAAACTATAACTTCTTATATTTAAACTACATATTTAAGACATAAAATCATATATATATATATATATATATAATTTTTATACTAAAATATTAGGTAAAATATTCAACCTTTTATAAATCTTAATAAGAATTCAAAATTAGTATTAAGTTACAAATAGTATTTGTGAAAATGTAACCCAAAATTTTTATGAAATCATACGAATAATATATAAGTTGAAATATGCATGTTTAAACCATATAAAAGATGAATAAATTTATATTTTATAAAAATATCAAATGTTTGAAACTTTTATTAATTATTATATCATATTAACATGTCTGTGAAATTTTATTAATTTATATACTTTTTAATATATATATTTTGAAAGAAGATATAAGAAAATAAGTAGGCAACAAAGTTAATAACTAGAGTTTGAATCGGCATTTTCAAATTGAAAAGATGGAGGGAAGTTTGAAAGTTTAAACTTTTAAAATTCTGAATTTGAATTTCATTATGTCGGCATGACCATTCATGTGTGTGGACGTACTATAAAAAATTAAAAAACATATTATTTTGACTTCTTGGTTTTACTATATTATCGAGTTATATTTCAGGTTTAACTATCTACTGAAATAATATGAATCATAACAAACATCCAAAATTTATTATTATATTATTATTACTATAATATTACTATTTTGAATTTCAAGATTCAAATTTTAAATTTGAATATGAAATTTCAAGTTTGAATTTAAAGTTTAGATTTCAAATTCAAAACTAGGCAAATAAAACAAAGAAAACAAAATATCCATTCAACAAAAAAAGAATTTAAAAGTTAATTAAGGCGTACTCGGATTTTAGATCCATTTCTTCAATATTTTCTGAATTCTGAATTGTTGTAAAACACTTCATTCAAAGTATGGGTTTGCCAAATTTACTATTTTTTATATAAGATGTTTTTTTAACGAAAATAAAAAATTACCAGGGAAAGGTGCGTTTAGGAGCATAATCTCGAACACCCTAGGAATAAATGATTTTTCTAAATTCGAAAATCGCAAGCAGCAAGCGAATAAAGAGAAGTGTCCAGCTGAGCATGAACAATAGCTCAGTCTAATGCTACTAAATACAGGCGGGAGGTACTATTCTTAGACAACTAACAGGGTAGGCACATAAACCGTCTCTTGATGAAACAATCCAATTAATATACCAGGGCATTCTTATCATGAACCACTTTTCCCCGGTTGTATGTAAACCAGGCAATCATTCTCGAATCAGTCTATATTATTGAGGCTCATCGAATATTTGAATTTTGATTCTGGCTCTTCATTGCTTGATGATGAATCTTAATCGTCTTGATAAGAATACATCCATTTTATATGGCCTGGTCAACCTGGCGTCATAATTTTGAACTTGAATTTGAATTTTGAATGAATGGACACTTCAACTAATATAAGCCCAAAAGTCATATCCCTTCAAAAACCCTTCTTTTGATGTATAATCATCTTGGTGTCTTTTGGCTAACAGTTATCAGAGATAACTTCTTTTCCTGCAAAACAACATACTTTTTCAAAGAATCAAGTGACTTACCAAAATAACTAATTGTAATTTGAGATAATAACATCATGTTGATTCTGTGATATATCCATTTAAACTTTTCAAGAAATCATATCATGATAACTTGATCTTTTAATAAAATTGAATGCAGAATCATCTAATATTGATGCAATGCATGAATATAAACTAGTGTTCAAAATTAGCCATTTAACATTTAAAAAATCAGATTATGAACTTTTTGAAAAACCTTGCTCTGATACCACTTGTTAGGGATTGCGAAGTGGATCGTTTAGGCGAAACTAACATTAGAGGGGGGAGGGTGAAAAGTATTTTTGAGAAGAGGATTTTCTTTTAAAGGACAAACTTTGGAATTTTTTTGGTGAAAAGTATGGGAAGTTTCAAAATGAGGGAGAAGGACACATTTACACTAAAGGTGGAATTCATGGGGCCCACTAATCTTTTTCCATTTACACTTTCATTTGGCCTTCTCACTAAATTCTAAACTTTCCATACTTCTCACCAAATTTTTTGTTAAGTTTGTCCTTCTCCCTATTTTCCACTTTTGAGAATTTAAACAAAATATAAAATATATATGATCTATTATATGAATCACACACCACAGAAACTATCACAGACACAGAATCAAACTCAAACAACAAATATAAACAAAAATAAAATGCAGAAAAGGAAAGAACACACCGTGTTTTATACTGGTTCGGATTACTTATACGTCCAGTCCCAAGCAATGCTAGATTGCACAGAGTTTTGTTACTATATCAATATCTAAGTACAAGCCCCTTGATTTCAAGGATACAAGGTTAACACTGCTTCTGTTCCTTGATTTCATAGCAACAAGAAAAACACCGATTCTGTTCCTTGATTTCATGGCTACAAGGAAAGCACCGATTCCCAAACACTTCTCAAATAATTACATTTGCTCTATAACTCTTCAATAGCACTTCGATTCAGAGAGTAATGAGTAGAGAGTGAGAAGAGAAGAAGTTTTATGTAAACAGAATTGAATTCAACAGAGTTGAAGTATGGAAATCATAAAAATAAGAAAATATAATGGTGTAAAGAAAGAAGATGAAGATGTAGACGTAGAATGATGAAAAAATTCGTAATCAAACCATATTTTTAAGATTTGAAAGATAATAACGCTTCTAGAACGTTACAAATAGTGAAAAGAAACGCGTTTCAATTTTGAAAAATTGACAATTATATGTCGACATAGGCAATAATGTATGTCGACATAACCAAGTTAAAACTGATTTTTGAGCATTTTTCAAGTGTTTTGATATATGTATAATTCTGGAAACTCTTGAATTAAAATATAGTGTTATAAATAAGTATTATAAAATGGGAAATCATATGAAAACATACATATAAGACATATGAACATATTTACAAAATTATAGAGTTTAAAACTATATAAATATGAAGTGTACATAATATATAAAATTTATAAACTACAAAATTTGTGTTTAGAATCAAAAGTAAAGTAAAGAAAGTAAGATAGAGAAGATAGAGATTAAAGATAAAATTTGAAAATAGAACTTGAAAAACAGAATTTGATTTTGAATTTGTATTTTAACATGAAGTGTTATTCAGAGTCCTATATAAACGAGACTCTATTACTATATTTATCTTGAACTCTTGATTACCCATGAGTCTTGAATCATCTCTGAATTCTGAATCTCTAATATCTTTAAACTGTACAGTATTCAGTATTAATTCCTGTATATAAATCCTGCATATGTATGTATATGTATATATATATATATTCTCGACAAAAGTGTCAGAATATATTTTATAGTCAATTAATATTGAAACAGTGTTGTTGTCATCAAAACATCATTTTCCAACAAGTACTTGGAGAACTACCTTACTCATACATTCTCATCTAGTAAGACTATTTAATACCCTATAAGAGAAAGACAGACCCAATGACCATTTTGTACCTTTGCAAGGGCTAGTCCCATAACTTAGGTCCTAAACAAAGGAGTGAACCTTAAGAACGGACCTAGCCCTAAATACTTAATACTCATATCAAGGTAATCAGCCACTTAATACCATCTCAAGATAGGCCTGCTTCACACACACACACACACACACACACACACACACACATATATATATATATATATATATATATAGACACACACACACACATATACTGGACATCTCACATTAGGCCAACCACTTGTAGATGTTGGATTTGTCAGGCGGTTCCAAGAAAACTTCTAGTACAAGTTGGGCCTAACCTCATATCATATAGTGTAATAATTACAATGGCATATTACATCTAGATTTCACACATTAACTAGTCTTACTTGTAGATGTTGGATATGTCGGTTGGTACCAGGTAGACTTCTACAACAAGTAATGGTAAACCTCGTGTCTTTGTGTTATTAATTATAATTAAAGCCATTAACTCACACACATGCATACAAATTCCTATGGGGGACATTCAAATTCTATTTCCTAATTCAAATACATTTAGTACGCACTTAATACGTATTCAATTTATGTTTATAAAGATATAAGCATATACAAATATAGGCACAAATTACGCGAACGGGATTAACGTCATTATTACATTTGAAATGTCAATCCTAACAATCACTAATAAGGTATCAAGTTAATTTCTCTACTGATTTAACATGGCCCAACATGCGTATTCACAATTAACTAATAAAAAGGGAAATAACAATATCAACATGTAATACGTAACCAAGGCTTGAATGATTATTTCGATAACAAAATAGAGACAAGGTGTAATATTTCTAAATACATAAGTAGAATCTTTAAATTGGTACTAATTCCTTTTTATGTAATTTTTGTGTACAAAACCTTAATACTTTAATAATTTGCAAATAATGCGTTCAAATAATCCGTTTATAAGTAGATGTTTAAACATATACAAATTGCCTTATTCAAGTCCTTAAGCTTTTGCAACGAAAATATACATATATATGAATTTACATTTACAATAAGAGAATTAGACCATACTCAAGAATCATACCAACACCCAAAATCCTTTTCTTCTATTACATCAATAATCCAAACCCAACTATAATTGGTTGACAATTTCTATGTAAAATCATAAATAACGAATGATTTGTGGGATTTGGCATTGTCTTCATTTCGTATAAACCTAAATCTTCCTAGGCATAATAATACAAATTTAGATTATTAAATAAAAGAAAATGGAAAACTTAAATGATTTCCACTTACATTGATTTGAAATAGAAAATAGTAGAATTTGCTGTAGAATTGAAATATGGATTCAGCCTACGAAACATGCTCCAACTAATATATAAGAATCAAATGAATCAGAATATTACACACACACACATACACACACACACACACACACACACACATATATATATATATATG
The DNA here is from genome assembly GCA_030737875.1 of Allium sativum. Lineage (NCBI taxonomy): Eukaryota > Viridiplantae > Streptophyta > Magnoliopsida > Asparagales > Amaryllidaceae > Allium > Allium sativum. Next base: position 452,824,668 of record CM060915.1, on the reverse strand, counting down.
CAAACTTAATTCAATAATTCTCAAACCTATATAAATATTAGAACAGAGAGGATATAATTGAGGATAGAGAAGGAGAAGAGAAACCCAAACTTATATTATGGATTTAGCAATTTCAGAAAGATAATGGAGGAGCAAGAGTGAAATGAAGAATAGGGTTTGGGAGAGGCTAAGATGGCGGTTTATATAGTTGCAAGTGTTAATAAAGACCGTAGGATCAATAAGATTAATTCCAGGCAATCCACGTATGCAATTTATATAAAAATCCTCACAAAGCAAGCCTTCATCACCCTAAAACGTCCAAAGTGGTCGATCACTATAGTAGGAGAGGTCAACCACTATAGTAGGATAGGTTGACCCCTTGGGTCGTGATCTGTCTACGAAATTAATTCACCTAGTTAGTGGCCTAATTTACTAAACGTTTATATATTACACTGATTTCTATCCTTTTTTTGCTTATATTTGTCTCCTATTATATATAAATCTATGCACACAAATTCAGACTAACATGGAATATTCTTTTCATGCTAATCCATAATTAATATATTCAATATATATATGTGAAATTCAAAACTTGTGTGTTAATATTTATGCACAACTTGTTTTATTAATATCTTTTGCATACAGACTCCGATTTCAGTAAATAAAATAAGAAAACAGATCAGAATCTTTCCACGAGAACAACTACAATACTTTCATGGCCTTGTTCCAACTTATTCAAAATTCTTATTTCCAACCTATTAATATTTTATTAATTTATTATTATTTATATTCAATTTAATTTTCTATACCTATATAGGGTATATTTCACGGGGTGTTACATTCTTCCCCCTTAAAAGAGATTTCCTCCCAAAATCTTTCCAAGGCAGAAACAGTACCATTCGCTTTAACAAATATGTGATACATTCATGTTATTTTATAAATATCCATAAAACATCCATAAATCATAGTCATTATGCACTATAAGTTTTCTAGAGTGAGCTTAGTTCTAACGTATAAGTGTAACATGTGATGTTATATGTATGTAAAACTTCCTATCATTCATATAATTTTTATATGAGTGCACTACGAATTTATGTTACTACCATCTCCTGCCATCCAATTTAGCAACCACAATGCACCCCTATAATTTTCAAGAAAGGCTACAAAATTTAAAATATTCATGCCTTCCTTTGAATTTCTCCCTGGTGTACTCAAACCAATCTAACTAATTAATTCGTAGCACAAAATCCTATGCTTTAAGATATCTGTGGTGGCACAAGACCCCTAAGGTTTCGTCTTTGCCCTCATTTCTTGATTAGGCCCTACCAAAATTTGTTGTACTGTGAAGGTATCTTATCAAACATAAAACTGTTATGGGCTTCTATCATCAATAATATCATATATCTCCATAACTTTTGGAAAACCCAAAATACAATACCGAATCTCTATCCTTCACAAGCTGCCTAATCAAATTAGGCTTTTCCCCAAGTCTAACTACAAATTTGGTTTGAGTAGAATTTGTCGATGGTTATTCCATCAACACCTTAGTATTTTGGATAGCCTCCCTGAAATTCTTCAAGAGTTCACACTAATTACCAAAAAGCTAATTACGCGAGTCCTAAAAAGATAAATATTATTCTTATTGTCTAAGAGATCCAAGATGTTACTCTTCCCCTTATTCCTAAAGCCCCGGTTGTCTTCAGTACGCCCTACGGTCTTCGAATGAGGTGTAAATCAAGAACTAAAAATTTCTTAAACCAATTTTTTTCCTAAAATTAATGTTCTAGCCTATAATAATAACGATAATATTTTTATAGTGCTTCAATTTTCTAGAACTTAAATTCTAATAAAAGTTCTGCTATAATTTCCATAAATTTGTCCAAATAATAATACTGACATATTTAAAATTACAAGGAATGGGTATAGTTTTATTTTAAATGGATAGTATAATCGCCGTGTGAATACAAAAAATTACACATTACACCCTTTCCATTTTTATGTATATTCCTTATAATTCCAAATAAAGTCCTTTTTTATGAAAAACAACAAAAGGGTTAATTTATAAAAATTAAACAAATACTGTAACACCCCGCATTTTTATCCCAAGATAATAAAATAAGGATAACTTAATTAAATATTCAGAATTAAGTAAAACTGACCGCACCGTTGCGTCCGTCTCGAAAATTTGGTCAAGATAGACACCTGGTTTACATAAAACTAACACTGTATGAAAAAGTTATGAGCATTAGAAGTTTGTATACATAAAAGAGCTTATATGTATATATATTAAATAAATATATCCAGAAAATTCGAAAATCAGTTCAAAAATCAAAATTCATGAGTTGGAAAATCTGGAGGGAAATTAGACCATTGGGGGTCGACCTAGGGGTCGACCCGCCTACAGGGGGGTCGACCTAGAGGTTGACCCACCCGTAGATCTGGAAAGTTCTTTTCTGACGTAGACGATTCCGATGTTTTTAAATTAAATCTGAGGGTCCTGGTTCCTCTACTACACCTATAAATAAGACCTTAGACCTTACCTTAAACCTCATAATTTGGCAGCTATGCTGGAGCTCTGCCATTACTCTCTCTCTCTCTCTCTCTCTTCTCAAATCTATTCTGAAAATTAAAATATTAGCCTAGGAAAATTATGAATCCCGATCTGGAAGAGAGAATTGACAGTAATAAAAAGATTATCCAGAATAATGAAAGCAAGGTAAAATTCTAGATCCAAACAATTCTAATTCTTACTCTTCCTTTCCCTTCTCTCTTTCAATGAAAATAATAAATCCATAGTCGTTAGGTTGTGAATCCGATTAAAGGGGGAAAACCATGGATGTTAAAACTAGATCAGATCCAGAATTGGGGAAAGCATAAAAGTGAGTGGGTTTAAGATTTAACCTTTAGATAATATTATGATTATCATTTAGCATTACCCTTTTTATAAATTGTGAAATTGCCAGATTAATTATAAATTATTGTTATAAATTGTTGAGATGTTAATATGAATAGTTCATACATTGAATCAGTTAAAGTATAGGAATGATTACATGTTGAATAAACTTGTTAGAATATGGGCAATAATTACTCTTGTTATAATTATATGATTCCCTTGGGGCATATTATTGATTGAACGACATGTTTAACTTGTTGGATTTAAATAATTACCCGATTCAATATTTACATGTCAAAATAGAATTAAACATATGTTGAAAGGGACATGCGACGAAATCTAGGCAAAAATTGGAGACATATAAATTAGATTACTGTAAACTAGATTATAATAAAAAGGATAATATGCCTAAATTTTTAATGAAATGGGAATAATTGTTAAAGAACGAACATGCCTAGATTCACAATAATTTGACACTGTAATACTCTTAGACACGAGGTTAGATTGCACTTGTGATAGAAGTCTGCCCGTAACCGCTGGCATATCGAGCATTCACAAGTGGTAAATCTAATGTAAGGGGTCTAAGTGCAAAATTAAAAACATGTAATGGTGCTAAGGCACGAGGTTAAGTCAACTTGTGGTAGAAGTCTGTCCAGACCCGCCCGACAAATCCAGCATCCATAAGTGTAAGCTTAATGTGAGAGGTCTAGTGCTTATATATTATATGTATATAATAAGATGTGAATAAATGTCAATGATGGTAATTAAATGTCTAACTCAAAAAATAAGAAAGAAAGGGATGTAATGAACTGAGTTAGTGTGATGAGAAGGAAAAGTGATGTATTTCCCTAAATGACCAATTTCTGAGAATGCTGTTGAAAGTAAGCCACAGTAAATAAATAGAAGTAAAGAAATTACTTGCTACAATGGATTTAGATGGGGATACGTTATGAAAATAAATAATTGATTCCTTCTATCAAACTAATAAGGTTCATGAAGTGTTTTCCTTAATATAGTAAGAAATATATATTACGGTGAATGAAGAATAGTGGTTTACATCAGTAAATGGGTTAAAAGGGGAATGATAATAACCTATTATAAATAAATAACATTAATGAAAATGTTATACAATAGGTAGACTTATCCTAGGGACAAGTGAATATTATAACTTAGGTTATAATAAACTAGTAAGGGAATGGGATAACTGGTGAATTGAGTTAAGGGACACTCAAATGTAAATTAAGTAATTAGTAAAAGGGGGAAATCCTGAAAACAGTTAAGAAAAGGGGGAAATATATTGTAGTTAATTATAAATTAAGTAATCCGTAAACTTGGAGGTCTGAAACCCGCTGATAAGAATAACATGTTCATACTTATCCTAAGGACAAGGGGAAATTATAACATACGTTATAATAAAGTGAAAATAAGGCTCAGGTCCTTAAAAGCAAACTTAATTAGGCTCTCATCCAGTGATAAACTTATTATAAATTAGGTCCTTATTTTTCAAAAATAGCGAAAAAATTAAAAAAATTAAAAAAAAGTACGAAAATTATTATTTAAGTAAATTATGCGTTCAACCATAAATTCGCTTAAAAAAAATCAAAAAACATGCAAAAAAAAATCAGCAAAAAACATTGAAAAATGTAGTTAAATGCATAATGTTATGCAAGAATTTCAATTTCCTGCGTATATATGTGCAAGTATTCTAGTGTTGCATCCGCTTTTGAATTTTTTGCATATTTATGTGTAAATATTGCATCATTCTTGCATTAAAATATGCAATATTTCATAGTAGTGTAACTCAGTTCATTTTTATTTGCATTTAAGTGTGCAAGTAAATCCGAAACATGCACACATGTGTGCAACATATGTGCAGGCCAAACTATAGCATAATTCACTTTGTGCAATATTTGCATACATGTATGCAAGTATTGGCAATACTTGCATACATATATGTAAGTTCTTTTTTCTTGGCGTGGACTTCTGGGATTATTTCCGGATTTTAGAACTTATTTTTTTTTAACCACGGCCGCACATTTTTTTTGGGAAGAAAACGAAGGAGCGAAAGGAAAAAAGCAGGAGGCGGGACATAAAAGTAGGAAGTGGATCCAATAAAGCAGGAGGCAGCAATTCAAAAATAAGGGGTGGAAGTGTATTGGAAACTATGACCGGATGTGAACCTAATTTTAAAACTTAATAGGGACCTGTAAAAAATTCACCCTAAAGTTAATAGAACTGAGTTAATAAGTAAATAACAATAAGTTGTATTGACGATGTAAAGTGGAATTATGATTAAATGAGAAAGGATGACGAAAACTTATGAAATGAAATAAGTTATATTTAATCATAAATGGTAAGTGACTTGTTTATTGGAAAACATGTGAATTGAGATATACTTAATTACATATTAAGTAAAACATGTTAGTGCAATGATGAAATCAAATAAGAATATAAAAGAGATTGTGGATTACAGACCTTGGGCCACAATCTGGAGGATAACATGATGTGGGCTTATTAATTAACTTAAAACGGGTTAAGTTATAAATGAAATTGATAAGTAAAAGGAACTTGGTAACTGATGAAGAATTCAATGTGAATGGGAATAACCAAGTTAAAAGGAAACCTAGTAAGGAAAAGCAAGCGTGTAAAAGAATGTTGAGACATAGGGTCTAACAACATATTAAAGTGAGGCTCTTGGACCGGTCCGTACATTTGAGGGTGAATAACCAAACGAGATAGATCATCGATGTGTTATAAGGCATAAGGGGAGCGCACATTCATTTGATTGTTCTGACGGCTCCCAAGGACTGGAAGGGGAAGCACTCGGCTTCCTGAGGTACGTTAGGAGCTCCTAGTAGTCCTCTGTGCGGTGACAGATGTCTTAGGCTATTCTCACAGAGGTTGGTCTGCGCATAACTACTAGGTGGGTGGGCCTTGACAGCTATGCAGTCAGAATACTGTGACACGGTGACACCAGGGTGATTTGGCAGTTACCTCAATGGGGAGGCGGAGGGTCACGACCAACAAGGATAGTTGATCGTCGGATACCCTTCATCGACAGCCAGTGGGATGCGAAAAGACTAGAGCTAAACCCAAGATACCATTCACCCTTCACTATCGGGGTAAGGGGTTAAGGGGAGAAGCCAAATGGATGTTTAGATTTTTTGTTATTAGAGGCATGTTGCTTAGCTCTTGTAGTCTTTACTAGTTGAGGGAGGGTCCTAGGTGGGGCCATAGCCACCGTGAAGACAGACCCTAGGAATATATGTAGATGCTCTTAAGACGGGCCTGTACAAGTATGGAAAAGCTCCCGACCGAGTTCCGTGTTTCTTGCATTGCCTGGCCATGGAACTCTATGCACATTAGAGGATGTGCGATTAAGGTATCGAGCTACAATTGAAGATACGTATGGTGGACAGTCCAGATACATGCATGTCGGCTCTAGGTGGTGTATCGTAGACTTGAGGGCATTATTCCAGTATGAATTCTGATTCAAACAAAGGTGGCAGTCTGTACATTTGCGTAGCATAGTAATTAAAGATATATGCGGAACGTAGTATTGTTATCCGTACGTCACTACTGAGTAGGATGAAGGACTATGTATATTTCGATGGTGTTACGGTGGAGACCTTGCGAGTGGGGTACCATGGGGTGTACCTCTATATTGGGGGTAGCTATAGATACACTGTATTAGGTTAATCCACTGGGAGGTAAATGGGTGCGATGTGCGTGTTAGCCTTGAGTGCTGTTAACCTAAGTAACCTAATAAATAAGGAAATGTGTTTGAATGATATACGTAGTTTTATCCAAAGTGTATAATTTAAATCTAGTGACCAGAACTTGTGTTCTAACCCCCTCCTCATAACATATTCGCAGGTTAAATTTGTGGCAGAGACATGAGACATTATTGCTTTGGATACTGGTTAGGCAGTATTATTAATACGGTAAGGCTATACTTTGATTATATTATATTTTATCCATTCTGCTATGAGATGTTTTCTGAACTCTAACATATTTTATGTCTCCGTCTGTGATAACCCTAAACTCCCGTAGCACGAAAGCAAGGATAATCATTGGAATATAACACATAAACAGTAACAGAAGAACAAGAATATAGAATTACAGAAGAAAATGTATCTCAAATTACATTGGAAATAATATCATTAGAGTTACACAGCATAATAGGATCATACTTAGTACATAATACAGTTTTCAACTTTAATATAAAACGTTTACAGTGAAATCAAACACAATATACTAAATGAAGCCTAAACAGCAAAACAGAAATCATAGGATCCATCTCCAACTCCATAGCTATCCAGAATGAGTCTTCTAAAAACCTGTATACAAGGCTGCCCATGTGGAAAAGAGGGCACCTGAGTCTGCAAAGTGAAACAAACTACGAGTCAGCCATGGGACTGGTATGACAAATATAATTAACCTATAAACTATTTAATAATAAGGCTAATCAAAGGACCACTCCGCTAATGCGGAATGGATTTACTCCACTGGATTGTCAGTGCATATATAAAGTAAATCTTTAAACAACGCAATGCTTTTTTAGAAAAGTGAACCATTATAAGACTCATGTCCCATCACAAAATGCAACGCAAACCGGAGGATAGAGTTTTACCATATAATGGTCAAAAATGCTTGATATGATAAAACGGGTTTGGTATTATTATTAATGTATATATGTCTTCAAAAAACATTTCAATCATAATATATCAATCATAGACGGCATAGCTGCCATATACTATGTCGCCATAATAGTAATACAATCAAAACCGTATGGTGTCGTATGGGAAGTTGGATTTCCATCATGAACCAATGCAAGGGATCATCCTTACCTAATTCGAGACTCTCTAGCCCAAGCCTCAGGACTTAGTCGCAACTGCACACGGAGCATCAGGGCGGGTCCACTAATAATGTTAGTGGATTAGTAATGCCTGAAAAATACGTCTCCCCGTCTATGGGGCGTAAAATAGAGCCACTAGGGACACAAATCCAAGGTACCTCGCTTTCTATCATCCACATAAGTAAAAGATATCTGGGCTTGTAAAACACAGACACCACTTCTAGCTAGAAAGAAACGCATGTTCTCCCTGGGGTTCTTCTCCCGTTTCTGGTTCATACCGGGGGGTGAGGCTCATGAAGTAACGCAATACACAAAGCTATTCTACATTAAAGCTGTGCTTTGATCATCAACCACAAGGCTCTGCTTTTCAACAATAAGCCTTGATCATTTGCATCTTGGCATTCCACACTGCCAATTCACGCCATGTGATCGATAACCATTAATATAAAACCTCTAAGCTCGTGCATCTCAAAGAAGGTGTTAAGCAAGAGAATAAATTCTCCGCTACCAATCACATATACATTAAATAGAAATCAGTTTACATGGAATGAAATCCAATGTTAGACACACATCCATTTACAAGTCCGTTCTGGGTCTGAATGAAACCGGAGACACCATATTCCTCGTCCCATATGTCCATTACGGAAGAGAGGTGCTCGCATACCCAAACGATCAACAAGTACGTCCGAACAACTACCACGGTAATCCTTTATTGGGAGCTAAACAATGTCGGGCATCAGTAGTTATCCATTTGATGTGAAGATCGTCAGTCTTCAATCACCATCTTCAAATCTTCGACTTCCAATTGTCGTATAATAATTTGAAATGAGAGTTAACTCGGACTTTTCAAATAATTCTCGAATGTATATGCTTTAAATCATTTCTTTTCATTCCATATCATATATAATAATTTATAACAACTTATCGCTATTTTTATTTACTTAAAAATAGCCATTTTTAATTAAACGACGCTTCGGGTCATTACATGGCCCTGGCACTGTTTTCATCAAAATTTGATTAACAAATTTCTCAAAATCTAACCGTTGGATCTTAGCGAACTTTATATCATTGGAAAGACTTTTCCAAAATGAACCCAACGGTTCCAGCTTTGGGAAAATCCGACAGTCGGATCTTTCGGTGTAATCGTTTGAAGTTACGATTTCAAAACGCGAACTACAGCGGTGCGATTCATTTTATTTTAATTCATTTCTATATATAAATATATAAATATAAATCGTTCGACGATATCAAACTATTTTCAATTCAACATTGATTTCTTTTATATATGAAATCATATATTACATTAAAAATGAAATTTTTAATGATAATACCATTCTCTTTGTACAATGGATCTTTTATATGATTCATATATACATGGAAATGAAATTTGTTTTATCATTCATCTATAGAATTAAAATTATATTCTTTTATTTCAATACAATATTACATTGAAAAATGTAATCTCTTATTTCAATATATCCTTACATTGAAAATGTAACTTCTATTTCAATATTTATTTACATTGAAAAATGTAAAAAAAAAATTCATTATTTATTTACATTGAAAATGTAAACTTTTCTTTCAATATATTATTTACATTGAAAATGTAAATTTCTATGTAATCTTTATTTACATTGAAAAATGTAAATTTCTACGAAATCTTTATTTACATTGAAAAATGCAAATTTCTATTCTTTGCTTTGATTACATATATAAATGTAATTTTTTTATACTTCATTCTTTGATTACATATAAAAATGTAATCTTTCGAATGAAATCTTTTATTTCATTTAAAATGTAATCTTTCTAATGAAATCTTTTATTTCATTTAAAATGTAAATTTCATAGAAAAACATATTTTATATAGCAATGGACATTTTTAATGTTCCATTCTCATTAAAAATGTAAATTCCAATGCCCCATACATTTTATTTAACAAATGTATTATATTAAATATTTCGTTTACATTAAAAAATGTATATGTTAATGCCCATACATTTTATTTATCAATGTATTATTTTTAATGTAATATATACATAAAAATGTATATGTCAATGTTAATACATTTCTATTTCAAATGTTTTCATTTTTAATGTTACATTACATTAAAAATGAAAAAAAATTCAAAGTAAAAACATTTTATTTAGCAAGGGACTATTTTTAATCTTGCATTGCATTAAATTGTATTTTCAATATAAATGCTTTTCTATTTAATGAATGATTATTTTTAATGTTGGGTTACATTAAAAATATAAATTTTAAAGCAAAGACATTTTTATATAACAATGGTCATTTTTAATGGTTTATTTACATTAAAAATGTAAATTTCAAAGAAAATACTTTTTGTTATTGCAATGACCATTTTAAAAAGGGTAATTTACCTAAGAATGTAAAACTTAATGTAAACCATTATTATCATATCAATGTTCATTTTAATGTAAAACATTTAAAATGCAAAATCTAATGTAAATACGCTTTATATAGTAATGTGGTATTTTAATGTTTTCACATACATTAAAATGCAAAATTCCAGTGTAAATACATTTTCTATAGTAATTGACATTTTTAATTTTTGATTTACATTAAAAGGGTAAAATCCAATGTAAACACCTTTTCATTTAACAATGTCTATTTTTCATTAAAAATGTATATACATTAAATTGTAAGTGTCAATGTAAAAACATTTTTACCTATCAATGTTTATTTTTAATGTTGGCATAAATTAAAAATATAAATTCCATCTCAATACATTTATTTTATTACATAAAAATAATAATCTTTTTATGTTTCATATACATTAGATATGATGTTTTCAATGTAGACATTTTATATATTAATGTTTCACTTACATTAAAAAGAAGACTTCCACTGTGGTACATTTCTATATTACAATGTTTCATTTTTACTGTTTTATTTACATTAAGAATGTAAATTTCAAATGTACATACATTTTTATTTAACAAATGACTGTCTTTAATTTTCAACAAAACATAAATTTTATATTTACATACAACGATCATTTTCCTATTCATATGTTTGTATTAAAAATATAATTTTCATATTGTTCAAACAATTAATATATAATAACATGAATATTTATTACACAAGAATATTTCAGAAAATTTCGACAGCATAACGGCAGGGTAATTAAAACCGGCACCATCCCGATGTACGGCTCCTCGCACTACCTTATGCCTCGCGGCTTCACATTGAGTTTCATTTCCAAATACATTTTTCTAGGAAGCCCAATGCCACAATATCAATCAGTTTCAATTTTCAACCATAAAAAACACCAAAATTCAATCAATGACATACCACAAATGTAACACCCCACCTCCATTAAGGTCACTCACAAAGGGAATGCCTTAACTTTGGTGGAGCGTTTTAGTAGACAACAGAAATTTACAAAACAATACTTGAGAAATTATAACTTTATTACGGCGGAAAACAGAAATCAGTTTGGTTACATCTTTCCCAAAAACTCAAGTACATAAATATCAGCCTTGTTCAGAAAATCATCAGAGTACAAAACTTTAAAATCATAATCCCCACAGAAGCTTCCATAAGGAGCCAAACCATACTTTAAGCACTCTAAGTAGTTCAAGAAGAAGAAATCCGGATCAAGCTAAAGTATTCCTTCCTTGGAAAACCTGGGGGGAAATGGAAGAAAAAGGGGCGGAAACAAGCAAGGTCAGACATAAAGTCTGGCAAGTCCAGTGACTTTCAGCATATGAACATATAATAATAATAATGACATGAAAATAAATCTGGATGCGAGATAACAGTAACAGGAGCAGCAGATGTACTTAGGTTAAACAGAAGGAACAGAATAATATTACTTTTCATTTCTCTACACTAATACTAGTATAACAGGATTAGGTGTCACCCTAATGTCTAAACTGAAACAGAAACGGGAACGGAATAATTTCCACAGAAGATAATGCTAGTGATGGGCCTTTACCACCCCAACAGAAACATAATTGCTAATAATGGGCCTTTACCACCAGAACAGAAACAGACAGAAACAGAATGCTAATAATGGGCCTTTGCCACCCGAACAGAAGGTACAGAAACAGAATGTTAATAATGGGCCTTTACCACCCGAACAGAAACAGACAGAAACAGAAAACTAAATGTTAATAATGGGCCTTTAACACCCGAACAGAAACAAACAGAAACAGATTAATCTCTACGGAAACAGAATGTAGAATTAGGTGTACACTAGTAAATGGGCCTTTACCACCCGAACAGACGGTACCACGCAGACAGGTGTTGCCACCCAACAGAAACAGGCAGAACTAAGTGTACCCTAAAACCCTACCCCAAGCGATCGGCTCCTAATACATAAATACCCTGTGTCGGCTCCACAATAGGGTGTATCACTCCCTAAAGTGACAACCAATTGGCACAGGCCTATTTACAGATGTCACGACGTCTTACATCATCAAAGGCAGACCGGGATCCATGCACGCACATGACCCGGTTGGAATGCACCATCGACACCCCTCGCCATTATCAGAATGAACCACTTGTAATTAGTTCAGTAAGCGTGCCCGGACCCTACCTACTGTTGGGTCAAAGTTTTGATACCAGAAAGGGTTACTGACTAATATGGGTCCCAAACAACAGATGACACAAGTAATTTCCCTCCTAACCATGTGTCCTCAGACTAACAGATTTCATATTAACTTGTTTACAAGTTCAGACATACAGAGTTCAGATCAACTAGTTCACAGATCAGACAAGTTTTCAGACCAACGGATCCGATATATGGATTTAACAGACTTACAGATTAACCGGTTACAGATTAACAGACTTACAGATTAACCGGTTACAGATTGTCTAACTTTGTATTGGCCCTACAGATTCATGAAATGGGTTTATTAATTTCATCAGTCTAGCTGATTTAACCCTATCCACCCAACACGTTTTAGACATCATATTTATCCAGATTTTCATTAATTAAATATTAATGCCCACACCTCTCACATTAGACTGACCGTTTGCGGCTACTGGTTAGGCCGGTTGGTTCCTGGCAGGTTTCTGCCACAAACTGAGTCTAACCTCGGGTTTCAAGCACGTTATGACTAACTTCTCACATTAGAACCTATTGTTTGCGGCCACTGGATGTGCCGGGCGGTTCCAGGCAGAATTACGCCGCAAACTCATTCTAACCTCGAGTTAGCCATATTTATCTTTGCGGCCAATTAATTAATAATTTACCATTTATGTCCACGCCTAATATACATGTCAATTATTCATAACTATAGCTAATTCAGATTATGTTAATAACATACTAAATATATCTACTCAACAGATATAACAAATAACAGATTTCACAGATTAGGCGACTTAACGGATTTAGCAGATTAAGAAATTTAGTAGATTATATATATAAAAGATTAGGCAATTTCAGCAGACTTAGCAGATGACAGATTTAGCAGATGAACAGTTCTAGCAGATTAGATAATATAGCAGAACTAGCAAATTAGGCAATATAACAGATTAGCGGATTAGGCAATATAACAGATTTAATCATTCCTTAAAGTTTCATCAACATGTCTTGCCTAATTGTAAATTTGGCCTAAGTTTGCATGGCTAAATAGTTGTCATGATTCCCAATATGAAAAAGAAGAAAGAGATGTAGAATAAAATAGATCAGAACAGAACAGACATAACCTCAAATTCAGATTTACAGTTCATGTCACAATCATAATTAACGTTTATAGCGGAAAATAACTGTACTTGCCTTGATTGGATTAAAGAAGAAGAAGAGTTGTAGTTGTTCCCTTTTTATTTTAATCAATTTGGAAGAAGATGCTTTAGTCCTAGTTCCAGTTCATATTTCAGCAGAGTAGCGATGCCATTTTTATTTTAATTAGAACAGAGGAAGAGCATAGGTAGAATGAAATGGTGTGGAGAGAAAGTGAGGTCTGGGGGTGTTTAAATAGGATTAGGCGGACGAATCTAGACAGAAAACGAGTCTAAATACATCAGAATGCATCATTTTTAGAAAGTGGGTTTCGGGAGGCAGGTCGACCCCCAGGTCGACCCTATGGTCGACCTGGTCTGGGGGAGGTCGACTACCCAGTCGACCTGGTCAGGGGTTGGTCGACTACCCAGTCGACCTGGGTCCTGGGCGGGAAATTTCCCGCTCAGCCCGCTTATGGGTTTGAATTCGAATTTGAATTCGAATTTTCGAGCTGTTTTCGATTCTGAAATTTTCCAAAACTTCGGAGGGCCATATCTCCCTCATACGGACTCTGTTTCTCGAAAACTCGGACTTGTTTACAAGCAGAATTTCGAGACGAACGCAATGGCGCAACCCGTTTCCCTTGATTCTTATTTTATAATTTAATTATTCTCTGATTTGTTACTTATACGATTACAGAAAATACGGGGTGTTACATTCTCCCGTCCTTAAAGGATTTCGTCCCCGAAATCTTCAAGTTGAGAAGAATGTGTCCTACCATCCAGTCATCCATCTACTCAACCATCATCCACAAGCATCCATTGTCCTTAGAAAACTTCTACTGTTGTATGAACATATGCAAAAGTGTGTGTATAAGTTCATTATCTAATGCAAAGATCAGGCGGTCCACTGATTCAGTTGACCTCCTTAATGCGAACTATGTCAGTGTCATGAGTCCAACATGTATGCAATCTTCCTATTTGATGCATATTATTTCTAAATGTGTGCGCAATCATTCATCCAAATGCAACATCCATGTAATGAGTCAACCATTTTGCATCCATAAAAATTAAAAATGTTCACACATCCATATGCAGTATGAGAGTATTTTCGAGCCGATCTAGTGCCTAGTGTGTGTATATGCATCCACGAGCAACCACTAGCAACCACTTGCATCCACTTGCAACCATCAAACATAACATGTCTCAAACACATGTTTACATCCATAGGATTCCTATCTATATGTAACACCCCACCTCCGCCAAGGTAACTCTTGCAAGTACATTGGCTTTGGAGGGGCGTTAAACAAGGTAGACATGCATGCAGATATCACAAGACAGAACATATAAGTAAAACAGAGTAGTAAAGCAGCGGATAAAACTAGCATTTCAAAACCATAGTCATATTACAACAAAGTACTTGGTCATTATTTTCCAACAACAAAGTCTAGAGAAAAACATAAACTGAAAAACTGAAATACATAAAGTACTATCCCCAAAGTGAAGTGATAAACCATAGCTAGCTCAATGTCCAAAACCGTACATGAGCAAATCCAGTAAGCAAGCTGTAAAGATCCAAGCTAAGCTCCAATGTTCCCACCCTGAGGACCTGAGGGGGGGGGGAAACGGAAGAAAAGAGGCGAAAGAAAACAGGTCAGTCAAAAAGACTGGTAAGCCCTACTACTATCTGTCTATGAACTAGTAAAGTTAACTGGCATGAGAAGCTGAGATGAACATAAGGATAACAACAAACTGGCATGATGATTAACTAACAAGATAGATAAAGGTGTCATCGCATTATCAAGGTTAAGTTTTGCACCATGGGTGTACTAGCATTCTTACATGTCAAGTAAAAACAAGAATTGATCCCTTGGCCCAAGCTTGGCCCAATTTCATGAGGTGACCTAAATCAAGGTCCAACTACACGGTCTAGTCGATCGGCTCCCTATAAGCCTAACTCGTCAAGTGTCGGTGTCATACGGCTTAATCATGTAATGTAGTTGACTGTGCAGGGTCCACCCCTAGGGTGTATCAGGCCCTACGGTGTAACCCTCATACACCATTCCAGGATGCACAGTCTAAACCTACCGGCCCCCGTGTTCAACTCCGGACTTAATGTGCACGACCATGGTCCGCCTGAACAACCGGTGCATCATTCAGCCGTCTCTTTTGGTCTCTTACAATCAGCCCAGTAATCGTGCCCCACACTAGCCTAGTCCTAGGGTCTTATGATACTATCTAGAAGGTTACTGCTGAAAAGGACCACACAACTAGGGTTTCTTAACGGGTTAAATGTGGTTAACCCGATCCAAACGTGGGTTAAATTGGTTAAGCGTACCCAAGGTCCCTGACTTAACCCCGATTAACCCATCCAGCCCAAATTGATTAAGTATTAAGTGGACCATGACTTAACCCTAATCAGGAGGCATTAATTAACTTAATGTGCTTTAACCTCTCACATTAGACTTTGTTGTGGTTACTAGTTAAGTCGGGCGGGTCCGGGTAGCTTTACACCACAACTAGGTCTAACCTCGGGTTCGAGCACAACATGACCAACTTCTCACATTGGGTCCTATTGTTTGTAGCCACTAGTTAAGCCGGGCGGGTCCGGGTAGATTTATGCTACAAACTCAACCCAACCTCGAGTTGACCACACTCATATTTTCTAAGTGTCATGTCCATTATGTTTCCAAAATATAATTACAAGTTAACATATCACGTCATGTTATAAAAACCATGTTTATGTCATAATGTTACCCAATCCCAACGTAATCCCATCGTTTACATAATCGCAACAACGCATAAAGGATAAAATAGGGAACTTGGCATAATCATGACAAAAAGGTGTTGAAGCCACAAGTTTAACATGGTGGCATATGAGATGTACATATGTTCATATACTCGCATATTGCATCATTAGGCTTCAAAAGCATGCATAAAACCAAACTTAGCATATGAGTGATACATGGTGATGAATGACATGTAGAAGTTGCTAGAAGTTCGCATTTAGCCTCACATGCAAGTAATCATAAGGGATATGATAACTTCCATGTTGCCAAAATGCAACCTTTAATATAAAACCTGGAGCTTTATGCTCACAACATCAAGTTTAACTTGCATAATATGATAACATGATCAACCCAAACTTGCATAACATAGCAACATGTGTCATACATAATGATTAAACCAACTTGCATAATGATCATCCAAACTTGCATATAATGATCAACCAAACTTGCATATAATGATCAACCAAACTTGCATATCATAATGATCAACCCCAAACTTGCATATCATAATGATCAACCCCAAACTTGCATCATTCATTTAACTTTAGAGTTCAAAGAAAGAAAGTAGAAAAGGGCTTACAATGCTTATGAAGACACAAATAAATAGTTATTAAAAGATTGAGACGAAGCTCTTATGCAATCACCCAAAAAGACCCAAATATGAATGCTCCATTGAAAAACCCTTGAGCCAAATCAATAAAAACCCTTGCTTTGAAATAGAAATGTTGCAACTTGACTTGAATGCAAGCTAAGAACACTCATACAAGCTTGAAAACACTTGTATGAACTCACAATCTCTCATAGAAATAAACTTAGGAATTTTAGCATGAGAGTGGAGGCCATGAGAGGAACAAATTTGACATAGTTTAGTTGTAGGAATGAATAATGATGATTTAGGCTAGGTGTTAGGTCCTTTTTATAGAAGATTAAGGGAAGTATTAACCATAGGATTAACCCTAGATTCAATCCAAGCCATCAAATCCCGTCACAAGCCTCCAAAACAGGTCAACACAGCCAAAATGGATGCACCAGGTTGTCTGGGCCAACCAGGCAGGTCGACACCCAGGTCGACCCTGGGGTCGACTCCCCAGTCGACCTGGGGGGGGAGGTCGACTCCCCAGTCGACCCCCAGGTCGACCCCCCTGGGTCTGGCGGGAATTTTCCCGCCACTTCTGATTTTCTGAAATTTGAATCTGTTTTGAATTTGAATTTTTCGTGAAAATTCGCGAGGCCATATCTTGGTCATACGGACTCCGATTTTCGAAAACTCGGACTCTATTTCGCGTATTTTTCCGAGACAAACGCAATGGCACAGCCCGTTTCCCTTGATTCAGATTTTACAGTTTAATTCTGCCTCGATTTATGTTATAACATGTTATTCAAAAAATACGGGTTGTTACATTCTCCCCTCCTTAAAGGATTTCGTCCCCGAAATCTCCAAGTTAGGAAGAACGTATCCTACCATCCATCATCCATCTACTCAAAACATCATCCACGTGCAGTCATTGTCCTTAAAGGATTCTAAATGTTGTATGATCATATGCAAAGGTGTGTGTATATGTACTTATCTAATGCGAAAATCAGGCAGTTACTGGTATAGTAATCCTCCTTAATGCAAAATATGTTAGTGAAATGAGTCCATATGTATGCAAATTCCTAACATAATTTATAATCTCTACATGAGTGCACATAACATTCATCCATATGCAACATCCATGTGACAGCATAACAAGTTTCATCCATGAATAAGTATAAGCACTCATGCATATGTAACATGAAAGTGTGTGAGCCGATCTTAGTGCCTAATGTGTATCATGCATCCACAAGTATCCACGTGCAAACACTTGCAACCACTTGCAACCATCAAGCATAACATGTTTCAAATACATGTTTCATCCAAAGGGTTCCTACCTAAGGTCCTCATAACATGATTAACGAGATAACAAGATAAACAAGATAAACATGGATAGCAAAAAGAAAGATAGGAAAAGAGATCGAGAATGTACCCTCAAAAAGAAATGGATAAACCCACGCATCTTCTCCTCGGTTTCCCAAGTTGCGTCCTCTTCGGCTTCACCCCACTGAACCTTCACCAACTTGACTTCTCGATTCCTTAGCTTCTTGATCTCTGTTCCCAAAATACGAATCAGAGCTTTTCTCAAGGTTGCTTCTTTCTCTACATCAATGTCTTCAAGAATGCTTGGTTCAACCACCTCAGCGGATTCATGTAGGCACTTTCGGAGATGCGAGACATGAAAGACATTATGCACTCCGGCTAGCTTTTCGGGCAATTCCACCTTATAGGCCATCTTTCCAATCCTCTCTATGATAGGGAAGGGTCCTACGAACCTTGGTGCCAGCTTCCCAACTGCTCCAAAACGTGCCATATTTCGCAAAGGAGAAACCTTCACGAAAACCATGTCTCCCACTTCGAATTCCAAATCTACCCTTCGTCTGTCAACATAGGATTTCTGTCTGTCTTGGGCCGCTTTCATCCGTCTTCTCACCAATTCAACTTTCTCGGATGTGTCCCGTATCATATCGGGCCCAAGTATAAGTCTATCTGTTGTCTGCCACCAACAAGATGGTGACCTACACGGTCTCCCATACAAAGCTTCAAATGGTGCCATCCCTATGCTGGCTTGATAGCTATTATTGTATGCAAACTCTACAAGAGGAAGGTGGTCTTCCCAAGTACCACCGAAGTCGAGAACACAAAGCCTTAAGAGATCTTCTAGCACTCTATTCACCCTTTTGGTTTGGCCATCCGTCTGGGGGTGATAGGCTGTACTCAGATTCAATCGTGTACCCATCGCTTCTTGCAAACTGCTCCAGAACTGGCTAGTGAAAATTGGGTCACGATCGCTAACTATGCTAGAAGGAACTCCATGCAACCGCACTATTTCTCGAAGATAAATAGATGCCAGCCCTGATGCGGTCCTCTTGCTTTTTACTGGGATAAAGTGAGCACTCTTCGTAAGTCTGTCAACTATGACCCATATGCTTGTGTTCCCTCTCCTTGACCTGGGAAATCCATCCACAAAATCCGTAGAAATACTCTCCCACTTCCATTGCGGGACCTCCAATGGATGTAATAGCCCACCTGGTTTCTTTGACTCGTCTTTCACTTGTTGGCACACCATGCACCTTGAAACATACTCTGCTACATCCTTCTTCATTCCATCCCAAAAGAAAATGCGCTTCATATCCCTATACATCTTGTCCCCTCCAGGATGTATAGTCATCTTCGAGTGACGCGCTTCTTCAAGAACTCTATGGACTAAATCTCCCACTCGAGGAACACATAATCTCCCATCACGCCTTAGCCATCCTTTATCATCAATAGTATATCCGGCAAGGTGACTAGACGTCTCACCACGAATCAACCTGTCCATGACTTCGACTATTTGCGGATCTTCCTTCTGCGAAGCCCCAACTTGATCAAGTAGTGCGGGTCTAAGCTCAAGGGATGCTAATGAACCCGTCATCGACTCAACAGCCGTCGTGAAATCAAAGGTTGCCAAGAATTCCAAGTTCTTCATCTCAATGAACAAGGGGCTCAAAGTCAATCTTCTTCTGCTTAGTGCATCTGCCACAACATTACCCTTGCCAGGGGTATAAGCTATCTCGAAGTCATAAGATGCCAAAAATTCCATCCACCTTTGCTGCCTTAGATTTAGATCTTTTTGCGAGAAGAGGTACTTGAGTGACTTGTGATCAGTGTACAACTCAAACCTTTCGCCTAGAAGATAGTGGCGCCAGGATTTGAGTGCAAAGACGATCGCTGCTAACTCCAAATCGTGAGTGGCATAGTTCTTCTCATGAACTTTAAGTTGCCTACCCCCATAACATATCACTCTTCCCTCTTGCATCAAAACAGCTCCTAACCCCGTGCCACATGCATCTGTATACACGGTAAACATCTTACCACTATCGGGTAATGCCAAAACCGGAGCTGAGGTAAGGGCTCTTTTGAGCTTTTGAAAAGCAAGCTCACACTCCAAGTCCCATGCAAAGACTAAGTTCTTCTTCGTCAACTTAGTAAGAGGGGCCGAAATCTTAGCGAAGTCCCTGATGAACTTCCTATAGTAGCCCGCCAGACCGAGAAAGCTTCTTACTTCGGTTGCATTCCTAGGAGTCTTCCAGTCTTGAACCACAACCACTTTCGTGGGATCCACCGCTATGCCTTGCTTAGAAACTATATGTCCAAGAAATCGAACTTCCTTTCTCCAAAAATGACATTTGGAGAACTTAGCTTTCAACTGATGCGCTCTAAGCGTATCCATCACTTCCTTGAGATGCCTAGCATGCTCTTCCTCATCCTTTGAGAAGATCAGAATATCATCCACGAAGACAACAACAAACTTGTTAAGGAACTCCCTGAACACCCTACTCATCAAGTCTACGAAGTAGGCGGGTGCATTAGTCAAACCGAATGGCATGACAAGCCATTCAAAGATTCCATCTGGAGTCCTAAACGCAGTTTTATCAATGCTATCCTCAGCTACTCTAAGCTGATGGAATCCGGTGGCTAGATCGAGCTGAGAGAAAACAGAAGCACCAACAAGCTGGTCAAAGAGATCATCAATCCTCGGTAATGGGTGCCTATTCTTCTTTGTCAGCTTGTTCAACTCTCGATAATCAACACATAGACGAAGCGAACCATCCGCCTTAGTAGCGAATACCACCGGAGCACCCCATTCAGAAATGCTTCGTCTAATAAAATTCTTCTCAAGCAACTCCTTGATTTGCTTACTGAGCTCCCTTCTCTCATGAGGGGCCATGTGCCTAACGGGAAACGATACTGGTTTAGCATTATCAACTAGATAAATGCGGAAATCTATCTCTCGTTTAGGGGGTAACCCCTTAACTTCTTCAAAGACATCAGGATAGTCTCGGACCACCCTTACAGATTGCAGATCATCGATGGACGAGTCGAGAGATTCAAGATAACATAACATGACGGGACCTCTAGGGTTACAAGAAATTTCTAGGGTATTACCGAGGCGAGTCATGAGCCTCACCACCCTATGCTCACAATCGAGGATGGCTCCATAACTGGACAACCAATCCATGCCCAAGATCAACCCATATCCCATTCATCCGAGAACATAAGCATCACACGTGAATTCTACGGCCAAGATAGAAATCTTCAAATCCACACAAATCATAGATAGATGGGCGGAACCCCCAATTGGATTTGAAACACAAACGGGATCCTCAACTAGGCTAGTACTTAGGTGCAAACTTTCAACAAAGTCAGAAGAAATAAAACTAGGCGATGCGCCCGAATCAAATAAGGTGCGAACAGGATAATCAGAAATATAAACAAGACTTTCTACAGAAATACTACCTCAGTCCTGAACTAGAGCGGCGTTCAGAGCATGCACTTAACCTCCAGAAGGTCCTGCACGCTGATTCTGCCCTTGCTTCTTGGGGCAATCCTTGCTAAAATGTCCGATCTCTCCACAATGAAAGCATTCGCCCGACTTCCTCTTCCTCTTCTTACAGTCTTTAGCTATGTGCCCAACATTCCCACAGTAGTGGCATTTTCTTGGATCCTTTGCCTTGGCCTTGTTGCCCTTGTTGTTCTTGTTGTTTTTGTTGTTCTGATTGCTCTGATTTCCTCCCCACTTGGAGTCTGTCTTCTTGGCTTGAGTCTCATTAGCCTTGACTTCCTTCTTGGCATTCTTATCGTCTCCTTGAAGTAATGCCATGTCTACTAGACATTCGAAAGTGGCCCCCATAGGTATATGAGATAGGGCTAAACCTTGTAGTGGCTCATTCAACCCTCGTGCAAAGCGTAAAGCCTTCTTTTGGGGAGTATTAATCATGTCCAACCCGAATCGGGCGAGCTTGTTAAACTCATTCACATACTCCCTCACTGTCATGTCCCCCTGCTTCAAAGATATAAACTTCTCCAATTGCAGATTCGCCTCAGCTGATGATAGAAACTTAAGCCCAAATCTTGTCCTAAAGTCGGCCCAAGTCTCTATAGGCCTCGTAGCATTGGTGACCTCCCACCAATAAGCAGCTTCTTCTTTTAATAACCATGCCGCCAATAAAACCCTTCTATGATCTTGCACATCAAAGATAGCGAAAAGATCTTCGGTTTCTTTCAACCAATTTCGTGCCTCCACAAAAGTCTCTGTCCCAATAAAGTTCTTGCCACCCATCGCCTTAAAGTCTTTGCAAATCTTAGCGAAATCTGCTTGCGGGTTCTGAGGAGGGGGAGGAGGAGGAGGAACCTCAGTTATATTGGGGGTATTTGTTGGGCCCACATCGTTGGCCCTAGCTTCCAATTACCTCCGGAACCATCGGGGAATGGTCACTCCCTCGGGAAGGTTAAGATCGGCCATACTGAAAAAGAAAAAGATAGATTCAGAACGAGGAAACGAAGGATAGTGCTATGGCCTTTGGGGAATAGCCTTTTAAAATAACTAGACTTTTCTTGGAAAATACTTAATTGGTTTTGAAAATAGTTTTTCAAAAGGTAAGTTTAAAAACACTTTTGCTCAAATCTTGTAAACCTTATGCTCTAATACCAAATGTAACACCCCACCTCCGCCAAGGTAACTCTTGCAAGTACATTGGCTTTGGAGGGGCGTTAAACAAGGTAGACATGCATGCAGATATCACAAGATAGAACATATAAGTAAAACAGAGTAGTAAAGCAGCGGATAAAACTAGCATTTCAAAACCATAGTCATATTACAACAAAGTACTTGGTCATTATTTTCCAACAACAAAGTCTAGAGAAAAACATAAACTGAAAAACTGAAATACATAAAGTACTATCCCCAAAGTGAAGTGATAAACCATAGCTAGCTCAATGTCCAAAACCGTACATGAGCAAATCCAGTAAGCAAGCTGTAAAGATCCAAGCTAAGCTCCAATGTTCCCACCCTGAGGACCTGAGGGGGGGGGGGGGAAACGGAAGAAAAGAGGCGAAAGAAAACAGGTCAGTCAAAAAGACTGGTAAGCCCTACTACTATCTGTCTATGAACTAGTAAAGTTAACTGGCATGAGAAGCTGAGATGAACATAAGGATAACAACAAACTGGCATGATGATTAACTAACAAGATAGATAAAGGTGTCATCGCATAATCAAGGTTAAGTTTTGCACCATGGGGGTACTAGCATTCTTACATGTCAAGTAAAAACAAGAATTGATCCCTTGGCCCAAGCTTGTCCCAATTTCATGAGGTGACCTAAATCAAGGTCCAACTACACGGTCTAGTCGATCGGCTCCCTATAAGCCTAACTCGTCAAGTGTCGGTGTCATACGGCTTAATCATGTAATGTAGTTGACTCTGCAGGGTCCACCCCTAGGGTGTATCAGGCCCTACGGTGTAACCCTCAGACACCATTCCAGGATGCACAGTCTAAACCTACTGGCCCCCGTGTTCAACTCCGGACTTAATGTGCACGACCATGGTCCGCCTGAACAACCGGTGCATCATTCAGCCGTCTCTTTTGGTCTCTTACAATCAGCCCAGTAATCGTGCCCCACCCTAGCCTAGTCCTAGGGTCTTATGATACTATCTAGAAGGTTACTGCAAAAAAGGACCACGCAACTAGGGTTTCTTAACGGGTTAAATGTGGTTAACCCGATCCAAACGTGGGTTAAATTGGTTAAGCGTACCCAAGGTCCCTGACTTAACCCCGATTAACCCATCCAGCCCAAATTGATTAAGTATTAAGTGGACCATGACTTAACCCTAATCAGGAGGCATTAATTAACTTAATGTGCTTTAACCTCTCACATTAGACTTTGTTGTGGTTACTAGTTAAGTCGGGCGGGTCCGGGTAGCTTTACACCACAACTAGGTCTAACCTCGGGTTCGAGCACAACATGACCAACTTCTCACATTGGGTCCTATTGTTTGTAGCCACTAGTTAAGTCGGGCAGGTCCGGGTAGATTTATGCTACAAACTCAACCCAACCTCGAGTTGGCCACACTCATATTTTCTAAGTGTCATGTCCATTATGTTTCCAAAACGTAATTACAAGTTAACATATCACGTCATGTTATAAAAACCATGTTTATGTCATAATGTTACCCAATCCCAACGTAATCCCATCGTTTACATAATCGCAACAACGCATAAAGGATAAAATAGGGAACTTGGCATAATCATGACAAAAAGGTGTTGAAGCCACAAGTTTAACATGGTGGCATATGAGATGTACATATGTTCATATACTTGCATATTGCATCATTAGGCTTCAAAAGCATGCATAAAACCAAACTTAGCATATGAGTGATACATGGTGATGAATGACATGTAGAAGTTGCTAGAAGTTCGCATTTAGCCTCACATGCAAGTTATCATAAGGGATATGATAACTTCCATGTTGCCAAAATGCAACCTTTAATATAAAACTTGGAGCTTTATGCTCACAACATCAAGTTTAACTTGCATAATATGATAACATGATCAACCCAAACTTGCATAACATAGCAACATGTGTCATACATAATGATTAAACCAACTTGCATAATGATCATCCAAACTTGCATATAATGATCAACCAAACTTGCATATAATGATCAACCAAACTTGCATATCATAATGATCAACCCCAAACTTGCATATCATAATGATCAACCCCAAACTTGCATCATTCATTTAACTTTAGAGTTCAAAGAAAGAAAGTAGAAAAGGGCTTACAATGCTTATGAAGACACAAATAAATAGTTATTAAAAGATTGAGATGAAGCCCTTATGCAATCACCGAAAAAGACCCAAATATGAATGCTCCATTGAAAAACCCTTGAGCCAAATCAATAAAAACCCTTGCTTTGAAATAGAAATGTTGCAACTTGACTTGAATGCAAGCTAAGAACACTCATACAAGCTTGAAAACACTTGTATGAACTCACAATCTCTCATAGAAATAAACTTAGGAACTTTAGCATGAGAGTGGAGGCCATGAGAGGAACAAATTTGACATAGTTTAGTTGTAGGAATGAATAATGATGATTTAGGCTAGGTGTTAGGTCCTTTTTATAGAAGATTAGGGTAGTATTAGCCATAGGATTAACCCTAGATTCAATCCAAGCCATCAAATCCCGTCACAAGCCTCCAAAACAGGTCAAAACAGCCAAAATGGATGCACCAGGTTGTCTGGGCCGACCAGGCAGGTCGACACCCAGGTCGACCCTGGGGTTGACTCCCCAGTCGACCTGGGGGGGGGGTGGGGAGGTCGACTCCCCAGTCGACCCCCAGGTCTCTCGGCGAGGCCTTATCTGATTAGGGTCGTATCCCCAAGACCCACTTCTGATTTTCTGAAAATTGAATCTGTTTTGAATTTGAATTTTTCGTGAAACTTCGCGAGGCCATATCTTGGTCATACGGACTCCGATTTTCGAAAACTCGGACTCTATTTCGCGTATTTTTCCGAGACGAACGCAATGGCACAGCCCTTTTCCCTTGAGTCAGATTTTACAGTTTAATTCTGCCTCGATTTATGTTATAACATGTTATTCAAAAAATACGGGTTGTTACACTATAGGTCGAAGACTCGATCGATAGGATACATTCGAATGATGGAAGCGAGTAAAGATAAAACAGAAAGTTGGTTTCCATAAGACCTTGGTTGAGAGACAAATTCCCTAAGTATCTGCCCCGAAGACCGAGATCAACATCAGATTGATGCCCAGAGGATTACCCTCTTTAGACAATGTCAAAACTGGAAATCTCAACCTTATCAGAAATATTCAGATATTTACAGATTACCGGTACAGATCAGATTACTAAATGATTCTTAGGAAACTAAGCATGATAAAAACCCAGAATGTACGCGTCAATAGTCAACTTAACGCTCAACACAGATAACCAATTTACCAAGCTTAGATGGGTCATAACCCTTATGGGTCTGAGTCTACAGCGGAATCAAAAACAATGCTAGTATTAAAGTGCAGATTATCAGTTACATAATCAAAATGCCAGAATCAGAAAGAGTTTCAAATCAACAATCAAATAAATAAATTAAACCTTCTACAGAAAGTTTTCCTACTTCTATCCTATCCACTAGCCTCGAGAGTGTTCGCCTGCCTTCCAGAAGTCGGTCCTGCCCTCTACCCTTGCCCTCGTTTCTTCGGACAGTCCCTAGTGAAATGTCCCATCTCACCACAATTAAAGCAAGTGCCCTTTCTTTTTTATGCAATCCTTGTTCAGATGAGTCGAGCTTCCACAAGTAAAGCACTTTTTCTCCTTCTTATCTTCAGACTTTTTACCCTTCTTTTGTGTTTCCTTTTTGGGCCATGCTTTCTTCTTCTGTGGTTCTTCCTTCTTTGCCTCCTTCTTGTCATTGTCTTCCTCGTGCAGTAGTGCCATATCCACCAAACTCTCATAAGTAGCTCCCATGGGTACATGGGTCATGGCTAGACTATGCAGTGGCTCGTTCAATACCTTAACAAAGCGGAGGGCCTTTTTATGCTGGGTGTTGACTAAATCTAGCCCGAACCTTGCCAGTTGGTTGAACTGATTGACGTATTCCCTGACCGTCATACTTCCTTGCTTAAGAGATAAGAACTTTTCCAGTTGTAGACTTCGTTCAGCTTGCGAGAGGAATTTCGTCTCAAACCTTGTTTTGAAATCCATCCATATTTCAACCGGCCTCTCGGCGTTAGTGAGTTCCCACCAGAAGGAAGCTTCGTCCTTGAGCACCCATACCGCCAATTGTACCTTATGCCTATCGTCCACCTCGAAGATAACGAACAGATCCTCAGTTTCCTTGAGCCAGTTCCTTGCTTCTATGAATGATTCAGTTCCCTTGAAATCCTTTCCACCCATGGACCTAAAATCTTTATAGATCTTTGAGAAAGAAATTGCACGAGGAGGGGGCGGAGGAGGGGGATCATTTGCTGGACCTGCGGCGGCGGTCCTAGCCTCTAGATATTGACGAAACCAACCGGGTACATGAACACCCTCTGGTATCTCAGATGCTTCAGACATGCTGAAACGAAAAAGGGAAGATTCAATACAAAAATGACCGAAGGAAAGATGTATGGCTCTTGGGGATTATATTTTTCAAAATAAGCTTTTTTTTTTGAAAATATTTCCTTTCAAAACCTTTTTGAAAATAATTTTCCAAAACTTTTTATCAAATCTGGTAACCGTCAGCTCTGATACCAAGTGTAACACCCCACCTCCATTAAGGTCACTCACAAAGGGAATGCTTTAACTTTGGTGGAGCGTTTTAGTATACAGAACAGAATTTTACAAAACAATACTTGGGAAATTATAACTTTATTACGGCGGAAAACAGAAATCAGTTTGGTTACATCTTTCCCAAAAACTCAAGTACATAAATATCAGCCTTGTTCAGAAAGCCATCAGAGTTCAAAACTTTAAAATCATAATCCCCACAGAAGCTGCCATAAGGAGCTAAGCCATACTTTAAGCACTCTAAGTACTTCAAGCAGAAGAAATCCGGATCAAGCTAAAGTATTCCTTGCTTGGAAAACCTGGGGGAAACGGAAGAAAAAGGGGCGGAAACAATCAAGGTCAGACATAAAGTCTGGCAAGTCCAGTGACTTTCAGCATATGAACATATAATAATAATAATGACCTGAAAATAAAACTGGATGCGAGATAACAGTAACAGGAGCAGCAGATGTACTTAGGTTAAACAGAAGGAACAGAATAATATTACTTTTCATTTCTCTGCACTAATACTAGTATAACAGGATTAGGTGTCACCCTAATGTCTAAACTAAAACAGAAACGGGAACAAAATAATTTCCACAGAAGAGAATGCTAGTAATGGGCCTTTACCACCCCAACAGAAACAAACAGAAACAGAATTACTAATAATGGGCCTTTACCACCTGAACAGAAACAGACAGAAACAGAATGCTAATAATGGGCCTTTACCACCCGAACAGAAGGTACAGAAACAGAAACAGAATGTTAATAATGGTCCTTTACCACCCGAACAGAAACAGACAGAAACAGAAATAGAATGTTAATAATGGGCCTTTACCACCCGAACAGAAACAGACAGAAACAGAAACAGATTAATCCCTACGGAAATAGAATGTAGAATTAGGTGTACACCAGTAAATGGGCCTTTACCACCCGAACTGACGGTACCACGCAGACAGGTATTGCCACCCAACAGAAACAGACGGTACCAACAGAAACAGGCAGAACTAAGTGTACCCTAAAACTCTACCCCAAGCGATTGGCTCCCTAATACATAAATACCCTGTGTTGGCTCCACAATAGGGTGTATCACTCCCTAAAGTGACAACCAATTGGCACAGGCCTATTTACAGATGTCACGGCGTCTTACATCCTCAAAGGCAGACCGGGATCCATGCACGCACATGACCCGGTTGGAACGCACCATCGACACCCCTCGCCATTATCAGAATGAACCACTTATAATTAGTTCAGTAAGCATGCCCGGACCCTACCTACTGTTGGGTCAAAGTTTTGATACCAGAAAGGGTTACTGACTAATATGGGTCCCAAACAACAGGTAACACAAGTAATTTCCCTCCTAACCTTGTGTTCCCAGACTAACAGATTTTAGATTAACTTGTTTACAAGTTTAGACATACAGAGTTCAGATCAACTTGTTCACAGATCAAACAAGTTTTCAGACCAACGGATCAGATATACGGATTTAACAGACTTACAGATTAACCGGTTACAGATTAACAGACTTACATATTAACCGGTTACAGATTGTCTAACTTTGTATTGGCCCTACAGATTCATGAAATGGGTTTATTAATTTCATCAGTCTAGTTGGTTTAACCCTATCCACCCAACATGTTTTAGACATCATATTTATCCAGATTTTCATTAATTAAATATTAATGCCCAGACCTCTCACATTAGACTAACCGTTTGCGGCTACTGGTTAGGCCGGTTGGTTCCGGGCAGGTTTCTGCTACAAACTGAGTCTAACCTCGGGTTTCAAGCACGTTATGACTAACTTCTCACATTAGAACCTATTGTTTGCGGCCACTTGATGTGCCGGGCGGTTCCAGGCAGAATTACGCCGCAAGCTCATTCTAACCTCGAGTTAGCCATATTTATCTTTGCGGCCAATTAATTAATAATTTACCATTTATGCCCACGCCTAATATACATGTCAATTATTCATTACTATAGCCAATTCAGATTATGTTAATAACAGACTAAATATATCTACTCAACAGATATAACAGATAACAGATTTCACAGATTAGGCGACTTAACGGATTTAGAAGATTAAGAAATTTAGCAGATTTTATATATAACAGATTAGGCAATTTCAGCAGACTTAGCAGATGACAGATCTAGCAGATTAGGCAATATAGCAAAACTAGCAAATTAGGCAATATAACAGAACTAGCGGATTAGGCAATATAACAGATTTAATCATTCCTTAAAGTTTCATCAACATGTCTTGCCTAATTGTAAATTTGGACTAAGTTTGCATGCCTAAATAGTTGTCATGATTCCCAATATGATCATATACCCCGCGTTTGCATTGAATTTACATGGCACAGATTATGGTCATAATTTACCATATAACACATGTGTAACACCCCACCTCCGTTAAGGTCACTCACAAAGGGAATGCCTTAACTTTGGTGGAGCATTTTTAGTAAACAGAACAGAAACTTACAAGACAGATAAAATAGTACTTGAAAATTTTATAACTTTATTACAGCGGAAAACAGAAATCAGTATGGTTACATCTTCCCAAATCACAATATCAGAATTCAAGTACAAAGTATCAGTCTTGTACAAAAGCCTTCAAAATGCATGGTTTAAAATCATAATCCCCATAGAATGGAAGCTATACAGAGCCAAGCCATACTTTAAGCACTTCAAGCAAAGAGAAATCCGGATCAAGATAAAGTATTCCCTCCTTGGATAACCTGGGGGGAAACGGAAGAAAGGAGGCGAAACAACAAGGGCTAGACAAAAAGTCTAGCAAGTCCAGTGACTTTCAGCATATGAACAGATAATAATAATATGATATGAACATAAAACTGGATGTGAGATAACTGTAAAAGGTGTAGCAGATATAACAGAAGAACAGAATGACATAAACTACTGCTTCACACTTCTCTGCACTAATTCTAGTATAACAGAATTAGGTGTCACCATAATGTCTAAACTGAAGCAGGAACGGGTACAGAATAATTAAACAGAAACAGAATGCTAATAATGGGCCTTTACTACCCGATGAGAAACAGACAGAAGCAGAAACAGATTAATCTCTATGGAAACAGAATGTAGAATTAGTTGTACACTAGTAATGGGCCTTTACCACCCGAACAGACGGTACCACGCAGAAATAGACAGGTGTTACCACCCAACAGAAACAGACGGTACCAACAGAAACAGACAGAACTAAGTGTACCCTAAAACCCTACCCCAAGCGATCGGCTCCCTAATACATAAATATCCTGTGTCGGCCCCACAGTAGGGTGTATCACTCCCTAAATTGACAACCAATTGGCACAGACCTATTTACAGATGTCACGGCGTCTTACATCCTCAGAGGCAGACCGGGATCCATGCACGCACATGACCCGGTTGGAACGCACCATCAACACCCCTCGCCATTATCAGAATGAACCACTTATAATTAGTTCAGTAAGCATGCCCGGACCCTACCTACTGTTGGGTCAAAGTTTTGATACCAGAAAGGGTTACTGACTAATATGGGTCACAAACAACAGATGACACAAGTAATTCCCCTCCTAACCTTGTGTCCCCAGACTAACAGATTTCAGATTAACTTGTTTACAAGTTCAGACATACAGAATTCAGATTTACTAGTTCACAGATTAAGTTAACAAGTTTTCAGACTAACAGATCAGATGTACAGATTTTTCAGATTTGTCTAACTATGTATTAGGCCTACAGATTCATGGACGGGTTTACTACACCTATTAATCCAGTTGGTTTAACCCTATTTCCCCCAATATGTTTTAGACATCACTCTTAGATTTGAATTAATTAATTATTAATGCCCAGACCTCTAACATTAGGTAGCTAGCTTGTGGCCGCTGGAGGGGCCGGGCGGTTCCGGGCAGACTTCTGCCACAAGCCAGACCTAACCTCGTGTCTTAAGCAGGTTATGACTAACTTCTCACATTAGAACCTATTGCTTGCGGCCACTGAATGTGTCGGGCGGTTCCGGGCAGAATTACGCCGCAAACTCATTCTAACCTCGAGTTAGTCACATTTATCTTTGCGGCTAATTAATAATTTACCGTTTATGTGTACTCCCAATATATATGCCAATTCAGATTATATCAATAACAGGATGATTATATCAACACAGCAGATAACAGATTTTAGCAGATAACAGATTAGGCAT
Organism: Allium sativum; assembly: GCA_030737875.1. Taxonomy (NCBI): domain Eukaryota; kingdom Viridiplantae; phylum Streptophyta; class Magnoliopsida; order Asparagales; family Amaryllidaceae; genus Allium; species Allium sativum. The sequence continues at coordinate 452,793,111 of CM060915.1, read as the reverse complement.
CTCAACAGACAGCTTTAACATATTAGGCACTTCAATCTAATTTGCAGTTTAGGCAACATAACAAAACTAGCAGTTTAGGCAACTTGGCAAATTAGCAGATTTAGCAAATTTAATATTTCTAAAGGTTCTATTTACATGCCTTGCCTAAACATAAATTAGGCCTAAATTCATATGCCTACATAATTGTCATGATTCACAATATGAACATATACTCCATATTTGCATAAATTTACATAGCGCAGAATATGGACATAATTTACCATATAACATATGTTCCAATCTTTGTTAAACTAGCACTTTACGGCTGATTCACATATAAATTATACCAAATATAACCGTTAATTACAATGCATGCCATATATCCAAAAATCCCTATTTAGGTGTAATCGCAATAATAGATATCCTAATTAATGTAAATCTTTACACCTAAGTTTCCATATCTTCTTCTTTTTAAGTCATGAATCATTATGCAAACTATACCCAACAATCTAAATCTTTAAATCATATCTTCTAAAAATCAGATCTTTACTTTTATATGCATTTTATCCAAAGTCTCAAATCATATGTAATCTTACAATGGTGCCTCTCTTCTTTTATCACAGAATATGCATAGGTCTAAAACTAGTTTACAACATATGCTTATTTTTCTAATTAATTACAGATCTAAATAACATATGTTCATTTCTCTAATTAGTTACAGATGTACACTATGCATACAACATATATAAATTACATGTTTACAGTCAAATTCATGCATCCAATCCCAAGTCATGTGTCAATATATTTTATGCCTCAGATCTAAAGTCATACGTTCAATTCAGTCTTGTCAAATTCACATCATTCATTATTTGTCCCAAAATTTGCGTTCATACGTTAATCACTTATGAGATTAGGCACAGGCTCGTGGTAGCCTGGCGATAGAAACAGAAAGGAAGCAGAAAGGGATACAGAACAGTCACAGAAAAGCAGATCTGACAGTTATACAATCTCAGATTCAGATTTAAAAACACATCAGAATTATAATTAATGTTTATAGCCGAAAATAACTGTACTTGCCTTGATTGGATTAAAGAAAGAACTTTAGTTGTTACAGAATTGTTGCAGAAGCTTTTATCTCAAATTTGAATTTAGGATGATGTTGATTGGCTTCTAGTTTTGATTCCAGCAGAGTAGTGACGCCATTTTTATTTTTATCAGAACAGAGGCAGAGAAGAAGCAGAATAGAATTGTGTGTAGAGGAGGCTAGGTCTTAGGATGTATTTATAGGTGTAGTTAGTTGTTTTTGGCCTTAAGATAAACCCTAAAACAGATCAGAACCGTCAGAATTCGTCATAGGCTCACCAGAACAGCTCAAAAACCCATCCAGATGCACCCAGGCCGACCTGGCTCGACCAGGGAGGTCGACCCCCAGGTCGACACTAGGGTCGACTCCCAAGTCGACCTGGTCCCCTCCAGGTCGACCCCCAGGTCGATCTGGTCTGGGCGGGAATTTTCCCGCCTGGCTCGTTTTCTGCATTTTTGAAATCTGTTTCGTTTTTCTGATTTTTCGTGAAACTTCTGAAGGCCATATCTAAGTCATACTGACTCCGATTTACGAAATTTCGGACTCTATTTCGCGTATTTTTCCGAGACGAACGCAACCGCGAAACCCCTTTCCCTTAATTCTAATTTTATATTTTAATTATACTCAGATTTGTAATTCTTAAGTTTACAGAAAATACGGGGTGTTACATTCTCCCCTCCTTAAAGGATTTCGTCCCCGAAATCTTTAAGTTAAGAAGAATGTGTCCTACCATCCAATCACTCATCTACTTAGTCATCATCCACAAGCGTCCATTATCCTTAGAAATTTCTAGTGCTGTATGAACATTTGCAAAAGTGTGTGTATATGTTCCTTATCTAATGCAAAGATCAGGCGGTCTACTGATTTAGTTGACCTCCTTAATGCGAATTATGTCAGTGCCATGAGTCCAATATGTATGAAATTTTCCTATTTGATACATATCATTTTTATATGAGTGCACAACCATCCACTCATATGCAACATCCATATGCTGATTCAACCATTTTGCATCCATAAAAATTTAAAATGCTCACACATCCATATGCAGTATGAGAGTGTTTTCGAGCCGATCTAGTGCCTAGTGTGTGTGTATGCGTCCACGAGCAACCACTAGCAACCACTTGCATCCACTTGCAACAATCAAACATAACATGTCTCAAACACATGTTACACCCATTAGTTTCTACCTAAAGTTCGAAGATTCGATCGATAGGATACAGTCGAATGATGGAGGCGAGTACAGATAGAACAAAAACTTGGTTCCCATTAGATATGGGTCCTAAGTATCGGCCCCAAAGACCGAAACCAACATCAAATTGATACCCAGAGGATTACCTTCTTTAGACAATGTCAAAACTGGAAATCTTATCAGAAGTATTCAGATATTTACAGGCTACTGGTACAGATCAGGTTCCCTAATGACTCTTAGGATGTTAAGCATGATAAAACCATACCCCACGAAAACTCAGAATGTATGCGTCATACTTGACACCTAACACAGATATCCCTCAAACCCCAATCTCAAACAGATGAGCCATAACCCTTATGGGTCTGAGTCTACAACAGAATTCAGAAATAATACTAGTATTAAAGTGCAGAGTATCAATTACAAAATCAAAATACCAAAATCAGAAAAAGTCTTAACTCCACAATCAGATAAAGAAATTAAACCTACTATAGAAATTTTCCTATTTCTATCCTAGCCACTAGCCTCAAGATTATTCGCCTTCCCTCCTTGTCCTCGTCTCTTCGGGCAGTCCCTAGTGAAGTGTCCCATCTCCCCACAGTTGAAGCAAGCACCCTTCCTTTTTCTGCAATCCTTGTTCAGATGAGTCGAGCTTCCACAAGTAAAGCACTTTTTCCCCTTCTTATCTTCAGACTTCTCATCCTTCTTTTGTGTTTCCTTTTTAGGCCCCGCTTTCTTATTCTGTGGTTCTTCCTTCTTTGGCTCTTTCGGGCCCTTGTCTTCCTCGTGCAGTAGTGCCGTATCCACCAAACTCTCGTAAGTAGCTCCCATGGGTACATGGGTCGTGGCTAGACTGTGCAGTGGCTCGTTCAATCCCTTAGCAAAGCGGAGGGCCGTTTTATGCTGGGTGTTGACTAAATCTAGCCCGAACCTAGCCAGTTGGTTGAACTGATTGACGTATTCCCTGACCGTCATACTTCCTTGCTTAAGAGATAAGAACTTTTCCAGTTGTAGACTTCGTTCAGCTTGCGAGAGGAATTTCGTCTCAAACCTTGTTCTGAAATCCATCCATGTCTCAACTGGCCTCTCGGCGTTAGTGACTTCCCACCAGTAGGAAGCTTCGTCTTTGAGCAGCCATACCGCCAACTGTACCTTCTGCCTATCGTCCACCTCGAAGATAACGAATAGATCCTCAGTTTCTTTGAGCCAATTCCTTGCTTCTACGAATGATTCAGTTCCTTTGAAATCCTTCCCACCCATGGCCCTAAAATCTCTACAGATCTTTGAGAAAGCAATTGCACGAGGAGGGGGTGGGGGAGGGGGATCATTTGCTGGACCTGCAGCGGCGGTCCTAGCCTCAAGATATTGACGAAACCAACCGGGTACATAAACACCCTCTGGTATCTCAGATGCTTCAGACATGCTGAAACGAAAAATGAAAGGTTCAATACAAAAAGGACTGGAAGAAAGATATATGGCTCTTGGGGATCATGTTTTTCAAAATAAGCTTTATTTTTTTATTTTTATTTAAAATATTTCTTTTCAAAACATTTTTGAAAATAAATTTCCAAAACTTTTTATCAAATCTGGTAACCTTCAGCTCTGATACCAAGTGTAACACCCCACCTCCATTAAGGTCACTCACAAAGGGAATGCCTTAACTTTGGTGGAGCGTTTTAGTAGACAGAACAGAATTTTACAAAACAATACTTGAGAAATTATAACTTTATTATAGTGGAAAACAGAAATCAGTTTGGTTACATCTTTCCCAAAAACTCAAGTACATAAATATCAGCCTTGTTCAGAAAATCATCAGAGTACAAAACTTTAAAATCATAATCCCCATAGAAGCTGCCATAAGGAGCCAAGCCATACTTTAAGAACTCTAAGTACTTCAAGCAAAAGAAATCCGGATCAAGCTAAAGTATTCCTTCCTTGGAAAACCTGGGGGGGAAACGGAAGAAAAAGGGGTGGAAACAAGCAAGGCCAGACATAAAGTCTGGCAAGTCCAGTGACTTTCAGCATATGATTATATAATAATAATAATAATGACATGAAAATAAAACTGGATGCGAGATAACAGTAACAGGAGCAGCAGATGTACTTAGGTTAAACAGAAGGAACAGAATAATATTACTTTTCATTTCTCTGCACTAATACTAGTATAACAGGATTAGGTGTCACCCTAATGTCTAAATTGAAACAAAAACGGGAACGGAATAATTTCCACAGAAGAGAATGCTAGTAATGAGCCTTTACCACCCCAACAGAAACAAACAGAAACATAATTGCTAATAATGGGCCTTTACCACCCGAACAGAAACAGACAGAAACAGAATGCTAATAATGAGCCTTTACCACCCGAACAGAAGGTACAAAAACAGAAAGAGAAACAGAATGTCAATAATGGGCCTTTACCACCCAAACAGAAACAGACAGAAACAGAAACAGAATGTTAATAATGGGCCTTTACCACCCGAACAGAAATAGACAAAAACAGAAACAGATTAATCCCTACGGAAACAGAATGTAGAATTAGGTGTATACTAGTAAATGGGCCTTTACCACCCGAACAGATGGTACCACGCAGACAGGTGTTGCCACCCAACAGAAACAAACGGTACCAACAGAAACAGGCAGAACTAAGTGTACCCTAAAACCCTACCCCAAGCGATCAGCTCCCTAATACATAAATACCCTGTGTCGGCTACACAATAGGGTGTATCACTCCCTAAAGTGACAACCAATTGGCACAGGCCTATTTACAGATGTCACGGCGTCTTACATCCTCAGAGGCAGACCGGGATTCGTGCATGCACATGACCCGGTTGGAACGCACCATCGACACCCCTCGCCATTATCAGAATGAACCACTTATAATTAGTTCAGTAAGCGTGCCCGAACCCTACCTACTGTTGGGTCAAAGTTTTGATACCAGAAAGGGTTACTGACTAATATGGGTCCCAAACAACAGATGACACAAGTAATTTCCCTCCTCACCTTGTGTCCCCAGACTAACAGATTTCAGATTAACTTGTTTACAAGTTCAGACATACAGAGTTTAGATCAACTAGTTCATGGATCAGACAAGTTTTCAGACCAACGGATCAGATATATGGATTTAACAGACTTACAGATTAACCGGTTACAGATTAACAGACTTACAGATTAACCGGTTACAGATCGTCTAACTTTGTATTGGGCCTACATATTCATGAAATGGGTTTATTTATTTCATCAGTCTAGTTGGTTTAACCCTATCCACCCAACACGTTTTAGACATCATATTTATCCAGATTTTCATTAATTAATTATTAATGCCCAGACCTCTCACATTAGACTGACCGTTTGCGGCTACTGGTTAGGCCGGTTGGTTTCGGGCAGGTTTCTGCCACAAACTGAGTCTAACCTCGGGTTTCAAGCACGTTATGACTAACTTCTTACATTAGAACCTATTGTTTGCGGCCACTGGATGTGCCGGGCGGTACCGGGCGGAATTACGCCGCAAACTCATTCTAACCTCGAGTTAGCCATATTTATCTTTGCGGCCAATTAATTAATAATTTACCATTTATGCCCACGCCTAATATACATGTCAATTATTCATAACTATAGCCAATTCATATTATGTCAATAACAGACTAAATATATCTACTCAACAGATATAACAGATAACAGATTAGGCGACTTAACGGATTTAGCAGATTAAGAAATTTAGCAGATTTTATATATAACAGATTAGGCAATTTCAGCAGACTTAGCAGATGACAGATTTAGCAGATGAACAGATCTAGCAGATTAGGTAATATAGCAGAACTAGCAAATTAGGCAATATAACAGAAATAGCGGATTAGGCAATATAACAGATTTAATCATTCCTTAAATTTTCATCAACATGTCTTGCCTAATTGTAAATTTGGCCTAAGTTTGCATGCCTAAATAGTTGTCATGATTCCCAATATGATCATATACCCCGTGTTTGCATTGAATTTACATGGCACATATTATGGTCATAATTTACCATATAACACATGTCCCAAATTTAGTTAAACTTGCCTAGTACAAAATATTCACATATAAATTATACCAAATATAGCCATCGATTTCAATACACGTCATATATTCAAAAATCTCCCACTTTGGTGTTATTCACATTTAATAGTTATCAAATCTTAATATAAACCTTCACATCTAAGTCATATTCTCTTTTTATCCCAAATCATAAATTGTTATATAAACAATATGCCAACAATCTAGAACTTTAAATTATAACAGATCTTAATTCAAAATATGTGTTATGTCAAAGTCTCAAGTCATGTGTTAACATACAATGATTCCTCTTCTTCCAATTCACAGAATATGCATAGATCTAAATCTAGTTTACAACCTATGTCCTTTTAGTCACAGATTAGCCATGTCCAATTATGCCATCGTACATTATTTGTCCCAAAGTTTAGCGTTTGTGCGTTAATCTCTTATGAGATTTGGCACAGGTCGTGGTAGCCTGGCTATAGAACAGAAAGAAGAAAGAGATGTAGAATAAAATAGATCAGAACAGAACAGACATAACCTCAAATTCAGATTTACAGTTCAAGTCACAATCATAATTAACGTTTATAGCGGAAAATAACTGTACTTGCCTTGATTGGATTAAAGAAGAAGAAGAGTTGCAGTTGTTCCCTTTTTATTTTAATCAGTTTGGAAGAAGATGCTTTAGTTCTAGTTCCAGATCATATTTCAGCAGAGTAGCGACGCCATTTTTATTTTAATTAGAACAGAGGCAGAGCATAGGTAGAATGAAATGGTGTGGAGAGAAAGTGAGGTCTGGCAGTGTTTAAATAGGATTAGGCGGACGAATCTAGACAGAAAACGAGTCTAAATACATCAGAATGCATCAGGTTCAAAAAGTGGGTTTCGGGAGGCAGATCGACCCCCAGGTCGACACTATGGTCGACCTGGTCTGGGGGAGGTCGACTACCCAGTCGACTTGGTCAGGGGTAGGTCGACTATCTAGTTGGCCACCTAGTCAACCTGGGTCCTGGGCGGGAAATTTCCCGCCCAGCCCGCTTCAGGGTTTGAATTCGAATTTTCGAGTTGTTTTCGATTCAGAAATTTTCCAAAACTTCGGAGGGCCATATCTCCCTCATACGGACTCCTTTTCTCGAAAACTCGGACTCGTTTCAAAGTAGAATTTCGAGACGAACGTAATGGCGCAACCCGTTTCCCTTGATTCTTATTTTATAACTTAATTATTCTCTGATTTGTTACTTATACGATTACAGAAAATACTGGGTGTTACAACAAATCAATCAAGTCATCCATGGTCTGTGGATGACGGGTGTCGAGAGTTTCTAAACTCTGTCTGAACCTAATATACTTTTATTTAATTAATTCTAATTCAGAAATCTCACGTTGCTGTTTATTTCTTCTAAAATTGTCGAATGCTCAAAAAATTATGTAGTCTCTTCTGTAATTTTGATCTCATCGTTGTGATTCCAACGCTTCCTGTTTTATCGAATTTCATTATCAGACGAGTAAGATACGATTTTCTAAAGGTTAACATCAAATTAAAAAAAAATTAATTAAAAGGTTTAACCTTCTTCTTCTATTATCAGACAAGGCCATCGTTTTCAGTTCGTACTTGAATCTAGGTCAGGGTTTCGCGATCAATACAGGGCACGAGAGGGGGATCGGCCACTGCCACGTCAGAGGGCTTGGGGTCGCGCGTCTGTCGGTGGGGGTGGAGCCTAGCTCGGTGGCGGCAGTTGATCATGGCGGCGCAATGAAGGGCGCAGGTTTCGAGGGCTAGAACTCCCTCGATACACGACAAATAATTCTTAGACTGGTACGGTTTTGAAGCTTGTGAAATTCTCTGCAAAAAGCTCAACATGATTGATTGATTTCGTTGAGCGATTGAAGAGTTATTGATGAGGGAATGAAGGAGCAACAATCGCCGTTCGTGAATAGGGTTTACGGGTTTCGTATTAGGGTTAATACTGTACTGTATACGCATATTTATATAATATGTATTACTATTTTCATTTTATTTATTTAATTCATTTTAATTTCAATATACCCCCTTATCAATACGAACTCCAAATAAAACCCAACGAGTGTTGCCCGTAGCCTAATACCTCTATTCCGGACACAATGGGATGTCCCGTAAGACAAATCCATTGTTTCGATAGGTTTTTCTTTAAATTAAATATATATATATATCAATATATTTTTAATTTATATGGACATTTTAATTTACCGAGGCCACATACTAACTCCAAAAATTTCAGAAAAAATATATTTAGCTTTGTTTTGACGATACGGTCTCAACAAAGCTGATTTCAACGAATTTGGAGACTGTTTGAAAAATGGCCATTTTCTGGTCGATTAAATTTGACTGAAATTGAATAAACACATTTTCTTTTTCCACGCTGACATATTGATTCCAAAAATTATAAAAATTGGAATCCAAGAATAATTTTACACTCCAGGTTCCAACAAAAGTGGTTTCGTCGATAATGGAGGTCGTTTGTAAAGTGACTATTTATACGGGTTATATATTATATTAAATTCCATAGCGACTATTCTGAATATTCAACTAGCCATAACTTTAGATTCCCACTATGAAATTTCATTTTATCGGATTCTTTGGAAAGATAATATTAAGCAGATTTAAATATTTTTGGTTTCACTAAAATCCGATTTATTTTGCATCCTATATAGTCAGTCAAAGTTTGAATTCAAATTTTCAAACTATCACGCTATTTCTAACCCCTTTTGAAATGAAAATAAATATATTCATTCGAACCACAATTTAATTAAATTTTTAATCATTATTATTTAAAATAAATTATTTTAACTATTAAAATTCAATAAAATAGTCAAAATAAAAATTTTAAATTGGCTCTGATTTTCCGGGTTGTTACAATCTCCCCCACTTAAAATCTTTTCGTCCCCGAAAGGAAACAATAGTAAAGTAGGAAACAAAATGGAAAATGTAAAATATTATAAATGTACCTTGCACTAGAGCTAGTCAGAGATATCCACTCTGTACTGGGGATAAGCCTGTTTGATGCTATCCTCGGTCTCCCATGTACAGTCTTTGGGATCTCTGCTCCACTGCACTTTGACTAGATGAATTCTTTTGTTCCTCTGAACTCAGGTTTCTTTGCCAATGTTTACTGGCTCCCTTCTTACTGCTAAGTTCGGGGTAATCTCCAAATCTTGCTGTTTAGCTTCCTCCACAATCAAGTCTGGATCATGTACATGCTTCCGATGTTGAGACACATGGAATACATCATGTACCCCTAGCAACCAGTCAGGTAACTGAACCCTGTAAGTGAGAGTTCCAATTCTTTTTAGAATAGGAAATGGACCAATGAATCTATGTGCCAAATTCCCAGTCTTCCCAAAGCGAACTACTCCTCTCAATGGAGAAACTCTCAAGTACACATAATCGCCAACAGCAAATTCTAAATCACTTCTTCTTGAATCTGCATAACTTTCCTGTCCACTCTGAGTTGCAAGTAATCTCTTCTTAATGAAATCAATTTTGTCTGAAGCTTCTCAAATCACGTCGGGATCCAAAACTAGTCTTTTGCCTGGTTCAACCCAACATGCGGGAGATCTACAAGGCCTGCCATATAATGCTTCAGATGGCAACATTTTCAAGCTTGTTTGGTAATTGTTGTTATAAGAGAACTCGACAAGTTCAAGTGGTTTTCCCATGATCCACCAAAGTCAAGAACGCATGCCCGCAATAAATCTTCTAGTATCTGGTTCACCCTCTCAGTCTCGCCATCTGTTTGAGGATGATAAGCGGTGCTCAGATTTAATGTTGTCTCCGGCTCTTCTTGGAAAGCTTCCCAGAATGTACTAGCGAATATAGGGTCACGATCACTAACAATGCTACTGGGAACTCCGTGTAGTCGGCCAAATTCTCTGAAATAATTTTTTTCCAAATTTTGAGCTGTTCTAGTTGATTTGACAGAAATAAAATGGGCAAACTTCATGAAATGATCAACGGTCAACCAAATACTGTCATTCCCTTTTCTGGTTTGGGGCAAGCCATCAATAAAATCCATGGAGATTTGACCCCACTTCAAACTTGGAACTTCTAGTGGTTGTAACATTCCGGCCAGTTTTTGATGATCACTCTTAAGTTGTTGGCAAGTAGAACACCTGCTAACATAAATGGAGATGTCTCTTTCATAGATTTCCACCAGAATGTACGCTTGAGATCATGATACATCTTACTCATCCCTGGATGAATACAAAGATTGGATTTGTGATATTCATCCATTACTTCTCTTCTGAGCTTAGGAATATTCGGGACACAAATTCGGCCTTTTAACCTAAGAACTCCCTTGTTATCAATTTGGAAACTCGAGGGTTCGCCTTCCCGAACTCTTTTACTAATTCTCTATATAAATTCATTATCCTTTTGAAGAGCAGAGATTTTGTCAATCAAAGTAGGTGTAACGATAAGATTGGCGATGATAAGATTGGCGATGATAAGATTGGCGATGATAAGATTGGCGTCACCCGCATCCTTTCTGCTAAGCGCATCCGCCACAACATTGGCTTTCCCTGGAGTATTTAAAATGTCCAGATCATAGGCCGCAAGAAATTCTACCCAATGTTGCTTCCTCAAATTCAATTCCCTTTGGGTGAACAGATACTTCAAGGATTTATGATCTGTATATAGTTTGAACTTCTCACCTAAAAGATAGTGCCTCCATATTTTTTAACCAAAGATGATGGCCATCAACTCAAGATCATGAGTGGGGTATTTCTTCTCATGCGGTTTCAATTGACAGCTAGCATAAGCAACTACTTTGTCTCTTTGCATTAACATTGCACCAATACCCTCTCTAGAAGCATTAGTCTAGACATTCAAATCTTGATTGCCATCAATAATGGTCAACACTGGAGCAGTGGTCAACCTCAATTTCAGCACTTGGAAAGCTGCCTCACATTCTAGTGTTTGATTAAACTTTGTGAGCTTCTTTGTAAGCTTCGTTAATGGACAAGATAGTTTCGAAAAGTCCTTAACAAATTTTCGATAATAGCCAGCCAATTCTACGAAACTTGTGATTTCAGTAGGAGTGCTAGGCTGCTTCCAACCTTGAATAGCTATAATCTTACTAGGGTCCACTGAAATTCCTTCCTTCAACACTATATGACCGAGGAACTTCACTTCTTCTTGCCAGAACACACATTTAGAAAATTTGGCTTTTAATACAATCTTTCTCAGAATTTCCAAAACTTGTTCCAAATGTTTTTCATGCTTGGCAATTGATTTGGAGAAGATTAAGATCTCGTCAATGAAAACCAACACAAATTTGTTTATGATATCGCGGAATACTCGATTCATCAAATCGAGAAAATAAGCTGGAGTGTTGCATAAACCAAACAGCATCACTAACCATTCATAGAATATGTCCAGACCTCTGAAAGCTGTCAAAGGAACACACTCTTCGGCAATACGCAGTTGATGGAAACATGTAGCTAGGTCCATTTTACAGAACACTTTAGCTCCATTCAAATGATCAAATAAATCATCTGTACGGGGCAATGGATATTTATTCTTGAGCACCAGCTTGTTGAGGTCTTGGTAATCAACACATAATGTAACACCCCGAATTTTCTATTAACACTAAAGTTGCTAAAATAATAATAAGTGTGTAGAAGAGGGGATGTATCTAATATGAATATAAAAATATTAATAAGTGTGTGAGAGAGGGGATGTATCTAATATGTATATAAAAACAATAATAAGTAAAGGGGGATGTATCTAATATGTACATTGTAGAAAATATATATATATTTATGACATGAATAGAAGTTTATTAATATGCTGAGTGTTTGCTGAGTCACTTCTGACTCATTGCTGAGTCAACAAGATAAACCCCATCTTGTCTGGACGGCTGCGGTTATTTCTAGGTTAAATCTAATGGCCTAAACGCATTCTAAAATCTATAAATAAGTGGGTAGACCCTAGACCTAAATCACTTGTAAAATTAGAGAAGCTACCGTCATGCTGCTGCCATGGAGTTCAGCATAGCCGTCACAAACTAAGAAGAGGAAGCCTAATCATCTACAACTAAATCTACACAAATCAAATCAAAAGATCTCTCCTTCTCTAATTCTTTTCTTTTGTTGGTGAGTATGATGATTCTCACAAGACTATTACAAACTAATTTGACTCAGTTATGAATGGATCACAAGAAAGTGATGTGATTTGTAATTGTAAATTCTATATATTGTGGATCTCTTATTATGTTATTATGTTGTCGTATGATGTAAATTATATATGCTATGTCATGCTATGTTGTAAATTCTCTTATGCTATGTCGTGCTATGTTGAGAATCATGTCAAGCTATGTTATACTATCATACTATGCCATGTTATAAATCATGCTATATTATGTTGAAAAATCATGATGTTGTTGGATCATGCTTAAAGTTATGTTTTTTTTCTTAATTTAAATGGATCTTGTTTATGGGAATTTGCCTATTAGGTTAGGTGTACCCATAAACTTGAAACTATAATTAAATAAAATTTGATTATGGGAATTTGCCTATTGAGTTAGGTGTACCCATATAAAACCATGTTGTTAAAAAATTAGATGATGTTGATTCACACATGTTCATATGTAAGTTTATGAAAATTGATTGAGATCATATTAGGTGAATTTTGAACAAGTTGACACCTTTAGATCCATGACATGTATAATCTATGCAAGTTGGACATATGCAAGTTTCACCCCTTATTATGATTCATTTGGTCACATATACATGTTGTTATTATGATAATCTCTTTTATGCTATGAGTTAGGCTATTCGAGTCTAACATATATTTTGTGAATAAACGTTCAAACGTGGGGTAGGGGTAATATTAGGAATTAATAAATTGGGTGCAATTTTGTAAGATTTTGCATACCATGAATGGATGTCCATAATTGAGTCAATTATGGACATTGTTAAAAATTGGAAGTAATTAATAATTCAAGTAGGGAATTATTAAAATTGGGGGAAAGTGGATTATTATTAATAATCAATGCTTAGGACACGAGGTTGGACCCGTTTGTGATGTAAACCTGCCCGGACCCGCCCGGCAAATCCAGTAGTCACAAATGTCGGCCCAATGTGAGAGGTCCTAGGCCCAAACTAAAGCATAACAGTTGTAAAGACACGAGGTTAGACTCTTTTATGGTGTAAGACTGCCCGGACCCGCCCGGCAAATCCAGCTGCCATAAATGCCAGTCTAATGTGAGAGGTCTTTATGAGGTTATGGCCTTAATGAACTAAGAAATACTTAACCAGATAATCATGTAAGGTGGGACATGGGGGTTAAGTAGGTGCCTTGGGTGGCATGAGGAATCTGTTGGTTGCCTTTAGAGGCATTTGAAATACGATTAGACTTAACCAAACACACATGTAAATGAACATGACTAAGTGGGTTAAGTGGGATGGACTAATGGGGACAAGCTTAGGTGGAATGCTTGTGGTAAATAGTGGGGGCCCATTTCAACCAGTATCCCAAAACGTATCTTTGTGGGCTCGACCCAAGTCGAGGACGGGACACGCATACTGGGTTTGACTATAAGAGGCCAAAACAGGGAGCGGTGGCAACGCAAGTCCAACGGGTTTCATATGCGTGTGTGGACCCGGGCTGGTAGGTAAGACGTTGTTGCATCGTGTAGGTATAAGCCGTGCATGTCCGTTGTATCAGGTTGCCACTTTAGGGGAGTGATACACCCCACTGTGGGGCCAGCACGGGTATCTACGAGTTAGGGAGCCGATCGAATAATGGGAAGTAGGGTACACCTAGTGGAGATAGGGGCAGGCGGCACCTATGTAGTCAGCTAGGGGTACGTAAAGCCATTGGGAAAGTTTCTAAGTGAAGCTAAGTGGGATGAATCTTTAGGGTGACTGGTGTGGTGCAGTATAGTGTTTATCCTTTAGTATTTCGGAGCGCCTATAACGTTGCCTTTAGCGATTGTCTATGTCCTTAATCTGCTCTTCATAGACATTTTCTTGTTTTCCAGCTTATGCCTTAGTCCAATTATTTTGGTAATAGTATTGTAGAATTATCATATTCACCAGACTTTATGTCTGACCCCCTCTTTTCCATCCTTTTTCTCCCTTCAGGTCCGCAGGTTGGGCCAAGTTCTAGTGGAGTCTAGTTGGATCGCTTATCTTCTGGAAAGCTTGGACTACTGAAGTAAAGTCCAGCTTGTTATCTTTCTTTTTAATGGCTATTCATGTAATGGGATTATGTACTTGTTTTATCAAGATAGATATTGTACTTGACATTGAATATGGTGTTATGATGTAATCAAACATGTTTTGACTTCTGCTACAATGAAATAAAGTTTTTTGAATTTCCAAGTACTATTTTATATCTGTCTTGTTGTAATTTTACTGTTCTATATTCACTTAAAACCTCCATGGAAGTTAATGCATTCCCTTTGTGAGTGACATTAATGGACGTGGGGTGTTACACGTGGTATCAGAGCATAAGGTTACCAGAACAGATAAAAAAAAAATTAGAAAAATATTTTTTTTCTAAAGTATTTTTGGAAGAGGTGCTGTCAAAAAAAAAAAAACATGTTATTTAAAGAGAGTTTTTATGAAAAACATAATCCCAAATAGCCACATCCTTATCTTTATCTTTCGAATTCTCCATTTTGAATCTTTCCTTTTTCGTTTCAGCATGGCTGAAGATCTTAATCTCCCAGAAGGTGTGACGATTCCAGGGTGGTTTAGGAGATACTTGGAGGCTAGGGCCACCACTGCAGGCCCAGCGGATACTCCTCCACCCCTAGTTGCACCCATTCCTCCTCCTCCTCCTCCTCCTCCTCGTGTTGACACTTTTGCAAAGACGTGCAAGGAATTCAAGGCTATGGGAGGAAAAACTTTTCAAGGGACTGAGACGTTTGTGGAGGCCAGAGATTGGCTTAAGGAGACTGAGGAATTGTTGGATATCTTTGAAGTGGAAGATGGGAGGAAAGTCCGTTTAGCTGCTTGGTTAATGAAGGGAGAGGCCTCGTTTTGGTGGGAGGTCACTAACGGGGAACGTCCAGTTGATTCATGGGCGGATTTCAGACGAAGGTTTGAGGCAAAGTTTCTTTCAAGGGCAGAGGAGAACTTAAATATGGAAAAATTCCTGGCACTAAAGCAAGGGAGCTCATCAGTAAAGGAATATGTCAATAAATTTAATCAGTTAGCAAGGTTTGGCTTGGAGTTGGTGAACACGCCAGATAAGAAAGCTTTGAGGTTCGTTTGAGGCTTGAATGAACCGTTGCAAGGGTTGGCTATGACCCACATCCCTATGGGAGCCACCTTTGAAAAGCTAGTAGAAATGGCACTTATGCATGAGGATAAGGCAGTTGAAAAGAAAGGGGATCAGAAGAAACCCCAACAGCAAAATAAGAAGGGTGGTAAAAACAATAATGGCAAAGGGAAGAAGAAATGCTTCAATTGTGGGACGCCTGGCCATCTCAGCAAAGATTGTAGAAAGAAAAAGAAGACTGGTTGTTTTCATTGTGGAGATGTGGGACATTTAGTGAAGGACTGTCCAAAGAAGGGGCAGAGGGCAGGGTCTACCTCGGGAGGACAGGTGCAGGCTCTTATGGCACCAGGGCAGGCAAGGGGGCAAGTTCAGGCTATTGCGGCCCCACCGCTGCAAGAAAGAGGTAGAACAATTTCTGTGGAAAGCTTAGTTTTTCTGTTTGATCATCATGTCCGTACCTTATTCGATTCTGGCGCATCTCATTCGTTTATCTCTGCATCATTAGTTGAATCACTGCACTTGAACACCAGTTTAGTAGAGGATCCCTTGGTCGTTTCAAATCCAATTGGGGGTTCGGCTCATTTGACCATGATATGTTTGGATTTGAAAATCTCTATACTTAGCGTTGAATTTAGATGTGATGCTTATGTATTGGGCTTCACGGGCTATGGGCTAATTTTAGGAATGGATTGGTTGTCTAGAAATAGGGCCATTCTTGATTGTGAAAGGAGAGTAGTTAGGCTTGTGACTCGCCTTGGTAATGCTCTCGACATCTTTTGTAATCCCATAAATTCCGTTATGCTAAGTTATCTTGAATCGCTTGACGCGTCTGTAGAGAACCTGCGATCGGTAGAAGTGGTCCGGGAATATCCGGATGTGTTTGAGGAGGTGAAGGGCTTACCTCCAAAGCGGGAGATAGACTTTCGAATTTATCTTGTGGATAATGCTAAACCCGTATCTTTGCCAGTGCGCCACATGGCTCCTCGTGAAAGGGGGGAACTCAATAAGCAAGTAAAGGAATTGCTTGAGAAGGGGTTCATAAGACGTAGTATATCGGAGTGGGGTGCTCCAGTAGTTTTTGCCACAAAGGCGGATGGGTCTCTTAGACTTTGTATGGACTATAGAGAACTAAACAAGCTTACTAAAAAGAACCGACACCCACTGCCGAGGATTGACGATCTCTTTGATCAGTTAGTTGGCGCCTCAGTGTTTTCGCAGTTGGACTTAGCCACTGGCTTTCATCAACTGAGAGTGGCTGAGGATAGTATAGATAAGACTGCTTTTAGGACTCCTGACGGATTCTATGAATGGCTAGTGATGCCCTTTGGTTTGACAAACGCCCCTGCATATTTTGTTGATTTGATGAGTAGGGTGTTTAGGGAATACCTTAACAAATTCGTGGTAGTCTTTGTGGATGACATCTTAGTCTTTTCTAAGAATAAAGAAGAGCACTCCCTACATCTTAGGGAAGTGTTGGAAACCCTTCGAGCGCATAACCTTAAGGCAAAATTTTCTAAGTGTCACTTCTGGAGGAAGGAAGTACGGTTCTTAGGGCACGTGGTTTCCAAAGAAGGGATAGCAGTGGATCCCGCAAAGGTGGTGGCCATCCAAGATTGGAAGGTCCCTAAAAATGCAACCGAAGTAAGAAGTTTCTTGGGGTTGGCTGGCTATTATAGGAAGTTTATCAAAGACTTCGCAAAAATATCAGCTCCATTAACACGGTTAACGAAGAAGAACCTGGTTTTTACGTGGGACAAAGATTGCGATGATGCGTTCCAACGTTTAAAGAGAGCCTTAACTTCAGCCCCAGTCTTAGTGCTGCCAGACGGGAATAAACCGTTTACCATCTATACTGATGCTTGTGGGACGGGACTTGGCGCGGTCCTCATGCAAGAGGGAAGAGTAATAGCCTATGGTGGAAGGCAGTTGAGGGTTCATGAAAAGAATTACCCCACGCATGACTTAGAGCTAGCCGCAATTGTTTTCGCGCTTAAGTCTTGGCGTCACTATCTTCTTGGTGAGAAATTCGAACTGTTCACTGACCACAAATCATTAAAATACTTATTCTCTCAGAAGGATTTGAATTTAAGGCAGCAACGGTGGATGGAATTCTTAGCCTCCTACGATTTTGAAATAGCATATACCCCGGGCAAGGGTAACGTGGTGGCAGACGCCTTAAGTAGGAAAAGGTTGTCCTTGAGTCCGTTGTTTGTTGAACGACAAAGCTTAGAATTCATCTCTATGTTTGACTTTAGACCCTCCGTTGACTTAGTACCCGGTCTGTTAGCATCCTTGGAGGTTAGACCTACACTTCTAGGACGGGTTGGTGAGGCACAGCGAGACGACCCACAGTTGGTTGAGATAGTAGAAAAGCTCAAAGGGGGGGAGTCGTCAAGCCATCTTCGTAGGTATACCCTAGACGATAAGGGTTGGTTACGAAGGGATAATAGACTTTGTGTACCACAAGACGAAGACTTAAGGAAGGCCATTCTTGATGATGCTCATCGCTCAAAAATGACCATTCATCCCGGCGGGGATAAGATGTACAAAGATATGAAGCGGGTTTTCTTTTGGGCCGGTATGAAAAAGGATGTGGCCGAGTACGTCGCTAGATGCTTGGTGTGCCAACGAGTTAAAGCAGAACAAAAGAAACCCGGTGGGTTGCTTCACCCATTAGAAGTTCCACTATGGAAATGGGAAAGCATCTCAATGGATTTTGTGGATGGATTACCAAGATCAAGGAAGGGTAACACGGGGATTTGGGTTATAGTAGATAGACTTACTAAAAGCGCCCATTTTATTCCCGTGAAAAGTAAGAGGACTGCTCCGTGGTTGGCTTCTGTATACATTAAGGAGATAGTTCGTTTGCACGGTATTCCTTCTAGTATAGTAAGCGACCGTGACCCCATCTTTACTAGCGAATTTTGGAAGAGTTTACAAGAGGCGGTAGGGACTCAGCTATGTTTGAGCACCGCATATCATCCTCAGACAGACGGCCAGACCGAGAGGGTGAATCGCATTCTAGAGGATCTTTTAAGGCTTTGTATCCTAGACTTTGGGGGTACATGGGAAGAGCACCTTCCGTTAGTAGAATTCGCATATAATAATAGCTTTCAGTCTAGTATTGGCATGGCACCTTTCGAAGCTCTTTATGGAAGGCCTTGCCGTTCGCCTACATGTTGGTGGGAATCTACCGATAAAATCCTACTTGGGCCCGATATGGTTAGGGAAACCTCGGAGAAGATTGAGTTGATTCGAAGGAGGATGAAAGCAGCACAAGATAGGCAAAAATCGTATGCTGATAAGAGGAGGACAGATCTTGAGTTTGACATTGGGGACATGGTTTTTATCAAAGTATCTCCGTTACAGAATGTTGTTCGCTTTGGGTCCGTAGGGAAATTAGCACCAAGGTTTGTAGGGCCGTTTCCTGTAAAAGACAGGATTGGGAAGATGGCATATAGGGTGGAGTTGCCTGAGAAACTTAGTGGAGTACACGACGTATTCCATGTATCACATTTGAGGAAGTGTTTGCACAAGACCGCGGAGGTGGTAGAGCCGAGCTTGCTTAAAGAGGTGGAAATAGAGCGTGATGCAACAATTAGACGAGCTCCTACATGCATTCTTGGGTCGGAGATCAAAAAGTTGAGGAATCGAGAGGTCAGACTGGTTAAAGTGCAATGGGGAGATGATGAGAGCAACGCAACTTGGGAGACAGAAGAGAAGATGCGTTCGTTGTACCCTTTTCTTTTTGAGGGTATGTCTTTTAATTTCTCCTTTATCGCTTAGCTTATCTTATCTTATCTTTAGTATGTCCTCTCATTAGTATCTTTGACCTTTAGTTAGGATAATCCTATGGTTGAAACATGTGTTTGAGACATGTTATGTATGATGGATGCAAAATGGATGCAAGTGTTTGCTAGTGGTTGCTCGTGGATGCATATATACACACACTTTTGGCACTAGATCGGCTCAGTCACTTCATATTGCATATATATGGATGTATTTAGTATAATGGATGTATAATGGTTGTACCATCATATGGATGCTGCATTCGGTTGAATGGGTGTGCACGCATATAGAAGTAGTATGTAAGCAATTAGGATCTTTTGCATACATAATGGATTCATGACACTTACATAATTTGCATTAAGGAGGTCAACTGAATCAGTAGACCGCCTGATTTCGCATTAGGTAAGGACATGTACACACACTTGCATATGATCATAAAGCATTAGAAGTCTTTTAAGGACAATGGATGCCTGTGTATGATGGATGAGTAGATGGACGTTTGGATGGTAGGATATACATTCTTCCAGACTTGAAGATTTCGGGGACGAAATCCTAAAAGGAGGGGAGAATGTAACACCCCGAATTTTCTATTAACACTAAAGTTGCTAAAATAATAATAAGTGTGTAGAAGAGGGGATGTATCTAATATGAATATAAAAATATTAATAAGTGTGTGAGAGAGGGGATGTATCTAATATGTATATAAAAACAATAATAAGTAAAGGGGGATGTATCTAATATGTACATTGTAGAAAATATATATATATTTATGACATGAATAGAAGTTTATTAATATGCTGAGTGTTTGCTGAGTCACTTCTGACTCATTGCTGAGTCAACAAGATAAACCCCATCTTGTCTGGACGGCTGCGGTTATTTCTAGGTTAAATCTAATGGCCTAAACGCATTCTAAAATCTATAAATAAGTGGGTAGACCCTAGACCTAAATCACTTGTAAAATTAGAGAAGCTACCGTCATGCTGCTGCCATGGAGTTCAGCATAGCCGTCACAAACTAAGAAGAGGAAGCCTAATCATCTACAACTAAATCTACACAAATCAAATCAAAAGATCTCTCCTTCTCTAATTCTTTTCTTTTTTTGGTGAGTATGATGATTCTCACAAGACTATTACAAACTAATTTGACTCAGTTATGAATGGATCACAAGAAAGTGATGTGATTTGTAATTGTAAATTCTATATATTGTGGATCTCTTATTATGTTATTATGTTGTCGTATGATGTAAATTATATATGCTATGTCATGCTATGTTGTAAATTCTCTTATGCTATGTCGTGCTATGTTGAGAATCATGTCAAGCTATGTTATACTATCATACTATGCCATGTTATAAATCATGCTATATTATGTTGAAAAATCATGATGTTGTTGGATCATGCTTAAAGTTATGTTTTTTTTCTTAATTTAAATGGATCTTGTTTATGGGAATTTGCCTATTAGGTTAGGTGTACCCATAAACTTGAAACTATAATTAAATAAAATTTGATTATGGGAATTTGCCTATTGAGTTAGGTGTACCCATATAAAACCATGTTGTTAAAAAATTAGATGATGTTGATTCACACATGTTCATATGTAAGTTTATGAAAATTGATTGAGATCATATTAGGTGAATTTTGAACAAGTTGACACCTTTAGATCCATGACATGTATAATCTATGCAAGTTGGACATATGCAAGTTTCACCCCTTATTATGATTCATTTGGTCACATATACATGTTGTTATTATGATAATCTCTTTTATGCTATGAGTTAGGCTATTCGAGTCTAACATATATTTTGCGAATAAACGTTCAAACGTGGGGTAGGGGTAATATTAGGAATTAATAAATTGGGTGCAATTTTGTAAGATTTTGCATACCATGAATGGATGTCCATAATTGAGTCAATTATGGACATTGTTAAAAATTGGAAGTAATTAATAATTCAAGTAGGGAATTATTAAAATTGGGGGAAAGTGGATTATTATTAATAATCAATGCTTAGGACACGAGGTTGGACCCGTTTGTGATGTAAACCTGCCCGGACCCGCCCGGCAAATCCAGTAGTCACAAATGTCGGCCCAATGTGAGAGGTCCTAGGCCCAAACTAAAGCATAACAGTTGTAAAGACACGAGGTTAGACTCTTTTATGGTGTAAGACTGCCCGGACCCGCCCGGCAAATCCAGCTGCCATAAATGCCAGTCTAATGTGAGAGGTCTTTATGAGGTTATGGCCTTAATGAACTAAGAAATACTTAACCAGATAATCATGTAAGGTGGGACATGGGGGTTAAGTAGGTGCCTTGGGTGGCATGAGGAATCTGGTGGTTGCCTTTAGAGGCATTTGAAATACGATTAGACTTAACCAAACACACATGTAAATGAACATGACTAAGTGGGTTAAGTGGGATGGACTAATGGGGACAAGCTTAGGTGGAATGCTTGTGGTAAATAGTGGGGGCCCATTTCAACCAGTATCCCAAAACGTATCTTTGTGGGCTCGACCCAAGTCGAGGACGGGACACGCATACTGGGTTTGACTATAAGAGGCCAAAACAGGGAGCGGTGACAACGCAAGTCCAACGGGTTTCATATGCGTGTGTGGACCCGGGCTGGTAGGTAAGACGTTGTTGCATCGTGTAGGTATAAGCCGTGCATGTCCGTTGTATCAGGTTGCCACTTTAGGGGAGTGATACACCCCACTGTGGGGCCAGCACGGGTATCTACGAGTTAGGGAGCCGACCGAATAATGGGAAGTAGGGTACACCTAGTGGAGATAGGGGCAGGCGGCACCTATGTAGTCAGCTAGGGGTACGTAAAGCCATTGGGAAAGTTTCTAAGTGAAGCTAAGTGGGATGAATCTTTAGGGTGACTGGTGTGGTGCAGTATAGTGTTTATCCTTTAGTATTTCGGAGCGCCTATAACGTTGCCTTTAGCGATTGTCTATGTCCTTAATCTGCTCTTCATAGACATTTTCTTGTTTTCCAGCTTATGCCTTAGTCCAATTATTTTGGTAATAGTATTGTAGAATTATCATATTCACCAGACTTTATGTCTGACCCCCTCTTTTCCATCCTTTTTCTCCCTTCAGGTCCGCAGGTTGGGCCAAGTTCTAGTGGAGTCTAGTTGGATCGCTTATCTTCTGGAAAGCTTGGACTACTGAAGTAAAGTCCAGCTTGTTATCTTTCTTTTTAATGGCTATTCATGTAATGGGATTATGTACTTGTTTTATCAAGATAGATATTGTACTTGACATTGAATATGGTGTTATGATGTAATCAAACATGTTTTGACTTCTGCTACAATGAAATAAAGTTTTTTTGAATTTCCAAGTACTATTTTATATCTGTCTTGTTGTAATTTTACTGTTCTATATTCACTTAAAACCTCCATGGAAGTTAATGCATTCCCTTTGTGAGTGACATTAATGGACGTGGGGTGTTACACATAATCTGAGAGTACCATCTGACTTTGGAACAAACACTACTGTTGCTCCCCAATTCGAAAAGCTAGGCCTAATCAGACCCTTCCATAACAGCTGTTTAGTTTGATTGCTCAACTCTTCTTTCTCTTTCCATGTCATTCTCCGAATAGGATGTACCACTGGCCTTGCATTTGAAAATAGATTGATCCTGAAGTCGATTTCTCTTCGCGGAGGTAAGCTATCAACTTCTTCGAACACATCCGCATAATTCTTGATAATAGGAATATCTTCAATAGGAGCAGGAGAAACATAAAGAGCAAACCAAAATTCTTTTCTATCTGAGTTCGGTCTTATGCATGGTATCATTATAAAATTTTTATACTTGGTCTTTGCCTTAACGATCCTTTCTGCACATTTAACCTCGGCTTCATATTTGGTTAACTAGTCCATCCTAAGAATGATGTCAAATTCATGGAAATCCATGACGATCAAATTAAAAGAAAACCGGTAAAGGAAAAAGGAAAAAGGAAATAAGAACTCTACAATACACACCGAGGATAAGAGAACCTCCTATCGGGTTATGAACTCTAACCGATTCCTTAAGGTTACTTAGCTTTAGCTTTAACTTCTTAACCGTATTGCTTGAAATAAAACTTTGTGATGCGCCCGTATCGAATAATACTTTGAATGGAATATTGTTGACAGTTAGAGTACCTTCCAAAACAACTGGCCTTTGCTGACTAGCCGAGGGTGTGGGGTTCCTGCTACTTCATTAACTTGAGCTTCTTTGGTCGCTTTCAAAAGTCAGCAATCCCTACGTATATGACCTGTCTTATGGAAAATATTGCATTCCCCGGTCTCTTGAGACTTCTTATTAGATTTAGATCTGTCATTCTTTCGTTTCTTCGGAGATTTGAAATTTATCAACAAATGTCCTTGCTTATTGCAGTTAGAGCATGTGGCAGTCGTTAACGGTTCTTTCTTAGATCTTGGCCTTTTCTTATTGACTTTTGGTTTCTTACTGACCTCAGGCTTTGCACTGGCCTCAGGGCTATCAGTTTCACACTTTCTTTTGCTACTAGAACTGCCTTCCTCTTCATCTTCCTAACCATGTTGTTTATCATTATACGAATAGCGATAAGCCATTTGTATCATTTTAGAGAATGGGAGATTCACATGAGCAAGTACTCTAAATTCGTATTTCTTTTTAAGTCCTTTGATAAATCTCAGATTCTTCCTTGTAGGATCTTGAATTAGTTCTGGGGCAAAGCGGGAAAGTTCATTGAATTTACTATGATATTCTTGGATGGTCATATCTCCTTATTTCAGATTGTAAAATTCATCATATAGTCGCTCAGTTGCTTCTAGAGGAATAAATCTTTCTTTTAAAATTTCTTTAAATCTATCCTAGGTAATATTACCTTCTGGATTTTCCTCAGTAGCAGTTTCCCACCAGACTTTAAGCCTTCAAAAATTCACTCAGCAGAACGCATCCATGCTTGTGTTTCAATCACGGATTCTTTGCCCGAGAATTGTACTCCTCCCAGATTTCGATATTTCATCATTAGAGCTTCTAGGTCGGGCTCTAATTGTGGGAGCATGATTGGCTCATCAGATTGTCGAACCATAGAATTACTTATTCTGTTTCGGCCACTCATTTTCTACTGTGTCTACAAATAGTAGACAAGAGTTGACAACAGAATAGATATTGTAAAACATAGAGACATATATTTAAATGTATATGAATCTATGGGGGTGTGTTTTATTCAGCCATACTCACTCTAGGACATTACTAGTCCTATCTATGATGAGTTATTCATTTTAGAATACTATTGATTCTACTTCTGTCTGGTTTATTTATATGTTATATTCCGAGCTCAGTTTAACCAAAGCTCTGATACCAACTGTGATAACCCTAAACTCCCGTAGTACAAAAGCAAGGATAATCATTGGAATATAACACATAAACAGTAACAGCAGAATAGAAATATAGAATTACAGCAGAAAATGTATCTCAAATTACACTAGAAATAATATCATCAGAGTTACACAGCATAATAGGATCATACTTAGTACATAATACAGTTTTCAACTTTAATATAAAATGTCTATAGTGGAATCAAACATAATATACTAATTGAAGTCTGAACAACATAACAGAAATGATAGGATCCATTTCCAGCTCCATAGCTATCCAGAATGAGTCTTCTAAAAACCTGTATACAAGGTTGCCCGTGTGGAAAAGAGGGCACCCGAGTTTGCAAAGTGAAACAAACTACGAGTCAGTCATGGGACTGGTATGAGAAATATAATTAACCTATAAACTATTTGATAATAAGGCTAATCACAGGACAATGCCGCTAATGGGGAATGGGTTTACTCCATTGGATTGCCAGTGCATATATAAAGTAAATCGTTAAACAACACAATGCTTTTTAGAAAAATGAAACCATCATAAGACCCATTTCCCATCACACAATGCAACGCAAACTGGAGGATAGATTTTTACCTTATAATTGTCAAAAATGCTTGATACGATAAACGGGTTTGATATTATTATTAGTGTATATATGTTTTCAAAAAACATTACAATCATAATATATCAATCATAGACGACATAACTACCATATACTATGTCGCCATACTAGTAATACAATCAAAAACGTATGGTGTCGTATTGGAAGTTGGATTTCCATCATGAACCAAGGCAAGGGATCGTCCTTACCAAATTCGAGACTCTCTAGCCCGAGCCTTAGGACTCAGTCGCAACTACAGCCGGAGTTCCAGGGCTGGTCCACAAATAATGTTAGTGGATCAGTAATGCTTGAACAATACGTCTCCCCGCCCTATGGGGCGTAAAATAGAGTCACTAAGGACTCAAATCCGAGGTACCTCGCTTTCCGTCATCCACATAAGTAAAAGATATCTGGGCTTGTAAAACACAGACACCACTTCTAGCTAGAAAGAAATGCATGTTCTCCCTGGGTCCTTCCCCAGTTTCTGGTTCATACCGGGGTGTGAGGCTCGCGAAGTAACGCTATACACAAAGCTATGCTACAATAAAGCTGTGTTTTGATCATCAACCATAAGGATCTGCTTTTCAAAAATAAGCCTTGATCATTTTCATCTTGGCATGCCAAACTGGCAATTCACGCCATGCGATCGATAACCATCAATATATAACCTCTGAGCTCGTGCATCTCAAAAAAGGGTGTTAAGCAAGAGAATAAATTCTCCACCACCAATCAGACATATATTAAATAGAAATCAATTTACATGGAATGAAATCCAATGTCAGACGCACATCCATTTACAAGTCCGTTTTAGGTCTGAACGAAATCGGAGACACCCTATTCCTCATCCCTTATGTCCAATACGGAAGAGAGGAGCTCACATACCTGGACGATCAACAAGTACGTCCGGACAAATACCACTGTAACCCTTTACTGGGAGCTAACCAATGTCAGGCATCAGCAGTTATCCATTCGATGTGAAGATCGTCTGTCATCAATCACCGTCTTTAAATCTTCGACTTCCAATTGTCGTATAATTATTTGAAATGAGAGTTAACTCGGATTTTTCAAATAATTCTCGAATATATATGCTTTAAATCATTTCTTTTCATTCCATATCATATATAATAACTTATAACGATTTATAGCTATTTTTACTTATTTAAAAATAGCCATTTGTAATTAAACCACGCTTCGGGTCATTACATGGCCCTTGCGCTATTTTCATCAAAATTTGATTTACGTATTTCTCAAAATCTAACCATTCGATTTTAGTGAACTTTATATCATTGGAAAGATCTTTCCTAAATGAACCCAACGGTTCCAGTTTTGGGAAAATCCGACGGTCGGATCTTTTGGTATAATCGTTTGAAGTTTTAATTTCAAAACGCGAACTGCAGCGGCGCGATTCATTTTATTTTAATTTATTTTTATATATTAATATATAAATATAAATCGTTCAATTATATCAAACTATTTTCAATTCAACATTGATTTCTTTTATACATGAAATCATATATTACATTAATAAATGAATTTTTCAATGATAATACCATTCTCTTTGTACAATGAATCTTTTATATGATTCATATATATATATATATTACATGGAAATGAAATTTGTTTTATCATTCATCTATAGAATTAAAATTGTAATCTTTTATTTCAATACAATGTTACATTGAAAAATGTAATCTCTTATTTCAATATATGTTTACATTGAAAATGTAACTTCTATTTCAATATTTATTTACATTGAAAATGTAAATTTTTATTTCATTACCTATATACATTGAAAATGTAAACTTTTATTTCAATATATCATTTACATTGAAAATGTAAACTTCTATGTAATCTTTATTTACACTGAAAAATGTAAATTTCTATGAAATCTTTATTTACATTGAAAAATGCAAATTTCTATTCATTGCTTTGATACAAATAAAAATGTAATTTTTTTTATACTTCATTTTTGATTACATATAAAAATGTAATCTGTATAATGAAATCTTTTATTTCATTTAAAATGTAATCTTTCTAATGAAATCTTTTATTTCATTTAAAATGTAAATTTTATAGAAAAACATATTTTATATAGCAATGGACATTTTTAATGTTCCATTCTCGTTAAAAATGTAAATTCCAATTCCCCATACATTTTATTTAACAAATGTATTATTTTAAATATTTCATTTACTTAAAAAAATGTATATGTCAATGCCCATACATTTTATTTGTCAACGTATTATTTTTAATGTAATATATACATAAAAATGTACATGTCAATGTTAATACCTTTTTATCTCAAATGTGTTCTTTTTTAATGTTACATTACATTAAAAATGAAAAAATATTCAAAGTAAAAACAATTTATTTAGCAAGGGACTATTTTTAATCTTGCATTACATTAAAATGTATTTTCTATATAAATGCATTTTTATTTAGTGAATGACTATTTTTAATGTTGGGTTACATTAAAAATATAAATTTTAAAGAAAAGACATTTTTATATAACAATGGTCATTTTTAATGGTTTGTTTACATTAAAAATGTAAATTTCAAAGAAAATACTTTTTGTTATTGCAATGACCATTTTTGAAAGGGTCATTTACCTAAGAATGTAAAACTTAATGTAAACATTATTATCATATCAATGTTCATTTTAATATAAAACATTTAAAATGCAAAATCTAATGTAAATACACTTTATATAGTAATGTGGTATTTTAATGTTTTCAAATACATTAAAATGCAAAATTCCAGTGTAAATACATTTTCTATAGTAATTGACATTTTTAATGTTTGATTTACATTAAAAAGGTAAAACCCAATGTAAACACCTTTTTCATCTAACAATGTCTATTTTTCATTAAAAATGAATATACATTAAATAGGAAGTGTTAATTTAAAAACATTTTTACCTATCAATGTTTATTTTTAATGTTGACATACATTAAAAATATAAATTCCATCTCAATACATTTCTTTTATTACATAAAAAAATCTTTTTATTTTTCATATATATTATAAATGATGTTTTAAATGTAAACATTTTATATATTAATGTTTTATGTTAATGTTTCACTTACATTAAAAAGAAGATTTCCACTGTAGTACATTCCTATATCAGAATGTTGATTTTAATGTTTCATATACATTAAAATATATATCTAATGTAAGTGCATTTCTATATTACAATGTTTTATTTTTACTGTTTTATTTACATTAAGAATGTAAATTTCAAATGTACATACATTTTTATTTAACAAATGACTGTCTTTGATTTTCAACAAAACATGAATTTTATATTGACAGACAACGATCATTTTCCTATTCATATGTATGTATTAAAAATATAATTTTCATATTGTTCAAATAATTAATATATGATGACATGAATATTTATAACACAAGAATATTTCAGAAAATTTCGGCAGCATAACGACAGGGTAATTAAAACCGACACCGTCCCCATGTACGACTTCTCGCACTACCTTAGGCCTCGCGGCTTTTCATGGAATTACATTTCCTAATACATTTTTCTAGGCTGTCTAATGCCACAATATCAATCAATTTCAATTTTCAACCATAAAAAACACTAAAATTCAACCAATGACATACCACAAATCAATCAAGTCGTCCATGGTCTGTGGACGATGGGTGTCAGGAGTTTCTAAACTCCATCTGCATCCTAATATAATTTAATTTAATTAATTTGGATTCAGAAATCTCACGTTGCTGTTTATTTCTTCTAAAATTATCGAATGCTCTGAAATTCTGCGGTCTCTTCTGAAATGTAGATCTCGTCGTTGTGATTCCAACGCTTCCTGTTTTATCGAATTTCGTTATCATATGAGTAAGATATGATTTTCTAAAGGTTAACATCAAATTAAAAATTAATTAAGGAATTAATTAATAGTTTTAACCTTCTTCTTATTTTATCAGACAAGGCCATTGATTTTCGGTTCGTGTTCGGACCAAGGTCAGGGTTTCACGATTGATACAGGGCACGGGAGGGGGATCGGCCACTGCCACGTCAGAGAGCTTGGGGTCGCGCGTCGGTCGGTGGGTTGG
This sequence comes from Allium sativum, assembly GCA_030737875.1. Taxonomy (NCBI): domain Eukaryota; kingdom Viridiplantae; phylum Streptophyta; class Magnoliopsida; order Asparagales; family Amaryllidaceae; genus Allium; species Allium sativum. The sequence continues at coordinate 452,763,762 of CM060915.1, read as the reverse complement.
AGCCCAGCTCGGTGGCGGCAGTTTGATCATGGCGGCGCAGTGCAGGGCGCAGTTTTTGAGGGCCAGAACTCCGTCGATACTTGACGAAAAATTCTGAGATTGGTATGGTTTTGAAGCTTGTGAAATCCTCTACAAAAACCTCAACAGGCTTGATTGATTTCGTTGAGCGATTGAAGTGTTATTATTGAGGGAACGAAGGAGCAATAGCCGCCATTCGTGAATAGGGTTTACGGGTTTCGTATTACGGTTAATACTGTATTGTATATGCGTATTTATACAATACTTATTTCTATTTTTATTTTATTTATTTAATTCATTTTAATTTCAATAAACCCCTTATAAATATGAACTCCAAATCAAACCCAACGAGTGTCGCCCTAGCCTAATACCCCTATTCTGGACACAATGGGATATATCCCATAAGATAAATCAATTGTTTTGATAGGTTTTTCTTTAAATTAAATATATATATTAATATATTTTTAATTTAAACGGATATTTAATTTACCGGGGCCACATAATGACTCCGAAAATTTCAGAAAAAATATATTTAGCTTTGTTTTGATGATACGGTCTCAACAAAGCTGATTTCATTGAATTTGGAGACCATTTGAAAAATGACCATTTTCTAGTCGATTAAATTTGACTGAAATTGACTAAACACATTTTCTTTTGCCATGTGTAACGACCCGCATTCTACACATCATAGGATCGTAGAATATTTATTTCTTTCACATACGAAGTCGTATGGTCACGTAACTTTGGGAGACGACTATTGTGGTCATTTCCCATGTTCATGATTTTTCCCGATTTTTAAATGACCATTTTACCCCTAGTTATCACTGTTTTGGCCATAACTTTTGACTGGAAATGAATTTTGACCTGATACCACTTCCATTGGCTTCGAATGATGGTTTCTCTTTCCGTAGAGTGGTCACATTAGCCAAACGGACTCACCGTTTGGGAGATATGGCTGAAACAAGTTTCAGGTGGTGAAATACAGCTTAATTGGGCTTAACCGGGTGATTAGCAGCTAGGCCCAAGGGGAATTTCGGGTTTAGAGGTATAGGAGGACTGATTAGGGTTAGGTTATCACTTTTATTTCAGTTCTCAGCCGCCACTTTCATCCTTAGACACTCTAACAATGGCTTCCTACATCTAAAACACCCCAAATCACTCTCTAATTGAAGATTAGGCTTAGCAACACCAAATTAAGGAGAAAAAGCACCAAAGCAAGGTTAGAGCTGCTGTTAGACATCAGTATTCGCCCCAAACCAGAGGAGTTTCAGTTCTGAGAATTTTATTTGTGGCCAAGGTGAGTGATAGCATCATTTTGACACTAATTACGGTTAATTAAGGGTAATTAGTGAAGATTAGCGAGTTTATACGTAAATAAATTCTGGAAAAATTCTTAAAATTCTAAAATAATGTTTTAAGGTTCTGTTAGAAATTTGAGATAATTTCGATGTGTTTTGCTAATTGTATGCTTAAGCATGATTAAGAGTGCTTAAGGGAAAATGTGGAGTTTTAGCTACTTTTGATCCATTTTGATTCATTTGAATTGTTGGTGGCTGTTTGTGGTTGCTATTACATGTTGCTATGACTCTATGGTATGTTTCATGATTTATTAGAATAGTTAAATTGGTCGAAAACGTCGTCGAATGGCGTAGAAAGCTTGTTGGAAAATTTCAGAAGTGTGCAGGTTCCGAACCGGTTCGGATCGGAGAAAGGGGGTCGGATCGGATTTGTGAACTGACCAAGGAGATTCGAACTGGATTGGAACTTGTCGCTGGAGAAGGCTTGGCAAAAAGGAAGGCTGTTTACTTAGAGCTGGAGTGGACAAGGGGATCGGATCGAAGTAAGCTAGGGAGCGGAGCGGATCGGAAGAGTGATTGGAGGCCAGATCGGATCGACTTGGAGAAGCAGGGATAGGATCGGAATACGTGAAGAAATAAGGGGGCGGATCGGAGCGCTGGAAGGAAGGACACCCGACCCGACCTGGAGGAGGACCCCGAACCGACCCGGAGCGAAGTACCCGACCCGAATCGAATGAAAGAAGACAAGGAGAAGGACCCGAACCCAGAGGAAGGTGGCACTCCGACCCGAACCGAGCATGGGTGACCGAACCGAACCGAATTCTAGAGCTGCTACTGCACGACAACTTTTCTGAAGACCCACTCCAATTTGACCAAACCCGAGATGCAAAGGAAGTCCAAATGAGAAGTTAGAGCTCAAGATTCAGGGGGGAATCAACGAGTTCGCTTCATGGTTGGGCTTTGCTGCGGGACGCGTGTTAAGGAGTTATCGACGTCTATAGCTTTGGACCACTATGGTAGGAGGTGTGAAGGCGGATTCAGGGCCATTATGGCATCGGTAGAACCAAGGGCTACGACCAATGAAGTGGGTCATTGAAATGTTTGGTCATGACTCCAAGTGTTTGGCTTGGTCACAGCAGGGTTTCTACAAGTCGGGTTTCGTCGTTACCTCAGTTTGTCTAGTGTCCCAAAGTGGTAGATGTCGTACGCTCTACGCACTGAGTGAGAGATGTGAGGATGGTTGCTATGGATGATTTGTTTGCTATCATTGTGACATGCACACCCCACCCCCGTATTATTACACCATTTATTATGGCACCTTGGAGTATTGTACGGTATGTGGTACTAACTCTTTGGTTGCAGGTCCAGGTTCAGGTATGGTTTAGTATACCTGTTATTATTATGTTTAGATGCTTATCGCTCATACCAGGCTTTATGTCTGACCCAGAGTTTTATGTCTCCTCTTATTACTCTGGGTGCTCTCACGAGCAGACTAGAGATAGGTTAGCTGGTGATGTACGGGTAGATGATCCAGAGACGAGCAGGAGGCTTCCACGTAGTATATATATAGTATTCTCCCTGTGTTGTTGGAGATCACTGCTTGGGCATTGTTGGTGTATCTTCTACTTCAGCTTTCTTTTGTTTAGAGACAGTAAAAATTTGGAAAATTGTAATAAGCTGTATTTGGATTTCCGCTGCTTTGATGATTGATGTTGATTTTAGTTATCAGCTTATGCACTGTCTCGCCTGTTTTGTGTCAAGTATGTTATTATTATATTTTATTCCAAGCGCTGTGAGACATTCTGCAGGTTTCTTGATTAGTTCATTCTCTTCTTTTCTTTCTTATGACGACCGTCTTGTGCTAGTCGGGCATGTGTACAGCGCATTTTTGGAGGAGATGCAGGCTGGTGCGGGGCGGGCGTCACACTTGGTATCAGAACTCTAGGTTGCGTAGTTAACCTAGGGAAGTTGTCGGGGAGAGATAATATACGTATACGAGAGAGCGTATTTGTGATTATTTTGGTTTTCAAAAGCTATATATATACTATTAGTAGTATAAGAATGGAGTCGTACTGCACTAACACCACTATGGAGTCGTTAATCATTTCTTTTTTCAGATTGACGATGAGCCGATATGTTAGAGGTACCGGTAGAGGGGCCAATAATGGGAATGCTGCTGACATGAGGACGATGTTTACTGACCTCATGAGAGAGATGCTTAGGGATGTTCGGAGGGCAGCTCCCAATGATGGAAATGGTGATGGTCCAATAGTGCAGGCGCCGAGGGTTGATTTCGCCAAGCTGAATAAGGATTATACTAGCCTTGGTGGAAAGCCGTTCCATGGAACGGAGTCGGCTACGGATGTTCAGGATTGGGTGGATAGTTGCGAACGTATCTTCGAGGATTTGGGTATCGAGGATGCGATGAAGTGAAAGTTAGCGTCCCGTCAGCTGCAAGGGCGGGCAATGAATTGGTGGAATGCTATAAAGGCAGCTACTCCCGAAGATCAGATTACTTGGGAGCAGTTTAAGGCTCGCTTTAGTGAGAAGTTCATCCCAGCTGCTCAGAAGTCAATGTTGTTTAAGAAATTCTTGGAGCTCAAGCAGAATGGCAGGGCTGTCTCGGAGTATATTGCTGAATTTGACACTTTGTCAAAATATGGGCTATCTCTTATAGATACTGCCGAGAAAAAGAATGAGAAATTCATAACTGGATTGGATCAGTACTTGGGGGAAAAACTTATTAACCACATCGATGAGACGTTTGAATCGATTGTGGGGAAAGCGTTAAGGTCAGAAAGTCTCTACCCTAAGCCGAAGACTGAAGTTGCATCCGCAGATGAGCCAAAGCCACAAGCTAGTGGTGGAGGCAAAGGTGGTTCTCAGAATAAGAGAAAGCAGAATCAGGCTAAGGATGGCCAGAAGAAAAAGAATAAGCAAGATGTGGAGTCCTTCAGCTGTGGTAAGAAGGGCCATTATGCTAGTAATTGTCGGGCCAAGCCAGCGGATAGGAAGTGCTTCAATTGTGGCCAATTGGGACATCACAAGGACAAGTGTCCGCAACCCCCTAAGGAAAAGCAAATGGTGAAAGCATATGCTCTTAATGCTATTCCTTCTTCGTCGAATGCCCCAACTGCGGCGGAGAAGGGAAAGAATGTCGTCATTCAAGGTATGCTTTCTGTTTATGATGTTCCTGTTAGAGTTTTGTTTGATACCGGAGCTTCCAGTTCTTTCATATCTAGTGACCTGGTAGATAGGTTGGGATTGGAGCCCGAGATTGTCGATAGACCTTTAGTAGTGACGAACCCGATTGGTGGTTCGACTAGTCTTAGCATGATTTGTCGTAATGTGGTTCTATCGAGTCATGGATGCATGTTTGTTTGTGATTGCTTTGTTTTGGGCTTTACTGGGTTTGGCATTATTTTGGGAGTAGATTGGCTCCAAAGACACGGGGTGGTGGTAGACTGTGAGGGCTTGTTGGTGACAGCTAGAGAGGATGGTGGGCGGAGGATAGTGTTTGGTGGTCTACCCAGTAAGGGGGTATTGGCTAGTTTTCTAAACTCCCTCGACATTCCGCATAGTGAGTTGTCAGGTTTGCCCGTGGTTGGCCAGTATCCGGATGTTTTCGAAGAAGTGACCGGACTTCCACCACACCGAGAGATTGAGTTTCGTATTGATTTGATAAAAGATGCCAGACCTATAGTGATGCCACTTCGTCGTATGGCACCAAGAGAGCAGCGGGAGCTCGAGGTGCAAGTCAGCGATCTTTTGAAGAAGGGATTTATCAGAAGGAGTGTTTCTGAATGGGGAGCACCAGTTGTGTTTGCTACCAAGGCGGATGGTTCCCTTCGTTTGTGTGTAGACTACCGCGAGTTGAATAAAGTGACGAGGAAGAACAAGTATCCTCTACCGCGGATAGATGATTTGTTTGATCAGTTGAGTGGCGCGAGAATATTTTCTCAGTTGGATCTCGCGACAGGTTTTCATCAGCTTAGAGTGGGAGCTGAGAGTATAGCTAAAACGGCATTTCGAACGCCGTCTGGATTTTATGAATGGTTGGTTATGCCATTTGGGCTGACTAATGCCCCGGCATATTTTGTGGATCTTATGAATAGGGTATTCAGAGATCAGTTGAATAAGTCTGTCCTTGTGTTCGTTGATGATATTTTGGTCTATTCGAGGACAGAGGAGGAACACAAGGAACATTTAAGAGTGGCAATGGAGGTGTTGAGAAAACACCAATTGAGAGCAAAGTTTTCTAAGTGTCACTTCTGGAAGAGGGAAGTGAGGTTCTTGGGCCATGTTGTATCAGAGAGTGGTATTGCCGTGGACCCAGCAAAGGTGGCTACGGTACAAGATTGGCCTACGCCCAAGAATGCAACAGATGTAAGAAGTTTCTTGGGGTTAGCGGGATATTATCGTAAGTTTATCCAAGGTTTCTCCAAGATAGCAGCACCGTTGACCCAGTTGACCAAGAAGAATCAAGCTTTTGTCTGGGATGAAAGGTGCGAGAATGCATTCAGAAGTCTAAAGGACAAGTTGACAAGCGCACCAGTGTTAGTCATTCCTAAGGGGGATGAAGAGATGACGGTATACACGGATGCCTGTGGTACCGGACTGGGTGCTGTATTGATGCAAGGCGGTAGGGTTGTAGCTTATGCAAGTCGGCAATTGAAACCGCACGAGAGAAGATACCCTACCCATGATTTAGAATTGGCAGCGATCGTGTTCGCGTTAAAGATGTGGAGACACTATCTCTTGGGAGAAAGATTTGAGCTGTTTACAGATCATAAGTCGTTGAAGTATCTGTTCTCCCAGAAGGATTTAAATCTCCGTCAGCAGAGATGGTTAGAGTTCTTAGCTTCCTATGATTTTGACATCGCATACACACCAGGAAAGGGCAATGCGGTGGCTGATGCATTGAGTAGAAGACATGCCAGCTTAGGGGCCATGTTCCTTGAATGGAAGCAACTGGAGTTTATCGCGGGGTTTGATTTCAGACCAAAGTGCGAATTGGATCCAGAGATGTTAGCAAGTTTGACGATCAAACCCACTTTAATTGAACGAATCGGCTCTAGTCAGAGGGACGATCCTAACCTATTGGAAATCATCTCCAAGTTAGAGATGGGTATCGATGAGGAGGTGAACAAGTATGGGCTTGGTCGAGATAGATGGCTTAGAAAGAATGGAAAGCTTGTTGTACCCAATGTCAATGGATTGAGGGATGAAGTGCTTAGAGAATGTCATCACTCAAAGTTGACTATACATCCCGGTGGTAATAAGATGTATCGAGATATGAAGCAGACCTACTACTGGGAAGGGATGAAAAGAGACGTTGGGAAGTTTATATCCAAGTGCATGAATTGCCAGCTAGTTAAAGCCGAGCAAAAGAAGCCTAGTGGGTTGTTACAGCCCTTAGAAATTCCCGAATGGAAATGGGAGCAAGTCTCGATGGATTTCATCGATGGGTTACCAAGGACTAGATCGGGATATGACAGCATCTGGGTAATTGTAGATCGACTGACTAAAAGTGCAAGGTTTATACCAGTCAAATCGACCAGGACGGCAGCTAAGTTAGCAGAGTTGTATATGAAGTGGGTAGTGAGATTTCATGGAGTACCTAAAAGCATTGTGAGCGACCGAGACCCATTGTTCACTAGTGGGTTTTGGAGGAGCTTGCAAGAGGCACTAGGGTCAGAGTTACATCTCAGTACCGCATATCATCCTCAGACCGACGGTCAGACGGAAAGGGTGAATCGTATTTTGGAAGATCTCTTGAGAGCATGTATATTGGATTTTGGTGGATCATGGGATGACCAATTGCATCTAGTAGAGTTTGCATATAATAATAGCTACCAATCCAGTATCGGTATGGCTCCGTTTGAAGCTTTGTATGGAAGGCCGTGTAACTCACCATCATGTTGGATAGAGACTGGCGAGAAGTTTATGCTTGGACCAGATGTGGTGAGGGAAACTTCAGATAAAATCAAGATCATTCAGCAACGAATGAAGGCAGCCCAAGATAGGCAGAAGAGTTATGCTGATAAGAGGAGAAGAGACCTAAAATTCTCCGTGGGTGACTTGGTGTTTGTCAAGATTTCTCCGTTGAAGAGCGTAATACGATTTGGTAGGAGAGGCAAATTAGCACCAAGATTCGTTGGCCCATTCCCTGTTCTTGAACTGGTCGGGAATTTGGCATATAGAATTGACTTACCAGAGAAGATGGCGGGAGTTCACAACGTATTTCATGTTTCCCAACTAAGGAAGTTCGTTCACGACTCAGATATGACTATCTCACCTGATCAGTTGGAGGACTTCGAAGTAGAACCCGAGGCGGTTGGGAACCGCAAGCCGGCCCGTATTGTCGCACACGACACGAAGCAACTTCGAAGGAAGTCGGTGAAGCTAGTCAAGGTACAGTGGAGCGAAGACGAGAATGATTGTACTTGGGAAACAGTGGAGGACATAAAGAAGAAGTATCCAGAACTCTTCGTCTGGTAAGGTTTTATAAGCGATTTAGTTTTCCGCATGCTAGGATAGACTTGTTTGCTTGCTTTGCATGTTTGATTGTTGTATGTGGTGGTTAGGCATGCGGGATCCTTTGTATGTTTTGGGTTAAGGAATTTCGGGGACGAAATTTCTTAAGGGGGGGAGAATGTAACGACCCGCATTCTACACATCATAGGATCGTAGAATATTTATTTCTTTCACATACGAAGTCGTATGGTCACGTAACTTTGGGAGACGACTATTGTGGTCATTTCCCATGTTCATGATTTTTCCCGATTTTTAAATGAACATTTTACCCCTAGTTATCACTGTTTTGGCCATAACTTTTGACTGGAAATGAATTTTGACCTGAAACCACTTCCATTGGCTTCGAATGATGGTTTCTCTTTCCGAAGAGTGGTCACATTAGCCAAACGGACTCACCGTTTGGGAGATATGGCTGAAACAAGTTTCAGGTGGTGAAATACAGCTTAATTGGGCTTAACCGGGTGATTAGCAGCTAGGCCCAAGGGGAATTTCGGGTTTAGAGGTATAGGAGGACTGATTAGGGTTAGGTTATCACTTTTATTTCAGTTCTCAGCCGCCACTTTCATCCTTAGACACTCTAACAATGGCTTCCTACATCTAAAACACCCCAAATCACTCTCTAATTGAAGATTAGGCTTAGCAACACCAAATTAAGGAGAAAAAGCACCAAAGCAAGGTTAGAGCTGCTGTTAGACATCAGTATTCGCCCCAAACCAGAGGAGTTTCAGTTCTGAGAATTTTATTTGTGGCCAAGGTGAGTGATAGCATCATTTTGACACTAATTACGGTTAATTAAGGGTAATTAGTGAAGATTAGCGAGTTTATACGTAAATAAATTCTGGAAAAATTCTTAAAATTCTAAAATAATGTTTTAAGGTTCTGTTAGAAATTTGAGATAATTTCGATGTGTTTTGCTAATTGTATGCTTAAGCATGATTAAGAGTGCTTAAGGGAAAATGTGGAGTTTTAGCTACTTTTGATCCATTTTGATTCATTTGAATTGTTGGTGGCTGTTTGTGGTTGCTATTACATGTTGCTATGACTCTATGGTATGTTTCATGATTTATTAGAATAGTTAAATTGGTCGAAAACGTCGTCGAATGGCGTAGAAAGCTTGCTGGAAAATTTCAGAAGTGTGCAGGTTCCGAACCGGTTCGGATCGGAGAAAGGGGGTCGGATCGGATTTGTGAACTGACCAAGGAGATTCGAACTGGATTGGAACTTGTCGCTGGAGAAGGCTTGGCAAAAAGGAAGGCTGTTTACTTAGAGCTGGAGTGGACAAGGGGATCGGATCGGAGTAAGCTAGGGAGCGGAGCGGATCGGAAGAGTGATTGGAGGCCAGATCGGATCGACTTGGAGAAGCAGGGATAGGATCGGAATACGTGAAGAAATAAGGGGGCGGATCGGAGCGCTGGAAGGAAGGACACCCGACCCGACCTGGAGGAGGACCCCGAACCGACCCGGAGCGAAGTACCCGACCCGAATCGAATGAAAGAAGACAAGGAGAAGGACCCGAACCCAGAGGAAGGTGGCACTCCGACCCGAACCGAGCATGGGTGACCGAACCGAACCGAATTCTAGAGCTGCTACTGCACGACAACTTTTCTGAAGACCCACTCCAATTTGACCAAACCCGAGATGCAAAGGAAGTCCAAATGAGAAGTTAGAGCTCAAGATTCAGGGGGGAATCAACGAGTTCGCTTCATGGTTGGGCTTTGCTGCGGGACGCGTGTTAAGGAGTTATCGACGTCTATAGCTTTGGACCACTATGGTAGGAGGTGTGAAGGCGGATTCAGGGCCATTATGGCATCGGTAGAACCAAGGGCTACGACCAATGAAGTGGGTCATTGAAATGTTTGGTCATGACTCCAAGTGTTTGGCTTGGTCACAGCAGGGTTTCTACAAGTCGGGTTTCGTCGTTACCTCAGTTTGTCTAGTGTCCCAAAGTGGTAGATGTCGTACGCTCTACGCACTGAGTGAGAGATGTGAGGATGGTTGCTATGGATGATTTGTTTGCTATCATTGTGACATGCACACCCCACCCCCGTATTATTACACCATTTATTATGGCACCTTGGAGTATTGTACGGTATGTGGTACTAACTCTTTGGTTGCAGGTCCAGGTTCAGGTATGGTTTAGTATACCTGTTATTATTATGTTTAGATGCTTATCGCTCATACCAGGCTTTATGTCTGACCCAGAGTTTTATGTCTCCTCTTATTACTCTGGGTGCTCTCACGAGCAGACTAGAGATAGGTTAGCTGGTGATGTACGGGTAGATGATCCAGAGACGAGCAGGAGGCTTCCACGTAGTATATATATAGTATTCTCCCTGTGTTGTTGGAGATCACTGCTTGGGCATTGTTGGTGTATCTTCTACTTCAGCTTTCTTTTGTTTAGAGACAGTAAAAATTTGGAAAATTGTAATAAGCTGTATTTGGATTTCCGCTGCTTTGATGATTGATGTTGATTTTAGTTATCAGCTTATGCACTGTCTCACCTGTTTTGTGTCAAGTATGTTATTATTATATTTTATTCCAAGCGCTGTGAGACATTCTGCAGGTTTCTTGATTAGTTCATTCTCTTCTTTTCTTTCTTATGACGACCGTCTTGTGCTAGTCGGGCATGTGTACAGCGCATTTTTGGAGGAGATGCAGGCTGGTGCGGGGCGGGCGTCACACCATGCTCACATATTGATTCCAAAAATTATAAAAATTGGAATCCAAGAATAATTTGACACTCCAGATCCAACAAATGTGGTTTCATCGAAAACGGAGGTGTTTGTAAATTGACTATTTATATGGGTTATATGTTATATTAAATTCCTTAGCGACTATTCTGAATATCCAACTGGCAATAACTTTAGATTCCCGCTATGAAATTACAATTTTTCGGATTCGTTGGAAATACTTTATTAAGAAGATTTAAATATTTTTGGTTTCACTAAAATCCGATTTATTTTGTATCTTGTACAGTCAGTTAAAATTTGAATTCAAATTTTCAAACTGCCACACTATTTCTAACCCCTTTTGAAATGAAAATAAATATATTCATTCGAACTTAGATTTAAATAAAATTTTAATTGTTATTATTTAAAATAAATTATTTTAACTATTAAAATTCAATAAAATAGCCAAAATAAAAAATTCAATTTGGCTCCGATTTTTCGGGTTGTTACACTGTCTTTTCTACAGGATACCAGAGCAAACCAATCCGAGTTTCGATAGATTGGAATCTTGAAAAAATTTCGGTCTGTCGGAATTCGAGTTGTCACATCTGGTATCAGAGCTTAGGTTTAGGGTTTCTACATAAATAGTGAGTGAACGTATTTGTATTTTTAAAAATATAAATATATTATATATACCTAGATCCATAGAGGAACCCACTAAATAGAAAGAGTATAAAATGGTAAGAAATGGGATGCTTGTCTTGTACGCTAAAGAAAAAATATGGAAATCTGAGACCCTTAGGTAATTTGGGTAGAGAGTGTACAATGTACTTTGTATGGAAGGAAAGTGAATCCCATATGATTAGTATTTTGGGTTAGTGAGTTTGAAAACCTTATAAATTGGAAAATTTTGAAAAGAGAAAAATGGATTAGGAATATATATAGTTGAGAGAATTGACCTTGGGGAATGTCTAGGAAAGCCCAGAAAATTGGAAACCCACTTTGAGTCTAACCCCATTGTTAATTTTTAAGAACTAAAGATTATAAAAGTTTTGGGAAAATGATTTATGGTGTTTTCAAGTTTTAATCTTAAAAGTTATAGTTTTAAATATGTAAAGTATACATATTGAGTTTTAAAGTAAAATAGGGTATATTTTGTAAATAGTTATTTCTTGCAAACTTTATCCAAATTAAAATTCTCTTAGTAAAAGGTGCACATTATAGAGCACATATAGCTCGCTAATTTTCTTGTTACATTTCATACAAGAATTTTTAATAAAGAAAGATTTGAAATCTCTTTTCTTATGACAACCCTTTTTGATAAATTATTTTATGGTAATTTTGTCTGTGGACAAAATAAGTTGCAGAAAATAAGAATAGAGTTGATGTTGGCACCTTGTGGTAAGAGATAGAACTGACCTTATAGGTAAGAATAAGTCATAAACCCGATTGAGAAATAGTTGTCCGTATCTACTCCAGTTTTGTGATTTGAAAAAATTGATGATTTACATTTTCTTTTAAGATGACATGTTTTTATGGTTTGGCAAAAGAAAGTTTTCATGAGGAAAATAACGTTTTGGCACTTTTTTTTTTGGAAGGAAATTTAAATGAAAAAAGCCAAACCATGTTTTAAAAGTTATGGAGTAGGTAAGGATTAGTGCCTAGAAAAGATGGGAAAAGTTTTGAGGCCATAAAGTAAATAGCGAGAATTATCTTGGAATAATAGTGAGTTCCCGTGGAATGCGTAAGCATTGAAAAACCTAGGGTGTAACAACCCGCAATTCTGAACCAATTTAAAAATTTTATTTTAGAAAATTTTAATGAATTTTGAGAATATAAAATGATTTATATTAAATAACAATGGTTAAAAATTTATTTTAATCGAAGTTAAAATGAATAAATTTTAATTTAATAAGAAAACGAGCCTGAAATATCGCGGTAGTTTGAAATTTTAATTTTAAATTTTGACTGAATGTACAGGATTCAAAATAAATCAGAATTGACTGAAACAAGAAATATTTAAATCTGTTTAATCATATCTTTCTAACGAATCTAAAAAATTGAAATTTCGTTTTAAAAATCAAAAGTTATGGCCAGTTCAATTTTTAAAAAGGTCGATGTAGAATTTATATATATAATATATATGGCCCAAAAGGCAATTTTTCACATACGAAGGAATTTGGACTCGAAACCATTTCCATTGAGTCCAGAATGATATTTCTGCATTTAAAAAGTATAAACACTTATATATTTCGAGTTTCGGAAATTATTTGTTTAAAAATGTATTTCTAATATTTAAATATATAGCCCTTGAAAATAGTCAATTTTCAAACGACCTCCGTTTTCGACGAAACCACTTTTTTTGGATCCGGAATATCAAAATATTGTTAAGTTTAATTTTTCATAATTTTTGGAATTATTTTGTGACCATGGTAAAAAGATTTCGGTTTTATCAATTTATAGTAAATTTTAAACAACTTGAAAAAGGCCATTTTTCAAACAGTCTCAGAATTCAACGAAATTGGTCTCATTAGAACCGTATCATCATAATAAAGCTAAAAATATTTTTTTTTTAATTTTCGGAGTCCATATGTGGCCCCGGCATATTTAAATGTACGGTAGAAATTAAATTATTTATTAATATTGTATTTTTAAATTAAAAATAAAAAAATGCTGTAGATTTCGGAATTGGAGCCCGGGACATTGCCCATCGCGTTCAGAAGGTGTCAAAACCCTAAGAACGAAGCAGGCCCAAATTGGAGAAAGTCCATATTTTTCACTTTATTACACGTAAAAAGAGATTAAGGATTAAAATATTATTAAATATTCCGAAACCCTAATTTTAATCGCAGCAGCCGCCGTTTTCTGTGAATGGCAGAAAATCACCGAATTTCAAACGTTAAGATCTCTCAATCCGTTTAACGAAAATCGACGTATGATATACCAAATCGAAGAGAATTCAGAGAGCTTTCCATCCATACGGTCAAGATCGGGTTTTGGTTCACGGATTTTGCGATTTCTGACCGAGAAGGGGCTGCATTTTTGGGTGTTTTCTGGGCGAGATAGGGGACCGGAATTCGAGGGGTTCGGGCCGTGGGTGTGTCTCGAGATGGTCTTCGCGTGGGTGGCCTCTGATCGGAAGCCGGCCTCCTCGGGTTGCGGGCGTTCGGAAGGAGGTTGAGGGCGTGATGGGTCTCGTGCGTGTACAGGTATCAGCCATGTTTTTCAAACGAGAAAGAAGGGTATTATTATATTAATTTATTTATTTAATTTAATTTATCCAATGTTTAAAAATCGATAACTCTTTCATACGAGGGCCGATTGACGAACCATAAGTTGAGTTGGACTCGTCTTTCCACGAGCTTCGCTATGGCACAGACCAGGACTGATTCTGAGAGAGTCAAATTTTCAGCAAAAATCTATGTGAGAATTCTAATTTTATTTTATTTAATTAATTATTAATTATTTTTCGCGTTAAAAATAATTGTATTATCATATTGATTCAGATCTGAAATGTTCTGTGTTGTTTGAATTGTTGATTGTTGCTTGTTGTATGTTTTGTTGTTCATGATAAGCTAAATCCGCATTGGAATTTTATATATTGTTGAATTTATTTGTAGTTAGAAAGTTAGATCTAAAAGTAGATCTAAAACACATTTTATTCAGAATTAAATCATATTTATTCAGACCTAGTTGTAATAATTTATTTTATGTTATTAAAATATTATTTTTATTATTCTGAAATGAACAATAGAATTCGAACGACAGATAAAAACTCATTTTTTTATCTGTTGATTTTACAATAGAATTTGAACGCCAAATAAAAACTTACTTTTATTTGTTGACTTTACAATAGAATTGAACGACAAATAAAAACCTTATTTTTATTTGTTTATATTACAACAAATTTGGACGACAAATAAAATTTATTTTAATTGTTTATTTACAATAGAATTTGAACAATGAATATTTTTTTTTTATTTGTTTACATTAAAAAGAATGGGTAAAAAGAATATATTTTTATTGTGAATTTGTTATATTAAGAAGAATGGATTAAAAAGCATATATTTTAATAAGAAATTGTTTCATAAATAAAAAGTACATTTTTATATGCTGTTTAGATGTAAATTTGAACGTTAAATAAAAATAACATTTTTATATGTTGTTTATATAGGAATTTACACCGCATGAATAAAATTTCATTTTTATATGTACTATATATATGAGTTTGCATTGTATGACTAAATTACATTTTTTCTATGTAATTAAAATATGAATTTCCATCGCATGATAAAAAAATTACATTTTTCTATGTAATCTAAATTGAATTTGTATCGCATGATAAAAATAACATTTTTCTATGTAATTTAGATGTAAATTAAAACGGTATGATAAAAATTACATTTTTCAATGTAATTAGAATATGAATTGGTATTGCATTATAACAATTACATTTCTTTATGTAATTGGGACATGAATTTACAATGTAAAATAAAAATTACATTTTTATATGTAATTAGAAAAGGAATTTGCAATAAAAATTAAAACTTACATTTTTATGTGTAATTTAGGATGAGATATACAATTGTAAAATAAAGTTTACATTTTTATATGTAGTAAGAAATTGAGAATTCACAATGATATTAAAATAACACTTTTGTTAAAGATGTTGCATTAGAATAAAAAGATAATTTTTGTCGCTTTCTCTTTTTAGAATTAAAAAGCATATTTTGTCACCTTTTCTTTTTAGCATGAAAAGGGTCATTTTTGTCGCTTCTTCTTTTTAACATTAAAAGAACATTTTTATGTCATGTTTCTTTTTAGCATTAAAAGAAGCATTTTTGTTGTTTTTCTTTTTAGAAATAAAAAAGAACATTTTGCTTTCATTTCTTTATGTTGAATATTTTATCGTCATTATTGAATGTGGTAAAAATAGAATAGTTAATGTTGAATATTTTATCGTCATTTTGAATGCGGTGAAAATAGAATGGTTAATGTTGTCATTTTTATCGACATTTTTAGGGCGATAAAAATAGACAATGTTAGTGATTCATTTTTATCGACATTTTAGTGCGATAAAAATAGACAATGTTAGTGATGCATTTTATCGACATTTTTGGTGCGATAAAAAGAATATATTTTTGTGTAACATTTTATTTGTCTTTCTAGAGACAATAAAAAGAATAGAATTAAAGAATTACATTTTTATGTAAAATTGCTTTCATTGAAAAGAATAAATATAGAAGATGAGATTTTTTATTTATTAATAATAAACAATGAAAAAGGGGATATTTACATTTTGATGTAAATAAACAATAATAAAAAAAAATTACATTCAAAGTGTAAGTTAGAAATAAAAGGATTGTTTGCATTCTACAATGCAAACGAAATGTAGAAAATAGAATATGCATTTTTATTTGCATTCTATCATGCAAGTAAAACAAAGGAGATAAAATTACATTTTTGTTGGCAACGTTAGTTGCAAACAAACAAGAAAATAAAAATTGCATTTTTGTTTGCAAATTTAGATGCAAACAAATTTATTGAAAACAGAAGTTACATTTTTGTTGAAATTTTTAAATGCGAACAAAGCATTAAAATAAAAGTTACATTTTTAATTATTTATTTACTTCACTTGATGTAAATAAACATAAAATAAAGAGTTATTCTTTTATTTACATTTCTTGATGTAAATAAAACTAGAAATTAAATATTACACTTTTACTTGCATTACTCAACGCAAATAAAACATGAGAATAAAAAGATATATTTTTATTTGCAATCATTAATGCAAATAAATTATAAAATGAAAAAGTCACAATTTTTATTTACATTCCTCTATGTAAATAAACATCAAATTAAAAAGTTGAATCTTTATTTGCATTCTCTATTGCAAATAAAGCATGAAATGAAACGTTATAGTTTTCGTTATTATTTGTATTCCCTATTACAAATGGGATTAAAGATTAAATTTTTCTTTTCATTTATTTACAATGAAATGAATTGAAATAAAAGATTATATTTTTATTATCACTTTTATTTCCATAAAAGGAAGTGACATGAAGATTATAATTCATTTGTTCATTGTTTTCCAATAAAAAGATTCTACATTTAAAAATTACATTTTTAAGGTAATTTATATTTTAATAGGAATTGAAATAAAAGATTATATTTTATCGTCATTTTAGATGCGATAAAAAAAATAGAAATAAAGATTTCATTTTTATTGACATTTTACATGCGATAGAAGGAATATAAACAAAAGAGACATTTTTATCATCGTGTTATATATTGTGTATTACACTACCATAGGCAAGTTACCTGACTTGTTTATGTGATTGGGTCGATAATTTTCACACAACGCCCAAGTGCACAAATAAATTTATTATTTGTTTGTTGGTTGAAACCCCACACGGGTGTTGGGATGAAAATTAACATACACTAATCCCAATATTTAGTTGTATGTTGATCGTTAGATCGACAGGCTGCGATGAGCGTTATTATTTAATTTAACGCTTACACAGTTGGAATTTACACTCTGGATGTAAATGGACGACTTGATGATTATATTGTTACTGTTATATAGGATATGTGTGATATCCATATAATCCAAATTATATGGTAAATGATTGAGTCGCTTTTCGATTCAGGTGTTCTTTTAAATAAGAATATTCTTACATTAGAAATTCTTTTTATATAAAGGATACATTTTCATAAATATTTTTTTATTAAATAAGTTAAAACAAAGAATATTTGTAAAAGATAAAAATCTTTTATATAAAGAATATTTTTAATGATTATTTCTAAAATATGTTTTCTTATAATAATAAATATTTAAAGAGAAATCCTTTAATTAAGATTATTAGAATTTGCAATCTTATTTTATAATATGAAATAAATTGAGATGTGAAGTGGATTTATCATGGACGGTGTTTTTAAATGACATTTGTCCTTTAATCCAATTTACATTGAAATTATTATTTGGAATTTATAAATCTATTTTATAGATTTAAAAAGGCATTTTCTAAAAATCTAGTTTTCCAATTTAATATATTAAATTGGAAATAAGTGGAAATTCGATTGGTAATAATCGAGATGGGCTTCTGTAATAGAAGAACGATATTATATATGGAATTTAAGAGGCTTTGCTGTTACTCCATATATATTGTTAGTCCGATACAGAAATTTATATCGATTATGTATTGATTGATTTCTGTGGAATTCCATATTTTGGAAATTGATTTGTGGGTTTATCGTGAACTGTGTTTTAAATGAAACGAGTTCTTTAATCCGTTTAAAAGAAGATTTATTCCTTAAAATAAATAATCTTGTAATAATGATTTTTGATATTAAATCAAATTTAGAATTTTAATAAATCTTTTAAGGAAGATTTAAGATTTAATTTATTAATTTATCTTTGATAAAATTAATGAGAATCTTTCAAATATGAATATCTTATTAAAAGAATATTTGGAGTCGGAATGTGACATAATGTGTGATTTTCCAATATTTGATTTTTAATCACAAAATACGCGAGTTATTCAGAAAGACCGGGTTTAACCCATTCTGAGTAATCATCACGACGATCAAGAGTCGAAGAAGAAGACGGTGGCTGAAGACCGAAGGTTTTCACATCGTTGGGATGATGATGACTGGTATCTTGAATTGGGACAGTACATTCCAAGGCAAGATATTTGGTAATGATCGTCCAAACGTATTTGGAGATCGACGGACACGTTGTTTCGCTCAGACCCAGAGCGGACTTGTAAATGGATTGTGTGTCTGACATTGTATTCTTTTCTACTGTATTTGTTGAACGCTACTGATTATATATTTCTGTTTGGTGGTGGAGAATTTATTCTTCACTTAACACCCTTCTCTAAGACGTATGAGCTTGGAGGTTATATATATATTGGTAGATGATCAATGATATGGTAGAGTCTGGCAATGTGGCATGCTAAGATGCAATTGATCAAGGTTTTGTTGAAAAGCAGGCCTTGGGTTTGATGATCAAAGAACAGTCTATTTAGGCATAGCATTGTGTATATCGTGACTTCGCGAGCCTCACAGCCCGGTAGAGTCTAAAACGGGAGAAGGGAACGCAGGGAGTGCACACGTTTCTTTCTAGCTAGAAGTGGTGTCATGGTATGGAGCCCAGACATTTACTTATGCGGTTGTTGGATTTTTAGAGGCCTTGGATTTATGTGGTCGCCCTCGGCCGTATTATAGGTTCAATAGGACCGGGAAGCGTGTGTTCAGGAATTGCCAATCCGCTAAAGTAGTTGTGGACCGGCCCTGCTGTATCCAAGGGTTCGCCAGCGTCCGAATCCTGGGACATTGCTAGAGTGTCTCGAATCGGTAAGGATCTCCTCCCTAGCCTTGACTCATGATGGAAACCCAATTTTCAATACGCCCCTTTACAGTTTTGATTGTATTACTAGTATGGCAACATAGTAGATGGTATCTATGCCGTCTAGGATTGATACATTTACTTTGAAATGTTTATATATATACACACTATAATACCGTTTTCACGTATCAAGCATCTTTTGACCATTATAAGGTAAAACCCTATCCTTTGGTGTGCGTTGCATTGTGTGATGGGACCTGGGTCTTACAATGGTTTCATTTTTCTAAAAAGCATTGCGTTATTTCGACGATTCACTTTAGTTATGCACTGGCAATCCAATGGAGTAAACCCGTTCCGCGTTAGCGGCGTGGTCCTATGATTAGCCTTATTACTAGTTAAAGTTAAGTTAAGAATTCTCACACCAGTCCCACGACTGACCTGTAGTTTGTTTCACTTTGCAAACTCGGGTTCCCTCTTTCCACACGGGCAGTCGAGTAGCTTATTTGGCAGATACATTAAGCAAAGATCCTGGATTGAAGACTGGAGCTGTGGCCAGAATGTTGATAGCCTTCCGCTGAGATTAGTTCCGCTGCAATGTATTAATTTATTGTAATTTATCTTCCGCTGTAATTTTTTTCCAATGTACTCTGATATATATTCTGTATTCTGATGTAACATTTATTATAGTGTTATAAAAGTCTTCTGTATTTGTTCTGATGTGTTGTATGCCCAAAGTTGATGTATCCGCAGATTTCCATTCTTTGGTTCAGACCTGTGTGGTTTATGGTCGATTCGAAGGGTGGGGATTTCCGGGTTATCACAGCTGGTATCAGAGCTCTGGTTAGCTCAAATCTTTGGGTTCAACTCGTTAGAACTGAACAAAAGACTCATCAGAGGTAGGATTAGTAATGTCCTATAAAACAGAATTCTCATTAACGATAAGATCAGCAGTCTCCTAGAATGAGAAAACTCATTAGAGATGTGGTTAGTAATGCCCTAGAATGAGCTTAGAGTGACTAGGCCATAATTAACGTACTTGTGATTATATATATAATTCGATTTTAGAAAATATGATTTTTGAATACATGAAAGTTATATTTTGAAAATATAATCAACTAATTGATTAGAAATTGTATTGCGTGAATTTAAATTCATCTAATTAAATTATTAAACAATAAAAGAATGAGAATTAAATTAGTTGAATAAACAACTTTTAGCTCGTTTCCTTTTCGAGGACGAAAAGATTTTAAGTGGGGGAGATTGTAACAACCCGCAAATTCTGAACCAATTTAAAATTTTTATTTTAGAAAACTTTAATGAATTTTGAGAATATAAAATGATTTATATTAAATAACAATGGTTAAAAATTTATTTTAATCGAAGTTAAAACGAATAAATTTTAATTTAATTAGAAAACGAGCCTGAAATAGCGTAGTAGTTTGAAATTTTAATTTTAAACTTTGACTGAATGTACATGATTCAAAATAAATCAGAATTGAGTGAAACAAGAAATATTTAAATCTGTTTAATCATATCTTTCTAACGAATCTGAAAAATTGAAATTTCGTTTTAAAAATCAAAAGTTATGGCCAGTTCAATTTTTAAAAAGGTCGATGTAGAATTTATATATATAATATATATGGCCCAAAAGGAAATTTTTCACATACGAAGGAATTTGGACTCGAAACCATTTCCATTGAGTCCAGAATGATGTTTCTGCATTTAAAAAGTATAAACACTTATATATTTCGAGTTTCGGAAATTATTTGTTTAAAAATGTATTTTTAATATTTAAATATATAGCCCTTGAAAATAGTCAATTTTCAAACGACCTCCGTTTTCGACGAAACCACTTTTGTTGGATCCGGAATATCAAAATATTGTTAAGTTTAATTTTTCATAATTTTTGGAATTATTTTGTGGTCGTGGTAAAAAGATTTCTGTTTTGTCAATTTATAGTAAATTTTAAACGACTTGAAAAAGGCCATTTTTCAAACAGTCTCAGAATTCAACGAAATTGGTCTCATTAGAACCGTATCATCATAATAAAGCTAAAAATATTTTTTTTAGAATTTTCGGAGTCCGTATGTGGCCCCGGCATATTTAAATGTACGGTAGAAATTAAATTATTTATTAATATTGTATTTTTAAATTAAAAATAAAAAAAATGCTGTAGATTTCGGAATTGAGCTCGGGACATAGCCCATCGCGTTCAGAAGGTGTCAAAACCCTAAGAACGATAGTAAGCAAGCCCAAATCAGAGAAAGTCCATATTTTTCACTTTATTACACGTAAAAAGAGATTAAGGATTAAAATATTATTAAATATTCCGAAACCCTAATTTTAATGGCAGCAGCCGCCGTTTTCTGTGAATGGCGACGTATGATATACCAAATCGAAGAGAATTCAGAGAGCTTTCCATCCATACGGTCAAGATCGGGTTTTGGTTCACGGATTTTGCGAATTCTGACCGAGAAGGGGCTGCGTTTTGGGTGTTTTCTGGGCGAGATAGGGGACCGGAATTCGAGGGGTTCAGGCCGTTGGTGTGTCTCGAGATGGTCTTCGCGTGGGTGGCCTCTGATCGGAAGCCGGCCTCCTTGGGTTGCGTGCATTCAGAAGGAGGTTGAGGGCGTGATGGGTCTCGTGCGTGTAAAGGTATCGGCCATGTTTTTCAAACGAGAAAGAAGGGTATTATTATATTAATTAATTAATTTATTTATTTAATTTATCCAATGTTTAAAAATCGATAACTTTTTCACACGAGGGCCGATTGACGAACCGTAAGTTGCGTTTGACTCGTCTTTCCGAGAGCTTCGCGATGGCGCAGACCAGGACTGATTCTGAGAGAGTCAAATTTTCAGCAAAAATCTATGTGAGAATTCTAATTTTATTTTATTTAATTAATTATTAATTATTTTCTCGCATTAAAAATAATTGTATTATCATATTGATTCAGATCTGAAATGTTCTGTGTTGTTTGAATTGTTGATTGTTGCTTGTTGTATGTTTTGTTGTTCATGATACGCTAAATCCGCATTGGAATTTTATATATTGTTGAATTTATTTGCAGTTAGAAAGTTAGATCTAAAATTAGATCTAAAACACATTTTATTCAGAATTAAATCATATTTATTCATACCTAGTTGTAATAATTTATTTTATGTTATTAAAATATTATTTTTATTATTCTGAAATGAACAATAGAATTGGAACGACGGATAAAAACTCTTTTTTTTTATTTGTTGATTTTACAATAGAATCTGAACGCCAAATAAAAACTTACTTTTATTTGTTGACTTTACAATAGAATTGAACGACAAATAAAAACTTTATTTTTATTTGTTTATATTACAACAAAATTTGGATGACAAACAAAATTTATTTTAATTGTTTATTTACAATAGAATTTGAACAATGAATAAAATATTTTTTTTTATTGGTTTACATTAAAAAGAATGGGTTAAAAAGAATATATTTTTATTGTGAATTTGTTACATTAAGAAGAATGGATTAAAAAGCATATATTTTAATAAGAAATTGTTTCATAAATAAAAAGTACATTTTTATATGCCGTTTAGATGTAAATTTGAACGTTAAATAAAAATAACAATTTTATATGTAGTTTATATAGGAATTTACACCGCATGAATAAAATTTCATTTTTATATGTACTATATATATGAATTTGCATTGTATGACTAAATTACATTTTTTCTATGTAATTAAAATATGTATTTCCATCGCATGATAAAAAAATTACATTTTTCTATGTAATCTAAATTGAATTTGTACCGCATGATAAAAATAACATTTTTCTATGTAATTTAGATGTAAATTAAAACGGTATGATAAAAATTACATTTTTTAATGTAATTAGAATATGAATTGGTATTGCATTATAACAATTACATTTCTTTATGTAATTGGGACATGAATTTACAAAGTAAAATAAAAATTACATTTTTATATGTAATTAGAAAAGGAATTTGCAATAAAAATTAAAACTTACATTTTTATGTGTAATTTACGATGAGATATACAATTGTAAAATAAAGTTTACATTTTTATATGTAGTAAGAAATATAGAATTCGCAATGATATTAAAATAACACTTTTGTTAAAGATGTTGCATTAGAATAAAAAGATAATTTTTGTCGCTTTCTCTTTTTAGAATTAAAAAGCATATTTTGTCACCTTTTCTTTTTAGCATGAAAAGGGTCATTTTTGTCACTTCTTCTTTTTAACATTAAAAGAACATTTTTATGTCATGTTTCTTTTTAGCATTAAAAGAAGCATTTTTGTTGTTTTTCTTTTTAGAAATAAAAAGAACATTTTGCTTTCATTTCTTTATGTTGAATATTTTATCGTCAATATTGAATGTGGTAAAAATAGAATAGTTAATGTTGAATATTTTATCGACATTTTTAGGGCGATAAAAATAGACAAAGTTAGTGATTCATTTTTATCGACATTTTAGTGCGATGAAAATAGACAATGTTAGTGATGCATTTTATCGACATTTTTGGTGCGATAAAAAGAATATATTTTTGTGTAACATTTTATTTGTCTTTCTAGAGACAATAAAAAGAATAGAATTAAAGAATTACATTTTTATGTAAAATTGCTTTCATTGTAAAGAATAAATATAGAAGATGAGATTTTTTATTTGTTAATAATAAACAATGAAAAAGGGGACATTTACATTTTGATGTAAATAAACAATAATAAAAAAAATTACATTCAAAATGTAAGTTCGAAATAAAAGGATTGTTTGCATTCTACAATGCAAACGAAATAAAGAAAATAGAATATGCATTTTTATTTGCATTCTATCATGCAAGTAAAACAAAGGAGATAAAATTACATTTTTGTTGGCAACGTTAGTTGCAAACAAACAAGAAAATAAAAATTGCATTTTTGTTTGCAAATTTAGATGCAAACAAATTTATTAAAAACAGAAGTTACATTTTTGTTGAAATTTTTAAATCCGAACAAAGCATTAAAATAAAAGTTACATTTTTAATTATTTATTTACTTCACTTGATGTAAATAAACATAAAATAAAGAGTTGTTCTTTTATTTACATTTCTTGATGTAAATAAAACTAGAAATTAAATATTACACTTTTATTTGCATTACTCAACGCAAATAAAACATGAGGATAAAAAGATATATTTATTTGCAATCATTAATGCAAATAAATTATGAAATGAAAAAGTCTCAATTTTTATTTACATTCCTCTATGTAAATAAACATCAAATTAAAAAGTTGAATCTTTATTTGCATTCTCTATTGCAAATAAAGCATGAAATGAAAAGTTATACTTTTCGTTATTATTTGTATTCCCTATTACAAATGGGATTAAAGATTAAATTTTTCTTTTCGTTTATTTACAATGAAATGAATTGAAATAAAAGATTATATTTTTATTATCACTTTTATTTCCATAAAAGGAAGTGGCATAAAGATTATAATTCATTTGTTCATTGTTTTCCAATAAAAAGATTCTACATTTAAAAATTACATTTTTAAGTTAATTAATATTTTAATAGGAATTGAAATAAAAGATTATATTCTATCGTCATTTTAGATGCGATAAAAAAATAGAAATAAAGATTTCATTTTTATTGACATTTTACATGCGATAGAAAGATAAAAGAGACATTTTTATCATCGTGTTATATATTGTGTATTACACTGCCATTGGCAAGTTACCTGACTTGTTTATGTGATTGGGTCGATAATTTTCACACATCGCCCAAGTGCACAAATAAATTCTTTATTTGTTTGTTGGTTTAAACCCCACACGGGTGTTGGGATGAAAATTAACATACACTAATCCCAATATTTAGTTGTATGTTGATCGTTAGATCGACAGGCTGCGATGAGCGTTATTATTTAATTTAACGCTTACACAGTTGGAATTTACACTCTGGATGTAAATGGATGACTTGATGATTATATTGTTACTTTTATATAGGATATGTGTGATATCCATATAATCCAAATTATATGGTAAATGATTGAGTCGCTTTTCGATTCAGGTGTTCTTTTAAATAAGAATATTCTTACATTAGAAATTCTTTTTATATAAAGGATATATTTTCATAAATATATATTTTTTATTAAATAAGTTAAAACAAAGAATATTTGTAAAAGATAAAAATCTTTTATATAAAGAATATTTTTAATGATTATTTCTAAAATATGTTTTCTTATAATAATAAATATTTAAAGAGAAATCCTTTAATTAAGATTATTAGAATTTGCAATCTTATTTTATAATATGAAATAAATTGAGATGTGAAGTGGATTTATCATGGACGGTGTTTTTAAACGACATTTGTCCTCTAATTCAATTTACATTGAAATTATTATTTGGAATTTATAAATCTATTTTATAGATTTAAAAAGGCATTTTCTAAAAATCTAGTTTTCCAATTTAATATATTAAATTGGAATTAAGTGGAAATTCGATTGGTAATAATCGAGATGGGCTTCTGTAGTAGAAGACCGATATTATATATGGAATTTAAGAGGCTTTGCCGTTATTCCATGTATATTGCTAGTCCGATATAGAAATTTATATCGATTATGTATTAATTGATTTCTGTGGAATTCCATATTTTGGAAATTGATTTGTGGGTTCATCGTGAACTGTGTTTTAAATGACACGAGTTCTTTAACCCGTTTAAAAGAAGATTTATTCCTTAAAATAAATAATATTGTAATAATGATTTTTGATATTAAATCAAATTTAGAATTTTAATAAATCTTTTAAGGAAGATTTAAGATTTAATTTATTAATTTGTCTTTGATAAAATTAATGAGAATCTTTCAAATATGAATATATTATTAAAAGAATATTAGGAGTCGGAATGTGACATAATGTGTGATTTTCCAATATTTGATTTTTAATCACAAAATACGCGAGTTATTCAGAAAGACCGGGTTTAACCCATTCTGAATAATCATCACGACGATCAAGAGTCGAAGATGAAGACGGTGGCTGAAGACCGAAGGTTTTCACATCATTGGGATGATGATGACTGGTATCTTGAATTGGGACAGTACATTCCAAGGCAAGATATTTGGTAATGATCGTCCAAACGTATTTGGAGATCGACGGACACGTTGTTTCGCTCAGACCTAGAGCGGACTTGTAAATGGATTGTGTGTCTAACATTTTATTCTTTTCTACTGTATTTGTTGAACGCTACTGATTATATATTTCTGTTTGGCGGTGGAGAATTTATTCTTCACTTAACACCCTTCTCTAAGACGTATGAGCTTGGAGGTTATTATATTGGTAGATGATCAATGATATGGTAGAGTCTGACAATGTGGCATGCTAGGATGCAATTGATCAAGGTTTTGTTGAAAAGCAGGCCTTGTGGTTGATGATCAAAGCACAGTTGTGACGAGCAAGGAATTTCGCTCGGTCCGAACCAGTCGCTAAACCGATCCAGGCCGTTCGAAACGCCCTATCGTTTGAGAACAGGACAAAACAGAACGCATACAGAAGAACATTTCACTATATATTCCAACAATGCATCAGGTTACAAGAATATACAGAGTAAAAATGAATATATATTACACAGAAATATCAGAGATTTAAATTACATTTAAATACATAGCATTGAAAATAATACAATACACAACTAGAAGTAGATATACGGATACAAAGCTTTCCGGATATCGTTCCAGCTGTAAACCAGGATCCTGTGAATATAAATCTGCAAAACCAAAACTACTAGCTGCCCGTGTCGAAAATAAGGGCACCCAGAGTTTAGGTTAAAACAATAAACTCCAGGTCAGTCATGTGACTGGTGTGAGAACTAAAACAGTTATTAATCTTTATTTTCAAAGTTAGGTAAATCAAGGGACCACGCCGTATAACACGGAACGGGTTTCCTCCCAAGAATACCAGTGCATAAAACAAACAGCACAATGCTAAATAAAGAAAAATGAAGCTATTATAAGACCCAGGTCCTATCACACAATGCCAACGCAAGCCGGGGGATAGGGTTTTCCCTTATAACAGCCAAGGAATGCTTGATACGTTTAAAACAAATCATTTGATACTATTATAAGTGCATAGAGTATAAAACAACTTCAAATCATAAGTATCAATCATAGGCGGCATGAATGCCCCATACCACTATGTCGCCATATATATGTTATACAATCGAAATCGAAATGTCACGTATTTGGAAATTGGGTTTCCATCTATGAACCGAGGCAAAAGATAGTCCTCAACCGATTCGAGACTGTCTAGCCCGAGCCTCAGGACCCAGACTCGGGTGGGCCCTTGGATCGTCAGGGCCGGTCCACCGATGTGGATTAAAATGCCTGAACATGCGTTTCCCCGCCCTTTGGGGCGTAAATGAGCCAACGAATGACTCCATCGGACCCGGATCGTCCGATCAAACCGAGGCGCCTCGCAACAGCAACAACCACACAGGTGAAAAGTATATAAATGTCAGGGCTGGTAGGTCACTGACACCACCCTAGCTAGAAAGAAACGCATGCCCTCCCTGATGTCCTCTCCCGTTTCTGGTTCACAACCGGGGTGTGAGGCTCGCGAATTCACGTTACACAAAGCTGTGCCACACAGGCTGTGCTTTGATCATCACCACAAGACTTTGCTTTTCAACAGAAGCCTCGATCAATTGCCACTTAGGCATGCCACACAGGCAATTCACTCCATGCGTTTGATATCCATCAATATATAACCCCTGAGCTCGTACGTCTCAGAGAAGGGCGTTAAGCAAGAGAATAAATTCTCCGCCGCCAAACAGATATATATTTAATAGAGATCAATCACACGGACTAAAATCCAATGTCAGACACACAGTCCATTTACAAGTCCGTCCTGGGTCTGAACGAAACCGGAGGCACCTAGTACCCCGCACATCCATCGATCTCCAAGTACGTCTGGACGATCACCAACTGTTTCCATCTTCTTGGGTGTACAGCCCAATCAAGATCATCAGTTATCACCCAAACGACGTGAAGACTTCCGGTCTTCGACCACCGTCTTCATCTTCGACACCACGTCGAATCAGTTATTCAGAATGGGATAAACCCGGTCTTTCTGAATAACTCGCGTATATATTATAAAACTGTTACACAAACACAACATACGCCTCATTCCAATCCAGAATATTCTTTTATTCAAATATTCCTATACTTTGGGAAAAGTTCCCATTAATTTTATCCAAGACAAATTCTTTAAATTTATTCTTTAATCTCCTTTGAATATCAATTCAAACTAGTCGGGATTATCGAACCACACCGAAGTAATCATTTATTTTATTTTCCCAATCCCAACCTATTCATCCCATGAAGTAAAACTGGTAGTACTTCATATCTAACACCACCGTGTTATCGGTAATTCAATTACCATTTCACGTTCAAATCTAATTAAAGATTTAACTATCGCTTGGAGTAAAACTGGTGATACTCCATTCTCGATCTTTTCAATCTATTTAAAGATTCATTAAAACTCCACTTAGTTTTAATCGTTAACTGGGTTAAAGAATCAGTGCCATTCAAAACACGGTTCACGATAAACCCAAAATCACATTCATTAATTATCGGGTTAAAGAACGAGTGTTATTTAAAACACTGTTCACGATAAACCCAAAAATCAATATCAATTCAATTCCAATTAAATATTATTTAATTGGTACACTTCATTAAATCTAAATAAAAAGATTTAATCTTTTCTCAACTGGGTTCAAGAACAGTGTTAGTGAAGACACCATTCACGACAAACCCAAATCACATTCGATATTCAATACAAGGCTCTGAATAGAAAATATATATGCTTATATTCAATATCGAATTCTACGACTAACAAATGCCGTATTGGAAATAACGATATAAATATACATCTTTCAAATTTCCATAACAACATCTGTATAATCACGAATTCCAACATCGAAATATTCCGAAGACAATTTCGATTCAATTCCACTCCAATGCAATCATTGGATATTCTGGTTATTTCTAAAACCATTTCCAATTCAATTTATTTATTTAAAAAAAAATAGAATTATAATTCTAGCTCAAAACTAGTTCATTTCGATAAAAATCTATTTTTATCTTTTCAAATATGGAGTTTTTCATCCCAAATCTTCACAAATCATTTCTTATGATTTTACACAAATTATTACTATTTTTAATAATTTTATCAAGGCCCGTACAGTCGATTTCCATCAATGGCCATCGAACTGCACTCACAGCGACCTTTTCCAAATTTGATTTGGACATAATTCCAAATCCAACCGTTAGATTTCAAATTTCTAACATTCGTTAGAAAGCTCTTTTCGATACGAACCCAACGGTTCCGGTTTTAGGAGAATCCGACGGTCGGATCTCCCGTAATGTCCGTTTGAAATAAATGGTCGAAATTCACGAACTGCCGCGGCGCGGCGCGTTCTATTCAGGCCATTATATTATATATATAATATATATAATATATACTTCGTCGATTTTCTATTCAAAACGAATTATATAAATAGTTTTAAAATTCGTTTCAAAATCTATTTCAACTTCCATTTCAATTCAAAGCAAAATTGAATTCTTCTTTATAAATTCGTTTCAAAGTTCATTTCTATTCAATTCAAATTTCAATTCAATTTGAATTCATTTCAATTCACTTTCAATTCAATTTGAATTCGTTTTCAATTCAATTCATTTCGAAATCGTTTTCAATTCAATTCATTTCGAAATCGTTTTCAATTCAATTCATTTCGAAATCGTTTTCAATTCAATTCATTTCGAAATCGTTTTCAATTCTATTTATAAATATATATAAATATTTATATTCTAACGACGACGCGTATAAATATATACGTTCGAATTATATTCAAATAAATTTCTCGTCGATTTTATTTAAAATAATTCATTTTAAATAATCAAAATTCGCTAAAATGGCCAAAATAAAAATTTCAAACTGGCTCGCATTTTACGGGTTGTTACAACAGTCTATTTAGGCATAGCTTTGTGTATATCATGTCTTCGCGAGCCTCACAGCCCGGTAGAGTCTAAAACGGGAGAAGGGAACACAGGGAGTGCGCACGTTTCTTTCTAGCTAGAAGTGGTGTCATGGTATGGAGCCCAGACATTTACTTATGTGGTTGTTGGATTTTTAGAGGCCTCGGATTTATGCGGTCGCCCTCGGCCGTATTATAGGTTCAATAGGACCGGGAAGCGTGTGTTCAGGAATTGCCAATCCGCTAAAGTAGTTGTGGACCGGCCCTGCTGTATCCAAGAGTTCGCCAGCGTCCGAATCCTGGGACATTGCTAGAGTGTCTCGAATCGGTAAGGATCTCCTCCCTAGCCTTGACTCATGATGGAAACCCAATTTCCAATACGCCCCTTTACGGTTTTGATTGTATTACTAGTATGGCGACATAGTAGATGGTATCTATGCCGTCTAGGATTGATACATTTACTTTGAAATGTTTATATATATACACACTATAATACCGTTTTCATGTATCAAGCATCTTTTGACCATTATAAGATAAAATCCTATCCTCTGGTGTGCGTTGCATTGTGTGATGGGACCTGGGTCTTATAATGGTTTCATTTTTCTAAAAAGCATTGCGTTATTTCGACGATTCACTTTAGTTATGCACTGGCAATCCAATGGAGTAAACCCGTTCCGCGTTAGCGGCGTGGTCCTGTGATTAGCCTTATTACTAGTTAAAGTTAAGTTAAGAATTCTCACACCAGTCCCACGACTGACCTGTAGTTTGTTTCACTTTGCAAACTCGGGTGCCCTCTTTCCATATGGGCAGTCGAGTAGCTTATTTGGCAGATACATGAAGAAAAGATCCTGGATTGAAGACTGGAGCTGTGGCCAGAATGTTGATAGCCTTCCGCTGAGATTAGCTCCGCTGCAATGTATTAATTTATTGTAATTTATCTTCCGCTGTAATTTTATTCCAATGTACTCTGATATATATTTTGTACTCTGATGTAACATTTATTATAGTGTTATAAAAGTCTTCTGTATTTGTTCTGATGTGTTGTATGCCCAAAGTTGATGTATCCGCAGATTTTCATTCTTTGGTTCAGACCTGTGTGGTTTATGGTCGATTCGAAGGGTGGGGATTTCCGGGTTATCACATAAAGTGTTGCCTGAAATAATTATTGGTACAAAGCATAGACTAGTGGTGATTACTTGATAGTAAAAAGGGCAAGTAAGTGTTTAGATCCAGTTACTAATTTTCATGATAGGGCTAAAACCCGTTACTACATTTCAGTTGGGGTCGTTCCATTATATTGTTCTTGTCGGGAAGTTAGGGTAACACCTAAACTTGTCATGGATCCCATAGTTTGGACTTTTCTGTCAGAGGGGGACATAGTCCCGAGATTCTTGGCCCTTAGTAGTAGCTATGTAAGGGGTCTATTCTACTGTTTTAGTTGAAAGACTAGATGGCATTTTTAAATTTAAACTAAGATCAAATGATTAAATTAGCTAACAAAAGAGAAAAGGTACAACTAAGAAGGAAACAACAAACTCAGTGAATAAGCAAACATGATAAATTATGAGAAAAGATGGATAAAGATAAAAATTTCCAAGATAAGATGAAAAAGAAAATCAGTAACAAAAGCAAAATTTATTAAGTGGGTAGTGCTTGGATAGGAAAATAGGTGAATCTTTATAATAGTTTCATAAAATCCGAGTATAATGGGAAAAAGGTATATAAAAGAAAAATGGAAGATGTGAAAATTTTCGTTTTCCACCTTTTTGTAACATAAGAAATCGAATTTAGAAAATTAGATTTTTCTAAAATAAAAATAAAGTTGGTTGGTAGGATTATGGATGCAACAATTGGATGCACTATGCTCTTACTTAGTAGGAGTGTAGGAAAAATTGAATGAAGAAGTATTTTGATCTTCAAAATAGTGCAATCATATAAAATTGCCAGTATATTTAGGACGTGAGCATCATATTTTAAAAGAATTTTTGAAAAGTTTGCATACACATAGGAGGTACAGGTTGGGCATACATGCATTATTATGTTGTACTTCACTTTGCACAAGTGCACAATGTTTGCAAAAATTGGATGCACACATGTTGGATGTATATTATGCAAGGGGTTAGTTGATTTTACCCTTACCAAATTTGGGGACGAAATTTCCTAAGGGTTGGAGAATGTAACACCCCGCATTTTTAACTCAAGATAATAAAATAAGGATAACTTAATTAAATATTTAGAATTAAGTAAAACAGACTACGCCAGCGTCCGTCTCGAAATTCTGGTCAAGATAGACAATTGGTTTGTGTAAAACGGACACCATATGAAGAAGTTATGAGCATTAGAAGTTTGTATACATATAAGGAGCTTATATGTATATATATATATATATTAAACAAATGTATCCATAAATTTCGAAAATCAGTTCCAAAATCAAAATTCACGAACGGGAAAATCTGGAGGAAAATTAGACCGTTGGGGGTCGACCCACCTACAAGGCGGTCGATCTAAGGGTTGACCCTCCTAGGGATCTAGAAAGTTCTTTTCTAACGTGGATGATTCTGATGTTTTTAAATTAAATCTGAGGGTCCTGGTTCCTTTGCTGCACCTATAAATAAGACCTAACCCTAATCCTCATAATTTGGCGGCTACGTTGGAGCTCTGCCATTACTCTCTCTTTCTCATCTCAAATCTATTCTGAAAATTAAAATATTAGCCTAGGAAAATTATGAATCCAGATCTGGAAGAGAGAATTGACAGTAATAAAAAGATTATCCAGAATCATGAAAGCAAGGTAAAGTTCTAGATCCAATCCATTCTAATTCTAACTCTTCCTTTCCCTTCTCTCTTTTAATGAAAATAATAAGTCCATGGTTGTTAGGTTGTGAATCTGATTAAAGGGGAAAAACCATGGATGTTAAAACTGGATAAGATCCAGAATTGGGGAAAGCATAAAAGGTGAGTGGGTTTAAGCAATAGCCTTTAGATAATATTATGATTATCGTTTAGCATTCCCTTTTTATAAATTGTGCAATTGCCAGATTAATTATAAATTCTTGTTATAATAAGTTGAGATGTTAATATGAATTGTTCATATGTTGAATCAATTGAAGTATTGAAATGATTACATGTTGAGTAAACTTGTTAGAATATGGGCAATGATTATTGTTGTTATAACTATATGATTCACTTGGGGCATACTATTGATTGAATGATATGATTAACTTGTTAGATTTAAATAATTGCCCGATTGAATGTTTACATGTCAAAATAGAACTAAACATATGTTGAAAGGGACATGCAACAAAATATAGGCAAAAATTGGATGACATGTAAATTAGATTACTGTAAACTAGATTACAGTAAAAAGGAGAATATGCCTGAAATTTTCATGAAATGGGAATAATTGTTAAAGAACGAACATGCCTAGATTCACAATAATTTGACACTGTAATACTCTTAGACATGAGGTTAGATTGCATTTATGGTAGAAGTTTGCCCAGAACCGCCCGGCATATCCAGCATTCACAAGTGGTATATCTAATGTGAGGGGTCTAAGTGCAAAATTAAAAACATGTAATGGTGCTAAGACATGAGGTTAAGTCAACCTGTGGTAGAAGTCTGCCCGGACATACCGGTAAATCCAGACAATAAAGTGACAATGTTGTTTTCAGAATAAATGGGAATAACGTAGTACAAAAGTATACGTCAGGACATGCATGAGGCGGCTTAAATGTAACAACGGCTTCAAGACTTGCCATGTGGATCAGTCAGCTTTCATGTTAATAGGGTCGGTCTCAAGAACAAAAACAATTATGGAGAATACAATATACGTAATGAGTACACAAGCATGGATCAACTTCTTTCTTGCCACGTGGATTAGTAAGAACATAGGAATCCTGCTCGTGCGTTGTGTGTTCCATCTTGGTCGAGCAGCAGCTCTTATATGGCGCGAGCAGGTCATATCACAAGGGTCGAGCATTGTACATGTTGGGGGATCGAGCGTTGTTCACGTTGAGGGATCGAGCCCTATTGACGTTGATGGGACGAACATTCCTGAAGTAGTTATGTGATAACCAAATAGAATGACCACGTCAGCATTGGGCGTGATTCCTATATGGATGGATTACCTTATACGTAGGATGATGTAAACTAATATGTTGGAGTTTAATATAATTCCTAATACACGAAATGAAGAAGACAGACATTTAATATAGCGATGGCAAAAATGTAAATGTTTGGATCACACATTCATTCTTGGTCGCATATGCAAATGGTAAAAATGGGATCACACATACTTCTGGTCGCACGTACTTCTGGTCGTGCATTGCATATTTCGGTCGTGCATGAATTTCAGGTCGGTCCTACAGTTGGCTACAACTGTGTACAGCTGTCCAGTGGAATTTTCGTGAATACATGAACGAACGACCCAAACCTTGCACACCATAATTACAACACTGCCACTCCCCCAAACTACACCTACAAATAGCCTACTTCTCCACCATTGAAGGGACCGATTTTTCCACCCTAAAGGACTGTCCAAACCATTTCTCCACCACTTTCAAGCATTCCAAGCTCCATTAATGGTTTCTCTAACTCAATCAATCTTCTTTCAACAACAAATGGATCAAATCTTCTCCATACTCCATTAAAATCTCTCAAGCTCAACCTAAGTGATCTCCAACTGCTACTAATCCTCTCTAAAGCATAGATCTAATGCCAAATCACCATGGAATCAAGGAAAACCACTTAGTTGATCAATTGTTGAAGATATTCATCAATCTCCACCACACTTAGAGAAGATCAAACCGTTCTTTGGTAGATTCAAGTGAAATCTAGATTAAAGAGAGGGATAAAAGAGAGAAATGCCACAAATGAGTATAGTGAATCAAATAATGTACTTTGTAATTTCTCTAATGATATTAAAGAGAGCTTCCATAGTGGACGTAGGTCTAAATTGACCAAACCACTTTAAAAATTCCTTGTTCTTTACTTTTTGCTCTTTATTTTGTGCTTATGGCCTCATAATTTCAAATCTAACTGTTTGGTAAAGTGCTCCAAGAGCACCATCAGTGTTATGACCAGTTTTTGGTTTCAATATTTAGCGCCCACCGTGGGGCCACGTTCGCACGTCTCTCAAATTTAAGAGCCTTCCATTGAACTTCCAAGCTTGTTTCTACTATAGATTCTCTAAATCAAAGATCTAGGTTAATTGACGAAGTCTATGCAAAATTCAAAGCCTTGTTCGAAATAATGGCTAAATCTAAGAAGACTGCAAATAAAACCATTGGAGAAACCGACAACATTGCTAACGACGAAGCAACACCATTTACTAACCGCTTTGAAGTTGGAGAAAACTCAATAGGTGGAGCCGGAGTAAATAGAGCTGAACTAAACGTTGTTTTCACCAATTTAAATCAACGCATGTAAACTTCAAATAAAGCCTTGATGGATGCTAATGATGCTTTAAATGGGAAGATGAATGTTCTTATAAATGCACAAGCAAATCCCACTCCCCTAAAAAGGTTCATGGCAACCTCAAAGAGAACTCGAATTCGGCAGCTTTTGATCGTAATCGTAATGATAATATGGAAGGATCGATGGATGGGAAAGCGACAAAGGCAATGTTGATGCCCAAGACTCAAAGCCAAAGACCAAAAGCCATTCCGACCGAAATACCCTATGAGTTACAAGTCCCACCAAGGGGGCACCTCCCCACAGTGGAGATAAAAGACCTTGATCCTCTAATCGCGGTCGCTCGCTAAGACGATCATCCTGAAAAGAGATCGAAGTTCGCTCTTAGGAACGACACAACTCGAAGGAATATATTGCAGATATGGTAAAGCAGATCATGAAAGATAGCATGGCTCGCAATGACAGTGAAAGAGAATGGGACTTCTCCCCCAACAAAAATCCATTCACGAAGAGGACCCGTAAAGCTAAATTGCCTAAAAAGTTTACTCATCCTACTCTGCCTCCATATAATGGGACTTCTAATCCAAACCACTTCCTATATAGATATGAATGGCATATGAATGCATACAAAGAAACAAACGGGGTCAAATGCTTGTGCTTCCCTCTCTATCTAGAAGGCGTGACATCATTATGACTGACAAGGCTGGCACTAAAATCTGTTGGGCGATCTGGCTCTGAAATTCAAGGAACAATTCAGGCTAAAAGCTACCAAGGCTAAGGATGTTATTTCTCTGCAATCAATGAAGTAGAATCCTGAAGAATCTGTTAAAGCCTTCCTCAAGAGATTCAGTACTGCTTTGTCCGAAGTGGGGAATCCTGAGCCCCGCATGATCTTAATGTCTTTAATCGACACCATAGATGAGAAGAGTGAATTTGGTAGATGTATCAGAAAGAACCCAACACGCTAGAAAAATTCTATAAAGAGAAGAGGAGTGTATGAGAGTAGAAAATAATCCTGTGCCTCTATAGATTATTGATGCTAACTAACTTCTTGAAGCTCCGAAAAGTGATGCTACTCAATATGATCAGAAGAATACTCAAGGACAAAAGTGCGCCAACGATGGAAAGGGCAACAAAGATTATAAGAAGATTCGCCTTTTCAACCCATCAGAAATAACGCCTTTGAATGACACCCTGAAAACATCTATCTTGCAATGAAGAATTCTGAAGAATATGCGGAACCAAAACCTACAAGGATAGGCGATAAAGCAGCAAACTCGGGAAAGTTCTGCAGGTTCCATAACCAACCCAGTCATAATACAAATGAATGTAGGCACCTCAAAAGCTTGATTAGGGAGTTGATTCAAAAGAACAGACTGCAAAAATATGTCAAAAATCTGCAAACGTCAAACTCTGCTTCAGCTCGTCAGGGGAAGAATGCACCCAACAATCAAACTGATCCAAGTAATGAAACTCTAGCACTTGTTAATGCAAGGCCAGTGATCACCTGAGGATCAATGGTTGGCACTACAATTTCAATGGCTCGGAATAAGCGATCAACATTGCCACTACATTACTTCATGCTTTGTTTCATGCTTTACTACATATTTTACTTCCTGCTATATTCAAAACTTCTTGTAAACAGTCTGTAATAATCTGCAAGTGATATACTGAATAATAGCTCTGGGACTAAAAGTATGTTTGCCAAAGTAGACCTCTTAGTTGCAATATTTTCGATAATTCAAAATTTGCTAAAGGACGATTCCTTATTACAGGCTATCTGAAAAATGCTTGCTTCCTCGAAACCTGATGCAATGTGCCAACCCTAATAACACCAACTCAAGCGGCGAGTGCAAAAAACACCAGCGTGCATAAATGTAGCAATTAAAAGCACCACCCTGGAGAGTGAGCGAGCGGAATTTCCAAGAGTCAAACGGTGGAGTGTTCAGCAAGCAGATGCAAAGTCAATGCCAGAGGTTGCAAGTTCCAAGTGGAAGCCCGTGCCCGACTGCGGTCAATTGCTATAGTTAATTGCATCCAATAAGAGGTCGATGTTCACTTCACGGAATGATGCAAACCCTTGCAAATCCCAAAGGGTCATAACCTCTCAGTCTAGACGTGATCACTAACTATAGCAAGGTGAGTCCGATATGATGACTGATGTTTGAAAAAAAAAACTCTCGGTCTAGCTGCGATTGCCTACTATGGGTAAGTGTATCCGACACACAAGGATTGATGTTCTCCCTGCGGAATGACGCAATCCATGCAAAGTTCTGTCAAGAGAGCCTCTTAGTCCGGCTGCTATCGCTTACCATAGTTAAGCGTATCTAATACGACAACTGATGGTCACCTTGTGGAACTACGAAAAAATCAAATTCCCCCCACAGCAAGGGCAATCCATCCGTAGCAAGGGTAAAATCAATGTCCCTCCATAGCAAGGGCAATCCCTTCATAGCAAGGGCATTCCCTCCGTAGCAAGGGAAATCCCTCCATAGCAAGGGTAAAATCAAAGTCCCTCCATAGAAAGGGTAAAATCAAAGTCCCTCCATAGCAAGGGTAAAATCAAAGTCCCTCCATAGAAAGGGCAATCCCTCCATAGTAAGGTAAAATAAAAATCCTTTGTGTCAGACAGTTGCGCTGACACAGAATTTCCACCTCTCCATAGCAGAGATCAACAATGCTCAATGAACTCTATAATGTTGATTCAGTCCGCAGGAGAAGACGAACGTTGGATTATGAATGACCTCTCCAAAACACGGGGAATCCAATGGAGTCTCTGGTGTCAGAATTGATCGACAAAGCAGAAAAACATTAAACAATAAAAGTACTTCCCACAGCTAAGAATAATAACGACTTCATAGGCAGGGGCACAAATATCCAAGACTTCTCCAAAAGGAAGCATAAAATGAATCATAGATCCGTATTTCCCAAATGTGAAATATCGTGCAGCATCATATAAGTCGTTAACACAATGACGCTTGAAATCCACAATCGGCTTGTATCGATTAGTTGATATTAAACATCAACTCGAATTCAAATTAGAATGTCGTGTTTGTACAAATAATATTCGATAGATTGTAAACCGTCGAATAAAACAATTTTGTATCAACACTTCATTCAATCCATAATAGAAATTCGCTATTACTAGATTTTTTTAACTGACTAATCTGTTATCGATACGGGCAGTCGATAACAAAATATTCGCATAGAAACGTGCAATATTTTAGTTGCTGCAAAAGGTTGTAGCAGTGAAAAAAGGCACAAACGTCGTTCTCTTTAAAAAAGCGTTCTTTGTTTCGGTAAAAATTCAATGACTAAACAAGTTCGTAAAACAAACAATTTAGCATGGATTGGCCATAACTATTTCAATGAAAATCGAGTACGACCAATTTATCGCAAATTTCACTTTTTCTACGCTCTCAATTCGGAGTCAAAGCAGGGACAATCACACATTAGCATGGTATTATCAGCAACAAACAAGCTTTATTGCTCAAATCCAATAGCTTTTATGCTAAAAAATAAAAACACTCTGATCTGTCTTGAACATTTATCTACAATCTATTCATGTGCATTTAAATATGTTAACAACAACATTCATTTCGAAGCCTGCATTTTTCACAAGTAAAAAATACAAGCTTTGAGGAGCAAATGTTAACTCTGTTAAAAAATGGGTCAGAAATAATTAGTTAAATGCACATGAAACATATCATTAACGTTAAATGCCAAGGATTGATATTGTCTCAGTTCTAAGGATCGGTCGGTCACATTGTAAACAACAGGTCAGTGGTCACATTGTAAACCATGGGTCAATCGGTACTATTTTGTACCATGGATCGGTCGGGTACTGTTATATGAGTCGGCCCGCCTCGACATGCATGGATCAGTCAGCTAGATTTATATGAGTCAATCCAAGAGTATTGTAACACCCCATAATTTTAAAATACATTAAAAGGATAAATTAAAGAACACTTAATTAAATATTGAGAGTTAAGTAAAACGAACTACACCATTGCATTCATCTCAGGATTCTACTTTATATAGAACCTAAGTTTGCGTAAAACGGACATCGTATGAAGAAGATATTGAGGTTGAACTTTATATACATATAAGACATTTATATATAAATAAAAATATTCCAGAAAATCAAAATCAGATGCGGGAAAATTAGGAGGGAAATCGGCCCGTTATGGGCCGACCCCACTCTAAGGGTGTCGACCCATGGGTCGACACCAACATAAGGGTATTGACACCCAGGTGGACCCCTCCGAGATCTGGGCAGAATTCAGTTTCTGAATGTGGACTCGTTTCTTGATTAGATTCATTGACCCTAGGCTATAAATAGGATCACATTCTCATTGTTTTTATTCACCAAAAACAATGGAGACAACGAGGGGGTGCCCCAACTCAGAGTAAAGTAGCCTATTCTTCTTCAACAACAAGTTATACGAATTCAGAGATATGCGCTACGTCATCTACGATTAGTTCTCTATTCTTTAGATCTAATCTTAGTGAGTTTATGTTATTTTAGATATAAGCATTTAAAAGTTATCTTGACATGTTTATGAATTGGATATAAGCCTATGACTATTTGAATCATATTAGATCTACCATTACTTGTATACCAGATCTATAATTCTCATATGCTGAATTCTATCAGTTTATGTCTATCTTGATAAATTCTATCATCATATGCGTGATTAATAACTATTCCTATTCTTATTCTCTTCCCTTTCTCCTTCCCTTTTTATGTTTATAGCCAGGCTACCTTCGAGACTAGGCATACTACTGAAACATGCAAACGCGCGAAAATGGGCAAGATGGGGAACGTAAAAGAAAAATTGGTGCATAAGTTGTACTAGGAATGATTAATTTTGGGCATAATTCATAGTGCAAAACATGATTTGGAATTTTGGGAATAAATTATACCTTGAGCCAAAACTTGGGATTTGGGGGCATAATCTATATCTTGATTTAAGCCTTAATCAGGGGCATAACTTGTATCGTAGATCGGACCCGGGATTTCAGACATAATGAACATGGAAATTGGTTAGTGATGAAAATGCCTAGATTTACACTAATTAGAAATTGGAACCGCACTTAGGTACGAGGTTAGATTACGCTAGTGGTAGAAGTCTCCCCAGAATTGCTTGGCAAATCCAGCGACCACAAGTGGTAAATCTAATGTGAGTAATCTAAGTGCATAGATGTACATGTGACAACGCTAAGACACGAGGTTAAGTCCGACTTGTGGAAGAAGGATGCCTGGGACCAACCGGCATTTCCAACATCCACAAGTGGTAGACTTACTGTGGGAGGTCTAGCGTGTTATAACCATAAATGAATGAGTGGTGATGAACATGTAACACTTAACAAGTTTAAATCTACGGGGGGTTAGCTGAACCTATAAATTGATTAAGGGTTAAGTAAACTTGTTTGAATCAGGCGGGGTTAAGTTAATCTTGTAAATATGTGGGGGGTGGGTTATATATATATATATATATATATATACCCGACAAATTTAACCTATTTTACATGTGGGGGATATGCAACCTTGTTAAACCTTTAGGCATAACCTGTTAAAATCCTAGTAGTGGGGATGCAAGCCTAGGAGGAAAGCTTGTATCATCTGTTGTGTGGGATCTGTTTCAGTTAGTAACCTATCTAGGTATCAAAAGAGTACTCCAAACTAGGTCGGGGTCGGGGCACGCTTACTGAGCTGATTATAAGAGGTCACTTGGGTGAAGGTGTTGACGGCGCACTCCATCGGGGTCATGTGCATGCATGGGCCCGGTTGGTTGGGAAAATAAGACGGTGTGACATCATTAGATATAGTTATGCATCGTAGAAATAAGGGGGTTGCCACTTTAGGAAGTGATACATCCTACTTTGGGGCCAACATGAGTATCTACGGAGTAAGGAGTCGATCTATTGGGATAGTAATTAGGGTACATCTAGTCTTGCTAGTTGGGGAGCCTGTTATTCTTGTTGGTTGTAATACCTGTTATTCTTGTGGGGCTACCTTTTTTTCTTGTTGGGGTAAAACCTGTTACTAGAAGTACACCCAAGTCTACCATCTAGTTCTAGTGGGGATCATCTTGTTCTCGTTATACTAGTATTAGTGCAGAGAAAAATACTCGAGAAGCGCAATATATTATGTTCTGTCTATCCAGCTTATCATGTCATACCTGCCTTGTATATAGTCAATTCTTTCATTCAGTTTATATGCCTGTCATGATGCTTTCACTTATTTATATGCTAAAAGTAACTGGACTCTCCAGACTTTATGTCTGACCCATTTTGTTTCCTTTTCTCTCTCTTCCGTCCTCCCTCCCTCCTAGGTTCTCAGGATGGGAATACTTAAGCTTGATCATGATTCTTCTTTCATTCCATTTGGAGCTGCTTAGATGTATTGATTGAATTCCTAAATTTTATACTATGGCTATATTTTAGGGATTATGCTCTTTTTATGTATTATTGTACACTGATCATGATTTTGATACAAGATAGAAGTTTTATGTTGATGTAATGAGTTTTCAGTATTTCATACTTATTACGTAATTGGGCTTGGACCACGAAGCTTTTCTATTTAATAAAGTTTTAGTTCCATTATTATTTTATATCTGTCTTGTAATGTTTCTATTTCTGTTTACCTATAACGCTTCATGAAACTTAATGCATTCTGATAAAGAGTGACATTAACGGAAGTGGGGTGTCACATTTCGTATCAGAGCTGATGGTAACCAGACCGGATAAAAGATTTTGAAAAAAAAATCAAAAAAAAGTTTTAAAAGAAAGTATTTTCAAAACAAAAGTTTGTTTTGAAAACATATTCCCCAAAGCCATATGAAATATCTTTCGATTTTCTGTTCGAATCTCTTTTTCCTTTTCTTTTCAGCATGTCTGGGGAACTGAATATTCCTGAGGGCGTACAGATACTAGCCTGGTTTCATATGTATCTGGAGGCTACGGCACCTACCGAGGGCTAAGCAGACTCCTCTCCCCCAGCCACAGCTGTTGTTCTTCCTCCTCCCCTC
The DNA here is from genome assembly GCA_030737875.1 of Allium sativum. Classification (NCBI taxonomy): domain Eukaryota; kingdom Viridiplantae; phylum Streptophyta; class Magnoliopsida; order Asparagales; family Amaryllidaceae; genus Allium; species Allium sativum. The sequence continues at coordinate 452,721,440 of CM060915.1, read as the reverse complement.
TGTGAGCAGATAATTTCTCCAAGATATGTAAGGATTTCTATGCTATGGGCGGAAAGCCATTCCGAGGAATAAAGACTTTTGTAGAGACACGGAATTGGCTCAAGGAGACAGAGGATTTGTTTGGTATTTTTGAAGTTATCGACTATATGAAGATTTAATTGGCCGTTTAGCAGCTAAAAGATGAGGCCCTATTTTGGTGGGAAATGTAGCATGCGGGACGTCCAGTTGGGACTTGGGATGATTTCCGATAGAGATTCGAGATGAAGTTTCTTTCTCAAGCCGAGAAAAGTATGCATATGGAAAGGTTTTTGGCGCTTAAGTAAGGAGGCATGTCTGCGAGAGAGTATGTTAATAAGTTTATTCAATTGGCGAGGTTTGGTTTGGAATTAGTAAACACCCCACATAAGAAAGCTTTGAGGTTTTCTAGAGGATTGAATGAAACCCTCCATGGGTTGGCTATGTCTCATATTCTGATGGGGGCAACTTTTGAGAAACTGTTGATATGGCATTAATGCATGAAAAGATAAAGGTGGAAAGAAAGACGCTAAGGTTGATGAAACACAGAACAAGAAAGTGTGGCCCAAGAAAGAACTACAACAAAAGAAGGGCGGAAAGAACGACAAAGCTAAAGATAAGAGGAAATATCATAATTGCGGGCGCGAGGGTCATTTGGCCAAAGACAGAAAAAGAAAGAATAATGCTTGTTTCCATCATGGAGAGGTCGGACACTATTCTAGGGAGTGTCCGAAGAAGCAAGGACAAGGCCAAGGGGCAGGATCTTTTGATGGGCAGGTGCACGCCTTCGTGGCCAGTGTACCAGATAGAGGTAGGAAGGTTTCTGTTGAAGGTTTGATTTCTCTTTCCAATCATCCTGTTAGAACTCTTTTTTATTATGGCGCTTTGCACTCTTTTATATATAATTCTGTGGTTGAGTCTCTGAACCTTGGTACTAGTATGATTTTAGATCCCTTTGTTGTCTCAAACCCCATTGGGGTACGGGTCATTTGTCGAGGTTTGAGAATATCTGTGTTAGGCGTCGATTTTGAGTGCGATGCATATGTGCTTGGTATCATGGACTATGGTTTGATTCTAGGGATGGATTGGCTAGCCATGCATGGTGCCATTCTGGATTATGAGAGGAGGGTCATTAGACTTTTGACTTGCCATGGGAGGACCCTCAAGATTTCTTGTGACCCTAAAGGGTCTGTCATGCTCAGTTTCTTAGAATCGCTTGATGCATCTATCAATGATCTATGATCTGTACCAGTTGTGTGTGAGTATCTTGATGTTTTTGAGGAGGTTTGGGGCTTACATCTGAGGCACAAGATTGATTTTCGTGTATACTTGGTGGACAATGCAAAGCCAGTTGCATAGCCTGGGCGCCATATGGCTCTAAGGGAAACGAGGGAGCTCAGCAAGCAAGTAGGGGAGATACTTGAGAAAGGGTTTATTAGGCGAAGCATATCTGAATGGGATGCTCCAGTATTGTTCGCCACTAAGGAGGATGGTTCACTTCGCTTATGTGTGGATTACAGAGAGTTGAATAAGCTCGCTAAGAAAAATAGGCACCCACTTTCGAGGATAGATGATATGTTTGACCAGCTTATTGGTGCATCTGTTTTCTCTCAATTAGACTTAGCCATGGGATTTCATCAGCTGAGGGTGGCCAAGGACAGTATAGACAAGACCACTTTTAGAACTGTAACGACCCGGGTTTTTGTCAACCTTGGTTATCGCCATAAACTCAATGATGACTAACCAAACTTCGAAAAATACCGGATGATTAATGAAAGAAATTAGAAGGTGAGGAAAGATAAGATAGAAACTTAGAATAGAAGAAGAAGAAGAACACAACATCAGAGTAACACGAATCTCATAGCGGAACGAACAACATACAATAGATAATATATCCTTGAAATAAAATCATTATACGTATACAATAACATTATCAGAGTACAACACTTACAACATAGTGGAAATAACTATATCTATACCTGAAGCCTCCTGCTCCAAGCTCTTCAAGTATATGTAAATCCCAACTAATTGACTGCCCATCCAAAATTGGGCACCCAAGAGTTTAGGGAAAACAAAACAAAATAAACTCCGGGTCAGTCATGGGACTGGTATGAGTAAAACAGTTTAAAACAGTTCAAGCAGGTAAATGATATCTCATAAGACCACGCCGTATAACAGAACGAGTTTTTCCCTTATAAGAATCCAAATTATCTTTATATCAAAAACCTTTTGATATTATAATAATGTCTATCAACCACAATATAATAATCATCTAGCAGAAACGCTTTCATCTCATGTTCTACATATATAGTATACAATTAAAACCGCAAGCACGAATTGGGTAATGGATTTCCAACTATGACAAGGTATGGAACCACCTTTCGCTAGCGTACCTCTAGAAAGGGATGCACTGGGATCAACAAGAACATCTTGCAACCCGGCCACACATGACCGACCACTCATTTCTCTTGAGTGTATCGAATGTATATCACCAACGGTTGGGATTAACAACCGTTTCCCGAATGGGACAGCATCAACAATAGATTTTTAGAAGTAAATGAAACTCTAGATCAGGTGATTATACACCCTACTTCGGAGCGACCGACTTAGCCATGCTGCCTGCCCGATTTCTGTCATTTACCGGATGTGAGGCTAGAAGCTACGCTTATCTTTTACATGTCACATCTTCATTCACTTGGAATGTCACATCGTCATACCCACCAAATCACGAATTGATTTATCCAAAAATAACACGGGTATACAGCTAAGAGAAACGAATTCCTTCGCCACCAAACGTGAATACGTTTGAATAGATCAACTTACGCGATCTATTGGATATACTCTGTCAGACCTTCTTCAATACAAGTTGTCCTAGGACTGGACAAACCGAAGGCACTATTCCGTACATCCATCTTAGGCACTGTTATCTAAGACTTATACAATAGCCCTTGCACTTTACTCCGTCTTCAATTATCTTTGACACATATGATTCGCAACGCTTATGCCAATACAGAGTGTTTCTTTGGATAATAATCCAACCGGTCTCTCCATATTAACAATGTTGAAATGGTCAAAAACTTCGATAGTCAGTGAGTTAACTATCAAAGAAAACCAAGTGTGCAAACAACGATATTATCTCCAAATGGAAATTATATTGATCAATCATCATTTAACATATATATATATACATTTCCTTATTTTCTATGTTTAGAAAATATATGTTATTAACACTGGAAACATTTCCATAGCTTTATTTCGTATCACTATCCTTCCAAACTATCAGACTCTAACTATAAACTAACAAGAGAACAACTTCCTAAATATAAACCCCGAAGGCCGAAACCAACATCAGATCGATACTCAAGAAACCATTCAACTTATTAATCTCTAGTCAGTTTCTAATTTTTGTTTAACTCCATTTTGATTAACTATGTTCAATTACCTCCTTTAGATTAACTCGATTCGATTAACTTCTCTATTTATTTTCCCAATAAATAATCCTTTATTCTATTTATTTTCTAAATAAATAATTCTTTATTCTATTCTATTCGTTTTATCAACATTTTCCCTTTTATTTACTTTCGAAATATTTCCTTTTATAAAATCTGTTGATTTTATAAAATCCCTTTATTTCAATATACATTGAAATAATTCTTTTTACATCCCAGGGTCTTCTTATGATATTTAAAATATCGAATAATAAGGATCAATATCATTCTAACACACATAATCCATAACAGATTATATATCACATCATATATCAATATATATGAAAAACAGTAAAATAAATGTTGAGGAATCCAGTCGGATTCCTCCAACCTGTTTCCCTGCATCACAGATGTTAAACAACACAATAAAATCAACATCATTTTCTGTTCCATATGATATATTCTGTTAAATAGAATCAATATAGAAATTCAACTAACTGACTAGCAGTTCAATCAAACAGTCAACACACAGTCAATCAGCCAATATTTAACAGTTCTAAAAATACAACATGAAATTATAAACTGTTCAGAGTTAGTGAGATTTACTCACATTGGACTATCATCGTTAATAACGATAATTGTTGTTGATTCAGATGGACAATTTATTTCACTATAAATTGTAACGAACCCCAATTCACTCCCAGTCAGCTTCATTGTGAAGCTCTCGTCCATACGGTCCCAACATGACTGACGGTTCGTGATTCTGATTTCATATGACCGAGATATAGCCTTTACAAGTTGGTACCATTTTTAATTAAATAAAAATTCAATTTCATTTTAGATAAATGGGCTTAACATTGAAAATAAGGCCCATCATCCTTAAATACCAGACCCGCACCATATTGAAACCCGTCTTCCCCAATGTATAATGTGATGGCTGCTCCTGAACCGTAAACACCATTTCCAGGCTTCCTCCACCGATCGTTCATCCTACCCTTCATAAATCCACACACACAATACACCAATGTTTTCCACTTAGAAATCTCTTCTCTTCCATAACAAAAGCACAGAACTCGCATGCCTCGTCTGGAGTTCGATTCTCAGGTAGTGTAACACCCCACACCCGCTACGGTCACTCACTAAGGGAATGCCATAACATCGGTGGAGTATTTTAAGTGAATATAGAACAGAAAAATTACAACAAGACAGATATAAGTAATACTTGAGAATTTAAAACATCATTTCATTGCAGCGGAAAGTAAAACATGTTTGGTTACACCAAAACCATAAACAAGAGTCAAGTACATAATATCCATCCTGATAATACAAAAGTACATAATCCCACTACATAACTTAATAGCCATAATAGAAAAGATAAACTGAGCTTTACATCCACGGTCCAAGCTCCAAAAGATAGATAAAGCAGTCTGATCAAAGCCCAATAGTGCTAGGCCCACTCTGATAACCTGAGGGTTGGGAAAAAGATAAAAACAACGGGATCAGACATAAGTCTGAGCGAGTCCTATAACCTTAACAATACAATCATTAAAGTAATTAGGGTATGATATAAACAAGGTACGGTACCTCTGGGGATAATGACTACACTAAGTAGCCAACTAAACACAGGATGTACTAGGATAACCGAAAAGACGCATTTACCCACCCAAGGATAATTCCTACACTGCACCACACCAGATCTACCCACCCAAGGGTAATTCCTACACTGCACCACACCAGTTCTACCCACCCAAGGGTAATTCCTACTTAAACGTTGATCCCACTAAGTGTACTTAGTAATTTTTAATAGTAGTTTCGTGTACCCCTAGCTGACTACATAGGTGCCGTCTGCCCCTATCTCCACTAGGTGTACCTACTACTCCCCAAGCGATCGGCTCCCTATCGTAGATACCCGTGCTGGCCCCACAATGGGGTGTATCACTCCCCAAAGTGGCAACCCGATACAACTAATGGTGCACGGCTTATATCTACACGATGCAACAACGTCTTACCTACCAGCCCGGGTCCACACACGCATATGAAACCCGTTGGACTCGCGTTGCCACCGCTAACCCGTTTTGGCCTCTTACAGTCAAGCCCAATATGCGTGTCCCGTCCTCGACTTGGGTCGAGCCCACAAAGATACATTTGGGATATTGGTTGAAATGGGCCCCCACAAGCTACCCACCTAAGCTTGTCATTTCTAGTGAATCCCACTTAACCCTTTAACCATGTCCACTTACATGTTATAAATTTTGGTTAGGTCATTTAATCGTACTTTAATTGCCACACAAGGCACCTACTAGATTTCCACATGCCACCCAAGGCACTTACTTGATTCCCACATGCCACCCAAGGCACTTACTTAACCCTTTAATCATGTTTAATTACCTGTTCCACTTTGGTTAAGTATTCTAATCGTATTTTCTATTGCCACCCAAGGCAACCCACTAGTTTCCTCATGCCACCCAAGGCACCCCCACTAGTGACTACATGCCACCCAAGGCACCCACTCAACCCCTCATGCCCTACTACATGCTAATTTGGTTAAGTGTTTCTTAATTAATTAAGATCGTAACCTTTGTAAAGACCTCTCACATTAGACTGTCTTTTATGGCAGCTGGATATGCCGGTTGGTTCCGGGCAGCCTTACACCATAACAGAGTCTAACCTCGTGTCTTTACACTTGTCACGTATTTAGTTTATGACTAAGACCTCTCACATTGGGCCAATCATTTGTAGCCGCTGGATTTGCCGGTCGGTTCCGGGCAGTCTTATGCTACAAAAAGGGTCCAACCTCGTGTCTTAGTAGATTAATTACACCTAATTAATCACCCCCATAATTTGTATTAATTATCCCTAATTAATTACAAATATTTAAGAATATGGGTAGACCTAACTTAATAGGTAAATTCCCAATTCCATAATATGGGTAGACCTAACTTAATAGGTAAATTCCCAATTCCATAATATGGGTAGACCTAACTTAATAGGTAAATTCCCAATTATGTCCATTCACTTTATGTTATGCTTAAGCATACCCATTTCACACCATTTTATTAACATGCATATTAACCCCATCGTTCCCCACGTAATTCGTTCTCATAACATGACATAAAAAAGGGAAGATTCATCACAAATGCCATGGGTTTAACCAATCATAGCATATAACTTTATCATGGGTTTAAAAGGTGTCAACTTGCATATATGAGCATACATTAAACCCAACTAGCATTTAACCCAAACTTGCATGAAGCGCATATGTCACAAAGGGGGTAACTTGCATATGATTCTTATGTCATACAAAGGTGTGAACTTGCATAGCATGTCACATGTTAACTTGCATATAACCAAACACATAACTTGCATAACATGTTACATATGAACTTGCATATAATCATGCACATAACTTGCATATAACCAAACACATAACTTGCATAACATGTTACATATGAACTTTCATATAATCATGCACATAACTTGCATATAACCAAACACATAACTTGCATAACATGTTACATATGAACTTGCATATAATCATGCACATAACTTGCATTACATGTTACATATGAACTTGCATATAATCTCACATATAGCTTGCATAACATGTTACATATGAACTTGCATATAATCTCACATATAGTTTGCATAACATGTTACATATGAATCAATGTTCAACATAGTGTTTTGCATAATAAGCATCATAAAGCATAACATTAAACTTGCATAACATATAGCATAAAACTCGCAAAACACACAACATACACTATACTAAACTTGCATAAACACATTGATCCACAAACATAGCCATATCTTATCATATCCTATCATAATCAATTTAACAATTGATTATTAAGGCTATAGAAACTCACCCCTAAACTCCAATAAGCAAACCCTTGCCAAAAATCACCCAAAAACTATAGCCTTGGAAATAAAGCTTGCAACTTGATGATGAATGCAAGCTAATGATCACTCATACAACTTAAAAATGCTTGTATGAACATGAAAACCTTCATAGAAATAGTTTCATAAGAGGATGGAGGCTAGGGTTTTGAGTGGAGGCCATGATCATAGAAAATTTTGGCATAGTTTAGTTAGAGGATAGGATTATGATCATTTAGGGCTAGCTTAGGGTCTTATTTATAGGATTAGGATGTGTTTTAGACCATTAGATTAACCTTAAATTAGATTAGGACCATCAGATCTCGGAAGCTTCCAGAAAACAGCCCAAAACACAGCCAAACCCTAAAATGGTGCACCAGGCCAAACTGGCCGAGCACCCCCTGTCGACACCCAAGTCGACAGGGCTGTCGACTTGGTCCTAGCCAAGTCGACTGCCCAGTCGACAGGCCTGTCGACTTGGGTAGCTAGGCGGGAATTTTCCCACCTGCGCCCAATGGCCCCAATTTCGAAATTTGAACTTTGAATTTTCCGTAAACTTCATTGGGCCATAACTGGGCCATACGGACTCCGATTTACAAAATTTCGGACTATATTTCGCGTATTTTTCCGAGACGAACGCAATGACGCAGCCCGTTTCCCCCCAATTCTCACATCAGAGATTATTTATTCTGCAATTAGTGAATTTTAGCATTAACTGAAATTCGGGGTGTTACATTCTCCCCTCCTTAAAGGATTTCGTCCCCGAAATCTCTAAGCTAAGGAGAATGCATATCCTACCATCCAAACAACCATCTACTCAATCCATCAAACACGGGCATCCATTGTCCTTAAAACAATTTCTAATGATGTATGAGCATATGCAAAAAGTGTGTGTATATGTTCCCTATCTAATGTATGAACATATGCAAACCATGATAGTGCCATGCATCCATTATGTATGCGAGAGAACCCTATCGACACATACAATATCTACATGAGTGCACAATCATTCACCAAAATGCATCATCCATATGATAACACAATCATTATACATCCATAAATATAGCTACCTACACACAATTATATGCAATATGCAATATGAAGTGACTGAGCCGATCTAGTGTCTAGAGTGTGTGTATATGCATCCACGAGCAACCACTAGCAAACACTTGCATCCACATGCATCCATCAATCATAACATGTCTCAAACACATGTTTCAACCATAGGTTTACCCTATCTAAAGGTCAAAAGTACTAACGAGAGGACATACTAAAGATAAGATAAGTACTAGACAAACGATAGAGGAGAAGTTAAAAGACATACCCTCAAAAAGGAATGGGTACAATGAACGCATCTTCGCTTCCGTCTCCCAAGTAGCGTTGCTCTCATCTTCTCCCCATTGCACTTTGACTAGTTGAACCTCCCTATTTCTCAACCTCTTAATCTCTGACCCAAGGATGCGTGTAGGAGCTCGTCGAATAGTCGCATCATGCTCTATCTCTACTTCTCTAAGCAAGCTCGGCTCTACCACCTCTCGGTCTCATGTAGGCACTTCCTCAAATGTGACACATGGAATACATCATGTATACCACTAAGTCTGTCGGGCAACTCCACTCTATAGGCCATCTGTCCAATCCTTTCCTTAATAGGAAACGGTCCAATAAACCTTGGTGCTAACTTCCCAACAGATCCAAAGCGAACCACATTCCGTAACAGAGACACTTTGACAAAGACCATGTCCCCAACATCAAACTCAAGATCCGTCCTCCTCTTGTCCGCATAAGATTTCTGTCTGTCTTGCGCCGCTTTCATCCTTCTTCGAATCAAATAAATCTTTTCCGAAGTCTCTCTAACCATATCGGGCCCAAGTAAGATCTTATCCGTAGATTCCCACCAACATGTACGTGATCGACAAGGCCTTCAATAAAGAGCTTCGAAAGGAGCCATGCCAATACTAGACTGAAAGCTGTTATTATATGCGAACTCCACCAATGGAAGATGCTCTTCCCATGTACCTCCAAAATCCCAGATACATAGCCTCAAAAGATCTTCTAAAATACGATTCACCCTCTCGGTCTGGCCGTCCGTCTGAGGATGATATGCGGTACTCAAACACAACTGAGTCCCTACCGCCTCTTGCAAACTCTTCCAAAACTCTCTAGTGAAGATAGGTTCTCGACCGCTCACTATACTGGAAGGTACACCATGCAATCTAATAATCTCTCGAATGTAAACTGAAGCTAGCCATGGAGCAGTTCTCTTACTCTCCACGGGTATAAAATGGGCGCTCTTAGTAAGTCTGTCTACCACAACCCAAATTCCCGTATTACCCTTCCTCGATCTCGGTAATCCATCGAGACACTATCCCACTTCCATAGCGGAACCTCCAATGGGTGAAGCAACCCACCGGGTTTCTTCTGCTCCGCTTTCACTTGCTAGCACACCAAGCATCTAGCGACATACTCGGCCACATCTTTCTTTATACCGGCCCAAAAGAAAACTCGCTTCATGTCTTGGTACATCTTGTCCCCACCGGGATGAATGGTCATCTTCGACCGATGTGCATCATCAAGTATAGCCTTCCTCAAACCCTCGTCTTGCGGTACACAAAGTCTACCGTCTCTACGCAACCACCCCTTACCATCTAGGGTGTACCTACTCAAATGGCTGGACGACTCCCCCCTTATGAGCTTCTCTACTAACTCAACCAACTGTGGGTCGTCTCGCTGTGCCTCGCCAATCCGTCCCAAAAGAGTAGGCCTAACCTCCAAGGAGGCTAGCAAACCTGGTACAAAGTCAACGGAAGGTCTAAAGTCAAACATAGAAATAAACTCTAAGCTCCGTCGTTCAACGAACAATGAACTCGAGGACAACCTTTTTCTACTTAAGGCGTCCGCTACCATGTTACCCTTTCCATGGGTATACGCTATCTCAAACTCATAGGATGCTAAGAATCCCATCCACTTTTGCTGTCCTAAGACTATGCGCTCGAAGAGTCTCCAACACTTCCCTAAGATGTAGGGCATGCTCTTCTCCACTTTTAGAGAAAACCAGGATATTACCCCATCCAAAATTATCACAATTGTCCATCTCTCACGCAGACCACCCTAGTCGAACTCGGCATCCCCCAAATGCAAGCCCCAAAGGCCTAAACCAATATCAGACAAACACCCAAGGGATACCTCCTTTGAATTCAGACGACCTACGTGAGATGATACTAGTAAAAACGGCTAAATAATTAAGCCCTTGTCCAACTCTGGATGTCCTCGCCAGTCTCGCTCCAAAAACCACCGTTTATCCCATAACTGGCTTTGCTCAACCTATTGAGCACATACGAAAACTTATTTCGCTCCGAGAAAATACCAAGATGTCATTTACAAAGACCATCACGAACTTATTTAGGTACTCCCTGAACACCCTTCTCATCAAATCAATAAAGTATGCGGGGGCGTTCGTCAAACCGAATGGCATCATCAGCCACTCATAAAAAAACCATCCGGAGTCCTAAAGGCAGTCTTCTCTATACTATCCTCAGCCACTCTCAACTGACGAAACCCCGTGGCTAAGTCCTACTACGAAAAACACTGAGGCGCCAACCAACTGATCAAAGAGATCATCAATCCTCGGCAATGGGTGTCTATTCTTCTTTGTTATCTTGTTAAACTCCCTATAATCTACACAAAGTCTGAGGGACCCATCCGCCTTCATAGCAAAAACTACTGGAGCACCCCACTCCGACATACTTCGTCTTCTAAACTCCTTCTCAAGCAAATCGCGTACTTGCTTATGGAGTTCCCTCCTCTCACGAGGAGCCATGTGGCACACTGGCCAAGATACTGGTTTGGCATTGTCTACCGGATATATTCGGAAGTCAATCTCCCGCTCCGGAGGTAAGCCCTTCACCTCCTCAAACACATCCGAGTATTCCCGGACCACTCTAACAGATCGCAAACCCTCGACCGACGTGTCAAGCGATTCTAGATAACTTAGCATAACAGATTCCATGGGATTACAAGAGATCTCGAGAGTGTTACCCAAGCGGGTCATAAGCCTAACAACTCTCCCTTCAAAATCAAGAACGGCACCATTACTGGATAACCAGTCCATGCCCAAAACTACCCCATAGCCCGTGAAGCCCAAAAAGCATCACATCTAAACCCAACGCTAAGTATAGAAACTTTCAAACCCAAACACATCATGGAGCCCCCAATTGGGTTTGAAACAACTAAGGGATCATCTACTAAACTGGTGTCTAAGTGCAGCGACTCAACTAACAATGATGAGATAAACGAACTCGATGCGTCAGAATCAAATAAAGTTTGAACCGGATAAATAAGAAATCCAAATTCCAACCTAGACGGTCCTATCCCCATCTGGTACACTAGCCGTGAGGGAATACAACTACCCTCCAGGAGAGTCCATACCTTGCCCTTGCCTCTTTGGACAATCCTAATAAGGTGTCCTATTCCTCCCGAAAGGATAACTACTAGCCCTCTTCTTCCCATTCTCCACTCGTAACCTCCCACCAATGAGGTTTCATCCTTCATTAACCAAACAACTATTTGAGCCTTCCTCCCATCGTCTATCCAATAGGTACCTACCAGTCCTCCTCCTTCTTGAACCAACTTCTAATCCGACTAACGTCTAAGTCCCTTGAAGTGGTTTTCCATTCTTATCTATCTTAGAAAGATCATCTATACACGGAGGGGAAACTCAACACGAGAGAGGAAGAGATTCAAAACGGAGAATTCGAAAGATAAAGATATGGCTATCGGGGATTATGCTTTTCTTTCAAAAACTTTTCTCTTAAAAGACATGTTTTTGAAAATACTCCTTTCAAAAATAGTCTTAGAAAATAGTTTTTCTAAAAAAATTATTTGTTCTGGTAACCTTAAGCTCTGATACCACGTGTAACACCCCACACCCGCTACGGTCACTCACTAAGGGAATGCCATAACATCGGTGGAGTATTTTAAGTGAATATAGAACAGAAAAATTACAACAAGGCAGATATAAGTAATACTTGAGAATTTAAAACATCATTTCATTGCAGCGGAAAGTAAAACATGTTTGGTTACACCAAAACCATAAACAAGAGTCAAGTACATAATATCCATCCTGATAAAACAAAAGTACATAATCCCACTACATAACTTAATAGCCATAATAGAAAAGATAAACTGAGCTTTACATCCACGGGCCAAGCTCCAAAAGATAGATAAAGCAGTCTGATCAAAGCCCAATAGTGCTAGGCCCACTCTAATAACCTGAGGGTTGGGAAAAAGATGAAAACAACGGGATAAGACATAAGTCTGAGCGAGTCCTATAACCTTAACAATACAATCATTAAAGTAATTAGGGTATGATATAAACAAGGTACGGTACCTCTGGGGATAATGACTACACTAAGTAGCCAACTAAACACAGGATGTACTAGGATAACCGAAAAGACGTATTTACCCACCCAAGGATAATTCCTACACTACACCACACCAGATCTACCCACCCAAGGGTAATTCCTACACTGCACCACACCAGTTCTACCCACCCAAGGGTAATTCCTACTTAAAGGTTGATCCCACTAAGTGTACTTAGTAAATTTTAATAGTAGTTTCGTGTACCCCTAGCTGACTACATAGGTGCCGTCTGCCCCTATCTCCACTAGGTGTACCTAATACTCCCCAAGCGATCGGCTCCCTATCGTAGATACCCGTGCTGGCCCCACAATGGGGTGTATCACTCCCCAAAGTGGCAACCCGATACAACTAATGGTGCACGGCTTATATCTACACGATGCAACAACGTCTTACCTACCAGCCCGGGTCCACACACGCATATGAAACCCGTTGGACTCGCGTTGCAACCGCTAACCCGTTTTGTCCTCTTACAGTCAAGCCCAATATGCGTGTACCGTCCTCGACTTGGGTCGAGCCCACAAAGATACGTTTGGGATATTGGTTGAAATGGGCTGATCGTCGCTAATCTATGAATTAGAAAAGCGCGACATTTGTAATAAATTCTGCAAGCATACAGGTGTGTAGCATACAGGTCGAACACAGGGAGGTGAATTAAATCAAATTATTTATCTAATCTCTTGGGCGAGTTAGACGAAGCTGGAGGTTGATTTTGCAAAACAAAACAAAATTAAAACTGTAATTCGATTCAGAACAGATCTAACTGAACCGACGATCAAATCACAATTTCAATAGAAAAGCAATGAAACTATAAATCAGATTCAAATCTAATCAAATCCAATTTAACCTATGAACGCGATTAAAATACAGAAAATAAAAGTGCAGAATATAAATAACAACAGGAAATAAAATTAGGATTACCGCTGAATCTAATCAGACGGTCAATCACTAATGAAAAGAAATGCAAAACACAAATAGTGTTCTACCGAATTAAATCGTGTAGACACACTAATTGCTAAGAAATAGAAAAAAAATGCAGAAAATAAAAAGAAGAAGAAGAACTAGAAACTTTATTAGAAATAGAAAATGGGATATAGGATGGTGGCTACAATGCCATTACAAGGGTATATATAGGGTAGATAGCCAAACCCTAACCCTAACCCTAATGATAACTGGGCCTTGTCATTACATCACTAATTAGTTTACAATGAGAAACATAAATGGGCCTTAGATAAATAAAGCAAATTTGGGCCTTTTCTCTTTTCCTCTTGCTTCCTTGACACTTCTTCATTGATTTGTGATGTGCAAAGCCTTGTTATCAATCCTTTTCTTGTCCAACAGCAACTAGATGTGATATCTTTATCTACAATTCTTCAAAATGCAAATACACAGCAAATTGAACTCTATTTCTCTACATTTCTGGTTGCATGCGGGCTGGGTTGGAATATCTGTAAAAATAACAAAACAATACCCAAGTAATATTTATTTATATACAAAAGATAAGAGCATAAAATAAACACATTTCTATGTCAATCAAATACCCCCACACTTATCTTTTACTCGTCCTCGAGTAAAAAGAAAGTGAAAAACTAACTAGATAGGTCGCACTTTCGTAGGAAACACGATTGCATTGAGCGTATGCAAAAACCGTTAAACCTCTAGGTGTCCCTAGTAGGACGAGTGGTGTCTCGTGAGGGTTTTCAGCGGATACTACCCACAAAATCCACATGCAGTATGCTATGATTCTAATGAAACTACATGAATGCAATGGACATATGCAAAAATAAAAACGAAAAATGACAACACGACTTATTTCAAGAAAGTGGTACAACAAATTAAGTTAATAATTTCTAACCAGTTGATTTTATTTTAGATACCTCGACTTGTCACAAATTTTCAATATAAATAAAGTTTTCAAATGTTAAATTCCAGTTTGGCCAGTTAGTTCGGTCGATAACATAGTGCAGCCATGAAATAAATTCTTAGTTTGCTTGGCACAGTTTGCAAAGTGGTATTCTAATTTTCTCATGTATGGCTAGTCAAATCAATAAGGTCAAGAAGTGTTTGGGTATCATCGCTTATTCTTTATTCTATAAAATTTTAAGATTTATGATTAAGTACATACACCTAACTAAAAAGACCAAGGTTTACCACCCATGCACTGCCTCGCGGACTAACGGAGAGTGGGTAAAGAGCTTGGCGGATTGTGCAGGCCGACTTTGACTTTGTCAACAACGTGTCGGTAATCCTTAGGTGTCCAATCTCATAAAATGAGACCAAGATATTCCAACGTTGACTTTGTCAACAACGTGTCGGATAGAGCTTGGCGGGTTTGCACACCAACGCTTGATATACAAGCAATGTTGGATACCCTTGGATTACTATTATTATTATTGAAATTATAAGCACAAAAGAGAGTTACGCGAATTCAACTTAACACAACTTAGTTTTAAAGATTCGAAAAGCCAATATAAGTATTTTAAGTCCTCCACTTATTTAAACAAAGTCTACAATATAGAATAGATTTCATGGCCATCACCTAAGAATCTCCCTATGTACCGGTTACACTATTATCCCTCAAATTTAAACTTTTCATTATATTTCAAATTCGATCTAAGTTGAGAGAGAAAAATATTATCAACTGGCTAAAAATTGTAAACTTATTTTGCTGTATCAATTGAAAATGAGTCGTATTTAAAAAAATATATGGTATGTTACTACAATCTAAAATGTATGATGGTCCTACTTAAATGGTTGATATAAAAAAAACAAAGAAAAATGAAAATGGATGAAATGCAGACTCCCCCCCACACTTGAACAAAACAGTGTCCACACTGTGAACGTTTCCTAAATTTGAAAGATCGCACCCAAAGGTGAATGAGATGCAAAATGATCTGTAAAATGAAATGCAATCTAACTATATGTAAGAATGGATCATATATACAATGATATATGTGTTTGCGGTGCACGCAATGCAAAGAATTCCACCATCTTTTCCCCCCACACTTGGTTCTGACCCTATGAGTCCCATTCCCACTGTGTCTAGACATGTTTTCTAACAAGAAAGAGTTTTTGAAAACCATATCATCTTTAAACCTAGATTTATAGTCCAGGAGATAAATGTCTAGGGTCGTCCTAACATGAAGTTTTTCAACAAAACTAACATTCCAAAAATAGTTCATGTATTCAACAAATTTGTCAGTGTAATTTTTCAAAAATTTGTGATCGTATGTAAATTCAGTGAAATTTGACATCTGAGTGGTGTTCAAGACTGTGTGATCACATTTCTCATCATTAACTGTCAACGTATTTTCGACACTGACAATCTCAAGTTCATTTGAAATTTCCTCAAAGTTAAAATTTTCGAACTCGTGACATGAATCCACTTCTTCCTTATTTGGCAATTCATCCTCGTACAAATCAAGAAATTCATGTTCATTAAAATCCATTTCCACTTCTGAGTTTTTGAAAAATTCAACATTTTCATTTGGTTCAATTTCAAAAATTTCAAGTTTCTCACAGCCTGAAAGATGAAGATCAAAATTTAAGCTTAAATCTTCTTCCTGAAAAGAGTTGAAGTTCAAATCATTGGTTGAATTTTGAAAAACTTCATCAAGATGATTATTCTCAATTTCAAAAGTCGTTATTTGAAAATTTTCAATGTCAGCAAAGAATGGATTATTTCCTGATTCATCGCTTGTTTGAATTTGATTTTGTTGCTCTCGTTGTTCTTTCAAAGATGTCAATAAACAAAGAAGTTCATCCATCTTTCTATCTTTTTCATTAAGCTGTCTATCTAGCCTTTCTACCCTCTCTCTAAAAACGTTAAGATGGTATTCTTCAAAATCGTTGATTTGCGAGCTCTCGTTTTGGATTTCTTGAGTTTCAAAATTATAGTCCATATCAATTTCACAATCAAAATTACTTCCAATGTGGTGGTTGTTTGAATTTTCGTTTTGATATTGGAAATCATTTTGATCATAAAAATTATGTTCGTAACCAAAACTGTTAAAATTCGAGGGAAAATTGCAATCTTGGTTATATTCAAGTTGTGGATATGGGTCGTTATTTTGAAGATTTTGAGCGATTTGAAAATCATTTTCAAAATTATTTTCGAATTGGTTTCCAACCCCATATTGATGTGGATCAAAGCTATTTTGCGATTCAAAACCGTTTTGATGTGGATGTGACCCATAATCGAAATTATTGAAATTTAAATTGAAATCATCATTTCGATTATATCTATGATTTTGAAAATGTTGGTCGGTTGGAAAATTTTGAAAATTGTTGACATTGGGCTCACGAAATTTTGGAAAATCTTATTTCATGAGTTGCAATTCATACTCATACTCTTCAAGAGGACGTCTACTTCGATTATTATCCCACATTTCTCTCAATGATTTTTTTGAATTAGACATTTGAAATGAAATCACGGCAAGACAGAAATTATTCTCAATTCAAAATAATATAAAATAATGAGTTGTGCTCTATTAATTAACTGACTCAATTGGAAGGGGGAAGAGGGTCTTATGGCCGTTCACGTATAGTATAAAACTAAGGGATACGACCAATGTTTTACGGGTAGTATGCAACCTCTTTTGCTAAGAGTTCAATAAATTGAACTAATATATATCCGCGATCCAATTGTACGAGACAGTCAACTTCACAAAGCACCACTTTTAAGTTATATTATTTTGAAAATCAAAATCACGTGTTAAAATTGAAAATCGATGAGAGTGATTAGTTATGGAAAACCGTTCCTCACCACAAATTCAGGAATATCAGTCACAGAACAGACACAGAAATATAAATTGCAGAATTAAAATTTACATTCAAGCCGCTGCCCCTGCAGAATTTTTTTACAACAATTGTCTATATATTTTTTTCTTTTTCCTTTTGCAGCAGAGCACCTGTAGAGTTTTAAAAGTTTTCACCTTGATCGGCAGTCCTCCAGTGAATTTGGGAAGCGCTAGCGCGTTCACACCCCACTTGGTGTGCAACCGCTCCAACCCATCTGAATCGTCCGCTGCTTTCTGTTGTTGTCCCCTTCTATTAATTGCTTGACTGCGCTGCGGCACGGGTTTTTAAGACCTTTTTTTAAAATTCCAGCTGTACCTGTTTTTGAAAAATTCTCCTTTTTTTTTAGAACTAAAAATAAAACAAGACCAACAACTAAACAAAAGGACTCATCACTCAATCCAAATAAAAACAACTGAAACAACTTGACTAAACCCAAAACAATGGGAAGCAAAGTAACCAAAAAAAGAAAAGAAACAATTCAAACATGGGAAAACGACCAAGCAAAACCAACGGTCCAAGTGAAACTAAAATCAAATGTGCTTGGATCAACCAGCCCTCAAATTGTACAGATGAAAACAAGCCTCCCAGTTAATTGTCAGAACCAAAACGCGCCCCACTCAAAATCAAAAACGTAAACAACAGGCGTAATACTTCACTTTCCCAAATATAAAAACAATTTCCTCTCCCAAATTAACACACCGTTTCTCAGAAATTACCAACAAATCAGTCTACAAATTATGCCACAAATGGGATTAGGGAACAAATCGCAACTCCCTTTTTTTTTTCTTTTTCTTTCAGAGTCGGAAAAAATAATAATTAATGGAAGGTCAAAACTTTGAATTGTAGGTTTCAAATCGGGATCTGAGTATACGACGTGAAGAGCTGTTAACTGGTTGAGTCTGGGTTTTGCTGTTCGATGAGGGTGATTGGGCTCGATCGGTGGCTTGTGGATGCGAACTGTCGTGGTGTGTGGTTGTTGCTAGGTTTCGGTATGAATTATGGTTTCCGGTTTGAGGCTGTATTTGTAAAGCAGTTGCGTGGTGATTTGAAACCGGAGGGCGTGAGGCTGAGGTCGAGTTGGGGCTTCGGAGTTGAAAACGTGTGACGCCGACGAGGCGGAAGGTTCGGCAGTGGTGAACTTGTGTTCGGATGAGGAGTTTTGGGATGAAGGTGAGTTGGTATGAAGGTTTTTGTTGAGGTGAAGATGGCAGGGAGGGAGTTGGCGTTGAAACTGGGAGTATTGTGGAAGTGATGGTTTGTTTTTGTGGTGTTTTGAGGGAAGTTTCGGTTGTAACAGTGGATTTGGACTTGGAGGATGGTGAAGAGGGAGATTCGTTGGTGGGTGGGTTCTGCTGTAGACGAGAATATGGTTTATAGTGTACGGTCGGAGAAGATGGATGGATTGGCTTGTGCGTGGTGAGTGTACGAATCAGTTTGGGTTACAGGAACCAGAGTGGTGAAGGATGGGCGTTGATGTGGGTGAATGTCAGAACTGAGCGGAGGACTTTGATGGTCAGTATGTTGGGTGTCGAACCTGTCTGAGATGTATTGGGTGAGATGAAAATGATTGTTGTTCTGTGGTAAGAAGATGGTGTGGTGTTTATGGTGTTGGTGACTGTGAAAGTGATGTGGAAGGTGGAAGAAACTGTTTGATGTTAATGGGGTGTGATTTGGCAGAGGGTTATTTGTAGAGGAGGTTGACGGCGTATGAAAATTCAGCAGCAGATAAAGAAAGAAATATGTGACAAAGGAGTCAAGAAGAAAATCGGAAAAACAAAATAACTTGTAAACTTTTTTTTGTTTTTTTTTTTGTGAGAACTTAGAACAAAAGAAATGCAAGGATTGGAAAGGGAATCAGAAAGAAATCTGAAATAAAAGAAGCAAGCTTTTTTTTTCTTTTATTTGGTAGATTATGGTATCATTAATTAATACCAAATCAACCAATCAAGAGATTTTTTTTTTATATATATACAAGAAAATAAAAGGAACAAAGTAAAAATAAAACTAACACGAATCAGAAATCAAATAAATAACAAAATTTAATCGTTACCTCCCCGGCAACGGCGCCAAAAACTTGATCGTCGCTAATCTATGAATTAGAAAAGCGCGACATTTGTAATAAATTCTGCAAGCATACAGGTGTGTAGCATACAGGTCGAACACAGGGAGGTGAATTAAATCAAATTATTTATCTAATCTCTTGGGCGAGTTAGACGAAGCTGGAGGTTGATTTTGCAAAACAAAACAAAATTAAAACTGTAATTTGATTCAGAACAGATCTAACTGAACCGACGATCAAATCACAATTTCAATAGAAAAGCAATGAAACTATAAATCAGATTCAAATCTAATCAAATCCAATTTAACCTATGAACGCGATTAAAATACAGAAAATAAAAGTGTAGAATATAAATAACAACAGGAAATAAAATTAGGATTACCGCTGAATCTAATCAGACGGTCAATCACTAATGAAAAGAAATGCAAAACACAAATAGTGTTCTACCGAATCTAATCGTGTAGACACACTAATTGCTAAGAAATAGAAAAAAAATGCAGAAAATAAAAAGAAGAAGAAGAACTAGAAACTTTATTAGAAATAGAAAATGGGATATAGGATGGTGGCTACAATGCCATTACAAGGGTATATATAGGGTAGATAGCCAAACCCTAACCCTAACCCTAATGATAACTGGGCCTTGTCATTACATCACTAATTAGTTTACAATGAGAAACATAAATGGGCCTTAGATAAATAAAGCAAATTTGGGCCTTTTCTCTTTTCCTCTTGCTTCCTTGACACTTCTTCATTGATTTGTGATGTGCAAAGCCTTGTTATCAATCCTTTTCTTGTCCAACAGCAACTAGATGTGATATCTTTATCTACAATTCTTCAAAATGCAAATACACAGCAAATTGAACTCTATTTCTCTACATTTCTGGTTGCATGCGGGCTGGGTTGGAATATCTGTAAAAATAACAAAACAATACCCAAGTAATATTTATTTATATACAAAAGATAAGAGCATAAAATAAACACATTTCTATGTCAATCAAATACCCCCACACTTATCTTTTACTCGTCCTCGAGTAAAAAGAAAATGAAAAACTAACTAGATAGGTCGCACTTTCGTAGGAAACACGATTGCATTGAGCGTATGCAACAAGCCGTTAAACCTCTAGGTGTCCCTAGTAGGACGAGTGGTGTCTCGTGAGGGTTTTCAGCGGATACTACCCACAAAATCCACATGCAGTATGCTATGATTCTAATGAAACTACATGAATGCAATGGACATATGCAAAAATAAAAACGAAAAATGACAACACGACTTATTTCAAGAAAGTGGTATAACAAATTAAGTTAATAATTTCTAACCAGTTGATTTTATTTTAGATACCTCGACTTGTCACAAATTTTCAATATAAATAAAGTTTTCAAATGTTAAATTCCAGTTTGGCCAGTTAGTTCGATCGATAACATAGTGCAGCCATGAAATAAATTCTTAGTTTGCTTGGCACAGTTTGCAAAGTGGTATTCTAATTTTCTCATGTATGGCTAGTCAAATCAATAAGGTCAAGAAGTGTTTGGGTATCATCGCTTATTCTTTATTCTATAAAATTTTAAGATTTATGATTAAGTACATACACCTAACTAAAAAGACCAAGGTTTACCACCCATGCACTGCCTCACGGACTAACGGAGAGTGGGTAAAGAGCTTGGCGGATTGTGCAGGCCGACTTTGACTTTGTCAACAACGTGTCGGTAATCCTTAGGTGTCCAATCTCATAAAATGAGACCAAGATATTCCAACGCTGACTTTGTCAACAACGTGTCGGATAGAGCTTGGCGGGTTTGCACACCAACGCTTGATATACAAGCAATGTTGGATACCCTTGGATTACTATTATTATTATTGAAATTATAAGCACAAAAGAGAGTTACGCGAATTCAACTTAACACAACTTAGTTTTAAAGATTCGAAAAGCCAATATAAGTATTTTAAGTCCTCCACTTATTTAAACAAAGTCTACAATATAGAATAGATTTCATGGCCATCACCTAAGAATCTCCCTATGTACCGGTTACACTATTATCCCTCAAAAATAAACTTTTCATTATATTTCAAATTCGATCTAAGTTTAGAGAGAAAAATATTATCAACTAGCTAAAAATTGTAAACTTATTTTGCTGTATCAATTGAAAATGGGTCGTATTTAAAAAAAAATATGGTATGTTACTACAATCTAAAATGTATGATGGTCCTACTTAAACGGCTGAAATAAAAAAAAAACAAAGAAAAATGAAAATTGATCGTCGCTAATCTATGAATTAGAAAAGCGCGACATTTGTAATAAATTCTGCAAGCATACAGGTGTGTAGCATACAGGTCGAACACAGGGAGGTGAATTAAATCAAATTATTTATCTAATCTCTTGGGCGAGTTAGACGAACCTGGAGGTTGATTTTGCAAAACAAAACAAAATTAAAACTGTAATTTGATTCAGAACAGATCTAACTGAACCGACGATCAAATCACAATTTCAATAGAAAAGCAATGAAACTATAAATCAGATTCAAATCTAATCAAATCCAATTTAACCTATGAACGCGATTAAAATACAGAAAATAAAAGTGCAGAATATAAATAACAACAGGAAATAAAATTAGGATTACCGCTGAATCTAATCAGACGGTCAATCACTAATGAAAAGAAATGCAAAACACAAATAGTGTTCTACCGAATCTAATCATGTAGACACACTAATTGCTAAGAAATAGAAAAAAAAATGCAGAAAATAAAAAGAAGAAGAAGAACTAGAAACTTTATTAGAAATAGAAAATGGGATATAGGATGGTGGCTACAATGCCATTACAAGGGTATATATAGGGTAGATAGCCAAACCCTAACCCTAACCCTAATGATAACTGGGCCTTGTCATTACATCACTAATTAGTTTACAATGAGAAACATAAATGGGCCTTAGATAAATAAAGCAAATTTGGGCCTTTTCTCTTTTCCTCTTGCTTCCTTGACACTTCTTCATTGATTTGTGATGTGCAAAGCCTTGTTATCAATCCTTTTCTTGTCCAACAGCAACTAGATGTGATATCTTTATCTACAATTCTTCAAAATGCAAATACACAGCAAATTGAACTCTATTTCTCTACATTTCTGGTTGCATGCGGGCTGGGTTGGAATATCTGTAAAAATAACAAAACAATACCCAAGTAATATTTATTTATATACAAAAGATAAGAGCATAAAATAAACACATTTCTATGTCAATCATGGGCCCCCACAAGCTACCCACCTAAGCTTGTCATTTCTAGTGAATCCCACTTAACCCTTTAACCATGTCCACTTACATGTTATAAATTTTGGTTAGGTCATTTAATCATACTTTAATTGCCACACAAGGCACCCACTAGATTTCCACATGCCACCCAAGGCACTTACTTGATTCCCACATGCCACCCAAGGCACTTACTTAACCCATTAATCATGTTTAATTACATGTTCCACTTTGGTTAAGTATTCTAATCGTATTTTCTATTGCCACCCAAGGCAACCCACTAGTTTCCTCATGCCACCCAAGGCACCCCCACTAGTGACTACATGCCACCCAAGGCACCCACTTAACCCCTCATGCCCTACTACATGCTAATTTGGTTAAGTGTTTCTTAATTAATTAAGATCGTAACCTTTGTAAAGACCTCTCACATTAGACTGTCTTTTATGGCAGCTGGATATGCCGGTTGGTTCCGGGCAGCCTTACACCATAACAGAGTCTAACCTCGTGTCTTTACACTTGTCACGTATTTAGTTTATGACTAAGACCTCTCACATTGGGCCAATCATTTGTAGCCGCTGGATTTGCCGGTCGGTTCCGGGCAGTCTTATGCTACAAAAAGGGTCCAACCTCGTGTCTTAGTAGATTAATTACACCTAATTAATCACCCCCATAATTTGTATTAATTATCCCTAATTAATTACAAATATTTAAGAATATGGGTAGACCTAACTTAATAGGTAAATTCCCAATTCCATAATATGGGTAGACCTAACTTAATAGGTAAATTCCCAATTCCATAATATGGGTAGACCTAACTTAATAGGTAAATTCCCAATTATGTCCATTCACTTTATGTTATGCTTAAGCATACCCATTTCACACCATTTTATTAACATGCATATTAACCCCATCGTTCCCCACGTAATTCGTTCTCATAACATGACATAAAAAAGGGAAGATTCATCACAAATGCCATGGGTTTAACCAATCATAGCATATAACTTTATCATGGGTTTAAAAGGTGTCAACTTGCATATATGAGCATACATTAAACCCAACTAGCATTTAACCCAAACTTGCATGAAGCGCATATGTCACAAAGGGGGTAACTTGCATATGATTCTTATGTCATACAAAGGTGTGAACTTGCATA
The DNA here is from genome assembly GCA_030737875.1 of Allium sativum. NCBI lineage: Eukaryota > Viridiplantae > Streptophyta > Magnoliopsida > Asparagales > Amaryllidaceae > Allium > Allium sativum. The sequence goes on along the minus strand of CM060915.1, from coordinate 452,697,455 downwards.
GCATGTCACATGTTAACTTGCATATAACCAAACACATAACTTGCATAACATGTTACATATGAACTTGCATATAATCATGCACATAACTTGCATATAACCAAACACATAACTTGCATAACATGTTACATATGAACTTTCATATAATCATGCACATAACTTGCATATAACCAAACACATAACTTGCATAACATGTTACATATGAACTTGCATATAATCATGCACATAACTTGCATTACATGTTACATATGAACTTGCATATAATCTCACATATAGCTTGCATAACATGTTACATATGAACTTGCATATAATCTCACATATAGTTTGCATAACATGTTACATATGAATCAATGTTCAACATAGTGTTTTGCATAATAAGCATCATAAAGCATAACATTAAACTTGCATAACATATAGCATAAAACTCGCAAAACACACAACATACACTATACTAAACTTGCATAAACACATTGATCCACAAACATAGCTATATCTTATCATATCCTATCATAATCAATTTAACAATTGATTATTAAGGCTATAGAAACTCACCCCTAAACTCCAATAAGCAAACCCTTGCCAAAAATCACCCAAAAACTATAGCCTTGGAAATAAAGCTTGCAACTTGATGATGAATGCAAGCTAATGATCACTCATACAACTTAAAAATGCTTGTATGAACATGAAAGCCTTCATAGAAATAGTTTCATAAGAGGATGGAGGCTAGGGTTTTGAGTGGAGGCCATGATCATAGAAAATTTTGGCATAGTTTAGTTAGAGGATAGCATTATGATCATTTAGGGCTAGCTTAGGGTCTTATTTATAGGATTAGGATGTGTTTTAGACCATTAGATTAACCCTAAATTAGATTAGGACCATCAGATCTCGGAAGCTTCCAGAAAACAGCCCAAAACACAGCCAAACCCTAAAATGGTGCACCAGGCCAAACTGGCCGAGCACCCCCTGTCGACACCCAAGTCGACAGGGCTGTCGACTTGGTCTTAGCCAAGTCGACTGCCCAGTCGACAGGCCTGTCGACTTGGGTAGCTAGGCGGGAATTTTCCCACCTGCGCCCAATGGCCCCAATTTCGAAATTTGAACTTTGAATTTTCCGTAAACTTCATTGGGCCATAACTGGGCCATACGGACTCCGATTTACAAAATTTCGGACTCTATTTCGCGTATTTTTCCGAGACGAACGCAATGACGCAGCCCGTTTCCCCCCAATTCTCACATTTGAGATTATTTATTCTGCAATTAGTGAATTTTAGCATTAACTGAAATTCGGGGTGTTACATGTAGTGACGCACAGGGATAGAATTTTTTGATCACTGAAATTACCAAATCTTTGCCAGCAAGTGTATATCAACCTCCTGATTCCAGAACCAAACTTGAAATTGTGAATTAATGCTTCAAATCCAATATTCAGCAAGCACTACCTCATGTCAGTACCTTCCAGCGAACTCAGAGAAGTTCGAACCCCACAAAATTGGTATAAAATGAAGAGGAAGTGATAAGGATCTCAGATATTTACATATTATGATTTATAGAATTCATTTTGGTTTTGTAATGAATTCTTCCTTGCGTTTTTGGTTTGCTGAGAAGTATTTTGGTGGCGGCTCAAGAGAAGGGAATTATAAGGGAATGGGATTTCATTTTTGTGGTTAAAAACGAAAGGATGTGGCACCTTAATGTTCATACATTTCATTTAGATATTTTATTTATTATTTATTTGCTTTCTAAAAATTAGTGTGAGCACACACGATACCCAAAAATCACGAAACTCGACAAGTAGCTAGAGTTTGACATTACGAACCCAACAAAATTGGTTTCGTCAAATTCCGACTTTGTATGCTCACACAGCGTATTTTTAACCGTCAAAATATCGATTGTTTCTCACTTTAAAAATCGGTACGGCTACATACCGACTTCAAAAATCACGAAAACTGAACTCTAGCAATAATTTAATATTGCAGATCCAAAAAAATTAGTTTCGTCGAATTCTGAGGTCGTTTGCAAAACTGGCTATTTTTAAAGCTTTAAATAACCATTTTAAATATATAAATATATTTAAAACAATTAAATTAAATATAAATAAATTTATATTATTGTGTATATATTCACAACAGAATATCATACAACTCCACAATATTCCTTTATGAATTTCTAACCCGATATTTCAAATCCTGATTAAATCGATATTCGATTTATATTGAAATTCCTTATATAATATAATTAAATTATAAAGGAATTCCACAGCGACTTTTCTAAAATTTGATTTGGACAAAAATCAAAATCTATACGACGAAATCTCGATTTTTCTCTTCCACTAGAAAAATATACTCCACCATCTCCTAACGTTTCTTGTTTCACAGAAATCCGACTTAAAACGGCTTCTGTATATTCGTTTAACGTTCGAATCGCCAAATCGCGAACTGCCGCGCCATTTCGAGCTCGATTATAATTATATTATAATTTATACGTTCAACGACCGTTATTTAAATGTACTCGTTATTCAAATTCAATTCTAAACTGAATTATATATATTGAATTCCCCGATTCACACCATATCGCCATTTCAGCCAATTCTGACTATCTCAGAATTTAATATATTATTTAATTATTATTTAAATTAAATATTCACTATTATTTAATTCAACGACCATTAAATCCTCTTAATCACCCTTTAAATAATTAAATAAATTAATTATTATATCGCTGAAAAATGCGGGTCATTACAAGAACTCTAGACGGTTTCTTCGAGTGGCTCTTCATGCCTTTTGGGCGGACGAATGCACCCGTCTATTTTGTTGATCTGATGACTAGTGTGTTTCGGGAGTTCCTTAATAAGTTCGTTGTGGTCTTTGTTAATGACATCTTGATTTTATCGAAGAGCGAGGAAGAGCTTATCCTACATTTAAGGGAGGTTTTGAAAACTCTCCATGCACACCAGCTAAAAGCGAATTTATGCAAATGTCATTTTTGGAGAAAGTAAGTGATATTTCTAGGGAATGTGGTCTCTGAAGATGGGATAGTAGTAGATCCCATGAAGTTAGTTATAGATCAAGATTGACATATTCCAAGGAATGCAACGAAGATGAGGAGGTTTCTTGGCTTAGTGGGCTGTTATAGGAAGTTCATTAAGGACTTCACAAAGATATCGACCACACTCACCAGACAAACGAAGAAGAATATGACATTTTCTTAGGATATAAACTTTGGGGATGCTTTCCAACGATTGAAGAGGGCTCTGACAACAGCCTAGTCTTGACTTTGCCTAAAGGGAACAAGATGTTCACAGTATACACTAATGCATGCGTTATAGGGCTTGGTGTGGTTCTGAGCAAGAAGAAAGGGTAGTACGCTATGGGGGTAGACGATTAAGGGTTCATGAAAATAACTACCCTAACCATGACTTGGAATTGGATGCCATAGTATTTGCACTTAAGACCTGGCGCCATTATCTACTTGGAGAGAAGTTTGACTTGTACACTGATCATAAATCTCTATAATATTTATTCTCACAGAAGGATCTCTATTTGAGGCAACAAAGATGGATGGAGTTCCAAGCATCTTATGACTTTGAGATTGCTTACACCCCTGACAAGGGTATTGTGGTTGTGGATGCACTGAGTAGGCAGAGGATGACCTTGAGTCCTCTATTATAGAGAGGTAGAGCTTAGAATATATATCAACTTTTGATTTTAGGCCCTCTACTAAGTTTACGCCTATTCTATTGGCATCATTAGAAGTACAACCTACTCTGATGGATCAGATAGGAACTTCGCAGAAAGAGGACCCACAAATAGTGGTTATTTTGGACAAGCTCAGCAAATAGGAGACTTCCATTCACCTCAGTAGATATTCCACAGATGATAGAGGATGGTTACAACGAGATGGAAGGCTTTGTGTTCCACGGGTTGGCTATTTGTTGAAGACAGTCCTTGAGGAAGCCCACCATTCTCGGATGACTATTCATCCTGGTGGTGATAAGATGTATAGGGATATGAAGAGGGTTTTCTTTTGGGCTGGGATGAAGAAGGATGTAGAGGAGTTTGTTTCTCAATGTTTTGATTTGCCATTAAGTCAAAGCTGAGCAAAAGATGCCCGATGGTTTACTTCATCCTTTGGAGATCCCATAGTGGAAGTGGGAGAGCATCTTGATGGATTTCATTGACGATTTGCCTAGATCGAGAAAAGGCAACACCAGTATTTGGGTTATAGTGGACAAGCTTACTAGGAGCACTCATTTCATTCCTATTAAGAGTAAGAGGACGACAGCATGGCTGGCAACAGTTTATCGTTGCGAGATAGTCCGTCTACATGGAGTACCTTCCAATATCATAAGTGATCGTGACCCTATTTTTACTAGTGGGTTTTGGAGGAGCTTGCAAGAGGCGTTATGTACACAGTTGTGTTTAAGCACCGCTTATCACCCTCAGACCGATGGGTAGACTGAAAGGGTGAATAGGGTTTTAGAAGATCTTTTAAGATGTGCATCCTAGACTTTGGAGGGACTTGGGAAGAGCATCATCCTTTGGTAAATTTGACTTACAACAATAGTTATCAGGCTAGTATTGGCATGGCACCCTTCGAGGCTGACCCTGTAGATCATCGACTTGTTGGTGGGAGTCTACAGAAAGGCTTCTACTAGGACCTGAGATGATTAGACAAACTTCAGAAAAGATAGATCTTATTAGAAGGCGCATGACGACATCTCAGGACAGACAGAAGTCCTACGCGGGTAAGTGAAGGACCGATATTTAATTAGAGGTAGGAGAAATGGTTTTCATCAAGGTATCACCTTTGAGGAATGTGGTTTGTTTTGGATCTTTAGGGAAATTGGCACTAAGATTTGTAGGGCCGTTTCCCATAACAGAAATGATTGGCCAACTGGCCTATAGAGTAAAGATGCCAGAGACATTATCCGGCGTTCATGATGTTTTCCACGTTTCTCATTTACGGAAGTGTTTGCATGACACCGCAGAAGTAGTTGAGCCAAGTATACCTAAGGAGGTAGAGGTCGAAGGGGAAACGATAGTCGGACGAGTTCCTACCCTTATCCTTGGATCAGAGGTTAAGAAGTTATGCAACCGAGAAGTCAAGTTGATGAAAGTTCAATGGGGAGATGACTTGAGGATATAACTTGGGAAACTGAAGACAAGATTCACGCTTTGTACCCTTTTCTTTTTAAGGGTATGTTCTTAACTTCTTTTTCCAAAGCTTTTGTTCATACTTGTTTCTATCGTTTATCCTATCGATCAAATCTTCGACCTTTAGGTAGGGATCCAATGGATGTAAACATGTGTTTGAGACATGTTATGTTTGATGGATGCAAGTGGATACAAGTGCTTGCAAGTGGTTGCTGGTGGATGCATATACACACACATTAGGCACTAGATTGACTCAATCACTCTCATACGGCATATGGATGTTTGTGCATTTTTCTCCTTTTATGGATGAAAATGGGTGAATCATCATATGGATGTTGCATTTGAATGGATGATTGTGCACACATATAAAGCTTACATGTTATAATAGGATTATTTGCATACATGTTGGATTCATGGCACTAACATACGTTGCATTAAGTGGGTCAACTGAATCAATAGATCGCTTGATCTTTCGCATTAGTGTAGGGACCTATACCTGCACCTTTGCATATGTTTATATAAGCATTAGAAATATTTTAAGGACAATGGATGCATGTGATTAATGAATGAGTAGATGGATGATGGATGTTAGGATATACATTCTTCTTAACTTGGAGATTTCGGGATGAAATCCTTTAAGTAGGGGAGAATGTAACACCCCGTAATTTTAAAAAACATTAAAATGACAAATTAAAGAATACTTAATTAAATATTGAGAATTAAGTAAAATAGACTGCACCATTGCGTTCGTCTCGAAATTCTGCTTAAGACTGACTCCGAGTTCGTGTAAAAGGACATCGTGTGAAGAAGATATTAAGATTTGAAGTTTATATACATAAAAGACATTTATATGTAAATAAAACTATTCCAGAAAATCAAAATCAAATACGGAGAACTTAGGGGGAAATCGACCCATTAGGGGTCGACCCCACCCTAAGCGTGTCGATGCATAGGTCGATAACACAGAGGCGTCGACACCCATGTCGACATTTTCGAGATTTGAATAGGATCCAATTTCTGTACATGGACACGTTTCTTGACTAGATTCGTTGACCCTAGGCTATAAATAGGACCTCATTCTCATTGTTTTTATTCACCAAAAACAATGGAGACAACGAGATGTTTCCCCAACTCAGAGTAAAATAGCATATTCTTCTTCAACAACAAGTTATACGAATTCAGAGATCTATGCTATGTCATCTACGATTAGTTCTCTGTTCTTTAGATCTAATCACAGTGAGTTTATATTATTTTTAGATAAATACATTTAAAATTTACCTTGACATGTTTTTGAATGGGATCTAAGCCTATGACTATTTGAATCATATCAGATCTATCATTACTTGTACACCAGATCTATAATTCTCATATGCCAAATTCTGTCAATTTATGCCTATCTTGATAAATTTTATCATCCTATGCCATTTTAATAATTATGCATATTCTTGTTCTCTTCCCTTTCTTCTTCCCTTTTTATTTTTATAGCCAGGTTACCTTCAAGCCAAGGCATACTACTGAAATATGCAAACGCGTGAAATTGGGAACGATGGGGAACATAAAAGAAAATTTGGGGCATACCATGTATTGGGAATGATTAATTTGGGGCATAATTCATATTGTAAAACATGATTTGGAATTTTGGTCATAATTTGTACCTTGAGCCAAAACTTGGGATTTGGAGGCATAATCTGTATCTTGATTTAAACCTTAATCGGGGGTATAACTTGTATCGTAGATCGGACCGGGGAATTGGGGCATAATGAACATGGAAACTAGTTAGTAATGAAAATGCCTAGATTTACAGTAATTATAATCTATAACCGCACTTAGACACGAGGTTAGATTACGCTTGTGGTAGAAGTATGAACGGAACCGCCCGGCAAATCCAGCGACCACAAGTGGTAAATCTAATGTGAGGGGTCTAAGTGCATAAATGTACACGTGATGGCGCTAATACATGAGGTAAAGTCCGACTTATGGAAGAAGTCTGCCCGGACCCAACCGACATATCCAACATCCACTAGTGGTAGACTTAATGTGGGAGGTCTAGTGTGTTATAACCATAAATGAATGAGTGGCGATGAACTTGTAACGCTTAACCTATTTAAATCTATGGAGGTGGTTACCTGAACCTGTAAATTGATTAGGGGTTAAGTAAACTTGTTTGAATTAAGGGAGATTAAGTTAATCTTGTAAATCTGTAGGAGAGGGTTGTATATATATACCCGACAAACTTAACCTGGGGGTTATGCAATCTCGTTAAACCGTTAGACATAATCTGTTAAAATCCTAGTAGTGGGGATGCAAGCCTAGGAGGGAAGCTTGTATCATCTGTTGTGTGGGATCGTTTCAGTCAGTAACCCATCTAGGTATCAAACGAGTACTCCGAACTAGGTCGGGGTCGGGGCACGCTTAATGAGATGATTATTGGAGGTCACTTGGGTGAAGGGTGTTGACGGCGCGTTCCATCGGGGTCATGTGCGTGCATAGTCTCGCTTGCTCGAGAAAATGAGATGCTATGACATCATTAGATATAGCCGTGCATCTTGGAAATAAAGAAGTTGCCACTTTAGGATGTGATACATCCTACTGTGGGGTCAGCTGGGGTATCTACGAAGTAGGGAGCTGATCGATTGGGGTAGTAATTAGGGTACAACTATTCTTGCTTGTTAGGGAGCCTGTTATTCTTATTGGGTGTAATACCTGTTATTCCTGTGGGGCTACCTTGTTATTCTTGTTGGGGTAAACCTGTTACTAGAAGTACACCTAAGTCTACTATCTAGTTCTAGTGGGGATCATATTGTTCTCATTATACTAGTATTAATGCAGAGAAAAATACTCGAGAAGCGCAATATAATCTGTTCTGTTTATCCTGCTTATCCTGTCATACCTACCTTGTATATAGTTAATTCTTTCATTCAGTTTATATGCCTGTCATGATGCTTTTACTTATTTATATGCTAAAATAACTGGACTCGCCAGACTTTATGTCTGACCCATTTTGTTTCCTTTTCTCTCTCTTCCATTCCCCCCTTAGGTTCTGAGGGTGGGAATACTCAGGCTTGATCAGGATTCTTCTTTCATTCTGTTTGGAGCTGCTTAGATGTACTACTTGAATTTCTATATTTTCTACTATGACTATATTTTGGGGATTATGCACTTTTTATGTATTATTGTACTCTGATGATGATTTTGGTACAAGACAGAAGTTTTATGTTGATGAAACGAGTTTTCAGTATTTCAGACTTATTAAGTAATTGGGTTTGAACCACGAAGCTTTTCTACTTAATTAAGTTTTAATTCCGCTGTCATTTTATATATGTCTTGTATTGTTTCGGTTTCTGTTTACCTATAACGCTTCACGAAACTTAATGCATTCTGATAAAGAGTGACATTAATGGATGTAGGGTATCACAAGTATGCACAATGGGTCATGCAAGTATTTTGTGGATCACTGCTTAACAAAATATGGAACTGCGCCTTGTAGTAAGAGTTTCACGTGGTAGCTCATATGTGATAAGTTTTGTTATATTAATACAAGTGTGAACATGGAAGCTCAAAATGGCATCACGTTGGTACCAAAAGTGGGTCGGCATTCGTTTTGAGCAGTGGAAAAGTGGTAAGATACTAATATATAAATATGCACGCCAACAATAAAGTGACAATGTTGTTTCCAGAATAAATGGGAATAATGTGGTACAAAAGTATACGTCAGGACATGCATGAGGCGACTTTAATGTAACAATGGATTCAAGACTTTCCACATGGATCGGTCAGCTTTCATGTTAACAGGGTCGGTCTCAAGAACAAAAACAAGCGTGGAAAATACTATATAATGGGTAAACAAGTATGGATCAATTTCTTTCTCGCCACGTGGATTAGTAAGAAGGCAGGAATCCTGCTTGTGCATTTCATCATGCTCATGCATTCCATCCTGGTCGAGCAGCAGCTCTTGTATGGCTCAAGCAGGCCATATCACAAGGGGTCGAGCATCGTTAATGTTGGGGGATCGAGCATTGTTCATGTTGAGGGATCGAGCACTGTTGACGTTGATGGGACGAGCATACCTGAAGCAGTTATGTGATAACCAAATAGAATGACCACATCAGCATTGGGTGCGATTCCTATATGGATGGATTACTTTAAAAGTGGGATGATGTAAGCTAAAATGTTGGAGTTTAATATAATTTCTAATACACGAAATAAAGAAGGCAGACAGTTAATATAACGGTGGCAAAGGTGTAAATGTTTTGATCGCACATTCATTCCTGGTCGCACATGCAAATGGTAAAAATGGGATCACACTCCTTCTGGTCGCACATACTTCTGGTCGTGCATTGCATATTTCGGTCATGCATGAACTTCAGGTCTGTCTTACAGTTGGCTACAACTGTGTACAGCTGTTTAGTGGCATTTTTGTAAATACATGAACGAACAACCCAAACCCTGCACACCATACTTACAAAAATGCCACTACGCCAAAACTACACATATAAATAGCCCACTTCTCCACCATTCAAGGAACCGATTTTTCCACCCTAAAGGGTTGCCCAAACCATTTCTCCACTACTTTCAAGCACTCCAAGCTCCATTAATGGCTCCTCCAACTCAATCCATCTTCTTTCAACAACAAATGGATTAAATCTTCTTCATACTCCATTAAAATCTCTCAAGCTCAATCTGAGTGATCTCCAACCGCTACTAATCCTCTATTAAGCCTAGATCTAATACCAAATCATTATGGAATCAAGGAAAACCACTCAAGTGGTCAAGTGTTGAAGATATTTATCAATCTCCACCACACTTAGAGAAGAACAAACTGTTCCTCTGGTAAATTCAAGTTAAATCTAAATTAAAGAGAGAGATAAAAGAGAGAATTGTCACAAATGAGTAGAATGAATCAAATAATGTACTTTGTAAATTCTCTAATGATATTAAAGAGAGCTTCCATAATGGACATAGGTCAAAATTAACCAAACCACTTTAAAAAATTCCTTGTTCCTTATTTTTTGCTCTTTATTTTGTGCTTGTGGCCTCATAATTTCAAATCTAACTGTTTGGTGAAGTGCTCCAAGAGCACCTTTGGTGTTGTGACCATTTTTTGGTTTCAACACTTACAAAGACCCTCCAGTATCCAATTTGTAACTATAGTATTTTAATTTTAATTTTTTCTATTGCATTTCACAACCAGTTATCCCGTGATCTTATCTCTCATGTTAAAGGTCCATTGGTTTTATACTCAACAGAACCTCAGCCATCCTTAAAAAAAACCACTGTCAAGTTAAATATAGATGAAGCAGACTAAAAGTTCATGTGAACATTAGATAGGAAGAAAATCAAGCATTTGAACAATAAAGGTATTATGAATACAACATGAATATTTATTTACTTTTACACGTATATTGGATTAAGGTAAGTTCATTGCTTTCTAGCACAAGCAATCATTAATAATAATAGTTACAGGCCAATAGAAAGTAATCATAATACAACTGATTAGTACATTTCTGATTAGTACCATGAATGCAAGATCACTGCTTATTAATCAGATTTTATGATGCAAACCTTCATCTTATCTCGAAACTAACATTATATTATCCTAGTCACAAAATTTATTTATTTGTGATTTTATTTAAGTTTTACTATTCAAAAATTTAAAGATATTTAACATCAAACATTATATAATATACGTGACGTATAGTTATTTGTGTATTTAATCTCTACGCTTGCATAATTAGTTAAAATAATTCTTTTTGATTTTTAATAATATAGTTATTTTTCTTTCTTTTATTATCATTCATATGTAGTTTCAGATAATTAAAAAAGTACAACAAAATAAATTCTTATATCAATTGTATAGTACGAAGCCAGTTTGCACACCGCTATGCGGTTAATCAAACCGACTGTTAGGGAAATTTTCTTATGGGTAAAATCAATTTTTGCGAAGCCAAAATAACTTGCCTTCGGTTTCTCTTACATGTTTCACTCCCACATACTATCTTCACTTACCCCCAAATTGTTAGGGCCTCAGTTTTCTCCTTTCACGTAGGATTTGATTATAATATTTCTCCGCTTCTGACTTCTTAGCTTCTTCACATCCGCAAGCTTTTCCTTCTTTTTTTCCTTTTCTTTTTTCAAAAGTTGATGTTGTCCAAACATTGATATTTGCTGCTACTGTTTCTTTATACATACACATACATACATACATACATACATACATACATATATATATATATATATATCAGTTCTTCTTTCTAATATGTTGTTTATAACATTCAACCGCTCACCCTATCAGATGATTGTTTGTCATATCAGATAACCGCTCACCCTATTCGATTACCACTTTCCCTAATCAGCCTTTACAAGAGTATAATTATAGTAACAATTTATTCAAAATTTTCATTCCATCTATCTTCATTTTGCTATAAATTTTATCTTGTTTTGAACTTTTATTTTTATAGGAATTTTGAATTTTACTATTAAAATAACTTGGATTGTTTCAACTACATGGTTTCCCAATGTGTAGACCAGTGGGGGCTATTGTCCCCCCAAGATTTTATTTTCAAACCAAAAAAAAGGTGCGTCAACCAAATAACATACATTCTTTTCTTTCTCCCTATTCAGAAAATCTCGTTTAGTCATTCTTCCCCAAATTATAATTCTCCCAAAAACCATCGCCACCTCCAATTTTCTTTCTGTATGAATTGAGAAATCCCTCTAGCGTGTCGTGGTTCAGCCTCCTTTCTTCCTTCTTCTTCGGCTCTGCTGACTGCGGGCATCCATAAGTATGTTTTCTTCTTCTTATTTTTCCTTTATACATTTCAATGTGTAATTCTGATTTAAGAATTGATGTGTTGTGTGTGCTTGTACAAATTACAATTATGCCCTAATCTTGATTTGCTGCTTATGCAATTGTGCCCTAGTTTTGAATTCTGAACAATGAATCTTAATTTCATAATTCCACCTTTGTCAGTTTCCATTCAAAAATTAAAATAAACCAAATGTTAGTTCTCAAATAACACCACAAGATTTCTTTATTGTTTATTTAAGTCTCTTTTATCTCATATTTTATTCATGTTTTCCTATATGTTTATGATCATAGGTAAGCTACTATCAATGTCAACAAAACCTATAACCAACTTTTTCAAAAGAAAAAATACCACTACTTTAGCCTATGTTTCTACCTCTAATCTTGAGGTTTCTACTGAAGATAAAATCGAAAAGCTTCCTACCAAATTTCCAAGAGTTTAAATGATATAGTCTAATGTTACTTCTCTAGAGTGTGATCTAGGATTACGTTGGTAAAAAAAATTAGCATCATGCTAATTAACAAGATGAGATTCGAAGAGCTTATCTTGAATTAGCACCATATCAAATAATTATGGATTATCCATGGTCCGATGAAATACGTCGTCATCGATTTCAAGAATCTTGGTTTAAAATGCATAATTGGTAGGAATACTCTCCTTCAAAAGATGTTGCATTTTTTTTGCGTTGCTTTCTTTTCTATAACAAAAACATCGGAAGATGTGGAGAGAATGCATTCCCCATTGAGGGATTTAGAAGTTGGAGAAAGGTTAAAAACGGGAAAAAATATTCCTTTTTGATACATGTTGGAGAACCATGTTCTCTACATAACAATATCATAAGATCTAGTGATAATCTTATAAATCAATCTGGACATATTGATAAAGTCATAAATCGACAAAGTATAGAAGAGATCGAAAAGAATAGGATGTGATTAAATGCCTCCATCCAATCGGTTCTATTTCTTGTAATGCAAAGATGTGCTTTTCAAGGGCATAATGAATGTGTAGATTCAATAATTCAAAGCAATTTCATTGAGTTCATAAAAGTTTTAGGAGAGTATAATGAAAAAATTGGAGTAATTACTTTAGATCGTGCTCCAAGAAATACCAAGTATACTTCACCACAAATTCAAAAGGAGATTTTAAATATTTTTGCTAATAAAGTAAGAAACAAAATGCACGAAAAAATTGGATAATCCAAGTATTGTATTCTTGTCGATGAAGCAAGTATGAATCTAGGAAAGAGCAAATGGTTCTTGTCTTGAGATTTGTTGATGCAAATGGATTCATAAGAGAGCGTTTTTTTGAAATTTTTTGAAGGCACTTGTGCATCAACTCTTAAGACAGAGTTGTTTTCCGTTCTCTTTCGTCATAAATTAGATATTTGCAACATCCAAGGTCAAGGTTATGATGGTGCTAGCAATATGCGTGGTCACTGGAATGGTTTGCAAGCTTTATTTCTTAACGATTGTCCATATGCATATTATGTCCATTGTTTTGCTCATTGGTTACAATTAGCTTTGGTTGGAGCGGTAAAAATATACCACGAGTCCACAAATTCTTTTTGATGCTGAATTTTGTAATCAACGTGGTTGATACTTTTATCAAATGCAATAGCGAGTTTCAATTGGCACAAGAAAATGAAAATGAGTTCATGGTTGAAATTGGTGAACTTGAGACCGACATGGGGACAAATCGACTTTGTACTTTACAAAAAGTAGGAGATACTCAATGGAGTTCTCATTATTCTTCAGTTTCTAGTCTGATAAAACATTTTGGTCCTACATGCGTAGTTCTTGAGAATATTCAAAAAGATGGAGCCAGGCCAAACAACAAAGGGGATGCTTTAACTGCTTATGAAGCCATTATATCATTTGAGTTTGTATTCACCTTGCATTTGATGAAGGAATCGATAGGTATTACTGATATTCTTTATCAAACGTTGCAATAAAATCTCAAGATATTGTAAATGTTATGGATCTTGTTTCATCTACAAAAAAATAAAAAATAAAAAATAAAAAAAAAATCATTCAAAAATTGAGAGGGAATTGTTGGAAGATTTTACTTGAGAGTGTGAAAACATATTGTTAAAGGCATGACATTACTATCCCAAACATGCAAGATGCACATGTTGTTGGTCGTGGGCATCATCAACAGTCTCATGTTACAATTGCACATCATTATCAATTTGATATTTTCAGTGTTACATAAGAACACTCAAATAAGCGCGTTGAATGAGATATTCAATGAAAATGCTATAAAGCTTCTCATTCTTAGTTCGACTTTGGAGCCTAAAGATGGTTATAAATCATTTAAAATTGATGAGATTTGCAGCCTTGTTGATGAATTTTATCCTCAAGATTTCACAGAGCAAGAGAGAGATATTTTAACATTTCAATTAAAACTTTATCAAGAAGATGTACCTCATCATCCGCATTTGAAAAATCTTTCTACACTTTCCGAATTATGTAAAGGATCAACAGAGACAAAAAATCACAGATATATTATTTGGTCGATAGATTGATACGTCTCATTTAACGCTTCCAATGTCTACAACAACAACAGAACGAGCATTTTCAGCAAAGAGAATTGTCAAAACGTAGAGCACAAATTTAAATGTTTAAAAATTGCTATTTTTGGTTTATAAATTTTAAGAATGCTTATTTTTGTGTTTGATATATGAAGTTTTTGGTTTTGTTAAGCAAATATTTATTTGCCTGTGTAATTTTTTTTGGCACCCCCACTGTATATTTCCAAGTTATGCCCCTATATTTTAGGAGGTTAAATATGAACCACGCAAATAAAAACGAACGCTAGAAGAAGAGGAGTTGGACAAGGAAATGACTGTCTACAAGAGACAGTAAATTTCTTTGTATGCTATCCAAGTTGTGTTATGGTAAAATGGTCGAAGCTTAATAATGACATAAAAATATTTGAATAGCTGAAAGTATGTCTTGTGATATCATTTTTATTAAAATAATTTTATCAATTTTGTTTAATCCATATATATTATCCTAGATTTAAAATCCTCAAGATTTATAAGAGAATAATTTGAAGCAAGGAAAAAATGTTACTATTAGAAAATAAATTTGTATTAATATAAAATCAAAAGAACAAATTAAAAAGATAATTAATTTATCCATTGTATGGTAAGTCAAATAGAAGAAATATCTTAAATTTAAATGCCATATCTATTAAATAATAGTAAAGTAGAAGAATTTTAAGCCCTCGCATTAATTTTAGGAGCTATGTTCATTATCCTTAATTCTCTCCAATTTCAGATATTTAATTTTTAAAATGCTAATATGTGTCATTTTACAATTATTTGTTAATCTCTTACACTATTTTACATTTAAACAACAACTTTTAAGAAAATCTTTAACTATTCATATATGTTTTCGGTTTTCTTTCAATATTTTACATTGAAACTCACATATTTAAATTAATTAGTTGATCCAAACTTTAAACTAATTGATAAAATATGTCAACCGATATTCTGAAAATTTCAATATGAATTCTGCAAATACGTCAAAAAGTTGGTAAAAAATAATTAAATGAAAAAAGCTGCATAACACAAATTATATACATTGCGATAGTAACAAATTTATGTTATCATAATTCATCCAAAAAGTTTTCAAATATTAAAATGTAGAATTCCATTATCTTCAGCATCTAATTTTTTTTATAGTTACTTAAAAACTCATTCCCGTTCTCTCTTAATATTTTACACTTAAGTCATATATCTAATTAATTATGTAAAATCTTGTATAAGCTATTTAAATATATGCAATATTAATATACAATTAAAAGTAATAATAAAATAGTTTCTTTAGTCAAATGACATAACATAAATGTATACTTAAATACAACATCTCTTATAATTCACAATTCATTTATCTCGAAAAAAGTTGTCATTGCATAACATAAATATACTTTTAGCAACTTTTAGAAGTTAAATTTATATTTTACAACATTAGGATGTGAAATCACAGATTAACTGATTAAAAAATTGTTAACATTCCATTTTCCAATACATTACAAGTCTTACCAAAATCACAATTCCCCTTGGCACCACATAATAATATTTTGCAATCATCGCAATTGTAAGTATAATCCTTACAATAACATGAAACATATGGTTGACTACAAAGATAAAATTGTTTAGAAACTAAAACTAAGTAATAAATAAAAGCTCTTCTCGGTTACAAATACATACAAATCTTTTCTTTGTTTTTTCATCTCATTTACATTCAACTCTTTAATTGAATTAGTTTGTTGATTATAAAATATATAAATAACTTAAATTATTTAACATTCATTCCTTCGTTTATTTAATTTTACAAAAATGAGAGTTGGGTGTACGTACAAACTACTATGCAACAAGAATGGTAAAGTTATTTATTTCCTCATACATATAATAATTATGTGTCTCACATAACATAAATTATTCACATATATATTATTAGTCAAACCGACCGTTAGGGAGGTTTCCCTACTGCAAGAGCCAAAACCAAATTGTTTGAACCAATAAATTAAACCTTAATTTTCGCTCAACAATAATCTTATCTCCGTCATTTCCTTCTTTCTCTTCCTCAGATCTGCGTTTTCCTTAAATACGAACACTTTCTACCTATTCTTTTTCTTCGCGTTGCCCTGATTTTCTCGTATCCCTATTCCTTCTCCATGAATTCTTCCCGTATACCTCCTTCTTCCCGTTTCTCTCATACACCCATTTTCTATAAATTTTCACATTTAAATCGCAAAAGAACCCATCTTCCAAAACAACCCACAAACGATTTCAAGTTTCCATCATACCATTCAATTTATCAGATCTTCGATTTTGTTCAATGTCCTTCGATCCAGGTATCATCCTTTCATGTTTATGTGACCATAAGATGGTGCTATCAGCGATATTCATGTCAATGTGAAATACTAAGCTTTTATGATGAATAAAATTTTCATTTCCAAACCTTACTTACCAGCAAACTTATATTTTTTGCGAAGTTTGTATTTTTCATGTTTTCCTCTTTTTTGTTGGGTCGTATGAAATATGATTTTTGAAGATACTGCCAATTTTGTGAGAAACAATCTCTTGCAAAGATGAGTTCAGATGCAATTTGTAAGTTGGTAAATATGTATCACATCATGTCTCTATATCTGGTCTATTTCAAAAAAAGTAGCCAAAATTTGTTTGTGTCCTTGTAAAGGGATGTAAATGCTCTAAGTCTGAACATATGCAAAGTTGTTGTAGCTGATCATTATTTATTTGTAATCTAGAAGCAGACCTTTGAGACTTTGAGATAACTGCAAGTAATTCTTTGTTACTCAAATGTTATGCTGGGACAAAATTGAACTGATTTTTTGAATGTACACGATCCTCTGTTGTTATAAATTTTAATAATTTTTCCCGTCTTGCTACAGGCACAATGTTTCACTGAGGTTTTGGTATTTCCTAATTATAATTTTTTTCCTGTACATCTTTCTGTGTATAGGTTACGTGTCAATGTCTAGAATTAATCTAGAAGCAGACCTTTGAGATGTTGAGGTAATTGCAAGTAATTCTTTGTTACTCAAATGCTACGCTCGGACAAAATTGAACTGATTTTTTGAATGTACACGATCGTTTGTTGTTATAAATTTTAATAATTTTTCCCGTCTTGCTACAGGCACAATATTTCACCGAGGTTTTGGTATTTCCTAATTATAATTTTTTTCCTGTACAACTTTCTGTGTATAGGTTACGTGTCAATGTTTAGAATTAATTAAGTCCATTTCAAGTTTCCATCGCACCATTCGATTTATCAGATCTTCGATTTTGTTCAACGTCCTTTGATCCAGGTATCATCCTTTCATGTTTATGTTACCATAAGTTGGTGCTATCAGCGATAGTCATGTCAATGTTAAATATTAATCCTTTAAGAGGAATAAATTTTGACCTTTTCCAGAACCTTATGTACTAGCAAACTTACTACGAGTATTTGGTTTTATTCTTAGCCTTACTACGAGTATTTGTAGTTTCGACTCATATATGGAATAAAACTCTACTTTTATTCTTAGCCTTACTATGAATATTTGTAGTTTTTACAAAAGGTCTTATATTTTCTTGATTTGGTTTCAGTAATTCTAGAAATTTTGGTCTAATTCATGAGTTTTAAAATTTTCAATTCCATATCTTATTAGCTAATTTTTTTATTTGGTTACACATATATTTATTTAATTTATAGAATCAAAATGTGTAATTTACTTTTAATCAAGAAATAAGATACAAAGAAAAAATAATGATTAATTGTTAATAATAATACTCAAAAAAGATTGCTCGATGCAACATTCTTTGTTTATACTTTTTTTTTTCAAATACTAGCAGTTATACAAAATATACTGTGAAAATATTAAATTTATTTCCATATACAGGTATTTGCAATGTCGATATTTGACATGATCGAATCACTACTGGTGCTAAAAATGAAGTTTAAGCCAGGGTTTTGGTTTAATTTTGTTTTGGTCCCTACTAAAATCAAACTTGAATGGTCAAAATCTCTGGTATTTGGATTGGAACTATAAACCTTGTTACATAACGAAATTCCTTTTGTTTTGGTCTTGTATTGAGAAATTTTTTTAAGTTGTAGCAGCATATGAATTTTTCTTCAGCCTGAGAGTACATGCTACCCATACATGGGGTTGGACTGAACGAGTGCTGAACCGTTCATGTATGTAAGATAAAACATGTACAAAGGCTAGAATGCATTAAGGTAACCTAATATATGGGATAAATTCAGTGTTTTCCTCCCATTTTACAATTGGTTATGTAACGAGACTTTAATAAGAGGGATAAGTTCAGTGTTTTAATTTATGGAATCTGTCACGTAGTCCTAAATTTTTGTTGAGTGATTAGGTAACCTGTTATGACCAGAATTTCTTGAGTCCTAAATTTTGTAGTTGTCCTACCAAGTTATGTTGTTTCAACGGCTAATAATGTAAACCGAGTAAATAAATTGGTTTTCAACTATTTAGCGGTGTTTGTTTTATAGATTAGCCTTTTAACTATGATTTTATATCTTTATAGATATAATGCAGTTTTGTACATTACCAGCCAACTAATTTCTGTGAGTTATTTTCACGATTTTGGTTTGCATCATTGTATGGTTTCAGTTTTATGTGTTTGGTTTTCATCATTATGTTAAAATATGTTTGGTTTTCAACATTATAGGTATATTGATCACGTTAGCTGTTGCACATCTACTGTTTATTTCCTAGAATTTAACTTTATTAATTATGCATGTACTTGTTGGTGTTTTGTATTACAGATCTGAGATAAAAAGACTGAATTTTTATCGATTTTATACCATGGTTCTAGAAAAAGGAGATGACCAAATTTCAGTGGCATCTTTCAGGTATTTTCTGTTGGTTTTGTTATATCTCTTATACATGCACCGTGTATTATTCTTTAGACGTACTAAATTTATGTATTTTGATATATTCTTATCAGTATCCATATTTGTTTCTCAGAGTCTATGGAAACAAAGTTACCGAGTTACCTCTCATAGGCACCAAGGAATGTGCAGCCTCCTTGTGAATGAACTTGAAAAGGTAATTACACATGTTAATTATGTTGTAAAATTAATTTATAGGAGGGTAATGTGGGAAATGGTAGCAAATATATACGAGGAAACATTTATAGCATGTTTCTAATATGTACGTACATACATACTTACATATACACACACACACACATCATACAATGATTATTTTTGAATAAAATAAAATAAAATCATTCAAAGGATAAAATTTTGCTCCAAGATTATGAATTCTTACCCAAATTTTAGGAAAACTTGACATAAACATCTTCTTGCTCAATATGAACGCATATGAATATGCAGATTAATTTTCTGTTCTAGATTTTTGTGTGTTGGTGTTCTCAAATCTTATTTATGGTGACCTTTTTTAAGTACTTAGGCTAGCCACCATTATATTTAGTATTTTAGCTTGTAGTCATCTTCGACTAAAACAATTTTCTTCTAAAGTTTATCATGCATCTTAGCTCAGTAATGAGGTTTCAAGTCTTGCATTACAGATAAAATATTGGACAGTTAAGTCGGCCTAGATCTCATGTAGAAATTTTAATGCCCGAGTGAGATGTATTAAACAAGTCAACAGTTTAAACCTCGTCTTGCCCAAGTACAAAGTTTGATCTTGAGATAGAATTCTGTCAGCATGAAGGAGATTGCAAACTTTTCTCAGTAGGTATATAGAAAATGTTACTTAGTCTAAGCACTAAATTGCCTAAGTGCTAAATTCAGAACTACAGTAATTTTTTTCTGTATTATCTTTTAGCTACTGAAATGAGCAATAAAAGCATGGCTCACAGGAAGGTATAAAAGCAGTTTTATATGTTAAATTTGGAAATTAAATAAAAAACATATGGGAAATAAGAAAACATATGATGACATTGCATTCAATATATATGTAGAAAAATATGTATACTAAGATTTATAATCAGCATAAATATAAAAAGCGTACGACTAACATATTCATTTCTTTGAATGCGTACTTTCCCTAATGGACAAATAATATTTGGCTATTTTTCTCAATTGACTATTCATGGTAAGTTTTAATTTTAAGGGAGATATTGCTGCCAGCATGTCATATTTGAAGTATTTTATGACCAAAATCTGCCCTTAAAAGGTTGATGTAAGTCTAGCTGTCATCCCTTCATTTTATACCGATCTTTAGTAGCATTTCTTATCAGTTATTTTCTTTCATATTTTAAACTAATATTGCCATTGTCTGCTATAATCCTCTCGAATGTTACTACAAATATGGGCTGGGTTTTTGGTCATGGAGTAGTGCAAATATTTCAATGACTTAGTCTGTAAAGCGTTTTTTACAGGAGTTTGATTAAAGTTTGGTTAGACCTTAGGAAAGAATTATATAAGTCAATTATTTTAGGCAATTATTCTATTGTTTTGAATAAATATCAGAAAATTATATAATAAATATGCATTAGTAGTTTGGATTACATGATAATATATCACATTATATTGCATACCATCTATTCTTTTATGTAAAACCATACAGACATTAAATGTCGTTGAATTTGTATAGTTTATACATGTGTAACATATAAGCAAATGAAATTGATTGATTGATTCAATAAATTATTTAATTATGCAATATGAGGAATAATAACAGAAAGAAAACCATTTGATTCAATGAATTAATGGTTATGTAATATGAAGGAAAGAAAAATGTATAAGTGGAAATTAATCAGTTGATCCTAAGTATCATGGTTTAAGAATGATATTCATGGAGTTATTTTGGAAGGAAATGAATATTGCATTAAAATAATGCAATTCCAGTCCAGTTTTTTTTTTTTTTTTTTTTTTTTTTGGCTGATGAAATTAATTACAATCTAAATTAGTGTCTTAATTCCTAACTGATACATTTTATGAATAAATGTTATAATCCTTCAGTGATACATTTTCCATAGGTAAGAGAGCCTAAAACGTGATATTGCTGAAAGGTAAACATGCAATTTAGAGCAAGTGAATCTTTATGTGCAGGCATGCCATGGCAAAAGGAGACACATGTAAAGATGAACCAGAGGTTTAATAACTGGCTTCAGAGGAGAAAGTTTTGTCAGCTCTAGTCATGCCTCCTATTTAAGTGGCTAAAAAGCAAGCAAAGAAAAAAGAAAAGAAGAAATATAAAGAAGAGCCACCGAGAAGTTCAGTTGTAGAACAAAGTAATGCATGGATCAGTAAATAGATCAATGGAGAGTTCAGTGTTTCTAATGACTTACAGGAAGCAAAGCTAATAAGGTGATCAAATAGCTAAAGCTTGATAATAATGAAATGAAATTTTTGGTTAAAAGTGAAGGATGAAATTATTATGAACTCAAGAAATGACTTTGCCAAGGTTAACTCGTCTCAGCCCATTCATGATCATGTGACTGAAATGGCAAATATAGTGGCAAAGCTGAAGGCCAATGGAATAGACGTGAGTGATTCTTTTCTGGTTGCATTTCTCATGAACTCACTTCCTTCTGAATTTGGCCATGTAAACTTCAAATTTTCTTTACATCATTATTGTATTGCTTCTCTTAAATGACAAATAAGGGCTATTGTTCATGCTAATTACCGCCATACACTCTGTTGTGTCATGTGGTTGATAAATCAGAATATCATTTTCTGGAAGTACAGCATTTGTCACTGTGCGATAATAGGTTGATAATGGGCAATTTTTCTGTGTCCTGAAATCATTTTCCGGAAGTACTGCCTATGACTCATCACCTGATGATGTGAAGAAGCAATACATAAAATTATCTTTCAGGGTTCACCCTGATAAATGCAAACATCCCCAAGCAAAGGACTTGGCGCTCCAACTAAAGCACAACAGCTATTACTGGATCCAAAGGAAAGAGAGTATCTCCTAAGCCAAATTAATGTTGCAAATGAACTCAAGGCTCAGAGGAAGAAGCAACTGAAGAAATACAATGCCTCTAAAATAAAAAATTTGGTACATGAGGGGAAGTATGAACAATCAGCAGATTTTCAGCAGCAGCTTAAAAATAAAGCTAGAATAATATTAACCGACCAAGAATGGCTTAGGAGTGAGGAGAGAAATGCAAATAAGGATATCGAAAGAGGAAGGATGTCTAAAGAAAGATGAAGAGGAAAACAGAGGAGATGTGGAAAAGAAAACGTGAGCATGAGGAACAGTGAGAAGGGATAAGGGAGCAACGGGCATCCAGTTAGCGAGATTTTATGAAAGCAGGAAAGAAGGGGGAAAACGGTGAGAAAAAACCACCAAAGCTGAAAACAGAAGATCCAAATAAATCGTATGTGCAGAGGTCACAAATGCATGAATGCGTCTGATAATTTGTAATTCCACAACTTATAATTGGTTGTGCTTGTTGGGTTCTGTCAATGTGTAAAATCTGCTATGATAACGTAACTTGTAATGTTCTAAAAATTTTTTCATGATTTTTTTATATATGTTGTATATTTGCTTTTTCCTGTGAAGTTCCACTAGTGAACCTTTGGAGTCTTTCATGTAAGAAAGTATGGCCATTTTATGGAGAAATTGGAGGTTAAAAAAAAGAGTACACAGCTGGCCTCGCCCATTGCTTTACCTCATATTTTGACTTTATGATCACATTAGCTTCCAATATATTTACATTATGAGCAAAGTTGCAAAATAAATTAAAATATAACGGTATGTAGATGATTAAATAAGATACACAAACATATTCATACAAACCTGGCATGTATTGCTTTTATGAACAGTATGCCAAAAGGAACATATGATGTTATATACCTGCTTCTCTATTGTACTTATATACTCACATATGCCAAGGAATTTTACTCTCTTAAAATAAAAATAGGTGTAACTCTTCTCCGTGTGAAGCTCAAGCCACTTGCTATATGTTCTAGTTAAAGCTGCCACATTATTCAATGTTGTTTATTTCAAATTTATATACATACTATTTATTACAATATATCTATAATATTTTGAAATTTGATAGTATAATAAATTATCATTGGCAATTAAGAGTAATTTAGTGATTGATTGTAATGACCCGGAAATTCTAAGCCAATTAAAATTTTTTATTTTGGCAATTTTGATGAATTTTGGATATTTAAAATGGATTATTTTAAATAGTGACAACGAGAAATTTATTCTGAATAGAATTAGAACGTATTTTTATTTGAATCGTCATTAGAATATAAATATTTATTTTTAAATTATAAAAGGAACTGAAAATGTCGCGGTAGTTTGAAAATTCGATTTCAAAGTTTAAATGAATGTACAGGATTCAAAATAAACCGAATTTTGGCGAAACCAAAAATATTAGAAAATAATTGAGAATATCTTTCCAACGAATTCGAAAAATTGAAATTTCATAGCGGGGATAAAAAGTTGTGCCCAGTTAAAAATTCAGAATAGTCGCTATGGAATTTTGGCCCTTAAAAATGGAAATTTCGCAAACGACCTCGGTTTTCGACGAAACCACTTTTGTTGGATCTATGATGTCAAATTATTGCTAGATTCCAAAATTCGTAATTTTTCAAATCAATATGTGAGCGTGGAAAAGGAAAACGCGTTAGACCAGTTTCATCAAATTCGATCGATTGGAAAATAGCCATTTTTCAAAAGGTCTAGGAATTTGACGAAATTAGTTTTGTTAGGACTGTGTCGTCAATACAAAGCTATAAAATATTTTTGGGAATTTTTCTAGTTAGTATGTGGCCCCGGTAAAATGAAATGGGCATTCAAATTCAATATATAGATTTATATTTTGATTTTGATGAAAACTGATCGAAACGATCGAATCAGCTTACGATACATATCCGATTGTGTTCGGAATGGGGGTAATTAGCTATGGACGATAGTCGGTGGGTTCGATTTCGAGTTCGAAATTAAAATTTGCTTTTTGAAATTAATTAAATAAAATAATATATATTATTATATATTCCCCCTCCTTTTCTTCTTATCAGTTCAGATCGTTTTTTTATATATAAAAAATGGAAAAAGGGCAGAAGCCCTCGTCGATGCCGCCCCCCCCCCCCCACATCCGCGGCCTCTGGCGAAGCTCCCCCAGGCCGCCGCCAACGGAGCGCGAGCCCCCGTTCCCCCGCCTTCTCTCCTCCTCCCCTTCTTCTGAATCGGAGCGCGAGCCCTCCCCCTTTCCCCACCTCCGACGCCCTAGCAACAAACCCCCCTCCTCGACGTCAAGCACAGCCGTGACCCCCCTCCCTCCAGTCATTCGAACGCCCCCCTCTGTAAAACCGCCTGAACCCCGCTCTGACCTCGCAGCAAAAAACCCCCCCCCCCCCCCCACCGATCTAAAACACTGTAAGTTCAATTTATTTTATTTTTATTTCTTTATTGTATTTATATAGTGTGAGTAGTTTTTTAGGAAATAATCAGTTTTATACACGATACTAGCGAATAAAAATCAATCCTTTTATATATGATACAATTAAAAATTTGTTTTTTGATTAAGGAAAGGTGAGATTTTTAAAAGTGAAAAGTTTAGATTTTTAAAAGAGCAAAGGTGAGATTTTTAAAAGTGAAAAGATTAGATTTTTATTTATGTATATAGCATAGAAAGATATGATTTTTATACATGTATAGCATATACAAAAATACGATTTTTATATAGAGAACGGCGAGAAGAAAAAAATAAATAAAAATAGAATTTTTATTTATATAAGTAGTGGGAAAAATAGAATTTTTATGTATATAAGTAGTGGGTTAAAAATAGAATTATTATCTATATAGTAGCAGTGTAAAAATGTGATTTTTACATACATAGCAACAATATAAAAATGTGATTTTTATATATGTAGTGGCTACGGACAATGAAATTGACAAAAATGCGAGCACGACGAAGATTTCTACATAAGAAGAGTCGCGGTGAATTGGTTTAGCTAGTCGATGAGAACTTCTCACTTTAATCCTTGTTTTCTAGTTAAAATATATACTAGGATGTAGACTGTGCTTAGCAGCACCCGACACCGATCGTCCACAGACCATGGACGACTTGTATGCTTGTTTGATGTGTTGTGAATTTTTTTGTGTGATGTTGATGTGAAATGGATAATAAATTATTTATGTGTTGAAATAAAATAAATATTCATTTACAAATCGAACGATTTTTTTATGTACACCGACTTGACTAATATTGATTGGGACGATAAATTTTACAATCGCCCAACTGCACAAATAAAATCTGTGTTTGTTTATGTGAAACCCCACACGGGTGTTGGGATAAAATTGGCCATACACTAGTCCCAATAATTAGCTGTATGTCAATCGATAGATTGACAGGTTGTTATAAGCATTAAATATTTGTATTTGATGCTTATGCAGTGTAGAATACACTTTGGGTGATGGTTGCCTGTGTTTGATTGTTGTAGTTTACCTCTGTGTATGAAATCCATATAATTAACACTATATGGTAGTTGATTGGGCCTCATTCCAATTTGGAAAATATATATTCATGTGTTGAATAGAAGAAAATTCATGTGTTGAATAAAATATATATTCATGTATTGAATAAAAGCGAATTTCACTTATTGAAGAAAATATTCATTTGTTGAATAGAATAGCGAAGTTGTTGAAATATATAAAAGTCGTGTTGACTAGATTGACGCCATTTTGGTGTGAACGATATTTATATCGATTTTACTCATTTTTATAATGAATATAGAAAAGAAAGTGATTTCAAAATATAATGTTTTGAAAATATTATCATTTGTATATCGATGATGTGGAATATCCAATTTTGATTCGAAATTGAATATGAAGTTGAAATCGTTTCGAAAACAAATTTAAAACGATTTATAAAAAAAGTTTTGAAAGGAAATCGACGAAATATATAATATGTATATATTATATATATAATGGCCTGAATAGTATGCGCCGCACCGCGGCAGTTCTCGAATTTCGACCATTGACTTCGATGGATATTATGGGAGATCCGACCGTCGGATTCTCCTAAAACCAGAACCGTTGGGTTCGTATCGAAAAAGAGCTTTCTAATGAATATTAGAGATTTGAAATCTAATGGTTGGATTTGGAATTATGTCCAAATCAAATTTGGAAAAGGTCGGTGTAAGTGCAGTTCGATGGCCGTTGATGGAATTCGACTGTACAGGCCTTGATAAAATTATTAAAAATAGTAATAATTCGTGTAAAATCAAAAGAAATGATTTGTGAAGAATTGGGATGAAAAATTCCAAATTTGAAATGATGAAAATAGATTTTTATCGAAATGAACTGGTTTTGAACTAGAAATTAAAAAAAAACCATTTATTTTTGAAATAAATAAGTGGATTTGAAATGGTTTTGAAAATAACCAGAATTTCTGATAATTGAATAGGAATGAATTTGAATCGAAATTGTATTTGGAATATTTCGATGTTGGATTTCGTGATGATACAGATATTGTTATGGGAATTTGAAAGATATATTAGTATCGTTATTTCCAATACGATATTTGTTGGTTGTAGAATTTGATATTGAATATAAGCCGATATATTTTCTATTCAGAGCCTTGTATTTAATATCAAATGTGATTTGGGTTTACCATGAATGGTGTCTTCATTAACACTGTTCTTAAACCCAGTTGAGAAAAAGATTAAATCTTTTTATTTAGATTTAATGAAGTGTACCAATTAAATGGTATTTAATTGGAATTGAATTTGAATTGATTTTTGGGTTTATCGTGAACGGTGTTTTAAATAACACTTGTTCTTTAACCCGATAATTAATGTAATGTGATTTTGGGTTTATAGTGAACCGTGTTTTAAATGACATTGGTTCTTTAACCCAGTTAAAGACAGGATGTGTTTAAGTTAAATAAGCATTGATAGTGATTATTGGGAAGATTAAAACCAAGTGGAATTTTAATGAATCTTTAATTAGATAGAAATAATTGGGAATGGAGTATCACCAGTTTTGCTCCAGGCGATAGTCAAATCTTTAATTGGATTTGAATGTGAAATGGTAATTGAATTTATCGATAACACCGTGGTGTTAGATATGAAGTATTACCATTTTTACTTCATGGGATGAATAGGTCGGGATTGCGAAATAAAATAAATGATTACTTCGGTGTGGTTCGCTAATCCCAACTAATTTGAATTGATATTCAAAAGGAGATTAAAGAATAAATTTAAAGAACTTATGTTTGATAAAATTAATGGGAACCTTTCCCAAAGTGTAAGAATATTTGAATAAAAGAATATTCTGAATTGGAATGAGGCGTGTGTTGTGTTTAAGTAACACTTGTTTATTATATACGCGAGTTATTCAGAAAGACCGGGTTTAACCCATTCTGAATAACTGATTCAACGTGGTGTCGAGGATGAAGACGGTGGTCGAAGACCGGAGGTCTTCACGTCGTTTGGGTGATTACTGATGATCTTGATTGGGCTGTACACCCAAGAGGAGGGAACCAGTTGGTGATCGTCCAGACGTACTTGGAGATCGATGGATATGCGAGGTACAAGGTGCCTCCGGTTTCGTTCAGACCCAGAACGAACTTGTAAATGTACTGTGTGTCTGACATTGGATTTTATTCTGTGTGATTGATTTCTATTAAATATATATCTGTTTGGCAGCGGAGAATTTATTCTCTTACTTAACTCCCTTCTCTGAGACGTACGAGCTCAGGGGTTATATATTGATGGATATCAATCGCATGGAGTGAATTGCCTATGTGGCATGCCTAAGTGGCAAATTGATCAAGGCTTCTGTTGAAAAGCAAAGTCTTGTGGTTGATGATCAAAGCACGACCTGTGTGGCATAACTTTATGTAGCGTTGATTCGTGAGCCTCACACCCATGTTGTGAACCAAAAACGGGAGAGGACCTCAGGGAGGACATGCGTTTCTTTCTAGCTAGGGTGGTGTCAGTGACCTACCAGCCCTGACATTTATATTATTTTAACCTGTGTGGTTGTTGCTGTTGCGAGGCACTTTGGATATATCGGTGACTATGTGGAGTCGATGGAGCCATTGTGCTCATTTATGCCCCAAAGGGCGGGGAAGCGCAGTGTTCAGGCATTTTAATCCACATCGGTGGACTAGCCCTGACGATCCAAGGGCCTACCTGAGTCTGGGTCCTGAGATATGGTAGGCTAGATTGTCTCGAGTCGGTAGAGGACGATCCCTGGCCTCGGTTCGCAGATGGAAATCCAACTTCCAATACGTGACTTTGCGGTTTTGATTGTATACCTATATATAGCGACATAGTGGTATGGGGCACTTATGCCGTCTATGATTGATACTTATGATTGAAATTGTTTCGATACTATACACTTATAGTAATAAAAGATGAAATTTAGCGTATCAAGCATTCTTTGGCTATTATAAGGTTAAAACCCTATCCTCTGGCTTGTGTTGCATTGTGTGATGGGACCTTGGTCTTATAATAGCTTCATTTTTCTTTATTTAGCATTGCACTGTTTGTTTTATGCACTGGTATCCTTGGGAGGAAAGCCATTCCGTGTTATACGACGTGGTCCCTTGATTTACCTAACTTTAAAATAAAGATTAATAGCTGTTTTAGTTCTCACACCAGTCACATGACTGACCTGGAGTTTATTGTTTTAACCTAAAATCTAGGTGCCCCTATTTTCTGCAAGGGCAGCTAATAGTTTTGGGTTTTGCAGATTTATATTCACAGGAACCTAGTTTACAGCTGGAATGATATCCAGAAAGCTCTGTATCTGTATATCTCTTTCAGTTGTGTATTGTATTATTTTCCGCTGCTGTGTAATGTATGGTAATCTCTAATATTTTTATGTTGTATTATAATTATTCATACTCTGTATATTCTTATATTCTAGTGGAATTGTTGTAATATACAATGAAATGTTCTTCTGTTTGCGTTCTTTTGTGTGTTGTTCACGAAGTATCCGGGCTTTCCTTACCGGGGAAGTTACGGGGGTTTACATTTGGTATCAGAGCTTTGGTTTACAAAGCTCGAGAACAAGACACATTAGAACCATATGAAAGAATTCATCAGAGATTGGATTACTAATATCCAACGAGAATGACTCGTTAGAGATAGGATCAGTAGTATCCTAGAACGAGTGTGAAGAGTAGTGTTTTTGAAATAAAAGTGAAAACAAGTTTGTTTTGAAAATTTAAATCAGTTATTCGTATTTGATTATTTATTTTATATTGAATTTGGACAATCCGGTATATAAAGATTTTGCGTATACGTCTGATCCGCGTGTATTTGAAATTTTAATATACTGGATAGATATGGAGTCACACTCTAGTCGCCCGGACATGGTCCTGATGATGAAGTATACCATCACCAGTATTTATTTTCGAGTGACGAAAGTGGGATTTCTATATATTTCCAATTGACTGATGTGAGAACCAAAATATAGTTAGAATATATTGTTGTGATTTGGCATCAAAAATTTGATTTTTGGACTATATATCAAAATTATGAATTTGAAAAGCTAATCAACTAATTGATTGTCGGTTATGTTGTTTGATTATTGGTTAATTACTTAAAAGTTGAACCATTTAGCCAAATTGTATCAAATAATGAATTGTATTAAAAATTTGTCGCATTTGCTTGCATATACATATACTTACATTGAACAGGTCATAGCAAGGAGGCTAGAGCAGAGGAATAAAATTGTTTGCCCGACAAATAGGTACATGTTTATTGTATTTCTTGGGTTTTTGATGATTTTATGAGCCGATTGGCTGTTTCTTTTTCTTTTTGGATTGGTGAGGGCCATGGGAGGCTATTTGAAATATCCCGAAGTCCCCGGTGCAGGGGAGGTTATGGCAAAAATTTTCGAAAATTTAGGGTGTTAGCCAAATTTTTGAAAAATTTGAAAAGTTTTTAGAAACTGAAAAGTTGAAGAACTTAAGCCATAATGAAAATACTAGAGGTTGAGTCGATTTGTAAAACAACTTTCGACTTCGTTCCTTTTCGGGGACAAAAAGTTTTAAGTGGGGGAGATTGTAACGACTCGGAAATTCTGAGCCAATTTTAAATTTTTATTATGGAAATTTTGATGAATTTTGGATATTTAAAACGAATTATTTAAAATAGTGACGACGAGAAATTTATTTTGAATAGAATTAGAACGTATTTTTATTTGAATCGTCGCTAGAATATAAATATTTATTTTTAAATTGTAAAAGGATTTGAAAATGGTGCGGTAGTTTGAAAATTCGATTTCAAAGTTTAAATGAATGTACAGGATTCAAAATAAACCGGATTTTGGTGAAACCAAAAATATTAGAATCTAATTGAGAATATCTTTCCAACGAATCCGAAAAATTGAAATTTTGTAGCGGGGATAAAAAGTTGTGCCCAGTTAAAAATTCAGAATAGTCGATATGAAATTCTGGCCCTTAAAAATGGAAATTTTGCAAACGACCTCGGTTTTCGACAAAACCACTTTTGTTGGATCCATGATGTCAAATTATTGCTAGATTCCAAAATTCGTAATTTTTCGAATCAATATATGAGCGTGGAAAAGGAAAACACGTTAGACCAGTTTCAGTCAATTTCGATCGACTGGAAAATGGTCATTTTTCAAACGGTCTCGGAATTTTATGAAACTAGTTTTGTTAGGACCGTATCGTCAATACAAAGCTAGAAAATATTTTTTGGGAATTTTTCTAGTTAGTATGCGGCTCCGGCAAAATGAAATGCGCGTTCAAATTCAATATATAGATTTAAATTTTGATTTTGATGAAAACTGATCAAAACGATCAAATCATCTTACGATACATATCCCGTTGTGTTCGGAATGGGGGTAATTAGCTATGGACGACAGTCGGTGGATTCGATTTCGAAATTAAAAGTTGCTTTTTGAAATTAATTAAATAAAATAACATATATTATTATATATTCCCCCTCCTTTTCTTCTTATCAGTTCAGATCGTTTTTTAATAAAAAATCAAAAAAAGAAAAGGGCAGAAGCCCTCGTTGATGCCCCCCCCACATCCGCCGCCTTTGGCGAAGCTCCCCCAGGCTGCCGCCATCGGAGCGCGAGCCCCCGTTCCCCCCTTCCCCTGCCTTCTCTCCTCCTCCCCCTCTTCTGAATCGGAGTGCGAGCTCTCCCCCTTTCCCAACCTTCGACGCACTAGCAACAACCCCCCCCCTCGACGTCAAGCACAGCCGCGACACCCCTCCCTCCTCCAGTCGTTCGAACGCCCCCCTCTGTAAAACCGCCTGAACCCCGCTCTGACCTCACAGCAACAAACCCCCCTCCGATCTAAAACACTGTAAGTTTATTTTATTTTATTTCTTTATTTTATTTATATAGTGTGATTAGTTTTATAGAAAAAAATCAGTTTTATACACGATATTAGCGAATAAAAATCAATCCTTTTATATATGGTAAAATTAAAATTTTGATTTTTGAATAAGGAAAGGTGAGATTTTTAAAAGTGAAAAGTTTAGATTTTTAAAAGTGAAAAGGCGAGATTTTTAAAAGTGAAAAGATTAGATTTTTATTTAAATATATAGCATAGAAAGATTTGATTTTTATACACGTATAGCATATATAAAAATATAATTTTTATATAGAGATTGGCGAGAAGAAAAAAAATAGAATTTTTATTTATATAAGTAGTGGGAAAAATAGAATTTTTATGTATATAAGTAGTGGGTTAAAAATAGAATTTTTATCTATATAGTAGCAGTGTAAAAATGTGATTTTTATATACATAGCAATAATATAAAAATGTGATTTTTATATATGTAGTGGCTACAGACAATGAAATTGACAAAAGGGCGAGCACGACGAAGATTTCTACAAAAGAAGAGTCGCTGTGAGTTGGTTTAGCTAGTCGGTGAGAACTTCTCACTTTAATCCTTGTTTTCTAGTTAAAATATATACTAGGATGCAGACGGTGCTTAGCAGCACCCAACACCCGTCGTCCACATACCATAGACGACTTGTATGCTTGTTTGATGTGTTGTGAAATTTGTTTGTGATGTTGATGTGAAATGGATAATAAAATATTTATGTGTTGAAATAAAATAAATATTCATTTACAAATCGAACGATTTGTTTATGTATACCGATTTGACTGATATTGATTGGGATGATAAATTTTACACATCGCCCAACTGCACAAATAAAATCTGTGTTTGTTGATGTGAAACCCCACATGGGTGTTGGGATGAAATTGGCTATACACTAGTCCCAATAATTAGCTGTATGTTGATCGATGGATTGACAGGCTGTTATAAGCGTTAAATATTTATATTTGATGCTTATGCAGTGTAGAATGCACTTTAGGTGATGGTTGCCTGTGTTTGATTGTTGTAATGTACGTGTGTGTATGAAATCCATATAATTAACAATATATGGTAGTTGATTGGGCCTCATTCCAATTTGGAAAATATATATTCATGTGTTGAATTGAAGAAAATTCATGTGTTGAATAAAATATATATTCATGTGTTGAATAAAAGCAAATTTCATTTGTTGAAGAAAATATTCATTTGTTGAATAGAATAACGAAGTTGTTGAAATATATAAAAGCCATGTTGACTAGATTGACACCATTTTGACGTGAACGATATTTATATCGATTCTATTCTTTTTATAATGAATATAGAAAAGAAAGTGATTTCAAAATATAACGTTTTCAAAATATTTGTATATCGATGATGTGGAATATTCAATTTTGATTCGAAATTGAATATGAAGTTGAAATCGTTTCGAAAACAAATTTAAAACGAGTTATAAAATAAGTTTTCAAAGGAAATCGACGAAATATATATAATGGCCTGAATAGAACGCGCCGCGGAAGTTCGCGAATTTCGACCATTGACTTCGAATGGATATTAAGGGAGATCCGACCGTCGGATTCTCCGAAAACCGAAACCGTTGGGTTCGTATCGAAAAGAGCTTTCTAACAAATATTAGAGATTTGAAATCTGACAGTTGGATTTGGAATTATGTCCAAATCAAATTTGGAAAAGGTCGCTGTAAGTGCAGTTCGATTGCCGTTGATGGAGTTCGACTGTACGGGCCATGATAAAATTATTAAAAATAGTAATAATTCGTGTAAATTCATAAGAAATGATTTGTTAAGAGTTAGGATGAAAAATTACAAATTTGAAAAGATAAAAATAGATTTTTATCGAAATGAACTGGTTTTGAACTAGAATAAAAAAATCCATTTATTTTTGAAATAAATAAAGTGGATTTGAAATGGCTTTGAAAATAACCAGAATTTCCAATAATTGAATTGGAATGGATTTGAATCGAAATAGTCTTTGGAATGTTTCTATGTTGGATTTCGTGATGATACGGATATTGTTATGGGAATTTGAAAGATATATTAGTATCGTTATTTCCAATACGATATTTGTTGGTCGTAGAATTTGATATTGAATATAAACCGATATATTTTCTATTCAGAGCCTTGTATTTAATATCAAATGTGATTTGGGTTGCCGGGAATGGTGTCTTCATTAACACTGTTCTTAAACCCAGTTGAGAAAAAGATTAAATCTTTTTATTTAGATTTAATGAAGTGTACCAATTAAATGGTATTTAATTGGAATTGAATTTGAATTGATTTTTGGATTTATCGTGAATTGTGTTTTAAATAACACTTGTTCTTTAACCCGATAATTAATGTAATGTTATTTTGGGTTTATAGTGAACCGTGTTTTAAATGACATTGGTTCTTTAACCCAGTTAAAGAAAGGATGTGTTTTCCCAAGTTAAATAATCATTGATAGTGATTATTGGGAAGATTAAAACCAAGTGGAGTTTTAATGAATCTTTAATTAGATAGAAATAATCAGGAATGGAGTACCCCCAGTTTTGCTCCAGGCAATAGTCAAATCTTTAAATAGATTTGAACGTGAAATGGTAATTGAATTTATCGATAACACCGTGGTGTTAAATATGAAGTATCACCAGTTTTTCTTCATGGGATGAATATGTTGGGATTGGGAAATAAAATCAATGATTACTTCGGTGTGGTTCGCTAATCCCGACTAATTTGAATTGATATTCAAAAGGAGATTAAAGAATAAATTTAAAGAATTTATCTTTGATAAAATTGATGGGAACCTTTCCCAAATTGTAAGAATATTTGAATAAAAGAATATTCTGAATTGGAATGAGGCGTATGTTGTGTTTGTGTAACACTTGTTTATTATATATGCGAGTTATTCAGAAAGACCGGGTTTAACCCATTCTGAATAATTGATTCGACGTGGTGTCGAGGATGAAGACGGTGGTTGAAGAACGGAGGTCTTCACGTCATTTGGGTGATTACTGATGATCATGATTGGGCTGTACACCTAAGAGGAGGGAATCAGTTGGTGATCATCCAGACGTACTTGGAGATCGATGGATATGCGAGGTACAAGGTGCCTCCGGTTTCGTTCAGACCCAGAACGAACTTGTAAATGGACTGTGTGTCTGACATTGGATTTTATTCTGTGTGATTGATTTCTATTAAATATATAACTGTTTGGCGGCGGAGAATTGATTCTCTTTCTTAACGCCCTTCTCTGAGACGTACGAGCTCAGGGGTTATATATTGATGGATATCAATCGCATGGAGTGAATTGCCTGTGTGGCATGCCTAAGTGGCAAATTGATCTAGGCTTCTGTTGAAAAGCAAAGTCTTGTGGTTGATGATCAAAGCACGACCTGTGTGGCATAGCTTTGTGTAGCGTTGATTCGCGAGCCTCACACCCCCGTTGTGAACCAAAAACGAGAGAGGTCCTCAGGGATGGCATGCGTTTCTTTCTATCTAGGGTGGTGTCAGTGACATACCAGCCCTGACATTTATACTATTTTCACCTGTG
Organism: Allium sativum; assembly: GCA_030737875.1. NCBI lineage: Eukaryota > Viridiplantae > Streptophyta > Magnoliopsida > Asparagales > Amaryllidaceae > Allium > Allium sativum. Next base: position 452,662,160 of record CM060915.1, on the reverse strand, counting down.
TGGTTGTTGCTGTTGCGAGGCGCCTCGGATATATCTGTGACTCTGTGGAGTCAATGGAGCCATTATGCTCAATTACGCCCCAAAGGGCGGGGAAGCGCAGTGTTCATGCATTTTAATCCACATCGGTGGACCGTCCCTGACGATCCAAGGGCCCACCTGAGTCTGGGTCCTGAGACATGGTAGGCTAGATTGTCTCGAATCGGTAGAGGACGATCCCTGGCCTCAGTTCGCAGATGGAAATCCAACTTCCGATATGTTACTTTACGGTTTTGATTGTATACCTATATATGGCGACATAGTGGTATGGGGCACTTATGCCATCTATGATTGATACTTATGATTGAAATTGTTTCGATACTATACACTTATAGTAATAAAAGATGAAATTTAGCGTATCAAGCATTCTTTGGCTATTATAAGGTAAAAAACCTATCCTCTGACTTGTGTTGCATTGAATGATGGGACCTGGGTCTTATAATAGCTTCATTTTTCTTTATTTAGCATTGCGTTGTTTGTTTTATGCACTGGTATCATTGGGAGGAAACCCGTTCCGTGTTATACGGCGTTTTTTACTTGATTTACCTAACTTTAAAATAAAGATTAATAACTATTTTAGTTCTCACACCAGTCACATGACTGACCTGGAGTTTATTGTTTTAACCTAAACTCTGGGTACCCCTATTTTCCGCACAGACAGCTAGTAGTTTTGGGTTTTGCAGATTTATATTCATAGGAACCTGGTTTACAGCTGGAATGATATCCGGAAAGCTCTGTATCCGTATATCTCTTTCAGTTGTGTATTGTATTATTTTCCGCTGCTAAGTAATGTATGGTAATCTCTGATATTTTTCTGTTGTATTATAAGTATTCATACTTTGTATATTCTTGTATTCTGATGGAATTATTGTAATATACAATGAAATGTTCTTCTATTTGCGTTCTTTTTTGTGTTGTTCTTGAAGTATCCGGCATTCCTTACCAGGGAAGTTACGGGGCTTTACATTGATTTTCCATCTTCAAACGATGTGCTAGTGATTTATAGTTTATTCTTAATGCTATATATTTCATAACTAATGATCTTCTACATCAATTTATTATCCATATGTATTACATTAGTAAAAAATAGCATAACTATTTTTTTGTTTTAAAATTATATAATCTAACGGTCGGTTTTCCCACCGTTGTGCGGTAATACTAGTATTTTTTCTTGGTTAAGACAATAATAGCTGTAGATATATGTAGATAGCGATAATTGAATATCGTATTAGTTTGTAATTAATAAATCACAATTAAGTTTAAAAAAGTTGTGGATAGCATATTATTTTAACAATAAATAAAATATAATTATTATTGTTAACAGCATTGTCATGTGCAACGCATGGGTTACACAGTAGTAAATATAGTAAAGCATAATTTTTAAAGCTCTCTCCTTAATTGCAGTAGTTTTCTCTCTTTTTCTTCATTCTCTCCATTTTATCTTAGATATTTTATTTTTAAATTAGTTTATCACATTACACTTATTTACTTTTTCTCTCACATTATTTTTAAATAATAAAGCAGAACTTATGGACATTTTAAAGTTTAGAAAATTATTTATTAACAATTAACATTTTATATTTTAGTCCATATATTTAAATTAATTACAAAACCTAAAAATTTAAGTAATTTATACAAATTTAATTAATTAATTAAAAATGACAAAATTATGTTTTTAGGCTTCAAATACCTACACTTTGAATTTTTTATAATCATTTAAGTCTCTTTGAATTCTTTTCTAATATTTTACATTTAGTATTTATTGTATTTCACGATTAATTACATAATATTAAAACTATTTAAATAATTTTAGCAAACTATTATTCATTGATTCTCATAATAAATCACATCAAAATTACCTATATTCATATTAATTAGAAAAATCAAATATATAAACATGCCAATCACATAACATAACACATAAGTAAAAATCATAAATTCAAAGTTTAACTCATTCACATCAATATATTTACCATGTATTGCATTGTAATATTAATGTCAAACACCTTCATTTCTAAAATTATTTAGTTATTTACAAAATACTGCACAATATCACTTTATAGTTTAAGTCTATTCAAATTCGTTATGTGGTTTTGAATATAACAGATGAATTCAATTAGTAAATTGTTGCTAGTTCATCTAAAACTAAATGTGATGTTCTAAAATGTATACTATGTTCATATCAACAAAATTGACAAAATTCATTTTTCTTACAAGTGTAAAGTAAAATAAGTCACATAGTTTAAATAATATATGTAAACAATAAATTTAATATATTATACAGTTATCTCAATAAATTTATCATAAATTGAAGAAAACAATTTCTGGTTTAAATACCCATATTATAACATTTATACAATAATTATTCGCTGAACCTCCTCAATTATTTCATGATATTTTATATTTCGATACATATATTTATCTACTCATGAAATCTTAAATTCAAATCATATGAATAGTCTTAGAAAATATTTAATTAGTATATTTTTCTAATAGCCCTTAAAAATATATGTCGATATTACTATAAATATTCATATTAAAAAAGGTAGTTTTTCATGCAACCATAAAGATGTATAAATCGGATAACATTAATCATGCATATAAACAATAATGACAAAGTTAATTCGTAAACTAGTTGTGATTCATTTATATTCAGAATGTACCATATATTATATTATAAAATTCTTTTTAAACATTAGTGACACCACAATAAATTTATACATTATTTTGCAAAATTTCTTTCTAATTCTTCCTGTTATGCTATACAATTAAATTAACTTCGTAATGTTACATTTATTTTATTTAAATAAATTCTATTAAATAATATTTTCTAATTTATTTAATAAAGTACTAACATACATAAATTTCCACATGTATATATATATTAAAAAAATGATTAAAAACCAAATACAAAAATTATCAAATACACACACATACATATTGTTTGTGTAAGCTATAAAACACGAATAACACAAAAACTATAATAATAATTTTAATTAATAGTTCATGTATTTCACATCAAAATTTATCATATGTTTCATAACAAAATTCTCATTTTAACATTAAAATAATAAATACTATTTTTAATAATATTGCCATGTGCAACGCACGTGTTAAACAATAGTTGTTACTGTAAATTTCGGATTTGGTCTATTTTTTGGATTACTTTCCCTCCAAACATACAATTTTAAAATGAATTTTATCTTGTCTCAAAATATATCCAAGAAAGCCAGAATCTTATTTTATATAAAATTATATTATATTTATCCTTCATCTATACTGATAATTGAAACAGTAAGCACATACTTTAGTTCTCTTTTCTTATTGTACTACAATTATCGAGATTATTTTCTGTTTTTGTAAGTATAATAAATTATGCAATTTTCAAATTAGCTACTTCAGATTATTTTCTAAACGAATGCTAGATCATAATACTAATTATTCTTCAGGTTACATATCTCATCTCTCTCTGCTTTACCATTGGATGAACGGATCTAGACATCTACATAAGGTACGTATATATCTTTGTTATCAGCTAGATCTATCAATATCAAATTATCATTTAAACATACAACTTTAAAAGGATTCACATCTTCTCTCAAAATATATCCAGGAAATCCTGAATCTTATTTTATACAGAGTTCGACTATATTTATCCTCCATCAATCTCAATATTAAAACAGTAAGCATATACTGCATTTCTCTTTTCTTATTGTACTTCAATTATTGAAATTATTTTTCTTTTTTTGTAAATATAATAAGTATACATTATATAAATTATATACTTCAGAATATTTTTTAAATTAACGCTAGATCATATTTCTAATTTTTCCACAATAATCTAAAACAAAAAACATTTTTTTCCTTATGGAGTTTTCAAATTATATATCTCATCTCTCTGTGCATTACCATTGGAAGAAAGGATCTAAACCTCTACAAAAGGTATGTATACATCTTAGTTATCTACTAGATCTATCAATATCAATTATCATGTATTGAATATGCGTTGTAACTATAATACTAAATAAAGCAATACTAATTATTTAAATTATTTTTTAATAATATATCATGTATATTAGCAATGAACCAATTGATAACTAATAATTAGAAACTAGGTTGACACTCATAGTTCAGAATTCATCATTCAAAAGCTTGTATCAAAAAAAAATTAAAAAGCAGTACCCAGATGTTAATTTTTCTCATGTGTGACCTTTTTAGTTCCATTGCAGTTTAGTTGAACAATGATTCTAATTGTTTTCATCTCATGGGTACAATCAACATAAATAAATGATTAAATCAATGAAAGAAGGTAAATTACGGATATCACGTAAGCACTGTACACATTTAAACATTTGTAAGGATGGAAACTGGGAAGATAGTGAAGAAAGATACCAAAATCATACCTATCGACAATTTAAAGGACTTCCTATTCCAGATGGTTATTTCTCCACTTCAAATTTTGATGCCATTGAAGCAGATTGTGTTATTAGAAAAGAAGGTATAGTATTACTACAAATGCAAAAAAAATCACATCTATTGAAATACTCACCTTTGATACAATTGTCCATCATAGTCCAAATACAAAGGCGACAAGAAAGGCGTTGCATCATATACAACAAACAAAAGGCAAAAAACATGTATCGTATTCGTAAGAATTCTTTAAACTCAATTCATTTATTATGGAAATGTAATAAAATACTCTTTTTTGTATACTGACCTGATCATTGTTCTTTCAAACTTAGGCTCGACTATTGCTCCAACCATAGAAACAAACAACTCAGCTTTTCCAACTGAAATAATTCCAACTGGCACCTACTCCACTTCAAATTTTGATGCCATTGAAGAATATTATGTTTCAGAAAAGCAGGTATAGTATAACTACAAATGTAAAAAAATAACTGACATTTCTTGAAACACTCACATTTGATACAATTGTTTGTCACAATCCGAACACAAAGGCGGCAAGAAAAGCATTGTATCCTATACAGCAGACGGAAGGCAAAACACATATATCATTTGCATAAGAATTCAAAACTCAATGCAATTATCTTACTCCCATCCAATTTCTGGTGAAAAATTCTATCTACGATTGGAAGAATCTATTATTCCCATCCAACTTTTGGCGAATTTTTTTATCTACGTATGATATTGAACATAGTAAAAGGACCTAGAAATTATGAAGACATACGCACTTTTAATGGTATAGTTTTCGATGATTTTAAAATGGCATGTATGGTACGAGGTTTGTTGGAAGATGACAATGAATGTAACGATGCCATTGTAGAAGCTAGAAGATGGTCCTTGGCAAAATCCCTACGAGAAATATTTGTTACTTTACTATTATTTTGTGAAATTTCAAATCCACTTGAGCTTTGGAACAATCATTGGAAGATACTATCGGATTATATTTTATGGATTCAAAGACGAATTTTACAAGATAATACGCTAAATATGACACAATGTCAATTATAAATTACGCATTGTATGAAATTGAAAAAATCACGAATAAGAGTAATACATCCTTAAAGGAATATCCTATGTTTTCCTTTCCTGAATTGATGTTCCTTGAACGATTTCAAAACAAACTTATAAGAGAAGAACAATTGTATGACCATGATGCACTCATTGAGTAGTTCCTAAGTATGTCACAATTTCTAAATGTCCAACAAAAAAATGTATCTGATGAAGTCATACATGTTGTTGATGAACGTTTATGAGAATTCTTTTTTGTTCACGACAATGGTGGTGTTGGGAAAATGTTTTTGTGGAAAACAATAATATCAAAATTAAGATTAGAAAGTAAAATTGTATTGCCGGTTGCAACATCAGGTATAACATCATTATTACTGTCAGGTGGTAGAACTACACAATTACATTTCAAAATTTCAATAAATTTAGATGAGGATTCTACTTGTGATATTACAAGACAGTCTTTATTAGGTGAATTAATTAAAAGAAACTGATCTTGTTATTTGGGATAAAGCACGAGTGGCACACAGAAATGCATTAGAAGCATTGGAAAGAACTTTGAGAGATATAATGGAACACACGGGAAATGGTGATGAGACTTTTGGTGGCAAGACTATCCTGCTTAGTGGTGATTTTAGGAAAATACTACTAGTTATTGATAAAGGGGGTAAGGAGGCAATTGTTGGATTATCGATAAATCGATCATGTCTATGGAGCAAGTCTAAAAATTTTACTCTCCCGCATAATATGCGCCTTACAAATGGATGTGCAAGTAATGAAGAGATGAATCAAACTGTAAATTTTAGTAAATGGATTTTAGATGTGGGGGTAATTGTTGGATTATTGATAAATCAATCACATTTATGGAACAAGTGTAAAAATTTTGCTCTCTTACATAATATTCGCCTCACAAATGAATGTGCAAGTAATGTTGGAGAATGAAATTTTGATGACAACAACATTATTTCTATATTAATTTATTATAAAATATATACTAACACTTTTGTCTAGAATATATATATATATATAAATATATATACATACATGTGCAGGATTTATATGCAGGAATTATTATTGAAGACTGTACAGCTTAAAGATATTAGAGATTCAGAATTCAGAGATGTTTCAAGACTCATGAATACTTAAGAATTCAAGGGTTCAAGAGTTCAAGATAAATATAGTCATAAATCTAGATTATGTAAGACTCTGAATAGCACTCCAGGTTCAAATTCAAAATAATTTCAAAATTTCTTTTTCAAATTTTGTTTTCAAATTCTATCTTCTCTATTTTACTTTCTATTTCTATTTGATTTAAACTTAAGTTTTATAAGTTTATATTTTATAAGTTATATATATATATATTATATACTTTACATAGTTTTAAAATCTATAATTTTATAAATATGCTTATATAGTTTATATTTATGTTTTCATATGATTTTCCATTTTATAATATTTATTTATAACACCATATTTTAATTCAAGAATTTTTAGAATTATCTTCATATCAATACACTTGAAAAATGTTCAAATTTAAATTTTATACATGTATATATCGACATACATATATATACATGTCGACATATGTGACGACCCTGATTTTCAGAACCAGTTTAAATTTTTTATTTTAGTTATTTTAATGAATTTTGAATATTTAAAATGATTATTTTAAATAATAACGACTAAAAATTTAGTTTAATCGAAGTTAGAACGTATAAATTTATTTTAATTATATAATGAGCCTAAAATGGCGCGGTAGTTTGAAATTTCGATTTTAAATTTCAAATGAATGTACAAGATTTAAAATAAAAAGGATTTCAGTAAAACTGGAAATATTTGAATCTGTTTAATCATATCTTTCTAACAATGGTAAGAAATTGAGATTTCACTTTATAAACTAAAAGTTATGTCCAGTTTAAAATTTAGAAAAGTCGCTATGGAATTTATATATATTTTAATATAATATATAGCCCTTAAAAATAGCCATTTTGCAAACGACCTCTGTTTTCGACTAAACCACTTTTGTTAGGACCGTATCATTAAAACATAACTAGATTTATTTTTCTGTAATTTTTAGAGTTAATATGTGAGTGTAATGAATATAAATGTGATTGTAGATTTAGTTTGAAATTGGGTCGACCAGAAATTGGCCCTTTTTCAAACGGTATTCAAATTCGAGAAATTAGTTTTGTTGGGACCATATCGTCAAAAAATAGCTAGATTAATTTTTCTGAAATTTTTAGAGTTAGTATGTGGCCCCGGTAAATTAAAATGTACGTCTGAAGTTCAGTATATTGATTTATATTTTATTTCTGACGACAACTGACCGAAACAGTCAAATTGGCTTGCGGGACATATCCGATTGTGTTCAGAATGAGGGTATTACGCTAAGGGCGACATTCGTTGGAGTTCATTTGGAGATTTGAAGCTTAAACAAGTAAAATCTAAAAATAATATTATAAAAATATAATATATATTCTATAAATCACCACCCGTTCTCCAAAGTCAACAACCCTCACATTTCTCCTACTCGTAGTCAACAAAGAGAGAATGGAGGCCGCCTCCAGTAAATCGTCTTCCAAACCAAATCGTCATCTTCTAAATTCAAAAGAAAATCAAAGAAAATCCTAAAATTCATGAAACCAAGTGTTGTGTTCTCGTTTGAATCTCTACTTCACACTAGCCTAAATTTTTGTGGGTGCATAGCATATTGAAGACCTCGACATTGAACAGGAAATCTAGGGCATGGCTTTCCCTGGAAACGAAGCAGCGTTGGTTCAAATGAAGGGTGGAATCGGGCATGGAGTACCGAGGCGCAACCGTTGGTTGTGAGGAGTGGAACTTCGGTCAAGTTTTGGGTGGTGCGACCCTACACAGTCGCGACTACAGGCGGAAGTCGCCCCTTCCCTGGTGCGCGCGAGTTTGAAGAAAAGGGGTCGGGGTGGAGGAGATTTCGAAGAGGAGTTCGTTGGTGAAATCTGTTTGTGAATTCATTGACTAGAAGAGGAGAACGGATAGAAGGAAGGGACGGTAATGGCATTTGTAAAAGAGCAGGAGGCATGTTATATTGGGGAGGAAGAAGGCACTGTGAACATATGTTGAGGCGTGGGGTATTTAAATTTAATTAGTCATTAAGTTAAGTTAATTGCCATTTTGTTATTTCCAAACTTGAAAAATTAATTTCTCACTCATACATGATCAGAATCGAGCGATTTAAGATGCATTGGAACCGCAACAGTGAACACTACAAATGGAACAAACCTGGACAAACTAAGAAGCATCTGGAATTTTTAATAAAATTAAACATCTGTTTAATTCTATTAAAATGAGTCGTATTAACACCAAATAAAAATTCAGAATTTCAGAACTAGAAACAGACGGAGTGGAACCCAATGTGATTTTTCTCACACTGCAAAAATATTCACATTTTTGTGAAATTAAATTATGTGATTTATTTGATTATTTGGTTGTTGATTTCTATTTTTAAACGGGCATCAAATTTAAACTGTAGAAATTGAATTGACAGTTAGTTTATTTTTGAATTGAATTGCTAGTAAAACCCCGACACATATAACCAGTTAATTATTGCAAATTGAACTGTTTGGATGATGGTTGTGATGGATGTTAATTTATGGATATATTGAACTGTATGGTTGTTTTTTATATTTTTATATCTGTGTTATCACCTTGGATGTTATGGGCATAATAGAAAATAAACTTAAATTATTTAAATTGAATTATACATTGGAATTTGAATTATATTGAAATATTGAAGTGATGAAATTGAATTTTATTGAAATGTTGAAATTGAATTATACTGAAATGTTAAAACTGAATCATATTGAAAATTTGAAATTGAATTATATTGAAATGTTGAAATTGAATTATACTGAAATGTTGAAACTAAATTTTATTGAAATGTTAAAATTGAATTATATTGAAATGTTGAAACTGAATTGTATTGAAATGTCGACATTGAACTATATTGAAGTATCGAGATTGAATTATATTGAAATGTTGAAATTGAATTATATTGAAAATTTGAAATTGAATTATATTGAAGTGTCGAGATTGAATTTTATTGAAATGTCGAAATTGAATTATATTGAACTAAAATTGAATTATTTCAAAGGGTTAAATCTTTATTTAAACTTTGAAATAAATTTCAAATTGAAATGATCTAAAATTTGTTATTTGAAATTTGAACTGAAATTGAATTATTTCAAAGGTTTAAATCTTTATTTAAACTTTCAAATAAAATTCAAATTTAAATGTAACAACCCGTAAAATGCGAGCCAGTTTGAAAATTTTATTTTGGCAATTTTAGCGAATTTTGATTATTTAAAATGAATTATTTTAAATAATATCAACGGAAAATTTATTTTGAATAGAATTCGAACGTATATATTATACGCGTCGTCGTTAGAATATATAATATTTATATATAATTATAAATAGAATTGAAAATGGCGCGGTAGTTCGAAAATTCGATTTCTAATTTCAAATGAATATACAGAATTCAATATAAGTCAGAATTGAACGAAACAAGAAATGTTTGAATCTGTATAACTATATCTTTGTAGCGAAGTTAACAAACTGAGATTTCATCTTAGAAATGATAAGATATGTCCAGTTTAAAATTAGAAATAGTCGCTGTGGAATTTATATATATTTTTATATATATAAGGCCCTTAAAAATGGACATTTTGCAAACGACCTCGGATTTCGACGAAACCAGTTTTGTTGGATCCGTAGTGTCAAATTATTGCTAGATTCCAAATTTCATAATTTTTCGAATCAATATGTGAGCGTGGCAAAGGAAAACGCGTTTGACCAGTTTCAGTTGATTTTAATCGACTGGAAATTGGCCATTTTTCAAACGGTCTCAGAATTCGACGAAACTAGTTTTGTTAGGACCGTATCGTCAATACGAAGCTAGAAAATATTTTTCGGGAATTTTTCTAGTTAGTATGTGACCCCGGTAATTTGAAATGTACGTTTAAAATTCAATATAGTGATTTAAAAGTAAATTTCAATGGAAACTGATTGTAACGATCGAATCAACTTGTGACACATATCCCATTGTGTACAGAATGGGGGTGAAACGTTATGGACGACAGGCGGTGGGCCTCGTTTAGAGGTCAAAAATAAAAGTTGTTTTTTAGTGATAAATTAAATAAAAAAAAATAATAAAATAAAAAAAAAAATATAATCCTCCTTTTAATCAGCCGACCCCCCCCCTATCCTTACTTTTCAAAATCGAAATCAGGAAAGAAAAAAAAAAAAACCTAAGACCTAATCGCGCCTCCTCCACTTTCTCCATCACGTCGTCGCCCTCCCCTCAAGCTCCGCCCACCTCCATAAGGTCGTGGCCATCTCGTCGCACCCCCCCCTTCCTCACTTCAGACCCTTCCATCGCATCCTCAGACCCCCGCCCCCTAGCGTGGACGTCTTCGCCTGGAACTGGACGTCGAGGGTCCCCTCGAACTGCTCCGCCGCCCCTTGGCAGGCCCGGCGCCGCCTCCCCGACAGTCTCCCCCCTCCTCTTCTTCAAGCGACAGTAAGCATTTTTTTTTTTTGTATTTTATTTTTATTTTAAATTCGTTAAAACTAATTTCGATTCTAGGGATTTAAAAACTGTTTTTTTTTTGGCATATAAAACTGAATTTTATAAGTGTTTAAAACCGATTTTTAAAGAAGTTATAAAAAAATGATTTTTTTCTATGCATTTAAAAACCTGGTTTTGTATAAGGAAAAAGTTTTAAACTTTAAATAGAAAAAGGTTTGAAATTTAAAAGGAAAAAGTTTTAAACTTTAAATAGAAAAAGGTTTGAAATTTAAAAGGAAAAAGTTTTAAACTTTAAATAGAAAAAGGTTTGAAATTTAAAAGGAAAAAGTTTTAAACTAAAAATAGAAGGAGGTTAGGAATTTACAAGGTAAAAATCAGATTTTTATATGTTGAACTTTGAAATAAAAATTCGATTTTTATATATTGAATAGCGAACTAAAAATTCGATTTTTATATATTGAACTTTGAAATAAAAATTCGATTTTTATATATTGAACTTTGAAATAAAAATTCGATTTTTATATATGGAACTTTGAAATAAAAATTCGATTTTTATTTATGGAACTTTGAAATAAAAATTCGATTTTTATATATTGAATAGCGAACTAAAAATTCGATTTTTATATATGGAACTTTGAAATAAAAATTCGATTTTTATATATGGAACTTTGAAATAAAAATTCGATTTTTATATATGGAACTTTGAAATAAAAATTCGATTTTTATATATGGAACTTTGAAATAAAAATTCGATTTTTATATATGGAACTTTGAAATAAAAATTCGATTTTTATATATGGAACTTTGAAATAAAAGTTCGATTTTTATATATTGAATAACATAGTAAAAATTCGATTTTTACATATGTAGAAAATACGGGCGAAGGTAACAAAAAGGCGAAACGACGATAAGTCGAAGATGAAGACGATGGTCGAAGACCGGAGGTTTTCACGTCGTTTGGGTGATAACTGATGATCTTGATTGGGCTGTACACCCAAGAAGATGGAAACAGTTAGTGATCGTCCAGACGTACTTGGAGATCGATGGATATGCGGGGTACTAGGTGCCTCCGGTTTCGTTCAGACCCAGAACGGACTTGTAAATGGACTGTGTGTCTGACATCGGATTTCATTCTGTGTGACTGATATCGGTTGCATAGGATGGTTTGCCTGTGTGGCATGCTAAGATGCAAATGATCAAGGCTTCTGTTGAAAAGCAAAGTCTTGTGGTGATGATCAAAGCACGGCCTTTGTGGCGTAGCTTTGTGTAACGTTTACTTCGCGAGTTTCACACCCGGTATGAACCAAAAACGGGAGGAACATCAGGGAGGACTTGCGTTTCTTTCTAGCTAGAAGTGGCGTCAGTGGTTTTACACGCCCTGACGAGTTTGACTTATGTGGTTGTTGCAGTTGCGAGGCGCCTCGGTTATATCGGTTTCGGCCGAATGCATTCTGGTCGGCTGACGGACCAGACTTACACCCCATAGGGTGGGGAGACGTATTGTTCAGGCATAATAATCCACTCCGTGTGGACCGGCCCTGACGATCTAAAGGGTTGATGCGTTCTGATCCTGTGGCTCGGGCTAGAGAGTCACGAATCGGTTGAGGACTATCTTTTGCCTCGGTTCATAGATGGAAATCCAATTTCCAAATACGCGACATTTGCGGTTTTAGTTGTAATCCTATATATGGCGACATAGTGGGATGGGGCGCTTATGCCGCCTATGATTGATACTTATGATTTGAAGTTGTTTTATACACTATGCACTTATTATAGTATCAAATGATTTGTTTTAAACGTATCAAGTATTCTTTGGCTGTTATAAGGGAAAACCCTATCCTCGACTGCGTTGCATTGTGTGATGGGACCTGGGTCTTATAACAGCTTCATTTTTCTTTACTTAGCATTGCGCTGTTTGTTTTATGCACTGGTATTCTTGGGAGGAAACCCGTTCCGTGTTATACGGCGTGGTCCCTTGATTTACCTAACTTTGAAAATAAAGATTAATAACTGTTTTAGTTCTCACACCAGTCACATGACTGACCTGGAGTTTATTGTTTTAACCTAAACTCTGGGTGCCCTTATTTTGACACGGGCAGCTAGTAGTTTTGGTTTTGCAGATTTATATTCACAGGATCCTGGTTTACAGCTGGAACGATATCCGGAAAGCTTTGTATCCGTATATCTCATTCTAGTTGTGTATTGTATTATTTTCCGCTGCAATGTATTTAAATGTAATTTAAATCTCTGATATTTCTGTGTATTATTCATTTGTACTCTGTATATTCTTGTAATCTGATGCATTGTTGTAATATACAGTGAAATGTTCTTTTATATGCGTTCTGTTGTTGCTTGTTCTCGAACTATCCGACGCTTTCCTTTACGGGGAAGTTGCGGGTCTTTACAGTTGGTATCAGAGCTTTGGTTTACAAAGCTTGGAGAACAAGGCACATTAGAACCATACGAAAGAATTCATCAGATATTGGATTAGTAATATCCAATTAGAATGACTCGTTAGAGATAGGATCAGTAGTATCCTAGAACGAGTGTGAAGAGTATATTTTTAAAATGAAAATAAATCTTGTTTTGGAATATAAATCAATTATTCGTATTTGATTATTTATTTATATTGATGTGGACAATCCAGTATATATAGATTTTGCGTATACGTCTGATCCGCGTGTATTCGAAATTTTAATATACTGGATAGATATAGAATCACCTTCTAGTCGCCCGGAGAGAACTCTGATGATTGATGCATCGTCATCAGAATTTATGTTCGAGTGGCGAAAGGGAGGTTTCTATATATTTCCATTAGACTGGTGTGAGAACCAATTTGATAGGGCTTATTGTTGTGATTTGGAATCAAAAATCTGATTTTTGTATATGTATCAAAATTATGAATTTGAAACTCTAATTCACTAATTGATTGATGTCTGTGTTGTTTGTTCATTGTTTGATAATTTTGAACCATTTAGCCTAATTGAATCAAATATTGGATTATATTGAAAATTGGTCGCATTTACTTGCATATACATATATATCATTGAACAGGTCATAGCAAGGAGGCTAGAGCCGGAGAATAAAATTTGTTTGCCCGACAAATAGGTACATGTTTACTACATAATTTCCTGTTTTGTTTGGGTGATGATGATTTTGTGAGCCTATTGGCTAGCCGCTTGGCTTTTTCTTTTTCTTTTTGAGATCTGAAGGACCGGGGAAGCTATTTGAAATTCCCCGATGCTCCCGGTGCAGGGGAGGTTATGGCGAAATTTTTCAAAAATTTAGGGTGTTAGCCAAATTTTTGATGTTTTGAAAATTCTCAGAAACCAAAGGGTTGGAGAATAGAAGCCAGATCGAGCGTAGAGCTGAATGATCAAACCACTTTCGACTTTGTTCCTTTTCGGGGACGAAAAGTTTTAAGTGGGGGAGATTGTAACAACCCGTAAAATGCGAGCCAGTTTGAAAATTTTATTTTGGCAATTTTAGCGAATTTTGATTATTTAAAATGAATTATTTTAAATAATATCAACGGAAAATTTATTTTGAATAGAATTCGAACGTATATATTATACGCGTCGTCGTTAGAATATATAATATTTATATATAATTATAAATAGAATTGAAAATGGCGCGGTAGTTCGAAAATTCGATTTCTAATTTCAAATGAATATACAGAATTCAATATAAGTCAGAATTGAACGAAACAAGAAATGTTTGAATCTGTATAACTATATCTTTGTAGCGAAGTTAACAAACTGAGATTTCATCTTAGAAATGATAAGATATGTCCAGTTTAAAATTAGAAATAGTCGCTGTGGAATTTATATATATTTTTATATATATAAGGCCCTTAAAAATGGACATTTTGCAAACGACCTCGGATTTCGACGAAACCAGTTTTGTTGGATCCGTAGTGTCAAATTATTGCTAGATTCCAAATTTCATAATTTTTCGAATCAATATGTGAGCGTGGCAAAGGAAAACGCGTTTGACCAGTTTCAGTTGATTTTAATCGACTGGAAATTGGCCATTTTTCAAACGGTCTCAGAATTCGACGAAACTAGTTTTGTTAGGACCGTATCGTCAATACGAAGCTAGAAAATATTTTTCGGGAATTTTTCTAGTTAGTATGTGACCCCGGTAATTTGAAATGTACGTTTAAAATTCAATATAGTGATTTAAAAGTAAATTTCAATGGAAACTGATTGTAACGATCGAATCAACTTGTGACACATATCCCATTGTGTACAGAATGGGGGTGAAACGTTATGGACGACAGGCGGTGGGCCTCGTTTAGAGGTCAAAAATAAAAGTTGTTTTTTAGTGATAAATTAAATAAAAAAAAATAATAAAATAAAAAAAAAAAAAAATATAATCCTCCTTTTAATCAGCCGACCCCCCCTATCCTTACTTTTCAAAATCGAAATCAGGAAAGAAAAAAAAAAAAAACCTAAGACCTAATCGCGCCTCCTCCACTTTCTCCATCACGTCGTCGCCCTCCCCTCAAGCTCCGCCCACCTCCATAAGGTCGTGGCCATCTCGTCGCACCCCCCCCTTCCTCACTTCAGACCCTTCCATCGCATCCTCAGACCCCCGCCCCCTAGCGTGGACGTCTTCGCCTGGAACTGGACGTCGAGGGTCCCCTCGAACTGCTCCGCCGCCCCTTGGCAGGCCCGGCGCCGCCTCCCCGACAGTCTCCCCCCTCCTCTTCTTCAAGCGACAGTAAGCATTTTTTATTTTTTTTTGTATTTTATTTTTATTTTAAATTCGTTAAAACTAATTTCGATTCTAGGGATTTAAAAACTGTTTTTTTTTTGGCATATAAAACTGAATTTTATAAGTGTTTAAAACCGATTTTTAAAGAAGTTATAAAAAAATGATTTTTTTCTATGCATTTAAAAACCTGGTTTTGTTTAAGGAAAAAGTTTTAAACTTTAAATAGAAAAAGGTTTGAAATTTAAAAGGAAAAAGTTTTAAACTTTAAATAGAAAAAGGTTTGAAATTTAAAAGGAAAAAGTTTTAAACTTTAAATAGAAAAAGGTTTGAAATTTAAAAGGAAAAAGTTTTAAACTAAAAATAGAAGGAGGTTAGGAATTTACAAGGTAAAAATCAGATTTTTATATGTTGAACTTTGAAATAAAAATTCGATTTTTATATATTGAATAGCGAACTAAAAATTCGATTTTTATATATTGAACTTTGAAATAAAAATTCGATTTTTATATATTGAACTTTGAAATAAAAATTCGATTTTTATATATGGAACTTTGAAATAAAAATTCGATTTTTATTTATGGAACTTTGAAATAAAAATTCGATTTTTATATATTGAATAGCGAACTAAAAATTCGATTTTTATATATGGAACTTTGAAATAAAAATTCGATTTTTATATATGGAACTTTGAAATAAAAATTCGATTTTTATATATGGAACTTTGAAATAAAAATTCGATTTTTATATATGGAACTTTGAAATAAAAATTCGATTTTTATATATGGAACTTTGAAATAAAAATTCGATTTTTATATATGGAACTTTGAAATAAAAGTTCGATTTTTATATATTGAATAACATAGTAAAAATTCGATTTTTACATATGTAGAAAATACGGGCGAAGGTAACAAAAAGGCGAAACGACGATAAGTCGAAGATGAAGACGATGGTCGAAGACCGGAGGTTTTCACGTCGTTTGGGTGATAACTGATGATCTTGATTGGGCTGTACACCCAAGAAGATGGAAACAGTTAGTGATCGTCCAGACGTACTTGGAGATCGATGGATATGCGGGGTACTAGGTGCCTCCGGTTTCGTTCAGACCCAGAACGGACTTGTAAATGGACTGTGTGTCTGACATCGGATTTCATTCTGTGTGACTGATATCGGTTGCATAGGATGGTTTGCCTGTGTGGCATGCTAAGATGCAAATGATCAAGGCTTCTGTTGAAAAGCAAAGTCTTGTGGTGATGATCAAAGCACGGCCTTTGTGGCGTAGCTTTGTGTAACGTTTACTTCGCGAGTTTCACACCCGGTATGAACCAAAAACGGGAGGGACATCAGGGAGGACTTGCGTTTCTTTCTAGCTAGAAGTGGCGTCAGTGGTTTTACACGCCCTGACGAGTTTGACTTATGTGGTTGTTGCAGTTGCGAGGCGCCTCGGTTATATCGGTTTCGGCCGAATGCATTCTGGTCGGCTGACGGACCAGACTTACACCCCATAGGGTGGGGAGACGTATTGTTCAGGCATAATAATCCACTCCGTGTGGACCGGCCCTGACGATCTAAAGGGTTGATGCGTTCTGATCCTGTGGCTCGGGCTAGAGAGTCACGAATCGGTTGAGGACTATCTTTTGCCTCGGTTCATAGATGGAAATCCAATTTCCAAATACGCGACATTTGCGGTTTTAGTTGTAATCCTATATATGGCGACATAGTGGGATGGGGCGCTTATGCCGCCTATGATTGATACTTATGATTTGAAGTTGTTTTATACACTATGCACTTATTATAGTATCAAATGATTTGTTTTAAACGTATCAAGCATTCTTTGGCTGTTATAAGGGAAAACCCTATCCTCGACTGCGTTGCATTGTGTGATGGGACCTGGGTCTTATAACAGCTTCATTTTTCTTTACTTAGCATTGCGCTGTTTGTTTTATGCACTGGTATTCTTGGGAGGAAACCCGTTCCGTGTTATACGGCGTGGTCCCTTGATTTACCTAACTTTGAAAATAAAGATTAATAACTGTTTTAGTTCTCACACCAGTCACATGACTGACCTGGAGTTTATTGTTTTAACCTAAACTCTGGGTGCCCTTATTTTGACACGGGCAGCTAGTAGTTTTGGTTTTGCAGATTTATATTCACAGGATCCTGGTTTACAGCTGGAACGATATCCGGAAAGCTTTGTATCCGTATATCTCATTCTAGTTGTGTATTGTATTATTTTCCGCTGCAATGTATTTAAATGTAATTTAAATCTCTGATATTTCTGTGTATTATTCATTTGTACTCTGTATATTCTTGTAATCTGATGCATTGTTGTAATATACAGTGAAATGTTCTTTTATATGCGTTCTGTTGTGGCTTGTTCTCGAACTATCCGACGCTTTCCTTTACGGGGAAGTTGCGGGTCTTTACATTAAATGAGGTAAAAAATTGTAATTTGAAATTTGAACCGAAATTGAATTGTTTCAAAGGTTTAAATCTTTATTTAAACTTTGAAAAAAAAATTAAAATTGAAATGATCTAAAAAATAATCTTTTATTTGAAATTTGAACTGAAATTGAATTATTTCAAAGGTTTAAATCTTCATTTAAACATTGAAATAAAATTCAAATTGAAATGATCTAAAAAAATCTGTTATTTTGAATTTGAACTGAAATTGAATTATTTCAAAGGCTTAAATCTTTATTTAAACTTTGAAATAAAATTCAAATTGAAATGATCTAAAAAAAATTGTTATTTGAAATTTGAACTGAAATTGAATTATTTCAAAGGTTTAAATCTTTATTTAAACTTTGAAATAAAATCCAAATTGAAATGATCTAAAAAAATTGTTATTTGAAATTTGAACAGAAATTGAATTATTTCAAATGTTTAAATCTTTATTTAAACTTTGAAATAAAATTCAAATTGAAATGATCTAAAAAAGTTGTTATTTGAAATTTGAACTGAAATTGAATTATTTCAAAGGTTTAAATCTTTATTTAAACTTTGAAATTAAAATTCGAATTGAAATGATCTAAAAAAAAAATTGTTACTTGAAATTTGAACTAAAATAGATTATAATTTGAATTGTTTCAAAGGTTTAAATCTTTATTTAAACTTTGAAATTAAATGGCTTAAATAAATATTATGAACTTTAGATTGAACTCGGATTTGATTTGAATCGAATAGATTCAAATAATATTTGAAATTGGAAGTTATCCTTTAAAATGGACTATTCTCAAATAAATTTGATTTTGGGAATCGATTTGGACTGGATATTGGAAATCGATTTGGTTTGTTTTGAGTTTTGAACTTAGGTTCAGATTTATTGAAAATAGAAAGTAACAGTTGATTTGAAATTATTTCTATATAAACAAATTTATATATAAACTACTTTATGAAATTTATTCCTTTAATATATGGAGTTCTTTATATAAATTGTTTTTCAAAAACATATTTTTTCTATATATATATATAAGTAGTTTATTTTATATGAAATATTTTACATCTACAAAACCATTTTTAATACTCAAGCTGTTTTGATTTACAAACTATTCCAAATCTCCCAACTATTTACAATTATTCAAAAATTTATTAAAACCCCCAAAACTATTTCAAACTTATAAACTAGTTTAGAAGTGGAATTGTTTACATTTAAATCTCTAATTTAAAAGTAAATATGATTAGTTGATGTCATAAATGAATTCAAAACGAATTTTGAAGTAAATTGAATGATTCGAAGAAATTGTGGTTAATTGAAGTTATAACCAATTATTTAATTTGAAATTTATCTCAAAGTGAATAAGAATTTTGGAAGTAAATATTATTTTGATTAAAATAAAATGATATTTTAAAGCGAAATTTGTTTAGGTGAATATGATATTTTGATATCATAACGATTCGCTTTTGAAATATAAAATACCAATCGGTGTGTAACATGACGCTTTGTTGTTAAAGAGACCGGGGCCTCTTATTGACATATTCTCTGTCAAAGTTGGAACCACTTTAACAACTGCGTAAGCGGTGGAGTTATAGAAATGAAGTAGGATGAATTTGGAGGCGATTACTGGATTTGAAGAAAGTGAACGATAATGGATGACCCCGACACTTGTGTCAATTTGAAATGACTAAAACAGGAGTTGTGCCAGACCAAATGAGGCTTGACTACCTCTTAGTGGACATCTGCTCTCCGATTTTCCTGGGCCTCGGGTCCATACTATTACTATTTTGTTGTTGTTGTTTTGTTGGTGCGCACCCTTGATCGGATGTATTTCCCTTTGTTTCGATATGGAGCGGATGTCTACGGTGGGCCGTTAGGGGTAACCACCAGTCTGGATCAGGCAAACTAGTAGCATACTACTTTGGGTATAGCCTCATGTGCCTTGTCATACGTTTATCCTTATGCGAGACAACTACAATTTTGATTTTTGGCATAGGTCTATAGGGGACTCACTGGCTACCGACGTTTTACTGGTTGTGTTACAGGACCTGCATAGACCATGTGCTTGTAAACTGTGTAAGGGTAATCAATGTAACCCCGCTTACGCTATTTTTCTGACAAGTATTTGTGAATAGACACTATTATAATAGCGAAATTATATTGTATAGTATCTAGTTTTTTGGATCCTTAGGAGATGGAAATTCCCATAACATCTCTTGAGCCATGTGTGTGTATGTTCATATGATGTCGATTTGACTTAGATGAGAATATTTTTGCCTGATCCGATCTTGTTTTATTTTCACGCTATTACGCTCGGGTCAGACTTGAGCATCCCAGTTTCAAAGCTTATCTTCTGAAGGATGAAGACGAAGACGGTATACTATTATTACTATTGTATCCCACTACTATTCTGCTGCATTATTCTGTATTATGAGTTATGTATATAAATGTATAACTCTGATAAATGTTGTAAAATGATCAAATGTTTATTTTAAACAGCTTCATGAACTGTTGTTTGATTATTATATTTTGTTCATTCCGTTGCGAGATTCTATGCTTGTTTTTCTTCTTTCTTTCTAATTCTAAATTAATCCCCTTGATTATCTATATTTTGACTATAATGGTTAAAGATGTGGATCGTCATTTAACAATCTGTAAATACGTACAGTTTTGAGTTAGACATGTGTGGATTATTGTCGATTCAAAAGGTATGGATTTTCGGGTCATTACAGTTGGTATCAGAGTTTAACGTTTAGCAGTAAACCTTGGCTCTATTGGGGTTTACTCATTAGAGATAGGGTTAGTAACACCCTAGAATGAGTTCTGAGTGTATATATATATATGAGAGAGCGTATTTGTACTTTTGATATAAAAAATGGTTTTATGTTGTGTTGTTTGGCTTATTGAGTTGAGTTCGGAGTTCCAGTCGATGCGTGTTGCAAGCGTTACCGAATGGGATTTCAAAACACTTGAAGAAGGCATTCTAACACAATATTATTTTCATATATATTTCATATATGTAAGATAAATAATTTTGAAATTTGATGGTAAATTAGTCAGTACTCTTAACTTATTGACTACAAAAATAAATTGATCTTTTATATATGATGTATAATTGACTGTAAACCAAATGAATTTAAATGGAGGATATGAGATCTTTAAATTCCGATGATTTGTAAATGTTTTTCAAGGTTTTGAAAAAAATATAGTAGTAATGTTTGAAGGATATTCAAATAAAAATTGGTTAAGTACTTTATTTTGCTACCGGGAAATAAATTTCGTTGATGAGATGATCATAGTCATCGACTTTCATTTTCGAGTCTCAAAGTAGGGAAGACCATTTAGTAGCATTGCTACATATTCGTTTAGGAAATAATTTTAATTGGAATTCTTGAGTATGTTTTGATATACAAAAATTATGTATAGTATATAGTATTTCAAAATGTTTTGAAAAGAAATTGGTATTTAAGATTCTCAAGTCTCCATTTGATACGAATTACTCTCCTTATTGATATTCAATCAAATAGATAATAGATAATCAATACAAATTTTGAATAGGTGAATAAACAAATACCATAAATGAATAAGAGAAATGTAAATGAAAATATAATACAATATTATAAAATTGAAACATAAAGTAAGGAAAATGTTAAAGTAAAATAGAAACAAATACTCATGTTACTTTGATAATAAAGAGTAAAGTTGTGAAATATTAAATTTCATTTGTAATATATACAAACCTACCTAAATGAAAAGTTTACGAATATATAAATATGTAATGAAATATTTGCAAATGAAAAATAAATAACTTGTTCCAAAATGATATGTTGAATCATAGAAATGTTATGAAGATAAAGAAAAGCAAAGTTGAAAAAAAAATGAATTTGAACCAAAGAAATGTTTATAAAGGTAAATCAAGTGGTTATAATATTTTTTTTATTTGTTAATGTTTTGAAACGATTAACAAATGGATGGAATATTTGCAAGGGATTGGTAATAACTAAAATTGTAACATCCTGAAATAATTGTAAACTTGAATAGAATTGTATCAAAAAGGAAACGAGTCTTAAGTAATGTATAAACTTAAGAAATTAAGTAACAAGTCATTCCATAGTAATAAATTTACAAAGTAACGTAAATAACAAAGGAACTAAAGTCTATAAGTTGTGAAATAATGTGAATTAACAATAAATTACAAATTTGGCCAGTTATGAATAAAGGAAAATGGACTTAGATTCTGACTGAATAAAATGTCAAGATAAGCTTAAGAAAATTTACATCATGAAATAGCTTATTGTAAATTTTAAAGTATTAACATATATAGAAATTGAAATAAGTATGTAAATTTCAAATATGTTGAGATTAAGTATAGATAAAACGAAATACTAGCATATAGAAATTTTAATATAGTTAAAATAAGTAGTATATATATAAAAAAATCCAACTGTTTTAAGTAACAAATTGGATTTTGGGTTGTCGTGAATGGTGTCTTAAATAACACTGTTCTTGAACCCATTTGAAAAAAAAATCTTTTAACTAAGTTTTAAAGAAGTTTTCCAGTTAATAAATATAATTTGAATTAAGTGGAAGTTGGTTTTGGGTTGATTGTGAACATTGTTTTAAGTGACATTAGTTCTTAAAACCCGATTAACAGTGAAAATTTCTTTTGAAATTTATTAGTCTTTTAACTGAGATTTAATGGAAAAGCTTTGGTTTACAAAGCGCAAGAACCAAAACTTAGTTAGAGTTAATGCTTGGGATTTGGCATCAAAAATATGATTATTGAGTATATACAAAAGTTATATGTTTTGAAAAGCTAGTTAACAAATTGATGGCTTGTTGGGATGTGTGATTATTAAGTTAATTAATAAAATATTGGAATGATAACACCAATATGAGTGAAAAGGGTAAAATTAGCCAAAATCGAACTTAATATTGAACCAAGTGAAAATTTATTGGAATTGCATATATACATGTATAGATATTGAACAGGTCATAGCATGAATGCTAAGAAGAGGAATAAAATTGTGTGCCCGACCAACAGGTACATGTTTACTATATTGATTGGGATTTGACGATTTTATGAGACTATTGGCTAGCCGCTTGGCTTTTTCTTTTTTCTTTTTGAGATGAGAGGGCATGTGTGGTGGTTTGGGGATTTTCCCGATGCTCCCTGTACAAAGGAGGTTATGGCGAATTTTTTTGAAAATTTAGGGTGTCAGCCAAATTTTTGAGAAATTTGAAATTTCATAGAAACTGAAAAGTTGAAGAATGAAAGCCAGAATGAAAGTTGAGTTAGTTGGTTAAACGACTTTCGGCTTCGTTCCTTTTAGAGGACGAAAAGTTTTAAGTGGGGGAGATTATGACGACCCTGATTTTCAGAACCGGTTTAAAATTTTTATTTTAGTTATTTTTAATGAATTTCGAATATTTAAAATGATTATTTTAAATAATAACGATTAAAAATTTAGTTTAATCGAAGTTAGAACGTATAAATTTATTTTAATTATATAATGAGCCCGAAATGGCGCGGTAGTTTGAAAATTCAATTTTAAATTTCAAATGAATGTACAAGATTCAAAATAAATCGGATTTCAGTAAAACCGGAAATATTTGAATATGTTTAATCATATCTTTCTAACGATGGTAAGAAATTGAGATTTCACTTTATAAACTGAAAGTTATGTCCAGTTTAAAATTTAGAAAAGTCGTTATGGAATTTATATATATTTTAATATAATATATAGCCCTTAAAAATAGCCATTTTGCAAACGACCTCTGTTTTCGACGAAACCACTTTTGTTAGGACCGTATCGTCAGAACATAGCTAGATTTATTTTTCTGTAATCTTTAGAGTTAATATGTGAGCGCAGTGAATAAAAATGTGTTTGTAGATTTAGTTTGAAATTGGATCGACCAGAAATTGGCCATTTTTCAAACGGTCTTCAAATTCGACGAAATTAGTTTTGTTGGGACCATATCGTCAAAACATAGCTAGATTAATTTTTCAGAAATTTTTAGAGTTAGTATGTGGCCCCGGTAAATTAAAATGTACGTTTAAAATTCAGTATATTGATTTATATTTTATTTCTGATGACAACTGATCGAAACAGTCAAATTGGCTTGCAGGACATATCCCATTGTGTTCAGAATGAGGGTATTATGCTAGGGGCGACATTCGTTGGAGTTCATTTGGAGATTTGAAGCTTAAACAAGTAAAATCTAAAAATAATATTATAAAAATATAATATATATTCTATAAATCACCACCCATTCTCCAAAGTCAACAACCCTCACATTTCTCCTACCCATAGTCAACAAAGAGAGAATGGAGGCCGCCTCCAGTAAATCGTTTTCCAAACCAAATCGTCATCTTCTAAATTCAAAAGAAAATCAAAGAAAATCATAAAATTCATGAAACCAACTGATGTGTTCTCGTTTGAATCTCTACTTCACACTAGCCTAAATTTTTGTGGGTGTGTAGCATATTGAAGACCTCGACATTGAACAGGAAATCTAGGGCATGGCTTTGCCTGGAAACGAAGCAGCGTTTGTTCAAATGAAGGGTGGAATCGGGCATGGGGTACCGAGGCGCAACCGTTGGTTGTGAGGAGGGGAACTTCGGTCATATTTTGGGTGGTGCGACCCTACACAGTCGCGACTACAAGCGGAAGTCGCCCCTTCCCTGGTGCGCGCGAGTTTGAAGAAAAGGGTTCGGGGTGGAGGAGATTTCGAAGAGGAGTTCGTTGGAGAAATCCGTTTGTGAATTCATTGACTAGAAGAGGAGAACGGATAGAAGGCAGGGGCGGTAATGGCATTTGTAAAAGAGCAGGAGCGTGTTATATTGGGGAGGAAGAAGGCACTGTGAACATATGTTGAGGGGTGGGGTATTTTAATTCAATTAGTAATTAAGTTAAGTTAATTGCCATTTAGTTATTTCCAAACTTGAAAAATTAATTTCTCACTAATACGTGATCACAATCGAGCGATTTAAGATGCATTGGAACCGCAATAGTGAACACTACAAATGGAAAAAACCCGGACAAATTAAGAAGCATCTGGAATTTTTAATAAAATTAAACATCTGTTTAATTCTATTAAAACGAGACGTATTAACACCAAATAAAAATTCAGAATTTCAGAACTAGAAACAAACGGAGTGGAACCCAATGTGAGTTTTCTCACACTGCAAAAATATTCACATTTTTGTGAAATTAAATTATGTGATTTATTTGATTATTTGGTTGTTGATTTCTATTTTTAAATGGACATCAAATTTAAACTGTAGAAATTGAATTGACAGTTAGTTTATTTTTGAATTGAATTGCTAGTAAAACCCCGACACATATAACCAGTTAATTATTGCAAATTGAACTGTTTGGATGATGGTTGTAATGGATGTTAATTTATCGATATATTGAAATGTACGGTTGTTGTTTATATTTTTATATCAGTGTTATCACCTTGGATGTTACGGGCATCATAGAAAATAAATTGAAATTATTTAAATTGAATTATACATTGGAATTTGAATTATATTGAAATGATGAAATTGAATTTTATTGAAATGTTGAAATTGAATTATACTGAAATGTTAAAACTGAATCATATTGAAAATTTGAAATTGAATTATATTGAAATGTTGAAATTGAATTATACTGAAATGTTGAAACTGAATTTTATTGAAATGTTGAAATTGAATTATATTGAAATGTTGAAACTGTATTATATTGAAATGTCGACATTGAACTATATTGAAGTGTCGAGATTGAATTATATTGTAATGTTGAAATTGAATTATATTGAAAATTTGAAATTAAATTATATTGAAGTGTCGAGATTGAATTTTATTGAAATGTCAAAATTGAATTATATTGAACTGAAATTGAATTATTTCAAAGGTTTAAATCTTTATTTGAACTTTGAAATAAATTTCAAATTGAGATGATCTAAAATCTGTTATTTGAAATTTGAACTGAAATTGAATTATTTCAAAGTTTAAATCTTTATTTAAACTTTGAAATAAAATTCAAATTGAAATGATCTAAAAAAATTGTTATTTGAAATTTGAACTGAAATTGAATTGTTTCAAAGGTTTAATCTTTATTTAAACTTTGAAAAAAAATTCAAATTGAAATGATATAAAAAAATCTGTTATTTGGAATTTGAACTGAAATTGAATTATTTCAAAGGCTTAAATCTTTATTTAAACTTTGAAATAAAATTCAAACAGAAATGATCTAAAAAAAATTGTTATTTGAAATTTGAACTGAAATTGAATTGTTTCAAAGGTTTAAATCTTCATTTAAACTTTGAAATAAAATTCAAATTGAAATGATCTAAAAAAATTGTTATTTGAAATTTGAACTGAAATTGAATTATTTCAAAGGTTTAAATCTTTATTTAAACTTTGAAATAAAATTCAAATTGAAATGATCTAAAAAAAATTGTCATTTGAAATTTGAACTGAAATTGAATTATTTCAAAGGTTTAAATCTTTATTTAAACTTTGAAATAAAATTCAAATTAAAATGATCTGAAAAAAAATTGTTACTTGAAATTTGAACTAAAATGGATTATAATTTGAATTGTTTCAAAGGTTTAAATCTTTATTTAAACTTTGAAATTAAATGGCTTAAATAAATATTGTGAACTTTAGCTTGAACTCGGATTTGATTTGAATCGAATAGATTATAATAATGTTTGAATTGGAAGTTATCCTTTAAAATGGACTATTCTCAAATAAATTTGATTTTGGGAATCGATTTGGACTGGATATTGGAAATCGATTTGGTTTGTTTTTGAGTTTTGAACTTAGGTTCAGATTTATTGAAAATAGAAAGTAACAGTTGATTTGAAATTATTTCTATATAAACAAATTTATATATAAACTATTTTATGAAATTTATTCCTTTAATATATGGAGTGCTTTATATAAATTGTTTTTCAAAAACATATTATTTATATATATATAAGTAGTTTATTTTATATGAAATATTTTACATCTACAAAACCATTTTTAATACTCAAGCTGTTTTGATTTCCAAACTATTCCAAATCTCCCAACTATTTACAATTATTCAAAAAATTATTAAAACCCCCAAAACTATTTCAAACTAATAAACTGTTTTAGAAGTGGAATTGTGTGACGGCCCGCCTCGCACCAGCCTGCATTTCCTCCAAAAGTGCGCTGTACACATGCCCGACTAGCACAAGACGGTCGTCAGAAGAAAGGAAAGAAGGGAATGAACTAATCAAAGAACCTGTAGAATGTCTCACAGCGCATGGAATAAAATACAATAATAACATACTTGACATAAAACAGGCGAGACAGTGCATAAGCTGATAACTAAAACCAACATCAATCTCAAAGCAGCGGAAATCCAAATACAGCTTATTACAACTTTCCAAATTTACTGTCTCTAAACAAAAGAAAGCTAAAATAGAAGATACACCAACAATGCCCAAGCAGTGATCTTCAACAACACAGGGAGAATATTATGTATATAGTACGTGGAAGCCTCCTGCTCGTCTCCGGATCATCTACCCGTGCATCACCAGCTAACCTGTCTCTAGTCTGCTCGTGTGAGCACCCAGAGTAATAAGAAGAGACATAAAACTCTGGGTCAGACATAAAGCCTGGTATGAGCGATAAACATCAAAACAGAATAATAACAGGTTTACTAAGCCATACCTGAACCTGGACCTGCAACCAAAGAGTTAGTACCACATACCGTACAATACTCCAAGGTGCCATAATAAATAGTGTAAGAATACGGGGGTGGGGTGTGCATGTCACAATGGTAGCAAACAAATCATCCATGGCAACCATCCTCACATCTCTCACTCAGTGCGTAAAGCGTACGACATCTACCACTTTGGAACACTAGACAAACTGAGGTAACGACGAATCCCGACTTGTAGAAACCCTGCTGTGACCAAGCCAAACACTTGGAGTCATGACCAAACATTTCAATGACCCACTTCATTGGTCGTAGCCCTTGGTTCTACCGATGCCATAATGGCCCTGAATCCGCCTTCGTACCTCCTACCATAGTGGTCCAAAGCTATAGGTGTCGATAACTCCTTAGCACGCGTCCCGCAGCAAAGCCCAATCATGAAGCGAACTTGTTGATTCCTATCTGAATCTTAAGCTCTAACTTCTCATTTGAGCTTCCTTTGCATCTCGGGTTTGGTCGAATTGGAGTGGGTCTTCAGAAAAGTTGTCGTGCAGTAGCAGCTCTAGAATTCGGTTCGGTTCGGTCACCCATGCTCGGTTCGGTTCGATCACCCATGCTCGGTTCGGTTCGGTCACCCATGCTCGGTTCGGTTCGAGTCCTTCTCCTTGTCTTTTCGGGTCGGCACTTCGCTCCGGGTCGGGTCGGGGTCCTCCTCCAGGTCGGGTCGGGTGTCCTTCCTTCCAGCGCTCCAATCCCTAGCTTATTTCTTCTTTGCTTCCGATCCGAGCCCTGCATCTCCAAGTCGATCCGATCTGGCCTCCAATCACTTTTCCGATCCGATCCGCTCCGCTCCCTAGCTTACTCCGATCCGATCCGCTCCATCGCTCCGATCCGATCTTCTGTCCAACTCCAACTCTAAGCAATGGCCTTCCTTCCTGCCAAACTTCTTCCAGTGGCAAGTCCTCATCCGGTTCGGATTCCCTTGGTCAGTTCCCTAGTCCGATCCGACCCCTTTCTCCGATCCGAACCGGTTCGGAGCCTGCACACTTCTGCAACTTTCCAGCAAGCTTTCTACGCCATTCGACGACGTTTTCGAGCAATTTAACTATTCTAGTCAATCATGAAACATACCATAGAGTCATAGTAACATGTAATAGCAACCACAAACAACAAACAACAATTTAAATGAATCAAAATGGATCAAAAGTGGCCAAAACCTCACATTTTCTTATAATCCCTCCTAATCATGTTTAAGCATACGATTAGCAAAACACATCGAAATTAACCCAAATTTCTAACAGAGCCTTAAAATATTATTTTAGAATTTTAAGAATTTTTCCAGAATTTATTGGTGTATAAATTCGCTAATCTTCACTAATTACCCTTAATTAACCGTAATTAGTGTCAAAATGATGTTATCACTCACCTTGGCCACAAATGAAATTCTCAGAACTGAAACTCCTCTGATTTGGGGCGAATACTGATGTCTAACAGCAATTCCAACCTTGCTTTGGTGCCTTTTCTCCTTAATTTGGTGTTGCTAAGCCTAATCTTCAATTAGAGAGTGATTTTGGGTGTTTTAGATGTAGGAAGCCATTACTAAGGTCTAAAGGAGGTTTGTGGCTGCTCAAAACTGAAATGAAAGTGATAACCTAACCCTAATCAGACCTCCTATACCTCTAAACCCGAAATTCCCCTTGGGCCTAGCTGCTAATCACCCGGTTAAGCCCAATTAAGCTGTCTTTCACTATCTGAAACTTGTTTCAGCCATATCTCCCAAACGGTGAGTCCGTTTGGCTAATGTGACCACTCTACGGAAAGAGAAACTATCATTCAAAGCCAATGGAAGTGGTTTCAGGTCAAAATTCATTTCCAGTCAAAAGTTATGGCCAAAACAGTGTCAACTAGGGGTAAAATGGTCATTTAAAAATCGGGAAAAATCATGAACATGGGAAATGACCCCAATAGTCGTCTCCCAAAGTTACATGACCATACGACTTCGTATGTGAAAGAAATAAATATCCGACGATCCTATGATGCGTAGAATACGGGTCGTTACACTCTTCCCCCCTTAAGAAATTTCGCCCCCGAAATTCCTTAACCCAAAACATACAAAAGATCCCGCATGCCTAACAACCATATACAACAATCAAATATGCAAAACAAGCAAACAAGCCTATCCTAGCATACGGAAAAACTAAATCGCTAATAAAACCTTACCAGACAAAGAGTTCTGGATACTTCTTCCTTATGTCCTCTTCTGTTTCCCAAGTACAATCATTTTCGTCTTCGCTCCACTGTACCTTGACTAGCTTCACCGACTTCCTTCGAAGTTGCTTCACGTCGTGCGCGACAATTCGGGCCGGCTTGCGGTTTCCAATCGCCTCGGGTTCTACTTCGAAGTCTTCCAACTGATCAGGTGAGATAGTCATATCTGAGTCGTGAACGAACTTCCTTAGTTGGGAAACATGAAACACGTTGTGAACTCCCGCCATCCTCTCCGGTAAGTCAATTCTATATGCCAAATTCCCGACTAGTTCAAGGACAGGGAATGGGCCAACAAATCTTGGTGCCAACTTGCCTCTCCTGCCAAATCGTATTACGTTCTTCAACGGGGAAATCTTGACAAACACCAAGTCACCAACGGAGAATTTTAAGTCTCTTCTTCTCTTATCAGCATAACTCTTCTGTCTATCTTGGGCTGCCTTCATTCGTTGCTGAATGATCTTGATCTTATCTGAAGTTTCCCTCACCACATCTGGTCCAAGCATAAACTTCTCGCCAGTCTCTATCCAACATGATGGTGAGTTACACGGCTTTCCGTACAAAGCTTCAAACGGAGCCATACCGATACTGGATTGGTAACTATTATTATATGCAAACTCTACTAGATGCAAATGGTCATCCCATGATCCACCAAAATCCAATATACATGCTCTCAAGAGATCTTCCAAAATACGATTCACCCTTTCCGTCTGACCGTCGGTCTGAGGATGATATGCGGTACTGAGATGTAACTCCGACCCTAGAGCCTCTTGTAAGCTCTTCCAAAACCCACTAGTGAACAACGGGTCTCGGTCGCTCACAATGCTTTTAGGTACTCCATGAAATCTCACTATCCACTTCATATACAATTCTGCTAACTTAGCTGCTGTTCTGGTCGATTTGACTGGTATAAATCTTGCACTTTTAGTCAGTCGATCCACAACTACCCAAATGCTATCATGTCCCGATCTAGTCCTTGGCAAACCATCAATGAAATCCATCGAGACTTGTTCCCATTTCCATTCGGGAATTTCTAAAGGCTGTAACAACCCACTAGGCTTCTTTTGCTCGGCTTTAACTAGCTGGCAATTCATGCACTTGGATATAAACTTCCCAACGTCTCTTTTCATCCCTTCCCAGTAGTAAGTCTGCTTCATATCTCGATACATCTTGTTACCACCAGGGTGTATAGTCAGCTTTGAGTGATGACATTCTCTAAGCACTTCATCTCTCAATCCATTGACATTGGGCACAACAAGCTTTCCATTCTTTCTAAGCCATCCATCTCGATCAAGCCCATACTTGTTCATCTCCTCATCGATATCCATCTTTAACTTGGAGATGATTTCCAATAGGTTAGGATCGTCCCTCTGACTAGAGCCGATCCGCTCAATCAAAATGGGTCTGATCGTCAAACTCGCTAACATTTCTGGATCCAATTCGCATTTTGGTCTGAAATCAAACCCCGCGATAAACTCCAGTTGCTTCCATTCAAGGAACATAGCCCCCAAGCTGGCATGTCTTCTACTCAATGCATCAGCCACCGCATTGCCCTTTCCTGGTGTGTATGCGATGTCAAAATCATAGGAAGCTAAGAACTCTAACCATCTCTGCTGACGGAGATTTAAATCCTTCTGGGAGAATAGATACTTTAACGACTTATGATCTGTAAACAGCTCAAATCTTTCTCCCAAGAGATAGTGTCTCCACATCTTTAACGCGAACACGATCGCTGCCAATTCTAAATCATGGGTAGGGTATCTTCTCTCGTGCGGTTTCAATTGCCGACTTGCATAGGCTACAACCCTACCGCCTTGCATCAATACAGCACCTAGTCCGGTACCACAGGCATCCGTGTATACCGTCATCTCTTCATCCCCCTTAGGAATGACTAACACTGGTGCGCTTGTCAACTTGGCCTTTAGACTTCTGAATGCATTCTCGCACCTTTCATCCCAGACAAAAGCTTGATTCTTCTTGGTCAACTGGGTCAACGGTGCTGCTATCTTGGAGAAACCTTGGATAAACTTACGATAATATCCCGCTAATCCCAAGAAACTTCTTACATCCGTTGCGTTCTTGGGCGTAGGCCAATCTTGTACCGTAGCCACCTTCGCTGGGTCCACGGCAATACCATTCTCTGATACAACATGGCCCAAGAACCTCACTTCCCTCTTCCAGAAGTGACACTTAGAAAACTTTGCTTTCAATTGGTGTTTTCTCAACACCTCCATCGCTACCCTTAAATGTTCCTTGTGTCCTTCCTCTGTCCTCGAATAGACCAAAATATCATCCACGAACACAAGAACAGACTTATTCAACTGATCTCTGAATACCCTATTCATAAGATCCACAAAATATGCCGGGGCATTAGTCAGCCCAAATGGCATAACCAACCATTCATAAAATCCAGACGGCGTTCGAAATGCCGTTTTAGCTATACTCTCAGCTTCCACTCTAAGCTGATGAAAACCTGTCGCGAGATCCAACTGAGAAAATACTCTCGCGCCACTCAACTGATCAAACAAATCATCTATCCGCGGTAGAGGATACTTGTTCTTCCTCGTCACTTTATTCAACTCGCGGTAGTCTACACACAAACGAAGGGAACCATCCGCCTTGGTAGCAAACACGACTGGTGCTCCCCATTCAGAAACACTCCTTCTGATAAATCCCTTCTTCAAAAGATCGCTGACTTGCACCTCGAGCTCTCGCTGCTCCCTAGGTGCCATACGACGAAGTGGCATCACTATAGGTCTGGCATCTTTTACCAAATCAATACGAAACTCAATCTCTCGGTGTGGTGGAAGTCCGGTCACTTCTTCGAAAACATCCGGATACTGGCCAACCACGGGCAAACCTGACAACTCACTATGCGGAATGTCGAGGGAGTTTAGAAAACTAGCCAATACCCCCTTACTGGGTAGACCACCAAACACTATCCTCCGCCCATCATCCGCTCTAGCCGTCACCAACAAGCCCTCACAGTCTACCACCACCCCGTATCTTTGGAGCCAATCTACCCCCAAAATAATGCCAAACCCAGTAAAGCCCAAAACAAAGCAATCACAAACAAACATGCATCCATGACTCGATAGAACCACATTACGACAAATCATGCTAAGACTAGTCGAACCACCAATCGGGTTCGTCACTACTAAAGGTCTATCGACAATCTCGGGCTCCAATCCCAATCTATCTACCAGGTCACTAGATATGAAAGAACTGGAAGCTCCGGTATCAAACAAAACTCTAACAGGAACATCATAAACAGAAAGCATACCTTGAATGATGACATTCTTACCCTTCTCCGCCGCAGTTGGGGCATTCGATGAAGAAGGAATAGCATTAAGAGCATATGCTTTCACCATTTGCTTTTCTTTAGGGGGCTGTGGACACTTGTCCTTGTGATGTCCCAATTGGCCACAATTGAAGCACTTCCTATCCGCTGGCTTGGCCCGACAATTACTAGCATAATGGCCCTTCTTACCACACCTGAAGCACTCCACATCTTGCTTATTCTTTTTCTTCTGGCCATCCTTAGCTTGGTTCTGCTTTCTCTTATTCTGGGAACCACCCTTGCCTCCACCACTTGCTTGTGGCTTTGGCTCTTCTGCAGATGCAACCTCAGTCTTCGACTTAGGGTAGAGACTTTCTGATCTTAATGCTTTCCCCACAATCGATTCAAACGTCTCATCGATGTGGTTAATAAGTTTTTCCCCCAAGTACTGATCCAAACCAGTTATAAATTTCTCATTCTTTTTCTCGGCAGTATCAATAAGAGATAACCCATATTTTGACAAAGTGTCAAATTCAGCAATATACTCCGAGACAGCTCTGCCATTCTGCTTGAGCTCCAAGAATTTCTTAAACAACATTGACTTCTGAGCAGCTGGAATGAACTTCTCACTAAAGCGAGCCTTAAACTGCTCCCAAGTAATCTGGTCTTCGGGAGTAGCTGCCTTTATAGCATTCCACCAATTCATTGCCCGCCCTTGCAGCTGACGGGACGCTAGCTTTCTCTTCATCGCATCCTCGATACCCAAATCCTCGAAGATACGTTCGCAACTATCCAACCAATCCTGAACGTCCGTAGCCGACTCTGTTCCATGGAATGACTTCCTACCAAGACTAGTATAATCCTTATTCAGCTTGGCGAAATCGACCCTCGGCGCCTGCACTATTGGACCACCACCATTTCCACCATTGGGAGCTGCCCTCTGTACATCTCTAAGCATCTCTCTCATGAGGTCAGTAAACATCGTCCTCATGTCAGCAGCATTCCCATTATTGGCTCCCCTACCAGCACCTCTAGTATCTCGGCTCATCGTCAATCTGAAAAAGGAAAGATTAACGACTCCATAGTGGTGCTAGTGCAGTACGACTTCATCCTTATACTACTAATAGTATATATATATAGCTTTTAAAAACCAAAGTAATCACAAATACGCTCTCTTGTATACGTATAATATCTCTCCCTGATAACTTCCCTAGGTTAACTACGCAACCTAGAGCTCTGATACCAAGTGTGACGGCCCGCCTCGCACCAGCCTGCATTTCCTCCAAAAGTGCGCTGTACACATGCCCGACTAGCACAAGACGGTCGTCAGAAGAAAGGAAAGAAGGGAATGAACTAATCAAAGAACCTGTAGAATGTCTCACAGCGCATGGAATAAAATACAATAATAACATACTTGACATAAAACAGGCGAGACAGTGCATAAGCTGATAACTAAAACCAACATCAATCTCAAAGCAGCGGAAATCCAAATACAGCTTATTACAACTTTCCAAATTTACTGTCTCTAAACAAAAGAAAGCTAAAATAGAAGATACACCAACAATGCCCAAGCAGTGATCTTCAACAACACAGGGAGAATATTATGTATATAGTACGTGGAAGCCTCCTGCTCGTCTCCGGATCATCTACGCGTGCATCACCAGCTAACCTGTCTCTAGTCTGCTCGTGTGAGCACCCAGAGTAATAAGAAGAGACATAAAACTCTGGGTCAGACATAAAGCCTGGTATGAGCGATAAACATCAAAACAGAATAATAACAGGTTTACTAAGCCATACCTGAACCTGGACCTGCAACCAAAGAGTTAGTACCACATACCGTACAATACTCCAAGGTGCCATAATAAATAGTGTAAGAATACGGGGGTGGGGTGTGCATGTCACAATGGTAGCAAACAAATCATCCATGGCAACCATCCTCACATCTC
Source organism: Allium sativum (assembly GCA_030737875.1). Taxonomy (NCBI): domain Eukaryota; kingdom Viridiplantae; phylum Streptophyta; class Magnoliopsida; order Asparagales; family Amaryllidaceae; genus Allium; species Allium sativum. The sequence continues at coordinate 452,626,762 of CM060915.1, read as the reverse complement.
TCACTCAGTGCGTAAAGCGTACGACATCTACCACTTTGGAACACTAGACAAACTGAGGTAACGACGAATCCCGACTTGTAGAAACCCTGCTGTGACCAAGCCAAACACTTGGAGTCATGACCAAACATTTCAATGACCCACTTCATTGGTCGTAGCCCTTGGTTCTACCGATGCCATAATGGCCCTGAATCCGCCTTCGTACCTCCTACCATAGTGGTCCAAAGCTATAGGTGTCGATAACTCCTTAGCACGCGTCCCGCAGCAAAGCCCAATCAAGAAGCGAACTTGTTGATTCCTATCTGAATCTTAAGCTCTAACTTCTCATTTGAGCTTCCTTTGCATCTCGGGTTTGGTCGAATTGGAGTGGGTCTTCAGAAAAGTTGTCGTGCAGTAGCAGCTCTAGAATTCGGTTCGGTTCGGTCACCCATGCTCGGTTCGGTTCGATCACCCATGCTCGGTTCGGTTCGGTCACCCATGCTCGGTTCGGTTCGAGTCCTTCTCCTTGTCTTTTCGGGTCGGCACTTCGCTCCGGGTCGGGTCGGGGTCCTCCTCCAGGTCGGGTCGGGTGTCCTTCCTTCCAGCGCTCCAATCCCTAGCTTATTTCTTCTTTGCTTCCGATCCGAGCCCTGCATCTCCAAGTCGATCCGATCTGGCCTCCAATCACTTTTCCGATCCGATCCGCTCCGCTCCCTAGCTTACTCCGATCCGATCCGCTCCATCGCTCCGATCCGATCTTCTGTCCAACTCCAACTCTAAGCAATGGCCTTCCTTCCTGCCAAACTTCTTCCAGTGGCAAGTCCTCATCCGGTTCGGATTCCCTTGGTCAGTTCCCTAGTCCGATCCGACCCCTTTCTCCGATCCGAACCGGTTCGGAGCCTGCACACTTCTGCAACTTTCCAGCAAGCTTTCTACGCCATTCGACGACGTTTTCGAGCAATTTAACTATTCTAGTCAATCATGAAACATACCATAGAGTCATAGTAACATGTAATAGCAACCACAAACAACAAACAACAATTTAAATGAATCAAAATGGATCAAAAGTGGCCAAAACCTCACATTTTCTTATAATCCCTCCTAATCATGTTTAAGCATACGATTAGCAAAACACATCGAAATTAACCCAAATTTCTAACAGAGCCTTAAAATATTATTTTAGAATTTTAAGAATTTTTCCAGAATTTATTGGTGTATAAATTCGCTAATCTTCACTAATTACCCTTAATTAACCGTAATTAGTGTCAAAATGATGTTATCACTCACCTTGGCCACAAATGAAATTCTCAGAACTGAAACTCCTCTGATTTGGGGCGAATACTGATGTCTAACAGCAATTCCAACCTTGCTTTGGTGCCTTTTCTCCTTAATTTGGTGTTGCTAAGCCTAATCTTCAATTAGAGAGTGATTTTGGGTGTTTTAGATGTAGGAAGCCATTACTAAGGTCTAAAGGAGGTTTGTGGCTGCTCAAAACTGAAATGAAAGTGATAACCTAACCCTAATCAGACCTCCTATACCTCTAAACCCGAAATTCCCCTTGGGCCTAGCTGCTAATCACCCGGTTAAGCCCAATTAAGCTGTCTTTCACTATCTGAAACTTGTTTCAGCCATATCTCCCAAACGGTGAGTCCGTTTGGCTAATGTGACCACTCTACGGAAAGAGAAACTATCATTCAAAGCCAATGGAAGTGGTTTCAGGTCAAAATTCATTTCCAGTCAAAAGTTATGGCCAAAACAGTGTCAACTAGGGGTAAAATGGTCATTTAAAAATCGGGAAAAATCATGAACATGGGAAATGACCCCAATAGTCGTCTCCCAAAGTTACATGACCATACGACTTCGTATGTGAAAGAAATAAATATCCTACGATCCTATGATGCGTAGAATACGGGTCGTTACAAATTATGTACATTTAAATCTCTGATTTGAAAGTAAATATGATTAGTTGATTCCATAAATGAATGCAAAACGTATTTTGAAGTAAATTGAATGATTCGAAGAAATTGTGGTTAATTAAAGTTATAACCAATTTTTTAATTTGAAATTTATCTCAAAGTGAATATGAATTTTGGAAGTAAATATTATTGTGATTAAAATAAAATGATATTTTAAAGTGAAATTTGTTTAGGTGAATATGTCATTTTGATATCGTAACGATTCGCTTTTGAAATATAAAATACCAATCGGTGTGTAACATGACACTTTGTTGTTAAAGAGACCGGGGCCTCTTATTGACATATTCTCTGTCAAAGTTGGAACCACTTTAACAACTGTGTACGCGGTGGAGTTACAGAAATGAAGTAGGATGAATTTGGAGGTGATTACTCGATTTGAAGAAAGTGAACGATAATGGATGACCCTGACACTTGTGTCGATTTGAAAGGACTGAAACAGGAGCCGTGCCAGACCAAATGAGGCTTGACTACCTCTTAGTGGACATCTGCTCTCCGATTTTCCTGGGCCTCGGGTCCATACTATTACTATTTTGTTGTTGTTGTTTTGTTGGTGCGCACCCTTGATGGGATGTATTTCCCTTTGTTTGGATATGGGGATGATGTCTATGGTGGGCCATTAGGGGTAACCACGAGTCTGGATCAGGCAAACTAGTAGCACACTACTTTGGGTATAGCCTCATGTGCCTTGTCATACATTTATCCTTATGCGAGACAACTACGATTTTGATTTTTGGCATAGGTCTATAGGGGACTCACTGGATACCGATGTTTTACTGGTTGTGTTACAGGACCTGCATAGACCATGTGCTTGTAAACTGTGTAAGGGTAATAAATGTAACCCCGCTTACGCTATTTTTCTGACAAATATTTGTGAATAGACACTATTATAATAGCGAAATTATATTATATAGTATCCAGTTTTTTGGATCCTTAGGAGATGGAAATTCCCGTAACATCTCTTGAGTTATGTGTGTGTATGTTCATATGATGTCGATTTGACTTAGACGAGAATATTTTTGCCTGATCCGATCTTGTTTTATTTTCATGCTATTACGCTCGGGTCAGACTTGAGCATCCCAGTTTCAAAGCTTATCTTCTGAAGGATGAAGACGAAGACGGTATACTATTATTACTATTGTATCCCACTACTATTCTGCTGCATTATTCCGCATTATCAGTTATGTATATAAATGTATAACTCTGATAAATGTTTTAAAATGATCAAATGTTTATTTTAAACAGCTTCATGAACTGTTATTTGATTATTATTTTTTGTTCATTCCGTTGCGTGATTCTGTGCTTGTTTTTCTTCTTTCTTTCTAATTCTAAATTAATCCCCCTGATTATCTATATTTTTGACTATAATGGTTAAAGATGTGGATCGTCATTTAACAATCTGTAAATACGTACAGTTTTGAGTTAGACATATGTGGATTATTGTCGATTCAAAAGGTATGTATTTCCGGGTCATTACAACAAATAATTGTCATTTTTTCAAAACTGAAATTAAGTGTCTTTTTATTTTTTGTGACAGTTCTGAGACTTTGCAACCTTTCATACACTATAAAAAGGGGCTGATTTTGAATTTCCTATAACTTCTTCTTCACTATCTTCATTCGCTTTCATTACACCATTATTCTTTTTAATTTTTATGATTTATACACCTATACTCTGCCGAATTCAATTGAGTTTCCACTAATCTTGTTCTCTCTACACTCTCTACTCATTTCTCTATGAATCAAGAGCTGTTGAAGAGTTATAGGATTGTTTGTAATTGTTTGGATGGATGTAATCGTTGGTATCCCTTGTAGTCATAAAATCAAAGACGGGTAGTCATTGGTATCCCTTGTAGCCTTGAAATCAAGGAGGTTGGAATCGGTGGTATCCCTTGTAGCCGTGAAATTAAGGAGGTTGTAACTAACTATTGATATAGTAATAAAACTCTGCGCAATCTAGCATTGCTTAGGACTGTACGTAGGAGCAGTCCGAACCAATATAAAATCCGATGTATTCTTTCCTTTTCTACACTTTACTTTTGTTTATATTTGTGTTTGATTCTGTGATTGTCTCTATTGTGTTTGGTTCATATAATAGTTTACATAAGTGTTAGATTTTGTTTACATTCTCAAAAACACTATTCAACCCCCACTAGTGTTTGTTTTGCCTTAACGATCCATTCCGCAATCCCTAACAATTGGTATCAGAGCAAGGTCTTTCAAAAAGTTCATAATCTGATTTTTGAAAATAGTGATAATGGCAACCAACACTAGTAGCAATAATAGTTCTTTTATAGAGGGTCAGTCCACTGTTAGACCATCACTGATGGTAGTAATTATTTATATTGGGCATGTAGAATGAAAATTTATTTACAATCAGTAGGATAAGATACATGGAATAGTACACAAAATGAATTTGTTGAACCCGTAACTACTTTTGCGCAATGGACAAATGAACAAAAGACTACTGCATAAAGTAATTCTAAAGCCATGAATATTTTATTTTGTTCCTCAGATAGGAATGAGTTAAACAGAGTGTCAGTATGTAAAATTGCTTATGAAATTTGGGGAACTTTACAAGTTACTCATGAAGGAACTAGTCAAGTTAAACAAACTAAAATAGCAGTGTTAGTAAATCATTTTGAATTATTCAAAATGAACGAGAATAAGTCTATTTCAGATATTATTGCAGATTTCAAGAGATAGTGCATTCATTAATAGCACATGGAAAAACCTATTTTAAAGCAGATCAAGTTAGAAAAATATTAAGTTCACTAACTCCAAAATGGGATCAGAAAACCTTGGCAATTAAAGAAGCCAATGATGTCAATGAAATGAAGATTGAGGAGTTAATCGGAAATTGGATGTTTATGAAGTCCGATTACAAAAGAGAAAAGAAAACATGTCAATTGAGAAGAAACCTATTGCATTAAAAGAAACATCAAATGATTCTGACTCAAGTAGTGAAGATGATGAAGAAACAGCTCTTATGACGTATCATTTTAGAAAATTTCTGAGATATAGAAGGAGAAATTATAACCAAGGAAGTTAAAGAAGTAATGATGGTCGATGTTATAACTACAACAAACCAAGTCATATAAAGAAGATGTGTCTGTATCCAGATAAATCGACTCAACAAACAGACAACAACAATTCGTCAAGAAAGAGAAAGAAAGCATACGCAACAACGTTAGACGATTCAGATTCATCATCAAGTGATAAAGGGCCAAAAACCGGAACTTCAAATATATGCTTTATGGCAATTCAAAGTTCAAAAAATTTCGAAGAAAAGGATCTAAAAACCGGGTACACCTTGATTAATTTTTAATTTTATTTGGTTGAATAGTTGCTTTGATTTGAATTTAAAAAAGAAGAAGAAGTTAAACTTGAAATTTGAAATTTGAAATTCAAAATAATAATATAATAATAAATAACAATAAAATAACAAAATAAATTGTTTATGTGTTTAATAGGATTATAATTATTTCAGGAAATCATTAAACCTGAAATATAAATCGATAATATAAATCACATTTCATAAAAATTCAGTTTCCTTTGAAAATAGGCACATATGTCCATGTGTCGACATATATTGACTAGAAATTTGAAATTTAAAATTTGAATTTCAAAGGTTTAAACTTTCAAACTTCCCTCCAACTTTTCACCAACTCCCAAGGTCTGAAAAGGTGACATTTAAGTCTAAAAAGATGTGTCTATTCAATTCATATCCATTCAGTTTCTATATATACACCTATCTTTTCTACCTTTCATTCACAACTCAAATCCATATTCTTTATATCTATTCTTTTCAAAAATATCAATTCAATGGCTTCCTCAAGTTCAACTCAGAAATTGAAGTTAACTAAAACCATCAAAGGTTGTCTTCATAATGACAAAGAAGCAATCAAAACTTATGTTAACTATGTAGCAAATGCTAAAGTTAACACGGGTGTTTCATCATCTTTAGCGAATTTCCCTCCTATGATCTTACCTCTCTGTTTCAACACAATGAAGTCTTAAGTCTAATTGACTCTCGTGTGAAGTGTGTTATCCCAAAATTGTCAAGATGTTCTATGCGAATCTTAATTGCGGATTTTATGAAGGCAACGAAGATCAAATTTGGATTAGTGTCAAAAGCGCTCAAATTTTTCTTAATGCCAAACTTTTAGGCACTATTCTAAATTGTAGAAGAATGAGCTCGCATTTCTCGGATTTTGTTATTGATGAAACCGACTTAGAGACCTATCACGATATATTTGAAGACGATGCTCCTATGGAGTTCAAAAATTTCTTTTTCTGCCCAAAAAACAAGAATCGTAAACCTTCTCCTCCAACATACCATCACTCCTCATTCCAAAAATTTTAATAACCCAACTCAAAAAGTCCAAAAGTCTCTATTTGCAATTATGGGTACCTACAGGATTAATTGGGCCGACATGATCTTAAAAGAGAACAAACCCATAGAATTATCGTCAAGAGAAAACACTCTCTACTATGGTGTTTATCTCACTCATATTTTCAAATACTTTGGAGTTGATCTTCATGAAGAAGAGTTTGTGTCTAGAAAAGTGTTTGACTCATCAAACATATATCTCATGCAAATTCCTCCCAGTTTCAAGCCATATGAGACATTCGAAGCCAAATAAGCTCGAATGCAACAAGAACAAGCGCCAATGGAAGTCGAAGAAGAAGAGACTTCTTTAGAAAGTGTTGTGTGTCGATCCAACACTAGATACATTTCCAAGGAGTCTATTGTTCAAATTAATGTCAAAATTGTCAACAAAAAAAAGAAGCTTAAGAAGAACTTCTCCAAAATGACCAAGTTCATGGTCAAGATGGGAAGAAAGCTTGGAATCTCACTTCGCTCATCATCAGAAAACTAGACTGTCTGGTTTAATCTATCTCTATATATTTGCTTATGTATTTTCTTACGTTTTGATTTCGAATCTCGTATTTAGTGTGTCTTAATTAGTTGGATGTATTTTCTTTCTATTAAGTAATGAATGGAGATTTATTCATGTTAAAATCATCTTTAAATTTCTGTAAAAACTTTAGAATTAATTATAGTTTAATATAAGTTCAAAATATTCAAAATTTAAAAAGTAATTTAAATTTATCAATAGGGTATGTCGACGTACATTTATGTATATGTCAACATATAACTGCCAGTTCATAATCCAACACTACTCATGTCCATTCAAAATCCAACGAATTCCAAACCCTACTTAAGTCTTTTCTTCTAGAAAATTTCATTATTATATTTCTCCTTCTCCCTTATTCATTACTTATCAAATCCGTGGAAAATCCAATTCAATATCTTAGTGAAAATGTAGAAGAAACCTTGAATTCTTTCAAAAATATCATCTCTATCATTCTACGAAACCAACGTCATCTCGAACTAATCCAAGTAAAGATGTTTGAGCAACGAGAGAAACATTTTGATGCAATTCGGTGGCTAATCTCTTCTCTTTTTAGAGATGAAGATAATAATCTTGCAAAGGCTTCGCCAACCAAAGAAGATGAGGATTGGGAAGTCATCAAGAAGGATCAAATCTTTGGAGAAGACGGTTGGGTTGAAGTCCCAAGAAATGTGTAATTGATTGGTATAGTTGATTTGATTGATTTGTTTGAATTTGATTTGGATTTAATAACTTAAAACTTGTATATATTAAGACATATGGTGTGGTATGCTTTGATTTGGTTTGTATATATGGCATTAAAAATATATAATTATAATACTTATATTGGTTTTTTTTATGACTGATAACCATGATGTTAGTAATTTCTGTTATAGGATTATATAAATTTAGGGGGAGTACTTTACTTTGATTTAGGACTTGCGTAGTTACTTATAGGCTTTTAGAATTATACAATTTTGGTGGAGTAGTTTTAGAATTTCTTTTTGATCATGCCAAAGGGGGAGAAATTATAAAATATAGACAGTTTATAGGATACATATAAACATGGGGAGTATTCGAAGGATCATCATCAATATGTATATGCAGGTATGATATTTTATAAACTAAGGTTGTCATCACCAATAAGGGGAAGATTGTTGGAGAATGTAGTTTTGATGACAACAACCTTATTTCAATATTAATTGATTATAAAATATATACTAACACTTTTGTCTAGAATATATCTATATACACACACATATGAAGGATTTATATACAGGAATTATTACTGAAGACTGTACAGTTTAAAGTTGTAAGAGATTCATAATTCAGAGATGTTTCAAGACTCATGAGTATTCAAGATTTCAAGGGTTCAAGACATCCCCAATTTTTCGACCGTTCAAATTGACATTAATCCTCAAATGTCGACTTAATCAAATCAAAAATACAGATAGTTATTGGGATTAAAATATGAAAAGGAAGAAAGAAGAAAAACAATCATGGAATCTCATGGCGGAGGGACAAAATATAATAAATAAATAACAGTTCATAAAGTTGTTAAAACATACATTTGATTATACATTTACAACGATTATCAGAGTTAATTAACATACAACATACCAATATATGCAGTGGAATAATATAAATGAATACGTTAGTCAGGCTTCATCTTCATAACAATGTCTTCGTTAACTGAAAATACAGGCTGACCCGAGCACAAATGAAAAGACAAAAATACTCGGATCATAATTAAAATTCTCGTATTAATTAAATCAAATTCATGTGACAATATGAGAGTAATAACTTAAGAGATGTTACAGGTATTTCCATCTCCTAAGAATCCGTTAAACTAGATACTATATAATACAATACGCTATTATAATAGTGTCTATGGTTAAATGCAACATATTAAAATAGCATAAGCGGGATTACATATTTACCCTTAAACCATTTATAATACCGTAGCATATACAGATACCATAAAGTCCACCATAATCCAGTGGCTATCAAAGGGCACTAAATAGGTATGGTACAAATCAAAGTCATAGGGGGGCTCAATCAGGATAATATGACAAGGCATACGAGAAATGCCCGGAGTAGGAATATACTAGTTACACACCTGGACTGGTGGTAACATATAGCCGCGACTACCGCCCACCTCAACAACACTCCAAAATCATGGATGTGCATCAAATCAAATCAATCAGACTGAGGGACTACAATAATAAAGGAAGAGATGCCGATGGAGGTAGCTAACCCCACTTCGTCCGGTATTGCCCTGTTTTAGTCATTTTAATTATGACCCGAAGGTCAAGGACATCCATCATCATTCTCTTTCTTCAAATCCAGTAATCGCCTCCAAATCAACCAACTTCATTATGGAACTCCACCTCATACACTGTTGTTAAAGTGGTTTTCAGAATTGGTAGTGTAACAACCCGGAAATTCTGAACCAATTTAAAAAATTTATTTTAGAAATTTTGATGGATTTTGAATGTTTAAAATGGTTTATTTTAAATAATAACGATTAAAAATTAATATAAATTGAAGTTAGAACGAATAAATTTTATTTGATTATAAAAGGAGTTTAAAATAGCGCGGTAGTTTGAAAATTTGAATTTGAACTTTGATTGACTGTACAGGAAGCAAATTAAATCGAATTTTAGTGAAACCAAAAATATTATAATCTATTTAAAAATATCTTTCCAACGAATCTGAAAAATTGAAAATTCATAGCGGGAATCAAAAGTTATGCCCTGTTTAATTTTCAGAATAGTCGCTATAGAATTTACATATATATTTTAATATTAAAAATAACCATTTTTCAAACGACCTCCGTTTTCGACGAAACCACTTTTGTATGTCAAATTATTACTAAGTTTCAATTTTCATAATTTTCCAAATTAATATGTGAGCGTGGCAAGAGAAAATGTATTTTGTCAGTTTTAGTCAAATTTAATCGACTTGAAAATGGCCATTTTTCAAACGGTCTCCAAATTCGACGAAATTAATTTTGTTAGGACCGTATCGTCAAAACATAACCAGAAATAATTTTTTTTGGAATTTTTAGAGTTAGTATGTGGCCCCGGTAGATTAAAATGTATGATTAAATTAAATAATTAAATGACTTATATTTTAAAATTAAGAAAAGTGGGCTAAGACGATCAAACAGGCTGATGGGACATATTCCATTGTGTCCGGAACAGGGGTATTTAGCTAGGGGTGACATTCGTTGAGTTCGATTTGGAGTTCGTAATGATAAACGTGTATTTTTTAGAATTAAATAAATAAAATGAAAATGAAAATACACGTATAAATACGCTGTATTATACCCTAACCCTAAAACCCATACTGTAGCCGCCATATGTTTGATTTCAATGGCCATCCACATCTGAAATTAATCCATTAAGATCTCCTAAAATAAATCGAATTACAAGTGGATTCAAAACATATGTTGAAGAGATTTCTGTGCTCTTCAATTGGTTACGGTGACGATGAAGTTTAACGGAGCGTAGGGTTCGATTTGGGGGCGTGAAGCGCCAGCGTTTGGGTCGCTTTTTATAGTGATGTGGACCACCGAGCGGCATGTGCTTCAAGGCAGCGGGGGATCTTCGGTTGGGCTTTGGAGTGGTGGTCGTGGATCGGGTAATGGTGGTCTGTGGTGGCGTGCGTGAGCAACCGGAGGAAGGCGACTTGGGTTTCAATCGAAACCTGAAGCTTACGAGAGGAAGAACGATTAACAAACTAATTAGCCAAATCATATAATCAGTGAATACTGTTTATTTTAAATTCAAATCAAACTTGTGATGGTCATAACTTTGTCATACAGAAACGAAATCGAACGAGTCCGGATCCGTTGAAATCGTAAATCCGAGATCTACATCTTAGAACAAATCAGAACTGAAATGGACCGATGTAGAATTTGAAGAATTCAAAACCCCAATGTCAGAATTTTGTTTCCTTTTAAATAATTAAAATAAAGTAATAAAGATTGTGATATTATCCCTCTACTTTAAATGCTATGTGTTGTTATTCATGATTGGATTTGTGTTGATGAATTCTGTTATGTTGATTGAATGGATTATTCCTTGTTGAAACAAAAATATCAATTTTTGTTGAAACAAAATAGACTAAACAAAAATATCATTTTTGTTAAATAGAAATTGTTAACAAATAAAATTATCATTTTTATTTGTTAAGTTAAAAATAGAAATTGCAAACAAATAAATCATTCGTTTATTTGTTATGTAGAATACATAGAAAATTGTATACAAATAATAATATCTTTTATTTAGAATAATGTCATGTTAAATAATAATGTCTTTTATTTAGAACAACGTTATGTTAAATAAAATTGTCATTTTAATCACATACTAGAATTGTTATTCTTATCAATATTAAAATTGTCAGTTTCATCACATATTAAATTGACATTTTTAGTCAAACATTAGAAATATGTTTACATTAGAAAAATGACTACATTAGAATTATGATCACATTTGAAAAATGTTTACATTAGAACAATGATTACATTAGAATTATGATCACATTAGAAAAGGGTTTACATTAGAAAAATGTTTACATTAGAAATGTATTTACATAAGAATAAAAGATTTCATTTTTATGTAATGTAAAAAGAATAAAAGATTTCATTTTTATGTAATGTAAAAAGAATAAAAGATTCCATTTTTTTATGTAATGTAAAAAGAATCATTTATATTTTGTTTAATAAAAACATTATCATTTACCTGTTAGTAGAAAAATTGTAATAACCCGGAAAATACGAGCCAATTTAAAATTTTTAAATTGATTATTTCAAAGGAATTTGAACAATTGAAATAGAATATTTCAATAAAATAGTGAATTAGAAATAGTGAGTCAGTTTGAAAATTTGAATTCAAACTTTGACCGACTATGCAGGGTGGAAAATATAACGGATTTTAGCGAAACCAAAAATATTTTAATCTGTTAGTTAATACCTTTCTAACGAATCTGAAAAATCGAAGTTTCATAACGGGAATCAAAAGTTATGGCCGAATGAATTTTCAGAAGAGTCGGTATATAGAATATATAGCCCTGGAAAATTGATATTTTGCATACGACCTCGGAATTCGACGAAACCACTTTTGTTGGGTCCGGGATGTCAAACTATTGCTAGGTTTCAAATTTCATAATTTTTGAAGCTAGTATGTGAGCGTGCCAAAAGAAAATGTATTTGGTCGATTTCTGTTAAAATGGATCGACCAGAAAATGGCCATTTTTCAAACGACCTCAGAATTCGACGAAACTAGTTTTGTTGGGACCGTAGCGTCAAAACATAGCTAGATTTATTTTTCTGGAATTTTTCGAATCAGTTTGTGGCCCTGGCAAATTGAAATGTACGTTGAAAGTTAAAAATTAAATGTTTTATACTTTAATTTGAAAAAAAACTGACTGTAACAGTCGAATTGGCCTAAGAAACATATCCCATTGTGTCCGGAATGGGGGTATTTAGCTAGGGGCGACAGTCATTGGGTTTAAAAAGGAGTTCCTTTGAGAAAACACTATTTAAAAATTTAATATAACCTTCGGCCAATCAGAATTTTCCTTTCATAATTTAAAAAAAAAAAAAAAAACCCCCCCCGATCAACGGCGAAACCCGTTCACCACCTTCTCTCCTCCGCCGCCGCTACCGCCACCTACAGCCTTCGCCGCCGCCACCATTCGACGCGCCTCAGCCTCCTCTTCAAATCCGACCCCACCGCTGCCACCCTCGTCGCCTCCTCCGCCTGTATCGACGCCAGGAAGTCGAACACTTCCCGCCGCCGCCCTGAACGCCACCGACCACCGAACGCCACCAAACCACCACCGATTTAAAGCCCTCTCTTCCCTCTTCCACGTCAGCACCCCTGATCGTCCCCTCGTGCCCCGGTTTTCGCGAAAACTGTAAACCTAGTTTTGAAGCTTCGTGAAAGTGAGTTTTTCTTTGATCTTTACACTTTGAAAAATCATATCTTTTTGGTGTGTTGACGTAATTCGATGAAACAGGAAACATCGAGACCGCAAGGAAGCTCTCTACCCAATAGAAGAAGCTGCGGATTTTTCTGACATCGTATCAATTTTTAACGCTCAGAAAACCAAGGTGAGAAATCTAAATTAACGTGAAATTGAATGGAAAGTGTCGTGTATAATTTATATAAGAGAAATATAAATTACATACGTGTTGTATACCTCATGTACATGCGTAGTGTAAGCTATATAAGCGAAGTATGAATTTTTACATGCATAGAATAATTGATATATGTGTTGAAATGCTAGTGAAATATAGCAAATATATATTATGTTATATATATATATATACTCCCCTCGTCCACAAACCATGGACGATATTTATTGTGGTGAATTGGTGTGAAATATTGGATGAAAAATACGAATGGTTGAATAATTGTTTGTGGTTGATATTGTTTGGTTGTGGTTGAAAAATACCCATTGGTGATTGAAATGAATTGAAAATATTTGTGGAAATAAAAATAAACATGCCGCCTGCGTGCGAATTAGATGCATGAATCCCCATTGTCAAAAACCGCGAGGTTTTAAGGTAGAGCGAGGAGCCGTACTAGGGACGGTGCCGGTTTTAACTACCCTGCCGTTATGCTGCCGAAATTTTGAATAATCTTTGTGTGTTAGAATTATTTTCATATGTTGAAATTATTTTCATGCGTTGAAATCAAAGTCATATATTGAAACTATATCCATGTGTGGAAATATTCATGTGCTGAAAAGCGTTGTATGAAAATTAAATTCACTTGTGAATGAATGAAGTGTTTAAACAATAAAAATCACATTTTTATTATATATGAAGTATGAAAAATATTCGCCTTATATAAATAGTTTCAACAATAAAAATCTCATCTTTCCAATATGAACAACATAAATAAAATATCCATGTGTGGAAATGCTCATTTGTTGAGAAGTGTGTTTATTGGAAAAGTTCATGTGTTGAATAAAAAGATCGAACAATAAAAATTACATTTTTATTGAAACTATGACGTGTTGAAACCATCCATTGGTTGAATAAATATTTTGAATGATAAAAATATCATTTTTATCATATGTGTGATATGCTAAAGATATGCGGACGTAGAAATAAATATTTGTGATAGAAATATTATTTTTAACATGCATAGGAACTAAATAAAATAGTCATGTGTTGAAATCTATTTTAGTTCGCCAAAATTATCATCTTTGAAATGTGAAGTGTTAGAAATAGCCACTTGTTCAAATAAACGTGCATGAGTTGAAATATACATTAACTAGCTAATGATATGATTTTAGCCTATGCATGCAACATTAGAATGAATGGTGTTTCTAAGCCAAAGAAAATCAAATATGGAATTGAATGGAAAATGGTAAATGGTAGAAATTGTATATATGTACATGCATATCTATTGAACAGGTTAAAGCAAAAGGGGCTAGAGAAAAGAAATAGAATTTTGTGCCCGACAAATAGGTACACATTTACCGCTTTGTTTGGGTGATGATTTTATGAGCCTGTTGGCTAGCCGCTTGGCTTTTTCTTTTTCTTTTTGATATGAGACGCCCGTGTGGCTATTTGGGAATTTTCCCAGACCCTCCCGTACAAAGGAGGTTATGGCGAAATTTTCCAAAATTTAAAGGCGTTAGTGAAATAATTGAGGTGGAAACGATATAGGAAATTTTGAATGAACTATATTTATATAAATATATAAATATATATAGAATTAAAACGAAACGTGGCCGTGCAGTTCGTGTTTTGAAACAGTGATTTCAAACGACTAGTGCGGGAGATCCGACCATTGGATTTTCCCGAAACCGCAACCGTTGGGTTCGCCTTGGAAATATCTTTCCAACGGCACCAACTTTGTGAAGATCCGACGGTTGGATTGTCTGGAATGTTTAATTCAAAACTGAAGAAAAACAGCGCCAGAAACGATTATATTTATATATATATATATATATATATATATAATTAAATTAAATCGAATAACGACGCTGCAGTTCGTAAATTGAAATCGTAACTTCAAATGGTTAGTGTGGAAGATCCGACCGTCGGATTTTCCCAAAACTGAAACCGTTGGATTCGTTTTGAAATGACCTTCCTAATGATGTAAAATTTGTGAAGACCCAACGGTTAGATTTTCATATATGTGTAAAACAAAATTAGTGAAAAGCAGCGCCGGTGCATAGACACGACCTGAAACGTCGTTTAATTAAATATGGCCGTTTTAAATCAAATAAAAATGGCGATATATCGTTATAAAATATTATGGACGATATAGAGTGGAAATAAACCAATTTTGTTGTGTTTGCTTGATATGTGATGGTTGAATGTATTTGACATGAAAATTATAACTAAATAACTGAAATGTGATTGTTGAATAGTCCAACCATGTGATTGATTGATTTGAAAATCTAAATATACGTGGGTTATTTGAAAAGGCCGAGTTTATCTCATTTCAAATAATCGATCGACGTTGAGAAGTCGAAGAGTCGAAGACGACTGAAGACCGACGATCTCCACATTGGATGGATGGGCGCTACTGATGCTCATGATTGGAGTAGCTACCATGAAGGAATTGAAGTAGTAGCCGTCCACATATATTGTTGATTGTACGGATATGCGAGGAATTGGTGCCTCCGGTTTCGTTCAGACCCAGAACGGACTTGTAAATGGACTGTGTGTCTGACATTGGATTTTGTTCTGTGTTGATTGATCTCTGTTAAATATATATCTGTTTGGCGGCGGAGAATTTATTCTCTTGCTTAACGCCCTTCTCTGAGACGTACGAGCTCAGAGGTTATGTATTGACAGAAATCAGTCGCATGGAGTGGATTGCCTGTGTGGCACGCCTGAGTGGCATATGATCAAGGCTTCTGTTGCAAAGCAAAGTCTTGTGGTTGATGATCAAAGCATGGTCTGTGTGACGTAGCTTTGTGTATAACGTGAATTCGCGAGCCTCACACCCCGGTATGAGTCAAAAACGGGAGAAGGACCCAAGGAGTGCATGACGTTTCTTTCTAGCTATGGTGGTGTCAGTGACCTCCCAGCCCTGACATTTATATCTACTTTTCACCTGTGTGGTTGTTGGAATGCGAGGCGCCTCGATTATAGGTTTGTAAGGACCGGGAAACGTGTGTTCAGGAATAATTAATCCTCAAAAGTAAGAGAGGACCGGCCTTGGAGGATCCAGGGGATTGCTGTGTGCGGTCCCGAGGCATTTGCTAGAGTGTCTCGAATCGGAGAGGAGCTTGCCCCTTGCCTCGACTCATGAAGGAATCCAATTTCCAATACGAAATGTGCGGACGTGATTATATTACTAGTATGGCGACATAGTAGATGGTAGCTATGCCGCCTAGGATTGATATTTATGATTGAATTGCTTTTGAAACATATATGCACTAGTAATAATATCAAGCACTTTTGTTTTATTCGTATGAAGCATCTTTGGCCATTATAAGGTAAAAACTCTATCCTCCGGCTTGCGTTGCATTGTGTGATGGGACCTGAGTCTTATAATGGCTTCATTTTATAAAAAGCATTGCGTTGATTTAATCATTTATTTTATTGCATGCACTAGCACTCATTGGAGTAAACCCGTTCCGCGAAAGTGGCGTGGTCCTTTGATTTTCCTTATTATTGTTGTTAATAAGTTGAATAGATTTCTCATACCAGTCCCATGACTGATTCGTAGTTTGTTTCACCTTGCAAACTCGGGTGCCCTCATTTTCACACGGGCAGCCTAGTTACAGGTTTCTGACGCACCTTTTGGCTCATGGCGAGGCTTGACTACACTGTGCTGACTTGGATTTTCTCCGCCATTATTGTATCTATATTATGATTCCGCCATTGGCGATGTAGACTGATATTCCTTTTGTGTACTCTTTATGTATGATTCCGCCTCAGGCGATGGTGACTGATTATGTATCATTATGCACTAAGTTGTATCCTGTACTGTGCTTCTCTGATGTGATGATATCTATATGATTCCGCTGTCATATGTGTGTAAATTATTCTATTTTCTGTTTATGCTATTATCTGTGATCTGCTAATGATGATTAATGTGTTATATTCCAATGATTATCCTTAACACCGTGTCACGGGGTTTTGGGATCGTCACAGCTGGTATCAGAGCTTTGGTTAACCTTAGTTCTGGAGTGTAACACATTAAACACTTCGTCAAAATAGAATCAGTAGTATTCTAAGGCGAGTTGCTCATTAGAGATAGGACTAGTAAAGTCCTAGAATGAGCCGAGCAGAATAGCAAAAACAATTGATCAGTCCATCGTTATCTTTCCGTAGAAATTTCTGCTTAACTATGCAATAGACTATCATTTCTGTTAGCTGACTTTTTCGTTGCTTATACAGAATTTGACAAATGGCTACCAGAGCAGCCGCCGCTAGAGGAGGCCGTGCCGGCCGAGGCCGAGGAAGGGGAGAAATCCCAGCTCAAGAAGGACCTTTGATACAACCTCCGGCAGCTCAATACTTCGAGCTTGACCGTGTAGCTAAGAGATATAAGAACTTAGGAGGCAAGACCTTCTCGGGAACTGGCACCGTAATAGAGGCCCTTGCATGGCTCAAAACATGCGAGAAAATTCTTGAAGGCCTAAGGCTAGGTGACGAAGACAAAGCTATTATGGGCGCCTGGCTTATGCAGGAACAAGCTGAATTATGGTGGGAATCTCTTACCGCCGGGAATAGAGAAGCTGGAAGAACATGGGATGGATTTAAAGAACTCTTCAAGGAGAAATATGTCCCAGAACAAGCTTTAGAAAGAATGCACGATGACTTCGCCAATCTCCAGCAAGGGGATCTTTCCGTGCAAGATTATCTGAACAAATTTACAATGTTGTCGCCCTATGCTCCAGAGCTCGTCGCCACCGCGAAATCCAAGAATAAGAGGTTTATCCTTGGACTAAGACGACAATATCATGATAGAGCCATGGCCCATGTCAAGCTGGAATTCAACGAACTGGTGGAAATGACATGCAACTATGAAGACCTGGATCAGGATCGCGCTAGAAGCCAAGCGGGAAACAAGCGCAAGCCTGCTGTAAATCAGGGCGAGTCAAGCCAAGCAGCATCTTCAAAACCTCAGACTGGCAAGCCGCTTAGAGGAAATTGCTTTAATTGTGGTAAGCCGGTGTAACACCCCGTGTATTCTATAACTGTGGAATTAACAAATTAAAGTATAATTAATTTGAAATCAAAGAACTAAGGGAAACGGGATACGCCATTGCGTTCGTCTCGGAAAAATACGCGAAATAGAGTCCGAGTTTTCGAAAAACGGAGTCCGTATGAAGAAGATATAGCCTTCGGAAGTTTCTGAATTTAATTTAAAATTCAAACAGAATAAAACAATTAAAAATTCCGAAGTGGGGCCCAATGGGCCAGGGCGGAAAAAGTCCCGCCTGACGCACCCAGGTCGACTGGGCTGTCGACCTGGGCTAGCCATGTCGGCAGGGCTGTCGACAGCCCTGTCGATAGGGGTGTCGACCTGGTCGAGAGCCAGGTCGAACCCAGGCCAACCTGGCTGGCCAGGTCTGTGTTTGGCCGATTTTTCTGTGATCTGCTTTGTCATTAGGGCTAGGTGGCAGACTCTAATTGGTCTCTCCTTAGGATGAAAGGCTACGATCAATCCAAGCGACATCAATGGTCCTAATCAGTTCATAACCCCTATAAAAATGACCCTAGACTCTACCTAGGTTTCTTACACAATTCTCTAGCCTCCATTGCTCTCTTCTTCTAATAAAAAAATAAAAATGGCGTCTCTGCTCTGCTGGAATTAAAACTAGAAGATAATCAACATCAGCCTAAGCAACTCAATTCAAACTAGAGATTAAAGTTTCTGCAAAGATTCTACAACAAGTTAAAGTTCTTTCTTTAATCCAATCAAGGCAAGTACAGTTATTTTCCGCTATAAACGTTAATAATAATTTTGATATGTTTTTGATTCTGAATCTGAGGTTGTATACATATTCTCTTCTGTCAGATCTGTTTTTCTGTATCCCTTTTCTTCTTTTCTGTTTTTATAGCCAGGCTACCACGAGCCTGTGCCTAATCTCATAAGAGATGAACGTATAAACACAAATTTTGGGATGAATGATGCGGAATTTGACAAGACTAAATTGAATGTATGACTTTAGGTCTGAGGCATAAAATATATTGGACATATGCATAAATTTGACTATGAACATATAATTTATGCATGTTGTATGCATAGTTATGTCGTAATCTAGATCTGTAATTAATTAGAAAAATAAGCATATGTTATAAACTAGTTTTAGACCTATGCATATTCTGTGATAAAAGAAGAAGAGGAACCACTGTAAGATTACATATGATTTGAGACTTTGGACAAAATGCATATAAAAGTCAAGATCTGATTTTTAGAAGATATGATTTAAAGATTTATATTGTTGGGTATAGTTTGCATAATGATTCATGACATGAAAAGAAGAAGGATATGGAAAGTTAGGTGTAAAGATTTACATTAATTAGGGTATCTATTATTTAGATTACACCTAAATAGGGATTTTTGGATATATGGCATGCATTGAAATTAATGGTTATATTTGGTATAATTTATATGTGAATCTGCTGTAAAATGCTAGTTTAACAAAAATTGGAACATAGGTTATATGGCAAATTATTTCCATATTCTGCGCTTATGCAAACATAGAGTATATGTTGTGAATCATGACAATTATGTAAGCATATGAATTTAGGCCAATTTATGATTGGGCAAGGCATGTAAATAGAACTTTTAGAAATATTAAATTTGCTAAATCTGCTAATTTGTCAAGTTGCCTAAACTACTAGTTTTGTTATATTGCCTAGACTGCTAATTAGATTGAAATGCCTAATCTGTTAAATTTGTCGGTTGAAATGCCTAACCTGTTATATGCCAAAATCTGCTAAGTTGCTAAATCTGTTAAATCCGTTAAGTCATATAAAATCTGTTATCTGCTATGTTGATATAATCATCCTGTTATTGATATAAACTGAATTGGCATATATATTGGGCGTGCGCATAAACGGTAAATTATTAATTAATTGGCCGCAAAGATAAACATGGCTAACTCGAGGTTAGAATGAGTTTGCGGCGTAAATCTTCCCGGAACCGCCCGGCACATCCAGTGACCGCAAACAATAGGTTCTAATGTGAGAAGTTAGTCATAACATGCGTAAGACACGAGGTTAGGTCTGGCTTGTGGCAGAAGTCTGCCCGGAACCGCCCGGCATATCCTGCGGTCACAAGCTACCGACCTAATGTGAGAGGTCTGTGCATTAATAATTAATTAATGCAAATCTAAGATAAGAATGACGTCTAAAACGTATTGGGGAGAAATAGGGTTAAACCAAAGGGATTAATAGATGTAGTAAAACCCGTCCATGAATCTGTAGGCCCAATACAAAGTTAGACAAATCTGAAAAATCTGTACATCTGATCCGTTAGTCTGAAAACTTGTTAACTTAATTTGTGAATTAGTAAATCTGAATTCTGTATGTCTGAACTTGTAAACAAGTTAATCTGAAATCTGTTAGTCTGGGGACACAAGGTTAGGAGGGGAATTACTTGTGTCATCTGTTGTTTGGGACCCATATTAGTCAGTAACCCTTTCTGGTATCAAAACTTTGACCCAACAGTAAGTAGGATCCGGGCATGCTTACTGAACTAATTATAAGTGGTTCATTCTGATAATGGCGAGGGGTGTTGATGGTGCGTTCCAACCGGGTCATGTGCGTGCATGGATCCCGGTCTGCCTCTGAGGATGTAAGACGCCGTGACATTTGTAAATAGGTCTGTGCCAATTGGTTGTCACTTTAGGGAGTGATACACCCTACTGTGGGGCCGACACAGGATATTTATGTATTAGGGAGCCGATCGCTTGGGGTAGGGTTTTAGGGTACGCTTAGTTCTGTCTGTTTCTGTTGGTACCGTCTGTTTCTGTTGGGTGGTAACACCTATCTGTTTCTGTGTGGTACCGTCTGTTCGGGTGGTAAAGGCCCATTACTAGTGTACACCTAATTCCACATTCTGTTTCCGTAGGGATAAAATCTGTTTCTTCTTCTGTCTTTTCTGATCGGGTAGTAAAGGCCCATTATTAGCATTCTGTTTCTATTAAAGTATTCTGTACCCGTTCCTGCTTCAATTTAGACATTAGGGTGACACCTAATTCTGCTATACTATTATTAGTGCAGAGAAGTGTAAAACAATAGTTTATATCATTCTGTTTTTCTGTTATATCTGCTACACCTGTTATAGTTATCTCACATCCAGTTTTATGTTCATATCATATTATTATTATCTGTTCATATGCTGAAAGTCACTGGACTTGCCAGACTTTTTGTCTGACCCTGGTTGTTTCGTCTCCTTTCTTCCGTTCCCCCCCAGGTTATCCAAGGAGGGAAATACTTTAGCTTGATCCGGATTTCTCTTTGCTTGAAGTGCTTAAAGTATGGCTTGGCTCTGTATAGCTTCCGTTCCATGGGGATTATGATTTTAAACTATGCATTTTGAAGGCTTTTGTACAAGACTGATATTTTGTACTTGAATTCTGAAATTGAAAGGATGTAACCATATTAATTTTCTGTTTCCGCTGTAATAAAGTTAAAATTTTTCAAGTACTGTTTTATCTGTCTTGTAAGTTTCTGTTCGGTTCACTAAAATGCTCCACCAAAGTTAAGGCATTCCCTTTGTGAGTGACCTTAACGGAGGTGGGGTGTTACACTTGGTATCAGAGCTGAAGGTTACCAGATTGGGTAAAGTTTTTGAAAACTGTTTTCAAAAAGGTTTTGAAAGGAAGTATTTTCAAAAAATAAAGCTTATTTTGAAAAACATGATCCCCAAGAGCCATATATCTTTCTTTCAGTCCTTTTTGTATTGAACCTTTCCTTTTTCGTTCCAGCATGTCTGAAGCATCTGAGATACCAGAGGGTGTTCATGTACCCGGTTGGTTTCGTCAATATCTTGAGGCTAGGACCGCCGCTGCAGGTCCAGCAAATGATCCCCCTCCTCCACCCCCTCCTCGTGCAATTGCTTTCTCAAAGATCTGTAGAGATTTTAGGGCCATGGGTGGGAAGGATTTCAAAGGAACTGAATCATTCGTAGAAGCGAGAAACTGGCTCAAAGAAACTGAGGATCTATTCGTTATCTTCGAGGTGGACGATAGGCAAAAGGTACAGTTGGCGGTATGGCTGCTCAAAGACGAAGCTTCCTACTGGTGGGAAGTCACTAACGCCGAGAGGCTGGTTGAGACATGGATGGATTTCAGAACAAGGTTTGAGACAAAATTTCTCTCGCAAGCTGAACGGAGTTTACAACTGGAAAAGTTCTTATCTCTTAAGCAAGGAAGTATGACGGTCAAGGAATACGTCAACCAGTTCAACCAACTGGCTAGGTTCGGATTGGATTTAGTCAACACTCAGCATAAAAAGGCTCTCCGCTTTGTTAAAAGATTAAACGAGCCACTGCACAGCTTAGCCATGACCCACGTACCTATGGGAGCGACTTACGAGAAATTGGTGGACATGGCACTACTGCACGAGGAAGACAAGGGCCCGAAAGAGACAAAGAAGGAAGAACCACCGAATAAGAAAGCGGGGCCCAAAAAGGAAACACAAAGGAAGGATGAGAAGACTGAAGATAAGAAGGGGAAAAAGTGCTTTACTTGTGGAAGCTCAACTCATCTGAACAAGGATTGCAGAAAAAGGAAGGGCGCTTGCTTCAACTGTGGGGAGATGGGACACTTCACTAGGGACTGCCCGAAGAGACGAGGACAAGGAGGGCAGGCGAATAATCTTGAGGCTAGTGGCTAGGATAGAAATAGGAAATTTTTTATATTAGGTTTAATTTCTTTATCTGATTGTGACTTTTCTGATTTTGGTATTTTGATTTTGTAATCGATACTCTGCACTTTAATGCTAGTATTATTTCTGAATTCTGCTATAGACTCAGACCCATAAGGGTTATGGATCATCTGTTTGAGACTGGGGTTTGAGGGATATCTGTGTTAGGCGTCAAGTATGACGCATACATTCTGAGTTTTCGTAGGGTGTCAATTTGATATTGGTTTCGGTCTTTGGGGCCGATACTTAGGACCCATGTCTAATGGGAACCAAATTTTCGTTCTATCTGTACTCGCTTCCATCATTCGACTGTATCCTATCGATCGAATATTTGAACTTTAGGTAGAACTAATGGGTGTAAACATGTGTTTGAGACATGTTATGTTTGATGGTTGCAAGTGGATGCAAATGGTTGCTAGTGGTTGCCCGTGGATGCATATACACACACTAGGCACTAGATCGGCTCGAAAACACTCTCATACTGCATATGGATGGGTGAGCATTTTTCAATTCTTGTGGATGCAAATTGGTTGATTCAGCACATGGATGTTGCATTTGAGTGAATGGTTGTGCACTCATATAGAAATAATATATATCATCAGAATTCTATTGCATACATGTTGGACTCATGGCACTGACATAATTCGCATTAAGGGGGTCAACTGAATCAGTAGACCGCCTGATCTTTGCATTAGATAAGGAACATATACACACACTTTTGCATTTGTTCATACAACATTAGAAGTTTTCTAAGGACAATGGATGCTTGTGGATGATGGTTGAGTAGATGGGTGATTGGATGGTAGGACACATTCTTCTTAACTTGAAGATTTCGGGGATGAAATCCTTTTAAGTGGGGGAGAATGTAACACCCCGTGTATTCTATAACTGTGGAATTAACAAATTAAAGTATAATTAATTTGAAATCAAAGAACTAAGGGAAACGGGATACGCCATTGCGTTCGTCTCGGAAAAATACGCGAAATAGAGTCCGAGTTTTCGAAAAACAGAGTCCGTATGAAGAAGATATAGCCTTCGGAAGTTTCTGAATTTAATTTAAAATTCAAACAGAATAAAACAATTAAAAATTCCGAAGTGGGGCCCAATGGGCCAGGGCGGAAAAAGTCCCGCCTGACGCACCCAGGTCGACTGGGCTGTCGACCTGGGCTAGCCATGTCGACAGGGCTGTCGACAGCCCTGTCGACAGGGGTGTCGACCTGGTCGAGAGCCAGGTCGAACCCAGGCCAACCTGGCTGGCCAGGTCTGTGTTTGGCCGATTTTTCTGTGGTCTGCTTTGTCATTAGGGCTAGGTGGCAGACTCTAATTGGTCTCTCCTTAGGATGAAAGGCTACGATCAATCCAAGCGACATCAATGGTCCTAATCAGTTCATAACCCCTATAAAAATGACCCTAGACTCTACCTAGGTTTCTTACACAATTCTCTAGCCTCCATTGCTCTCTTCTTCTAATAAAAAAATAAAAATGGCGTCTCTGCTCTGCTGGAATTAAAACTAGAAGATAATCAACATCAGCCTAAGCAACTCAATTCAAACTAGAGATTAAAGTTTCTACAAAGATTCTACAACAAGTTAAAGTTCTTTCTTTAATCCAATCAAGGCAAGTACAGTTATTTTCCGCTATAAACGTTAATAATAATTTTGATATGTTTTTGATTCTGAATCTGAGGTTGTATACATATTCTCTTCTGTCAGATCTGTTTTTCTGTATCCCTTTTCTTCTTTTCTGTTTTTATAGCCAGGCTACCACGAGCCTGTGCCTAATCTCATAAGAGATGAACGTATAAACGCAAATTTTGGGATGAATGATGCGGAATTTGACAAGACTAAATTGAATGTATGACTTTAGGTCTGAGGCATAAAATATATTGGACATATGCATAAATTTGACTATGAACATATAATTTATGCATGTTGTATGCATAGTTATGTCGTAATCTAGATCTGTAATTAATTAGAAAAATAAGCATATGTTATAAACTAGTTTTAGACCTATGCATATTCTGTGATAAAAGAAGAAGAGGAACCACTGTAAGATTACATATGATTTGAGACTTTGGACAAAATGCATATAAAAGTCAAGATCTGATTTTTAGAAGATATGATTTAAAGATTTATATTGTTGGGTATAGTTTGCATAATGATTCATGACATGAAAAGAAGAAGGATATGGAAAGTTAGGTGTAAAGATTTACATTAATTAGGGTATCTATTATTTAGATTACACCTAAATAGGGATTTTTGGATATATGGCATGCATTGAAATTAATGGTTATATTTGGTATAATTTATATGTGAATCTGCTGTAAAATGCTAGTTTAACAAAAATTGGAACATAGGTTATATGGCAAATTATGTCCATATTCTGCGCTTATGCAAACATAGAGTATATGTTGTGAATCATGACAATTATATAAGCATATGAATTTAGGCCAATTTATGATTGGGCAAGGCATGTAAATAGAACTTTTAGAAATATTAAATTTGCTAAATCTGCTAATTTTTCAAGTTGCCTAAACTACTAGTTTTGTTATATTGCCTAGACTGCTAATTAGATTGAAATGCCTAATCTGTTAAATTTGTCGGTTGAAATGCCTAACCTGTTATATGCCAAAATCTGCTAAGTTGCTAAATCTGTTAAATCCGTTAAGTCATATAAAATCTGTTATCTGCTATGTTGATATAATCATCCTGTTATTGATATAAACTGAATTGGCATATATATTGGGCGTGCGCATAAACGGTAAATTATTAATTAATTGGCCGCAAAGATAAACATGGCTAACTCGAGGTTAGAATGAGTTTGCGGCATAAATCTGCCCGGAACCGCCCGGCACATCCAGTGGCCGCAAACAATAGGTTCTAATGTGAGAAGTTAGTCATAACATGCGTAAGACACGAGGTTAGGTCTGGCTTGTGGCAGAAGTCTGCCCGGAACCGCCCGGCATATCCAGCGGTCACAAGCTACCGACCTAATGTGAGAGGTCTGTGCATTAATAATTAATTAATGCAAATCTAAGATAAGAATGACGTCTAAAACGTATTGGGGAGAAATAGGGTTAAACCAAAGGGATTAATAGATGTAGTAAATCCCGTCCATGAATCTGTAGGCCCAATACAAAGTTAGACAAATCTGAAAAATCTGTACATCTGATCCGTAAGTCTGAAAACTTGTTAACTTAATTTGTGAATTAGTAAATCTGAATTCTGTATGTCTGAACTTGTAAACAAGTTAATCTGAAATCTGTTAGTCTGGGGACACAAGGTTAGGAGGGGAATTACTTGTGTCATCTGTTGTTTGGGACCCATATTAGTCAGTAACCCTTTCTGGTATCAAAACTTTGACCCAACAGTAAGTAGGGTCCGGGCACGCTTACTGAACTAATTATAAGTGGTTCATTCTGATAATGGCGAGGGGTGTTGATGGTGCGTTCCAACCGGGTCATGTGCGTGCATGGATCCCGGTCTGCCTCTGAGGATGTAAGACGCCGTGACATCTGTAAATAGGTCTGTGCCAATTGGTTCTCACTTTAGGGAGTGATACACCCTACTGTGGGGCCGACACAGGATATTTATGTATTAGGGAGCCGATCGCTTGGGGTAGGGTTTTAGGGTACGCTTAGTTCTGTCTGTTTCTGTTGGTACCGTCTGTTTCTGTTGGGTGGTAACACCTATCTGTTTCTGTGTGGTACCGTCTGTTCGGGTGGTAAAGGCCCATTACTAGTGTACACCTAATTCCACATTCTGTTTCCGTAGGGATAAAATCTGTTTCTTCTTCTGTCTTTTCTGATCGGGTAGTAAAGGCCCATTATTAGCATTCTGTTTCTATTAAAGTATTCTGTACCCGTTCCTGCTTCAATTTAGACATTAGGGTGACACCTAATTCTGCTATACTATTATTAGTGCAGAGAAGTGTAAAACAATAGTTTATATCATTCTGTTTTTCTGTTATATCTGCTACACCTGTTATAGTTATCTCACATCCAGTTTTATGTTCATATCATATTATTATTATCTGTTCATATGCTGAAAGTCACTGGACTTGCCAGACTTTTTGTCTGACCCTGGTTGTTTCGTCTCCTTTCTTCCGTTTCCCCCCCAGGTTATCCAAGGAGGGAAATACTTTAGCTTGATCCGGATTTCTCTTTGCTTGAAGTGCTTAAAGTATGGCTTGGCTCTGTATAGCTTCCGTTCCATGGGGATTATGATTTTAAACTATGCATTTTGAAGGCTTTTGTACAAGACTGATATTTTGTACTTGAATTCTGAAATTGAAAGGATGTAACCATATTAATTTTCTGTTTCCGCTGTAATAAAGTTAAAAATTTTCAAGTACTGTTTTATCTGTCTTGTAAGTTTCTGTTCTGTTCACTAAAATGCTCCACCAAAGTTAAGGCATTCCCTTTGTGAGTGACCTTAACGGAGGTGGGGTGTTACAGCCGGGGCACTACTCAAACGTCTGCACAGCTCCGAAGAGGCAAAAAACGAATTCTCAAGGCTCGAGCCAAGGCTCTCAGAACCCTCGCTCGTGCTTCAATTGTCGCAAGACCGATCATCTGGTCAAAGACTGTCCTTTGCTGAAGAAAGCTACAGTAGCTCATGTCTATGACGGGTCTAGCCCGCCAACTGCTTCCGATGGAGCAGGTAAACCCGATGTTTTGGGAGGTACCCTTACAATTAAAAATATTCCTGTTTCTGTATTGTTTGACACAGGTGCATCGCGTACTTTTATTGCTAGACACACAATGCACAAATTAAGGTTAAAACAGCGAAAGCTTAAAGAATCGGTTGAAGTTCATAACCCGATAGGTGGTCCTGTTACTCTCAGTACATGTTGTAGAGTGCCAATCTCTTATTCTTTCTACAAATTTCCCATTAATTTGATTGTTATGGATTTTCCTGAATTCGACGTTATCCTTGGGTTAGAATGGTTAACGAAATACGAAGCTGAAGTAAAATGTGCGGAAAGAATCGTTAAAATCCGAACGGAGCTTGGACATATATATATTCCCTGTCATGGTTCGAATCCGAATAGAGAAGAATTTTGGTCAGCATTGGAACTTATCCCCACTTCCATGGAAAAGATTCCGATTGTTAGAAACTATGCGGATGTGTTTGAAGAAGTTGAGAACTTACCTCCGCAAAGAGAAATAGAATTCCGGATCGATCTAATTCCCAATGCCAGACCAGTGGTGCATCCAATTCGCAGAATGACTCCGAAAGAAAAAGAAGAATTAGGCGATCAAACTCGTCAACTGTTGTGGAAGGGTCTAATCAGACCTAGTTTTTCTAATTGGGGTGCAGCTGTTGTGTTTGTCCGAAGTCAGACGGTACTCTTAGATTATGTGTTGATTACCGAGACCTCAACAAACAGACGCTTAAAAATAAATATCCATTACCCCGCATTGATGAATTGCTAGACC
The DNA here is from genome assembly GCA_030737875.1 of Allium sativum. Taxonomy (NCBI): domain Eukaryota; kingdom Viridiplantae; phylum Streptophyta; class Magnoliopsida; order Asparagales; family Amaryllidaceae; genus Allium; species Allium sativum. Next base: position 452,598,605 of record CM060915.1, on the reverse strand, counting down.
AATTGAATGGGGCGAAAGTATTTTCCCGAATGGACCTAGCTACAGGTTTTCATCAATTGAGAATAGCAGAAGAGTGTGTTCCTTTGACAGCCTTCAGAGGTCCAGACATATTTTATGAATGGTTAGTAATGCCGTTTGGCCTATGCAACGCTCCAGCATACTTTGTCGATCTAATGAATAGAGTGTTCAGGGGAGTTCTGAATAAATTTGTCCTCGTCTTTATCGATGATATTTTAATCTACTCCAAATCAAAACCCGAGCATGAAAAACACTTAGAACAAGTATTGGAGATTCTAATGAAGAACGTCTTCAAAGCCAAATTCTCTAAATGTGTCTTCTGGCAAGAAGAAGTCAAATTTCTTGGCCATGTCGTGTCAGAGAAAGGAATTTCTGTTGACCCAAGCAAAATAACAGCGATTCAAGACTGGAAACAACCCACTACTCCCACAGAAGTTAGAAGTTTTATGGGGTTGGCTAGTTATTATCGAAATTCATTAAGGATTTTTCGAAGATATCCGGTCCGTTAACGAAGCTCACAAAGAAACATGAGAAGTTTAAGTGGACTTCCGACTGTGAAGAAGCTTTCCAGGAATTGAAATCGAAGCTGACCACCGCTCCAGTGTTAACAATTATTGATGGCAATCAGGATTTAACGGTTTGGACAGATGCTTCTATTAGAGGTCTTGGTGCAGTGTTAATGCAGAGAGGCCAAGTAGTCGCTTATGCAAGCCGCCAACTGAAACCGCATGAGAAGAATTATGTGACTCATGATCTTGAGTTGCTAGCCATCGTTTTTGCCTTGAAAATCTGGAAGCGTTACTTATTGGGCGAGAAGTTTATACTGTACACAGATCATCAATCGTTGAAGTATTTATATACCCAGAAAGATCTGAATCTGAGACAGCAGCGTTGGCTAGAATTTCTTGCAGCGTATGATCTTGATATCCTGTATACGCCAGGGAAAGCTAACGTAGTAGCGGATGCGCTTAGTAGAAAGACCGCAATCGTTGCCCATTTTATAATTACACCTGGATTGATTGATAGGATTTCAGCCCTTCAGAAAGACGATGAATTCATTCAGAGAATCAGTCAGAGAGTCAAGGGAGGTGAAACCACGAGTTTCCGTATTGACAATAGGGGGGTTCTCAGGTTAAATAATAGGATTTGCATTCCAAATATTCCAGGCCTTCGAAGAGAAGTGCTAGACGAATGCCATAAATCCAAATTTTGCATCCATCCTGGGGTGAGTAAAATGTACAACGATATCAAACGCACTTTCTGGTGGAAGGCAATGAAAAGAGATATTTCTTTGTATGTTAGCAGATGCCCTACTTGTCAATTGGTCAAGAGTGACCAGCAGAAGCTAGCTGGATTGTTGCAACCGTTGGAAGTCCCAGGATGGAAATGGGAACAGATTTCCATGGATTTCATAGATGGTTTGCCGCGAACCAAGAAAGGTAATGACAGCATTTGGGTAATCGTAGATCGCTTCACGAAGACTGTCCATTTTATACCTGTCAGATCCAATAGAACCGCTCAAAGTCTAGCATAGATATATTTCAAAGAAATTGTTAAGCTGCATGGAATTCCCATCAGCATTGTCAGTGATAGAGATCCCCTATTTACTAGCAAGTTCTGGGAGGCTTTCCAGACAGAATTGGGAACAAAACTGAATATGAGCATCGCTTATCACCCTCAAACAGATGGCCAAACTGAAAGGGTGAATAGAATTCTAGAAGATTTATTGCGGGCTTGTATAATCGATTTTGGTGGGTCATGGGAAGATCATTTGCATTTGGCAGAATTCTCATATAACAATAGCTATCAAGCAAGTTTGAGAATGTCACCATTTGAAGCATTATATGGCAGACCCTGCAGATCTCCTGCATGTTGGGTAGAACCTGGCAACAGACTTGTACTAGGACCCGATATGATTAGAGAAGCATCTGATAAAGTGGACTTCATCAAGAAGCGATTGAAAACCGCCCAAAGCAGACAGAAAAGTTATGCAGACTCTAGAAGGAGAGATTTGACATTTGCTGTTGGTGAACATGTTTATTTAAAGGTTTCTCCGATGAGAGGAGTAATCAGATTTGGCAAGACTGGGAAGTTGGCACCGAGATTTATTGGTCCCTTTCCTATACTTGAACGAATTGGAACTCTTGCTTATAGGGTTCAATTACCAGATTGGTTGCCTGGAGTGCACAATGTATTTCACGTATCTCAACTTAGGAGACATGTGCATGATCCGGATCTTGTTGTAGAAGAAACAGCGCAACGGGATGTGGAGATAACTCCAGAATTAGCACTCAAAAGAGAGCCATTAAAGATTGTTGGCAAAGAAACTAGAGACCTCAGAAGCAAAAAGGTTCATTTAGTTAAAGTGCAATGGAGCAGTGATCCTAGAGACTGTACTTGGGAAACTGAGGAAAGCATTAAGCAAGCTTACCCCAAATGCAGAGTGGATATATCTGACTAACTCCGGTGCAAGGTACCTTTACGATACTTTGCATTTACATTTTATTTCCTACTTTACTGTTGTTTCCTTTTCGAGGACGAAAAGTTTTAAGTAGGGGAGATTGTAATAACCCGGAAAATACGAGCCAATTTAAAATTTTTAAATTGATTATTTCAAAGGAATTTGAACAATTGAAATAGAATATTTCAATAAAATAGTGAATTAGAAATAGTGAGTCAGTTTGAAAATTTGAATTCAAACTTTGACCGACTATGCAGGGTGGAAAATATAACGGATTTTAGCGAAACCAAAAATATTTAAATCTGTTAGTTAATACCTTTCCAACGAATCTGAAAAATCGAAGTTTCATAACGGGAATCAAAAGTTATGGCCGAATGAATTTTCAGAAGAGTCGGTATATAGAATATATAGCCCTGGAAAATTGATATTTTGCATACGACCTCGGAATTCGACGAAACCACTTTTGTTGGGTCCGGGATGTCAAACTATTGCTAGGTTTCAAATTTCATAATTTTTGAAGCTAGTATGTGAGCGTGCCAAAAGAAAATGTGTTTGGTCGATTTCTGTTAAAATGGATCGACCAGAAAATGGCCATTTTTCAAACTACCTCAGAATTCGACGAAACTAGTTTTGTTGGGATCGTAGCGTCAAAACATAGCTAGATTTATTTTTCTGGAATTTTTCGAATCAGTTTGTGGCCCTGGCAAATTGAAATGTACGTTGAAAGTTAAAAATTAAAAGTTTTATACTTTAATTTGAAAAATAACTGACTGTAACAGTCGAATTGGCCTACGAAACATATCCCATTGTGTCCGGAATGGGGGTATTTAGCTAGGGGCGACAGTCGTTGGGTTTAAAAAGGAGTTCGTTTGAGAAAACACTATTTAAAAATTTAATATAACCTTCGGCCAATCAGAATTTTCCTTTCATAATTTTTAAAATAAAAAAAAAAAGAAAACCCCCCCGATCAACTGCGAAACCCGTTCACCACCTTCTCTCCTCCGCCGCCGCCGCTACCGCCACCTACATCCTTCGCCGCCGCCACCATTCGACGCGCCTCAGCCTCCTCTTCAAATCCGACCCCACCGCTGCCACCCTCGTCGCCTCCTCCGCCTGTATCGACGCCAGGAAGTCAAACACTTCCCGCCGCCGCCCTGAACGCCACCGAACGCCACCAAACCACCACCGATTTAAAGCCCTCTCTTCCCTCTTCCACGTCAGCATCCCTGATCGTCCCCTCGTGCCCCGGTTTTCGCGAAAACTGTAAACCTAGTTTTGAAGCTTCGTGAAAGTGAGTTTTTCTTTGATCTTTACACTTTGAAAAATCATATCTTTTTGGTGTGTTGACGAAATTCGATGAAACAGGAAACATCGAGACCGCAAGGAAGCTCTCTACCCAATAGAAGAAGCTGCGGATTTTTCTGACATCGTATCGATTTTTAACGCTCAGAAAACCAAGGTGAGAAATCTAAATTAACGTGAAATTGAATGGAAAGTGTCGTGTATAATTTATATAAGCGAAATATAAATTACATACGTGTTGTATACCTCATGTACATGCGTAGTGTAAGCTATATAAGCGAAGTATGAATTTTTACATGCATAGAATGATTGATATATGTGTTGAAATGCTAGTGAAATATAGCAAATATATATTATGTTATATATATATATATACACTCCCCTCGTCCACAAACCATGGACGATGTTTATTGTGGTGAATTGGTGTGAAATATTGGATGAAAAATACGAATGGTTGAATAATTGTTTGTGGTTGATATTGTTTGGTTATGGTTGAAAAATACCCATTGGTGATTGAAATGAATTGAAAATATTTGTGGAAATAAAAATAAACATGCCGCCTGCGTGCGAATTAGATGCATGAATCCCCATTGTCAAAAACCGCGAGGTTTTAAGGTAGAGCGAGGAGCCGTACTAGGGACGATGCCGGTTTTAACTACCCTGCCGTTATGCTGCCGAAATTTTGAATAATCTTTGTGTGTTAGAATTATTTTCATATGTTGAAATTATTTTCATGCGTTGAAATCAAAGTCATATATTGAAACTATATCCATGTGTGGAAATATTCATGTGCTGAAAAGTGTTGTATGAAAATTAAATTCACTTGTGAATGAATGAAGTGTTTAAACAATAAAAATCACATTTTTATTATATATGAAGTATGAAAAATATTCGCCTTATATAAATAGTTTCAACAATAAAAATCTCATCTTTCCAATATGAACAACATAAATAAAATATCCATGTGTGGAAATGCTCATTTGTTGAGAAGTGTGTTTAGTGGAAAAGTTCATGTGTTGAATAAAAAGATCGAACAATAAAAATTACATTTTTATTGAAACTATGACGTGTTGAAACCATCCATTGGTTGAATAAATATTTTGAATGATAAAAATATCATTTTTATCATATGTGTGATATGCTAAAGATATGCGGACGTAGAAATAAATATTTATGATAGAAATATTATTTTTAACATGCATAGGAACTAAATAAAATAGTCATGTGTTGAAATCTATTTTAGTTCGCTGTGACGGCCCGCCTCGCACCAGCCTGCATTTCCTCCAGGAGTGCGCTGTACACATGCCCGACTAGCACAAGACGGTCGTCATAAGAAAGAAAAGAAGGGAATGAACTAATCCAGAAACCTGTAGAATGTCTCACAGCGCATGGAATAAAATATAATAATAATATACTTGACACAAAACAAGCGAGACAGTGCATAAGCTGATAACTAAAACCAACATCAATCTCAAAGCAGCGGAAATCCAAATACAGCTTATTACAACTTTCCAAATTTACTGTCTCTAAACAAAAGAAAGCTAAAATAGAAGATACACCAACAATGCCCAAGCAGTGATCTTCAACAACACAGGGAGAATACTATATATATATTACGTGGAAGCCTCCTGCTCGTCTCCGGACCATCTACCCGTGCATCACCAGCTAACCTGTCTCTAGTCTGCTCGTGAGAGCACCCAGAGTAATAAGAGGAGACATAAAACTCTGGGTCAGACATAAAGCCTGGTATGAGCGATAAACATCTAAACAGAATAATAACAGGTATACTAAGCCATACCTGAACCTGGACCTGCAACCAAAGAGTTAGTACCACATACCGTACAATACTCCAAGGCGCCAATAGTAAATAGTGTAAGAATACGGGGGTGGGGTGTGCATGTCACAATGATAGCAAGCAAAATCATCCATAGCAACCATCCTCACATCTCTCACTCGGTGCGTAAAGCGTACGACACCTACCACTTTGGAACACTAGACAAACTGAGGTAACGACGAATCCCGACTTGTAGAAACCCTGCTATGACCAAGCTAAACATATGGAGTCATGACCAAACATTTCAATGACCCACTTCATTGGTCGTAGCCCTTGGTTCTACCGATGCCATAATGGCCCTGAATCCGCCTTCGTACCTCCTACCATAGTGGTCCAAAGCTATAGACGTCGATAACTCCTTGGCACACGTCCCGCAGCAAAGCCCAACCATGAAGCGAACTCGTTGATTCCCATCTGAATCCTGAGCTCTAACTTCTCATTTGGACTTCCTTTGCATCTCGGGTTTGGTCGAATTGGAGTGGGTCTTCAGAAGAGTTGTCGCGCATTAACAGTCCTAGAATTCGGTTCGGTTCGGTAGTCATCATCTTCATCGGTTCGGGTCGGTAGTCATCTTCTTCATCGGTTCGGGTCGGTAGTCATCGCCTTCATCGGTTCGGGTCGGTAGTCATCGCCTTCATCGGTTCGGGTCGGTACTCCACTTCGGGTCGGTTGTCTCTGTTTGAGTTCGGTGGTCGCTCCCTTCTGAGTTCTCATACCCGATCCTGTCCTTCTCCAATTGCCGATCCGCTCCACCCCCTTAGCGTACTCCGATCCAATCCTCTCCAATCCGATCCGCTCCCTAGTTTCGATCCGATCCGCTCCCTAGTTCCGATCCGATCCCCCTTGTCCACTCCAACTCTAAGCAAACAGCCTTCCTTCTCGCCGATCCTCCTCCAGTGACAAGCTCCGATCCAGTTCAGATTTCCTTGGTCAGTTCACAAATCCGATCCGACCCTCTACTCCGATCCGATCCGGTTCGGAACCTGCACATTTCTGCAACTTTCCAGCGAGCTTTCTACGCCATTCGACGACGTTTTCGAGCAATTTAACTATTCTAATCAATCATGAAACATACCATAGAGTCATAGTAACATGTAATAGCAACCACAAACAACAAACAACAATTTAAATGAATCAAAATGGATCAAAAGTGGCCAAAACCTCACATTTTCTTATAATCCCTCCTAATCATGTTTAAGCATACGATTAGCAAAACACATCGAAATTAACCCAAATTTCTAACAGAGCCTTAAAACATTATTTTAGAATTTTAAGAATTTTTCCAGAATTTATTGGTGTATAAATTCGCTAATCTTCACTAATTACCCTTAATCACCGTAATTAGTGTCAAAATGATGTTATCACTCACCTTGGCCACAAATGAAATTCTCAGAACTGAAACTCCTCTGATTTGGGGCGAATACTGATGTCTAACAGCAGTTCCAACCTTGCTTTGGTGCTTTTTCTCCTTAATTTGGTGTTGCTAAGCCTAATCTTCAATTAGAGAGTGATTTGGGGTGTTTTAGATGTAGGAAGCCATTACTAAGGTGTCAAGAAGGTTTGTGGCGGCTCAAAACTGAAATGAGAATGATAACCTAACCCTAATCAGACCTCCTATACCCCTAAACCCGAAATTCCCCTTGGGCCTAGCTGCTAATCACCCGGTTAAGCCCAACTAAGCTGTTTTTCTCCATCTGAAACTTGTTTCAGCCATATCTCCCAAACGGTAAGTCCGTTTGGCTAATGTGACCACTCTACGGAAAGAGAAACCATCATCCGAAGCCAATGGAAGTGGTTTCAGGTCAAAATTCCTTTCCAGTCAAAAGTTATGGCCAAAACAGTGCTAACTAGGGGTAAAATGGTCATTTAAAAATCGGGAAAAATCATGAACATGGGAAATGACCCCAATAGTCGTCTCCCAAAGTTACATGACCATACGACTTCGTATGTGAAAGAAATAAATATTCTACGATCCTATGATGCGCAGAATGCGGGTCGTTACACTCTCCCCCCCTTAAGAAATTTCGTCCCCGAAATTCCTTAACCCCAAAACATACACAGGATCCCGCATGCCTAACACCCACATACAACAATCAAACATGCAAAGCAAGCAAACAAGTCTATCCTAGCATGCGGAAAACTAAATCGCTAATAAAATCTTACCAGACAAAGAGTTCTGGATACTTCTTCATTATGTCCTCTTCTGTTTCCCAAGTACAATCATTCTCGTTTTCGCTCCACTGTACCTTGACTAGCTTCACCGACTTCCTTCGGAGTTGCTTCATGTCGTGCGCGACAATACGGGCCGGCTTGCGGTTCCCAACCGCCTCGGGTTCTACTTCGAAGTCCTCTAACTGATCAGGTGAGATAGTCATATCTGAGTCGTGAACGAACTTCCTTAGTTGGGAAACATGAAATACGTTGTGAACTCCCGCCATCTTCTCTGGTAAGTCAATTCTATATGCCAAATTCCCGACTAGTTCAAGAACAGGGAATGGGCCAACAAATCTTGGTGCTAATTTACCTCTCCTGCCAAATCGTATTACGCCCTTCAACGGAGAAATCTTGACAAACACCAAGTCACCAACGGAGAATTTTAAGTCTCTTCTTCTCTTATCAGCATAACTCTTCTGCCTATCTTGGGCTGCCTTCATTCGTTGCTGAATGATCTTGATCTTATCTGAAGTTTCCCTCACCACATCTGGTCCAAGCATAAACTTCTCGCCAGTTTCTATCCAACATGATGGTGAGTTGCACGGTCTTCCATACAAAGCTTCAAACGGAGCCATACCGATACTGGATTGGTAGCTATTATTATATGCAAACTCTACTAGATGCAAATGGTCATCCCATGATCCACCAAAATCCAATATACATGCTCTCAAGAGATCTTCCAAAATACGATTCACCCTTTCCGTCTGACCGTCGGTCTGAGGATGATATGCGGTACTGAGATGTAACTCTGACCCTAGCGCCTCTTGCAAGCTCCTCCAAAACCCACTAGTGAACAACGGGTCTCGGTCGCTCACAATGCTTTTAGGTACTCCATGAAATCTCACTACCCACTTCATATACAATTCTGCTAACTTAGCTGCCGTTCTAGTCGATTTAACTGGTATAAACCTTGCACTTTTGGTCAGTCGATCTACAATTACCCAAATGCTGTCATATCCCGATCTAGTCCTTGGTAATCCATCGATGAAATCCATCGAGACTTGCTCCCATTTCCATTCGGGAATTTCCAAGGGCTGTAACAACCCACTAGGCTTCTTTTGCTCGGCTTTAACTAGCTGGCAATTCATGCACTTGGATATAAACTTCCCAACGTCTCGTTTCATTCCTTCCCAGTAGTAAGTCTGCTTCATATCTCGATACATCTTATTACCACCGGGGTGTATAGTCAGCTTTGAGTGATGACATTCTCTAAGCACTTCATCTCTCAATCCATTGACATTGGGTACAACAAGCTTTCCATTCTTTCTAAGCCACCTTTCTCGATCAAGCCCATACTTGTTCACCCCCTCATCGATACCCATCTCTAACTTGGAGATGATTTCCAATAGGTTAGGATCGTCCCTCTGACTAGAGCCGATCCGCTCAATCAAAGTGGGTCTGACCGTCAAACTCGCTAACATTCCTGGATCCAATTCGCACTTTGGTCTGAAATCAAACCCCGCGATAAACTCCAGTTGCTTCCATTCAAGGAACATAGCCCCTAAGCTGGCATGTCTTCTACTCAATGCATCAGCCACCGCATTCCCCTTTCCTGGTGTGTATGCGATGTCAAAATCATAGGAAGCTAAGAACTCTAACCATCTCTGCTGACGGAGATTTAAATCCTTCTGGGAGAATAGATACTTCAACGACTTATGATCTGTAAACAGCTCAAATCTTTCTCCCAAGAGATAGTGTCTCCACATCTTTAACGCGAACACGATCGCTGCCAATTCTAAATCATGGGTAGGGTATCTTCTCTCGTGCGGTTTCAACTGCCGACTTGCATAAGCTACAACCCTACCGCCTTGCATCAATACAGCACCCAGTCCGGTACCACAGGCATCCGTGTATACCGTCATCTCTTCATCCCCCTTAGGAATGACTAACACCGGTGCGCTTGTCAACTTGTCCTTTAGACTTCTGAATGCATTCTCGCACCTCTCATCCCAGACAAAAGCTTGATTCTTCTTGGTCAACTGGGTCAATGGTGCTGCTATCTTGGAGAAACCTTGGATAAACTTACGATAATATCCCGCTAATCCCAAGAAACTTCTTACATCTGTTGCATTCTTGGGCGTAGGCCAATCTTGTACCGTAGCCACCTTTGCTGGGTCCACGGCAATACCACTCTCTGATACAACATGGCCCAAGAACCTCACTTCCCTTTTCCAGAAGTGACACTTAGAAAACTTTGCTTTCAATTGGTGTTTTCTCAACACCTCCATTGCTACTCTTAAATGTTCCTTGTGTTCCTCCTCTGTCCTTGAATAGACCAAAATATCATCAACGAACACAAGGACAGACTTATTCAGCTGATCTCTGAATACCCTATTCATAAGGTCCACAAAATATGCCGGGGCATTAGTCAGCCCAAATGGCATAACCAACCATTCATAAAATCCAGACGGCGTTCGAAATGCCGTTTTAGCTATACTCTCAGCTTCCACTCTAAGCTGATGAAAACCTGTCGCGAGATCCAACTGAGAAAATACTCTCGCGCCACTCAACTGATCAAATAAATCATCTATCCGCGGTAGAGGATACTTGTTCTTCCTCGTCACTTTATTCAACTCGCGGTAGTCTACACACAAACGAAGGGAACCATCCGCCTTGGTAGCAAACACGACTGGTGCTCCCCATTCAGAAACACTCCTTCTGATAAATCCCTTCTTCAAAAGATCGCTGACTTGCACCTCGAGCTCTCGCTGCTCCCTTGGTGCCATACGACGAAGTGGCATCACTATAGGCCTGGCATCTTTTACCAAATCGATACGAAATTCAATCTCTCGGTGTGGTGGAAGTCCGGTCACTTCTTCGAAAACATCCGGATACTGGCCAACCACGGGCAAACCTGACAACTCACTATGCGGAATGTCGAGGGAGTTTAGAAAACTAGCCAATACCCCCTTACTGGGTAGACCACCAAACACTATCCTCCGCCCATCATCCGCTCTAGCTGTCACCAACAAGCCCTCACAGTTTACCACCACCCCGTATCTTTGGAGCCAATCTACTCCCAAAATAATGCCAAACCCAGTAAACCCCAAAACGAAGCAATCACAAACAAACATGCATCCATGACTCGATAGAACCACATTACGACAAATCATGCTAAGACTAGTCGAACCACCAATCGGGTTCGTCACTACTAAAGGCCTATCGACAATCTCGGGCTCCAATCCCAACCTATCTACCAGGTCACTAGATATGAAAGAACTGGAAGCTCCGGTATCAAACAAAACTCTAACAGGAACATCATAAACAGAAAGCATACCTTGAATGACGACATTCTTTCCCTTCTCTGCCGCAGTTGGGGCATTCGACGAAGAAGGAATAGCATTAAGGGCATATGCTTTCACCATTTGCTTTTCCTTAGGGGGCTGTGGACACTTGTCCTTGTGATGTCCCAATTGGCCACAATTGAAGCACTTCCTATCCGCTGGCTTGGCCCGACAATTACTAGCATAATGGCCCTTCTTACCACAGCTGAAGCACTCCACATCTTGCTTATTCTTTTTCTTCTGGCCATCCTTAGCTTGGTTCTGCTTCCTCTTATTCTGGGAACCACCCTTGCCTCCACCACTTGCTTGTGGCTTTGGCTCTTCTGCAGATGCAACCTCAGTCTTCGACTTAGGGTAGAGACTTTCTGATCTTAATGCTTTCCCCACAATCGATTCAAACGTCTCATCGATGTGGTTAATAAGTTTTTCCCCCAAGTATTGATCCAAACCAGTTATAAATTTCTCATTCTTTTTCTCGGCAGTATCTATAAGAGATAACCCATATTTTGACAAAGTGTCAAATTCAGCAATATACTCCGAGACAGCTCTGCCATTCTGCTTGAGCTCCAAGAATTTCTTAAACAACATTGACTTCTGAGCAGCTGGAATGAACTTCTCGCTAAAGCGAGCCTTGAACTGCTCCCAAGTGATCTGATCTTCGGGAGTAGCTGCCTTTATAGCATTCCACCAATTCATTGCCCGCCCTTGCAGCTGACGGGACGCTAGCTTCCTCTTCATCGCATCCTCGATACCCAAATCCTCGAAGATACGTTCGCAACTATCCAACCAATCCTGAACGTCCGTAGCCGACTCCGTTCCATGGAATGACTTCCCACCAAGACTAGTATAATCCTTATTCAGCTTGGCGAAGTCGACTCTTGGCGCCTGCACTATTGGACCACCACCATCTCCACCATTGGGAGCTGCCCTCTGCACATCTCTAAGCATCTCTCTCATGAGGTCAGTAAACATCGTCCTCATGTCAGCAGCAATCCCATTATTGGCTCCCCTACCAGCACCTCTAGTATCTCGGCTCATCGTCAATCTGAAAAAGGAAATGATTAACGATTCCATAGTGGTGCTAGTGCAGTACGACTTCATCCTTATACTACTAATAGTATATATAGCTTTTAAAAACCAAAGTAATCACAAATACGCTCTCTCGTATACGTATAATATCTCTCCCTGATAACTTCCCTAGGTTAACTACGCAACCTAGAGCTCTGATACCAAGTGTGACGGCCCGCCTCGCACCAGCCTGCATTTCCTCCAGGAGTGCGCTGTACACATGCCCGACTAGCACAAGACGGTCGTCATAAGAAAGAAAAGAAGGGAATGAACTAATCCAGAAACCTGTAGAATGTCTCACAGCGCATGGAATAAAATATAATAATAATATACTTGACACAAAACAAGCGAGACAGTGCATAAGCTGATAACTAAAACCAACATCAATCTCAAAGCAGCGGAAATCCAAATACAGCTTATTACAACTTTCCAAATTTACTGTCTCTAAACAAAAGAAAGCTAAAATAGAAGATACACCAACAATGCCCAAGCAGTGATCTTCAACAACATAGGGAGAATACTATATATATATTACGTGGAAGCCTCCTGCTCGTCTCCGGACCATCTACCCGTGCATCACCAGCTAACCTGTCTCTAGTCTGCTCGTGAGAGCACCCAGAGTAATAAGAGGAGACATAAAACTCTGGGTCAGACATAAAGCCTGGTATGAGCGATAAACATCTAAACAGAATAATAACAGGTATACTAAGCCATACCTGAACCTGGACCTGCAACCAAAGAGTTAGTACCACATACCGTACAATACTCCAAGGCGCCAATAGTAAATAGTGTAAGAATACGGGGGTGGGGTGTGCATGTCACAATGATAGCAAGCAAAATCATCCATAGCAACCATCCTCACATCTCTCACTCGGTACGTAAAGCGTACGACACCTACCACTTTGGAACACTAGACAAACTGAGGTAACGACGAATCCCGACTTGTAGAAACCCTGCTATGACCAAGCTAAACATATGGAGTCATGACCAAACATTTCAATGACCCACTTCATTGGTCGTAGCCCTTGGTTCTACCGATGCCATAATGGCCCTGAATCCGCCTTCGTACCTCCTACCATAGTGGTCCAAAGCTATAGACGTCGATAACTCCTTGGCACACGTCCCGCAGCAAAGCCCAACCATGAAGCGAACTCGTTGATTCCCATCTGAATCCTGAGCTCTAACTTCTCATTTGGACTTCCTTTGCATCTCGGGTTTGGTCGAATTGGAGTGGGTCTTCAGAAGAGTTGTCGCGCATTAACAGTCCTAGAATTCGGTTCGGTTCGGTAGTCATCATCTTCATCGGTTCGGGTCGGTAGTCATCTTCTTCATCGGTTCGGGTCGGTAGTCATCGCCTTCATCGGTTCGGGTCGGTAGTCATCGCCTTCATCGGTTCGGGTCGGTACTCCACTTCGGGTCGGTTGTCTCTGTTTGAGTTCGGTGGTCGCTCCCTTCTGAGTTCTCATACCCGATCCTGTCCTTCTCCAATTGCCGATCCGCTCCACCCCCTTAGCGTACTCCGATCCAATCCTCTCCAATCCGATCCGCTCCCTAGTTTCGATCCGATCCGCTCCCTAGTTCCGATCCGATCCCCCTTGTCCACTCCAACTCTAAGCAAACAGCCTTCCTTCTCGCCGATCCTCCTCCAGTGACAAGCTCCGATCCAGTTCAGATTTCCTTGGTCAGTTCACAAATCCGATCCGACCCTCTACTCCGATCCGATCCGGTTCGGAACCTGCACATTTCTGCAACTTTCCAGCGAGCTTTCTACGCCATTCGACGACGTTTTCGAGCAATTTAACTATTCTAATCAATCATGAAACATACCATAGAGTCATAGTAACATGTAATAGCAACCACAAACAACAAACAACAATTTAAATGAATCAAAATGGATCAAAAGTGGCCAAAACCTCACATTTTCTTATAATCCCTCCTAATCATGTTTAAGCATACGATTAGCAAAACACATCGAAATTAACCCAAATTTCTAACAGAGCCTTAAAACATTATTTTAGAATTTTAAGAATTTTTCCAGAATTTATTGGTGTATAAATTCGCTAATCTTCACTAATTACCCTTAATCACCGTAATTAGTGTCAAAATGATGTTATCACTCACCTTGGCCACAAATGAAATTCTCAGAACTGAAACTCCTCTGATTTGGGGCGAATACTGATGTCTAACAGCAGTTCCAACCTTGCTTTGGTGCTTTTTCTCCTTAATTTGGTGTTGCTAAGCCTAATCTTCAATTAGAGAGTGATTTGGGGTGTTTTAGATGTAGGAAGCCATTACTAAGGTGTTAAGAAGGTTTGTGGCGGCTCAAAACTGAAATGAGAATGATAACCTAACCCTAATCAGACCTCCTATACCCCTAAACCCGAAATTCCCCTTGGGCCTAGCTGCTAATCACCCGGTTAAGCCCAACTAAGCTGTTTTTCTCCATCTGAAACTTGTTTCAGCCATATCTCCCAAACGGTAAGTCCGTTTGGCTAATGTGACCACTCTACGGAAAGAGAAACCATCATCCGAAGCCAATGGAAGTGGTTTCAGGTCAAAATTCCTTTCCAGTCAAAAGTTATGGCCAAAACAGTGCTAACTAGGGGTAAAATGGTCATTTAAAAATCGGGAAAAATCATGAACATGGGAAATGACCCCAATAGTCGTCTCCCAAAGTTACATGACCATACGACTTCGTATGTGAAAGAAATAAATATTCTACGATCCTATGATGCGCAGAATGCGGGTCGTTACATTCGCCAAAATTATCATCTTTGAAATGTGAAGTGTTAGAAATAGCCACTTGTTCAAATAAACGTGCATGAGTTGAAATATACATTAACTAGCTAATGATATGATTTTAGCCTATGCATGCAACATTAGAATGAATGGTGTTTTTAAGCCAAAGCAAATCAAATATGGAATTGAATGGAAAATGGTAAATGGTAGAAATTGTATATATGTACATGCATATCTATTGAACAGGTTAAAGCAAAAGGGGCTAGAGAAAAGAAATAGAATTTTGTGCCCGACAAATAGGTACACATTTACCGCTTTGTTTGGGTGATGATTTTATGAGCCTGTTGGCTAACCGCTTGGCTTTTTCTTTTTCTTTTTGATATGAGACGCCCGTGTGGCTATTTGGGAATTTTCCCAGACCCTCCCGTACAAAGGAGGTTATGGCGAAATTTTCCAAAATTTAAAGGCGTTAGTGAAATAATTGAAGTGGAAACGATATAGGAAATTTTGAATGAACTATATTTATATAAATATATAAATATATATAGAATTAAAATGAAACGTGGCCGTGCAGTTCGTGTTTTGAAACCGTGATTTCAAATGACTAGTGCGGGAGATCCGACCATTGGATTTTCCCGAAACCGCAACCGTTGGGTTCGCCTTGGAAATATCTTTCCAACGGCACCAACTTTGTGAAGATCCGACGGTTGGATTGTTTGGAATGTTTAATTCAAAACTGAAGAAAAACAGCGCCAGAAACGATTATATTTATATATATATATAAATATAATTAAATTAAATCGAATAACGACGCTGTAGTTCGTAAATTGAAATCGTAACTTCAAATGGTTAGTGTGGAAGATCCGACCGTCGGATTTTCCAAAAACTGAAACCGTTGGATTCGTTTTGAAATGACCTTCCTAATAATGTAAAATTTGTGAAGACCCAACGGTTAGATTTTCATATATGTGTAAAACAAAATTAGTGAAAAGCAGCGCCAGTGCATAGACACGACCTGAAACGTCGTTTAATTAAATATGGCCGTTTTAAATCAAATAAAAATGGCGATATATCGTTATAAAATATTATGGACGATATAGAGTGGAAATAAACCAATTTTGTTGTGTTGCTTGATATGTGATGGTTGAATGTATTTGACATGAAAATTATAACTAAATAACTGAAATGTGATTGTTGAATAGTCCAACCATGTGATTGATTGATTTGAAAATCTAAATATACGTGGGTTATTTGAAAAGGCCGAGTTTATCTCATTTCAAATAATCGATCGACGTTGAGAAGTCGAAGAGTCGAAGACGACTGAAGACCGACGATCTCCACATTGGATGGATGGGCGCTACTGATGCTCGTGATTGGAGTAGCTACCATGAAGGAATTGAAGTAGTAGCCGTCCTCATATATTGTTGATTGTACGGATATGCGAGGAATTGGTGCCTCCGGTTTCGTTCAGACCCAGAACGGACTTGTAAATGGACTGTGTGTCTGACATTGGATTTTGTTCTGTGTTGATTGATCTCTGTTAAATATATATCTGTTTGGCGGCGGAGAATTTATTCTCTTGCTTAACGCCCTTCTCTGAGACGTACGAGCTCAGAGGTTATGTATTGACAGAAATCAGTCGCATGGAGTGGATTGCCTGTGTTGCACGCCTGAGTGGCATATGATCAAGGCTTCTGTTGCAAAGCAAAGTCTTGTGGTTGATGATCAAAGCATGGTCTGTGTGACGTAGCTTTGTGTATAATGTGAATTCGCGAGCCTCACACCCCGGTATGAGTCAAAAACGGGAGAAGGACCCAAGGAGTGCATGACGTTTCTTTCTAGCTATGGTGGTGTCAGTGACCTCCCAGCCCTGACATTTATATCTACTTTTAACCTGTGTGGTTGTTGGAATGCGAGGCGCCTCGATTATAGGTCTGTAAGGACCGGGAAACGTGTGTTCAGGAATAATTAATCCTCAAAAGTAAGAGAGGACCGGCCTTGGAGGATCCAGGGGATTGCTGTGTGCGGTCCCGAGGCATTTGCTAGAGTGTCTCGAATCGGAGAGGAGCTTGCCCCTTGCCTCGACTCATGAAGGAATCCAATTTCCAATACGAAATGTGCGGACGTGATTGTATTACTAGTATGGCGACATAGTAGATGGTAGCTATGCCGCCTAGGATTGATATTTATGATTGAATTGCTTTTGAAACATATATGCACTAGTAATAATATCAAGCACTTTTGTTTTATTCGTATGAAGCATCTTTGGCCATTATAAGGTAAAAACTCTATCCTCCGGCTTGCGTTGCATTGTGTGATGGGACCTGAGTCTTATAATGGCTTCATTTTATAAAAAGCATTGCGTTGATTTAATCATTTATTTTATTGCATGCACTAGCACTCATTGGAGTAAACCCGTTCCGCGAAAGTGGCGTGGTCCTTTGATTTGCCTTATTATTGTTGTTAATAAGTTGAATAGATTTCTCATACCAGTCCCATGACTGATTCGTAGTTTGTTTCACCTTGCAAACTCGGGTGCCCTCATTTTCACACGGGCAGCCTAGTTACAGGTTTCTGACGCACCTTTTGGCTCATGGCGAGGCTTGACTACACTGTGCTGACTTTGATTTTCTCCGCCATTATTGTATCTATATTATGATTCCGCCATTGGCGATGTAGACTGATATTCCTTTTGTGTACTCTTTATGTATGATTCCGCCTCAGGCGATGGTGACTGATTATGTATCATTATGCACTAAGTTGTATCCTGTACTGTGCTTCTCTGATGTGATGATATCTATATGATTCCGCTGTCATATGTGTGTAAATTATTCTATTTTCTGTTTATGCTATTATCTGTGATCTGCTAATGATGATTAATGTGTTATATTCCAATGATTATCCTTAACACCGTGTCACGGGGTTTTGGGATCGTCACAAAAATAATCATTTGTCATGGTATGTTTTGTTTATTCAAAACATTACCATTTACATGTAGTAGAAAAAGAACCATTATATGTTTTGTTTATTCAAAACATTATTATTAATATGTCAGTGAATTAGAAATGTCATTGTATTAGAAATGACATTATATTCATTTTAGTTAAAAATGTCATGTTAGGGATTTAATTGTGAATTTATTTAAAATGTCATGTTAGGAATTAAATTATCATTTTAGTTAAAATGTCATTTACTTAGATTATACTCATGTTTGAATAAAATGTCCTTTACTTAGATTATATTCATGTTTGAATAAAATGTCCTTTACTTAGATTATATTCATGTTTGAATAAAATGTTAGAATTGTCATTTTAATCAATATATTAGAAATGTCATGTTGAAATAAAAAATTTCCATTTGTCTGAAACGAAGACATGTTAACGATAAAATTCACATTTTTATTGTATATGTAGGAAAGATTCAAATTGTTCATTTATTTGAAATGAAAATATGTTTAAATAAAATGTCACATTTTTTATTTTATACATAAAATAATTATATTTTATGTAATATAAAAATAGCATTTTATTAGAAAATGTTATGTTAAAATAGAAATATCATTTTATTAGAAAATGTTATGTTAAAATAGAAAAGTCTTATCATGGAAAATGTCATTATTTAGAGAATGTTATGTTTAAATAAAAATATCATTATTGTTAGAAATGTTATGTTAGTATAAAAATATCATTTTTATTCGCTATAGGATTTGTATACATATGCAAATATCATTTTTATTTATGTTAAGAATGGATTTGTAAACAAATTAATATGTATCATGTTAATGTCGATTAAAGAAAATAACATGTTAAGTTAGGAAAATGTCATGTTAAAATAAATATGTCACTTAGTTAGAAAACATATTTTGTGAACAAATATGTCATTTAGCTAGCTAAAGTTATGTTAAAATAAAAACGTCATCTTATTAGATAATGTTATGTCATTTCTATCAAGTTAGTTAAAATAAAATGTTAAGTTAGATTTAAAAATATTATTATGTTAGAATCACGTTAAATAAACGTGGAATTTATTTAGAATAATGATTTGTCAAATGAATATGTCATATATTTAGAATATGTTCGTGTTACATTATAATGTCATATGCTTAGATTATGTCATTATGTTGAAAATGTCATCAACCAGTGATTTATTTAAATGAACTATTATTGTTTGAAAACCCCACACGGGTGTTGGGATGATATTTGTCATACGTAAGTCCCAATATTTAGTTGTATGTCAATCGATAGAATGGCAGTCTGTGATGAGCGTTATTTATTTATTTTAATGCTCACACAGTTATGAATTTCACTCTGGATGTTAATGGATTGTTTAATGAATATTTATCATTATTGTTATATACATGCGATGTATGACATCCATATAATTGAAATTATATGGTAATTGATTGAGTCGCGTTCCGATTTAGAATATCTTTAAATAAAGAATATTTTAAAATAATAAATATTTTAAATAATATTCAGTGTAAAAGAAAAATATGAAGTCGAGTTAAGTAGAAATGCCATTTTTAACCCAAACGGGTTTATCGATCAATTTTAATTTGTTTTAAAATGAATATAAAAAGAAGTGGTTTCAAAATATAATATTTGAAATATTTTAAAATTGAAAATCATTTTAAATGGATTTATAAATATTTTATAAATACGATTTAAATAGAAACCAATGAAATATATAATATGTATTATATATATAACGCCCTGAATAGAATGCGCCGCGCAGCAACCGTTCGCGAATTTCGACCATTAACTTCAAATTGATGTGACGGGAGATCCGACCGTCGGATTCTCCTAAAACCGGAACTGTTGGGTTCGTATCGAAAAGAGCTTTCCAATGAATATAAGAGTTTTGAAATCTAATGGTTGGAATTGGAATTATGTCTAAATCAATTTTAGAAAAAGGTCGCTATGGATGCAGTTCGGTGGCCGTTATTGGAAACTGACTGTACAGGCCTTAATAGAATTATTAAAAATATGGAAAAATTATGTAAATTCATAATAAATGAGTTAGAAAGATATTAGATGAAAAATCCCATATTTGAAAAGATAAAAACATAATTTTATCGAAATGAACTACTTATTAACTAGACTAAATCATTAAATTAAGATTTAATGAAGTTTCCGAATTAATTAATATGTAATTGGAATAAAATAAAATAAATATGATTTTTGGGTTTGTCGTGAAGGGTGTCTTTAATAACACTATTCTTAAACCCCGCATGAAAAGAATAAATCTTTTAATTAAGACGACTGGAGTTTCCAATAATATTTATTAATTGGAATAAAATGAATGTGAATTGGGTTTATTGTAAACTGTGTTTTTAACGACATTTGTTATTTAACCCAATTTACAGTGGAAATAAAATTTGGAAATTATAAATCTTTTATTAAGATTTAATTGGAAACTTTCCAAAAGTAAAGTTTTCCAATTTAATATATTAAATTGGAATTGATTGGAAATTCGATTTAATAATAATCGAGATGAGCTTATGTAAAAGAAGACCATTACTATATATGGAATTTAAAGGGATTTGCCGTTATTCCATATATATTATTAGTCTGATACAGAAATTTATATCGATTATATATTGATTTGATTTCGGAGAAAATTCCATATTTAATGGAAGATGATTTTGGGGTTTATCGTGAACAATGTTTTTAAACGACATTTGTTCTTTAACCCAGTTAAAGACAAGATTTATTTCTTAAAGTTGAGTAATCATTAAATAATGATTTTTGATATTAAAACCAGAATTTGATGAATCCTTAAAAAGAAGACTAAGGAATAAATTTAAAGAATTTATCTTTGAAAAAATTAATGGGAACCTTTCCCTAATAATATGAATATTTTATTAAAAAAATATTCTGAGTTGGGATGTGGCGTAGGATGTGTTTTTATAGCACTTCATTTTAATTTATAAAATATACGAGTTATTCAGAAAGACCGGGTTTAACCCATTCTGAATAATTACTGCGACAATCAAGAGTCGAAGATGAAGACGGTGGTTAAAGACCGGAGATCTTCACATCGTTTGGGTGATTACTGATGTCTTGATTGGGAGGCATCCCAAGACAAGGTAATAAGCGGTGATCGTCTAGACATACTTGGAGATTGATGGATATGCGAGAACCTCTCTCCTGTATTGGGCATATAGGAGAGGAATAAGGTGTCTCCGATTTCGTTTAGACCCAGAACGAACTTGTAAATGGATGGTATGTCTGACGTTGTATTCCTTTGTACTGTATTCGTTGATCTCTGCTAAATATATATTTGTTCGGTGGTGGAGAATTTATTCTCTCGCATAACATCCCTCTCTGAGACGTATGAGCTTAGAGGTTATATATTAGCAGAAATCAATGGTATGGTATGGATTGACAATGTGGCATGCTAAGATGCAAATGATCAAGGCTTTTGTTGAAAAGCAGAGCCTTGTGGTTGATGATCAAAACACAGCTTTTGAAACGACCCAAACATCCCCGTGAAGGAAAGCCCGGATTGCTTTGAGGACAAGACAAATTAGAACATAAATAGAAGAACATTTCATTGTTCATTACAACAATTCCATCAGAATACAAGAATATACAGAGTATGAATAAATATTATACATCAGAGAAATATCAGAGATTTAATTACATTACTGCAGTGGAAAAATAATACAATACACCACTGAAAGAGATATACAGAAACAGAGCTTTCTAGATATCGTTCCAGCGGCAAATCAGGATCCTGTGAATATAAATCTGCAAAACCAAAACTACTAGCTGCCTGTGCCAAAATAAGGGCACCCCGAGTTTAGGTTAAAACAATAAACTCCAGGTCAGTCATATGACTGGTGTGAGAACTAAAACAGTTATTTAAAACTTTGCTTTAAATCAGATATATCAAGGGACCATGCAATATAACACAGAACGGGTTTCCTCGCAAGAATACCAGTGCATATATCAAAACAGCGCAATGCTTTTTGGAAAAATGAAGCTATTATAAGATCCCGGTCCTATCACACAATGCAACGCAAGCCGAGGGATAGGGTTTTCCCTTATAATATGTAATAACCCGGAAATTCGAGCCAATTTAAAAATTTTATTTTGGCAATTTTAGCGAATTTTGATTATTTAAAATGAATTATTTTAAATAATAACGACAATAAATTTATTTGGAAAAGAATTCGAACGTATATATTATATAGATCGTCGTTAGAATATAAATATTTATTTTAAATTATAAAAGGAATTGAAAATGGCGCGGTAGTTCGATAATTCGATTTCAAATTTCAAATGAATATACTGGGTGCAAAATAAACCAAATTTTAGTGAAACCAAAAATATTTGAATCTATTTGAGAATATCTTTCCAACGAATTCGAAAAATCAAGATTTCATAGCGGGAATCAAAAGATACGTCCAGTTCAAAATTAGGAATAGTCGCTATGGAATTCTGGCCCTTCAAAATGGAAATTTTGCAAATGACCTCGGATTTTGATGAAACCTCTTTTGTTGGATCCGCGATGTCAAATTATTGCTAGATTTCAAAT
Source organism: Allium sativum (assembly GCA_030737875.1). Classification (NCBI taxonomy): domain Eukaryota; kingdom Viridiplantae; phylum Streptophyta; class Magnoliopsida; order Asparagales; family Amaryllidaceae; genus Allium; species Allium sativum. Next base: position 452,576,143 of record CM060915.1, on the reverse strand, counting down.
TTTATAATTTTTCGACTCAATATGTGAGCGTGGCAAAGGAAAACGCGTTTGCCTAGTTTCAGTTGATTTTATTCGACTGGAAAATGGTCATTTTTCAAACGATCTCGGAATTTGACGAAACTAGTTTTGTTAGGACCATACCGTCAATTCGAAGCTAGAAAATATTTTTCTGGAATTTTCGAGTCAGTATGTGACCCCAGTAAATTGAAATGCGCGTTCAAATTCAATATATATAGTTATATGTTGATTTTGACAAAAACTGATCGAAACGATCGAATCGGCCCACATGACATATCCCATTGTGTTCGGAATGGGGGTAATACGCTAGGAGCGACAGTCGTTGGGTCTCGATTCGAGTTCGAATAAAAAATCAACATTTTTGGAGGATAAAACGAAAAATAATAATAATTAAATATATAAACTAGCCCCCCACCATTATTCTCTACCGTTCAGATCTGAAGAAATAAATAAAAAATAAAAAATAAAAAGCTCGCCGCTCTGGATCTCGTCGATGCCCCTATCCCCGACGTCGGAGGTCCACCGCACCTGGTGATCCGCCGCCCCGCCTCTGGTGAGCTCCCCAGCCACGTCGCTCTTCGCCTGACCCCCCCTCTTCTCCGTTCTAACCCCATAACCGAGCCCTCCACAAACCCTACCGCCCCTCCACGCTCGATTGAAATCCCTCATCCCCAAACATCCCAAACTCGAAGACAGCCGCCATCGCCCAACCGAGTACCCCAATCCGCACTGTACCGCCACCTGAAGCCCCTGTTTTCGCCTCCTGCTCGTCCTCCGACCACCCCTCAGCCACGTGAAACCCCCTCCCTCTCCAACAGTAAAGGTAAGTCTTAAATTAATTATTTTAAGTTATTTTAAATAATTAGTTTTATTATATGATTACAAATATAAAGATAGTTTTTTTTAGAAATATGGTATTGAATAAAAAATTATATTTTTTATATTTAAATAAAGATTTGATTTTTAGCATTCATAAAGGTTTGATTTTTAATATTTAAAAAGGATATGATTTTTTATATTGTAAAAACTCGATTTTTATTATAGAGATAGCAAGGTAAAAATATAAAATTTTATAATGAAGAAGGCAATTTAAAGATATAATTTTTATATAATATATAGCATATGAAAAATATGATTTTGTTCATAATAAAAATACGATTTTTATTTGTATAGAAGAATAATAAAAATACAATTTTTATTTGTATAGAAGAATAATAATAAAATATGATTTTTATTAGATATGAAAATTAAAAATATAATTTTTATATTAGAGAAAGGATAAAAATATAATTTTTATATGTGTAGTGAAAATAAAAATTCGATTTTTATATATATGAAAGTGATATAAAAATTTGATTTTTTTTATATATGAACAGCGTGAAAAGGATGCGTTGGAAATTGAATAAATTCAAACCGTTCAGAAAGGAAGACTGACGGAGTGGAACCCCAAGGTGAGAACTTCTCACCTTTAATTTAATTTTTCTAGTTAGAAATATATACTAGGATGCAGACGGTGTTTAGTAGCACCTGACACCCGTCGTCAACAGACCATGGATGGCTTGTATGCTTGGTTGTTTGATTTTGATGTGTAGTTGATTGTGTGATGTGATGTGAAATGAAATAAAATATTTATATAGTTAAAAATATTTTATACTTAAAAATAGAATTTTTAACGTGTATTTAAAATGAAATAAATATAAACAAATCGGATGATTTGTTTATATACACACATTTGACTGATATTGATTGGGACGATAAATTTTACACATCGCCCAACTACACAAATAAAATCTGTGTTTGATTGATTGAAACCCCACATGGGTATTGGGATGATATATGACATACACTAATCCCAATAATTAGTTGTATGTCGATCGATTGATTGACAGACTGTCATAAGCGTTAAATATTTATATTTGATGCTTATACAGTGTAGAATGCACTCTGGATGATGGTTGATTATTTATCGTTGTTATTTTATACATGTGTTGTAGAAAATCAATATAATTAACATTATATGGTAATTGATTGGGACTCATTCCAGTTTTGAATAGAAATATTTGAAAAGGAAATATTTGAAATAGAAATATTAGAAAAAAAAATTTGAAATAGAAATATTTGAAATAGAAATATTTGAAAGAGAAATAATTGAAATAGTAATATTTGAAAAAGAAATATTTGAAATAGAATATTTGAAAATAGAAATATATGAAGCCGTGTTGATTAGATTGACGCCATTTTGACGTGAACGATATTTATATCGATTTATTCAATTTTCAATGTATATTGAAAGTGTTTTCGAAATTTGAATTATATTGAAAGTGATTTCGAAATTTGAATTATATTGAAAATAATCGAAATTCGAATTAAATTGAATAGAATTGAATTCGAATTGAAATCGAAAGGAATTGAATTCAAATTGAAATTGAAAAGAAATTCGAATTAAATTGAAATTGAATTGAAATCGATTTGAAATGAATTTAAAACGAATTTATATTGGAATGTTCAATTTTGATTTGAAATTGAATATGAAGTTGAAACCGTTTTGAAAATGAATTTAAAACGATTTATAAAGCACGTTTTGAATTGAAATCGATGAAGTATATTATATATATATATATATATATATATATATATATATATATATATATATATAATGGCGTGAATAGAACGCGTCGCGCCGCGGTAGTTCGCGAATTTCGACCATTGACTTCGAATGGATATTGCGGGAGATCCGACCGTTGGATTCTCCTAAAACCGGAACCGTTGGCTTCGTATCGAAAATATCTTTCTAACGAATATTAGAAATTAGAAATCTAACGGTTGGATTTGGAATTATGTCCAAATCAAATTTGGAAAAGGTTGCTATAAGTGCAGTTCGATGGCCGTTGATGGAAATCGACTGTACGGGCCTTGATAAAATTATTAAAAATAGTAAAAATTTGTGTCAAATCATAAGAAATGGTTTGGGAAGAATTGGGATGAAAAAATCCATATTCGAAAAGACAAAAATTGATTTTTATCGAAATGAACTAGTTTTGAACTAGAATAATAATTTATTTATTTTTAAAATAAATAAATTGGATTTGAAATGGTTTTGAAAATAACCAGGATTTCCAATAACTGAATTGGAATGGATTTGAATTGAAATTGCCTTCGGAATATTTCGATGTTGGATTTCATGATGATACAGATATTGTTATGTAAATTTGAAAGATATATAGATATCATTATTTCCAATACGATATTTGTTAGTCGTAGAATTTGATATTGAATATAAGCCGATATATTTTCTATTTAGAGCCTTGTATTTAATATCAAATGCGATTTGGGTTTGTCGTGAATGGTGTCTTCATTAACACTGTTCTTAAGCCCAGTTGAGAAAAAAATTAAATCATTTTATTTAGATTTAATGAAATGTACCAATTAAATAATATTTAATTGGAATTGAATTGGTATTGATTTTTGGGTTTATCATGAACAGTGTTTTAAATAACACTTGTTCTTTAACCCGATAATTAATGGAATATGATTTTGGGTTGTCGTGAACGGTGTCTTCAATAATACTGTTCTTAGACCCAAAGGAGTTAAGAAAATCAGAAACTAACTGGAGATTAGTTAAGTTGAATGGTTTCTGGGTATTGATCTGATGTTGGTTTCGGCCTTCGGGGTTAATACTTAGGGAATTGCTCACTTGCTAATTTACGGTTAGGGACTGATTGAAATGTGATGTGATTTTGGGGTTTATCGTGAACCGTGTTTTAAATTACACTGATTCTTTAACCCAGTCAAAGATTAAAACTAAGTGGAGTTTAAATGAATCTTTAATTAGATTTTAAAGTTCGTGAATGGAGTATCACCAGTTTTGCTCCAGGCGATAGTTAAATCTTTAATTAGATTTGAACGTGAAATGGTAATTGAATTTACCGATAACACCGTGGTGTTAGATATGAAGTATGACCAGTTTTACTTCATGGGATGAATAGGCTGGGATTGGGAAATTAAAACAAATGATTACTTCGATAAGGTTCGTTAATCCTGACTAGTTTGAAGTGATATTCAAAGGAAGATTAAAGAATAAATTTAAAAGAATTTATCTTTGATAAAATTAATGGTAACCTTTTCCTAAGAATGTGAAAATTTGAAACTAAATGTAGGTTGGGTAAGATGAATTGTTTCCTGGATATTGATCTGATGTTAGTTTCGGCCTTCGGGTTAATGTTTGGGGAATTATTCTCTTGCTAATTTGTGGTTAGTGACTGATGAATTGGAATGAGGCGTATGTTGTGTTTGTGTAACAAGTATTTATTATATACGCGAGTTATTCAGAAAGACCGGGTTTATCCCATTCTGAATAACTGATACGACGATAAGTCGAAGATGAAGATGATGGTAGAAGACCGTAGGTCTTCACGTCGTTTGGATAATTACTGATGATCTTGATTGGGTCGTACACCCAAGAGGAGGGAATCAGTTAGTGATCGTCCAGACGTATTTAGAGATCGATGGATATGCGGGGTACTAGGTGCCTCCGGTTTCGTTCAGACCCAGAACGAACTTGTAGATGGACTTTGTGTCTGACATTAGATTTCATTCTGTGTGATTGATATCGATTGCATAGCGTGAATTGCCTGTGTGGCATGCTAAGATGCAAATGATCAAGGCTTCTATTGAAAAGAAAAGTCTTGTGGTTGATGATCAAAGCACGGCCTGTGTGGCGAAGCTTTGTGTAACGTTCATTCGCGAGCCTCACACCCCGGTGGTGAACCAAAAACGGGAGAGGACCTCAGGGAGGACATGCGATTATTTCTGGAAGAAGTGGCGTCAGTGGTTTTACACACCCTGACGAGTTTGACTTATGTGGTTGTTGCTGTTGCGAGGCGCCTCGGTTTGATCGAACGATCTGGGTCTGATGGAGTCATTTGTTGGCTCATTTACGTCCCATAGGGCGGAGAGACGTATTGTTTAGGCACTATAATCCACTCCGTGTGGACCGGCCCTGTCGCTCCAAGGGGCAGTTGCGGCTGTTCCGGAGACATGGGCTACATTGTCTCGAATTCGGTAGAGGATGATCCCTTGCCTCGGTTCACAGATGGAAATCCAACTTCCAATACATGATGTTTCGATATTAGTTGTAATCCTATATATGGCGACATAGTGGGATGGGGCGCCTATGCCGTCTATGATTGATACTTATGATTTGAAGTTGTTTTATACACTATGCACTTATAATAGTATCAAAAGATTTGTTTTAAACGTACCAAGCATTCTTGGCTATTATAAGGTAAAAACCCTATCCTTCGGCTTGCGGTGCATTGTGTGATGGGACCTGGGTCTTACAATAGCTTCATTGTTCTTTATGTAGCATTGCACTGTTGTTTTATGCACTGGTATTCTTGGGAGGAAACCCATTCCGTGTTATACGACGTGGTCCCTTGATTTACCGAACTTTAAAATAAAGATTAATAACTGTGTTAGTTCTCACACCAGTCCCATGACTGACCTGGAGTTTATTGTTTTAACCTAAACTCTGGGTGCCCTTATTTTGACACTGGCAGCTAGTAGTTTTGGTTTTGCAGATTTATATTCACAGGATCCTGGTTTACAGCTGGAATGATATCCGGAAAGCTTTGTATCCGTATATCTCTTTCAGTTGTGTATTGTATTATTTTTCGCTGCTATGTAATGTATTGTAATATCTGATATTTGTCGAATGTATATTATTTGTTTTTATACTCTGTATATTCTTGTATTCTGATGGAATTGTTGTAATATACAATGAAATGTTCTTCTGTCTGCATTCTATTTTGTCGTGTTCTCAAAACAATCAGGCGTTTCGAACGGTCTAGATCGGTCTAGCGACTGATTCGGATCGAGCGAAATTCCTTGTTGTCACAGGTGGTATCAGAGCTTTGGTTTACAAAGCTCAGAGAACAAGGAACATTAGAACCATACGAAAGAATTCATCAGATATTGGATTAGTAATATCCAATGGGATGACTCGTTAGAGATGGGATCAGTAGTATTTTAAACGAGTGTGAAGAGTATATTTTTGAAAATGAAAAAAAAAAATTGTTTTGAAAATTTAAATCAATTATTCGTATTTGATTATTTATTTTATATTGAATTGGGACAATCCAATATATAAAATTTTTGTGTATATGTCTTGCAAACGTGTATTCAAAGTTTTAATGTACTGGATAGTTATAGAATCACACTCTAGTCGCCCGGGGATATTTCTGGTGATGGGGCACCATCGCCAGTATTTATTTTCGAGTTTCGAAAGTGAGATTTCTATATATTTCCAATTGACTGGTGTGAGAACCGAAATTAGATAGGGCTTATCGATGTGATTTGGCATCAAAAGTCTGATTTATGATAATATATCAAAGTTATGAATTTGAAAAGCTAATCAACTAATTGATTGATGGTTGTGTTGTTGATTATTGGTTGATTAATTAAAATTTGTACCCTATAGCCAAAATGAACAAATAGTGAGTTGTATTGGAAATTTATCACATTTATAGGCATATGCATGTACTTACATTGAACAGGTCATAGCAAGGAGGCTAGAGCAGAAGAATAAAATTGTTTGCCCGACAAATAGGTACATGTTTACCATAATTTACTGTTTTGTTTGGGTGATGATGATTTTATGAGCCGATTGGCTAGCGGCTTGGCTTTTTCTTTTTCTTTTTGAGATCAGAGGGCCTTTATGGCAATTTTGTAATTTTCCCGGTGCAGGGGAGGTTATGGCGAAATTTTTCGAAAATTTAGGGTGTTAGCCAAATTTTTGAGAAATTTGAAAAGTTCTTAGAAACTGAAAAGTTAAAGAACTTAAGCCGTAGTCAAAATATTTAAAGTTGAGTTGATTAGTTAAACAACTTTCGACTTCGTTCCTTTTCGGGGACGAAAAGTTTTAAGTGGGGGAGATTGTAAAAACCCGGAAATCTGAGCCAATTTAATATTTTTATTTTGGCAATTTTAGCGAATTTTGATTATTTAAAATGAATTATTTTAAATAATAAAGACGAGAAATTTATTTGGAATAGAATTCGAACGTATATGTTATATAGATCGTCATTAGAATATAAATATTTATTTTAAATTATAAAAGGAATTGAAAATGGCGCGGTAGTTCGATAATTCGATTTCAAATTTCAAATGAATATACTGGGTACAAAATAAACCGGATTTTAGTGAAACCAAAAATATTTGAATCTATTTGAGAATATCTTTCCAACAAATCCGAAAAATCAAGATTTCATAGCGGGAATCAAAAGATACGTCCAGTTGAAAATTAGGAATAATCGCTATGGAATTCTGGCCCTTAAAAATGGAAATTTTGCAAACGACCTCGGATTTCGACGAGACCACTTTTTTTGGATCCGCAATGTCAAATTATTTCTAGATTTCAAATTTTATAATTTTTTGAATCAATATGTGAGCGTGGCAAAGGAAAACGCGTTTGACCAGTTTCAGTTGATTTTAATCGACTGGAAAATGGTCATTTTTCAAACGATCTCGGAATTTGACGAAAATAGTTTTGTTAGGACCGTACCGTCAATACGAAGCTAGAAAATATTTTTCTGGAATTTTTTGAGTCAGTATGTGACCCCAGTAAATTGAAATGCGTGTTCAAATTCAATATATAGAGTTATATGTTGATTTTGACGAAAACTGATCGAAACGATTGAATCGGCCTACGTGACATATCCCATTGTGTTCGGAATGGGGGTAATATGCTAGAGGCGACAGTCGTTAGGTCTCGATTCGAGTTCGAATAAAAAGTCAACATTTTTGGAGGATAAAACGAAAAATAATAATAATTAAATATATAAACTAGCACCCCCCCACCATTATTCTCTACCGTTCAGATCTGAAGAAATAAATAAAAAAATAAAAATAAAAAGCTCGCGCCTCTGGATCTCGTCGATTCCCCTATCCTCGACGTCGGAGGTCCACCGCGCCTGGTGATCCGCCGCCCCGCCTCTGGTGAGCTCCCCAGCCACGTCGCTCTTCGCCTGACCCACCCTCTTCTCCGTTCTAACCCCATAACTGAGCCCTCCACAAACCCTACCGCCCCTCCACGCTCGATTGAAATCCCTCATCCCCAAAAATCCCAAACTCGAAGACAGCCGCCATCGCCCAACCGAGTACCCCAATCTGCACTGTTCCGCCACCTGAAGCCCCTGTCGCTGCCTCCTGCTCGTCCTCCGACCACCATTTAGCCACGTGAAACCCCCCTCCCTCTCCAACAGTAAAGGTAAGTCTTTAATTAATTATTTTAAGTTATTTTAAATACTTAGTTTTATTATATGATTAAAAATATAAAGATAGTTTTTTTTAGAAATATGGTATTGAATAAAAAAATTAGATTTTTTATATTTAAATAAAGATTTGATTTTTAGCATTCATAAAGGTTTTATTTTTAATATTTAAAAAGGATATGATTTTTTATATGGTAAAAACTCAATTTTTATTATAGAGATAGCAAGGTAAAAATATAAAATTTTATAATGAAGAAGGCAATTTAAAGATATAATTTTTATATAATATATAGCATAAGAAAAATATGATTTTGTTCATAATAAAAATACGATTTTTATTTGTATAGAAGAATAATAAAAATACAATTTTTATTTGTATAGAAGAATAATAATAAAATATGATTTTTATTAGATATGAAAATTAAAAATATAATTTTTATATTAGAGAAAGGATAAAGTATAATTTTTATATGTGTAGTGAAAATAAAAATTCGACTTTTATATATATATGAAAGTGATATAAAAATTTAATTTTTTTTTATATATGAACAACGTGAAAAGGATGCGTTGGAATTTGAACAAATTCAAACCATTCAGAAAGGAAGACTGACGGAGTGGAACCCTAAGGTGAGAACTTCTCACCTTTAATTTAATTTTTCTAGTAAAAAATATATACTAGGACGCAGACGGTGTTTAGTAGCACCAGACACCCGTCGTCCACTGACCATGGACGGCTTGTATGCTTGGTTATTTGATTTTTATGTGTAGTTGATTGTGTGATGTGATGTGAAATGAAATAAAATATTTATATAGTTAAAAATATTTTATAGTTAAAAATAGAATTTTTAACGTGTATTTAAAATGAAATAAATATAAACAAATCGGACGATTTGTTTATATACACACATTTGACTGATATTGATTGGGACGATAAATTTTACACATCGCCCAACTGCACAAATAAAATCGGTGTTTGATTGATTGAATCCCCACACGGGTATTGGGATGATATATGACATACACTAATCCCAATAATTAGTTGTATGTCGATCGATTGATTGACAGACTGTCATAAGCGTTAAATATTTATGTTTGATGCTTATACAGTGTAGAATGCACTCTGGATGATGGTTGATTATTTATCGTTGTTATTTTATACATGTGTTGTAGATAATCCATATAATTAACATTATATGGTAATTGATTGGGACTCATTCCAGTTTTGAATAGAAATATTTGAAAAAGAAATATTTGAAAAAGAAATATTTGAAATAGAAATATTTGAAAAAGAAATATTTGAAAGAGAAATATTTGAAATAGAATATTTGAAAATAGAAATATATGAAGCCGTGTTGATTAGATTGACGCCATTTTGACGTGAACGATATTTATATCGATTTATTCAATTTTCAATGTATATTGAAAGTGTTTTCGAAATTTGAATTATATTGAAAGTGATTTCGAAATTTGAATTATATTGAAAATAATCGAAATTCAAATTAAATTGAATAGAATTGAATTCGAAATGAAATCGAAAGGAATTGAATTCAAATTGAAATTGAAAAGAAATTCGAATTAAATTGAAATTGAATTGAAATTGATTTGAAATGAATTTAAAACGAATTTATATTGGAATATTCAATTTTGATTTGAAATTGAATATGAAGTTGAAACCGTTTTGAAAATGAATTTAAAACGATTTATAAAGCATGTTTTGAATTGAAATCGACGAAGTATATTATATATATATATATATATATATATATATATATATATATATATATATATATATATATATAATGGCCTGAATAGAACGCACCGCGCCGCGGCAGTTCGCGAATTTCGACCACTGACTTCGAATGGATATTGCAGGAGATCCGACCGTCGGATTCTCCTAAAACCGGAACCGTTGGGTTCGTATCGAAAAGAGCTTTCTAACGAATATAACAAATTAGAAATCTAACGGTTGGATTTGGAATTATGTTCAAATAGAATTTGGAAAAGGTCGTTGTAAGTGCAGTTCGATGGCCGTTGATGGAAATCGACTGTACGGGCCTTGATAAAATTATTAAAAATAGTAAAAATTTGTGTAAAATCATAAGAAATGGTTTGGGAAGAATTGGGATGAAAAACTCCATATTTGAAAAGATAAAAATAGATTTTTATTGAAATGAACTAGTTTTGAACTAGAATAATAATTTATTTATTTTTAAAATAAATAAATTGGATTTGAAATGGTTTTGAAAATAACCAGGATTTCCAATAACTGAATTGGAATGGATTTGAATCGAAATTGTCTTCGGAATATTTCGATGTTGGATTTCGTGATGACACAGATATTGTTATGGAAATTTGAAAGATATATAGATATCTTTATTTCCAATACGATATTTGTTAGTCGTAGAATTTGATATTGAATATAAGCCGATATATTTTCTATTTAGAGCCTTGTATTTAATATCAAATGCGATTTGGGTTTGTCGTGAATGGTGTCTTCATTAACACTGTTCTTAAGCCCAGTTGAGAAAAAGATTAAATCTTTTTATTTAGATTTAATGAAGTGTACCAATTAAATAATATTTAATTGGAATTGAATTGGTATTGATTTTTGGGTTTATCGTGAACAGTGTTTTAAATAACACTTGTTCTTTAACCCGATAATTAATGGAATATGATTTTGGGTTGTCGTGAACGGTATCTTCAATAATACTGTTCTTAGACCCAAAGGAGTTAAGAAAATCAGAAACTAACTAGATATTAGTTAAGTTGAATGGTTTCTGGGGTATTGATCTGATGTTGGTTTCGGCCTTCGGGGTTAATACTTAGGGAATTGCTCACTTGCTAATTTACGGTTAGGGACTGATTGAAATGTGATGTGATTTTGGGGTTTATCGTAAACCGTGTTTTAAATGACACTGATTCTTTAACCCAGTCAAAGATTAAAACTAAATGGAGTATAAATGAATCTTTAATTAGATTGAAAAGATCGTGAATGGAGTATCACCAGTTTTGCTCCAGGAGATAGTTAAATCTTTAATTAGATTTGAACGTGAAATGGTAATTGAATTTACCGATAACACCGTGGTGTTATATATGAAGTATGACCAGTTTTACTTCATGGGATGAATAGGTTGGGAAATTAAAACAAATGATTACTTCGGTAAGGTTCGTTAATCCCGACTAGTTTGAAGTGATATTCCAAGGAAGATTAAAGAATAAATTTAAAAGAATTTATCTTTGATAAAATTAATGGGAACCTTTTCCTTAGAATGTGAAATTTAGAAACTAACTGTAGGTTGGCTAAGATGAATGGTTTCATGGATATTGATCTGATGTTGGTTTCGGCCTTCGAGGTTAATGTTTGGGGAATTATTCTCTTGCTAATTTGCGGTTAGTGACTGATGAATTGGAATGAGGCGTATGTTGTGTTTGTGTGACACGTATTTTTATACGCGAGTTATTCAGAAAGACCGGGTTTATCCCATTCTGAATAACTGATACGACGATAAGTCGAAGATGAAGATGATGGTAAAAGAGCGGAGGTCTTCACGTCGTTTGGATAATTACTGATGATCTTGATTGGGCCGTACACCCAAGAGGAGGGAATCAGTTAGTGATCGTCCAGACGTACTTGAAGATCGATGGATATGCGGGGTACTAGGTGCCTCTGGTTTCGTTCAGACCCAGAACGAACTTGTTGATGGACTGTGTGTCTGACATCGAAATTCATTCTGTGTGATTGATATTGATTGCATAGCATGAATTGCCTGTGTGGCATGCTAAGATGCAAATGATCAAGGCTTCTGTTGAAAAGCAAAGTCTTGTGGTTGATGATCAAAGCACGGCCTGTGTGGCGTAGCTTTGTGTAACGTTGATTCGCGAGCCTCACACCCTGGTGCTGAACAAAAAACGGGAGAGGACCTCAGGGAGGACATGCGTTTCTTTCTAGCTAGAAGTGGCGTCAGTGGTTTTACACGCCCTGATGAGTTTGACTTATGTGGTTGTTGCTGTTGCGAGGCGCCTCGGTTTGATCGGACGATCCGTGTCTGATGGAGTCATTTGTTGGCTCATTTACGCCCTATAGGGCGGAGAGACGTATTGTTCAGGCACTATAATCCACTCCGTGTCGACCGACCCTGTCGCTCCAAGGGGCAGTTGCGGCTGTTCCGGAGACATGGGCTAGATTATCTCGAATTCGGTAGAGGACGATCCCTTGCCTCGGTTCACCGATGGAAATCCAACTTCCAATACGTGATGTTTCGATTTTAGTTGTAATCCTATATATGGCGACATAGTGGGATGGGGCGCTTATGCCGTCTATGATTGATACTTATGATTTGAAGTTGTTTTATACATTATGCACTTATAATAGTTTCAAAAGATTTGTTTTAAACGTACCAAGCATTCTTGGCTATTATAAGGTAAAAAACCTATCCTCCGGCTTGCATTGTGTGATGGGAACTGGGTCTTATAATAGCTTCATTGTTCTTTATTTAGCATTGCACTGTTGTTTTATGCACCGGTATTCTTAGGAGGAAACCCGTTCTGTGTTATACGGCGTGGTCCCTTGATTTACCGAACTTTAAAATAAAGATTAATAACTGTTTTAGTTCTCACACCAGTCCCATGACTGACCTAGAGTCTATTGTTTTAACCTAAACTCTGGGTGCCCTTATTTTGACACGGGCAGCTAGTAGTTTTGGTTTTGCAGATTTATATTCACAGGATCCTGGTTTACAGCTGGAATGATATCCGGAAAGCTTTGTATCCGTATATCTCCTTCAGTTGTGTATTGTATTATTTTCCACTGCTATGTAATGTATTGTAATCTCTGATATTTGTCGAATGTATATTTTTTTTATACTCTGTATAATCTTGTATTCTGATGGAATTGTTGTAATATACAATGAAATGTTCTTCTGTCTGCGTTCTATTTTGTCGTGTTCTCAAGACAATCAGGCGTTTCGAACGGTCTAGATCGGTCTAGCGACTGATTCGGATCGAGAGAAATTCCTTGTTGTCACATAATAGCCAAACATGCTTGGTACGTTAAAACAAATCATTTGATATACTATAAGTGCATAGTGTATAAAACAACTTCTAATATAAATGTATCAATCCTAGACGGCATGGGTACCATATATCATGTCGCCAATACTAGGCTCTACAATCAAAACCGCAAATGACACGTATTAGAAGTTGGATTTCCGTTTGTGAACCAAGGCAAGGGATCGTCCTTACCGCTTTGAGACAATCTAGCCCATGTCTCAGGCAAGCGAGCAGGCAAGCCTTGGATCGTCCGGGCCGGTCCACCCGATGTGGATTATAATGCCTGAACACTGCGTTTCCCCGCCCTATGGGCGTAAATGAGCCAAATGACTCCATCGGTCCCTTATAGACCGATATAGCCAAGGCGCCTCCTATCCGTCATCCACATAAGTAAAATGTCAGGCCGTTTAAAAACACTGACACCACTCCTAGCTAGAAGGAAACACATGCCCTCCCTGATGTCCTCACTCGTTTCTGGTTCACACCGGGGTGTGAGGCTCGCGAATTAATGCTACACAAAGTTACGCCCCAAAGTCCGTGCTTTGATCATCAACCACAAGACTCTGCTTTTCAACAGAAGCCTTGATCATTTGCATCTCAGCATGCCACACAGGCAATTCATGCCATGCGACTGATATCTATCGATATGTAACCTCTGAGCTCATACGTCTCAGAGAAGGGCGTTAAGCAAGAGAATAAATTCTCTGCCACCAAACAGATATATATTTAATATAAATCAATCAACACAGAATAAAATCCAATGTCAGACACACATCCATTTACATGTCCGTTCTGGGTCTGAACGAAATCGGAGGAACCTTATTCCTCGCATACCCATCGATCTCCAAGTATGTCTGGATGATCACCAACAGATTCCTTCCTCTTGGGTGTACAGCCCAATCCAGATCATCAGTAATTGTCCAAACTATGTGAAGACCTTCGGTCTTCGACCACCGTCTTCATCGTCGACTTCTCGTCGATTCAGTTATTCAGAATGGGATAAACCCGGTCTTTCCGAATAACTCGCGTATATAACAAACAAGTGTTATAAAAACACAACATATGCATTATTCCAATCCAGAATATTCCTTTATTCAAATATTCTTTTACTTTGGGAAATGTTCCCATCAATTTTATCAAAGATAAATTATTTAAATTTATTCCTTAATCTTCCATTGAATATCAATTCAAACCAAATTATGGTTTATCCAAACTAGTCAGGATTAGCGAACCTTACCGAAGTAATCATTCGTTAAATTTCCTAACCCTAACCTATTCATCCCATGAAGTAAAACTGGTAATACTTCATATCTTACACCACGGTGTTATCGATAAATTCAATTACCATTTCACGTTCAAATCTAATTAAAGATTTAACTATCGCCTGGAGCAAAACTGGTGACACTCTCGGTCATTTCAATCTAATTAAAGATTCATTAAAACTCCACTTGGTTTTAATCTTCCCAAAAATCAATACTAATGATTGCTTAACATGGGAAATCATATCCTGTCTTTAACTGGGTTAAAGAACCAATGTCATTTAAAGCACGGTTCACGATAAACCCAAAATCGCATTCTATTCCATCAGACTTTAACCATAAATTAGCAAGTGAATAATTCCCTAAGTGTTAACCCCGAAGGCCGAAACCAACATCTGATCAATATCCAAGAAACTATCCAACTTAACTAATCTTCAGTTAGTTTCTGATTTTCTTAACTCCGTTGGGTCTTAGAACAGTATCATTAAAGATACAATTCACGACAACCCAAAACCCATTTGATATTAAGTACAGGGCTCTGAATAGAAAATATATTGGCTTATATTCAATATCAAATTCTACGACTAACAAATATCGTATTAGAAATAATGATATAAATATATCTTTCAAATTTCCATAATAATATCTGCATAATCACGAAATCCAACATTAAAATATTCCGAAGACAATTTCTATTCAAATCCCTTTCCAATTTATATATTGGAAATTCCAGTTATCTTCAAAAACATTTCAAATCCAATTTATTTATTTTAAAAATAAATGGATTATAATTCTAGTTCAAAACTAGTTCATTTCGATAAAAAACAATTTTTATCTTTTCAAATATGGAATTTTTCATCCCAATTCTTTCCAAATCATTTCTTATGATTTTACACTAATTATTGATACTTTTAATAATTTTATCAAGGCCCGTACAATCGATTTCCATCAATGGCCATCGAACTGCACTTACAACGTCCTTTTCCAAATTTGATTTGGACATAATTCCAAATCCAACTGTTAGATTTCTAATTTCTTGTATTCCTTAGAAAGCTCTTTTCGATAAGAACCCAACGTTCCAGTTTTAGGAGAATCCGACGGTCGGATCTCCCGTAATATCCATTCGAAGTCAATGGTCGAAATTCGCGAACTGCCGCAGCGCGGCGCGTTCTATTCAGGCCATTATATTATATATATAATATATATTTCGTCGATTTCCTTTTAAAACGTATTTGATAAATCGTTTTAAATTCGTTTTCAAAACGATTTCAACTTCATATTCAATTTCTAATCATAATTGAATATTCCATATCATCGATATATAAATGATAGTATTTTCAAAATATTAGATTTTGAAATCATTTCCCTTTCGATATTCATTATAAAAATGAATAAAATTGATATAAATATCATTCACGTTCAAATGGCGCCAATCTAACCAACACGGCTACATATATTTAAATATATTCGTGTCCATCCCAAATCGGACATCAAAATCAACTTTTGATTCTTTTCTGAATATTATTGAAAATATTCGTTATTTTAAAACAATCGTTATTTTAAAATATTCATTCTTTCTGAACTGGAATCAAACACAATCAATTACCATATAATTTGATTATATGGATTTCACACAACAAATGTGTATAACAACAATGAAAAAAGCAATCCATCATCCAGAGGGTATTCTACACTACATAAGCATCAAATATAAATATTTAACGCTTATAACAGCCTGCCAATCAATTAATCGACATCCAGCTAATTATTGGGATTAGTGTATGTCCAATTTCATCCCAACACCCGTGTGGGGTTTCAAGCAATCAAACACAGGTTTTATTTGTGCAGTTGGGCGATGTGTAAAATATATCGTCCCAATCCAATCAGTCAAATGAGTGTACATAAACAAATCATTTGATTTGTAAATGAATATTTATTTTATTCACATATACGTTAAAAATTATATTTTTAACGGTAAACTATTTATTCGGTTCATTTACACAATAAAAATGAAATTTTTATTGTTCTAACATATTTTAGAAAATTTCGGCGGCATAACGGCGCGATACTAGAAACGGGATAAGGCCCAGCCTTATCCCCGATCGAATAATTGCCGACGCCATACACATACCAATTCTATTCAATTCCCCAAACCAATCCAAACAAACAAACCAATCAACCAAAAACCACAACATGGTATAACCAAACAAACACACAAGTCGTCCATGGTCTGTGGACGACGGGGAGACAGTTCATATAGGCAGTTACATAATAAATTACCGTACAAAGAAAATTACAGTGAGGAGTTCTCACCTTTGGGATCCACTCCGCCGTTTCATTTCTGAATAGATTGAATTTGCCCAAAATTCCAATGCAATCTTTTTCACGCTGTTCACATTAAAAATCACATTTTTATCTCACTATATATATAATAAAAAAATGTAACGAGTCGAGGATTTTCGACCCCGAAAATCGACATAAAATCACCATGTCGACTATTCAAGCATCGAAAACACTAGATTGTCAAAAGAAAAAAATTAGAGGGTTAGAAAAGAAAGAAAGAATATTAGAATAGAAGAACGAAGAAGAACACATTAGAATCTCACAACGGAACAAATAAAATATATTTATTAAATATCTTTTGTAACAACCCGAAAATCTGGGCCAGTTTAAAATTTTTATTTTGGCAATTGTAGCGAATTTTGATTATTTAAAATGAATTATTTTAAATAATATCGACGATAAATTTATTTTGAATATAATTCTAACGTATATTTTATATACGTCGTCGTTAGAATATATAATAATTATATATAATTATAAAAGGAATCGAAAATGGCGCGGTAGTTCGATAATTTGATTTCAAACTTCAATTGAATGTACCGGGTGCAAAACAATCCGGATTTTAGTGAAACCAAAAATAATGGAATCTAGTTGTGAATATCTTTCCAACGAATCCGAAAAATCAAAAGTTCGTAGCGGGAATCAAAAGATATGTCCAGTTGAAAATTCTGAATAGTCGCTATGGAATTCAGGCCCTTAAAAATGGACATTTTGCAAATGACCTCGGATTTCGACGAAACCACTTTTGTTGGGTCCGTGATGTCGAATTATTGCTAGATTCCAAATTTCATAATTTTTCGAATCAATATGTGAGCGTGGCAAAGGAAAACGCGTTTGACCAGTTTCAGTTGATTTTAATCGACTGGAAAATGGTCATTTTTCAAACGGTCTCAGAATTCGACGAAACTAGTTTTGTTAGGACCGTATCGTCAATACGAAGCTAGAAAATATTTTTCTGGAATTTTTCTAGTTAGTATGTGACCCCGGTAATTTGAAATGTACGTTTAAAATTCAATATAGTGATTTAAATGTAAATTAAACAGAAACTGATCGAAACAGTCGAATCAGCTTGCGATGCATATCCCATTGTGTTCTGAATGGGGGTAAAACGCTATGGACGACAGGCGGTGGGTCTCGTTTCGAGGTCGTATGTGAAAGTCAACTCTTTAGGATAAAATAAATAAATTAATAATAATAATAAAAAAAAAATATAAATATAATATCTCTCTCCCTTTTAGTTCTGCCCCCCCCCCCCCGTTTCTTCAAATCAGGATCAAAAAAAAAAAAAAAAAAAACCCATCGATGCACCGCCGGTCGTCGCCGCCTGGTGGAGTGGCCACCGCCGCGAACTCTTCCCCCCCTGCCGATCTTCCTCCAGCGTCGCCCCTCCTAAAACCGCGACCCCCCTCCCCTCGAAAACCCTAACCCCTAAAATCAAGCCGTCGCCGCCTGGTGGAAGCCCAGCGCCGCCCTATCGCCTCCCCCTCCACGTCAGATGCCTGCCGCCTTCTTCCTCCCCCCCCCTTTTTTCTTCGCAGGTAAATTGTTTATATTTTATTTTATTTTCATCTTTGGATTTCGATCTTCAGGATTTAAAACTGTTTTTTTTTAAAGGGATTTTAAACTGAGATTTTGAAAAAGGAATTTTAAACTGAATTAAAAGGAAAAAAAAATTTAAATACTGATTTTTAAAGTTATAAAACAGAATTTTTAAAGTTATAATACTGAATTTTTTTTTAAGTTATAAAACTGAATTTTTAAAGTTATAAAACTGATTTTTAAAGTTATAAAACTGAATTTTTAAAGTTATAAAACTGAATTTTTAAAGTTATAAAACTGATTTTTAAAGTTATAAAACTGAATTTTTAAAGTTATAAAACTGAATTTAAAAAGGTATAAAACTGATTTTGTTTTGAAAATAAAAACTGACTTTTTAAGATTTAAAAACTTGATTTTTATATATAGAACTTCGAGATAAAAATCATATTTTTATATATAGAAAGTCGAGATAAAAATCATATTTTTATATATAGAAAGTCGAGATAAAAATCATATTTTTATATATAGGAAGTCGAGATAAAAATCATATTTTTATATATAGAAAGTCGAGATAAAAATCATATTTTTATATATAGAAAGTCGAGATAAAAATCATATTTTTATATATTGAATAGCATCGTAAAAATTCGATTTTTACATATGTAGTGAAAGCGGACAACGAAAGCGACGAAAGGCGAGTTGGCGAAGATTTCTATCAATGAAGTGCCGTGGAGCTAGGATAGCTATATGTGAGAATTTCTCACCTTTCAATTTACTTTTCTAGATATATATATATACTAGGATGCAGACGGTGTTTAGTAGCACCCGACACAATCGTCCACAGACCATGGACTTGTTTGTTTGGCTGTTTGGTTATTGATTGTGATATTAGTTTGAATGTGGTTTGTGGTGTGAAAAATCGAATCGATAAATTGGTTAGGATTAGACGTGCGCCGTTATAAGGCGAAGGAGTAAGGCTAGGTTAGACCCTTACTCCAAATTTTTTGGTTTGCATAACGAAAGTGAATTTGATTGATGTGTGAATGGCGTGGGCCTTCACTAGACCGGGGATAAGGCTAGGCCTTGTCCCGTTTCTAGTATCGTGCCGTTATGCCGCCGAAATTTTCTAAAATATGTTAGAAAAATAAAAATATCATTTTATTGTGTAAATGAATTGAATAGAAATTCATAGGTTGAAAAAAATGTTTTATCGTTAAAAATATAATTTTTAACGTGAATGTGAATAAATAAATATTCATTTACAAACCAGACGGTTTGTTTATGTACACCTATTTGAAGGACATTGATTGGGACGATAAATTTTACACATCGCCCAACTGCACAAATAAAATATGCGGTTGATTGTTTGAAACCCCACACGGGTGTTGGGATGAAATTTGAAGTTCACTCATCCTGATTGATTAAATATGTCGATCGATTGATTGACAGGCTGTTATAAGCGTTGAATATCTATATTTGATGCTTATACAGTGTAGTGCACTTTGGTTGATGGTTGATTATTTTCAATGTCATTATATACATGTGTTGTATGAAAATCCATATAATTAACTTTATATGGTAATTGATTGGGCCTCATTCCAATTTGAAAAATAAAGAATATTATAAAATAAAAGTTCATGTGTTGACAGTACTCATTCATTGAGATTGGTCATGTGTTGAACGAAATATTTTGATAATAACAAATATTTGAAAAGAAATATTTGAAAATAGAAATTTATGAAGCCGTGTTGATTAGATTGACGCCATTTTGACGTGAACGATATTTATATCGATTTGAAAACGATTTCGAAATGAATTGAATTGAAAACGATTTCGAAATGAATTGAATTGAAAACGATTTCGAAATGAAACGAATTGAAAACGATTTCGAAATGAAACGAATTGAAAACGATTTCGAAATGAAATGAATTGAAAACGATTTCGAAATGAAACGAATTGAAAACGATTTCGAAATGAAATGAATTGAAAACGATTTCGAAATGAAATGAATTGAAAACGATTTCGAAATGAATTGAATATATAACGATTTCGAAATGAATTGAATATATAACGATTTCGAAATGAAATGAATTGAAAACGATTTCGAAATGAATGGAATATATAACGATTTCGAAATGAATGGAATATATAACGATTTCGAAATGAATTGAATATATAACGATTTCGAAATGAATTGAATATATAACGATTTCGAAATGAATTGAATATATAACGATTTCGAAATGAATTGAATATATAACGATTTCGAAATGAAATGAATTGAGAACGATTTCGAAATAAAATGAATTGAAAACGATTTCGAAATGAATTGAATTGAAAACGATTTCGAAATGAATTGAATTGAAAACGAATTCAAATTGAATCGAAAGTGAATTGAAATGAATTCAAATTGAATTGAAATTTGAATTGAATAGAAACGAATTTATAAAGAAGAATTCAATTTTGATTTGAATTGAAATGGAAGTTGAAATTGCTTTTGAAATGAAATTAAAACGATTTATAAAATTCGTTTTAAATAGAAATCGACGAAATATATATTATATATATTATATATATAATATAATGGCCTGAATAGAACGCGCCGCGCCGCGGTAGTTCGCGAATTTCGACCATTTATTTCAAACGGACATTACGGGAGATCCGACCGTCGGATTCTCCTAAAACCGGAACCGTTGGGTTCGTATCGAAAAGAGCTTTCTAATGAATATTAGAAATTTGAAATCTAACGGTTGGATTTGGAATTATGTCCAAATCAAATTTGAAAAAGGTCGCTGTAAGTGCAGTTCGATGGCCATTGATGGAAATCGACTGTACGGGCCTTGATAAAATTATTAAAAATAGTAATAATTTGTGTAAAATCATAAGAAATGATTTAGAAAGAATTGGGATGAAAAACTCCCTATTTGAAAAGATAAAAATAGATTTTTATCCAAATGAACTAGTTTTGAACTAGAATTATAATTCTATTTATTTTTAAATAAATAAATTGAATTTGAAAAGGGTTTTGAAAATAACCAAAATTTCCAATGATTGCATTGGAGTGGATTTGAATCGAAATTGTCTTCGGAATATTTCGATGTTGGAATTCGTGATTATACAGATGTTGTTATGGAAATTTGAAAGATATATATTTATATCGTTATTTCCAATACGACATTTGTTAATCGTAGAATTTGATATTGAATATAAGCCGGGATATTTTCTATTCAGAGCATTGTATTTAATATCAAATGTGATTTGGGTTTGTCGTGAATGGTGTCTTCACTAACACTGTTCTTGAACCCAGTTGAGAAAAGATTAAATCTTTTTATTTAGATTTAATGAAGTGTACCAATTAAATAACATTTAATTGGAATTGAATTGATATTGATTTTTGGGTTTATCGTGAACAGTGTTTTAAATAACACTTGTTCTTTAACCCGATAATTAATGAACGTGATTTGGGTTTGTCGTGAATGGTGTCTTCATTAACACTGTTCTTGAACCCAGTTGAGAAATGATTAAATCTTTTTATTTAGATTTAATGAAGTGTACCAATTAAATAACATTTAATTGGAATTGAATCGATATTGATTTTTGGGTTTATCGTGGACAGTGTTTTAAATAACACTCGTTCTTTAACCCGACGATTAATGAATGTGATTTTGGGTTTATCGTGAACCGTGTTTTTAAATGACACTGATTCTTTAACCCAGTCAAAAGATTAAAACTAAGAGGAGTTTTAATGAATCTTTAATTAGATTGAAAAGATCGAGAATGGAGTATCACCAGTTTTGCTCCAGGCGATAGTTAAATCTTTAATTAGATTTGAACGTGAAATTTAGAAACTAACTGTCGGTTAGCCAAGCAGAATGGTTTTCTGGATATTGATCTGATGTTGGTTTCGGCCTTCGGGGTTAATATTTGGGGAATTATTCTCTTGATTAATTTACGGTTAGTGACTAATGAATTGGAATGAGGCGTATGTTGTGTTTGTGTAACACTTATTTAAAATATACGCGAGTTATTCGGAAAGACCGGGTTTATCCCATTCTGAATAACTGATACGACGATAAGTCGAAGATGAAGACGATGGTCGAAGACCGGAGGTCTTCACGTCGTTTGGGTGATAACTGATGATCTTGATTGGGCTGTACACCCAAGAAGATGGAAACAGTTGGTGATCGTCCAGACGTACTTGGAGATCGATGGATATGCGGGGTACTAGGTGCTCCCGGTTTCGTTCAGACCCAGAACGGACTTGTAAATGGACTGTGTGTCTGACATCGGATTTCATTCTGTGTGACTGATATCGGTTGCATAGGATGGTTTGCCTGTGTGGCATGCTAAGATGCAAATGATCAAGGCTTCTGTTGAAAAGCAAAGTCTTGTGGTGATGATCAAAGCACGGCCTTTGTGGCGTAGCTTTGTGTAACGTTTACCTCGCGTGTTTCACACCCGGTATGAACCAAAAACGGGAGACGGACCTCAGGGAGGGCCTGCGTTTCCTCCTAGCTAGAAGTGGCGTCAGTGGTTTTACACGCCCTGACGAGTTTGACTTATGTGGTTGTTGCTGTTGCGAGGCGCCTCGGTTAGATCGGACGATCCGGGTCCGATGGAGTCATTCGTTGGCTCGCTTACGCCCCAAAGGGCGGCGAAACGTAGTGCTCAGGTATAATAATCCACGTCGGTGGACCGGCCCTGTCGCTCCAAGGCTTGCCTGCGCGCTTGCCTGAGACTCGGGCTAGGCAGTCTCGAATCGGTTGAGGACTATCTTTTGCCTCGGTTCATAGATGGAAATCCAATTTCCAAATACGACATTTGCGGTTTTGATTGTAAACTTATATATGGCGACATAGTGTTATGGGCCGTTCATGCCGCCTATGATTGATACTTATGATTTGAAGTGTTTTATACACTATGCACTTATAATAGTATCAAATGATTTGTTTTAAAACGTATCAAGCATTCTTTGGCTGTTATAAGGGAAAACCCTATCCTCGACTGCGTTGCATTGTGTGATGGGACCTGGGTCTTATAACAGCTTCATTTTTCTTTATTTAGCATTGCGCTGTTTGTTTTATGCACTGGTATTCTTGGGAGGAAACCCGTTCCGTGTTATACGACGTGGTCCCTTGATTTACCTAGCTTTGAAAATAAAGATTAATAACTGTTTTAGTTCTCACACCAGTCACATGACTGACCTGGAGTTTATTGTTTTAACCTAAACTCTGGGTGCCCCTATTTTCCGCACGGGCAGCTAGTAGTTTTGGTTTTGCAGCTTTATATTCACAGGATCCTGGTTTACAGCTGGAACGATATCCGGAAAGCTTTGTATCCGTATATCTCATTCTAGTTGTGTATTGTATTATTTTTCCGCTGCTATGTATTTAAATGTAATTTAAATCTCTGATAATTCTGTGTAATGTTTATTCATTTATACTCTGTATATTCTTGTAATCTGATGCATTGTTGTGATATACAATGAAATGTTCTTCTGTATGCGTTCTGTTTTGTCGTGTTCTCAAACGATAGGGCGTTTCGAACGGTCTGGGTCGGTTTAGCGACTGGTTCGGACCGAGCGAGATTCCTTGTCGTCACAGTTGGTATCAGAGCTTTGGTTTACAGAGCTCGAGAACAAGACACATTAGAACCATACGAAAGAATTCATCAGATATTGGATTAGAAAAATCCAAGGGGAATGACTCGTTAGAGATGGGATCAGTAGTATCCTAGAACGAGTGTGAAGAGTATATTTTTAAAATGAAAGCCCATTTTGTTTTGAAAATTTAAAATCAATTATTCGTATTTGATTATTTATTTATATTGATTTTGGACAATTCAGTATATAAAGAATTTGCATATACGCCTTGCAAACGTATATTCAAAGTTTTAATATACTGGATAGATATAGAGTCACACTCTAGTCGTCCGGAGACGATTCTGATGATAGTCTAGACATCATCAGAATTGGTATTCGAGTTTCGAAGGTGTGATTTTCTATATATTTCCATTAGACTGGTGTGAGAACCAAAACTAATATAGCTAGAATACATTGTTGTGAATTGGCATCAAAAACATGATTTTCAGTATATGTATCAAATTTATGAATTTGAAACTCTAATTCACTAATTGATTGATGTTTGTGTTGTTTGTTTATTTGATTGATAATTTTAAACCATTATGCCTAATTGAATCAAATATTGGATTATATTGAAAATTGGTCGCATTTGCTTGCATATACATGTATATCATTGAACAGGTCATAGCAAGGAGGCTAGAGCCAGAGAATAAAATTTGTTTGCCCGACAAATAGGTACATGTCTACTACATAATTTACTGTTTTGTTTGGGTGATGATGATTTTGTGAGCCTATTGGCTAGCCGCTTGGCTTTTTCTTTTTCTTTTTGAGATCTGAAGGACCGGGGAAGCTATTTGAAATTCCCCGATGCTCCCGGTGCAGGGGAGGTTATGGCGAAATTTTTCAAAAATTTAGGGTGTTAGCCAAATTTTTGAAATTTTAGAAATTCTCAGAAACTGAAAAGTTGGAGAATGGAAGCCAGGTCGAGCGTAGAGTTGATTAATCAAACCACTTTCGACTTTGTTCCTTTTCGGGGACGAAAAGTTTTAAGTGGGGGAGATTGTAACAACCCGAAAATCTGGGCCAGTTTAAAATTTTTATTTTGGCAATTGTAGCGAATTTTGATTATTAAAAATGAATTATTTTAAATAATATCGACGATAAATTTATTTTGAATATAATTCTAACGTATATTTTATATACGTCGTCGTTAGAATATATAATAATTATATATAATTATAAAAGGAATCGAAAATGGCGCGGTAGTTCGATAATTTGATTTCAAACTTCAATTGAATGTACCGGGTGCAAAACAATCCGGATTTTAGTGAAACCAAAAATAATGGAATCTAGTTGTGAATATCTTTCCAACGAATCCGAAAAATCAAAAGTTCGTAGCGGGAATCAAAAGATATGTCCAGTTGAAAATTCTGAATAGTCGCTATGGAATTCAGGCCCTTAAAAATGGACATTTTGCAAATGACCTCGGATTTCGACGAAACCACTTTTGTTGGGTCCGTGATGTCGAATTATTGCTAGATTCCAAATTTCATAATTTTTCGAATCAATATGTGAGCGTGGCAAAGGAAAACGCGTTTGACCAGTTTCAGTTGATTTTAATCGACTGGAAAATGGTCATTTTTCAAACGGTCTCAGAATTCGACGAAACTAGTTTTGTTAGGACCGTATCGTCAATACGAAGCTAGAAAATATTTTTCTGGAATTTTTCTAGTTAGTATGTGACCCCGGTAATTTGAAATGTACGTTTAAAATTCAATATAGTGATTTAAATGTAAATTAAACAGAAACTGATCGAAACAGTCGAATCAGCTTGCGATGCATATCCCATTGTGTTCTGAATGGGGGTAAAACGCTATGGACGACAGGCGGTGGGTCTCGTTTCGAGGTCGTATGTGAAAGTCAACTCTTTAGGATAAAATAAATAAATTAATAATAATAATAATAAAAAAATATAAATATAATATCTCTCTCCCTTTTAGTTCTGCCCCCCCCCCGTTTCTTCAAATCGGGATCAAAAAAAAAAAAAAAAAAACCCATCGATGCACCGCCGGTCGTCGCCGCCTGGTGGAGTGGCCACCGCCGCGAACTCTTCCCCCCCTGCCGATCTTCCTCCAGCGCCGCCCCTCCTAAAACCGCGACCCCCCTCCCCTCGAAAACCCTAACCCCTAAAATCAAGCCGTCGCCGCCTGGTGGAAGCCCAGCGCCGCCCTATCGCCTCCCCCTCCACGTCAGATGCCTGCCGCCTTCTTCCTTCCCCCCCCCCTTTTTTCTTCGCAGGTAAATTGTTTATATTTTATTTTATTTTCATCTTTGGATTTCGATCTTCAGGATTTAAAACTGTTTTTTTTAAAAAGGGATTTTAAACTGAGATTTTGAAAAAGGAATTTTAAACTGAATTAAAAGGAAAAAAAAATTTAAATACTGATTTTTAAAGTTATAAAACATAATTTTTAAAGTTATAATACTGAATTTTTTTTTAAGTTATAAAACTGAATTTTTAAAGTTATAAAACTGAATTTTTAAAGTTATAAAACTGATTTTTAAAGTTATAAAACTGAATTTTTAAAGTTATAAAACTGAATTTTTAAAGTTATAAAACTGATTTTTAAAGTTATAAAACTGAATTTTTAAAGTTATAAAACTGAATTTAAAAAGGTATAAAACTGATTTTGTTTTGAAAATAAAAACTGACTTTTTAAGATTTAAAAACTTGATTTTTATATATAGAACTTCGAGATAAAAATCATATTTTTATATATAGAAAGTCGAGATAAAAATCATATTTTTATATATAGAAAGTCGAGATAAAAATCATATTTTTATATATAGGAAGTCGAGATAAAAATCATATTTTTATATATAGAAAGTCGAGATAAAAATCATATTTTTATATATAGAAAGTCGAGATAAAAATCATATTTTTATATATTGAATAGCATCGTAAAAATTCGATTTTTACATATGTAGTGAAAGCGGACAACGAAAGCGACGAAAGGCGAGTTGGCGAAGATTTCTATCAATGAAGTGCCGTGGAGCTAGGATAGCTATATGTGAGAATTTCTCACCTTTCAATTTACTTTTCTAGATATATATATATACTAGGATGCAGACGGTGTTTAGTAGCACCCGACACAATCGTCCACAGACCATGGACTTGTTTGTTTGGCTGTTTGGTTATTGATTGTGATATTAGTTTGAATGTGGTTTGTGGTGTGAAAAATCGAATCGATAAATTGGTTAGGATTAGACGTGGGCCGTTATAAGGCGAAGGAGTAAGGCTAGGTTAGACCCTTACTCCAAATTTTGTGGTTTGCATAACGAAAGTGAATTTGATTGATGTGTGAATGGCGTGGGCCTTCACTAGACCGGGGATAAGGCTAGGCCTTGTCCCGTTTCTAGTATCGTGCCGTTATGCCGCCGAAATTTTCTAAAATATGTTAGAAAAATAAAAATATCATTTTATTGTGTAAATGAATTGAATAGAAATTCATAGGTTGAAAAAAAATGTTTTATCGTTAAAAATATAATTTTTAACGTGAATGTGAATAAATAAATATTCATTTACAAACCAGACGGTTTGTTTATGTACACCTATTTGAAGGACATTGATTGGGACGATAAATTTTACACATCGCCCAACTGCACAAATAAAATATGCGGTTGATTGTTTGAAACCCCACACGGGTGTTGGGATGAAATTTGAAGTTCACTCATCCTGATTGATTAAATATGTCGATCGATTGATTGACAGGCTGTTATAAGCGTTGAATATCTATATTTGATGCTTATACAGTGTAGTGCACTTTGGTTGATGGTTGATTATTTTCAATGTCATTATATACATGTGTTGTATGAAAATCCATATAATTAACTTTATATGGTAATTGATTGGGCCTCATTCCAATTTGAAAAATAAAGAATATTATAAAATAAAAGTTCATGTGTTGACAGTACTCATTCATTGAGATTGGTCATGTGTTGAACGAAATATTTTGATAATAACAAATATTTGAAAAGAAATATTTGAAAATAGAAATTTATGAAGCCGTGTTGATTAGATTGACGCCATTTTGACGTGAACGATATTTATATCGATTTGAAAACGATTTCGAAATGAATTGAATTGAAAACGATTTCGAAATGAAACGAATTGAAAACGATTTCGAAATGAAACGAATTGAAAACGATTTCGAAATGAAATGAATTGAAAACGATTTCGAAATGAAATGAATTGAAAACGATTTCGAAATGAAACGAATTGAAAACGATTTCGAAATGAAATGAATTGAAAACGATTTCGAAATGAAATGAATTGAAAACGATTTCGAAATGAATTGAATATATAACGATTTCGAAATGAATTGAATATATAACGATTTCGAAATGAAATGAATTGAAAACGATTTCGAAATGAATGGAATATATAACGATTTCGAAATGAATGGAATATATAACGATTTCGAAATGAATTGAATATATAACGATTTCGAAATGAATTGAATATATAACGATTTCGAAATGAATTGAATATATAACGATTTCGAAATGAATTGAATATATAATGATTTCGAAATGAAATGAATTGAGAACGATTTCGAAATAAAATGAATTGAAAACGATTTCGAAATGAATTGAATTGAAAACGATTTCGAAATGAATTGAATTGAAAACGAATTCAAATTGAATCGAAAGTGAATTGAAATGAATTCAAATTGAATTGAAATTTGAATTGAATAGAAACGAATTTATAAAGAAGAATTCAATTTTGATTTGAATTGAAATGGAAGTTGAAATTGCTTTTGAAATGAAATTAAAACGATTTATAAAATTCGTTTTAAATAGAAATCGACGAAATATATATTATATATATTATATATATAATATAATGGCCTGAATAGAACGCGCCGCGCCGCGGCAGTTCGCGAATTTCGACCATTTATTTCAAACGGACATTACGGGAGATCCGACCGTCGGATTCTCCTAAAACCGGAACCGTTGGGTTCGTATCGAAAAGAGCTTTCTAATGAATATTAGAAATTTGAAATCTAACGGTTGGATTTGGAATTATGTCCAAATCAAATTTGAAAAAGGTCGCTGTAAGTGCAGTTCGATGGCCATTGATGGAAATCGACTGTACGGGCCTTGATAAAATTATTAAAAATAGTAATAATTTGTGTAAAATCATAAGAAATGATTTAGAAAGAATTGGGATGAAAAACTCCCTATTTGAAAAGATAAAAATAGATTTTTATCGAAATGAACTAGTTTTGAACTAGAATTATAATTCTATTTATTTTTAAATAAACAAATTGAATTTGAAAAGGGTTTTGAAAATAACCAAAATTTCCAATGATTGCATTGGAGTGGATTTGAATCGAAATTGTCTTCGGAATATTTCGATGTTGGAATTCGTGATTATACAGATGTTGTTATGGAAATTTGAAAGATATATATTTATATCGTTATTTCCAATACGACATTTGTTAATCGTAGAATTTGATATTGAATATAAGCCGGGATATTTTCTATTCAGAGCCTTGTATTTAATATCAAATGTGATTTGGGTTTGTCGTGAATGGTGGCTTCACTAACACTGTTCTTGAACCCAGTTGAGAAAAGATTAAATCTTTTTATTTAGATTTAATGAAGTGTACCAATTAAATAACATTTAATTGGAATTGAATTGATATTGATTTTTGGGTTTATCGTGAACAGTGTTTTAAATAACACTTGTTCTTTAACCCGATAATTAATGAACGTGATTTGGGTTTGTCGTGAATGGTGTCTTCATTAACACTGTTTTTGAACCCAGTTGAGAAATGATTAAATCTTTTTATTTAGATTTAATGAAGTGTACCAATTAAATAACATTTAATTGGAATTGAATCGATATTGATTTTTGGGTTTATCGTGGACAGTGTTTTAAATAACACTCGTTCTTTAACCCGACGATTAATGAATGTGATTTTGGGTTTATCGTGAACCGTGTTTTTAAATGACACTGATTCTTTAACCCAGTCAAAAGATTAAAACTAAGAGGAGTTTTAATGAATCTTTAATTAGATTGAAAAGATCGAGAATGGAGTATCACCAGTTTTGCTCCAGGCGATAGTTAAATCTTTAATTAGATTTGAACGTGAAATTTAGAAACTAACTGTCGGTTAGCCAAGCAGAATGGTTTTCTGGATATTGATCTGATGTTGGTTTCGGCCTTCGGGGTTAATATTTGGGGAATTATTCTCTTGATTAATTTACGGTTAGTGACTAATGAATTGGAATGAGGCGTATGTTGTGTTTGTGTAACACTTATTTAAAATATACGCGAGTTATTCGGAAAGACCGGGTTTATCCCATTCTGAATAACTGATACGACGATAAGTCGAAGATGAAGACGATGGTCGAAGACCGGAGGTCTTCACGTCGTTTGGGTGATAACTGATGATCTTGATTGGGCTGTACACCCAAGAAGATGGAAACAGTTGGTGATCGTCCAGACGTACTTGGAGATCGATGGATATGCGGGGTACTAGGTGCTCCCGGTTTCGTTCAGACCCAGAACGGACTTGTAAATGGACTGTGTGTCTGACATCGGATTTCATTCTGTGTGACTGATATCGGTTGCATAGGATGGTTTGCCTGTGTGGCATGCTAAGATGCAAATGATCAAGGCTTCTGTTGAAAAGCAAAGTCTTGTGGTGATGATCAAAGAACGGCCTTTGTGGCGTAGCTTTGTGTAACGTTTACCTCGCGTGTTTCACACCCGGTATGAACCAAAAACGGGAGACGGACCTCAGGGAGGGCCTGCGTTTCCTCCTAGCTAGAAGTGGCGTCAGTGGTTTTACACGCCCTGACGAGTTTGACTTATGTGGTTGTTGCTGTTGCGAGGCGCCTCGGTTAGATCGGACGATCCGGGTCCGATGGAGTCATTCGTTGGCTCGCTTACGCCCCAAAGGGCGGCGAAACGTAGTGCTCAGGTATAATAATCCACGTCGGTGGACCGGCCCTGTCGCTCCAAGGCTTGCCTGCGCGCTTGCCTGAGACTCGGGCTAGGCAGTCTCGAATCGGTTGAGGACTATCTTTTGCCTCGGTTCATAGATGGAAATCCAATTTCCAAATACGACATTTGCGGTTTTGATTGTAAACTTATATATGGCGACATAGTGTTATGGGCCGTTCATGCCGCCTATGATTGATACTTATGATTTGAAGTGTTTTATACACTATGCACTTATAATAGTATCAAATGATTTGTTTTAAAACGTATCAAGCATTCTTTGGCTGTTATAAGGGAAAACCCTATCCTCGACTGCGTTGCATTGTGTGATGGGACCTGGGTCTTATAACAGCTTCATTTTTCTTTATTTAGCATTGCGCTGTTTGTTTTATGCACTGGTATTCTTGGGAGGAAACCCGTTCCGTGTTATACGGCGTGGTCCCTTGATTTACCTAGCTTTGAAAATAAAGATTAATAACTGTTTTAGTTCTCACACCAGTCACATGACTGACCTGGAGTTTATTGTTTTAACCTAAACTCTGGGTGCTCCTATTTTCCGCACGGGCAGCTAGTAGTTTTGGTTTTGCAGCTTTATATTCACAGGATCCTGGTTTACAGCTGGAACGATATCCGGAAAGCTTTGTATCCGTATATCTCATTCTAGTTGTGTATTGTATTATTTTTCCGCTGCTATGTATTTAAATGTAATTTAAATCTCTGATAATTCTGTGTAATGTTTATTCATTTATACTCTGTATATTCTTGTAATCTGATGCATTGTTGTGATATACAATGAAATGTTCTTCTGTATGCGTTCTGTTTTGTCGTGTTCTCAAACGATAGGGCGTTTCGAACGGTCTGGGTCGGTTTAGCGACTGGTTCGGACCGAGCGAGATTCCTTGTCGTCACATCTTTACACAAAGAACTGTATATACATACCAATCATCAGAGTACAACACATAATAGTCACAGCGGAAAATAACTCTATATAACTAGCGGTGAAGCCGCCTGCTTCCAGCTCCTGAAACTCCAAGCAAACCTAACTTGGAAATATACTCGATCTGACCCAAGCACATTTGAAGCAAAGAAAAATACACTGGGTCAGTCTAGAATACTTTTAGTGATAAATTCACAATACACACAACTTGTTTAACTTGGGAAAATCTTTTCTGAATTCAAAGGATAATAGTAAGACCAGCCCACACATAAACACGGATGGTTTTTACCTTACTATAACCCAAACCATTTTTGAAATCATATCTTATCCTGATATTATCATAATGCCTAAATACAAATAAATATCAATCTAGTGGAACGCTTGCATCTCACGCTCCACATATATAGTATACAAATCAAAACCGCAGGCGCTTATTGGAAAATGGATTCCGGCTTTGACAAGGTATGGGACCACCTTCCGAATGTGTATCTCTAGAGGCGAATACACTGGGTTCAACAAGAACGTCTTGCAACCCGGCCCACACATGACCGACCACTCATTTCACTTGAGTGTATCAAATGTATATCACCGATGGTTGGGATCAGCAACCGCCTCCCGAAAAGGTATAGCCTCGAATATAGATTAAAGAAGCAAATGGAATTTCTCTAGATAGGTGATTATACACCCTAATGGGAGCGACACACATAGCCATGCTGCTTGCCCGATTTTTGTCATTTCCCGGTTGATGAGGCTTGAGGACAGAACTTAACTTTAAAACATCTCGTCATCATTCACTTTGAATGCCACATCGTCAGATCCACCAGATATCACTAATTGACGTCCACAAAAATACTCTTCGGGTAGCTAAGAGAAGGTGTATGACCTTCTCTGCCATCAACAGAAATACGTTTGAAGAAATCAACAAACGTGACCCCTTTGGAAATACTCTATCAAACACTCGTCCATACAAGTCACCCAGGAACAGGATGAACTGAAGGCACTCTTCTACTGCATCTCATATAGGAATCACCCCAAGGATCAGTAGCGAGAAGTCCTTGCAATCCGTAGATTCCAACCACGACAGAATCACAGCTTATCCCTGCTTGCAAGGCAGAAAATCTTAGTGGTTCTTCCGTTTATGAAGATCTACGGTCTTCAACGCTCCATCTCGATCTTCTTCTAATATCTTCGCGTATTTGTTGGTCGGAATGGTTTTCGAATATAATTCGATCCCGGTCTTTCCATACCAACAAGTGTATTGGTCAAGTTTGATAGTCGGTGTTTTAACTATCAAATATCAATAGTGTGAATGAAATGATCTTACTGATTTAGTACTTGGCATGACTTGGCCTCTTTAAAACTAATTTATAAATTGGTTAATAAACTTTTAAATTTTTCAATATATTAAACCTTTTATTTATTCCCAATTATAACAAAACTATTTTAAATACTTAGAGCCTGTATATGTATATACCCCGCTTCCATCCCTTTTGGAAATATCGATATATTTCTTTAAAACTTTTTTCCCCTTTTTCTTTACATTCAATCATCTCGATATATACATACATATATATATACTTTAATGGTATGAAACCATTTACCAATTCTAATTTGGTTAAAGTAAATGTCAATTATATAATTTAGAACCACTTTTCCATTTCCTTAAATCCTGGCATCATGATATATATATATATACATTTATATACATAATAGTTAACGGAATAAACCAAATTACCAATTTTATATGACAAATTAAATGTCAAATTTATATAACTTAAAGTCAAATATTCTTATTTATCTTGTAACCAACATTTTTATTCAAAACCTTGTACTCAATTCAATATTTCTCGTATGTAATTGTGACAACAAGGAATTTCGCTCGACCCGAATCAGTCGCTAAACCGACCAAGACCGTACGATACGCCTGATTGTTTTGAGAACACGACAATTAGAACGCAGACGGAAGAACATTTCATTGTATATTACAACAATTCCATTAGATACAAGAATATATAGAGTATAAATCAATATTACAGAGAAATATCAGAGATTTAAATTACATTAAATATATAGCAGCGGAAAATAATACAAAATACAACTGAAAGAGATATACGGATACAAAGCTTTCCGGATATCGTTCCAGCTGTAAACCAGGATCCTGTGAATATAAATCTGCAAAACCAAAACTACTAGTTGCTCGTGTTAAAATAAGGGCACCCAGAGTTTAGGTTAAAACAATAAACTCAAGGTCAGTCATGGGATTGGTGTGAGAACTAAAACAGTTATTAATCTTTATTTTTGAAGTTAGGTAAATCAAGGGACCACGCCGTATAACACGGAACGGGTTTCCTCCCAAGAATACCAGTGCATAAAACAAACAGCGCAATGCTATATAAAGAAAAAAGAAGCTATTATAAGACCCAGTTCCCATCACACAATGCAACGCAAGCCGGAGGATAGGGTTTTTACCTTATAATAGCCAAGAATGCTTGATACGTTTAAAACAAATCATTTATTATTACTATAAGTGTATAGTGTATAAAACAACTTCAAATCATAAGTATCAATCATAGACGGCATAAGCGCCCCATCCCACTATGTCGCCATATATAGGATTACAACTAAACCCAAACGTCACGTATTGGAAGTTGGATTATAATTTATGGTATGAACCGAGGCTAGGGATCGTCCTCTACCGATTTGAGACGCTCTAGTCCGCCCCTCAGGAACAGCCGCAACTGTCCCTTGGATCATCAGGGCCGGTCCACACGGTGTGGATTATAATGCCTGAACAATACGTTTCCCCGCCCTATGTGGCGTAAATGAGCCAAAAAATGACTCCATCGTCTTCACATAGTCACCGATATATATATATATCTGAGGCGCCTCGCAACAGCAACAACCACATAAGTCAAACTCGTCAGGGCGTGTAAAACCACTGACGCCACTTCTAACTAGAAAGAAGCGCATGTCCCCCTGAGGTCCTTCTCCCGTTTTTAGTTCATACCGGGTGTGAAACTCGCGAAGTAAATGTTACACAAAGCTACGCCACAATGGTCGTGCTTCGATCATAGACCACAAGACTTTGCTTTTCAACAGAAGCCTTGATCATTTGCCACTTAGGCATGCCACACAGGAAATTCACTCTATGCGTTTGATATCCATCAGTATATAACCCCTGAGCTCGTACGTCTCAGAGAAGGGCGTTAAGCAAGAGAATAAATTCTCCGCCGCCAAACAGATATATATTTAATAGAAATCAATCACAAAGACTGAAATCCAATGTCAGACACACAGTCCATTTACAAGTCCATTCTGGGTCTGAACGAAACCTGAGGCACCTAGTACCCTGCATATCCATTGATCTCCAAGTACGTCTGGACGATCACCAACTATTTCCATCTTCTTGGGTGTGCATCCCAATCAAGATCATCAGTAATCACCCAAACGACGTGAAGACCTCCGGTCTTCGACCACCGTCTTCATCTTCGACTTATCGTCGTATCAGTTATTCAGAATGGGATAAACCCGGTCTTTCCGAATAACTCGCGTATATTATAAACAAGTGTTACACAAACACAACATAAGCCTCATTCCAATTCATCAGTCACTAACTGTAAATTAACAAGAGAATAATTCTCCAAATATTAACCCGAAGGCCGAAACCAACATCAGATCAATATCCAGAAAACCATTCTTCTTAGCTAACCGACAGTTAGTTTCTAAATTTCACATTCATAGGGAAAGGTTCCCATTAATTTTATAAAAGATAAATCCTTTAAATTTATTCTTTAATCTATTTTTGAATATCAATTCAAACTAGTCGGGATTAGCGAACCTTACCGAAGTAATCAATTTTTAAATTTCCCAAACCCAACTTATTCATCCCATGAAGTAAAACTGGTAATACTTCATATCTAACACCACGGTGTTATCGGTAAATTCAATTACCATTTCACGTTCAAATCCGATTAAAGATTTAACTATCGCCTGGAGCAAAATTGGTGATACTCCATTCTCGATCATTTCAATCTAATTAAAGATTTATTAAAGTGTCATTTAAAACACGGTTCACGATAAACCCAAAATCACATCACATTTCAATCAGTCCCTCACCGTAAATTAGCAAGTGAGCAATTCCCTAAGTATTAACCCCGAAGGCCGAAACCAACATCAGATCAATATCCCAGAAACCATTCAACTTAACTAATCTCCAGTTAGTTTCTGATTTTCTTAACTCCTTTGGGTCTAAGAACAGTATTATTGAAGATACCGTTCACGACGACCCAAAATCACATTCTATTAATTATCGGGTTAAAGAACAAGTGTTATTTAAAACACCATTCACGATAAACCCAAGAATAAATTCGAATTCAATTCCAATTAAATATTATTTAATTGGTACACTTCATTAAATCTAAATAAAAAGATTTAATCTTTTCTCAACTGGGCTCAAGAACAGTGTTAATGAAGACACCATTCACCACAAACCCAAATCACATTTGATATTAAATAAAGGCTATATAAGGCTCTGAATAGAAAATATATCGGCTTATATTCAATATCAAATTCTACGACCTACAGATATCGTATTGGAAATAACGATATATATATATATATATATCTTTCAAATTTCCAAAACAATATCTGTATAATCACTAAATCCAACATCGAACATTCTATTCAAATTTCTATCTCAAATATTTCTATTCAAATATTCCTTTTTCAAATATTCTATTTAAATATTTCTTTTTCAAATATGGAATGAGGCCCCATCAATTACCATATAATGTTAATTATGTGGATTTTCTACAACACACATATTTAACAGCAACGATAAATCATCAACCATCATCCAAAGTGCGTTCTACACTGTATAAGCATCAAATATAAATATTTAACGCTTATAACAGTCTGTCAATCAATCGATTGACATACAACTAATTATTGGGATTAGTGTATGTCATATATCATCCCAATACCCATGTGGGGTTTTCAAACAATCAAACACATATTTTATTTGTGCAGTTGGGCGATGTGTAAAATTTATTGTCCCAATCAATATCAGTCAAATGTGTGTATATAAACAAATCGTCTGATTTATTTATATTTATTTCATTTCAAATACACGTTAAAAATTCTATTTTCAACTATAAAATATTTTAACTATATAAATATTTTATTTCATTTCACAACACATCCCACAATCAACTACACATCAAAATCAAACAAACAAGCATACAAGCCGTCCATGGTCTGTGGACGACGGGTGTCGGGTGCTACTAAACACCGTCTGCATCCTAGTATATATTTTAACTAGAAAATTAAATTAAAAGTGAGAAGTTCTCACAGAGGGTTCCACTCCGCCGTGCTTTGCTTTTGAACTGCTGAACATTTGGATTTTCTTGCAATTCCAATTCAGTTCTTTTCACGCTGTTCACAATAAAAATTATATTTTTATATCGCCACTTCATTATAAAAAACTATATTTTCATATTGCCACTTCATATATAAAAATCGTATTTTTATATTGTTATACATATAATAAAAATCGCATTTTTATTATATCGCCACATATATAAAGATCAAATTTTTACTTTGCTGCATATATAAAAATCGTGTTTTTATATTCTCTACATGAATATAAAAGATTATATTTTTATATCAGAGTTCATATTTTAAAAATCATCTTTATATATATATATATATATATATATATATTAAAAATCTCGCCTTTTCATATTAAAAATCTCGATCTTTTCTAAGATAAAGATCCTATCTTTTCTAAATCAAAGCTCTAAACTTTTCCTTACTCGTTTTAAAAATCAAATCTTTACTCTATATAAAAATTAAACATTTTTGCTATTATATAAAAATATAATCTTCTCTTTATATAAAAATCATTATTTCATATAAATAAAATTCAAGACTTTATAAAAGTAAATAAAAATTAAATCAGATTTTTAGACAATTTTTATTATATTTAAATTTCAGATTTTAAACTACATGGTTATATACATTAAAAATAAAAATAAAATAAAATAAAAATAATGATTCAATGCTTGTAAAAAAACAAAAAGGGAAGCTCATAATCACTGTCTGGACGATCGAACTGGAGCCCCAGAACAAGGGTTGCAAATTGATCGGAAATGGCTGCGTCGGAATATGATTAGATGCGTTCCCCTGAAGCGCCGTCGAACCCTCCACATGTGCGCAGACCTCTGACGGACTCGACCCCCTGATGGCGCCAGGAAACCACCTAGAACTTCTTCAGTTCGAGCTCAAAATCCTCCGCCCCTTTGAAACGAAACTCGATGATGTCTATAGGGATAGGAAGAGGAGAAGGAGTACAACAAATATCGTTTGAGAACTTTCAGATTTATTGAAGGAATCAGGGGAGATTGGAAGATTAAGTTTTGGAGAGGCTCCGTCGTTCAGTCATAGGAAGAAGGCGGCTCGATTTTTGTTTGACCGGAGGTTTGAAATTTAGGGTTTGTTTGACCCAGTTTGACCTTATGGCAATGTATGTATAGATTTTTTTATTATTTAATTTCCAAATTATTTGTTTATCCATCTAAACTCCAAATCAAACTCAACGACTGTCGCTCCTAGCTAATTACCCTCATTCCGAACACAATGGGATATGTTTCGTAACCCAGTTCGGCTGTTACGATCAGTTTCCACTGAATTCAAAATATAAATCTATATATTCAATTTTAAACGTACATTTCAAATTACTGGGGTCACATACGGACTCTAAAAATTCCCAGAATTTTTTTTCTAGCTTTGTATTGATAATACGGTCCTAACAAAACGAATTTCGTCAATTTTTGAGACCGTTTGAAAAATGACCATTTTCCAGTCGATTAAAATCAATTGAAACTGGTCAAACGCGTTTTCCTTTGCCACACTCACATATTGATTCAAAAATTACAAAATTTGAAACCTAGCAATAATTACACATCCTGGATCCAACAAAAGTGGTTTTGTCGAAATCCGAGGTCGTTTGCAAAATTTCCATTTTAAGGGCCAGATTTCCATAGCGACTATTCTGAATTTTCTACTGGGCATATCTTTTGATTCCCGCTATGAAATTTTGATTTTTCAGATTCGTTGGAAAGATTTTCTCAATTAGATTCTAATATTTTTGATTTCACTAAAATCCGGTTTATTTTGAATCCTGTACATTCATTTGAAATTTGAAATCGAATTATCGAACTACCGCGCCATTTTCAATTCCTTATATATATATAAATAAATTTTTGTATTCTACCGACGACGTATATAAATATATACGTTCTAATTCTATTCAAACTAAATTTTTCGTCGTTACTATTTAAAATAATTCATTTTAAATAACCAAAATTCAATAAAATTACCAAAATAAAAATTTTAAATTGGCTCGGATTTCCGGGTGATTACAGGAATAATTAACCGATTCCAACCCTTTGCACTCATCGCCAAACGAATATCATTCCTCGATAGTAGTGAAGCCGTTAAAGTTGGGGTATTTTATTTACCTCTCAGACCTTGATCGACAACGTTCTTACCTTGGAATAATATTGGTTTGTCACTTAACCATTAACGTCTCATTTTCCCCTTTTGAAATCAAATCTGGTTTTATAAACCTTTTCTTACTTTTGAAATGTTTGTTCGATGATCACTTTACTTAACTCCTTTAAAGTATCATTCCATTTGAATTCGCCTTACTTAATTTGAAACATTAAGTAAAACTTTACTTGAATTCCTGCATTCACTTAAAAATCTTATTTACAAACCTCATTTGAACTTTTCGATTATAAATCTCTCATAAACCTCTTATCGCCTTTTAGATTAAACTTCATCGCTACCAAAACCCTTTCTTAGTTGAATTCCAACTAAAAACCATCATTTTAATTATTGTTAACTAAAATATTGATTAACTTTATTATTTACTATATTAGATATAATAAACTTTGCTATTAACAAAGAATAGGATCATTATCACTTTCAAAAGGTTATTGAATGATAATTAACTATATTAACACTAAACAATTCAATAACTACTTTAATTTATAGTTAGTCGAAGATTAACTAATATTTTACACTATTCGTTAATTTAACGATTATCCAGAAAATCAAATTAGTTCAATTATTAGTTTTAATTACAAATGGTTGATTTTTGTCAACTGTACCTATCAGTTAACTACTAACTGATTTAATCATCATTTACCCTTTTAAATTAATTAAATAACTCAATAAATTTAAAAACACTATTTAGTTGTATTAAAATACAATTATTCTACCCTTCCAACCCGTATGTAAATCTTTGGGTTTCTGTTACCTTTGCATAAACCATAATAATCTCTCTTATAAACTCGATTAAATTTATTTATTTATAAATTTCTACTTTAATTACTTAAATAAACTAACTGAAAAGTTCAGTTCAATTATAAATTAATTTATAAATTTTAAACTGCGTCGATTCACCGAACGGGAAAACCAGTGTCTAAACACACGTTTTAGACCATTCACTGCCAATTACCCAATGAACACTGTCGGTTGATTTTGAACACAACACTGGTTTATTCAACCATCACGCTCAATAGGTTTTTCTACCATATAGGGATTCATCAGTTCAAATATCAACAATATAAAACAAACAACATATATAATATTTGAGGAATCCGGTCGGATCCCTCCAACCTGTTCTTCCCTGCGTCACAGCCTGTTATACATTTCATAATAATGTATGAAATAAATTTCATTAATCTAATATTTAAATGATAAATAATAGCAACCTACCAAACAATAAACAGTCAATAGCAACTAATCAAACAATTTATATTTTTAAAGGTAAATTATATTTCAATATGAAAATACCACATCACAGGATTCCAGAAGGTGTGAGAATTAACTCACCAGATTTATTCAGCTGGAAGTGGACGCGTTTGTTCTTTTTAATTTGAGTCGAGCATTCAAAATTAGATGAATTTTCTACTGCGACAAATCGGTGCCTAGTCAGTACCATCGCATAGGCCTCGTCCGTGCGATCCCAACGGATCCAGTTTCGCTGATTTTTGTTAATGCATGAATTAGTTATGACCATTTAAAGTTTTAAACTCGTTTTATATAAATTAAATTAACTATTAACTAACCATTTCCTTAATTACCTCCACTAAGTCAATTGCCATGTCAGACCGGTGTACGTGTTTTCTCGTGATCCAGATGCTCAAGCCCGACCTCCCTTTTTCATCATGAAATGCAAATCCCGTGTTCACCAAACACTGACATCTCGACATCATCAGAGACCCAATACGTCGCCACCGCTGCACTAGGACCCACCGCAACCAGCCTATCGCCACCGCCGTTCCTTGAGCTTCAATCACCCATGACGCTGATGCCCGAGACCCACTGACGCCGCCAGAATCACTCCACAACCGAAACCCGCTTCCACCTCGATTACGCCACCCACCAACCTTCTAACAACCTGAGACCACAACCAAATGAAAACCCACGCTCTCGCCTTCCATTTGCTTCTGACATCACCAACCCTCAAGACCTCCCGCCACCTAAAAACGAGCCAAATCCGACCGTGCTTTGAAGAAAAAACCCAAAATGACTGTCTCCGTTCATCTCCTTCTTCCAACCTCCTCCGTCCACCAGAAGACTCGAGACTACCACCATATTAAAGCTCTGTCTTCCTTCTTTGATTTTCCCCTAGGTCTGAAACGATGAAATCGCTCCAATCGCCGTCAATCTCAAAAAGAACGAAACTGTATTTTGCCACTGTTCAGCCGATTCCGGCCACCTCGGGCCACGATAGGTCCCCAAATTTTTGCTGAAGCTAGATCTTGACCCAATCTACAACTTCTGTTCATATTTCCCTCACCGATTCATAACAGATTTGGAGATGTAAATTGTTTTGTTGTTAGGGGCTTATTTGCAAAATAAGATGAACGAAAATTTTGGCTTGGCTGAAAATTCTGATTTTTAGGGGTATATATATTTGTAAATATTAATA
The DNA here is from genome assembly GCA_030737875.1 of Allium sativum. Taxonomy (NCBI): domain Eukaryota; kingdom Viridiplantae; phylum Streptophyta; class Magnoliopsida; order Asparagales; family Amaryllidaceae; genus Allium; species Allium sativum. The sequence continues at coordinate 452,534,129 of CM060915.1, read as the reverse complement.
TTTTAAGTCGAGGTGACAAGCGATGTTGACTAACGATTTTTATTTCGTGCCTATCGTGTTTTCAAACGTCGTTTAGTTGCTCCTACGCTCACATACAAACCCCGTTCGAGACACGAATGGAAGACATAGTATAATTTGACGATACGGTCCTAACGAAACTTGTTTCGTCGAATTCTGAGTTGGTTTGCTCGTATGGCCCTCGTTCACGTTCAAATGGTCGTTTTTATTTGTATTTTATTTTGCTGTGCTCACAAATTAACCCCGATTAACGCACCACTTAAAACCTAGCAATAATTTGCCGTTAAGGTCTCAATAAAATTGGTTTCGTCGAAAACTGAGGTCGTTTGAATAAAAGCCCTTTTTTAACTGGCCAATTCAAATAAAATAAACCAATTTTAAAACACCTTAATATAATATTATTAAAATATTGAAATAGGCCATACACGACCAGAATTTCATATAATACCATAATAAAATAGCTCAGGTTGAGTTTGAAGCCAAAACGATATTATAAATATGTAAAAACCCCTTCATTTAATATAAATAACGATAAAATTTATAAAGGAAATTCCACAGCGACCTTTTCAAAATTTGATTTGGACGTAAAATAAAATATACAGCATGAAAACTTGATTTTTCTCTTCAATTAGAAAGATATTATCCAACAGATTCCGACGTTTCTGGTTTCGAGAAAATCCGACTTATTTTGGGCCCTGTATAGCCGTTTAAAGTTCAAAACGCCAAATCACGAACTGTCGCGCTGCTGCAGCTTGTTTTATAATTAAATTATAAATTAAACGTTATAACTTCGTTTTATAAACGAAACCGTCACTATAACTTCAATACAAACCAAATTTAACCATTTTAAATCGCCTGATCACATTATACAGCAAAATTCAACATTTTCCAAATATCCCGAAAATAAAATATTATTATATTATTTATATAATTTAAATATTCAAAATAAAATGATTAAAATTGATTATTTAAATTCAAATCCATATTTTAAATAAATAAAATATTTCAAATAAATGGTCAGAAAATACGGGACATTACACTCCTTCCCCCTTAAAATAATTTCGTCCTCGAAATTGCTAAGGTAGAAAGAACGTCACAACCCATTATCTTTATAATAATAATTAATTAAAAACTCGAATTTATTTTCAAAACAAATCTAATTGGTCATAAAACCGAACTATTTCAAATAAAAGAATTTCCCAAAAAAATTCAAAAAAATTCTAATACCTTAAATTTTGGAAAAATTTCGGCAGAATCTCCCCTGCACGGAGGACATCTGCAATATCGCAGGTTCATGAAACAAATATATCTCGACTCTCATGGTCGGAAATCTCAAAATCAAATCCCAAAATCCAAATAAAAACCAAAATTTCATATTTGCGTAGACGTACCATTTTGCGAGCGTTATTATACGATATGCGATAATTTATTCTCGAGCTTGCTTAGTTATAATGCAACTTCATTCAACTGGATTCAATTAACTCCAGAATTTCTCTCTTGGACGAATTTTAAAGCTGAATTGGCACTTCTGCACCTGCTTCTCAACTCAAATGAATTTCATTAGTCATCATAACAATGCCAGTTATATTCAGAACATCCATACCCTTCATATCAACCCATTTTACACCTAATTTAATCCATACATGGTTATAACTATTTATAATCACTTCATTTGTTTCTTTAATTATCCATCCGAATTTATTCATCTGGATTGATTTATTTGAATTATATATTTCGGATTGGTTTTAACAAAGTCGATTCAGGTTCAGGTTTATATCCATGAGATTGAGCACACCATCCAAACATATCACACAATCAACATTAACAAATCCAAATAATTTTCCCCTATTATAATAATTTGAAAAATCGTTACTTTCATTATTTATAAAATATATTGTTCAAAAATAATTTTTTATCAAATTACAAATACGCGCTCTCGTATATATACTTAAACTCAATTTTAGGGTATTGCTAACCCCATCTCTATTGAGTCATGCAACAGAGCCAAGGTTATCACTAAACCAATAGCTCTGATACCACTGTAACGACCCGAGGATTTTCGACCCCGAAAATCGACATAAAATCACCATGTCAACTATTCAAGCATCGAAAACACTGGATTGTCAATAGAAAGAAATTAGAGGGTGAGAAAAGAAAGAAAGAATATTAGAATTGAAGAAAGAAGAAGAACACATCATATTCTCACAGCGGAACAGATAAAATATATTTATCAAATATCTTTTTACAAAGAACTATATATACATACCAATCATCAGAGTACAGCACATATCAGTCACAGCGGAAAATAACTCTGTATAACTAGCGGTGAAGCCGCCTGCTTCCAGCTCCTAAAACTCCAAGCAAACCTAACCTGGAAATATACTCGATCTGACCCGAGCAAATTTAAAGCAAAGCAAAATACATCGGGTCAGTCTGGAATACTTTCAGTGATAAATTCACAATACACACAACTTGTTTAACTTGGGAAAATCTATTCTGAATTTAAAGGATAATAGTAAAACCAGCCCACACATAAACACGGACGGTTTTTACCTTACTATAACCCAAACCTTTTTTGAAATCATATCTTATCCTGATATTATCATAATGCCTAAATACAAATAAATATCAATCTAGTGGAACGCATGCATCTCACGCTCCGCATATATAGTATACAGATCAAAACCGTAGGTGCTTATTGGAAATTGGATTCCGGCTTTGACAAGGTAAGAGACCACCTTCTGAATGTGTATCTCTAGAGGCGAATACACTGGGTTCAATAAGAACGTCTTGCAACCCGGCCTACACACTACTGACCACTCATTTCGCTTGAGTGTATCGAATGTATATCACCGACGGTTGGGATCAGCAACCGCCTCCCGAAAAGGGGCAGCATCGAATATAGATTAAAGAAGCAAATGGAATTTCTCTAGATAGGTGATCATACACCCTAATGGGAGCGACCCACATAGCCATGTTGCCTGCCCGATTTTTGTCATTTCCCGGTTGATGAGGCTTGAGGCCAGAACTAGACTTTAAAACATCTGGTCATCATTCACTTTGAATGCCACATCGTCAGATCTGCCAGATATCACTAATTGACGTCCACAAAAATACTCTACGGGTGGCTAAGAGAAGGTGTACGGCCTTCTCTGCCATCAACAGAAATACGTTTGAAGAAATCAACGTACGTGACCCCTTTGGAAATACTCTGTCAGACACTCGTCCATACAAGTCACCCAGAAACAGGATGAACTGAAGGCACTCTCCTACTGCATCTCATATAGGAATCACCCCAAGGATCAGTAGCGAGAAGTCCTTGCAATCCGTAGATTCCAACCACGATAGAATCACAGCTTATCCTTGCTTGCAAGGCAGAAAATCTTAGTGGTTCTTCCGTTTATGAAGATCTACGGTCTTCAACGCTCCATCTCGATCTTCTTCTAATATCTTCGCGTATTTGTTGGTCGAAATGGTTGTCGAATATAATTCGATCTCGGTATTTCCATTGCAACAAGTGTTTTGGTCAGGTTTGATAGTCGGTGTTTTAACTATCAAATATCAATAGTGCGAATGAAATGATCTTATTGATTCAGTACTTGGCATGACTTGGCCTCTTTAAAACTAATTTATAAATTGTTTAATAAGCTTTTAAAATTTTCAATATATTAAACCTTTTATTTATTCCCAATTATACTAAAACTATTTAAATACTTAGAGCTTGTATATGTACATACCCCGCTTCCATCCCTTTTGGAAATATCGATATATTTCTTTAAAACCTTTTTCCCCTTTTTCTTTACATTCAATCATCTCGACATATACATACATATATATATATATATATATATATATATACTTTAATAGTATGAAACCATTTACCAATTCTAATTTGGTTAAAGTAAATGTCAATTATATAATTTAGAACCAATTTTCCATTTCCTTAAATTCTGGCATCATGATATATATAAATTTATATACATAATAGTTAATGGAATAAACCAAATTACCAATTTGATATGACAAATCAAATGTCAAATTTATATAACTTAAAGTCAAATATTCTTATTTATCTTGTAACCAATATTTTTATTCAAAACCTTGTACTCAACTCAATATTTTTCGTATGGAATAATTAACCGATTCCAACCCTTTGCACTCATCACCAAACGAATATAATTCCTCAATAATAGTGAAGCCGTTCAAGTTGGGGTATCTTATTTAGCTCTCAGACCTTGATCGACAATTTCTTACCTTAGAATAATATTGGTTTGTCACTTAACCATTAACATCTCATTTTTCCCCTTTTGATTTCAAATCTGGTTTTATAAACCTTTTCTTACTTTTGAAATCTTTGTTCGATGATCACTTTACTTAACTCCTTTAAAGTATCATTCCATTTGAATTCGCCTTACTTAATTTGAAACATTAAGTAAAACTTTATTTGAATTCCCGCATTCACTTAAAAATCTTATTTACAAACCTCATTTGAACTTTTCGATTATAAATCTCTCATAAAACTCTTATCGCCTTTTAGATTAAACTTCATCGCTACCTAAACCCTTTCTTAGTTGAATTCCAACTAAAAACCATCATTTTAATTATTGTTAATTAAAATATTGATTAACTTTATTATTTACTATATTAGATATAATAAACTTTGCTGTTAACAAAGAATAGGATCATTATCACTTTCAAAAGCTTATTGAATGATAATTAACTATATTAACACTAAACAATTCAATAATTACTTTAATTTATAGTTAGTCGAAGATTAACTAATATTTTACACTATTCGTTAATTTAACGACTATCCAGAAAATCAAATTAATTCAATTATCAGTTTTAATTACAAACAGTTGATTTTTGTCAACCGTACCTATCACTTAACTACGAACTGATTTAATCATCATTTCCCCTCTTAAATTAATGAAATAACTCAATAAATTTAAAAACACTATTTAGTTGTATTAAAATACAATTATTCTACCCTTCCAACCCGTGTGTAAATCTTTGGGTTTCGGTTACCTTTGCATAAACCATAATAATCTCTCTTATAAACTCGATTAAATTTATTTATTTATAAATTTCTACTTTAATTACTTAAATAAACTGACTGAAAAGTTCAGTTCAATTATAAAATAATTTATAACTTTAAACCGCGTCGATTCACCGAACGGTAAAACCGACGTCTAAACACATGTTTTAGACCATTCACTGCCAATTAACCAATCAACACAGGTGAATATTTATTCAACCATCACGCTCAACAGGTTTTTCTACCATATAGGGATTCATCAGTTCAAATATCAACAATATAAAACAAACAAACAACATATATAATATCTGAGGAATCCGGTCAGATCCCTCCAACCTGTTCTTCCCTGCATCACAGCCTGTTATACATTTCATAATAATGTATGAAATAAATTTCAATAATTTAATATTTAAACAATAAACAACAGCAACCAACCAAACAATAAACAACCAATAACAACCAATCAACCAATTTATATTTTTAAAGGTAAATTATATTTTAATATGAATTTACCACATCACATGATTCCAGAAGGTGTGAGAATTAACTCACTAGATTTATTCGGTTGGCAGTGGACGCGTTTGTTCCTTTTAATTTGAGTCGAGCATTCAAAATTAGCTGAATTTTCAACTACGTCAGATCAGTGCCTAGTCTGTGCCATCGCCTAGGCCTCGTCCCTGCGATCCCAGCGGATCCAGTTTCACTGAATTTTGTTAATGTATGAATTAGTTATGACCATTTAAAGTTTTAAACTTGTTTTATATAAATTAAATTAACTATTAACTAACCATTTCCTTAATTACCTCCACTAAGTCAATTGCCACGTCAGACCGGTGGTACGCATTTTCTCGTGGTCTAGTGCTCAAGCCCGACCTCCCTTTTTCATCGTGAAATGCAAATCCTGTATTCACCAAACACTGACATCTCGACATCATAAGAGACCCAATACGTCGCCACCGCTGCACTAGGACCCACCGCAACCGGCTTATCACCACCGTCGTTGCTTGAGCTTCAATCGCCCGTGACGCCAACGCCCGATACCCATTGACGCCGCCGGAATCACTCCACAACCGAAACTCGCTTCCACCTCGATTTCTCCATCCACCGACCTTCTGACAACCTGAGACCACAGCCAAACGAAAACCCACGCTCCCGCCTTCCATTTGCTTCTGACATCACCAGCCCTCGACACCTCCAGCCACCTGAAAACGAGGCAAATCCGACCGTGCTTTGAAGAAAAACCCAAAATGATTGTCTCCGTTCATCTCCTACTTCCGGCCTCCTCCGTTCACCAGAAGACTTGAGACCACCACCATATTAAAGCTCTGTCTTCCTTCTTTGATTTCTCCCAGGTTCGAACTGATGAAATCGCTCCAATCGCCGTCAATCTCAAAAAGAACGAAACTGTTTTTTTCCACTGTTCAGCAGATTCCAGCCACCTAGGGCCACGATAAGTCCCCTAATTTTTGCTAAAGCTAAATCTTGACCCGATCTACAACTTCCGTTTACATTTCCCTCACCGATTCATAACAGATTTGGAGATGTAAATTGTTTTTTGATTAGGGACTTATTTGCAAAATAGGATGAACGAAAATTTTGTCTTAGCTGAAAATTCTGATTTTTAGGGGTATATATATTTGTAAATATTAATATTTTAAGTCGACGTGATAAACCATGTTGACTAACGATTTTTATTTCGTGTCTATCGTGTTTTCGAACGTCGTTTATTCGCTTTTGCGCTCACTTACAAACCTCGTTCGAGACGCGAATGGACGACATAGTATAATTTGACAATATGGTCCTAATGAAACTTGTTTCGTCGAATTCCAAGTCTGTTTGCTCCTATGGCCCTCGTTCACGTTCAAATAGTCGTTTTTATTTGTATTTTATTTTGCTGTGCTCACAAATTGTGACGACCCAAACTTCCCCATAAAGTAAAGCCTAGATTGCTTTGAGAACAACACACATCGGAACACAAACTGAAGAACATTTTATTGCTGATTACAACAATTACATCAGAGTACAAAAATATAACAGAGTATGAATACTTATTACACAACAGAAATACAATAATAGAAGAGATTTACATTATATTTAAATAGCAGCGGAAAAATAATAAAATATACAACTGAAAGGAATACACGGATATAGAGCTTTCCGAATATCTCTTCAGCTGTAAATCAGGATCCTGTAAATATATCTGCAAAAAGCTACTCGTGTAACAACCCGAAAATCTGGGCCAGTTTAAAATTTTTATTTCGGCAGTTTTAGCGAATTTTGATTATTTAAAAGGAATTATTTTAAATAAAAATGACGAGAAATTTATTTTGAATATAATTCGACGTATATATTTATATACGTCGTCGTTAGAATATAAATAATTATATATAATTATAAATAGAATTGAAAATGGCGCGGTAGTTCGATAATTCGATTTCAAACTTCAATTGAATATACCGGGTGCAAAACAATCCGGATTTTAGTGAAACCAAAAACATTAGGATCTATTTGATGATATCTTTCCAACGTATCCGAAAAATCAAGATTTCATAGCGGGAATCAAAAGATATGTCCAGTTGAAAATTCTGAATAGTCGCTATGGAATTCAGGCCCTTAAAAATGGGAATTTTGCAAACGACCTCGGATTTCGACGAAACCACTTTTGTTGGATCCGCAGTACCAAGTTATTGCTAGATTCCAAATTTCATAATATTTCGAATCAATATGTGAGCGTGGCAAAGGAAAACGCGTTTGACCAGTTTCAGTTGATTTTAATCGACTGGAAAATGGCCATTTTTCTAACGGTCTCAGAATTCGACGAAACTAGTTTTTTAGGACCGTATCGTCAATACAAAGCTAGAAAATATTTTTCAAGAATTTTTAGAGTTAGTATGTGACCCCGGTAAATTGAAATGTGCGTTCAAATTCAATATATAGAGTTATATGTTGATTTTAACGGAAACTGATCAAAACAGTCGAATCAGCTTGCAGTACATATCCCACTGTGTTCGGAATGGGGGTAATACGCTATGGACGACAGGCGGTGGCCCTCGTTTCGAGGTCGAAATAAAAAGTTGCTTTTTGGGGTTAAATTAAATAATAAAATAAATTTTATATTTCTCCTTAAACCCCCCCTATCGTTGACATCGTTCAGAAAGAAAAAAAACAAAAATAAAAAAAAAACCTCCCTAAATCGATTGCTCGATCGTCGCTCCTCCTCGTGGGGGTGTCGCGCCTCCGCCACCGCTTCAAGGAAGGTCCGCTCCTCCTCAGGCCATCGTGCTGCGCCTCGTCTTCCCCCCTTCTCTTACCTCGACCTGCGAGACCCCCCGACGCCATATCCTGCAACCCTAAGCCACGCCCTAGCCTGCGCCACCCCATCTCCGACCCCCCCCTCTCAGACGACCCACAACTCCCCCTCCCAGTCGATTCTCTCTCCTCCCCTTCTCTAATTCAAAACCGCAGCCCCAGTCCGACAATGAAGGCCGCGCACCACTGATGAACGCAACAAACCATCCCTCCCCCTTCACCTTGTTTAACTGTAAGTTATTATTATTGCTATCTATTCAAAATCTGATTTATTTTAAATCAAATTTAGATTTTTATTTTATTTTATTTTTAATCAAGAATAGATTTTTATCATATAAAAACATAGATTTTTATAGCGGTAAAACATAGATGTTATAGCGGTAAAACATAGATTTTTATAGCGGTAAAACATAGATGTTATAGCGGTAAAACATAGATTTTTATAGCGGTAAAATATAGATTTTTATGATAGTAAAAATTCGATTTTTATATATTGAATAGCGAAGTAAAAATTCGATTTTTATATATTGAATAGCGAAGTAAAAATTCGATTTTTATATATTGAATAGCGAAGTAAAAATTCGATTTTTATATTTTGAATAGAAAGTAAAAATTCGATTTTTATATATTGAATAGCGAAGTAAAAATTCGATTTTTATATATGTAGTGGCTACGGGCGAAGAAAGTGATAAGAGACGAGAACAGTGAAGATTTCCTGCATTGGAAGTGCCGTGGAGTTAGGATAGCTATCTGTGAGAACTTCTCACCTTTCAATTTAATTTTTCTAGTTATACATATATACTAGGATGCAGACGGTGTTTAGTAGCACCCGACACCCGTCATCCACAGACCATGGATGGCTTGTTTGTTAAATTGTTTGGTTGTGTAGTTGGTTAGATTATTTGGTCTGAATTGAAATGTTTGGAGAATTGAAATTGATTTGATTGATGTGTGAATGGCGTGGGCCTTCACTAGACCCGGGGATAAGGCTAGGCCTCGTCCCGTTTCTAGTATCGTGCCGTTATGCCGCCGAAATTTTCTAAAATAAGTTAGAAAAATAAAGATAACATTTTATTGAATAAATGAACTGAATAGAAATTCATATGTTAAAATAAAATGTTTTATCGTTAAAAATATAATTTTTAACGTGGAAGTGAATAAATAAATATTCATTTACAAACCGGACGGTTTGTTTATGTACACCTATTTGAAGGACATTGATTGGGATGATAAATTTTACACATCGCCCCACTGCACAAATAAAAATCTATGTTTGATTGCTTGAAACCCCACACGGGTATTGGGATGATATTTGACGCACACTAATCCCGATTGTTTAGTTGTATGTCGATCGATTGATTGACGGGCTGTTATAAGCGTTGAATATTTATATTTGATGCTTATACAGTATAGAATGCACTTTGGATGATGGTTGATTATTCATCGTTGTTGATATATACATGTGTTGTAGAAAATCCATATAATTAACATTATATGGTAATTGATTGGGCCTCATTCCAGTTTTAAAATAGAAATATTTGAAAAAGAAATATTTGAAAATAGGAATATATGAAGCCGTATTGATTAGATTGACGCCATTTTGACGTGAACGATATTTATATCGATTTTATTCATTTTATAATGAATATCGAAAGTGATTTCAAAATCGGATATTTTGAAAAGAATTGAAAACGAATTGAAGTGAAATCAAATTGAATCGAAATTTGATTTGAATAGAAAACCACTTTGAATTGAATCGAATTGAAAACGAATTTGAATTGAATTTAAAGCGAATTGAAATGAATTCAAATTGAATTGAAATTTGAATTGAATAGAAATGAATTTTAAAACGAATTTATAAAGAAGAATTCAATTTTGATTTGAATTGAAATGGAAGTTGAAATTGCTTTTGAAACGAATTTAAAACTATTTATATAATTCGTTTTAAATAGAAATCGATGAAATATATATTATATATATTATATATATATAATATAATGGCCTGAATAGAACGCGCCGCGCCGCCGTAGTTCGTGAATTTCGACCATTTATTTCAAACGGACATTACGGGAGATCCGACCGTCGGATTCTCCTAAAACCGGAACCGTTGGGTTCGTATCGAAAAGAGCTTTCTAATGAATATTAAAAATTAGAAATCTAACGGTTGGATTTGGAATTATGTCCAAATCAAATTTGAAAAAGGTCGCTGTAAGTGCAGTTCGATGACCATTGATGGAAATCGACTGTACGGGCCTTGATAAAATTATTAAATATAATAATAATTTGTGTAAAATCATAAGAAATGATTTAGAAAGGATTGGGATGAAAAACTCCATATTTGAAAAGATAAAAATAGGTTTTTATCGAAATAAACTAGTTTTGAACTAGAATTATAATTCTATTTTTTTTAAATAAATAAATTGAATTTGAAATGGTTTTGAAAACAACCAGAATTTCCAATGATTGCATTGGAATCGATTTGAATCGAAATTGTCTTCGGAATATCTCGATGTTAGATTTCGTGATTATACAGATGTTGTTATGGAAATTTGAAAGATATAGATATGTATATCGTTATTTCCAATACGATATCGGTTGGTCGTAGAATTTGATATTGAATATAAGCCGATATATTTTTTATTCAGAGCCTTGTATTTAATATCAAATGTGATTTGGGTTTGTCGTGAATGGTGTCTTGACTAACACTGTTCTTGAACCCAGTTGAGAAAAGATTAAATATTTTTATTTAGATTTAATGAAGTGCACCAATTAAATAATATTTAATTGGAATTGAATTGATATTGATTTTTGGGTTTATCGTGAACAGTGTTTTAAATAACACTCGTTCTTTAACCCGATAATTAATGGAACGTGATTTTGGGTTTATCGTGAACCGTGTTTCAAATGACACTGATTCTTTGACCCAGTTAACGATTAAAACTAAGTGGAGTTTTAATGAATCTTTAATTAGATTGAAATGATCGAGGATGGAGTATCACCAGTTTTGCTCCAGGCGTTAGTTAAATCTTTAATTAGATTTGAACGTGAAATGGTAATTGAATTTACCGATAACACCGTGGTGTTAGATATGAAGTACTACCAGTTTTACTTCATGGGATGAATAGGTTGGGATTGGGAAATTAAAACAAATGATTACTTCGGTAAGGCTCGCTAATCCCGACTAGTTTGAATTGATATTCAAAAAAATTGATTAAAGAATAAGTTCAAGGAATTTATCTTGGATAAAATTAATGGGAACCTTTCTCTATGAATGTGAAATTTAGAAACTAACTGCCGGTTAGCCAAGCAGAATGGTTTTCTGGATATTGATCTGATGTTGGTTTCGGCCTTCGGGGTTAATATTGGGGAATTATTCTCTTGATTAATTTACGGTTAGTGACTGATGAATTGGAATGAGGCGTATGTTGTGTTTGTGTAACACTTTTTTTTAAAATATACGCGAGTTATTCGGAAAGACCGGGTTTATCCCATTCTGAATAACTGATACGACGATAAGTCGAAGATGAAGACGGTGGTCGAAGACTGGAGGTCTTCACGTCGTTTGGATGATAACTGATGATCTTGATTGGGCTGTACACCCAAGAAGATGGAAACAGTTGGTGATCGTCCAGATGTACTTGGAGATCGATGGATATGCGGGGTACTAGGTGCCTCCGGTTTCGTTCAGACCCAGAACGGACTTGTAAATGGACTGTGTGTCTGACATTGGATTTTAGTCCGTGTGATTGATCTCTATTGATATATATCTGTTTGGCGGCGGAGAATTTATTCTCTTGCTTAACGCCCTTCTCTGAGACGTACGAGCTCAGGGGTTATATATTGATGGATATCAAACGCATGGAGTGAATTGCCTGTGTGGCATGCCTAAGTGGCAATTGATCGAGGCTTCTGTTGAAAAGCAAAGTCTTGTGGTGATGATCAAAGCACGGCCTTTGTGGCGCAGCTTTGTGTAACGTTTACTTCGCGAGTTTCGCACCCCGGTTGTGAACCAAAAACGGGAGAGGACCTCAGGGAGGGCATGCGTTTCTGTCTAGCTAGGGTGGTGTCAGTGACCTACCAGCCCTGACATTTATATACTTTTCACCTGTGTGGTTGTTGCTGTTGCGAGGCGCCTCGGTTTGATCGGACGATCCGGGTCCGATGGAGTCATTCGTTGGCTCATTTACGCCCCAAAGGGCGGGGAAACGTAGTGTTCAGGAATTTTAATCCACATCGGTGGACCGGCCCTGTCGCTCCAAGGGTCGATGTGCTCTGACCCTGAGGCTCGGGCTAGAGAGTCTCGAAGATGGTGAGGACGATCCCTAGCCTCGGTTCATAGACGGAAATCCAATTTCCAAATACGTAACTTTGCGGTTTTATTTGTAAACCTATATATGGTGACATAGTGGCATGGGACGCTCATGCCGCCTATGATTGATACTTATGATTTGAAGATTGTTTTATACACTATGCACTTATAACAGTATCAAATGATTTGTTTTCAACGTATCAAGCATTCTTTGGCTGTTATAAGGGAAAACCCTATCCCCCGGCTTGCGTTGCATTGTGTGATAGGACCTGGGTCTTATAACAGTTTCATTTTTCTCTATTTTAGCATTGCGCTGTTTGTTTTATGCACTGGTATTCTTGGGAGGAAACCCGTTCCGTGTAATACGGCGTGGTCCCTTGATTTAACTAACTTTAAAATAAAGATTAATAACTGTTTTAGTTCTCACACCAGTCCCATGACTGACCTCGAGTTTATTGTTTTAACCTAAACTCTGGGTGCCCTTATTTTGACACGGGCAGCTAGTAGTTTTGGTTTTGCAGATTTATATTCACAGGTTCCTGGTTTACAGCTGGAACGATATCCGGAAAGCTTTGTATCCGTATATCTCTTCTAGTTGTGTATTGTATTATTTTCCGCTGCTATGTATTTAAATGTAATTTAAATCTCTGATATTTCTGTGTAATATATATTCATTTATACTCTGTATATTCTTGTAATCTGATGCATTGTTGTAATATACAGTGAAATGTTCTTTCGTCTGCGTTCTGTTGTGGCTTGTTCTCGAACTATCCGGCACTTTCCTTTACGGGGAAGTTACGGGTTTTCACAGTTGGTATCAGAGCTTTGGTTTACAAAGCTCGGAGAACAAGGCACCTTAGAACCATACGAAAGAATTCATCAGATATTGGATTAGTAATATCCAATTAGAATGACTCGTTAGAGATAGGATCAGTAGTATCCTAGAACGAGTGTGAAGAGTATATTTTTAAAGTGAAAACAAATCTAGTTTTGAAAATCTAAATCGAATATTCGTATTTGATTATTTATTTGTATTGATTTTGGACAATTCAGTATATAAAGAATTTGCATATACGCCTTGCAAACGTATATTCAAAGTTTTAATATATTGGGTAGATATAGAATCACATTCTAGTTGCCCGGGGATGATTCTGATAATGCTGCAGCGTTACCAGTAATTATTTTCGAGTGACGAAGGTGTGATATCTATATATTTCCATCAGGCTGGTGTGAGAACCAAAACTTATATAGTTAGAACACATTGTTGTGAATTGGCATCAAAAATCTGATTTTTGTATATATATCAAAATTATGAATTTGAAACGTTAATCCACTAATTGATTGATGTTTGTGTTGATTGTTTAGTTGTTGGTTAAATTTTGAACCATTATGCCTAATTTGATCGAATAATGAATTGTATTGAAATTTGGTCGCATTTGCTTGCATATACATGTACTTACATTGAACAGGTCATAGCAAGGAGGCTAGAGCAGAGAATAAAATTTGTTTGCCCGACAAATAGGTACATGTTTACTACATAATTTACTGTTTTGTTTGGGTGATGATGATTTTATGAGCCTATTGGCTAGCCGCTTGGCTTTTTCTTTTTCTTTTTGAGATTAGAAGGACCGGGGAAGCTATTTGAAATTCCCCGATGCTCCCGGTGCAGGGGAGGTTATGGCGAAATTTTTCGAAAATTTAGGGTGTTAGCCAAATTTTTGAAGAATTTGAAAATTCTCAGAAACTGAAAAGTTGGAGAATGGAAGCCAGATCGAACGTAGAATTGATTTATCAAACCACTTTCGACTTTGTTCCTTTTCGGGGACGAAAAGTTTTAAGTGGGGGAGATTGTAACAACCCGAAAATCTGGGCCAGTTTAAATTTTTTATTTCGGCAGTTTTAGCGAATTTTGATTATTTAAAAGGAATTATTTTAAATAAAAACGACAAGAAATTTATTTTGAATATAATTCGACATATATATTTATATACGTCGTCGTTAGAATATAAATAATTATATATAATTATAAATAGAATTGAAAATGGAGCGGTAGTTCGATAATTCGATTTCAAACTTCAATTGAATGTACCGGGTGCAAAACAAACCGGATTTTAGTGAAACCAAAAACATTAGGATCTATTTGATGATATCTTTCCAGCGAATCCGAAAAATCAAGATTTCATAGCGGGAATCAAAAGATATGTCCAGTTGAAAATTCTGAATAGTCGCTATGGAATTCAGGCCTTAAAAATGGGAATTTTGCAAACGACCTCGGATTTCGACGAAACCACTTTTGTTGGATCCGCAGTGCCAAGTTATTGCTAGATTCCAAATTTCATAATTTTTCGAATCAATATGTGAGCGTGGCAAAGGAAAACGCATTTGACCAGTTTCAGTTGATTTTAATCGACTGGAAAATGGCCATTTTTCTAACGATCTCAGAATTCGACGAAACTAGTTTTGTTAGGACCGTATCGTTAATACGAAGCTAGAAAATATTTTTCAGGAATTTTTAGAGTTAGTATGTGACCCCGGTAAATTGAAATGTGCGTTCAAATTCAATATATAGAGTTATATGTTGATTTTAACGGAAACTGATCAAAACAGTCGAATCAGCTTGCAGTACATATCCCATTGTGTTCGGAATGGGGGTAATACGCTATGGACGACAGGCGGTGGCCCTCGTTTCGAGGTCGAAATAAAAAGTTGCTTTTTGGGGTTAAATTAAATAATAAAATAAATTTTATATTTCTCCTTAAACCCCCCCTATCGTTGACATCGTTCAGAAAGAAAAAAAAAAAAAAAACCTCCCTAAATCGATTGCTCGATCGTCGCTCCTCCTCGTGGGGGTGTCGCGCCTCCGCCACCGCTTCAAGGAAGGTCCGCTCCTCCTCAGGCCATCGTGTTGCGCCTCGTCTTCCCCCCTTCTCTTACCTCGACCTGCGAGACCCCCCGACGCCATATCCTGCAACCCTAAGCCACGCCCTAGCCTGCGCCACCCCATCTCCGACCCCCCCCTCTCAGACGACCCACAACTCCCCCTCCCAGTCGATTCTCTCTCCTCCACTTCTCTAAGTCAAAACCGCAGCCCCAGTCCGACAATGAAGGCTGCGCACCACTGATGAACGCAACAAACCATCCCTCCCCCTTCACCTTGTTTAACTGTAAGTTATTATTATTGCTATCTATTCAAAATCTGATTTATTTTAAATCAAATTTAGATTTTTATTTTATTTTATTTTTAATCAAGAATAGATTTTTATCATATAAAAACATAGATTTTTATAGCGGTAAAACATAGATGTTATAGCGGTAAAACATAGATTTTTATAGCGGTAAAACATAGATGTTATAGCGGTAAAACATAGATTTTTATAGCGGTAAAACATAGATTTTTATGATAGTAAAAATTCGATTTTTATATATTGAATAGCGAAGTAAAAATTCGATTTTTATATATTGAATAGCGAAGTAAAAATTCGATTTTTATATATTGAATAGCGAAGTAAAAATTCGATTTTTATATTTTGAATAGAAAGTAAAAATTCGATTTTTATATATTGAATAGCGAAGTAAAAATTCGATTTTTATATATGTAGTGGCTACGGGCGAAGAAAGTGATAAGAGACGAGAACAGTGAAGATTTCCTGCATTGGAAGTGCCGTGGAGTTAGGATAGCTATCTGTGAGAACTTCTCACCTTTCAATTTAATTTTTCTAGTTATACATATATACTAGGATGCAGACGGTGTTTAGTAGCACCCGATACCCGTCATCCACAGACCATGGATGGCTTGTTTGTTAAATTGTTTGGTTGTGTAGTTGGTTAGATTATTTGGTCTGAATTGAATTGTTTGGAGAATTGAAATTGATTTGATTGATGTGTGAATGGCGTGGGCCTTCACTAGACCGGGGATAAGGCTAGGCCTCGTCCCGTTTCTAGTATCGTGCCGTTATGCCGCCGAAATTTTCTAAAATAAGTTAGAAAAATAAAGATAACATTTTATTGAATAAATGAACTGAATAGAAATTCATATGTTAAAATAAAATGTTTTATCGTTAAAAATATAATTTTTAACGTGGAAGTGAATAAATAAATATTCATTTACAAACCGGACGGTTTGTTTATGTACACCTATTTGAAGGACATTGATTGGGACGATAAATTTTACACATCGCCCCACTGCACAAATAAAAATCTATGTTTGATTGCTTGAAACCCCACACGGGTATTGGGATGATATTTGACGCACACTAATCCCGATTGTTTAGTTGTATGTCGATCGATTGATTGACAGGCTGTTATAAGCGTTGAATATTTATATTTGATGCTTATACAGTACAGAATGCACTTTGGATGATGGTTGATTATTCATCGTTGTTGATATATACATGTGTTGTAGAAAATCCATATAATTAACATTATATGGTAATTAATTGGGCCTCATTCCAGTTTTAAAATAGAAATATTTGAAAATAGGAATATATGAAGCCGTATTGATTAGATTGACGCCATTTTGACGTGAACGATATTTATATCGATTTTATTCATTTTATAATGAATATCGAAAGTGATTTCAAAATCGGATATTTTGAAAAGAATTGAAAACGAATTCGAATTGAAAACGAATTGAAGTGAAATCAAATTGAATCGAAATTTGATTTGAATAGAAAACCACTTTGAATTGAATCGAATTGAAAACGAATTCGAATTGAATTTAAAGCGAATTGAAATGAATTCAAATTGAATTGAAATTTGAATTGAATAGAAATGAATTTTAAAACGAATTTATAAAGAAGAATTCAATTTTGATTTGAATTGAAATGGAAGTTGAAATTGCTTTTGAAACGAATTTAAAACTATTTATATAATTCGTTTTAAATAGAAATCGACGAAATATATATTATATATATTATATATATATATAATATAATGGCCTGAATAGAACGCGCCGCGCCGCGGCAGTTCGTGAATTTCGACCATATATTTCAAACGGACATTACGGGAGATCCGACCGTCGGATTCTCCTAAAACCGGAACCGTTGGGTTCGTATCGAAAAGAGCTTTCTAATGAATATTAAAAATTAGAAATCTAACGGTTGGATTTGGAATTATGTCCAAAACAAATTTGAAAAAGGTCGCTGTAAGTGCAGTTCGATGACCATTGATGGAAATCGATTGTACGGGCCTTGATAAAATTATTAAAAATAATAATAATTTGTGTAAAATCATAAGAAATGATTTAGAAAGGATTGGGATGAAAAACTCCATATTTGAAAAGATAAAAATAGGTTTTTATCGAAATAAACTAGTTTTGAACTAGAATTATAAATCTATTTATTTTTAAATAAATAAATTGAATTTGAAATGGTTTTGAAAACAACCAGAATTTCCAATGATTGCATTGGAATGGATTTGAATCGAAATTGTCTTCGGAATATCTCGATGTTAGATTTCGTGATTATACAGATGTTGTTATGGAAATTTGAAAGATATAGATATGTATATCGTTATTTCCAATACGATATCGGTTGGTCGTAGTGTTTGATATTGAATATAAGCCGATATATTTTCTATTCAGAGCCTTGTATTTAATATCAAATGTGATTTGGGTTTGTCGTGAATGGTGTCTTGACTAACACTGTTCTTGAACCCAGTTGAGAAAAGATTAAATCTTTTTATTTAGATTTAATGAAGTGCACCAATTAAATAATATTTAATTGGAATTGAATTGATATTGATTTTTGGGTTTATCGTGAACAGTGTTTTAAATAACACTCGTTCTTTAACCCGATAATTAATGGAACGTGATTTTGGGTTTATCGTG
Source organism: Allium sativum (assembly GCA_030737875.1). Classification (NCBI taxonomy): domain Eukaryota; kingdom Viridiplantae; phylum Streptophyta; class Magnoliopsida; order Asparagales; family Amaryllidaceae; genus Allium; species Allium sativum. Next base: position 452,515,628 of record CM060915.1, on the reverse strand, counting down.
AACCGCGTTTCAAATGACACTGATTCTTTGATCCAGTTAACGATTAAAACTAAGTGGAGTTTTAATGAATCTTTAATTAGATTGAAATGATCGAGGATGGAGTATCACCAGTTTTGCTCCAGGCGATAGTTAAATCTTTAATTAGATTTGAACGTGAAATGGTAATTGAATTTACCGATAACACCGTGGTGTTAGATATGAAGTACTACCAGTTTTACTTCATGGGATGAATAGGTTGGGATTGGGAAATTAAAACAAATGATTACTTCGGTAAGGCTCGCTAATCCCGACTAGTTTGAATTGATATTCAAAAAAATTGATTAAAGAATAAGTTCAAGGAATTTATCTTGGATAAAATTAATGGGAACCTTTCCCTATGAATGTGAAATTTAGAAACTAACTGCCGGTTAGCCAAGCAGAATGGTTTTCTGGATATTGATCTGATGTTGGTTTCGGCCTTCGGGGTTAATATTTGGGGAATTATTCTCTTGATTAATTTACTGTTAGTGACTGATGAATTGGAATGAGGCGTATGTTGTGTTTGTGTAACACTTTTTTTTTAAAATATACGCGAGTTATTCGGAAAGACCGGGTTTATCCCATTCTGAATAACTGATACGACGATAAGTCGAAGATGAAGACGGTGGTCGAAGACCGGAGGTCTTCACGTCGTTTGGATGATAACTGATGTTCTTGATTGGGCTGTACACCCAAGAAGATGGAAACAGTTGGTGATCGTCCAGATGTACTTGGAGATCGATGGATATGCGGGGTACTAGGTGCCTCCGGTTTCGTTCAGACCCAGAACGGACTTGTAAATGGACTGTGTGTCTGACATTGGATTTTAGTCCGTGTGATTGATCTCTATTGATATATATCTGTTTGGCGGCGGAGAATTTATTCTCTTGCTTAACGCCCTTCTCTGAGACGTACGAGCTCAGGGGTTATATATTGATGGATATCAAACGCAGGGAGTGAATTGCCTGTGTGGCATGCCTAAGTGGCAATTGATCGAGGCTTCTGTTGAAAAGCAAAGTCTTGTGGTGATGATCAAAGCACGGCCTTTGTGGCGCAGCTTTGTGTAACATTTACTTCGCGAGTTTCGCATCCCGGTTGTGAACCAAAAACGGGAGAGGACCTCAGGGAGGGCATGCGTTTTTTTCTAGCTAGGGTGGTGTCAGTGACCTACCAGCCCTGACATTTATATACTTTTCACCTGTGTGGTTGTTGCTGTTGCGAGGCGCCTCGGTTTGATCGGACGATCCGGGTCCGATGGAGTCATTCGTTGGCTCATTTACGCCCCAAAGGGCGGGGAAACGTAGTGTTCAGGAATTTTAATCCACATCGGTGGACCGGCCCTGCCGCTCCAAGGGTCGATGCGCTCTGACCCTAAGGCTCGGGCTAGAGAGTCTCGAAGACGGTGAGGACGATCCCTAGCCTCGGTTCATAGACGGAAATCCAATTTCCAAATACGTAACTTTGCGGTTTTATTTGTAAACCTATATATGGCGACATAGTGGCATAGGACGCTCATGCCGCCTATGATTGATACTAATGATTTGAAGATTGTTTTATACACTATGCACTTATAATAGTATCAAATGATTTGTTTTCAACGTATCAAGCATTCTTTGGCTGTTATAAGAGAAAACCCTATCCCCCGGCTTGCGTTGCATTGTGTGATAGGACCTGGGTCTTATAACAGTTTCATTTTTCTCTATTTTAGCATTGCGCTGTTTGTTTTATGCACTGGTATTCTTGGGAGGAAACCCATTCCGTGTAATACGGCGTGGTCCCTTGATTTACCTAACTTTAAAATAAAGATTAATAACTGTTTTAGTTCTCACACCAGTCCCATGACTGACCTGGAGTTTATTGTTTTAACCTAAACTCTGGGTGCCCTTATTTTGACACGGGCAGCTAGTAGTTTTGGTTTTGCAGATTTATATTCACAGGTTCCTGGTTTACAGCTGGAACGATATCCGGAAAGCTTTGTATCCGTATATCTCTTCTAGTTGTGTATTGTATTATTTTCCGCTGCTATGTATTTAAATGTAATTTAAATCTCTGATATTTCTGTGTAATATATATTCATTTATACTATGTATATTCTTGTAATCTGATGCATTGTTGTAATATACAGTGAAATGTTCTTTCGTCTGCGTTCTGTTGTGGCTTGTTCTCGAACTATCCGGCACTTTCCTTTACGGGGAAGTTACGGGTTTTCACAACTCGACTGCCCATGTGGAAAATATAGGCACCCGAGTTTTCCAGTGAAACAAACTACAGGTCAGCCATGGGACTAGTATGAGAAATCTTAACATAACTAATCTAATAATAAGGCGAATCACAGGACCACGCTACTAACGTGAAACGGGTTTACTCCATTGGATTGCCAGTGCATAAAATAAAGTAAATCGTTAAACAATGCAATGCTTTTTTGAAAAATGAAACCATTATAAGACCCAAGTCCCATCACACAATGGAACGCAAACCGACCTTATAATGGTCAAAAGATGCTTGATACGATAAAAACGGATTTGATATTATCATTAGTGTATATATGTTTTCAAAAACAATTTCAATCATAATGTATTAATCATAGACGGCTTGGGTTCCATAAATCATGTTGCCATACTAGTTCTAAAATCAAAACCGCATGGAGTCGTATTGGAAGTTGGTTTTCCATCATGAAATCGAGGCTAGGGATCGTCCTCTCCGATTCGAGAGACTCTAGCAAATGCCTCAGGATCACACCTATGGGAAACCCTTAGAGCGGTAGGGCCGGTCCCCACCTAACGGTAGTGGATTAGTTATGCTTGAACAGACGCTTCCCGGTTCCTTTGAACCTATAGTATGACCACTAACGACCTATAAAAATCCGAGGCGCCTCAAAATCCATCATCCACATAAGTAAAATGCCAGCCAGTTTAAGCACTGACACTACCACTAGCTAGAATGAAACGTGTGCACTCCCTACGGTCCATATCCCGTTTTTGACTCATACCGGGGTGTGAGGCTCGCGAAGTCATGATATACACAAAGCTATGCTGTAATAGGCTATACTTTGATCATCCCACAAGGCCCTGCTTTTCAAGAAAAGCCTTGATCAATTGCATCTTGGCATGCCACATTGACAATTCACGCCATGCGATCAATCACTATTAATATACACGAGGGTGTTAAGCAGAGAATAAATTCTCCACCACCAATCAGATATACATTTAAAAAAATCAATTAATTCACACGGAACGAAATCCAATGTCAGACACGCATCCATTTACAAGTCCGTTCTAGGTCTGAACGAAACCGGAGATACCTGGCATGTACTCGCATATCCGGACAATCAACAATACGTCTGGACGGCTACGACTGAAGCCCTTTCAATGTAGCTACTCCCATCATGGGTCTCAGTAGCAACACATCCATTCGATGTGAAGATTGTCGGTCTTCAACCACCCTCTTCATCTTCGACTGTTCGTCGTCGTAGTAATTATTCGGAATGGGTTAGACCCGGTCTTTCCGAATAATTCGCGTATTTTTATAATTAATAATCAAGCGCTATAAAAATACATCCAACGCATCACTCCAATTCAGAATATTCTTTTAAATAAAATATTCACATTATCTTAACAAAGATAAATTCTTCAAATTTATTCTTAAATCTTACTTTTAAAGGTTTATTAAGAACTCAATTCGGTTTTTAAATATCAAAAATCATTATCCAATGATTATTTAAATTTAATAAATTAATCTTATCTTTAACTGGGTTAAAGAACTAATGTCATTTAAAAACATAGTTCACGGTAAACCCAAAATCATCTTCCATAAAACATGGGATCTTCACAGAAATCAAATTAATATATAATCGTTATAAATTTCTGTATCTGACCGATAATATAAATGGAATAATCGCAAAGCCTCTTAAATTCCATATGTAGTATCATTCTTGTTCTACAGAAGCTTATCTCGGTTATTATTAATTCGAATTTTGTTCAACTCCAATTTAACATATTAAATTGGAAAACTTGGCTTTGGAAAAATTCTCATTTAAATCTTAATAAAAGATTTATAAATTCTAAATCATAATTTTCACTGTCAGTTGGGTTAAAGAACAAATGCCACTTAAAAACACAGTTCACAATAAACCCAACTCACATTTTACCTTATTCCAATTATTAAATATAATTGAAAACTGTAATATTCTTAATTAAAAGATTCATTCTTTTCATACAGGGTTTATGTAACGACCCAACTTTTGAACACATCTCCAGTTGTGCCATTAATGAGAAATAAGAATAGATAGAAGATAAAACACAGAAACATCAGAATCTCACAGCGGAATTTTCACAAAAGATAATACTTTATCATTACACAGCGGAATATATTACATCAGAGCATCATATGTCTAGTGTTACAACCATCAGTAATTATACATATCATTTTGATCAACTGACAGACTTAATTATACAGTAGATAGGTAGACCAGCACATAGCAAATTCTTCACTCCATCTTCACAGGTTTCATAAATCCTGATTCACTTGTCTATTCATAACAAGCGTTATGAATACCCAAGAGTTTAAGGGAAAACACAGAAAAATAAACTCCGGGTCAGTCAGGGGACTGGTATGAGTAAACAGTTTAAAATAAATAAAAATATCTCATAAGACCACGCCGTAAATACGGAACGGGTTTTTACCTTATGAGATCAAAACTATTTGTATACTTGAAAACAGATATTATCATAATGTCTAGGTGTTTTACAAATAGTCTAGAATCTAGAAGAATGCTTGCATCTCACATTCTCCGATATAGTATACAAATAAAACCCGCTTGGCTCTTAGGGAAATTGGATTTCCAACCATGACAAGGTATGGGACCACCTTCCGCTGATGTATCTCTAGAGGCCAATACACCTGGGTTCAACAAGAACGTCTTGCAACCCGGCCCTCACATGACCGACCACTCATTTCTCTTGAGTGTATCGAGTGTATATCACCGATGGTTGTGTACGGCAACCATCTCCGAATGGGCAGAATCGATAGATAAAGAAACAAAAGGAATTTCTCTAGATAGGTGATGCTACACCCTAATGGGAGCGACCCACATAGCCATGCTGCCTGCCCGATTTTTGTCATTTCCTGGGTGTGAGGCTTGAGGCCAGACCCACGTCATCTTTTCATCATCACTGGTTCATTTCTTTGAATACCACATCGTCAAACCCGTCAAATCACAAATTGATCTCGCCAAAACCACGGGTATAAAGCTAAGAGAAACGAATTCCTCTGCCACCAAACTAAGTTTTGAGAAGACCAACTTACGCGATCTGTTAGGTATACTTTGTCAGACATTCGTCCATACAAGTTGTCCTGGGACTGGATAAACCGAAGGCACTATTCAAAAGTAGTCCTTGTATATCGTCGTCTTCGATTCAACAATCTCTGACGCGCGGCGTATAATCAAATCAAAGTGAAATATTTAATTTCGGCCTCTTTGAAATGATTAACAAGTATTATCTTTTTAAATTATAAATTTAACAAGATTATAATCAAATCTTCACACACAGTTATAGTCAAACCAAACAGTATATGGTTATCTGGTCAATATCTGGTATATTGATCATCTTTTCAAAACGGCTAAATTTCAGCGTGTGCGTCGCACGTGCCCTCCTCTCTGTTTTGTTCATTATCTCTAAAAATAACTCCTTACTTTATTCTACTTTAGAAAAATATTTCTCATCATCATTTCTAAATCTGATTATTCATGAATGAATAAATCTGACGATCTATATTCTATTTTACAACCTTTACACTTCTCATAGTTTCGTCCAATCTTACTTTGATCTTGATTTATTTTTTTCTTTCCACTTGATTTACTTTTTTTTTCTTTTTATCATATACCGAGAAAATTCTTTTTTACTTTTAATCCGAACACGATACAATATTGTTTACAGTTCTATATACAATATAGAACTGTCCATGATCTGCTCCTTGTATCCGGATGTTAAGACTATAGTTTAGACCGACAATTCTAGCGTATGAGTTTACATACAGTTTTCCAACCTTTCTTTGAATTTAAATATTCCTCTTGAAAATAAATTCAAAGTTTATATTTGACATTTATAATTCGTGTTGTAAACTTTTCGACGTCTGTCACAAATCATATCTTAATCATCATTTTTAATCGACGCCTTGGTAAACCTTAACATATCCCGTTTGGAAATCATTCCTAACTCTTATTTTTAAATTAAATTTATACTTTAATTTAAATTCCACTTGTGTACTTTGTTTACAGTGTTTGGCAAAAAATGAAATACACAATCCTGATTCACTTTTTAAATAAAAATTCTAATAAATAAAAATATTATTTTTATTTAAATATTTATTCACTTATATATTTAAACCTTTTATTTAAATTAAAAATCTAGTTTTAAATTAAATATATATTTAAATCTTCAATTAAACATTGTTTGAAACAAAGTACCATTATGGCAAAGTACCACATCCAAGAACATAGTCGCGCACTCATGAAATTGCGTCCAGCCACCATGATTTTCCCCTGGTCCAAACCACCTCCCTGGTACTACCATACACCAAAGTACCATGTCCAAAATGTTGTGCCAACCCTCCAAAAACCCAATGAAACACCGTGCCAGATCACTCCTCTTTTTCTTCTACTACCCCCTACGGCTGTGCACGTGCACAACGATCCCACCACCGGACGACGCCCCAACCACCTCCTGCGAGTCACATCCGCTGCCCCGATCATCGATGACCACCTACTCCAGCTCCAGATCTTCTCCTTCTCGAAAATCCTCCTCTTCACCATTTTTAAAAAAAAACATAACAGCAGTTTTTCATTTTACCCCACCAAAAACCCACGGCCTCCTCCCACTCCGACCATCGGACCGACCGCCACCACCCCCCACTGCTTCACCAGCCTCGGCCGCACCACCCAGCCAAGTCCTGGCCCACTCGAACCCACGTGGCCCCCACACGTCGCCAAAAAAAACCCTTGAACCCGACAGTAGCCAAAACCATAGAACCACCTTGTACCCATCATCCCTTTATTTTAAAAATGTTTTACTAGTTTTCCTAGCATACTAGGACCCTGATGATGGTCCATCTCCGTTCGCAACCTCTCCGATCAACCAGATGATCGGAATTTACCCAATTCCCAATTTTCGCTTCTTCCCAAAATTTCCATGATTTAGGAAAATAAAAATCATGATTTTTCTTTTAAAAATCATGATTCCTATCCATCATCGCATTTGTACTCTCAAAACAATGTTTTATGATGTTTGAAAATCATGTTTGATTTTATGAACAAGAGACTATACTGTTGTTTTTCTTTTCTTTGTTTTAAACCAACAGTAAAGTATTTTTGCAAAACTTGTTTGGTTTGACTACTGAAATCACTGAGTAAAGGGTTTTAAAACATAGCATTGCTACCTACATTCAATTCAGTAACATAGATTGGTCTGGACCTTTGGGTTTGTAAGATTTAAACAAGGTAACAGGAAGACAATGACAGGCAATACACTCCTGTTGATCAACAGACTTGCCATATTTATCTCTCCCTACCTCAAAAATGCCCCAAATCAAATTGGTGAATGAGTAATAGGTGATGTACAAACAAGTATATGCATTGAATCCACTTGTAATACTCATACAAGAATCAAGGACAATGATTCTGACAAAATCTAATAGTGTTTGCAGTGTCAATCCTGACTGTGATACATATACTTACTGCCTTGTTATTGATCTCAGGTTTAGTTCTCTGTTTGTACATGCTTTCGTTTTGAGTCAAAACCAAAGTTTTAAAGCATGTACAGGTTATAATCAAACCACTTAAATGTTAAGATCAACCTTTATATTGTCCATTCTGAAATAGTAAACAAAAACAGTTTTACTACTCCAAGGATCTACTGTCTTTTATTTTGTTTGCTCCCTGTTCTTTGTTCACATACAATTCAGATTTCACATGAGATTTAAGCAGCCAATAAAATCTATTCAGAAGCATCTTTATATGTATATACATTTGCATCCTAATATTCAACCAAAGTTGCACTCAGTCAGACAAAGCAAGCTGTAGCATTCAAGGGAACAACATAGAAAATGCAGGAAATTTAAACAGAAATTTTAAATCGAGTTTACTCACCAAAACTTGCTTGAACCCCTACTTTTTTTCCCTTCCTTTTACTGACCTTATTTGAAGAGTTTGTTGTGTTTGTGTTGTGTGCAAATGTGTGTGTGTTGGTCCTATTTATAGGTGAAAGAACATTAAAATAAGGGTGTATAAAAAAACTGTTTTTCAGCTTTTGACAACTCAAGAAAAATATAGCCTCTCTTGTCACATCTCAACACCACAACCCAAAAGAACATGGCCTTACCTCAGCCTTACTCCCCCTAAAACCCCTAGGCCAACCCCCTCCTGTACTCCATTTGTTCTCATGAATCTGTCATGCCATAAATGCATATGAACTTTCACACATCATCTTGGTTTTCAAACAATGTAAAACATCATTCTTGTGTCATCAAAACTCAGTTTTAGCCTTGTGTTTACAACCCCTATCTTTTCATAAAAAGATTGATTTAACAAAATATATAAAACACATTTTCTTGCCTTGCAAAGTTGGCCGAAAATCTGAAAATATTTGTACATATAACCCATAGCATGAAGTGAAAACTCATAACAAATACTTAGAAAAACCATGATTTGAAAAGCTTGACCATACATGGTTCTTGTTTCAATGTATATGCAAGGGTTTGTACCGGACCATGATATGATAACTCATGTTTCTTTCTTGAAATATGCATATGAATTGTATTTTCACCAACAAAGTCAAATGAGAGGAGATAGAAAGGTTTTTAAAAACTAAAAAAAATCTTTTTGTCTAAAATGATCTCATCACATCTAGGATATATGTGACCTATGAATGCAAAATGTGATTTTGACAATACATGATCTAGATTTTAATGCATTTAAAAGTTTTAAGTATTTTCCTTGCATATTTTATATGAAATATACTTTTCAAGGGAAGATGATCTCTTCATGTTTTGATTATGCATACATTGTTTTGAACTTGTTTTTATCAAAGGGTTTTGGCATTTTTAATTCAAGTATTAAAGGGTTTTTACATTAAAAATTCCAAAAACTCAATTTCTTAAATCTCTTAAAAATGAACAAAACCTATAAGATGGCATTTTAAAATATGCTATTAAAAAGTGTTATTTTTCAAACATGTATAAAAATCAATTTAAATAAACGCTATCAAACAGATGCTATCATATATGAATATGTACAAACCAGTTTTAGCTAGTGCTGTGCTATACATGTTATCATATCTACGCAAAGTTAAAGAAATTCAAATTCAAACTTTCGACATGTTTTAAACAATTTAAAGTCTTGATTTTTAAATCGTATTTAAAAATACGTACTCACGATCACTCAGTATCTGTCAGTGACCAGTGAAATACCCGGGTCATTACAGTTTAAGAACAGTGTTATTTAAGACACTATTCACGACAAACCCGAAATGCAATTTATTTAATTTAATTTCAATTAAACATATTAACAAATTGGAAAAACTTCATTAAATCTAAATTTAATGATTTATTCTAGATGATAACTAGTTCATTTCAATAAAAATATATTCTTCTAATATATATTCTTTTTCTAAGATATCCTTCTCTAAGATATTTTCTAAAATATTCTTTTTCTACAATATTCTTTATTGGAATGTGACTCAATCATAAACCATATACTGCATGAAAACACCAATCATGATGAATAATTATCAAACATCCAAATAACAACCAAAGTGGATTCTACACTAAATATTGGGACTAGTGTAGGTCAAATATCATCCCAACACCCATGTGGGGTTTCATCCAACAAACAAATAATAAATTATTTGTGCACTTGGGCGATGTGAAAAAAAAATAATCGTCCCAATCACATAAACAAGTCGGATAACTTGTAAATAGAAGTGTAATATCCAGTTGGATATACTAACATTATATTTAACACATCAAACATCTCAACATCACAGACAACATCTCAATTCTTTTTATTGTTGGCAAATAACAATAAAAATATTAACTCTTATTTATTTATCAAATTGTATGTTTTTGGTCTCATTCATTTTAATGACAAAATGAATATTTTACTTCATCTCTTTAAAAATGACAAAAATATCTCTTTTAGTTCTAGTTCCTTTAAAGTGACAAAAATTGTAATTTTTGTCTAATTCCTTTTCAATATACAAAATATGATACTTTTGTCTAATCTTTTCAATGGAACAAAATATAAATTTCTACTCCATACTTTTTAAATGTGACAAAAATGTCCATAACTACTTCACTCTTTTTAATGTATAAGAATATACATTTTTAACTCATTCTCTTTTTAATGTATAGAAATATGCATCCTAAACTTCTTCTTTTTTTAATGTATAAAAATATACATTTTTAACTTCTTCTTTTTAATGTATAAAAATATACATTTTGAGTGCCATTCTTATTATAACAAAAATGACTATTTTGATGCCATTTCACATTACACAAACATGTTAATTTTGTCCAATCTTTATAATGTAAACAAAAATGTTAATTTTTGTTTAATCCTTTTAAATGTAAACCAAAAATGTTAATTTAATTCTAATGTACATTTTCACTAAAATGAGATTTAAATTCTTATGTACATTCTTTACATAAATGTAAATTCTAGTTCTAATGTCATCTTTACATAAAATGTAAATTTTACTTCTAATGTCATCCTTTACATAAAATGTAAATTTTACTTTCTAACAAAAATTATGTTTAAATCTAATTCATTTCAATGTAAACAAAATGAGTATTTTTACTTCACTCTTTTTTTTAAATGATAAAAAGAATGTTTTTATTTCATTCTTTACATTTGACAAAAATGAATATTTTTGTCATTCTTTTCCCTTTGACCAAAAATGCATAATTTTATCATTCTTTTACATTTGATAAAAATGTATATCTTTCTTTTACATTTGATAAAAATGTATATCTCTCTTTTACATCTGATAAAAATGTATATTTCATATTCATTCTTTTAAATTTGCAAAAATGGTAAATTTGTCTAATTCTTTTAAATGTACATAAAAAAAATATACGTTTTCAATTCATTATTTTTATTGAAAAGAATATTACATAAAATTATGTTCTTTTTATTGAAAAAAAAATGTTAACAAAAATCTATTCTTTTTGTTGAAAGAGAATGTTACAAAAATCTTGTTTAACTCTTTCAATGTAAACAAAAATGAAAATCTTTTGAATCTTATCTTTTATTGTAATCAAATATGAATATTGTTCTAATCCTTTTTAGGTAATCAAAATAATGATTTTGTTCTAATCCTTTTTATGTAATCAAAATATCTATTTCGTCTAACCTTTTTAAATAAACAAAAATGTTTCTTTTATCACATTTAACATTTTAAACAAAAATGTTCTTTTATCATATTTAACATTTTTAAACAAAAATGTCCTTTTTAATCCTATCTAACATTTCTAAGCAAAATGTCCTTTTCGTTAACAAATATAATATTGATAAAAGTGTATTTAAAATCTTATCCTTTTTACTAACAAATATAATGTTAATAAAAATGTATTTTTGATCTTTTTTATTAGCAAATAAGATGTCAATAAAAATGTGTTTATAATCATATCCATTTATTCTTTCCTTTATATTGAAAAAAAATGTAAATTTCTATTTATATTATATATTTGCATCTAGACATGCAAATAAAAATAAAATAAAAATAAAAATCTTTTTCTAAGTTATTTATTTGCATCTAATCATGCAAATAAAAATGAAATCTTTATACTAATGTTTATGTCTAAAATGCAAATAAGAACATCTTTTAATTCTATTTTTATTTGCAATAAGGAATGCAAATAAAAGAACGTCATTATAATTCTAGGTATATTTGCACTAGAGGATGCAAATAAAAGAACAATTCATTTTCAATGAATATATTTGCCTAAGAGAATACAAAGAAATGAACAATTTATTTTCAATTGATATATTTGCATAAGGGGGCACTAATAAATGGACAATTTATTTTCAATGTCAAGTCAATATCAACTACATGTGATGACAGCTAGTGTTTTGGTGTCAACATACGGTTACAATTCCACATTTCAATACATGAAATAAATCTAAGTTTGATGTTAATTAACACAAACCACAACAACCATCATCAACAACAAACAACGAATACAATACCATACATCATAGAATTGAATTTAGTTAACATACATTTATAGAACTAAAATAATGGAAGATAATTAAATTTTAATTATTTTTAAAACAAAGAAATCTCACCGTGCTTTTATTCAGATTCAGTATTTGGTCAAAATTGAATTTGCTTAGAATCAGTCTTAGTCAGTTCAGGAGCGTAGATCTCGCTTCTACGATCGCGATGCTTCGAAAATCGTTGAATTCTGTTTCAGTTTGTAAAAGATATGATCGTTTGAAGATTTGATAATAATTAAATTAAATAATTAATTAAAATTCTTAATTACATTCATTAGCTAAACCGTGGCCGCTAATCCTCTTCTTCTTCTATCGCATACTGTAAAAACTTCGAACCCACTTCGCCATCTTCAACCAATTCACGCCGCCACAACGCCAGACTGGAGCACCATCGAACATCACCCCAGTGTAGCCGCCGACCTCGCCTACCCCCTCCGTGAACCATGGCCCATTCGATGCCCCATCCAGCGCTGGGACCTACCGCAAAGTCAACGTGTTTGAGGGCGAAATCCAATCGAACCATTCCACTAAATTTAATCAAATACGTATGGTTTCGAAGACCTTAGATTGCTCTTTCATCTTTGCTTTACAATCACTATCTAATTCGAGGTTATTTAGGAATGATTTGGGGAAGAAAAAGGAACAATATTGGCCATTGAAGGAAGCTTCTGGCAGCGGCAATGTGATAGAATTAGGGTCATACAGTATAGCATATTTATACATGTATTTCTAATTTAATTTTTATTTATTTATTTCCAGTAAATCTTGGTTAACGTTACGAACTCCGAATCGAACCCAACGAGTGTCGCCCCTAGCTAATTACCCCGTCTTGGACACAATGGAATATGTTTCGTAACCCAGTTCGGCTGTTACGATATGTTTTTCTTTAATTTAAAATATAAATCATTTAATTATTGATTCAAGCATACATTTTAAATTACCGGGGCCACATACGAACTCTAAAAATTACAGAAAAACTATTTCTAGTTATGTTTTTACGATACGATCCTAACAACACTAATTTCATCGAATTCTGAGACTGTTTGAAAAATGGCTATTTTCAAGTCGATTAAATTTGATTGAAATAGTCAAAACACATTTTCTTTCACCACGCTCACATATTAATTCGGAAAATTATGAAAATTGAAACTTAGCAATAATTTGACATTCCGGTTCCAACAAAAGTGGTTTCGTCGAGAACCGAGGTCATTTGCAAAATGGCTATTTTTAAGGGCTAAATATTATATTAATATATATATAAATTCTACAGTGACTTTTGAAAATTTTAAACTGGCCATAACTTTCAAAATATAAAGTGAAATTTCAGTTTCTTGCATCCATTAGAAAGATATGATTAAACAGATTTAAATATTTCCTATTTCGCTTAATTCTGATTTTAAATGAGTTGTGTACAATCGATCAAAGTTCAAATTCAAATTTCCAAACTGCAGCACTATTTCTAACTCCTTTTATAATTAAATTAAATTTATTCGTTTCAAAAATAAATTTTTAGTCGTTCTTATATAAAATAGATTGTTTTAAATATTAAAATCCACTAAAATTTATAAAATAAAAATTTTAAATTGGCCCCAAAATTCCGGGTCGTTACAATCGCCCCCACTTAAAATCTTTTCATCCTCGAAAAGGAATGTAGCTAAAAATTGTTTAGTTAACTAACCAAATTAAATTTTTATTTATTGGTTTCAATAATTTATCATTCTAATATTTTAATTAGTGCAAGAAATTATCAGACATCACAGCCATCAATCAATTAGGTGATTAACTTTTCAAATATATATAATTTTTTATATATAGTCAAAAGTCATATTTTTAGTGCAAATCACAGCAATGTGTACTAACTAAGTTTTGGTTCTCATACCAGTCAATGGAAATATATAGAAATCCCACTATCGAAACTCGAACATAATTTTTGATGATGTTTCGAACCACCATCAGAACATCTCCGGGCGACAAAAGCGTGCTTCTATATCTATCTAGTATATTAAAACTTCGAATATCCGTTAATTACTCGTATATTCAAAATATTTATATACTCGATTGTCCACATTAAAATAATAATATACTCAAATACGTATTTTAAGATAAAATTTTCAAAACTATATTTGTTTTCATTTTTATTTTTAAAGAAAATAATATTCTTCACACTCGTTCTAGGATACTACTGACCCTATCTCTAACGAGTAATTCTTATTGGATATTACTAATCCAATCTCTGATGAATTCTTTCGTTCAGTTCTAATGTGTCTTGTTCTCAAGCTCTGTAAGCCAAAGCTCTGATACCACATGTGACGACCCAAACTTCCCCATAAAGGAAAGCCTAGATTGCTTTGAGAACAACACACTCAGAACACAAACTGAAGAACATTTTATTGCTGATTACAACAATTAATCAGAGTACAAGAATATAACAGAGTATGAATACTTATTACACAATAGAAATACAATAATAACAGAGATTTACATTACATTTAAATAGCAGCGGAAAAATAATACAAATATACAACTGAAAGGAATACACGGATACAGAGCTTTCCGAATATCGCTTCAGCTGTAAACCAGGATCCTGTAAATATATCTGCAAAAAGCTACTCGACTGCCCATGTGGAAAATATAGGCACCCGAGTTTTCCAGTGAAACAAACTACAGGTCAGTCATGGGACTGGTATGAGAAATCTTAACTTAACTAATCTAATAATAAGGCGAATCACAGGACCACACCGCTAACGCGGAACGGGTTTACTCCATTGGATTGCCAGTGCATAAAATAAAGTAAATCGTTAAACAACGCAATGCTTTTTTGAAAAATGAAACCATTATAAGACCCAAGTCCCATCACACAATGCAACGCAAACCGGAGGATAGGGTTTTACCTTATAATGGTCAAAAGATGCTTGATACGATAAAAACGGATTTGATATTATCATTTGACACGACCCGAACTTCCCAGTGAAGGAAAGCACGGATTGCGTTGAGGACAAGACAAATCAGAACGCAAACAGAAGAACATTTCATTGTTATTACAACAATTCCATCAGATACAAGAATATACAGAGTATAAATGAATAAATTACATTCAACAAATATCAGAGATTTAAATTACATAGCAGCGGAAAAACATACAAAATACAACCGAAAGTGATACACGGATACAGAGCTTTCCGAGCATCGTTCCAGCTGTAAATCAGGATCCTGTGAATATAAATCTGCAAAACCAAAACTACTAGCTGCTCGTGTCGAGGCAAGGGGCAAGCTCCTCTCCGCGTTCGAGACACTCTAGCAAATGTCTCAGGACCCCACTCTGATTCTTGGATCTTCAGGGCCGGTCCTCTCTTACTTTTGAGGATTAATTATTCCTGAACACACGTTTCCCAGTCCTTACAGACCTATATCCGAGGCGCCTCGTATCCAACAACCACACAGGTCTAAAGTATATAATTGTCAGGGCTGGTAGGTCACTGACACCACCCTAGCTAGAAAGAAACGTCGTTCTCTCCCTGTAGTCACTATCCCATTTTTGACTCATACCGAGGTGTGAGCCTCGCGAATTCACGCTATACACAAAGCTACATCACACAGACCATGCTTTGATCATCAACCACAAGACTTTGCTTTTCAATAGAAGCCCTGATCAATTGCCACTTACGCGTGCCACACTGGCAATTCACTCCATGCGACTGATGTCCATCGATATACAACCTCTGAGCTCGTACGTCTTAGAGAAGGGCGTTAAGCAAGAGAATAAATTCTCCGCCGCCAAACAGATGTATATTTAATAGAGATAAATCAACACAGAATAAAATCCAATGTCAGACACACAATCCATTTACAAGTTCGTTCTGGGTCTGAACGAAATCGGAGGCACTTTCCTTGCATATCCGTCCATCTCCAAGTACGTCTGGACAATCACCAACTGATTCCCTCATCTTAGGTGTACAACTCAATCAAGATCATCAGTAATCACCCAAACGATGTGAAGACTTCCCGTCTTCGACCACCGTCTTCATCTTCGACATCTCGTCGAATCGGTTATTCAGAATGGGTATAACCCGGCCTTTCTGAATAACCCACGTATATAATAAACAAATGTTACACAAACACAACGAACGCCTCATTCCAATTCAAAATATTCTTTTATTCACAAAATCACATTCTTAGGGGAAAGGTTCCCATTAATTTTATCCAAGATAAATTCTTTTAAATTTATTCTTTAATCTTCCTTTGGATATCATTTCAAACTAGTCGGGATTAGCGAACCACACCGAAGTAATTATTTATTTTATTTCCCAATCCCAACCTATTCATCCCATGGAGCAACACTGGTAATACTCCATATCTAACACCAGGGTGTTATCGGCAAAATGAATTACTATTTCACGTTCAAATCTAATTAAAGATTTAACTATCGCTTTGGAGCAAAACTGATGGTACTCTATTCTCGATCACCTTTCAGATTTGATAATTTAAATTATCTATTCCCTTTTTAATCTAATTAAAGATTCATTAAAACTCCACTTAGTTTCAATCTTTTCAAAAATCAATATCCTGCCTTTAACTGGGTTAAAGAACCAATGTCACCTATAACACGATTCACGACAAACCCAAATCATATTTGATATTAAATACAAGGCTCTGAATAGAAAATATATCGGCTTATATTCAATATCAAATTCTGAAACCAACATATATCGTATTGGAAATAACGATATAAAATATATCTTTCAAATTCCCATAACAATATCTGTATATTCACGAAATCCAACATCGAAATATTCCGAAGATAATTTCGATTCAACTCCAGTCCAATTCACGTATTGGGAATATTGATTATTTTTAAAATCACTTTCAAATTCAATTTATTTATTTCAAAAATAAATTGATTTTTAATTCTAGTTCAAAACTAGTTCATTTCGATAAAAATCTATTTTTATCATTTCAAACGTGGAGTTTTTCATCCCAGTTCTTTCCAGTTCACATATTATGATTTTACACAAATTATCAATATTTTTAATAATTTTATCAAGGCCCGTATAGTCGATTTCCAACAATGGCCATCGAACTGCACTTACAGCGATCTTTTCTGAAATTGATTTGGACATAATTCCAAATCCAACCGTTAGATTTCAAATTTCTAATATTCATTGGAAAGCGCTTTTCGATATGAACCCAACGGTTCCGGTTTTAGGAGAATCCGACGGTCGGATCTCCCGTAATGTCAGTTAGAAGTCAATGGTCGAAATTCACGAACTACCGCGGCGCGGCGCGTTCTATTCAGGACATTATATATATAATATATGTGACGGCCCGCCCCGCACCAACCGACATTTACTCCAAAGGTGCGCTGTACACATATCCAGTTAGCACGGAACGGGTCGCCAGAAGGAAAAGGAAGGAGGAAATGAACATACAAGGAATCTGTAGAATGTCTCACAGCGCATAGGACAAAATATAATAATAACATACTTGACATAAAACAGGAGAGACAGTGCATAAGCTGAAAATCAGAACTAAACATCATAGCAGCGGAAATCCAAAAGTACAGCTTATTACAACTTTCAAACTGTCTCAAAGCAAAAGTAAGGTAAATGAGGTACACTACTAATGCCCAAGTAGTGACCCCCAACGACACAGGGAGAATGTGTATATATATATCATACGTGGAAGCCTCCTGCCCGCCTCCGAATCAGCTACTCGCGCACCACCAGCTAACCTGTCTCTAGTCTGCTCGTGTGAGCACCCAGAGTAATAAGAGGAGACATAAAACTCTGGGTCAGACATAAAGCCTGGTATGAGCGATAAGCATCTAAAGTGAACAATAACAGGTAGACTAAAACATACCTGAACCTGGACCTGCAACCAAAGAGTTAGCACTACATACCGTACAACACTCTAAGGTATCATATCAATCAATATAAGGATACGGAGGTGGGGGAGGTATGCATGTCATAATGATGGCAAACAATCAAACATAGCATCCATCCTCACATCTCTCACTCAGTGCGTAAAGCATACGATATTCACCACTTCGATCACCCAACATACCTTGCTACGATCACATTGCCCCATGAAGTCATAAATGGCTTCACTGCACTGATAACGTAGGCACAAATCCTTCGCTATGTCCACTTTGCCCCATGGAGTCACAAGAACCCCACTGCACTGGCTCATAGCCTTACTAATCCTTACTATGTCCGCTTGCCCCATGGAGTTATTCACTCCATCTGCGCTGGCTCATAGTCTTACTACGCATCACCTTGCCCCTCAGGTCATAATGACCCTACTGCACTGATAACGTAGCCTTGCTACCATCACTTTGCCCCTCAGGTCATAATGACCCTACTGCACTGATAAGTAGCCCATCATTCATTCTTAGTGGTGAATCGAAGTTATGAACGTCGACAACTCCTTAGCACACGTCCCGCAGCAAAGTCCAACCATGAAGTGAACTCATTGGTTCCCAACTGGTTCCGGGATCCTGAGCTCTAACTTCCATTTGGACTACCTTTGCATCTCGGGTTATTGGTCGTCACCAGATTGGATCGGATCGGGTCGCCTTCAGCATTCTTCATTGGATCGGGTCGCGCCTCCTACGTCGGATCGGGTCGTGGTCCTCCAGATGATCAGGTCGCACTCCCCATCGTCTCGTGAATCCAGTCTCCATCGAATCGGGTCTCCACTTCTGGTCAGATCGTGAATACCCCATACGGATCGGATCGCGCTCCTCCATCGTCTCGTTGTGCATCGGATCGTGGATGCTGCCTTCCTCTAGTCGGATCGTGATATGAAGCACGAGTGGATCGGATCGGGTCGTAATGCTCATTGGCGATCCGGGTCGGAGTACTTCAATTTGGGCACGGCGCTGCATCGATTCGTCTCGTGGGCCTTGCGCAGATGGTTCGGTTCGAAGGAGATGACTCGACTCGTGGTGATGTCCAACGATCCCATAGGGCGATCCGATCGTCCCTCAACCCCCAATGCGATCCGAACCCCTGCACCTTGTCCAGCGAGCTGTTTACGCCCCTCGACGGCGTTTTCGACCATTCCAACTATTCTAAACAGTCACATAGCATTTCATACGGTCATAGCAACATGCATAATCAACCACAAACATCAAAACATCAACATGGTAGGTCAAAATGGATCAAACATACCCAAAACCCCATATTTTCCCCCTAAGCATGTTTAGGTGAAACCAATGATATGATTAGCAAAACATAACCAAATGGAACCAAATTTCTAACAGAGGTTTAAAATATCATTCCGAATTTTATAAACATTTTTCCAGAATTTTATCATGTTTAAATCCGCTAATTAACACTAATCAACCCTAATTAGCCATAATTAGTGCAAAACTATGCAAATCACTCACCTTAGCCACAAAATAAACTAAGATCTGAAATAATTCTCTGATTTGATGTGAATCTCGATGCCAAACAGTAGCTCCTTTGTTGCTTTGGTGAAGATCTTCCTTGATTAGGGGTTGTTAAGCCAAATCCTTAACCAAAAGGTGATTTAGAGGTTGGAGGCCATTTTTAGGGATCCTTGGTGATAAGTGGAGGCTAGAAAACTGAAATGAAATGATTCTCCATCTCATTTCAGCCCTCCCATAACCCTAATCCCGAAATGGGTTATGGGCCTACTCACTAATCACCCGATTTGGCCCGGTTAAGCAGTTTTTCACCCTCCAAACCTTGTTTCAGCCATATCTCCCAAACGGTAAGTCCGTTTGGTCATTATGACCACTCTACGGAAAGAGAAACTATCAAACGAATCAAATGGAAGTGGTTTCAGGTCAAAATTCCTTTCCAATCAAAAGTTATGGCCAAAACAGTACCAACTAGGGGCAAAATGGTCATTTAAAGATCGACAAAAATCATGAACATGGGAAATGACTCTAATAGATGTTTCCCTAAGTTACATGACCATACAACTTCATACGGGAAAGAAATAAATATTCTACAATCCTATGATGTGTAGAATACGGGTCGTTACACTCTTCTCCCCTTAAGAAATTTTGCCCCCGAAATTCCCTAATCCAAACACACACAAAGGTCCCGCATGCCTATCAACCATAAAACAACCATCAAACATACAAAACAAGTGAAATAAGTCTATCCTAGCATGCGGAATAACTAAATCGCAAAGTAAATCTTACCAGGCAAAGAGTTCTGGGTGTGTCTTCCTAATGCTCTCCTCTGTCTCCCAAGTACAATCATTCTCGTCCTCGCCCCACTGAACCTTGACTAGCTTCACCGACTTCCTTCGAAGTTGCTTCGTATCGTGCCCCACAATACGAATCGGCTTGCGGTTTCCAACCGCCTCAGGTTCTACCTCGAAGTCCTCTAACTGATCAGGTGAAATAGCCCTATCTGAGTCGTGAACGAACTTCCTTAGTTGGGAAACATGAAACACATTGTGAACTCCTGCCATTTTCTCTGGTAAGCCAACTCTATACGCCAAATTCCCGACTAATTCAAGAACAGGGAACGGGCCAACAAATCTTGGTGCCAACTTGCCTCTCCTGCCAAATCGTATCACGCTCTTTAACGGAGAGATCTTAACAAACACCAGGTCACCAATGGAGAATTTCAAATCTCTTCTCCTCTTATCAGCATAACTCTTCTGCCTATCTTGGGCAGCTTTCATTCGTTGCTGAATGATCTTAATCTTACCTGAAGTTTCTCTCACCACATCTGGTCCAAGCACAAACTTCTCGCCAGTCTCTATCCAACATGATGGTGAGTTGCACGGTCTTCCGTACAAAGCTTCATATGGAGCCATACCGATACTGGATTGGTAGCCATTATTATATGCAAACTCCACTAGATGCAAATGATCATCCCATGATCCACCAAAATCCAATATACACGCTCTCAAGAGATCTTCCAATATACGATTCACCCTCTCCGTCTGACCGTCGGTCTGAGGGTGATATGCGGTACTGAGATGTAGTCCTGACCCTAGAGCCTCTTGTAAGCTCTTCCAAAACCCACTAGTGAACAACGGGTCTCGGTCACTCACAATGCTTTTGGGTACTCCATGAAATCTCACTACCCACTTCATATACAATTCTGCCAACTTGGCTGCCGTTCTGGTCGATTTGACTGGTATAAATCTTGCGCTCTTAGTCAATCGATCCACAATTACCCAAATGCTATCATATCCCGATCTAGTCCTTGGTAAACCATCGATGAAATCCATCGAGACTTGTTCCCATTTCCATTCGGGAATTTCTAATGGTTGCAACAACCCACTAGGCTTCTTTTGCTCGGCTTTAACTAGCTGACAATTCATGCATTTGGATATAAACTTCCCAACGTCTCTTTTCATCCCTTCCCAGTAGTAAGTCTGTCTCATGTCTCGATACATCTTATTACCACCGGGATGTATAGTCAGTTTTGAGTGATGACATTCTCTAAGCACTTCATCCCTCAAACCATTTACGTTGGGCACAACAAGTCTTCCATTCTTCCGAAGCCATCCATCTCGATCAAGCCCATACACATTCATCTCCTCATCGATACCCATCTCTAACTCGGAGATGATTTCTAATAAATTAGGATCGTCCCACTGGCTAGAACCAATCCGCTCTATCAAAGTGGGCCTGATCGCCAAACTAGCTAGCATAACTGGATCCAATTCGCACCTTTGTCTGAAATCAAACCCCGCGATAAACTCCAGTTGCTTCCATTCAAGAAACATTGCCCCTAAGCTGGCATGTCTCCTACTCAAGGCATCGGCTACCGCATTACCCTTCCCAGGTGTGTATGCGATATCAAAATCATACGAAGCCAAGAACTCTAACCATCTCTGCTGACGGAGGTTCAGATCTTTCTGAGAGAAGAGATACTTTAACGATTTATGATCGGTAAACAACTCAAATCTTTCTCCCAAGAGATAGTGTCTCCACATCTTCAGCGCAAATACAATCGCTGCCAATTCCAAATCATGGGTAGGATACTTCTTCTCATGCGGCTTTAGCTGTCGACTAGCATAAGCTACAACCCTACCTCCTTGCATCAATACAGCACCCAGTCCGGTACCACAAGCATCCGTGTATACTGTCATCTCTTCATTCCCCTTAGGAATGACTAGCACTGGCGCACGCGTCAACCTCTCCTTTAGACTTTTGAAGGCATCCTCACCCACTCCGTCCCAGACGAAGGACTGATTCTTCTTAGTCAACTGAGTCAACGGTGCTGCTATCTTGGAGAAGTCTTGGATAAACTTACGATAATATCCGGCTAATCCCAAGAAACTTCTTACTTCTGTTGCATTCTTGGGCGTAGGCCAATCCTGTACCGTAGCCACCTTCGCAGGGTCCACGGCAATGCCACTCTCGGAAACGACATGACCCAAGAATCTCACTTCCCTTCTCCAAAAATGACACTTAGAGAATTTCGCTTTCAATTGGTGTTTTCTCAACACCCCCATCACTATCCTCAAGTGCCCCTTGTGTTCCTCCTCTGTCCTTGAATAAACAAGGATATCATCCACGAACACAAGAACAAACTTATTCAACTGATCTCTGAATACTTGATTCATAAGATCCACAAAGTAGGCTGGTGCATTGGTCAACCCAAACGGCATGACCAACCACTCATAAAATCCAGACGGCGTCCTAAATGCCGTTTTCGGAACACTCTCATCCGCCACTCTTAGCTGATGAAATCCTGTCGCGAGGTCCAACTGGGAGAACACTCTTGCTCCTTCCAGCTGATCAAACAAATCATCTATCCGCGGTAGAGGATACTTATTTTTCCTCGTCACCTTATTCAACTCGCGATAGTCCACACACAAACGAAGGGAACCATCTGCCTTAGTGGCAAATACAACTGGTGCTCCCCACTCAGAGACACTCCTTCTAATCAATCCCTTCTTCAAAAGATTGCTGACTTGCACCCCGAGCTCTCGCTGCTTCTTTGGTGCCATACGACGAAGTGGCATCACTATAGGTCTGGCATCTTTCACTAAATCAATACGGAACTCAATCTCTCGGTGTGGTGGAAGCCCGGTCACCTCCTCGAAGACGTCCGGATACTGGCCAACCACGGGCACATCTGACAACTCACCCTGCGGGATGTCGAGGGAATTTACAAAACTAGCCATAACCCCATCACTAGGTAGACTACCAAACACTACCCTCCGCCCATCATCCGCCCTTACTGTCACCAAAAAGCCCTCACAGTCTACCACCACCCCGTATCTTTGGAGCCAATCGACTCCCAATATAATGCCATACCCAGTAAAGCCCAAAACAAAGCAATCACATACAAACATACATCCATGACTCGATAAGACCAAATTCCTGCAAATCATACTAAGGCTAGTCGAACCACCAATCGGGTTCGTCACAACTAATGGTCTATCGACTATCTCGGGTTCCAGTCCCAACCTATCTACCAGGTCACTAGATATGAAGGAACGGGAAGCCCCAGTATCAAACAAAACTCGAATTGGTATATCATAAATAGAAAGCATACCTTGAATAACAACATTCTTCCCTTTCTCCGCCGCAGTTGGGGCATTCGACGAAGAAGGAATAGCATCAAGAGCATATGCTTTCACAATCTGCTTCTCCTTAAGAGGTTGCGGACACTTATCTTTCTGATGTCCCACTTGACCACAGTTGTAGCACTTCCTTTCCGCTGGCTTGGCCCGACATTCTTTAGCATAATGGCCCTTCTTTCCACAGCTGAAGCACTCAACATACTTCTTGCTCTTTTTCTGGCCACCTTTTGATTGGTCCTGCTTCCTCTTATTCTGAGAGCTATTCTTGCCTCCACCGCCCGCTTGCGGCTTTGGCCCTTCTGCAGATGCAGCCTCGGTCTTTGACTTAGGGTAAAGGCTCTCTTATCTCAAAGCTTTCCCCACGATCGATTCAAAAGTCTCATCGATGTGGTTGATAAGCCTTTCCCCCAAGTACCCATCCAAACCAGTAATGAACTTCTCATTCTTCTTCTCAGGAGTATCGATAAGAGACAGTCCATACTTCGACAAAGTGTCGAACTCAGCAATATAATCAGAAACTGCCCTGCCACCCTGCTTGAGTTCCAAGAACCTCTTGAACAACACCGACTTCTGGGCAGCTGGAATAAACTTCTCGCTAAAGCGAGCCTTGAACTGAACCCACGTAACCTGGTCTTCTGGAGTAGCTGTTCTGATAGCATTCCACCAATTCATCGCTCGCCCTTGCAACTGACGAGACGCTAGCCTTCTCTTCATTGCATCCTCAAGACCCAAGTCATCGAAGATTCGATCACAGCTATCCATCCAATCTTGAACATCTGTGGCCGACTCCGTTCAATGGAACGGCTTCCCACCAAGATTAGTGTAATCTTTGCACAACTTGGCGAAATCGACCCTAGGCGCCTGCACTACTGGGCCAACACCAGCTCCGGGATTGGGAACTGCCCCTTGCACTTCTCTAAGCATGTCTCTCATGAATTTGGTAAACATCGCCCTCATGTCAGCGACATTCCCATTATTGGCCCCTCTACCGGTACCTCTAACATGTCGGCTCATCGTCAATCTGAAAAAGGAAACGATCAACGACCCCATAATGGTACTAGTGCAGTGCAACTTCATTCTTATACGACTAATAGTATATATATACATAGCTTTTGAAAACCAAAGTAATCACAAATACGCGCTCTCATATACGTACTAACTCTCCCTAGTGTCTTTCCCTAGGTTAACTACGCAACCTAGAGCTCTGATACCAAGTGTGACGGCCCGCCCCGCACCAACCGACATTTACTCCAAAGGTGCGCTGTACACATATCCAGTTAGCATGGAACGGGTCGCCAGAAGGAAAAGGAAGGAGGAAATGAACATACAAGGAATCTGTAGATTGTCTCACAGCGCATAGGACAAAATATAATAATAACATACTTGACATAAAACAGGAGAGACAGTGCATAAGCTGAAAATCAGAACTAAACATCATAGCAGCGGAAATCCAAAAGTACAGCTTATTACAACTTTCAAACTGTCTCAAAGAAAAAGTAAGGTAAATGAGGTACACTACTAATTCCCAAGTAGTGACCCCCAACGACACAGGGAGAATGTGTATATATATATATCATACGTGGAAGCCTCCTGCCCGCCTCCGAATCAGCTACTCGCGCACCACCAGCTAACCTGTCTCTAGTCTGCTCGTGTGAGCACCCAGAGTAATAAGAGGAGACATAAAACTCTGGGTCAGACATAAAGCCTGGTATGAGCGATAAGCATCTAAAGTGAACAATAACAGGTAGACTAAAACATACCTGAACCTGGACCTGCAACCAAAGAGTTAGCACTACATACCGTACAACACTCTAAGGTATCATATCAATCAATATAAGGATACGGAGGTGGGGGAGGTGTGCATGTCATAATGATGGCAAACAATCAAACATAGCATCCATCCTCACATCTCTCACTCAGTGCGTAAAGCATACGATATTCACCACTTCGATCACCCAACATACCTTGCTACGATCACTTTGCCCCATGAAGTCATAAATGGCTTCACTGCACTGATAACGTAGGCACAAATCCTTCGCTATGTCCACTTTTCCCCATGGAGTCACAAGAACCCCACTGCACTGGCTCATAGCCTTACTAATCCTTACTATGTCCGCTTGCCCCATGGAGTTATTCAATCCATCTGCGCTGGCTCATAGTCTTACTACGCATCACCTTGCCCCTCAGGTCAAAATGACCCTACTGCACTGATAACGTAGCCTTGCTACCATCACTTTGCCCCTCAGGTCATAATGACCCTACTGCACTGATAAGTAGCCCATCATTCATTCTTAGTGGTGAATCGAAGTTATGAACGTCGACAACTCCTTAGCACACGTCCCGCAGCAAAGTCCAACCATGAAGTGAACTCATTGGTTCCCAACTGGTTCCGGGATCCTGAGCTCTAACTTCCATTTGGACTACCTTTGCATCTCGGGTTATTGGTCGTCACCAGATTGGATCGGATCGGGTCGCCTTCAGCATTCTTCATTGGATCGGGTCGCGCCTCCTACGTCGGATCGGGTCGTGGTCCTCCAGATGATCAGGTCGCACTCCCCATCGTCTCGTGAATCCAGTCTCCATCGAATTGTGTAACAACCCGTATTTCGATAACATGATTAAGACGAGAATCAAGGCAGAATTTAATTTTAAATTCTGAATCAAGCAAAATGGGCTATGCCATTGTGTTCGTCTCGGAAAAATACGCGAAATAGAGTCCGAGTTTTCGAAAATCGGAGTCCGTATGACCCGGTTAAGGCCCAAAGAAGTTTTCGGGAAATTTGAATTTCGAAACATGCAGAAATGGGGCCAGGCGGGAAAATTCCCGCCCAGACAAGTCGACTGGCTGTCGACAGGGCTGTCGACTTGCAAGTCGACAGGCATGTCGACAGGCAAGTCGACAGGGCTGTCGACTTGCCCTGTCGGCTGATTCTGGTCTGGTGCACCTATTTTCTATCTTGGCTAGGTTTTTGGGCCTGGTTTGAAATCTGACGGTTCAGGTTGGTCCTAGGGTTAATCTAAGGGTCCTAACTAGCCTAATCTTCTATAAATACACCCTAAACCTAACCTAAATCCCTAAAAATCAAACCTAGCAACTAAGTGCTGCCAAAATCTTCATTGATCATGGCCTCCATCTCCAATCCCTAGAGCCTATGCATTCAAATCGGGTTCAAATCAAAAGGTGCAAGCTTGCTACACTAAATAGAGGCCAAATCAACATTGCTATGCGAGTTTCATGAAGGTTCTTCTTCAAAGGAGCCACCTTTCTTCGTCAAGATGATGCATGACCCCTTTTCTAAGCCTTGCCTATGTAAGTTCTAGCTACTTTTGGATCAAAACGGTATTTTTAATGATTGACATGGGATAAAATGAGATAAAGCATAAGTATGCATGTATGTGAACCTAACTTTGTCCCTTTTCTATGATCTATGACCTTAGACTAAGATGTAGCAACTTAATCATGTCACTCATGTTATGTTTAGCCTAGTTTATCTTGCAAGTTTGGATCTTTGTCTATGGAAGATTTGCATGAACCTTTGGGAACCATTTGACTTGTGAAACATAAGCAAATACTTGACCTTGGGGCTTCTGCATGCATATGAACACAAACCCCTTATGTTTCATGCATGTTTGTGGCAAAACCTCCTTACGATATTATGCAAGTTTGTGGCCAAATCCTATATGATAGTATGCATGCTTATGGTCAATCCCTACATGACTCTATCATGCATGTTTTAAGGCCAAACCCCC
Source organism: Allium sativum (assembly GCA_030737875.1). NCBI lineage: Eukaryota > Viridiplantae > Streptophyta > Magnoliopsida > Asparagales > Amaryllidaceae > Allium > Allium sativum. The sequence goes on along the minus strand of CM060915.1, from coordinate 452,488,060 downwards.
TTATGACGCCATGCATGTTTGGAGCCAATCCCTTTTGTGGCATCGTGCATGTTTTGGGGTCTACATGTAGCCATAGTATACCTACTATGTTGACTCGCTTTGCTTGCGTTGGGAAAACACGATTTTGGGTAGTTAGATAAACATGAACATGTCGCGAAATCTTAACTTGAATATGACATGTGTTTATACTTGAAAATATGACTTGAAAGATAACATGGAAGTTGACATGTAAGTATGCATAAAGACATGAGCTTGGGAATTTACCTATTAAGTTAGGTCTACCCTTTGGGAATTTACCTATTAAGTTAGGTCTACCCAAATGCTTGAAAAACTTGTAACATGTTTTGGAAACATGATGAACTTGGATAATATAAGTGTGGCCAACTCGAGGTTGGGTTGAGTTTGCAACGTAAAACTACCCGGAACCGACCGGCCTAACTAGTAGTTGCAAACAATAGGACCCAATGTGAGAAGTTGGTCATGTCGCGCTTAAGACCCGAGGTTAGACTAGGTTGTGGTGTAAATCTACCCGGACCCGCCCGGCTTAACTAGTAACCACAACAAGGTCTAATGTGAGAGGTTAAGAGTGCATTAATTAAATTAATGCCACATGATAAGGTTAAGTAAATTTGACTAATGACACTTAACCGATATGACACGAATGGGTAGGTTAAGTGGGACCGGGCTTGATTTCCTTAATGACACTTAACCAATTCAGACTTGGTAATTAGATGAGGTTAAGTAATTAAGACTTAACTAACCTAAACACGGTAATTAGACGGGGTTAGGTAATTGATACTTAACTAACCTAACCACGGTAATTAGATGGGGTTAAGTAATCCACACTTAACTAATGTAAACACGGTAATTCGATGGGGTTACGTTAAACACTTAACCAATTTAAACTTGGTAATTCAATGAGGTTAAGTAACCAATACTTAACCAACTTAACGTGATAATTTAATGGGGTTAAGCAACTTATACTTAACCAATTATACATAATGATTTGATGTGGTTAAGTGACCTAAACTTAACCAATCTAACTCGTTAATTTGATGTGGTTAAGTGACCTAAAATTAACCAATCTAACTCGTTAATTGGATGTGGTTAAGTGACCTATACTTAGCCAATCTAACTCGTGAATTTATGGGGGTTAAGTTAACCTATACTTAACCAATCTAACGTGAAAACATGATAAGGCTAAGTCACGAATCACTTGAATACGCTTGACCGATTTGACTCGGTAATTTGACAAGGTCAAGTTAATTTATATAATTAACCAATCTAAAATGATAATTAGACGAGGTTAAGTTATGGATTGCTTAATATACTTAGCCAACTTGACACATGGTTTGTAGGGTTAAGTCTTGGACTTGGATACTTAGCCAATTTTGACATGGTTTGTAGACGGGCTAAGTTATGAACTTAAGTGACACTTAACCCATTAGATAAACCCTAATTCGGAGGATTTGGTAAATAACCATAGTTAACAAGGATTATGGAAATAAGGCTAAGTGGTAAACCTTAGTTAAGGGAAACTAAGTAATAATTCTTAGTCAAGGAAATTTGGACCATTTCTTAGATAGATTAGTAACCCGATACGTTAGGTCAACGTTTAAGTATGCGTGTAGGAGCAGGCTATCTGATTTAGATAAAGGCTCCAACGAACTGGGTAACGAAGCAGCGGCTTCGGGGAACGTGAGGATATTCTTGGGATCCCTCTGTGAGCCGCCAGGTCATTATACTAGGCTCACGAGCGGTTGAGGTCTGCGGTAGAAGAACCAAGAATATGCCTTGGTTGCTATGCGAGCGACCTAAAGACTGGGGTGGATAGCAGTGAGTCGACGAATACATAAGGTGCCCGAGATAGCAAGTTCGTCGATCATCTACCATCTTGAGTCAAGCGTGTACGTACGGAAAGGCAGGGAACACCCAACAGACCATAATTGCTATCTAATTATGGGTGAGGTAGGCCGTAGGATGTGGGATGGCCGGAGTGTAGTTCTCATGCAAGATTTCTCTTGTGTTGCCTTTCACTAGTTGAGGGAGGGGTCTCGTGGGACCATAGCCACGTGTAGAAAAGCAGACCTTAGTATCTGCATCGGCAGATAGATCTAAAGCTCCCGACCGAGTCCTGTATTTCTTGTTTTGCCCTGTGATAGGACTCGGATGGCACGATGTGATACATGTGCATACAGTTATAGAAAAACGATTCATGATGAATGCGTGGGAAAAAGGGCGCGGTTGAGGGTTAGCGTAATCCCTAGTGGCCTAGGTGGTTTAACCCAAACCGAAATACGAAAGCGTGCAATAGGTAAGCGTAATCCCTAGTGGTGCTAGGTGGCGTAAGTCCTAGTAGTTCAAACGATGATTCATATGGAAGAGCCTAGCTAGAACAAGGGTGACAGTCCAAACGATTTCAAGGATAATACGACATGAGGAAGCCCGTACGAGGTACGGCAAAGGACTGAACTTATATACATGGAAAGAAACATATGATTTGAGTAACCTATATATGCGACATATTAGGTTGACATGGACCATTACACGACTTTGAGTAAGGGACATTCATGGTTAACACATAACAAGGCTGGGATACTAGTACGGAGGGTGCAGAGCAAATATACATGTTAGAACTAGGAAGAATATACATAATAGATACCGTGGGATGTTAGACGGGGCAGATACCTTGGGATAATGTACTCGATAGAAATCTGACGATGTGATACCTTGACTTATCATAACACCGTAGTTTATCATGATACCTTAGTTTACCTTGCCACAGTAGTTCAACCGGCTACCCTGGTTTTGTTTATCTATCTTGTAGTTATCCTTATGTTTACTTTCAGTTTATGCATGTCATGTTACCTTTACCTGTTTTTATACTGGGAGTAGATAGGACTTACTCAGTCTTTTTGACTGACCCGTTTTGTTTCGCCTCTTTTCTTCCGTTTCCCCCCCCCCCTCCAGGTTACAGGGAGGAAACAATGCTGTTTAGTTCGGACTTCTTCTGCTTGAAGGTCATCATGGATGGCTTGGACTTTTCTTGGCTATGGCTACTTTACTGTTTTATTTGGGGAATAATTTATGAAAAGGTTTTTATGCTTCTTTATTATTGCAAGACAGGTTTTAATGTACTCTGATGTAAAAGGCTTTAGACCTTAATTATTAATGTTTATGAAAGTTCGATTTTACTTCCGCTATTTTATATGTTCTGTCTTGTGATATTTCTGTGCATGTTTACCAATAATGCCCCTCTAAAGCTAGTGCATTCCTTTGCGAGTGACCCTAGCGGAGGTGGGGTGTTACATTTGGTATCAGAGCAGAAGGTTACCAGACTGGGCAAAAGCTTTTAAAACCTTCTAAAAACTATTTGAGAAACCGTTTACAAAGAAGCATTTTTCAAGAAAAGTTTTTAAAGGCTATTCCCCAAAAGCCATTAGCACCATCCTTTGATTCCTTGATTGAATCTCGTTTCCTTTCTTTCCTCCATCTGTGGTCACAGTAGTTCTAACTGTGACTAATCTTTGTCTAGCCACGTAGGTGTTTCCCGTACGATGGAGGTGGTTCTCGAGAGACTTGTTACCGAAGTTACAAGAAAGGATAATAAGAGTAAGGGTAAAGGATACCAGCTTAAGTATAAGCAACTGTTGTTATGGCTTAGTCCATCGAGGAGGACAAGGACAAGATCAGCGGAGAGGGAAATAGTACGCTCTCATTTCTAGGGTACCTAAAAGAAATGGTGCCGTTTCTGGTAAAGGTTTAGTCGTTCTTTTCTATCATCCCGTCCAAACTTTGTCTTGATCATCGTATCATTTAAGTCTGCTTGGATAGTTGAGTCTCTGCACCTTAGTACTAGCATGGTAGAGGATCCCAGTTTTGTCCCAAAAATCTGGTTGGAGAGTTGGTCCATTCCTTCATGACTTGTTGGATTTGAGAATGACATGTCTCAACTACGGATAGATTCTAAGGATAAAGTGGTCACCCAATAAGGGGTGCCATTCTCGGTTTTGGAAAGAGGGTAGTTAGACTCTCGACTCATCTTGGTGATACCCTCAAAGTCTCGTGTAACCTTTTTGGGTTCTGTCATGGTTAGTTACCTAGAATCTCGGGATGCAGTTGTTGGTAATCCGTTCAAATAGGATTCGCCGCTAAGGCGGATGGTTCGTTTCGATTATGCATGGGTTATGGCAGTCACCCTAGTAATAACCCTTGGCAACATGGATCGGCATCGGAAAACGAGATCCAGAATTCACTAGTGAATTTTGGAGAGCTTGTATGAGTACGCAGACATGTGTGAGCCGAGCATACTAGGGGAAGAATAAGTGGAAGTGAAACGAGAGGCGACAGTGAAATGAGTTCCACTCACACCTTGGAAATAGGAAGCAAGGAGCTACGAAATCATGAAGTCAAAGGCGGTCAAGGCACGATGGAATTAAGCTCATGGAAATGCGGCTTGGACGCGCGCATCACGTCTTTTTTTTTAAGAGTATATCTTTGATCCTTGGTTCACCTGTAAAGCTTACCTGCATGCTATCGCTTGGTGGATATCCTCTCGGTCCTGTTTCTGTTACAAACCCTGTAAAGAGTTTGTCTTGTCTATCTTCTCGATCTTATCTTGGGAACCTTAGGTAGAACGCTATGGATGTAAACATGTATTTGAGACATGTTATGATTGATATGGTTGCAAGTGGTTGCTCGTGGATGCGCGAATACACGTTAGATACTAGATTGACGCGATCACGTTTCATGTTGCATATGCACGAGTATTTATACTTGTTTATGGATGAAATCGAATGTGTTATCATGCGGTTGTTGCATATGAATGAATGATTGTGCACGCATATAGTATCTATATGACTAGGACTATTTGCATACATGTTGGATTCATGGCACTATACATATTTTTGCATTAGAAAAATTATTCAGGCCTGATCATTAGCATTAGCTAAGGAACATGTACACACATGTTTTGCATATATTCATACAGCATTAGAAATCATCTAAGGACAATGGTTGCTTGTGGATGATGTTTTGAGTAGATGGATGATGGATGGTAGGATATGTTCTTCCTAACTTGGAGATTTCGGGGACGAAATCCTAAAAGGTGGGGAGAATGTAACAACCCGTATTTCGATAACATGATTAAGACGAGAATCAAGGCAGAATTTAATTTTAAATTCTGAATCAAGAAAAATGGGCTATGCCATTGTGTTCGTCTCGGAAAAATACGCGAAATAGAGTCCGAGTTTTCGAAAATCGGAGTCCGTATGACCCGGTTAAGGCCCAAAGAAGTTTTCGGGAAATTTGAATTTCGAAACATGCAGAAATGGGGCCAGGCGGGAAAATTCCCGCCCAGACAAGTCGACTGGGCTGTCGACTTGCAAGTCGACAGGCATGTCGACAGGCAAGTCGACAGGGCTGTCGACTTGCCCTGTCGGCTGATTCTGGTCTGGTGCACCTATTTTCTATCTTGGCTAGGTTTTTGGGCCTGGTTTGAAATCTGACGATTCAGGTTGGTCCTAGGGTTAATCTAAGGGTCCTAACTAGCCTAATCTTCTATAAATACACCCTAAACCTAACCTAAATCCCTAAAAATCAAACCTAGCAACTAAGTGCTGCCAAAATCTTCATTGATCATGGCCTCCATCTCCAATCCCTAGAGCCTATGCATTCAAATCGGGTTCAAATCAAAAGGTGCAAGCTTGCTACACCAAATAGAGGCCAAATCAACATTGCTATGCGAGTTTCATGAAGGTTCTTCTTCAAAGGAGCCACCTTTCTTCGTCAAGATGATGCATGACCCCTTTTCTAAGCCTTGCCTATGTAAGTTCTAGCTACTTTTGGATCAAAACGGTATTTTTAATGATTGACATGGGATAAAATGAGATAAAGCATAAGTATGCATGTATGTGAACCTAACTTTGTCCCTTTTCTATGATCTATGACCTTAGACTAAGATGTAGCAACTTAATCATGTCACTCATGTTATGTTTAGCCTAGTTTATCTTGCAAGTTTGGATCTTTGTCTATGGAAGATTTGCATGAACCTTTGGGAACCATTTGACTTGTGAAACATAAGCAAATACTTGACCTTGGGGCTTATGCATGCATATGAACACAAACCCCTTATGTTTCATGCATGTTTGTGGCAAAACCTCCTTATGATATTATGCAAGTTTGTGGCCAAATCCTATATGATAGTATGCATGCTTATGGTCAATCCCTACATGACTCTATCATGCATGTTTTAAGGCCAAACCCCCTTATGACGCCATGCATGTTTGGAGCCAATCCCTTTTGTGGCATCGTGCATGTTTTGGGGTCTACATGTAGCCATAGTATACCTACTATGTTGACTCGCTTTGCTTGCGTTGGGAAAACACGATTTTGGGTAGTTAGATAAACATGAACATGTCGCGAAATCTTAACTTGAATATGACATGTGTTTATACTTGAAAATATGACTTGAAAGATAACATGGAAGTTGACATGTAAGTATGCATAAAGACATGAGCTTGGGAATTTACCCATTAAGTTAGGTCTACCCTTTGGGAATTTACCTATTAAGTTAGGTCTACCCAAATGCTTGAAAAACTTATAACATGTTTTGGAAACATGATGAACTTGGATAATATAAGTGTGGCCAACTCGAGGTTGGGTTGAGTTTGCAACGTAAAACTACCCGGAACCGACCGGCCTAACTAGTAGTTGCAAACAATAGGACCCAATGTGAGAAGTTGGTCATGTCGCGCTTAAGACCCGAGGTTAGACTAGGTTGTGATGTAAATCTACCCGGACCTGCCCGGCTTAACTAGTAACCACAACAAGGTCTAATGTGAGAGGTTAAGAGTGCATTAATTAAATTAATGCCACATGATAAGGTTAAGTAAATTTGACTAATGACACTTAACCGATATGACACGAATGGGTAGGTTAAGTGGGACCGGGCTTGATTTCCTTAATGACACTTAACCAATTCAGACTTGGTAATTAGATGAGGTTAAGTAATTAAGACTTAACTAACCTAAACACGGTAATTAGACGGGGTTAGGTAATTGATACTTAACTAACCTAACCACGGTAATTAGATGGGGTTAAGTAATCCACACTTAACTAATCTAAACACGGTAATTCGATGGGGTTACGTTAAACACTTAACCAATTTAAACTTGGTAATTCAATGAGGTTAAGTAACCAATACTTAACCAACTTAACGTGATAATTTAATGGGGTTAAGCAACTTATACTTAACCAATTATACATAATGATTTGATGTGGTTAAGTGACCTAAACTTAACCAATCTAACTCGTTAATTTGATGTGGTTAAGTGACCTAAACTTAACCAATCTAACTCGTTAATTGGATGTGGTTAAGTGACCTATACTTAGCCAATCTAACTCATGAATTTATGGGGGTTAAGTTAACCTCTACTTAACCAATCTAACGTGAAAACATGATAAGGCTAAGTCACGAATCACTTGAATACGCTTGACCGATTTGACTCGGTAATTTGACAAGGTCAAGTTAATTTATATAATTAACCAATCTAAAATGATAATTAGACGAGGTTAAGTTATGGATTGCTTAATATACTTAGCCAACTTGACACATGGTTTGTAGGGTTAAGTCTTGGACTTGGATACTTAGCCAATTTTGACATGGTTTGTAGACGGGCTAAGTTATGAACTTAAGTGACACTTAACCCATTAGATAAACCCTAATTCGGAGGATTTGGTAAATAACCATAGTTAACAAGGATTATGGAAATAAGGCTAAGTGGTAAACCTTAGTTAAGGGAAACTAAGTAATAATTCTTAGTCAAGGAAATTTGGACCATTTCTTAGATAGATTAGTAACCCGATACGTTAGGTCAACGTTTAAGTATGCGTGTAGGAGCAGGCTATCTGATTTAGATAAAGGCTCCAACGAACTGGGTAACGAAGCAGCGGCTTCGGGGAACGTGAGGATATTCTTGGGATCCCTCTGTGAGCCGCCAGGTCATTATACTAGGCTCACGAGAGGTTGAGGTCTGCGGTAGAAGAACCAAGAATATGCCTTGGTTGTTATGCGAGCGACCTAAAGACTGGGGTGGATAGCAGTGAGTCGACGAATACATAAGGTGCCCGAGATAGCAAGTTCGTCGATCATCTACCATCTTGAGTCAAGCGTGTACGTACGGAAAGGCAGGGAACACCCAACAGACCATAATTGCTATCTAATTATGGGTGAGGTAGGCCGTAGGATGTGGGCTGGCCGGAGTGTAGTTCTCATGCAAGATTTCTCTTGTGTTGCCTTTCACTAGTTGAGGGAGGGGTCTCGTGGGACCATAGCCACGTGTAGAAAAGCAGACCTTAGTATCTGCATCGGCAGATAGATCTAAAGCTCCCGACCGAGTCCTGTATTTCTTGTTTTGCCCTGTGACAGGACTCGGATGGCACGATGTGATACATGTGCATACAGTTATAGAAAAACGATTCATGATGAATGCGTGGGAAAAAGGGCGCGGTTGAGGGTTAGCGTAATCCCTAGTGGCCTAGGTGGTTTAACCCAAACCGAAATACGAAAGCGTGCAATAGGTAAGCATAATCCCTAGTGGTGCTAGGTGGCGTAAGTCCTAGTAGTTCAAACGATGATTCATATGGAAGAGCCTAGCTAGAACAAGGGTGACAGTCCAAACGATTTCAAGGATAATACGACATGAGGAAGCCCGTACGAGGTACGGCAAAGGACTGAACTTATATACATGGAAAGAAACATATGATTTGAGTAACCTATATATGCGACATATTAGGTTGACATGGACCATTACACGACTTTGAGTAAGGGACATTCATGGTTAACACATAACAAGGCTGGGATACTAGTACGGAGGGTGCAGAGCAAATATACATGTTAGAACTAGGAAGAATATACATAATAGATACCGTGGGATGTTAGACGGGGCAGATACCTTGGGATAATGTACTCGATAGAAATCTGACGATGTGATACCTTGACTTATCATAACACCGTAGTTTATCATGATACCTTAGTTTACCTTGCCACAGTAGTTCAACCGGCTACCCTGGTTTTGTTTATCTATCTTGTAGTTATCCTTATGTTTACTTTCAGTTTATGCATGTCATGTTACCTTTACCTGTTTTTATACTGGGAGTAGATAGGACTTACTCAGTCTTTTTGACTGACCCGTTTTGTTTCGCCTCTTTTCTTCCGTTTCCCCCCCCCTCCAGGTTACAGGGAGGAAACAATGCTGTTTAGTTCGGACTTCTTCTGCTTGAAGGTCATCATGGATGGCTTGGACTTTTCTTGGCTATGGCTACTTTACTGTTTTATTTGGGGAATAATTTATGAAAAGGTTTTTATGCTTCTTTATTATTGCAAGACAGGTTTTAATGTACTCTGATGTAAAAGGCTTTAGACCTTAATTATTAATGTTTATGAAAGTTCGATTTTACTTCCGCTATTTTATATGTTCTGTCTTGTGATATTTCTGTGCATGTTTACCAATAATGCCCCTCTAAAGCTAGTGCATTCCTTTGCGAGTGACCCTAGCGGAGGTGGGGTGTTACAAATCGGGTCTCCACTTCTGGTCGGATCGTGAATACCCCATACGGATCGGATCGCGCTCCTCCATCGTCTCGTTGTGCATCGGATCGTGGATGCTGCCTTCCTCTAGTCGGATCGTGATATGAAGCACGAGTGGATCGGATCGGGTCGTAATGCTCATTGGCGATCCGGGTCGGAGTACTTCAATTTGGGCACGGCGCTGCATCGATTCGTCTCGTGGGCCTTACGCAGATGGTTCGGTTCGAAGGAGATGACTCGACTCGTGGTGATGTCCAACGATCCCATAGGGCGATCCGATCGTCCCTCAACCCCCTATGCGATCCGAACCCCTGCACCTTGTCCAGCGAGCTGTTTACGCCCCTCGACGGCGTTTTCGACCATTCCAACTATTCTAAACAGTCACATAGCATTTCATACGGTCATAGCAACATGCATAATCAACCACAAACATCAAAACATCAACATGGTAGGTCAAAATGGATCAAACATACCCAAAACCCCATATTTTCCCCCTAAGCATGTTTAGGTGAAACCAATGATATGATTAGCAAAACTTAACCAAATGGAACCAAATTTCTAACAGAGGTTTAAAATATCATTCCGAATTTTATAAACATTTTTCCAGAATTTTATCATGTTTAAATCCGCTAATTAACACTAATCAACCCTAATTAGCCATAATTAGTGCAAAACTATGCAAATCACTCACCTTAGCCACAAAATAAACTAAGATCTGAAATAATTCTCTGATTTGATGTGAATCTCGATGCCAAACAGGAGCTCCTTTGTTGCTTTGGTGAAGATCTTCCTTGATTAGGGGTTGCTAAGCCAAATCCTTAACCAAAAGGTGATTTAGAGGTTGGAGGCCATTTTTAGGGATCCTTGGTGATAAGTGGAGGCTAGAAAACTGAAATGAAATGATTCTCCATCTCATTTCAGCCCACCCATAACCCTAATCCCGAAATGGGTTATGGGCCTACTCACTAATCACCCGATTTGGCCCGGTTAAGCAGTTTTTCACCCTCCAAACCTTGTTTCAGCCATATCTCTCAAACGGTAAGTCCGTTTGGTCATTATGACCACTCTACGGAAAGAGAAACTATCAAACGAATCAAATGGAAGTGGTTTCAGGTCAAAATTCCTTTCTAATCAAAAGTTATGGCCAATACAGTACCAACTAGGGGCAAAATGGTCATTTAAAGATCGACAAAAATCATGAACATGGGAAATGACTCTAATAGATGTTTCCCTAAGTTACATGACCATACAACTTCATACGGGAAAGAAATAAATATTCTACAATCCTATGATGTGTAGAATACGGGTCGTTACAATATATATTATATATATTTCGTCGATTTCCTTTTTAAAACTTATTTTATAAATCGTTTTAAATTCGTTTTCAAAACCATTTCAACTCTATATTCAATTTCAAATCAAAATTGAATATTTCCTATCATTACTATATAAATGATAATATTTTCAAAATGTTATATTTTGAAATCACTATCTTTTCTATATTCATTTTAAAAACGAACATAATCGATATAAATATCGTTCACGTCAAAATAGTGCAACTCTAATCAACACGGCTTTATATATTTCAATAAATTCGTTATTCAACAAATGAATATTTATTCTATTCAACACATGAATCTATATTTCTTTCAACACACGACTAATCTCAACACATGAGTACTGTCAACACACGACTATTTTTGTTATGTAAAATATTTTATAAAATTATGGTATCTATCGTTTGATTTTCAATCGGACTCCACCGTGAAGTAGTTCTAATTTTAAATATGAAAAGATGTAAATTTTATTATTAAAATATTTTACTTAACACATGGATAGTTTCAACACATGAACATCGTCAACACATGACTATTTTTATATTCAACACATGAATTTTCTTTTATAATATTCATTATTTTCCCGATTGGATTGAGGCCCAATCAATCACCATTTAATGTTAATTATATGGATTCCATACACCACATGTATATAATAGCAATGATAAACAATCAACCATCATCCAAGGTGCACCACACAACTGCATAAGCATCAAATATAAATAATTAGCGCTTACACAGCCTATCGACCAATCGATCGACATACAACTAAATAATTGGGATTAGTGTACGCCAAATATCATCCCAACACCCGTGTGGGGTTTCAAATCAACAAACACAGATTTTTATTTGTGCAGTTAGGCGATGTATAAAATTTATCATCCCAATCAATATCAGTCAAATCAGTGTATATAAACAAATCGGCCGATTTGTTTATAAATATTTATTTATTCACATTCACGTTAAAAATTATATTTTTAACGATAATTAATTTATTTCAACCATCTACAATTTATTATCGATTTCACATCAACATCACAAACAATTTTCACAACACATCAATCAAACAAACAAGCCATCCATGGTCTGTGGATGACGGGTGTCGGGTGCTGCTAAGCACCGTCTACATCCTAGTATATATATATAACTAGAAAAAGAGATTGAAGAGTGAGAAGTTCTCACCAAAGCTATCCCAACTCCACGACACTTCCAATGTAGGGAATCATCACCGTTCTCGCCTTTTGTCACTTTCGTTGCCCGTAGCCACTACATATATAAAAAATCACATTTTTATATTGTTGCTATGTATATAAAAATCATATTTTTATCATTACTTCATATGGATAAAAATTCTATTTTTACATCGCTACTATATACATAAAAATTCTATTTTTACATCGCTACTATATAGATAAAAATTCTATTTTTACCCCGCTACTATATAGATAAAAATTCTATTTTTACATCGTTGCTATATAGATAAAAATTCTATTTTTACATCGATGCTATATAGATAAAAATTCTATTTTTACATCGATGTTATATAGATAAAAATTCTATTTTTACATCGTTACTATATAGATAAAAATTCTATTTTTACCACGCTATTCTCTATATAAAGTGAAACACCCCACCTCCGTTAGGGTCACTCTCAAAGGGAATGCCCTAATTTTTGGTGGAGGTTTATAAGTATAAGTCACAGATATACAAGACAGATATAAGAACACATATTTTTGAACAGTGGAAAACAACAACATCTTTTATTTCATTAAAATACGTGTTACACAAACCATGCAATACTTGTCTTACATTTCTTCCAAAAACATAACATCTTCATAATTGTCTTGATTACATTATTTAAAGAAGCATAAAGAAAACATAAATAAACTGCATAAGTCCCATAATTGTTGTCCAAAGCCATAGTCCAAAACGAAAAAGATCCAAGCAATACATTCTTTCTCTTCAAGCTGGATGTGAAAGCTGGTCAAGCTGCGGTATTCCCTCCCTGTGGACCTTGGAGGGGGGAACGAAAGAAAAGAAGAAGAAAGAAAAGTAGAGTCAGACATAAAGCCTGAGTAAGTCTAGGACTATTTAGTCTATGAATAAAGAACTGGGTTTGATAATTATAAACTGGAAATGGGAAAACACCATAAACTAGGTTAAGTTGTCTAGAGTCGAATATACTATTGTACCCCATATTAATCTCTGTACCCATATAAACTAGTTCCCAACCGACACCCCATAATCAGGGTGAAGTGATCAATTTCTGAGGATCGGCTCCTACTCGCATAGTTACATGTGCTGGTCCCACCATGGGGTGTATCAAGTCCCATGGTGGCGGTCCGACACAATTCTAGAATGCACAGGTATACTACTGGTGCCCAATGCCTTATTTTTCTGCGCCAGAGTGTGTGCACGCCTGCACCCCGTTAGAACCTACACTGCCGCACCACCGCCGTCGATTTGACCTCTTACAGTCAGCCCAGTAATCGTGCCCCACCCTGCCTAGTTCAGGGTATCCTGATACACCTTGTAGGGTTACTGCTGAAAAGGGTTCCCCCGCTACTAGGTTTTCTATTTCTAGCCAACATGTTAAGTTGGTTAAGTGTTTTGTAAACCTAACCCCCAATCAGTCTGTATAGTTTATCATGTTCCATTTTGATTAAGTATTAATTCAGTTTACTTAATCCTATCAATCCTGACTCAGCCTTAATTGTCTTATTAAAGCCTTGACCTCTCACATTAGACAGGTATTGTTGTGGCTGCCTGTTGCCGGTTGGGTCCGGGTAGTCTTACGCCACAACTCGGTCTAACCTCGAGTCCTTATTGGGCTCCGTGTTTAACCACCCACATTGGATAGGTATTGTTGTGACTACTGGACAGCCGGGCGGTTCCGGGCAGGTTTACATCACAACTCAATCCAACCTCGGGTTAAACACATCGTATTTTCTACATTTACATATTTTGTCTCTTTCCTTTTTATATGTAAATATTTGCGGCCCATTATTCAAATTCATCTTTATTGGTTTAAAATTTATTTATGCCACTTAATTATTTTTCAAGGTTGTTGGCATGCGTCAAACAGGCCACACATATATTCTATGTTTTAACCCCATCGCCATTACCCCCATTTTATACGTTCACTAAAATATAACATATGTTGGGTTTAACATTTAAACCCAACTTAGCCACATGAAAAAGGGGAGGCTTATAACATGGTGTTTATAAGGTAACATAAAAAGGGGAGTGTGAACGCATGAACTTGCAACGTAACGATCTAATTAACATGAATTAGGCACATGTGAATTTGCATTGTAATAGCATATAATCATGGTATAAACAATACTTAAACATGAATCATTCTATTCATATAATCATGGCATAAACATACCTAAACATGAACCATTCTATTCATATAATCATGGCATAAACATACCTAAACATGAAATCATGGTTTTTAGTCTATTCATGTAAACTTGCAATTGGAATGTAAATCTAACTTAATTATGTGTCACATATTTCACCATATTATTTTGCTAACAACTTAGGCCTAAAACATGTTTTCAACTAGGCATAACACCAAACATAGTTTAGTCATGTTCATAAAAATGCTTACTTTTGTTTCTAATACAAAAGTATGATTTGCCAATTCCAACATAGATTCATATAAACCATAGTACTTAGTCGAGTCCAATTACACACTAAAAGTGATCATAAAAGTGTGTACATCATATTGGCATAATAGTGATCATAAAAGTGTGTACATCATATTGGCATAATAGTGAATCATATACCTGCATGAATCCCAAATAAAATACCATAACATATGGTTGTTAACATGAATCATATACTTGTATGAACCCCAAATAAAATACCACAACATATGGTTGTCAATATAAACCACATACTTGCAAATATCCAATCATATACCATAACATTTCCAAATCGTTTAGAATCAAAGCAACATACAAATATAGATTATTATCGCCACAATTCAATTTCTCACTTTACACAAATCAAAAGACAATTATTTATTCACATCGGAATAGCACTCTACTTACAACGTATGACGAATCTTCAATTCAGGAATCTGAATTCTGAATTTGGAGATGTTATCCTTTGTTGTAGGCGTTGCTTTGATTTAATTAACGTTGCTTTAAGCTTTCTGATTATCTCCTAATTGTCTCTCAATTTCTGACGGCTATCTCTAGTCTCTCCTCAGCAGCATGACGGTCTCATCTCCATTTTTGTTTGTGTGAATTAGGGTGAGTCTTAGGTCCTTTTTATAGAGTTTGTGAGTTGATTAAGACCTTCGATGGAGCTTGGTTTAATAATAGCCGTTCGTTTGAAGGAGAGACAAACCAGGAGCTGACACCTAGTCCTAGTGACAAGGCAAGGCTCAGAAAATCGACCAAACACAGACCAGGCCAGCCGGGGGGCTGGGTTCGACCTGACTCAGGGGCCAGGTCGACGTGCCAGTCGACACTGTGTCGACTTAGCAGTCGACACGGGTGACCCAGGTCGACTGCCCAGTCGACCTGGGTAGCCCCAAGTCGACTACCAAGTCGATCTGGGTGCCTTGGGCGGGAAAATTCCCGCCCTTGCCAATCCGGCCCGATTTTGAATTTTGAATTGGTTTTTCTGAGCTGTTTTGAATTTTAAATTGAATTCTGAAACTTCCGGAGGCCATATCTTCTTCATACGGAGTCCGTTTTGCGCAAACTCGGACTCTATCTCAAGCAGAATTCCGAGACGAACATAATGGCGTATCCCGTTTCCCTTAATTCTTTGATTTGAAATTAGTTATACTTTATTTTGTGAATTTCACTGTTATAAAATACACGGGGTGTTACATTCTCCCCCACTTAAAAGGATTTCATCCCCGAAATCTTCAAGTTCAGGAAGAATGTACATCCTAACATCCAAACAGCCATCTACTCATCCATCAGACACGAGCATCTATTGCCCTTAAAAGACTTCTAATGCTTCATGATCATATGCGAAGTGTGTGTGTACATGTACTTATCTAATGCAAAATCAGGCGGTCTACTGATTCAGTTGACCTCCTTAATGCCAATTATGTAAGTGCCATGAATCCATCATGTATGCAAATTCTCCTATTCATGATTCTACATGAGTGCACAATCATTCATACAAATGCAACATCCATATGACAACACATTAAACTTCAACCATATACGAATATAAATACATTTATGCATATGCAATATGAAGTGACTGAGCCGATCTAAAACCTAGATTGTGTGTGTATATGCAACCACGAGCAACCACTTGCAATCATCATCCATAACATGTTTCAATTACATGTTTTCATCCAAAGGGTTTCTTCCTAAAAGATAAGGTCGAGGAGATATACCTAAAAAGATAGATAAAAGCGTAACTTAAGGAAAAAGAAAGATCAAAGATGTACCCTCAAAAAGAAAAGGGTAGGCCGCGCGTATTCTAGCTTCAGTTTCCCAAGTCGCGTCTCCTTCGGCGTCGCTCCACTGAACTTTGATGGGCTTGACTTCGCGGTTGCGTAGATTTTTCACTTCCGTTCCTAATATGTGGGTTGGAACTTTCCTCACGGTTGCTTCGAGTTCCACTTCAGCTTCTTCTAGGATATTTGGCTCTACCCCTTCAGCAGATTCATGTAGATATTTTCGGAGATGTGAAACATGGAAAACGTTGTGAACTCCGGCCAGCTTTTCAGGTAGCTCTAATCTATAGGCCATTTTCCCAATTTTCTCAATAATAGGAAACGGTCCTACGAACCTTGGTGCTAGATTTCCTGTGGTTCCAAAACGAACAACGTTCCTTAGCGGAGATACCTTAAGAAAAACTCTGTCCCCAACCTCAAATTCAAGGTCGGTCCTCCTCTTGTCGGCGTAGGACTTTTGTCTATCTTGGGCCTTCTTCATCCTTCTTCGTATTAAGTCTACTTTCTCTGAAGTCTCTCGGATCATATCTGGTCCAAGTATGAGCTTATCAGTAGACTCCCACCAACAAGTGGGTGATCGGCACGGTCTTCCGTATAAAGCTTCGAAGGGCGCCATTCCGATGGTTGCTTGGTAGCTGTTATTGTAGGAAAATTCAACCAAAGGAAGATGGTCTTCCCACGTCCCTCCGAAGTCAAGGACACACAATCTTAAAAGGTCCTCCAAAACTCTGTTCACTCTTTCTGTTTGGCCGTCGGTTTGGGGATGATAGTTTGTGCTCAAGCATAACTGTGTGCCTACCGCTTCTTGCAAACTCCGCCAAAACTCACTTGTGAAGATAGGGTCTCAGTCACTAACAATGCTGGATGGTATTCCATGGAGTCGAACAATTTCCTTGAGGTAAAGAGATGCTAGGGGTGAGGCAGTTCTTTTACTTTTGACAGGTAAAAAGTGGGCGCTTTTAGTTAGCCTATCCACTATTACCCAAATGCTAGTGTTGCCTCTCCTAGACCTAGGCAGCCCATCAATGAAGTCCATTGAGATGCTATCCCACTTCCACTGCGGGACCTCTAGAGGATGGAGCAGACCGCCAGGCTTTTTCTGTTCCGCCTTAACCTGTTGGCACACCATACACTTAGAAACGAAATCTGCCACGTCCTTCTTCATGCCGTTCCAAAAGAAAGTTCTCTTTATGTCCTTGTACATTTTATCCTCACTCGGATGTATCGTCATCTTGGAGTGGTGTGCTTCCTCGAGAACCTTCTTTACTAAATCCCTTGTCTGTGGGACGCATAGTCTTTCGTCTCGCCTTAGCCAACCCTTATCGTCGATGGAGTATCTGTTGAGGTGACTTGAAGTCTCACCCCTAATTAGCCTATCAATCGTCTCCACAAGCTGAGGGTCTTCGAGTTGTGCTGTCCCTATTGAGTCCACTAAAGTCGGGCGTACTTCGAGAGATGCTAGCAAGCCTGGTACAAAATCGGAGGAGGGCCTAAAGTCAAAGCTGGCTATAAACTCTAGGCTTTGTCTTTCAACAAACAACGGGCTTAGGGTTAGTTTCTTTCGGCTCGACGCGTCTGCCACTACGCTGCCTTTGCCCGGAGTGTAGGAGATCTTGAAATCGTACAAGGCAAGAAACTCCATCCATCTCTGTTGCCTCAAGTTAAGATCTTTCTGCGAGAAAAGATATTTCAATGATTTATGGTCAGTGTAAAGTTCGAACTTCTCACCTAGGGGATAGTGTCGCCAAGACTTGAGTGCAAAGATGATGGCGGCTAACTCAAGATCGTGGGTCGGGTAGTTCTTTTCATGCACTTTCAATTGTCTCCCGCCATAAGCTACTACCGTTCCTTCTTGCATTAAGACGGTGCCTAGCCCTGTCCCACATGCATCTGTATAAACTATGAACATCTTGCTTCCATCTGGCAATTTTAAAACTGGGGCTGTTGTAAGAGCTCTTTTCAGTCGTTGGAAAGAAAACTCGCAATCCAAGTCCCAATTGAACACTAGATTTTTCTTGGTCAACTTTGTGAGCGGAGCTGATATCTTTGCAAAGTCTCTGATGAATTTCCGATAGAAGCCTACTAGCCGAAGAAAGCTTCGGACCTCTGTTGTGTTCTTTGGTGTCGTCCAATCCTGCACCGCTACTACCTTAGCCGGGTCTACTGCTAACCCTTCCTTGGATACTATGTGCCCAAGAAATCTTACTTCCTCTCTCCAAAAGTGGCATTTGGAGAATTTGGCTTTTAGCTGATGGACTCGCAGAGTTTCCATGATTGCCCTAAAGTGCTGAGCATGTTCCTCTTCACTCTTTGAGAAGATAAGGATATCGTCTACGAAGACCACTACGAACTTATTGAGGAAATCTCTGAACACCCTAATCATCAGGTCCACGAAGTAAGCAGGTGCGTTTGTCAAGCCGAAAGGCATGACAAGCCATTCAAAGAAGCCGTCTGGGGTTCTGAATGCTGTCTTATCGATACTATCTTCAGCCACCCTTAGCTGATGAAAACCGGTCACCAAATCGAGTTGGGAGAAAACAGACGCTCCTACAAGTTGATCAAACAGATCGTCGATTCTGGGGAGAGGGTGCCTATTCTTTTTCGTTAGCTTGTTGATCTCCCTATAGTCAACACACAGACGGAGTGAACCATCCGCCTTTGTAGCGAACACCACTGGAGCGCCCCATTCTGAAATGCTCCTTCTAATGAACCCCTTCTCTAGAAGCTCTTTAATCTGTTTACTGAGCTCCTTTCTTTCCTATGGAGCCATGTGTTTAACGGGCAACGCAACGGGCTTTGCATTATCTACAAGATATATGCGGAAGTCTATCTCCCGCTTCGGAGGCAAGCCCTTCACCTCTTCGAAGACATCCGGATATTCCCGGACCACTCTAACCGATTGCAAACTTTCAACAGAGGCGTCTAGCGATTCAAGATAACTAAGCATAACCGCATACGAGGGATTACAAGTAATTTCCAGAGTGTTACCGAGTTGGGTCAGGAGCCTAACCACCCTTTTCTCACAATCAAGGACGGCACCATTACTGGATAGCCAATCCATACCCAAAATCAAACCATATCCCGAGAAACCCAAAACAAAGGCACTACATCTAAATTCTATGCTTAGAATAGAAATTTTCAATCCCACACAGATCATAGACAAATGAGCTGGGCCCCCAATTGGGTTTGAAACAATTAAGGGGTCCTCTACCATACTAGTTTCTAGGTGCAGAGATTCTACTAAAGCAGACGAGATAAAGGAGTGTGATGCGCCAGAATCAAATAAAGTGCGAACGGGGTGATCATAAAGATAAACTACACTTTCTACAGAACTATTTATACCTCGCTGTTGCAGAGGTGGATCCAGCCCTCTGCCCCTGTCCTCGTTTCTACGGGCAATCCTTAGCCATGTGGCCTGTCTCACCGCAAGAAAAACACCCGCCATTCATCTTGGCCTTCTTTTTCCGGCAATCTTTCACTAAGTGCCCCACTTTGCCACAGAAATTACACTTCCTCTTCTCTTTGTTGTCTTTCCCGCCCTTCTTAAAGTCTGTCTTCTTAGGCTGTAAACCCTCTTTCTTCTCTTGAGAGTTTTCTGCCTTTGTCTCCTTCTTTCCCTTATCCTCTTCGTTCAGCAATGCCATCTGTACCAATCTTTCATACGTAGCTCCCATGGGTATATGGGTCATGGCCAAACTATGTAATGGCTCATTCAACCCCTTGACAAAAGCGGAGAGCCTTCTTGTGCGGGTGTTGACTAGGTCCAATCCGAACCTAGCCAGCTGATCAAACTGGTTAACATACTCTTTGACTGTCATGTTCCCTTGCTTAAGAAATAAGAATTTTTCCAACTGAAGACTCCTTTCAGCTTCTGAGAGAAATTTAGCCTCGAACCTTGCCCTAAAGTCCTCCCATGTTTCCACTGGTCTTTCTGCATTAGTGACTTCCCACCAGTAGGAAGCCTCACCTTTTAGTAGCCATACTGCTAGTTGTACCTTCTGCCCATCTTCTACCTCAAAGATGAGGAATAAGTCCTCGGTTTCCTTTAGCCAATTCCTAGCTGCCACGAAGGACTCGGTTCCATGAAAGTCCATTCCTCCCATAGCTTTAAAATCTTTACATATCTTAGTAAAAGTGTTTCCTCGCGGAGGAGGTGGAGGAAGAGGTGCTCCTGCAGCTGGATGATTTCCTGCAGCTGGGGGAGGAGGAACGGTAGGACCTGGCTGAGTGGCCCTTGCTTCTAAGAATCGTCTAAACCAACCATGTATTGGTATACCCTCTGGCAAGTTAAGTTCTTCGGACATGCTGAAACAAAAAGGATAGATTCAAAACGAAGGATAAGAGATAGTACCTATTGCTTTGGGGGACTTTGCCTTTTTAAAATAAAATAATACTTTATCTTTAAAAATGCTTCTTTAAATTTTCTTTTGAAAATAAATTTTCAAAACTTTTTATCTTATCTGGTAAACCTATGCTCTGATACCAAGCGAAACACCCCACCTCCTTTAGGGTCACTCTCAAAGGGAATGCCCTAATTTTTGGTGGAGGTTTATAAGTATAAGTCACAGATATACAAGACAGATATAAGAACACATATTTTTGAACAGCGGAAAACAACAACATCTTTTATTTCATTAAAATGCGTGTTACACAAACCATGCAATACTTGTCTTACAATTCTTCCAAAAACATAACATCTTCATAACTGTCTTGATTACATTATTTAAAGAAGCATAAAGAAAACATAAATAAACTGCATAAGTCCCATAATTGTTGTCCAAAGCCATAGTCCAAAACGAAAAAGATCCAAGCAATACATTCTTTCTCTTCAAGCTGGATGTGAAAGCTGGTCAAGCTGCGGTATTCCCTCCCTGTGGACCTGGGGGGGGGGGACGAAAGAAAAGAAGACGAAAGAAAAGTAGAGTCAGACATAAAGCCTGAGTAAGTCTAGGTCTATTCAGTCTATGAATAAAGAACTGGGTATGATAAGTATAAACTGGAAATGGGAAAGCACCATAAACTAGGTTAAGTTGTCTAGAGTCGAATATACTATCGTACCCCATATTAATCTCTGTACCCATATAAACTAGTTCCCAACCGGCACCCCATAATCAGGGTGAAGTGATCCATTTCTGATGATCGGCTCCTACTCGCATAGTTATATGTGTCTTACGGCCCCCGTTGTTGTAGTTACCTATGTTGGTCCCACCATGGGGTGTATCAAGTCCCATGGTGGCGGCCCGACACAATTCTAGAATGCACAGGTATACTACTGGTGCCCAGTGCCTTATTTTTCTGTGCCGGAGTGTGTGCATGCCCGCACCCCGTTAGAACCTACACTGCCACACCACCGCCGTCGATTTGACCTCTGACAGTCAGCCCAGTAATCGTGCCCCACCCTGCCTAGTTCAGGGTATCCTGATACACCTTGTAGGGTTACTGCTGAAAAGGGTCCACCCGCTACTAGGTTTTCTATTTCTAGCCAACATGCTAAGTTGGTTAAGTGTTTTGTAAACCTAACCCCCAATCCGTCTGTATAGTTTAGCGTGTTCCATTTTGATTAAGTATTAATTCAGTTTACTTAATCCTATCAATCCTGACTCAGCCTTAATTGTCTTATTAAAGCCTTGACCTCTCACATTAGACATGTATTGTTGTGGCTGCCTGTTGCCGGTTGGGTCCGGGCAGTCTTACGCCATAACTCAGTCTAACCTCGGGTCCTTATTGGGCTCCGTGTTTAACGACCCACATTGGATAGGTATTGTTGTGACTACTGGACAGCCGGGCGGTTCCGGGCAGGTTTACATCACAACTCAATCCAACCTCGGGTTAAACACATCGTATTTTCTACATTTACATATTTTGTCCCTTTCCTTTTTATATGTAAATATTTGCGGCCCATTATTCAAATTCATCTTTATTGGTTTAAAATTTATTTATGCCACTTAATTATTTTTCAAGGTTGTTGGCATGCGTCAAACAGGCCACACGTTTGTTCTATGTTTTAACCCCATCGGCATTACCCCCTTTTATACATTCACTAAAATATAGCATATGTTGGGTTTAACATTTAAACCCAACTTAGCCACATGAAAAAGGGGAGGCTTATAACATGGTGTTTATAAGGTAACATAAAAAGGGGAGTTTGAACGCATGAACTTGCAACGTAACGATCTAATTAACATGAATTAGGCACATGTGAATTTGCATTGTAATAGCATATAATCATGGTATAAACAATACTTAAACTTGAATCATTCTATTCATATAATCATGGCATAAACATACCTAAACATGAACCATTCTATTCATATAATCATGGCATAAACATACCTAAACATGAAATCATGGTTTTTAGTCTATTCATGTAAACTTGCAATTGGAATGTAAATCTAACTTAATTATATGTCACATATATCACCATATTATTTTGCTAACAACTTAGGCCTAAAACATGTTTTCAACTAGGCATAACACCAAACATAGTTTAGTCATGTTCATGAGAATGCTTACTTTTGTTTCTAATACAAAAGTATGATTTGCCAATTCCAACATAGATTCATATAAACCATAGTACTTAGTCGAGTCCAATTACACACTAAAAGTGATCATAAAAGTGTGTACATCATATTGGCATAATAGTGAATCATATACTTGCATGAATCCCAAATAAAATACCATAACATATGGTTGTTAACATGAATCATATACTTGTATGAACCCCAAATAAAATACCACAACATATGGTTGTCAATATAAACCACATACTTGCAAATATCCAATCGTATACCATAACATTTCCTAATCGTTTAGAATCAAAGCAACATACAAATATAGATTATTATCACCACAATTCCATTTCTCACTTTACACAAATCAAAAGACAATTATTTATTCACATCGGAATAGCACTCTACTTACAACGTATGACGAATCTTCAATTCAGGAATCTGAATTCTGAATTTGGAGATGCTATCCTTTGTTGTAGGCGTTGCTTTGATTTAATTAACGTTGCTTTAAGCTTTCTGATTATCTCCTAATTTTATCTCAATTTCTGACGGCTATCTCTAGTCTCTCCTCAGCAGCATGATGGTCTCATCTCCATTTTTGTTTGTGTGAATTAGGGTGAGTCTTAGGTCCTTTTTATAGAGTTTGTGAGTTGATTAAGACCGTCGATGGAGCTTGGTTTAATAATAGCCATTCGTTTGAAGGAGAGACCAACCAGGAGCTGACACCTAGCCCTAGTGACAAGGCAAGGCTCAGAAAATCGACCAAACACAAACCAGGCCAGCCAGGGAGGCTGGGTTCGACCTGGCTCAGGGGCCAGGTCGACATGCCAGTCGACACCGTGTCGACTTGGCAGTCGACACGGGTGATCCAGGTCGACTGCCCAGTCGACCTGGGTAGCCCCAGGTCGACTACCAAGTCGACCTGGGTGCCTTGGGCGGGAAAATTCCCGCCCTGGCCAATCCAGCCCGATTTTGAATTTTGAATTGGTTTTTCTGAGCTGTTTTGAATTTTAAATTGAATTCTGAAACTTCCGGAGGCCATATCTTCTTCATACGGAGTCCGTTTTGCGCAAACTCGGACTCTATCTCAAGCAGAATTCCGAGACGAACGTAATGGCATATCCCGTTTCCCTTAATTCTTTGATTTGAAATTAGTTATGCTTTATTTTGTGAATTTCACTGTTATAGAATACACGGGGTGTTACATAAAGATTTCGCCTTTTCAAATATAAAGATTTCGCCTTTTCAAATATAAAGATTTCGTCTTTTCAAATATAAAGATTTCGCCTTTACCATTTCAAAAATCTAATCTTTTCTATTTTAAAAATCTAATCTTTTCTATTTTAAAAATCTAATCTTTTCTATTTTAAAAATCTAATCTTTTCTATTTTAAAAGTTTAATCTTTTCTATTTTAAAAATCTAATCTTTTCTATTTTAATAATCTAATCTTTTTGCTTCCTTTTATTAAATAAAATCAGAAAATAAAAGGATAAAACAAAAACAAACTGTACTGTACTTTGATTTCGTATGGAGAATATATAGCAATTCAAACATTCGATAATTAAAAATGTAATTAACTGAATTAAATAAAATAAAAATTAAATTTTTACTTTTGTTTTTGAAGGGGGCGTTCACCGTCGTCGAAGAGGGGGGTGTTTGCTTGCGCCTACGGAGGAGAGAGATGGCGCGGGGGACGAGGCGGAGGCGCAAGTGGCGGCTGCGATGGGAGGGGGAGGGTGCGATTGGGTTGTGGCCGTGGGATTTGCGGGTTCGTGGGTTGCGTTCGAGGAGGGTGGATTGGAGCTGGAGAGAGAAGATAGGAGGAGGAGGAGGGGAAGGGGGAGGCTGTCGCGCCTGCTGCGCGGTGGCGCGCTCGTCGGAGGAGCGTCGGCTCCTCCTTCTTTCCCTTTTTTTTTCTATTTCGTTTGTTTTGAAAAAGTGAACGTGAGGGGGGGGGGAGGGGGCTGAGAGAAGATAAGGGGGGAGTGGGAAGAGTTTTTTATTTATTTTAATTATTTAATTTCAAAAAGGTTGACTTTTTCATACGACCTCTAAACGAGGCCCACCGCCTGTCGTCCATAGCGTTTTACCCCCATTCCTGTAACACCCCACTCCCGCTAAGGTCACTCACTAAGGGAATGCCATAGCATCGGTGGAGTATTTTAGTGAATATAGAACAGAAAAATTACACCAAGACAGATATAAATAGTACTTGAAAATTTAAAACATCATCTCATAACAGCGGAAATAAACATGTCTGGTTACATCATAAAACCATGATAAAAGTCAAGTACAATATCCGTCAAAATAAAGAAGTACATAATCCCACTCTCTCATACAATAGCCATAACAAAAGAAAAGATAACTGGATAACTGGAGCTTTACATCTACTCAAGCTCCTCAAGACTGGAACAGCAATCCGATCAAGCTCTACTACCGCTAGGATCCACCGTAGGACCTGAGGGTTGGGAAAAAAAGATAAAAACAACGGGGTCAGACATAAGTCTGAGTGAGTCCTATAACTTTAACAATACAATCATTAAGGTAACCAGAGAAGACATAAACTTGACCTACGGTAATATCTGGGGATGAATGGCTACACTAAGCAGCTTGATAGACTTAGGATAAACTAAGATAACCGTCAGGACGCATCTACCCACCCAAGGATAATTACTAACTGCACCACACCAGTCATTCCTACTTAAAGGTTGATCCCTTCCAAGGACTTAGAAAATTTCCCCAGTAATCTCATGTACTCCTAGCCCACTACATAGGTGCCGTCTGCCCCTATCTCCACTAGGTGTACCCAGTAATTCTTACCCAGTAGTTTCGTGTACTCCTACATAGGTGCCGTCTGCCCCTATCTTCATTAGGTGTACCCACTACTCCCCATCGATCGGCTCCCTACCGTAGATACCCGTGCTGGACCCACAGTGGGGTGTATCACTCCCCCAAAGTGGCTACCCAATACTAACGGTGCACGGCTTTATATCTACACGATGCAACAACGGCTTATCTACCAGCCCGGGTCCACACACGCATATGAAACCCGTTGGACTCGCGTTGCCACCGCTAACCCGTTTTGGCCTCTTATAGTCAAGCCCAATATGCGTGTCCCGTCACCCGACTAGAGTCGGGCCCACAAAGATACGTTTGGGATATTGGTTGAAATGGGCCCCCACAAGCTACCCACCTAAGCTTGTTACTTATCTAGTGTATCCCACTTAACCCTTTAATCATGTTTAATTACATGTTTCCACTTGGTTAAGTATTCTAATCGTATTTTCTATTGCCACCCAAGGCAACCCACTAGAATTCCACATGCCACCCAAGGCACCCACTTAACCCCTCATGCTCTACTACATGCTTATCTGGTTAAGTGTTTCTTAATTAATTAAGACCGTGATTCTCATAAAGACCTCTCACATTAGACTATCTTTTATGACCGCTGGTTAAGCCGGTTGGGTCCGGGCAGCCTTATGTCATAACCGAGTCTAACCTCGTGTCTTTATATTAATCACGTATTTAGTTTGTGCCTAAGACCTCTCACATTGGGCTAACATTTGTAGCAACTGGTTAAGCCGGTTGGGTCCGGGCAGTTTTACGCTACAAATGAGTCCAACCTCGTGTCTTAGTCGATTAATTACACCTAATTAATCACCCCATATTAATTATCCCTAATTAATATCAAGTTTTTCATAACATGGGTAGACCTAACTCAATAGGTAAATTCCCATGGGGTAGACCTAACTCAATAGGTAAATTCCCGCTTATGTTAATTTATTTTTACGGTATGCTTAATCATACCCAACCATACTTTTAATTAACATATTTATTAACCCCATCGTTCCCCACGTAAATCGTTCTCATAAAGGGAAGATCCATCACAAATATCATGGGTTAAACCAAATATTAGCATATACTTTGTCATGGGTTAAGAGGATGTCAACTTGCATATATGAGCATATATTAACCCAACTTGCATTTAAGCATACACATAACTTGCATATTCATTCACATAACTTCATAAGCATGCATAACATGTTAATCTTGCATTTGAGCATACACATAACTTGCATATTCATTCACATAACTTCATAAGCATGCATAACTTGCATATCACATAAATCTTGCATTTAAACATATACATGACTTGCATAAGTATCCATATACTTGCATAAGCATGCATAACTTGCATATCACATTAAACTTGCATTTAAACATATACTTAACTTGCATAACTCACTTTGTTAAACATGCATAATTCCACTCATTAAATATGCATAAATCCACTTGTTAAACATGCATATACCAACTTGTTAAATATGCATAAATCAACTTGTTAAACATGCATAAATCAACTTATTAAGCATGCATAAACCAACTTATCAAATATGCATAATCATAGAACAACATAGAGTAACATATCATTATACATGATTCAAACTCACTAATCCGCATTTAAGACCATAAGTCTCATTACACCCAACCTACTTACTTTAACAATTAATGCTAAAGTGATAGAAACTCACCAAAACACAATTAGCAAGCTAATGAAGAAGATTAAGATACTTAGAATGGATTAGAGAATGATTTGAGAGGGATTTGCTTGCAACTCCTTCATGAACTAGTAGAGGCCATGCTCAAATTTCATTTTGCCATAGTTTAGTTACAAGACTTAATTATGTATGAATTAGGGTAGGGTTGGGGTCTTATTTATAGGATTAGGTGAGTGTTTTAGGCCCTTAGATTAACCCTAGATTAGGTTAGGACCCTTAGATTTAGGAAATCTCTAGAACCAGCCCTCCTAGCCAGCCTCAAACCCAACCTGGTGCAACCTGGTGCACCCAGGTTCACTGGGCGCCTGGACCCTGTCGACAGGCAAGTCGACAGGCATGTCGACACCCCTGTCGACAGGCCTGTCGACAGCCCTGTCGACATGGGTTGGGCGGGAAGCTTCCCGCCTGACCCCCGCCTGGCCCATTCCAAATCTGAATATTTAAATTTTAAATCTGTTTTAGTTTTTGAATTTTCTGCAAACTTCATCGGGCCATAACTGGGCCATACGGACTCCGATTTTCGAAAACTCGGACTCTATTTCGCGTATTTTTCCGAGACGAACGTAATGACGCAGCCCGTTTCCCCTAATTCCCACGTCTGAGATTATTTATCCTGTAATTAATGAATTTTAGTATTAACTAAAATTCGGGGTGTTACATTCTCCCCTCCTTAAAGGATTTCGTCCCCGAAATCTCTAAGCTAAGGAGAATGCATATCCTACCATCCAAACAACCATCTACTCAAATCATCAACCACTGGCATCCATTGTCCTTAAAACAATTTCTAATGATGTATGAGCATATGCAAACGGTGTGTGTATATGTTCCCTATCTAATGTATGAACGTATGCAAACCATGATAGTGTCATGCATCCATTATGTATGCGAGAACACCCTATCGACACATACAATATCAACATGAGTGCACAATCATTCACCAAAATGCATCATCCATGTGATAACACAACCATTATACATCCATAAATATTTTCCTACACACAATTTTATGCAATATGCAATATGAAGTGACTGAGCCGATCTAGTGCCTAGAGTGTGTGTATATGCATCCACGAGCAACCACTAGCAAACACTTGCATCCACTTGCATCCATCAACCATAACATGTCTCAAACACATGTTTCAACCATAGGTTTACCCTATCTAAAGGTCAAAGGTATTAACGAGAGGACATACCAAAGATAAGATAAGTACTAGACAAGCGATAAAGGAGAAAGTAAAGACATACCCTCAAAAAGAAATGGGTACAATGAACGCATCTTCGCTTCCGTCTCCCACGTTGCGTTGCCCTCGTCTTCTCCCCATTGCACTTTGACTAGTTGAACCTCCCGATTCCTCAACTTCCTAGTCTCTGACCCAAGGATGCGAGTAGGAGCTCGTCGAATAGTCGCATCACGCTATACCTCTACATCTCTAAGCAAGCTTGGCTCTACCACCTCTGCGGTCTCATGTAAGCACTTCCTCAAATGTGATACATGGAATACATCATGAACACCACTAAGTCTGTCGGGCAACTCCACCCTATATGCCATCCGTCCAATCCTTTCCTTGATAGGAAACGGCCCAACAAACCTTGGTGCTAACTTCCCAACGGATCCGAAGCGAACAACATTTCTCAACGGAGATACCTTAACAAAAACCATATCCCCAACCTCAAATTCAAGATCCGTCCTTCTCTTGTCCGCATAAGATTTTTGCCTATCCTGCGCTGCCTTCATCCTTCTTCGAATCAAATCGATCTTCTCTGAAGTCTCCCTAACCATATCAGGCCCAAGCAAGATCTTATCCGTAGATTCCCACCAACATGTGGGTGATCGACAAGGCCTTCCATAGAGAGCTTCGAAAGGAGCCATACCAATACTGGACTGAAAGCTGTTATTATATGCGAACTCCACCAATGGAAGATGCTCTTCCCATGTACCTCCAAAATCTAAGATACAAAGCCTCAAAAGGTCTTCTAGAACACGATTCACCCTCTCAGTCTGGCCGTCTGTCTGAGGATGATATGCGGTACTCAGACACAATTGAGTCCCCACTGCTTCTTGCAAACTTCTCCAGAACTCGCTAGTGAAGATAGGATCTCGATCACTCACTATGCTAGAGGGTACCCCATGCAATCGAACTATCTCTCGAAGATATACAGAAGCTAACCATGGAGCAGTCCTCTTACTCTTCACAGGTATGAAATGGACGCTCTTAGTAAGTCTGTCTACCACCACCCAAATTCCTGTATTACCCTTCCTCGATCTGGGTAACCCGTCAATAAAATCCATCGAGACGCTATCCCACTTCCATTGCGGAACCTCCAATGGGTGAAGCAACCCACCTGGTTTCCTTTGCTCCGCCTTCACTTGCTGGCACACCAAACATCGAGCGACATACTCGGCCACATCTTTCTTCATACCGGCCTAGAAGAAAACCCTCTTCATATCTTGGTACATCTTATCCCCACCGGGATGAATAGTCATCCTAGAACGGTGTGCGTCATCAAGAATATCCTTCCTCAACCCTTCATCTTGCGGTACACAAAGTCTACCGTCTCTACGCAAGCACCCCCTATCGTCTAGGGTGTACCTACTCAAATGGCTGGATGACTCCCCCCTTATGAGCTTTTCTACCAACTCAGCCAACTGTGGGTCGTCCCTCTGTGCTTCTTCAATCCGCCCCAAAAGAGTAGGTCTAACTTCCAAGGAAGCTAGCAAACCGGGTACATAATCAATGGAAGGTCTGAAATCAAACATCGAGATAAATTCCAAGCTTCGTCGTTCCACGAACAATGGACTCAAAGACAACCTTTTCCTACTCAAGGCGTCCGCCACCACGTTACCCTTGCCAGGGGTATACGCTATCTCGAAATCATAGGATGCTAAGAACTCCATCCACCTTTGCTGTCTCAAGTTTAAATCTTTCTGAGAGAATAAGTACTTCAATGATTTATGGTCAGTGAACAACTCGAATCTCTCACCAAGAAGATAATGGCGCCAAATCTTAAGAGCAAAAACAATAGCGGCCAACTCTAGATCATGGGTAGGGTAATTTTTCTCATGCACTTTCAACTGCCTTCCACCATAGGCTATCACCCTTCCCTCTTGCATTAAGACTGCGCCTAGTCCTGTCCCACAAGCATCGGTATAGACAACAAATGGCTTGCTCCCATCTGGCAACACTAAAACTGGAGCAGTGGTTAAAGCTCTCTTTAACCGTCGGAACGCATCATCACAATCTACGTCCCATGCAAAAACAAGATTCTTCTTTGTTAAGCGGGTTAATGGGGCTGATATCTTCGCGAAGTCTTTAATAAACTTCCTATAATAACCCGCCAACCCCAAGAAACTTCTTACTTCGGTAGCATTCTTCGGAACCTTCCAATCCTGAATTGATACTACCTTCGCGGGATCCACAGCTATCCCTTCCTTGGAGACCACGTGCCCCAAGAACCGTACTTCCTTCCTCCAGAAGTGACATTTAGAGAATTTAGCCTTAAGGCTATGTGCTCGAAGAGTCTTCAATACTTCCCCAAGATGCAGGGTATGCTCTTCTTCACTCTTAGAAAATACTAAGATATCGTCCACAAAGACCACCACAAATTTATTAAGGAACTCCCTGAACACCCTACTCATCAAATCAACAAAGTATGCAGGGGCGTTCGTCAACCCAAATGGCATCACCAGCCACTCATAAAAACCATACGGAGTCCTAAAGGCAGTCTTGTCTATGCTATCCTCAGCCACCCTCAACTGATGAAACCCCGTGGCCAAGTCCAACTGAGAAAATACCGAAGCGCCAACCAACTGATCGAAAAGATCATCTATTCTCGGCAATGGGTGTCTATTCTTCTTTGTGAGCTTGTTGAGTTCTCTATAGTCTACACAAAGTCTGAGGGACCCATCCGCCTTTGTAGCAAATACTACTGGAGCACCCCACTCCGATATACTTCGTCTTATGAACCCCTTCTCAAGCAACTCCCCTACTTGCTTATGGAGTTCCCTCCTCTCACGAGGAGCCATGTGGCGCACTGGTAAAGATACAGGTTTAGCATTATCCACCAGATATATTCGGAAGTCAATCTCCCGCTTCGGAGGTAAGCCCTTCACCTCCTCAAACACATCCGGATATTCCCGGACCACTCTAACAGAATGCAAACTCTCGACTGAAGCATCGAGCGATTCAAGATAACTTAGCAAAACAGATTCCATGGGATTACAAGAGATCTCGAGAGTGTTACCCAAACGGGTCAGAAGCCTAACAACTCTCCTTTCACAATCAAGAATGGCACCATTACTGGATAACCAGTCCATGCCCAAAATCAACCCATAGCCCGTGAAGCCCAACACAAAAGCATCACATCTAAACTCAATGCTAAGTATAGAAATCTTCAAACCCAAACATATCATGGACAAATAAGTGGAGCCCCCAATTGGGTTTGAAACAATCAAGGGATCATCTACTAGACTGGTGTTTAAGTGCAGTGACTCAACTAATGATGATGAGATAAACGAATGCGATGCGCCTGAATCAAACAATGTACGGACAGGATGATCAAATAGAAAAACCAGACTTTCAACGGAAATAGTTCTACCTCTCTGCTGAACCGGTGGAACTGAGAGAGCCTGAACTTGCCCCCCTGCCTGAGCTGGTGCCATTAGAACTTGCACCTGACCTCCTGAGGTAGATCCCGCCCTTTGCCCCTTCTTAGGACAATCTTTTATTAGATGCCCTGCTTCGCCACAGTGGAAGCAGCCAGTCTTCTTTTTCTTGCGACAATCCTTGCTTAGGTGGCCAGGTGTCCCACAATTGAAACACTTCTTCTTCTTGTCCTTGCCACCGTTGCCTTTCCCACCTTTGCTTTGCTGTTGTTGAGGTCTCTTTTGATCTCCCTTCTTCTCGGGTGCCTTATTAGCATTAGGACCCTTCTCTTCCTCATACATGAGTGCCATGTCAACTAGCTTCTCAAAGGTGGCCCCCATAGGGATATGAGTCATAGCCAACCCATGCATCGGTTCATTCAAGCCTTTCACGAACCTCAAAGCCTTCTTCTCCGGTGTATTCACCATATCTAGGCCAAACCTTGCCAATTGATTAAACTTGTTAACATATTCCTTCACCGAGAGATTTCCTTGCTTTAGAGTCAAAAATCTTTCCATATACAAGTTTTCCTCCGCCCTTGAGAGAAACTTTGCCACAAATCTTTGCCTAAAATCCGCCCAAGAGTCAACGGGGCGTTCTCCATTAGTGACCTCCCACCAGAATGAGGCCTCTCCCTTCATTAACCAAGCAGCCAACTTGACTTTCTTTCCTTCTTCCATCTCAAAGATATCTATCAACTCTTCCACCTCCTTAAGCCAATCTCTAGCCTCCACAAAGGTTTCAGATCCTTGAAAAGGTTTTCCTCCCATAGCTTTGAATTCCTTACAAGTCTTAGCAAAAGTATCCGTGCGAGGAGGAGGGGGAGGAGGAAGATCGGGTGCTACGGTTGGTGGAGGAACATTGGCTGGACCCGCAGTGGTGGCCCTAGCCTCCATCAATCTCCTATACCATACTGGTACCGTCACACCCTCCGGAAAGTTAAGATCCTCAGCCATGCTGAAACGGAAAAAGGAAAGATTCAAAACGGAGAATTCGAAGGATATAGATATGGCTATTGGGGATTATGCTTTTCTTTCAAAAACTTTTCTCTTAAAAGACATGTTTTTGAAAATATTTCTTCCAAAAATGTTTTAGAAAAATAGTTTTCTAAAAATTTTATCTGTTCCGGTAAACCTTTGCTCTGATACCACGTGTAACACCCCACTCCCGCTAAGGTCACTCACTAAGGGAATGCCATAGCATCGGTGGAGTATTTTAGTGAATATAGAACAGAAAAATTACACCAAGACAGATATAAATAGTACTTGAAAATTTAAAACATCATCTCATAACAGCGGAAATAAACATGTCTGGTTACATCATAAAACCATGATAAAAGTCAAGTACAATATCCGTCAAAATAAAGAAGTACATAATCCCACTCTCTCATACAATAGCCATAACAAAAGAAAAGATAACTGGATAACTGGAGCTTTACATCTACTCAAGCTCCTCAAGACTGGAACAGCAATCCGATCAAGCTCTACTACCGCTAGGATCCACCGTAGGACCTGAGGGTTGGGAAAAAAAGATAAAAACAACGGGGTCAGACATAAGTCTGAGTGAGTCCTATAACTTTAACAATACAATCATTAAGGTAACCAGAGAAGACATAAACTTGACCTACGGTAATATCTGGGGATGAATGGCTACACTAAGCAGCTTGATAGACTTAGGATAAACTAAGATAACCGTCAGGACGCATCTACCCACCCAAGGATAATTACTAACTGCACCACACCAGTCATTCCTACTTAAAGGTTGATCCCTTCCAAGGACTTAGAAAATTTCCCCAGTAATCTCATGTACTCCTAGCCCACTACATAGGTGCCGTCTGCCCCTATCTCCACTAGGTGTACCCAGTAATTCTTACCCAGTAGTTTCGTGTACTCCAACATAGGTGCCGTCTGCCCCTATCTTCATTAGGTGTACCCACTACTCCCCATCGATCGGCTCCCTACCGTAGATACCCGTGCTGGACCCACAGTGGGGTGTATCACTCCCCCAAAGTGGCTACCCAATACTAATGGTGCACGGCTTTATATCTACACGATGCAACAACGGCTTATCTACCAGCCCGGGTCCACACACGCATATGAAACCCGTTGGACTCGCGTTGCCACCGCTAACCCGTTTTGGCCTCTTATAGTCAAGCCCAATATGCGTGTCCCGTCACCCGACTAGAGTCGGGCCCACAAAGATACGTTTGGGATATTGGTTGAAATGGGCCCCCACAAGCTACCCACCTAAGCTTGTTACTTATCTAGTGTATCCCACTTAACCCTTTAATCATGTTTAATTACATGTTTCCACTTGGTTAAGTATTCTAATCGTATTTTCTATTGCCACCCAAGGCAACCCACTAGAATTCCACATGCCACCCAAGGCACCCACTTAACCCCTCATGCTCTACTACATGCTTATCTGGTTAAGTGTTTCTTAATTAATTAAGACCGTGATTCTCATAAAGACCTCTCACATTAGACTATCTTTTATGACCGCTGGTTAAGCCGGTTGGGTCCGGGCAGCCTTATGTCATAACCGAGTCTAACCTCGTGTCTTTATATTAATCACGTATTTAGTTTGTGCCTAAGACCTCTCACATTGGGCTAACATTTGTAGCAACTGGTTAAGCCGGTTGGGTCCGGGCAGTTTTACGCTACAAATGAGTCCAACCTCGTGTCTTAGTCGATTAATTACACCTAATTAATCACCCCATATTAATTATCCCTAATTAATATCAAGTTTTTCATAACATGGGTAGACCTAACTCAATAGGTAAATTCCCATGGGGTAGACCTAACTCAATAGGTAAATTCCCGCTTATGTTAATTTATTTTTACGGTATGCTTAATCATACCCAACCATACTTTTAATTAACATATTTATTAACCCCATCGTTCCCCACGTAAATCGTTCTCATAAAGGGAAGATCCATCACAAATATCATGGGTTAAACCAAATATTAGCATATACTTTGTCATGGGTTAAGAGGATGTCAACTTGCATATATGAGCATATATTAACCCAACTTGCATTTAAGCATACACATAACTTGCATATTCATTCACATAACTTCATAAGCATGCATAACATGTTAATCTTGCATTTGAGCATACACATAACTTGCATATTCATTCACATAACTTCATAAGCATGCATAACTTGCATATCACATAAATCTTGCATTTAAACATATACATGACTTGCATAAGTATCCATATACTTGCATAAGCATGCATAACTTGCATATCACATTAAACTTGCATTTAAACATATACTTAACTTGCATAACTCACTTTGTTAAACATGCATAATTCCACTCATTAAATATGCATAAATCCACTTGTTAAACATGCATATACCAACTTGTTAAATATGCATAAATCAACTTGTTAAACATGCATAAATCAACTTATTAAGCATGCATAAACCAACTTATCAAATATGCATAATCATAGAACAACATAGAGTAACATATCATTATACATGATTCAAACTCACTAATCCGCATTTAAGACCATAAGTCTCATTACACCCAACCTACTTACTTTAACAATTAATGCTAAAGTGATAGAAACTCACCAAAACACAATTAGCAAGCTAATGAAGAAGATTAAGATACTTAGAATGGATTAGAGAATGATTTGAGAGGGATTTGCTTGCAACTCCTTCATGAACTAGTAGAGGCCATGCTCAAATTTCATTTTGCCATAGTTTAGTTACAAGACTTAATTATGTATGAATTAGGGTAGGGTTGGGGTCTTATTTATAGGATTAGGTGAGTGTTTTAGGCCCTTAGATTAACCCTAGATTAGGTTAGGACCCTTAGATTTAGGAAATCTCTAGAACCAGCCCTCCTAGCCAGCCTCAAACCCAACCTGGTGCAACCTGGTGCACCCAGGTTCACTGGGCGCCTGGACCCTGTCGACAGGCAAGTCGACAGGCATGTCGACACCCCTGTCGATAGGCCTGTCGACAGCCCTGTCGACATGGGTTGGGCGGGAAGCTTCCCGCCTGACCCCCGCCTGGCCCATTCCAAATCTGAATATTTAAATTTTAAATCTGTTTTAGTTTTTGAATTTTCTGCAAACTTCATCGGGCCATAACTGGGCCATACGGACTCCGATTTTCGAAAACTCGGACTCTATTTCGCGTATTTTTCCGAGACGAACGTAATGACGCAGCCCGTTTCCCCTAATTCCCACGTCTGAGATTATTTATCCTGTAATTAATGAATTTTAGTATGAACTAAAATTCGGGGTGTTACAATTCCGAACACAATGGGGTATGTATCGTAGGCTGATTCGATCGTTACAATCCGTTTTCGTCAAATTTACATTTAAATCACTATATTGGATTTTAAACGTACATTTCATATTACCGGGGTCACATACTAACTAGAAAAATTCCAGAAAAATATCTTCTAGCTTCGTATTGACGATACGGTCCTAACAAAACTAGTTTCGTCAAATTCTGAGACCGTTGGAAAAATGGCCATTTTCCAGTCGATTAAAATCAACTTATACTGGTCAAACGCGTTTTCCTTTGCCACGCTCACATATTGAATCGAAAAATTATGAAATTTGAAACCTAGCAATAATTTGACATCACAGACCCAACAAAAGTGGTTTCATCAAAATCCGAGGTAGTTTGCAAAATTTCCATTTTTAAGGGCCTGAATTCCATAGCGACTATTCAGAATTTTCAACTGGATGTATCTTTTGATTCTCGCTATGAAATTTCGATTTTTCGGATTCGTTGGAAAGGTATTCACAAATAGATTCTAATATTTTTGGTTTCACTAAAATCCGGATTATTTTGCACCCGGTACATTCAATTGAAGTTTGAAATCGAATTATCGAACTACCTCGCCATTTCAATTCCTTTTTTAATTATATATAATTATTTATATTCTAACGACGACGTATATAACATATACGTTCGATTTCTATTCAAAATAAATTTCTCGTTGATATTATTTAAAATAATTCATTTTAAATATTCAAAATTCACTAAAATCGCCAAAATAAAAATTTTAAACTAGCTCGCATTTCCGGGTTGTTACATCATTAGTGTATATATGTTTTCAAAACAATTTCAATCATAATGTATTAATGATAGACGGCATGGGTACCATATATCATGTCGCCATACTAGTTCTAAAGTCAAAACCGCATGGAGTCGTATTGGAAGTTGGTTTTCCATCATGAAATCGAGGCTAGGGATCGTCCTCTCCGATTCGAGACACTCTAGCAAATGCCTCAGGATCACACCTATGGGCTACCCTTGGAGTGGTAGGGCCGGTCCCCACCTAATGGTAGTGGATTAATTATGCCTGAACACATGCTTCCCGGTTCCTTTGAACCTATAGTATGACCACCAACGGCCTATAAAAATCTGAGGCGCCTTAAAATCCATCATCCACATAAGTAAAATGCCAGCCAGTTTAAGCACTGACACTACCACTAGCTAGAAAGAAACGTGTGCACTCCCTACGGTCCATATCCCGTTTTTGACTCGCACCGGGGTGTGAGGCTCGCGAAGTCACGATATACACAAAGCTATGCCGTAATAGGCTATACTTTGATCATCCCACAAGGCCCTGCTTTTCAACAAAAGCCTTGATCAATTGCATCTTGGCGTGCCACATTGACAATTCACGCCATGCGATCAATCACTATTAATATACACCAGGGTGTTAAGCAGAGAATAAATTCTCCACCACCAATCAGATATACATTAATAAAAATCAATTTAATCCACACAGAACGAAATCCAATGTCAGACACGCATCAATTTACAAGTCCATTCTGGGTCTGAACGAAACCGTAGATACCTGGCAGGTACTCGCATATCCGGACAATCAACAATCGTCTGGACGGCTACCACTGAAGCCCTTTCAAGGTAGCTACTCCCATCATGGGTCTCAGTAGCAACACATCCATTCGATGTGAAGATTGTCGGTCTTCAACCACCGTCTTCATCTTCGACTGTTCGTCATCGTAGTAATTATTCGGAATGGGTTAGACCCGGTCTTTCCGAATAATTCGCGTATTTTTATAATTAATAATCAAGCGCCATAAAAATACATCCAACGCCTCACTCCAATTCAGAATATTCTTTTAAATAAAATATTCACATTATCTTAACAAAGATAAATTCTTCAAATTTATTCTTAAATCTTACTTTTAAAGGTTTATTAAGAACTCAATTCGGTTTTTAAATATCAAAAATCATTATCCAATGATTATTTAAATTTAATAAATTAATCTTATCTTTAACTGGATTAAAGAACTAATGTCATTTAAAAACATAGTTCACGGTAAACCCAAAATCATCTTCCATAAAATATGGAATCTTCACAGAAATCAAATTAATATATAATCGTTATAAATTTCTATATCTGACCGATAATATAAATGGAATAACGGCAAAGCCTCTTAAATTCCATATGTAGTATCATTCTTCTTTTACAGAAGCTTATCTCGGTTATTATTAATTCGAATTCCATTCAACTCCAATTTAACATATTAAATTAGAAAAATTCTCATTTAAATCTTAATAAAAGATTTATAAATTCCAAATCATAATTTTCACTGTCAGTTGGGTTAAAGAACAAATGTCACTTAAAAACACAGTTCATAATAAACCCAACTCACATTTTACCTTATTCCAATTATTAAATATAATTGAAAACTGTAATAATCTTAATTAAAAGATTTATTCTTTTCATATGGGGTTTAAGAACAGTGTTAATTAAGACACTATTCACGACAAACCCGAAATGCAATTTATTTAATTTAATTTCAATTAAACATATTAACAAATTGGAAAAACTTCATTAAATCTAAATTTAATGATTTATTCTAGATGAT
Organism: Allium sativum; assembly: GCA_030737875.1. NCBI lineage: Eukaryota > Viridiplantae > Streptophyta > Magnoliopsida > Asparagales > Amaryllidaceae > Allium > Allium sativum. The sequence goes on along the minus strand of CM060915.1, from coordinate 452,449,104 downwards.
AACTAGTTCATTTCAATAAAAATATATTCTTCTAATATATATTCTTTTTCTAAGATATCCTTCTCTAAGATATTTTCTAAAATATTCTTTTTCTAGAATATTCTTTATTGGAATGTGACTTAATCAACAACCATATACTGCATGAATCAACAATCATGATGAATAATTATCAAACATCCAAATAACAACCAAAGTGGATTCTACACTAAATATTGGGACTAGTGTAGGTCAAATATCATCCCAACACCCGTGTGGGGTTTCATCCAACAAACTAATAATAAATTATTTGTGCACTTGGGCGATGTGAAAAAAAAAAATCGTCCCAATCACATAAACAAGTCGGATAACTTGTAAATGGAAGTGTAATATCCAGTTGAATATACTAACATTATATTTAACACATCAAACATCTCAACATCACAGACAACATCTCAATTCTTTTTATTGTTGACAAATAACAATAAAAATCTTAACTCTTATTTATTTATCAAATTGTATGTTTTTGGTCTCATTCATTTTAATGACAAAATGAATATTTTACTTCATCTCTTTAAAAATGACAATAATATCTCTTTTAATTCTAGTTCCTTTAAAGTGACAAAAATTGTAATTTTTGTCTAATCCCTTTTCAATATACAAAATATGATACTTTTGTCTAATCTTTTCAATGGAACAAAATATAAATTTCGACTCCATACATTTTAAATGTGACAAAAATGTCCATAACTACTTCACTCTTTTTAATGCATAAGAATATACATTTTTAACTCATTCTCTTTTTAATGTATAGAAATATACATCTTAAACTTCTTCTTTTTTTAATGTATAAAAATATACATTTTTAACTTCTTCTTTTTAATGTATAAAAAAATACATTTTGAGTGCCATTCTTATTATAACAAAAATGACTATTTTGATGCCATTTCACATTACACAAAAATGTTAATTTTGTCCAATCTTTATAATGTAAACAAAAATGTTAATTTTTGTTTAATCCTTTTAAATGTAAACCAAAAATGTTAATTTAATTCTAATGTACATTTTCACTAAAATGAGATTTAAATTCTTATGTACATTCTTTACATAAATGTAAATTCTAGTTCTAATGTCATCTTTACATAAAATGTAAATTTTACTTCTAATGTCATCCTTTACATAAAATGTAAATTTTACTTTCTAATAAAAATTATGTTTAAATCTAATTCATTTCAATGTAAACAAAATGAGTATTTTTACTTCACTCTTTTTTTTAAATGATAAAAAGAATGTTTTTATTTCATTCTTTACATTTGGCAAAAATGAATATTTTTGTCATTCTTTTCCCTTTGACCAAAAATGCACAATTTTATCATTCTTTTACACTTGATAAAAATGTATATCTTTCTTTTACATTTGATAAAAATGTATATCTCTCTTTTACATTTAATAAAAATGTATATTTCATATTCATTCTTTTAAATTTGCAAAAATGATAAATTTATCTAATTATTTTAAATGTATATTAAAAAAATGTGTTTTCAATTCATTCTTTTTATTGAAAAGAATAGTACATAAAAATATGTTCTTTTTATTGAAAAAAAATGTTAACAAAAATCTATTCTTTTTTTTGAAAGAGAATGTTACAATAATCTTGTTTAACTCTTTCAATGTAAACAAAAATGAAAATCTTTTGAATCTAATCTTTTATTGTAATCAAATATGAATATTGTTCTAATCCTTTTTAGGTAATCAAAATAATGATTTTGTTCTAATCCTTTTTATGTAATCAGAATATCTATTTCGTCTAACCTTTTTAAATTAACAAAAATGTTTCTTTTATCACATTTAACATTTTAAACAAAAATGTCCTTTTATCATATTTAACATTTTTAAACAAAAATGTCCTTTTTAATCCTATCTAACATTTCTAAGCAGAATGTCCTTTTAATTAACAAATATAATATTGATAAAAGTGTATTTAAAATCTTATACTTTTTATTAACAAATATAGTGTTAATAAAAATGTATTTTTGACCTTTTTTATTAGCAAATAAGATGTCAATAAAAATGTGTTTATAATCTTATCCATTTATTCTTTCCTTTACATTGAAAAAAATGTAAATTCCTATTTATATTATCTATTTGCATCTAGACATGCAAATAAAAATAAAAATCTTTTTCTAAGTTATTTATTTGCATCTAATCATGCAAATAAAAATGAAATCTTTATACTAATGTTTATGTCTAAAATACAAATAAAAGAACATCTTTTAATTCTATTTTTATTTGCAATGAGGAATGCAAATAAAACAACGTCATTATAATTCTAGGTATATTTGCACTAGAGGATGCAAATAAAAGAACAATTTATTTTCAATGAATATATTTGCCTAAGAGAATACAAAGAAATGAACAATTTATTTTCAATTGATATATTTGCATAAGGGAATACAAATAAATGGACAATTTATTTTCAATGCCAAGTCAATATCAACTAGATGTGATGACAACTAGTGTTTTGGTGTCAACATACGGTTACAATTCCATATTTCAATACATGAAATAAATCTAAGTTTGATGTTAATTAACACAAACCACAACAACCATCATCATCAACAAACAACGAATGCAATACCATACATCACAGAATTGAATTTAATTAACATACATATATAGACTGAAACAATGGAAGATAATTAAATTTTAATTATTTTTAAAACAAAGAAATCTCACCGTGCTTTTATTCAGATTCAGTATTTGGTCAAAATTGAATTTTCTTAGAATCAGTCTTAGTCAGTTCAGGAGCGTAGATCTCGCCTCTACGATCGCGATGCTTCGAAAATCGTTGAATTCTATTTCAGTTTGTAAAAGATATGATCGTTTGAAGATTTGATAATAATTAAATTAAATAATTAATTAAAATTCTTAATTACATTCATTAGCTAAACCATGGCCGCTAATCCTCTTCTTCTTCTATCGCATACTGTAAAAACTTCGAACCCACTTCGCCATCTTCAACCAATTCACGCCGCCACAACGCCAGACCGGAGCACCATCGAACATCACCCCAGTGTAGCCGCCGACCTCGCCTACCCCCTCCGTGAACCATGGCCCATTCGATGCCCCCTCCAGCGCTGGGACCTGCTACGAAGTCAATGTGTTTGAGGGCGAAATCCAATCGAACCATTCCACTAAATTTAATCAAATCCGTATGGTTTCGAAGACCTTAGATTGCTCTTTCAACTTTGCTTTACAATCACTATCTAATTCGAGGTTATTTAGGAACGATTTGAGGAAGAAAAAGGAACAATATTGGCCATTGATGGAATGTGACGGCCGGAAATTTCGCTCGATCCGAATCAGTCGTTAAACCGATCTAGACCGTTCGAAACCCCTGATCGTTTGAGAACAGGAAATCAGAACGCAGACGGAAGAACATTTCACTGCTTATTACAACAATTCCATCAGAATACAAGAATATACAGAGTATGAATAAATTACATTCGATAAATATCAGAGATTACAATAAATTACATAGCAGCGGAAAATAATATAAAACACAACTGAAAGTAATGCACGGATACAGAGCTTTCCGAGCATCGTTCCAGCTGTAAATCAGGATCTTGTGAATATAAATCTGCAAAACCAAAACTACTAGCTGCCCGTGCGGAAAATAAGGGCACCCAGAGTTTAGGTTAAAAAAATAAACTCCAGGTCAGTCATGTGACTGGTGTGAGAACTAAAACAGTTATTTAAAACTTTACTTTAAAAGAGAGTAATTCAAGGGACCACGCCGTATAACACGGAAGGGTTTCCTCCCAAGAATACTAGTGCATAGAATAAACAACGCAATGCTATTTCGAAAAAATGAAGCTATTATAAGACCCAGGTCCCATCACACAATGCAACGCAAGCCGGAGGATAGGGTTTTCCCTTATAACAGCCAAACATGCTTGGTACGTTTAAAACAAATCATTTGATACTATTATAAGTGTATAGTGTCAAAACAGTTTCAATCATAAATATAAATCATAGACGGCATGGGTACCATATATCATGTCGCCATACTAGTTCTACAATTAAAACCGCAATACACGTATTGGAAATTGGATTTCCGTCATGAGTCGAGGCAAGGGGCAAGCTCCTCTCCACTTCGAGACACTCTAGCAAATGCCTCGGGACTACACACTTTGGGCAACCCCTGGAATCGGCTGGGCCGGTCCTCTCTTACGTTTGAGGATTAATTATTCTTGAACACATGTTTCCCAGTCCTAACAGACCTATAATCGAGGCGCCTCATTCCAACAACCACAAAGGTGAAAAGTATATAAATGTCAGGGCTAGTAAGTCACTGACACCACCAAAGCTAGAAAGAAATGTCGTGTTCTCCCAACGGTCCGTATCCCGTTTTTAACTCATACCGAGGTGTGAGGCTCGCGAATCCACGCTAAACACAAAGCTATGCCACGTAGGCCGTGCTTTGATCATCAACCACAAGACTTTTCTTTTCAACAGAAGCCTTGATCCATGCAACTCAACGTGCCACACAGGCAATTCATGCCATGCAATTGATATCTATCGATATATAACCTCTAAGCTCGTACGTCTTAGAGAAGGGCGTTAAGCAAGAGAATAAATTCTCCTCCGCCAAACAGATATATATTTAACAGAAATTAATTAACACAGAATAAAATCCAATGTCAGCCACACAATCCATTTCAAGTTCATTCTGGGTCTGAACGAAACCGGAGGCACTTTCCTCGCATATCCATCGATCTCCAAGTACGTCTGGACGACCACCAACTATTTCCATCCTCTTGGGTGTACAGCCCAATCAGGATCGTCAGTAATTATCCAAACGATGTGAAGACTTCCGGTCTTCGACCACCGTCATCATCTTCGACTTATCGTCGAATCGGTTATTCAGAATGGGTATAAACCCAGCCTTTCCGAACAACCCGCGTATATTAAAACAAATGTTACACAAACACAACATACGCCTCATTCCAATTCAGCAGCCACTAACCGCAAATTAGCAAGAGAACAATTTCCCAAATATTAACCCCGAAGGCCGAAACCAACATCAGATCAATACCCAGGAAACCATTCTTCTTAACTAACCTACAGCTAGTTTCTAAATTTCAATTCTTAGGGAAAGGTTCCCATTAATTTTATCCAAGATAAATTCTTTAAAATTTATCCTTTAATCTTCCTTTTGATATCATTTCAAACCAGATTATGGTTTCCCAAACTAGTCGAGATTAGCGAACCACTCCGAAGTAATTATTTATTTTATTTCCCAATCCCAACCTATTCATCTCATGAAGCAAAACTGGTAATACTCCATATCTAACACCACGGTGTTATCGGTAAAATTAATTACCATTTCACGTTCAAATCTAATTAAAGATTTAACTATCGCTTTGGAGAAAAACTGGTGATACTCCATTCTTGTTCATTTTCCAAATTTGATAATTTAAATTATCAATTCGCATTTCAATCTAATTGCAGATTCCTTAAAACTCCTTTTTCTGGGTTAAAGAACTAATGTCATTTAAAACACAGTTCACGATAAACCCAAATCACATTCTATTTATTATCAGGTTAAAGAACAAGTGTTATTTAAAACACCATTCACGATAAACCCACTAATCAATTCTATTTAAAACCCATTTCAAATCCAATTTATTTATTTAAAAATAAATGGATTTTAATTTTAGTTCAAAACTAGTTCATTTCGATAAAAATTTATTTTTATCTTTTCAAACATAGAGTTTTTCATCCAATTTTTCCCAAATCATTTCTTATGATTTTACACAAATTATTACTATTTTTAATAATTTTATCAAGGCCCGTACAGTCGATTTCCATCAACGGCCATCGAACTGCACTTACAGCGACCTTTTCCTAATTTGATTTGGACGTATCTCCCAATACAACTGTTAGATTTCAAATTTCTAATATTCGTTAGAAAGCTCTTTTGGATAAGAACCCAACGGTTCCGGTTTTAGGAGAATCCGACGGTCGGATCTCCCGTAATGTCCGTTCGAAGTTAATGGTCGAAATTCGCGAACTGCCGCAGCGCGGTGCGTTCTATTCAGGCCATTATATTATATATATAATATATATAATATATATTTCGTCGATTTCTATTTAAAACGAATTTTATAAATAGTTTTAAATTCGTTTCAAAAACCATTTCAACTTCCAATTCAAATCAAAATCGAATTTCCCTTTATAAATTCGTTTTAAATTCATTTCAATTCAATTCAAATTCGTTTTCTGTTCAATTCAATTCGAATTCGTTTTCTATTCAATTCAATTTGAATTCGTTTTCTATTCAATTCAATTCAATTCGAATTCTTTTTCTATTCAATTCAATTTGAATTCGTTTTCTATTTGATTTAATTCGAATTCGTTTTCTATTCGATTTAATTTAAATTCACTTTCTATACAATTCGAACCGAATTCATTTTCTATTCGGTTCGAATTCATTTCAAATTGATTCAATAAAATTTCAATTTGAATTCTAATCTAATTTGAATTTCATTTCAAAGTATTAAATTTTGAAATCACTTTTCAATATTCATTGTAAAACGAATAAAATCGATATAAATATCGCTCACGTCAAAATAGCGCAACTCTAATCAACACGGATTTATATATTTCAATAATTCCATTATTCTATTCAACAAATGAATATTTATTTTTGTCAACACATGACTAATCTCAACGAATGAGTACTGTCCATGTGTGACTATTTTTGTTAGTTAATATATTTTATAAAAATTATGGTATCTATCGTTTGATTTAAAATCAGACTCCAATCGTAAATTAGTAAGAGAACGATTCCCTGAATATTAACCCCGAAGGCCAAAACCAACATTAGATCAACATCCTGGAGACCACTCATCTTATCTATTTTCCAGTTAGTTTCTAATTTTCTATATGATAAAGATGTAAATTTTATTGTTAAAATATTTCGTTCAACACATGACTAATCTCAACGGATGAGTACTGTCAACACATGAACCTTTATTTTATAATATAAAGATGTAAATTTTATTGTTAAAATATTTCGTTCAACACATGACTAATCTCAACGGATGAGTACTGTCAACACATAAACCTTTATTTTATAACATTCTTTACCTTCTAAATTGGAATGAGGCCCAATCAATTACCATATAGCGTTAACTATATGGATTCCATACGACACATTATATAATAGCAACGATAAATAATCAACCATCATCCAAAGTGCACTACACTGTATTAGCATTAAATATAGATATCTAACGCTTATAACAGCCTGTCAATCAATCGATCGACATATAACTAATTACTGGGATTAGTGTATGTCGTATTTTATCCCAATACCCGTGTGGGGTTTCAAATCAACAAACACAGATTTTTATTTGTGCAGTTGGCCGATGTGTAAAATTTATCGACCCAATCAATATCAATCAAATCAGTGTATATAAACAAATCGGCCAATTTGTTTATAATTATTTATTTATTCACATTCACATTAAAAATTATATTTTTAACGATAATTAATTTATTTCAACACATCCACATTTTATTATCGATTTCACATCAACAACACAAACAAATTTCACAACACATCAATTAAACAAACAAGCCATCCATGGTCTGTGGATGACGGGTGTCGGGTGCTGCTAAGCACCGTCTGTATCCTAGTATATATATAACTAGAAAACGAAATTTTAAAAGGTGAGAAGTTCTCAACAATAGCTATCCTAACTCCACGGCACTTCCTATGTAGAACATATTCACCGTGCTCGCCTTTCATCACTTTCGTTGCCCGTAGCCACTACATATATAAAAATCATATTTTTACTTCGTTATTCAATATATAAAAATTCTATTTTTACTTTCACTTCATATATATAAAAATCGAATTTTTACCACCAATAAAGATTATATTTTTATTACTCTAATTAAATAAAAATTATATTTTTATTGTTCTAAAAATATAAAAACTATATTTTTAATACTCTACATAAGTAAAAATAATATTTTTATATCTTCTATTATATAAAGATCAAATTTCCAATTTGCTACAAGTATAAAAATTATATTTTTCTTCTCTAACTTCATGATAAAAATCATAACTTTACTTCTATAAAAATCGTATCTTCACTTCTAATAAAAATCGTATTTTTAATATCATACTTATATAAAAATCATGTTTTTCAATTGAGTAAAAATCCTATTTTTACTCGTCGTTCATATAAATAAAGGTCGCAACTTTCCCTCTTCATTCATCTAAATAAAAATTGCAACTTTATATAAATTAAAATCTCAGTGTTTATATAAATAAAAATCTCATTAAAAATGGTAACTTTTCTTAAAATAGAAACCATAGCTTATTAGCTAAAAGAAACGAAATCAGAAAACTTACATTGCTACCAAAGTCATGATTTAGCACAGGGGGGTGGTTCACGTTGGTCACTGGTGTTGGAGGATCGGATTTGGGGTGGATGGAGGTGCGGATTTCGGTTTGTAGCGGGGGTGGTCTGAAGTGGGGCACGACGCTGGTTTCTAGGGGGGTTGGGGTCTCTGGGGTTCGGATTTGGGGGTTGTGGGGGTTCGCGCGTCGAGCTTCGAGGAAGGGGGGGTGCTGAGCTGGGGAGGAGCAACGCCGGTGGTGGCCTCCAACGTGGCAGCGACGCCGTCGCGGTGGTGCTTCGTGGAGAGAATCGCTTTTTTTTATCTACTTCGATTTTGAAAACCGACGGTAGAAGGAAAAGTGAAGCGGAGAGAGAGGAAAGTGTGAGGGAGTTTATAAATATTTAATTTATTTTATCTCCGTAAAGTTACTTTAAAATTCGATCTCCAAACGAGACCCACCGCCTGTCGCCCATAACTAATTACCCCCATTCTAAACGCAATGGGATATGTCCCGTAGGCCAATTCGATCGTTATGATCAGTTTTCGTTGAAATTAAAATATAAATCTTTATATATTCAATTTAAACGCACATTTCAATTTACCGGGGCCACATACAAACTCAGAAAATTCTAGAAAAATTATTTCTAGCTTCGTATTGAAGATACGGTCCTAATAAAACTAATTTCGTCAAATTCTGAGACCGTTTGAAAAATGGCCATTTTTCAGTCGATTAAAACCAACTAAAACTGGTCAAACACGTTTTCCTTCGCCACGCTCACATGTTGATTCGAAAAATTATGAAAATTGAAATCTAACAATAATTTGACATCACGGATCCAATAAAAGTGGTTTCGTCGAAATCCGAGGTCGTTTGCAAAATTCCCATTTTTAAGGGCCTGAATTCCATAACGACTATTCAGAATTTTCAACTAGACATATCTTTTGATTCCCGCTATGAAATTTCGATTTTTCGGATTCGTTGGAAAGGTATTCCCAAATAGATCCTATTATTTTTGGTTTCACTAAAATCCAATTTATTTTGCACCCGGTATATTCAATTGAAATTTGAAATCGAATTATCGAACTACCGCGCCATTTTCAATTCCTTTTATAATTAAAATAAAATATTTATATTATAACGACGATCTATATAATATATACGTTCGAATTATATTCAAAATAAATTTTTCGTCGATAATATTTAAAATAACCCATTTTAAATGTTCAAAATTCGCTAAAATTGCCAAAATAAAAATTTTAAACTGGCCCAGATTTTCGGGTTGTTACAATCTCCCACACTTAAAACTTTTCGTCCCCGAACAGGAACGAAGTCGAAAGTGGTTTGATCAATCAACTCTACGTTCGATCTGGCTTCCATTCTCCAACTTTTCAGTTTCTGAGAATTTTCAAATTCTTCAAAAATTTGGCTAACACCCTAAATTTTTGAAAAATTTCGCCATAACCTCCCCTGCACCGGGAGCCACGGGAAAATCCCGAAATTGCCATACAGGCCTTCTAATCTCAAAAAGAAAAAGAAAAAGCCAAGCGTCTAGCCAATCGGCTCATAAAATCATCATCACCCAAACAAAACAGTAAATTATAGTAAACATGTACCTACTTGTCGGGCAAACAAATTTTATTCTCTGCTCTAGCCTCCTTGCTATGACCTGTTCAATATAAGTACATGTATATGCGAGCAAATGCAACCAATTTTCAATACAATTCAATATTTGATTCAATTAGGCTAAGTGGTTCAAAATTAGCAAACTAATAAACAAACAACACAAACATTAATCAATTAGTGGATTAACGTTTCAAATTCATAATTTTGATATATATATACAAAAAGTCATGTTTTTGATGCCAAATCACAACAAATAAATCTATCTATATAAGTTTTGGTTCTCACACCAGTCTGATGGAAATATATAGGTATCACCCCTTCGAAACACGAAAATAAATACTGATGATGCACGTGCTATCATCAGTACAATCTCCGGGCGACTAGAGTGTGATTCTATATCTATCCAGTATATTAAAACTTCGAATATACGTTCATGACGCATACATACAAAACCTTTATATATTGGATTGTCCAAATTCAAAATAAATAAATATTCAAATACGTAGAATTGATTTAAATTTTCAAAACAAAAATTGGTTTTCATTTGAAAAATATACTCTTCACACCCGTTCTAGGATACTACTGATCCTATCTCTAACGATTCATTCTAATTGGATATTACTAATCCAATATCTGATGAATTCTTTCGTATGGTTCTAATGTGTCTTGTTCTCGAGCTCTGTAAACCAAAGCTCTGATACCAAATGTGACGGCCGGAAATTTTGCTCGATCCGAATCAGTCGTTAAACCGATCTAGACCGTTCGAAACCCCTGATCATTTGAGAACAGGACAAATCAGAACGCAGACGGAAGAACATTTCATTGCTTATTACAATAATTCCATCAGAATACAAGAATATACAGAGTATGAATAAATTACATTCGATAAATATCAGAGATTAAAATAAATTACATAGCAGCGGAAAATAATATAAAACACAACTGAAAGTAATGCACGGATACAGAGCTTTCCAAGCATCGTTCCAGCTATAAATCAGGATCCTGTGAATATAAATCTGCAAAACCAAAACTACTAGCTGCCCGTGAGGAAAATAAGGGCACCCAGAGTTTAGGTTAAAACAATAAACTCAGTCATGTGACTGGTGTGAGAACTAAAACAGTTATTTAAAACATTACTTCAAAAGAGAGTAATTCAAGGGACCACGCCGTATAACACGGAACGGGTTTCCTCCCAAGAATACTAGTGCATAGAATAAACAGCGCAATGCTTTTTCGAAAAAATGAAGCTATTATAAGACCCAGGTCCCGTCACACAATGCAACACAAGCCGGAGGATAGGGTTTTCCCTTATAATAGCCAAACATGCTTGGTACTTTTGAAACAAATCATTTGATACTATTATAAGTGTATAGTGTCAAAACAATTTCAATCATAAATATCAATCCTAGGTGGCATGGGTACCATATATCATGTCGCCATACAAGTTCTACAATTAATACCGCAATACACGTATTGGAAATTGGATTTTCGTCATGAGTCGAGGCAAGGGGCAAGATCCTCTCCGCTTTGAGACACTCTAGCAAATGCCTTGGGACTACACAGTCTGGGCATCCCCTGGAATCGGCTGGGCCGGTCCTCTCTTACGTTTGAAGATTAGTTATTCCTGAACACACGTTTCCCAGTCCTTACAGACCTATAATCGAGGCGCCTCATTCCAACAAGCACAAAGGAGAAAAGTATATAAATGTCAGGGCTGGTAAGTCACTGACACCGCCAAAGCTAGAAAGAAACGTCGTGTTCTCCCAACGGTCCGTATCCCCTTTTTAACTCATACCGAGGTGTGAGGCTCGCGAATCCACGCTAAACACAAAGCTATGCCATGTAGGCCGTGCTTTGATCATCAACCACAAGACTTTGCTTTTCAACAGAAGCCTTGATCCATGCAACTCAGCGTGCCACACAGGCAATTCATGCCATGCAATTGATATCTATCGATATATAACCTCTAAGCTCGTACGTCTCAGAGAAGGGCGTTAAGCAAGAGAATAAATTCTCCGCCGCCAAACAGATATATATTTAACAGAAATCAATCAACACAGAATAAAATCCAATGTCAGACACACAATCCATTTACAAGTTCGTTCTGGGTCTGAACGAAACCGGAGGCACTTTCCTCGCATATCCATCGATCTCCAAGTACGTCTGGACGACCACCAACTATTTCCATCCTCTTGGGTTTACAGCCCAATCAGGATCGTCAGTAATTATCCAAACGATGTGAAGACTTCCGGTCTTCGACCACCGACATCATCTTCGACTTATCGTCGAATCGGTTATTCAGAATGGGTATAAACCCGGCCTTTCCGAACAACCCGTGTATATTAAAACAAATGTTACACAAACTCAACATACGCCTCATTCCAATTCAGCAGCCACTAACCGCAAATTAGCAAGAGAACAATTTCCCAAATATTAACCCCGAAGGCCGAAACCAACATCAGATCAATACCCAGGAAACCATTCTTCTTAACTAACCTACAGCTAGTTTCTAAATTTCAATTCTTAGGGAAAGGTTCCCATTAATTTTATCCAAGATAAATTCTTTAAAATTTATCCCTTAATCTTCTTTTTGATATCATTTCAAACCAGATTATGGTTTCCCAAACTAGTCGAGATTAGCGAACCACTCCGAAGTAATTATTTATTTTATTTCCCAATCCCATCCTATTCATCCCATGAAGCAAAACTGGTAATACTCCATATCTAACACCACGGTGTTATCGGTAAAATTAATTACCATTTCACGTTCAAATCTAATTAAAGATTTAACTATCGCTTTGGAGCAAAGCTAGTGATACTCCATTCTCGTTCATTTTCCAAATTTGATAATTTAAATTATCAATTCGCATTTCAATCTAATTGCAGATTCCTTAAAACTCCTTTTTCTGGGTTAAAGAACTAATGTCATTTAAAACACAGTTCACGATAAACCCAAATCACATTCTATTTATTATCCTGTTAAAGAACAAGTGTTATTTAAAACACCCTTCACGATAAACCCACTAGTCAATTCTATTTAAAACCCATTTCAAATCCAATTTATTTATTTAAAAATAAATGGATTTTAATTTTAGTTCAAAACAAGTTCATTTCGATAAAAATTTATTTTTATCTTTTCAAACATGGAGTTTTTCATCCCAATTTTTGCCAAATCATTTCTTATGATTTTACACAAATTATTACTATTTTTAATAATTTTATCAAGGCCCGTACTGTCGATTTCCATCAATGGCCATCGAACTGCACTTACAACGACCTTTTCCAAATTTGATTTGGACGTATCTCCAAATCCAACCATTAGGTTTCTAATATTCGTTAGAAAGCTCTTTTCGATACGAACCCAATGGTTCCGGTTTTAGGAGAATCCGACGGTCGGATCTCCCGTAATGTCCGTTCGAATTTAATGGTCGAAATTCGCGAACTACCGCAGCGCGGCGCGTTCTGTTCAGGCCATTATATTATATATATAATATATATTTTGTCGATTTCTATTTAAAACGAATTTTATAAATAGTTTTAAATTCGTTTCAAAAACAATTTCAACTTCCAATTCAAATTCAAATCAAAATCGAATTTCCCTTTATAAATTCGTTTTAAATTCATTTCAATTCAATTCAAATTCGTTTTCTATTCAATTCAATTCTAATTCGTTTTCTATTCAATTCAATTCGAATTCGTTTTCTATTCAATTAAATTTGAATTTGTTTTCTATTCAATTCAATTCGAATTCATTTTCTATTCAATTCAATTCGAATTCGTTTTCTATTCAATTCAATTCGAATTTGTTTTCTATTCGATTTAATTCGAATTTGTTTTCTATTCGATTTAATTCAAATTCACTTTCTATTCAATTCGAACCGAATTCATTTTCTATTCGATTCGAATTCATTTCAAATTGATTCAATAAAATTTCAATTTGAATTCTAATCTAATTTAATTTGAATTTCATTTCAAAATATTAAATTTTGAAATCACTTTTCAATATTCATTGTAAAACGAATAAAATCGATATAAATATCGTTCACGTCAAAATAGCGCAACTCTAATCAACACGGCTTGATATATTTCAATAATTCCGTTATTCTATTCAACAAATGAATATTTATTTTTGTCAACGCATGACTAATCTCAACGAATGAGTACTGTCCACGTGTGACTATTTTTGTTAGTTAATATATTTTATAAAAATTATGGTATCTATCGTTTGATTTAAAATCAGACTCCAATTGTAAATTAGTAAGAGAACGATTCCCTGAATATTAACCCCGAAGGCCGAAACCAACATTAGATCAACATCCAGGAGACCACTCATCTTATCTATTTTCCAGTTAGTTTCTAATTTTCTATATGATAAAGATGTAAATTTTATTGTTAAAATATTTCGTTCAACACATGACTAATCTCAACGGATGAGTACTGTCAACACATGAACCTTTATTTTATAATATAAAGATGTAAATTTTATTGTTAAAATATTTCGTTCAACACATGACTAATCTCAACGGATGAGTACTGTCAACACATGAACCTTTATTTTATAATATTCTTTACCTTCTAAATTGGAATGAGGCCCAATCAATTACCATATAGCGTTAACTATATGGATTCCATACAACACATGTATATAATAGCAACGATAAATAATCAACCATCATCCAAAGTGCACTACACTGTGTAAGCATTAAATATAGATATCTAACGCTTATAACAGTCTGTCAATCAATCAATCAACATATAACTAATTACTGGGATTAGTGTATGTCGTATTTTATCCCAATACCTGTGTGGGGTTTCAAATCAACAAACACAGATTTTTATTTGTGCAGTTGGGCGATGTGTAAAATTTATCGACCCAATCAATATCAGTCAAATCAGTGTATATAAACAAATCGGCCGATTTGTTTATAATTATTTATTTATTCACATTCACATTAAAAATTATATTTTTAACGATAATTAATTTATTTCAACACATCCACATTTTATTATCGATTTCACATCAACAACACAAACAAATTTCACAACACATCAATTAAACAAACAAGCCATCCATGGTCTGTGGATGACGGGTGTCGGGTGCTGCTAAGCACCATCTGCATCCTAGTATATATATATAACTATAAAAAGAAATTTTAAAAGGTGAGAAGTTCTCACCAATACCTATCCTAACTCCACGGCACTTCCTATGTAGAACATCTTCACCGTGATCGCCTTTCTTCACTTTCGTTGCCTGTAGCCACTACATATATAAAAATCATATTTTTACTTCGTTATTCAATATATAAAAATTATATTTTTACTTTCACTTCATATATATAAAAATCGAATTTTTATCACCAATAAAGATTATATTTTTATTACTCTAATTAAATAAAAATTATATTTTTATTGTTCTAAAAATATAAAAACTATATTTTTAATACTCTACATAAGTAAAAATAATATTTTTATATCTTCTATTATATAAAGATCAAATTTCCAATTTGCTACAAGTATAAAAATTATATTTTTCTTCTCTAACTTCGTGATAAAAATCATAACTTTACTTCTATAAAAATCATATCTTCACTTCTAATAAAAATCGTATTTTTAATATCATACTTATATAAAAATCATGTTTTTCAATTGAGTAAAAATCCTATCTTTACTCGTCGTTCATATAAATAAAGGTCGCAACTTTTCCTCTTCATTCATCTAAATAAAAATTGCAACTTTATATAAATTAAAATCTCAGAGTTTATATAAATAAAAATCTCATTAAAAATGGTAACTTGTCTTAAAATAGAAACCATAGCTTATTAGCTAAAAGAAACGAAATCAGAAAACTTACATTGCTACCAAAGTCATGATTTAGCGTAGGGGGGTGGTTCACGTTGGTCACTGGTGTTGGAGGATCGGATTTGGGGTGGATGGAGGTGCGGATTTCGGTTGGTAGCGGGGGTGGTCTGAAGCGGGGCATGGCGCTGGTTTCCAGGGGGGTTGGGGTCTCTAGGGTTCGGATTTGGGGGTTGTGGGGGTTCGCGCGTCGAGCTTCGAGGAAGGGGGTTCTGAGCTGGGGAGGAGCAACGCCGGTGGTGGCCTCCGACGTGGCAGCGGCGCCGTCGCGGTGGCGCTTCGTGGAGAGAATCGCTTTTTTTTATCTACTTCGATTTTGAAAACCGATGGTAGAAGGAAAAGTGAAGTGGAGAGAGAGGAAAGTGTGAGGGAGTTTATAAATATTTAATTTATTTTATCTCCGTAAAGTTACTTTAAGATTCGATCTCCAAACGAGACCCACCGCCTATCGCCCGTAACTAATTACCCCCATTCTGAACGCAATGGGATATGTCCCGTAGGCCAATTCGATCGTTATAATCAGTTTTCGTTGAAATTAAAATATAAATCTTTATATATTCAATTTAAACGCACATTTCAATTTACCGGGGCCACATACAGACTCAGAAGCTTCGTATTGAAGATATGGTCCTAATAAAACTAATTTCGTCAAATTCTGAGACCGTTTGAAAAATGGCCATTTTTCAGTCGATTAAAATCAACTAAAACTGGTCAAACACGTTTTCCTTCGCCACGCTCACATATTGATTCGAAAAATTATGAAAATTGAAATCTAACAATAATATGACATCACGAATCCAATAAAAGTGGTTTCGTCGAAATCCGAGGTCGTTTGCAAAATTCCTATTTTTAAGGGCCTGAATTCCATAGCGACTATTCAGAATTTTCAACTGGACATATCTTTTGATTCCCGCTATGAAATTTCGATTTTTCGGATTCGTTGTAAAGATATTCCCAAATAGATCCTATTATTTTTGGTTTCACTAAAATCCGGTTTATTTTACACCCGGTATGTTCAATTGAAATTTGAAATCGAATTATCAAACTACCGCGCCATTTTCAATTCCTTTTATAATTAAAATAAAATATTTATATTCTAACGACGATCTATATAATATATACGTTCGAATTATATTCAAAATAAATTTTTCGTCGATAATATTTAAAATAACCCATTTTAAATGTTCAAAATTCGCTAAAATTGCCTAAATAAAAATTTTAAACTGGCCCAGATTTTCGGGTTGTTACAATCTCCCCCACTTAAAACATTTCGTCCCCGAAAAGGAACGAAGTCGAAAGTGGTTTGATCAATCAACTCTACGTTCGATCTGGGTTCCATTCTCCAACTTTTCAGTTTCTGAGAATTTTCGAATTCTTCAAAAATTTGGCTAACACCCTAAATTTTCGAAAAATTTCGCCATAACCTCCCCTGCACCAGGAGCCACGGGAAAATCCCGAAATTGCCGTACAGGCCTTTTGATCTCAAAAAGAAAAAGAAAAAGCCAAGCGGCTCATAAAATTATCATCACCCAAACAAAACAGTAAATTATAGTAAACATGTACCTATTTGTCGGGCAAACAAATTTTATTCTCTGCTCTAGCCTCCTTGCTATGACCTGTTCAATGTAAGTACATGTATATGCGAGTAAATGCAACCAATTTTCAATACAATTCAATATTTGATTCAATTAGGCTAAGTGGTTCAAAATTAGCAAACAAATAAACAAACAGCACAAACATCAATCAATTAGTGGATTAACGTTTCAAATTCATAATTTTGATGTATATACAAAAAGTCATGTTTTGGATGCCAAATCACAACAAATAAATCTATCTATATAAGTTTTGGTTCACACACCAGTCTGATGGAAATATATAGGTATCACACCTTCGAAACACGAAAATAAATACTGATGATGCACGTGCTATCATCAGTACCATCTCCGGGCGACTAGAGTGTGATTCTATATCTATCCAGTATATTAAAACTTTGAATATACGTTCATGACGCGTATATACAAAACCTTTATATACTGGATTGTCCAAATTCAAAATAAATAAATATTCAAATACGTAGAATTGATTTAAATTTTCAAAACAAAAACTGGTTTTCATTTGAAAAATATACTCTTCACACCCGTTCTAGGATACTACTGATCCTATCTCTAACGAGTCATTCTAATTGGATATTACTAATCTAATATCTGATGAATTCTTTCGTATGGTTCTAATGTGTCTTGTTCTCGAGCTCTGTAAACCAAAGCTCTGATACCAAATGTGACGGCCGGAAATTTCGCTCGATCCGAATTAGTCGTTAAACCGATCTAGACCGTTCGAAACCCCTGATCGTTTGAGAACAGAACAAATCAGAACGCAGACGGAAGAACATTTCATTGCTTATTACAACAATTCCATCAGAATACAAGAATATACAGAGTATGAATAAATTACATTCGATAAATATCAGAGAATACAATAAATTACATAGCAGCGGAAAATAATATAAAACACAACTGAAAGTAATGCACGGATACAGAGCTTTCCGAGCATCGTTCCAACTGTAAATCAGGATCCTGCGAATATAAATCTGGAAAACCAAAACTACTAGCTGCCCGTGAGGAAAATAAGGGCACCCTGAGTTTTGGTTAAAACAATAAACTCCAGGTCAGTCATGTGACTGGTGTGAGAACTAAAACAGTTATTTAAAACATTACTTTAAAAGAGAGTAATAGAAGGGACCACGCCGTATAACACGGAACGGGTTTCCTCCCAAGAATACTAGTGCATAGAATAAACAACGCAATGCTTTTTCGAAAAAATGAAGCTATTATAAGACCTAGGTCCCATCACACAATGCAACGCAAGCCGGAGGATAGGGTTTTCCCTTATAATAGCCAAAAATGCTTGGTACGTTTAAAACAAATCATTTGATACTATTATAAGTGTATAGTGTCAAAACAATTTCAATAATAAATATCAATCCTAGGCGGCATGGGTACCATATATCATGTCACCATACTAGTTCTACAATTAAAACTGCAATACACGTATTGAAAATTGGATTTCCGTCATGAGTCGAGGCAAGGGGCAAGATCCTCTCCGCTTCGAGACACTCTAGCAAATGCCTCGGGACTACACACTCTGGGCAACCCCTGGAATCGGCTGGGCCGGTCCTCTCTTACGTTTGAGGATTAGTTATTCCTGAACACACGTTTCCCAGTCCTTACAGACCTATAATCGAGGCGCCTCATTCCAACAACCACAAAGGTGAAAAGTATATAAATGTCAGGGCTGGTAAGTCACTGACACCACCAAAGCTAGAAAGAAACGTCATGTTCTCCCAACGGTCCGTATCCCGTTTTTAACTCATACCGAGGTGTGAGGCTCGCGAATCCACGATAAACACAAAGCTATGCCACGTAGGCCGTGCTTTGATCATCAACCATAAGACTTTGCTTTTCAACAGAAGCCTTGATCCATGCAACTCAGCGTGCCACACAGGCAATTCATGCCATGCGATTGATATCTATCGATATATAACCTCTAAGCCCATACGTCTCAGAGAAGGGCGTTAAGCAAGAGAATAAATTCTCCGCCACCAAACAGATATATATTTAACAGAAAACAATCAACACAGAATAAAATCCAATGTCAGACACACAATCCATTTACAAGTTCGTTCTGGGTCTGAACGAAACCGGAGGCACTTTCCTTGCATATCCATCGATCTCCAAGTACGTCTAGACGACCACCAACTATTTTCATCCTCTTGGGTGTACAGCCCAATCAGGATCATCAGTAATTATCCAAACGTTGTGAAGACTTCCGGTCTTCGACCACCGTCATCATCTTCGACTTATCGTCGAATCGGTTATTCAGAATGGGTATAAACCCGGCCTTTCCGAACAACCCGCGTATATTAAAAGAAATGTTACACAAACACAACATACACCTCATTCCAATTCAGCAGCCACTGACCGCAAATTAGCAAGAGAACAATTTCCCAAATATTAACCCCGAAGGCCGAAACCAACATCAGATCAATACCCAGGAAACCATTCTTCTTAACTAACCTACAACTAGTTTCTAAATTTCAATTCTTAGGGAAAGGTTCCCATTAATTTTATCCAAGATAAATTCTTTAAAATGTATCCTTTAATCTTCCTTTTGATATCATTTCAAACCAGATTATGGTTTCCCAAACTAGTCGAGATTAGCGAACCACTCCGAAGTAATTATTTATTTTATTTCCCAATCCCAACCTATTCATCCCATGAAGCAAAACTGGTAATACTCCATATCTAACACCATGGTGTTATCGGTAAAATTAATTACCATTTCACATTCAAATCTAATTAAAGATTTAACTATCGCTTTGGAGCAAAACTGGTGATACTCCATTCTCGTTCATTTTCCAAATTTGATAATTTAAATTATCAATTCGCATTTCAATCTAATTGCAGATTCCTTAAAACTCCTTTTTTGGGTTAAAGAACTAATGTCATTTAAAACACAGTTCACGATAAACCCAAATCATATTCTATTTACTATCGAGTTAAAGAACAAGTGTTATTTAAAACACCCTTCACGATAAACCCACTAATCAATTCTATTTAAAACCCATTTCAATTCCAATTTATTTATTTAAAAATAAATGGATTTTAATTTTAGTTCAAAACTAGTTCATTTCGATAAAAATTTATTTTTATCTTTTTAAACATGGAGTTTTTCATCCCAATTTTTCCCAAATCATTTCTTATGATTTTACATAAATTATTACTATTTTTAATAATTTTATCAAGGCCCGTACAGCCGATTTCAATCAACGGTCATCGAACTGCACTTACAGCGACCTTTTCCAAATTTGATTTGGATGTATCTCCAAATCCAACCGTTAGATTTCAAATTTCTAATATTCGTAAGAAAGATCTTTTCGATACGAACCCAACGGTTCTGGTTTTAGGAGAATCCGACGGTCGGATCTCCCGTAATGTCAATTCGAAGTTAATGGTCGAAATTCGCGAACTGCCGCAGCGCGGCAAGTTCTATTCAGGCCATTATATTATATATATAATATACATAATATATATTTCGTCGATTTCTATTTAAAGCGAATTTTATATATAGTTTTAAATTCGTTTCAAAAACAATTTCAACATCAAATTCAAATCAAAATCGAATTTCTGTTTATAAATTCGTTTTAAATTCATTTCAATTCAATTCGAATTCGTTTTCTATTCAATTCAATTCGAATTCGTTTTCTATTCAATTCAATTCGAATTCGTTTTCTATTCAATTCAATTCGAATTCGTTTTCTATTCAATTCAATTCGAATTCGTTTTCTATTCGATTTAATTCAAATTCACTTTCTATTCAATTCGAACCGAATTCATTTTCTATTCGATTCGAATTCATTTCAAATTGATTCAGTAAAATTTCAATTTGAATTCTAATCTAATTTAATTTGAATTTCATTTCAAAATATTAAATTTTGAAATCACTTTTCAATATTCATTGTAAAACGAATAAAATCGATATAAATATTGTTCACGTCAAAATAGCGCAACTCTAATCAACACGGCTTTATATATTTCAATAATTCCGTTATTCTATTCAACAAATGAATATTTATTTTTGTAAACACATGACTAATCTCAACGAATGAGTACTGTCCACGTGTGACTATTTTTGTTAGTTAATATATTTTATAAAAATTATGGTATCTATCGTTTGATTTAAAATCAGACTCCAATCGTAAATTAGTAAGAGAACGATTCCCTGAATATTAACCCCGAAGGCCGAAACCAACATTAGATCAACATCAAGGAGACCACTCATCTTATCTATTTTCCAGTTAGTTTCTAATTTTCTATATGATAAAGATGTAAATTATATTGTTAAAATATTTCGTTCAACACATGACTAATCTCAACGGATGAGTACTGTCAACACATGAACCTTTATTTTATAATATAAAGATGTAAATTTTATTGTTAAAATATTTCGTTCAACACATGACTAATCTCAACGGATGAGTACTGCCAACACATGAACCTTTATTTTATAATATTCTTTACCTTCTAAATTGGAATGAGGCCCAATCAATTACCATATAGCGTTAACTATATGGATTCCATACAACACATGTATATAATAGCAACGTTAAATAATCAACCATCATCCAAAGTGCACTACACTGTATAAGCATTAAATATAGATATATAACGCTTATAACATCCTGTCAATCAATCGATCGACATATAACTAATTACTGGGATTAGTGTATGTCGTATTTTATCCCAATACCCGTGTGGGGCTTCAAATCAACAAGCACAGATTTTTATTTGTGCAGTTGGGCGATGTGTAAAATTTATCGACTCAATCAATATCAGTCAAATCAGTGTATATAAACAAATCGGCCGATTTGTTTATAATTATTTATTTATTCACATTCACGTTAAAAATATAATTTTTAACGATAATTAATTTATTTCAACACATCCACATTTTATTATCGATTTCACATCAACAACACAAACAAATTTCACAACACATCAATTAAACAAACAAGCCATCCATGGTCTGTGGATGACGGGTGTCAGGTGCTGCTAAGCACCGTCTGCATCCTAGTATATATATATATAACTAGAAAACGAAATTTTAAAAGGTGAGAAGTTCTCACCAATAGCTATCCTAACTCCACGGCACTTCCTATGTAGAACATCTTCACCGTGCTCGCCTTTCATCACTTTCGTTGCCCGTAGCCACTACATATATAAAAATCATATTTTTACTTCATTATTCAATATATAAAAATTCTATTTTTACTTTCACTTCATATATATAAAAATCGAATTTTTATCACCAATAAAGATTATATTTTTATTACTCTAATTAAATAAAAATTATATTTTTATTGTTCTAAAAATATAAAAACTATATTTTTAATAATCTACATAAGTAAAAATAATATTTTTATATCTTCTATTATATAAAGATCAAATTTCCAATTTTCTACAAGTACAAAAATTATATTTTTCTTCTCTAACTTCATGATAAAAATCATAACTTTACTTCTATAAAAATCATATCTTCACTTCTAATAAAAATCGTATTTTTAATATCATACTTATATAAAAATCATGTTTTTCAATTGAGTAAAAATCCTATTTTTACTCGTCATTCATATAAATAAAGGTCGCAACTTTTCCTCTTCATTCATCTAAAAAATAATTGCAACTTTATATAAATTAAAATCTCAGAGTTTATATAAATAAAAATCTCATTAAAAATGGTAACTTTTCTTAAAATAGAAACCATAGCTTATTAGCTAAAAGAAACGAAATCAGAAAACTTACATTGCTACCAAAGTCATGATTTAGCGCAGGGGGGTGGTTCACGTTGGTCACTGGTGTTGGAGGATCGGATTTGGGGTGGATGGAGGTGCGGATTTCGGTTGGTAGCGGGGGTGGTCTGAAGCGGGGCGTGGCGCTGGTTTCCAGGGGGGTTGGGGTCTCTAGGGTTCGGATTTGGGGGTTGTGGGGGTTCACGCGTCGAGCTTCGAGGAAGGGGGTGCTGAGCTGGGGAGGAGCAACGCCGGTGGTGGCCTCCGACGTGGCAGCGGCGCCGTCGCGGTGGCGCTTCATAGAGAGAATCGCTTCTTCTTTTTTTATTTACTTCGATTTTGAAAACCGACGGTAGAAGGAAAAGTGAAGTGGAGAGAGAGGAAAGTGTGAGGGAGTTTATAAATATTTAATTTATTTTATCTCCATAAAGTTACTTTAAAATTCGATCTCCAAACGAGACCCACCGCCTGTCGCCCATAACTAATAACCCCCATTTTGAACGCAATGGGATATGTCCCGTAGGCCAATTCGATCATTTTGATCAGTTTTCGTTGAAATTAAAATATAAATCTTTATATATTCAATTTAAACGCACATTTCAATTTACCGGTGCCACATACAGACTCAGAAAATTCCAGAAAAATTATTTCTAGCTTCTTATTGAAGATACGGTTCTAATAAAACTAATTTCGTCAAATTCTGAGACCGTTTGAAAAATGGCCATTTTTCAGTCGATTAAAATCTACTAAAACTGGTCAAACACGTTTTCCTTCGCCACGCTCACATATTGATTCGAAAAATTATGAAAATTGAAATCTAACAATAATTTAACATCACGGATCCAATAAAAGAGGTTTCGTCGAAATCCGAGGTCGTTCGAAAAATTCCCATTTTTAAGGGCATGAATTCCATAGCGACTATTCAGAATTTTCAACTGGACATATCTTTTGATTCCCGCTATGAAATTTCAATTTTTTGGATTCGTTGGAATGATATTCCCAAATAGATCCTATTATTTTTGGTTTCACTAAAATCCGGTTTATTTTGCACCCGGTATGTTCAATTGAAATTTGAAATCGAATTACCGAACTACCGCGCCATTTTCAATTTCTTTTATAATTAAAATAAAATATTTATATTCTAACGACGATCTACATAATATATACGTTCGAATTATATTCAAAATAAATATTTCGTCGATAATATTTAAAATAACCCATTTTAAATGTTCAAAATTCGCTAAAATTGCCAAAATAAAATTTTTAAACTGGCCCAGATTTTCGGGTTGTTGCAAGGAAGCTTCTGGCGGCGGCAATGTGATAGAATTAGGGTTATACAGTATAGCGTATTTATACATGTATTTCTAATTTAATTTTTATTTATTTATTTCCAATAAATCTTGTTTAACGTTACGAACTCCGAATCGAACCCAACGAGTGTCGCCCCTAGCTAATTATCCCCATCCCGGACACAATGGAACATGTTTCGTAACCCAGTTCGGCTGTTACGAGATATTTTTCTTTAATTTAAAATATAAATCATTTAATTATTAATTCAAACGTACATTTTAAATTACCGGTGCCACATACGAACTCTAAAAATTACAGAAAAATTATTTCTAGTTATGTTTTGATGATACGGTCCTAACAACACTAATTTTGTCGAATTCTGAGACTGTTTGAAAATGGCTATTTTCAAGTCGATTAAATTTGACTGAAATAGTCAAAACACATTTTCTTTCACCACATTCACATATTAATTCGGAAAATTATGAAAATTGAAAATTAGCAATAATTTGACATTCCGGTTCCAACAAAAGTGGTTTCGTCGAAAACCGAGGTCGTTCACAAAATGGCTATTTTTAAGGGCTAAATATTATATTAATACATATATAAATTCTATAGCGACTTTTAAAATTTTTAAACTGGCCATAACTTTCAAAATATAAAGTGAAATTTCAGTTTCTTACATCCGTTAGAAAGATATGATTAAAAAGATTTAAATATTTCTTGTTTCGCTTAATTCTGATTTAAAATGAATTATGTACAGTCGATCAAAGTTCAAATTCAAATTTCCAAACTGCAGCACTGTTTCTAACTCCTTTTATAATTAAATTAAATTTATTCGTTTTAAAAATAAATTTTTAGTCGTTCTTATTTAAAATAATTTTTTTTAAATATTAAAATCCATTAAAATTTCTAAAAATCTTAAATTCCATATGTAGTATCAGTCTTCTTTTATAGAAGCTTATCTCGGTTATTATTAATTCGAATTCCATTCAACTCCAATTTAACATATTAAATTGGAAAAATTCTCATTTAAATATTAATTAAAGATTTATAAATTCCAAATCATAATTTTCACTATCAGTTGGGTTAAAGAACAAATGTCACTTAAAAACACAGTTCACAATAAACCCAACTCACATTTAACTTTATTCCAATTATTAAATATAATTGAAAACTATAATAATCTTAATTAAAATATTCATTCTTTTCATACGGGGTTTAAGAATAGTGTTATTTAAGACACTATTCATGACAAACCCAAAATGCAATTTATTTAATTTAATTTCAATTAAACATATTAACAAAATGGAAAAACTTCATTAAATCTAAATTTAATGATTTATTCTAGATGATAACTAGTTCATTTCAATAAAAATATATTCTTCTAATATATATTCTTTTTCTAAGATATCCTTCTCTAAGATATTTTCTAAAATATTCTTTTTCTAGAATATTCTTTATTGGAATGTGACTCAATCAACAACCATATACTGCCTGAAATCAACAATCATGATGAATAATTATCAAACATCCAAATAACAACCAAAGTGGATTCTACACTAAATATTGGGACTAGTGTAGGTCAAATATCATCCCAACACCCGTGTGGGGTTTCATCCAACAAACAAATAATAAATTATTTGTGCACTTGGGCGATGTGAAAAAAAATAATCGTCCCAATCACATAAACAAGTCGGATAACTTGTAAATGGAAGTGTAATATCTAGTTGAATATACTAACATTATATTTAACACATCAAACATCTCAACATCACAGACAACATCTCAATTCTTTTTATTGTTGACAAATAACAATAAAAATCTTAACTCTTATTTATTTATCAAATTGTATGTTTTTGGTCTCATTCATTTTAATGACAAAATGAATATTTTACTTCATCTCTTTAAAAATGACAAAAATATCTCTTTTAATTCTAGTTCCTTTAAAGTGACAAAAATTGTATTTTTTGTCTAATTCCTTTTCAATATACAAAATATGATACTTTTGTCTAATCTTTTCAATGGAACAAAATATAAATTTCTACTCCATACTTTTTAAATGTGACAAAAATGTCCATAACTACTTCACTCTTTTTAATGTATAAGAATATACATTTTTAACTCATTCTCTTTTTAATGTATAGAAATATACATCCTAAACTTCTTCTTTTTTTAATGTATAAAAATATACATTTTTAACTTCTTCTTTTTAATGTATAAAAATATACATTTTGAGTGCCATTCTTATTATAACAAAAATGACTATTTTGATGCCATTTCACATTACACAAAAATGTTAATTTTGTCCAATCTTTATAATGTAAACAAAAATGTTAATTTTTGTTTAATCCTTTTAAATGTAAGCCAAAAATGATAATTTAATTCTAATGTACATTTTCACTCAAATGAGATTTAAATTCTTATGTACATTCTTTACATAAATGTAAATTCTAGTTCTAATGTCATCTTTACATAAAATGTAAATTTTACTTCTAATGTCATCCTTTACATAAAATGTAAATTTTACTTTCTAACAAAAATTATGTTTAAATCTAATTCATTTAAATGTAAACAAAATGAGTATTTTTACTTCACTCTTTTTTTTAAATGATTAAAAGAATGTTTTTATTTCATTCTTTACATTTGACAAAAATGAATAATTTAGTCATTCTTTTCCCTTTGACCAAAATGCATAATTTTATCATTCTTTTACATTTGATAAAAATGTATATCTTTCTTTTATATTTGATAAAAATGTATAACTCTCTTTTACATTTGATAAAAATGTATATTTCATATTCATTGTTTTAAATTTGCAAAAATGGTAAATTTATCTAATTCTTTTAAAAGTATATAAAAAAATATATACGTTTTCAATTCATTCTTTTTATTGAAAAGAATATTACATAAAAATATGTTCTTTTTATTGAAAAAAAAATGTTAACAAAAATCTATTCTTTTTGTTGAAAGAGAATGTTACAAAAATCTTGTTTAACTCTTTCAATGTAAACAAAAATGAAAATCTTTTGAAACTATTCTTTTATTGTAATCAAATATGAATATTGTTCTAATCCTTTTTATGGAATCAAAATAATGATTTTGTTCTAATCCTTTTTATGTAATCAAAATATTTATTTCGTCTAACCTTTTTAAATAAACAAAAATGTTTCTTTTATCACATTTAACATTTTAAACAAAAATGTCCTTTTATCATATTTAACATTTTCAAACAAAAATGTCCTTTTTAATCCTATCTAACATTTCTAAGCAAAATGTCCTTTTTATTAACAAATATAATATTGATAAAAGTGTATTTAAAATCTTATTGTAATGACCCGCATTGGCAGAGGTATTATAATTAATTTATTTAATTATTTAAATAGTGATATAGTGAATTAAATGGTCGTGGAATTAAATAATAATGAACATTTAATTAAAATAATAAATTAAATAATATATTTAATTCTGAAATAATCTGAATTGGCTGAAATGACGATATGGTGTGAACCGGATCATCTGTGATATTTAATTCAGCTTGGAATTGAATTTGAATAACGAATATATTATATAAACGACAGTTGAACGAATAAATTATAATATAATTATAAATGATCTTGAAATGGCGCTGCAGTTCGTAAATTGGCAATTCGAACTTCAACTGAATGTATAGGATTCGTTTTACGCCGGATTTCTGTGAAACAAGAAACGTGTGGAGCTGGTGGAGTATATCTTTCTAGTGGAAGAGAAAAGTCAGGATTTCATCGTGTAGATTTTGATTTATGTCCAAATCAAATTCTAGAAAAGTCGTTGTAGAATTCCTTTATAATTTATAAAGGAATTATTTATATTTTTAAAAAGGAATTTCAACATAAATCGAATACCGGGTTGACCCAGGAGTGAATATCGAGTTAGAAATTCATATAGGAATATTCTAGAGCTGTATGGTATTCCACTGGGAATATAGACGATAATATTTATTTTTGAATATTTAATTCAACTATTTTTAAATATATTTATATATTTAAATGGGTCATCCAGAGCTTTAAAAATAGTCACTTTTGCAAACAGAGTCGGAATTCAACGAAACTAATTTTATTGGATCCGCAATGTCAAATAGTTGTTAGATTTCTAGTTTCGTGATTTTTAGAGTCACTGTGTGGTCGTACGGATTTTTAGAGTGAGAAACAGTCAATATTACGACGGTTAAAAATACATTGTGTGAGCATACGGAGTCGGAATTCGATGAAACTAGTTTCGTTGGGTCCGCAATGTCGAACTCTAGCTACATGTCAAGTTTGGTGATTTTTGGGTACTGTATGTGATCACAGATATATATTTTTTAACACAGATGTAAAATAACGATGATGGAATATACCCGGAATATTCCACTTTACTTCTTTAAATACCATCCCACGCCCTCACTAAACCTAATTCTCTTCTACCAGAAGTCAACACTTCTGCGGCTGCCACAAAAACACGTTCAAACATGGAGAAAAATCATGTTCAAAAATCCAAAAGAATTAGTATAAAATCCTATAAATTATAAAACCTATTTATATGAGTTCCTTGATGGATTATCTTCAACCTCATACTGTTTTTATTGTGTTCGAATCAACTTATGGCTCGTTGGGAATTACACAGTGGATCTAGGGCTTGATATTTTGGAAAGTGGAAAAATTGAATCCGAGAATGGATGTTAGAAATGGGTTTGCGAGATTGTTTGGAGCTTGGGCGCAGGAATTGGAGGATTTCTGGGATGATTTTATTCGATCCCGTACTGGAGAGGCTGAGAACGGAATTTGATCAAGGAATTCGAGTTCGACAGGTTAGGGACGACGTTGAAGAGGATGGGACGAGGGAGGTTATGGTGGTCTCGATGCTGAGAATCGTGGAAGAGGAAGGGAGAAAAAGGCAGTGGGATTTTCGGAAATGGTTTGCTCGAAGTACGGGAGGAAAGGTCTGAGGTTTTTGAAAGGGAAGAAGGAGCCACAGGTTTAACGTGAGTGGGTATGGTTTTGGTAGTGGGTCTGAATGTGTGGTACTGTGTTGTGCGCGTTTGATCAGTGAAAGGAGGGGGGACAGGCAGGTCGGTGGGGTCTGTTCTGGTGAGGAGATGTTCTTGAGGAGGAAATGGTCAGTGACATTGGTGAAGTAAGGGAAAGATGGAATTTTGTTGAAGTGGGTCTGTAGGTATTTCAGAAGAAGAGTTGGGCCGACAATGTAAACGGAGTGCCCAGACATGAAAAAAAAGGGGTCGGCAATAATGGGTGAGGCCCAACGTCTAAAATCATGTTTACTTTGGTTAAATAAATATATATAAAAACTTTTTAATAAAATATCTTGACGATACGATACCAGAATTGAACGTCGTTCGTCCCATTGGAATTATATGAAAGATGGTTGGGAAATCAAAACTAGTCTGAAGTCGTTTGGAGTTCATTTGAAATTGGGCGAAATAACACGCAGATGGAATCGATCGACGTTGACTGCTATTCAACAATTAACGAACAATGTGAGTAAATCTCACTAACTCTGAACAGTTTTTTCATGTTGTATTTTTAGAACTATTAAATATTGGCTGATTGACTGTGTGTTGACTGTTTGATTGAACTGCTAGTCAGTTAGTTGAATTTCTATATTGATTCTATTTAATAGAATATATCAAATGGAACTGAAAGTGATGTTATTTATATTGTTTAACATCTGTGGATGCAGGGAAACAGGTTGGAGGAATCCAACTGGATTCCTCAACATTTATTTTACTATTATTCATATATTGTGATATATGATGTGATATATAATCTGTTGTCGATTATATGTGTTGGGACGATATTAGTCATCGTGATTTGATATGTTGACTACCATAACATACCGAAATATTGATAAGGGAATATTTTCAAAGTGATATTTGAAAATAAAATATTTATAAATGGAATATTTATAAATAAGAAATATTTATAAATTAGAATATTTATAAATAGAAGATATTTAGAAAATGAATAAACGTTATAAAATGGAAACTATTATAAGAAGGAAATCATTTGTAAAGTGAAGAACTGTTACTAAAAGTAAATCTTTATAAATGAAATAGCTTAATCGAGTTAAAAGGAGTTAATCGATGTTAGTTTAATCGATTAAAGTTAAAGTAAAAGGAGTTAATCGATGTTAGTTTAATCGATTAAAGTTAAAGTAAAAGGAGTTAATCGATGTTAGTTTAATCGATTAAAGTTAAAAGTGAAAGGAGTTAATCGATGTTAGTTTAGTCGATTAGAGTTAAAGTAAAAGGAGTTAATCGAATATAGTTTATTCGAATAGAAAGTAAAAGGAGTTAATCGAATATAGTTTATTCGAATAGAGTTAAAGGAGTTATCGACTAGAGTTAAATCAAATAGAGTTAATCCAATAGCATTAGTCCAATAGAGTAAATTGAATAGAGTTATCGAATATACCTTATCGAAGGAAAGAATTATCGAATAGAGATGATTTGAAAGAGAGTTACGTAAGGAAGTTTGTTAAAGAATTAGAAGGATGAACTTTGTCTATTTCAAGGTTAGAAACGTTGTTCAGTTAAGGTCTGAGAGGTAGTATTACCCCAACTTGATTGACTTCATTTTTAACTAAGGAATGGTTAAGGTTCGATAGTAAAGGATGGTTAAGTGAATTTAGTAATTAAAGGAAATGGTTTGAGTTGGCATCGCGATGGTTTGTTTAAACATCTGTCTAAGTCCAATGAAGAAGCTTTGGAAATGTTTTCCAAATAAGAAACCAGAAATGTTTTCTAATAAAGGAAACAAGAAATGGAAAATGTTTTCCATTGTTAATAACGTATATTTTCCAAATTTAGAAAATAAGAAATATTAAATATAGGGAAACAGGAGATAAGTAAATTAATGAAATAAAGAGATAAATGTTGAATGATGTTTGATCGATATAAATTTTCACTTGGAAATAATACCGTTGTTTGCACGCCTGTTTTTTTTCGATAGTTAAATCACCGACTATCGAAGTTTTGACCATTTTAACATTGTTTATACGGATAGACCGGTTGGATAAATCCAAAGAACCACTCTGTATTGGCATAAGCGTTGCAAATCATATATGCCAAAGGAAATTGAAGACGGAGTTATGCAAGGGCTATCCTGTTTACAGAATAGTGCCTTCGGTTCATCCTACTCCTGGATGACTTGTATGGACGGATGTCTGACAAAGTATTTCTAGACGATCACGTATATTGATTTCTCTAACCATACCAAGAGTGGAAGAGGAGAAGGAAACTTCTTTTAGCTAACACATAATGTATGGTTAAGGACGTCAATCGGTGATTTAATGGATTTGACGATGTGGCATTCAAAGTGAATCTGGTGTGATGATAAAGCATAGCTTCTAGCCTCACATCCGGTAAATGATAGAAATCGGGCAGGCAACATGGCTAAGTCGGTCGCACCGAAATAGGGTGTATAATCACCTGATCTAGAGTTTCATTTACTTCTAAAAATCTATTGTTGATGCTGTCCCATTCGGGAAACGGTTGCTGATCCCAACCGTTGGTGATATACATTCGATACACTCAAGCGAAATGAGTGGTCGGTCATGTGTGGCCGGGTTGCAAGATGTTCTTGTTGAACCCAATGTATTCCTTTCTAGAGATACACTAGCGTAAGGTGGTTCCTACCTTATCATAGTTGGAAATCTATTACCCAATACGTGCTTGCGGTTTTGAATGTATATTATATATGTAGAACATGAGATGAAAGCGTTTCTGCTAGATGATTATTATATTGTGTTGATAGACAATATTATAATATCAAAAGGTTTTTGATATAAAGATATTTGGATTCTCATAAGGGAAAAACCCGTTCCGTTATACGGCGTGGTCTTATGAGATATCGATTACCTGCTTGAACTATTTTAAACTGTTTTACTCACACCAGTCCCATGACTGACCCGTAGTTTATTTTATTTGTTTTCCATAAACTCTTGGGTGCCTAAATTTGTACGGGCAGTCAAGTAGTCGGGATATACAGATATACTGGAAGAGCTGGAACAGGAGGCTTCAGGATCATATAGCTATAGTTTATTTCCGATGTGTTGTAAGTGTTGTACTTTGAAAATGATGTATATTCAAGTACAAAGTTATATTTCAAAGTTGTGTTATATATTATATGTTGTTCGTTCCGCTGTGAGAATCGTGTTACTCTGATGTTGTGTTGTTCTTCTTCTTCTATTCTAAGTTTCTATCCTATCTTTCCTCACCCTCTAATTTCTTTCATTAATGACCGGTATTTTTCGACGTTTGGTTAGTCATCATTGAGTTTATGGCGATAACCAAAGTCGACAAAAAACCCGGGTCATTACAGTTGGTATCAGAGCTTAAGTTAAGTGAATTACCTTGGCTCTGTGCCGTAACTCAGTAGAGATAGGGTTAGTAATACCCTAGATTGAGTTTGACTATATATATACGAGTGAACGTATTTGTTATTGATAAAAAAATGTTTTATATTATGGAGATTCATTGATTGAGTCGTTTATGAGTTCTGGTCGATCAGTTTAATCCACTGTATCGGTAGGGATTTTGTAAACGCTTGAATACGATGAACCGTCATGGTATGTTTTGAAAAAGGGTAAACGAAATAATTTTACCCAAATTATATTTAAAAATAAAGGATTTATATCGGAGTGATTATAATATATTGGATATATTGGTTGTTATTATAATCGAGTAAGATTATAAAGTGAAAAGTTTATGTAAATTACCAATCAGAATTCATAAGTGAAATACGTGAAATCAGATGAGTTAAATCTGAAATTTAAATCAGAACTGAATTAAAACTCTGGAGAATTGGATAAGTGTTTGTAAATGGATTTGGATTAAAAATAAGGAAAATTTAAGATCCTGGGAGATTTTAAATTGTTTTACAAGCCGTGTGAATCATACTTTGAAATGAATTTCAAAGTGGAAATGTTTAAAAATGGTTTTATAGTATTGAACTCACTTCGATCACTGGGAAATGGATTCTGATGATGACAGCTGCATCATCAGTATTCATTTTCGAGTTATAAGTGGTGAATTACTACCAGAGATACTGTTTTGAATTTGTTTTGGGAAAAGACAAGTTGTGTTGAATTTCAAAATGGAATTGAAATAGAAATTGAATATAGAAATTCAAAGGGAGTTTGAATATATGAAATTCAATGGAATTGAAATAGAAATTGAATATAGAAATTCGAAGGGAGTTTGAATATATGAAATTCAATGGAATTGAAATAGAGTTTGAATATAGAAATTCAAATGGAATTCAAATATAGGATTTGAATATCGAAGGTGAAATGGAATTTGAATATAGAATTCAAATGGAATTCAAATATAGGATTTGAATATATAGAATATGAATATAGAATTCAAATGGAATTTAAAATATAGAATTTGAATAGAATTTGAATAATAGAATTTGAATAACATAATTTGATATATAGATTTGAATAATAGAAGTGATATAAAATTTGAATAGAAATTGAATAAAATTAACTAAGTCGAAGAGGAATTAGTCAATCGAGTTTTGAATTTGAAGTTGAACTTTGAAAGGTGAATTGGATTTGTAAATGGATATTCGAAATCGAATATAGAACTTAAATTTGAAATTTGGATTCAAATTAATTAATAAGAAAGTTAAAATATATTTGAACATGTCATGTTCAAATATAAAAGTGAAATAGACTAAAGAGTTAATTATCAAATTAATTAACGAATTGAGTTAAAACGATAACGTATAGTAAAACAGATTCGGCAGGTATAAATATACATGAGATAGGTATGGATAAGGTATGAAGTTATATAAATAGAATGCTCGACGAAAAGACATGTATTAAATTCATATATGAGATTTTATGCGCCGTATCGGCTAGCCGCCTGGTTTTTTTTCTTTCTCTTTTGGATTGGTGAGGGCCATGGGAGGCTATTTGAAATATCCCGATGCTCCTAGTACAAAGGAGGTTATGGTGAATTTTTCCGGGAATTTAAGGAGTTAGAATATTTTTAAGATAATTTGATAGTTAGAATCAACGTATCGATATATATATAGAAGTCGATAAGGAAACGAACTTAGAAATAGAATAGTAAAAATCAAAAAGGAAGACTAAGAATAAAATCTAGTAAGAATAGAAAGAGGAAGCGTATACGTGTTTAAAAGTGAATAAGTAGTTGTATGGTATTGATTATTCGAGTAAGTAGTCCTATCTGTTTTGACGTTCCAAATGTTATTCAGTCAAGGTCTGAGAGGTATTTATACCCCAACTTGATTGATTTCATTATTAACAAATAAATAGTAAGATTTCAGGCTCGAAGATCAAGGTTGAATAAGAGTTAGTTGAATATAGTATTTGGGTTGTCGTAACGATGTTTTACACAACATCCGTTTTAACCTAAATAAGAGTAAGCCTGGAAATATAATAAAGAATATTTCCTAAGTATAGAAATAAACGAGATCAGAAAAGAGATAAGAAATCGGAATATTTTCCAATTATAAATAGCATATATTTTCTAAAGTTTAGAAAATAAAGGAAGGCGATATTCGGAAATGTTTTCCAAATAACATAAAAGGCCAATATGGTTATTGAAAATATTTGGTTAACAAATATTGATAAAGAAATAGAGAAGTGGTTTAACTAATGGAATATAAATTAAGAGCTCAGTGACATGTTCATAAGGAAAATTTGTTTTTTTGAAAAGAGTAAACTTTTTGAAAACTCCCGGGGAAAGACTGTTTGAATTAAAAACAAATTTAACAGAAATTTGTGAAAGCAAAATTGAATTAAAGTAAAGCCAGTAAAGTGCTAACTGAGATTGAATTAGAATGATATCAAGACAAATTGGATTGTGAGATTTAAATTTGAAGTGTAAGGTGATAATCAAGTTAAGAGATGGGAATCGAGAAGAAACTCGAGTTGAAATGATATTTGTCTCGGATATAGGCGAATGGTTGTGTTGGAGGTAAAAGTGATTTCAGAATTGTGATTGGGATAACTTTGGTATATGCTGAGTTGATAGCATATGAAAGCGATAGAGTTGATATGCCCGACAAAAGGGTACAAGTTTATATTTCTATTGGATATAAGATTTATGAGCTGAATTGGCAAGCCATTTGGCTGTTGATTTTCTTTTGGGTTGGAGATGGCCCATAGAGGCGAGTTGGAGTTTGACCTATTGACCAGTACAAAGGAGGTGCTGGCGAAATTTTTCGAAGAGTTAAGGTGTTAGAAAATTTTCAGGATTTTTGAAAATTTTCGTTGATAAGAATTAATTAATAATTTAAATGAAATTATATTGATTCAGTTGAAACTGATGTTAAGAAGTGAACAAATATGTTCTAACCAGTCGATAGGGTCGTCCTCTACCTTTTAGAAATTTTGAGGACGAAATTATTTTAAGTGGGAAAGATTGTAATGACCCGCATTGGCAGAGGTATTATAATTAATTTATTTGATTATTTAAATAGTGATATAGTGAATTAAATGGTCGTGGAATTAAATAATGATGAACATTTAATTAAAATCATAAATTAAATAATATAAGTAAATTTTGAAATAATCAGAATTGGCTGAAATGATGATATGGTGTGAACCGGATCATCTGTGATTTAATTCAGCTTGGAATTGAATTTGAATAACGAATGTATTATATAAACGATAGTTGAACGAATAAATTATAATATAATTTTAAACGAGCTTGAAATGGCGTTGCAGTTCGTAAATTGGCAATTCGAATTTCAACTGAATGTACATGATTCGTTTTACGCCGGATTTCTGTGAAACAAGAAACGTGTGGAGCTGGTGGAGTATATCTTTCTAGTGGAAGAGAAAAATCAGGATTTCGTCGTGTAGATTTTGATTTATGTCCAAATCAAATTCAAGAAAAGTCGCTGTGGAATTCCTTTATACTTTATAAAGGAATTATTTATATTTTTAAAAAGGAATTTCAACATAAATCGAATATCGGGTTGACCCAGGAGTGAATATCGAGTTAGAAATTCATATAGGAATATTCTAGAGCTGTATGGTATTCCACTGTGAATATAGACGATAATATTTATTTTTAAATATTTAATTCAATTATATTTAAATATATTTATATATTTAAATGGGTCATCCAAAGCTTTAAAATTAGTCACTTTTGCAAACAGAGTCGGAATTCATCAAAACTAATTTTATTGGATCCGCAATGTCAAATAGTTGTTAGATTTTCAGTTTCGTGATTTTTAGAGTCACTGTGTGGTCGTACGGATATTTAGAGTGAGAAACAGACAATATTACGATGGTTAAAAATACACTGTGTGAGCATACGGAGTCGGAATTCGATGAAACCAGTTTCGTTGGGTCCGCAATGTCAAACTCTAGCTACATGTCCAGTTTGGTGATTTTTGGGTATTATATGTGATCACAGAGATTTTTTTAACACAGATGTAAAATAACGATGATGGAATATACCAGGAATATTCCACTTTACTTCTATAAATACCATCCCACACCCTCACTAAACCTAATTCTCTTCTACCAGAAGTCAACACTTCTGCGGCCGCCGCAAAAACACGTTCAAACATGGAGAAAAATCATGTTCAAAAATCCAAAAGAATTAGTATAAAATCCTATAAATTATAAAACCTATTTATATGAGTTCCTTGATGGATTATCTTCAACCTCATACCGTTTTTATTGTGTTCGGATCAACTTATGGCTCGTTGGGAATTACACAGTGGATCCAGGGCTTGAGATTTTGGAAAGTGGAAGCATTGAATCCGAGAATGGATGTTAGAAATGGGTTTGCGAGATTGTTTGGAGCTTGGGCGCAGGAATTGGAGGATTTCTGGGATGATTTTGTTCGATCCCGTACTGGAGAGGCTGAGAACGGAATTTGATCAAGGAATTCGAGTTCAATAGGTTGGGGACGACGTTAAAGAGGATGGGACGAGGGAGGTTATGGTGGTCTCGACGCTGAGAATCGTAGAAGAGGAAGGGAGAAAAAGGCAGTGGGATTTTCGGAAATGGTTTGCTCGAAGTACGGGAGGAAAGGTCCGAGGTTTTTGAAAGGGGAGAAGGAGCCACAGGTTTAACGTGGGCGGGTATGGTTTTGGTAGTGGGTCTGAATGTGTGGTACTGTGCTGTGCGCGTTTGATCAGGGAAAGGAGGGGGGACAGGCAAGTCGGTGGGGTCTGTTCCGGTGAGGAGATGTTCTTGAGGAGGAAATGGACAGTGACATTGATGAAGTAAGGGAATGGTGGAATTTTGTTGAAGCGGGTCTGTAGGTATTTCAGAAGAAGAGTTGGGACGACAATGTAAACGGAGAGCCCAGAAATGAAAAATAAAAGGGGTCGGCAATAATGGGTGAGGCCCAACGTCTAAAATCATGTTTATTTTGGTTAAATAAATATATATAAAAACTTGTTAATAAAATCTCTTGACGATACGATACCAGAATTGAACGTCGTTCGTCCCATTGGAATTATATGAAAGAAGGTTGGGAAATCAAAACTAGTCTGAAGTCGTTTGGAGTTCATTTGAAATTGGGTGAAATAACACGCAGATGGAATCGATCGATGTTGACTGCTATTTAACAGTTAACGAACAATGTGAGTAAATCTCACTAACTCTGAACAGTTTATAATTTCATGTTGTATTTTTAGAACTGTTAAATATTGGTTGATTGACTGTGTGTTGACTGTTTGATTGAACTGCTAGTCAGTTAGTTGAATTTCTATATTGATTCTGTTTAACAGAATATATCATATGGAACTGAAAGTGATGTTATCTATATTGTTTAACATCTGTGGATGCAGGGAAACAAGTTGGAGGAATCCAGATGGATTCCTCAACATTTATTTTACTGTTTTTCATATATTGTGATATATGATGTGATATATAATCTGTTGTCGATTATATGTGTTGGGACGATATTAGTCATCGTGATTTGATATGTTGAATACCATAACATACTGAAATGTTGATAAGGGAATATTTTCAAAGTGATATTTGAAAATAAAATATTTATAAATGGAATATTTATAAATAAGAAATATTTATAAATAGAAGATATTTAGAAAATGAATAAACGTTATAAAATGGAAACTGTTATAAGAAGGAAATCATTTGTAAAGTGAAGAACCGTTACTAAAAGTAAATCTTTATAAATGAAATAGCTTAATCGAGTTATAAGGAGTTAATCGATGTTAGTTATAGATTAAAGTTAAAGTAAAAGGAGTTAATCGATGTTAGTTTAATCGATTAAAGTTAAAGTAAAAGGAGTTAATCGATGTTAGTTTAATCGATTAAAGTTAAAGTGAAAGGAGTTAATCGATGTTAGTTTAATCGATTAGAGTTAAAGTAAAAGGAGTTAATCGAATATAGTTTATTCGAATAGAAAGTAAAAGGAGTTAATCGAATATAGTTTATTCGAATATAGTTAAAGGAGTTATCGACTAGAGTTAAATCAAATAGAGTTAATCCAATAGCGTTAGTCCAATAGAGTAAATTGAATAGAGTTATCGAATATACCATATCGAAGGAAAAAATTATCGAATAGAGATGATTCGAAAGAGAGTTACGTAAGGAAGTTTGTTAAAGAATTAGAAGGATGAACCTTGTCTATTTCAAGGTTAGAAACGTTGTTCAGTTAAGGTCTGAGAGGTAGTTTTACCCCAACTTGATTGACTTCATTTTTAACTAAGGAATGGTTAAGGTTCGATAGTAAAGGATGGTTAAGTGAATTTAGTAATTAAAGGAAATGGTTTGAGTTGACATCGCGATGGTTTTTTTAAACATCTGTCTAAGTCCAATGAAGAAGCTTTGGGAATGTTTTCCAAATAAGAAACCAGAAATTTTTTCTAATAAAGGAAACAAGAAATGGAAAATGTTTTCCATTGTTAATAACGTATATTTTCCAAATTTAGAAAATAAGAAATATTGAATATAGGGAAACAGGAGATAAGTAAATTAATGAAATAAAGAGATAAATGTTGAATGATGTTTGATCGATATAAATTTCCATTCGGAAATAATATCGTTGTTTGCACACCTGTTTTTCTTCGATAGTAAAATCATAGACTATCGAAGTTTTGACCATTTTAACGTTGTTAATATGGAGAGACCGGTTGGATTTATTATCCAAAGAACCACTCTGTATTGGCATAAGCGTTGCGAATCATATATGCCAATGGAAATTGAAGACGGAGTTATGCAAGGGCTATCCTGTTTACAGAATAGTGCCTTCGGTTCATCCTGTTCCTGGATGACTTGTATGGACGGATGTCTGACAGAGTATTTCCAGACGATCACGTATATTGATTTCTCTAACCACACCAAGAGTGGAAGCGGAGAAGGAAACTTCTTTTAGCTAACACATAATGTATGGTTGAGGACGTCAAT
Source organism: Allium sativum (assembly GCA_030737875.1). NCBI lineage: Eukaryota > Viridiplantae > Streptophyta > Magnoliopsida > Asparagales > Amaryllidaceae > Allium > Allium sativum. Next base: position 452,409,181 of record CM060915.1, on the reverse strand, counting down.
CGGTGATTTGATGGATTTGACGATGTGGCATTCAAAGTGAATCTGGTGTGATGATAAAGCGTAGCTTCTAGCCTCACATCCGGTAAATGACAAAAATCAGGCAGGCAGCATGGCTAAGTCGGTCGCACCGAAATAGGGTGTATAATCACCTGATCTGGAGTTTCATTTACTTCCAAAAATCTATTGTTGATGCTGTCCCATTCGGGAAACGATTGCTGATCCCAACCGTTGGTGATATACATTCGATACACTCAAGCGAAATGAGTGGTCAGTCATGTGTGGCCGGGTTGTAAGATGTTCTTGTTGAACCCAGTGTATTCCTTTCTAGAGATACACTAGCGTAAGGTGGTTCCATACCTTGTCATAGTTGGAAATCCATTACCCAATACGTGCTTGCGGTTTTGATTGTATATTATATATGTAGAACGTGAGATGAAAGCGTTTCTGCTAGATGATTATTATATTGTGTTGATAGACATTATTATAATATCCAAAGGTTTTTGATATAAAGATATTTGGATTCTCATAAGGGAAAAACCCGTTCCGTTATACGGCGTGGTCTTATGAGATATCGATTACCTACTTGAACTGTTTTAAACTGTTTTACTCACACTAGTCCCATGACTGACCCGGAGTTTATTTTGTTTGTTTTCCCTAAACTCTTGGGTGTCTAAATTTGTACGGGCAGTCAAGTAGTCGGGATTTACAGATATACTGGAAGAGCTGGAGCAGGAGGCTTCAGGATCATATAGCTATAGTTTATTTCCGCTGTGTTGTAAGTGCTGTACTTTGAAAATGATGTATATTCAAGTACAAAGTTATATTTCAAAGTTATGTTATATATTATATGTTATTCGTTCCGCCATGAGATTCGTGTTACTCTGATGTTGTGTTGTTCTTCTTCTTCTATTCTAAGTTTCTATCTTATCTTTCCTCACCCTCTAATTTCTTTCAATAATGACCGGTATTTTTCGACGTCTGGTTAGTCATCATTGAGTTTATGGCAATAACCAAAGTTGACAAAAAACCCGGGTCCTTACACTTATCCTTTTTATTAACAAATATAATGTTAATAAAAATGTATTTTTGACCTTTTTTATTATCGAATAAGATGTCAATAAAAATGTGTTTATAATCTTATCCATTTTATTCTTTCCTTTACATCGAAAAAAATGTAAATTCCTATTTATATTATCTATTTGCATCTAGACATGCAAATAAAAATAAAATAAAAATGAAAATCTTTTTCTAAGTTATTTATTTTTATCTAATCATGCAAATAAAAATGAAATCTTTATACTAATGTTTATGTCTAAAATGCAAATAAAAGAACATCTTTTAATTCTATTTTTATTTGCAATGAGGAATGCAAATAAAAGAACGTCATTATAATTCTAGGTATATTTGCACTAGAGGATGCAAATAAAAGAACAATTTATTTTCAATGAATATATTTGCCTAAGAGAATACAAAGAAATGAACAATTTATTTTCAATTGATATATTTGCATAAGGGGATACAAATAAATGGACAATTTATTTTCAATGTCAAGTCAATATCAACTACATGTGATGACAACTAGTGTTTTGGTGTCAACATACGGTTACAATTTCACATTTCAATACATGAAATAAATCTAAGTTTGATGTTAATTAACACAAACCACAACAACCATCATCATCAACAAACAACGAATACAATACCATACATCACAGAATTGAATTTAATTAACATACATATATAGAACTGAAACAATGGAAGAAAAAATAAATTTTAATTATTTTTAAAACAAAGAAATCTCACCGTGCTTTTATTCAGATTCAGTATTTGGTCAAAATTGAATTTGCTTAGAATCAGTCTTAGTCAGTTCAAGAGCGTAGATCTCGCCTCTACGATCGCGATGCTTCGAAAATCGTTGAATTCTGTTTCAGTTTGTAAAAGATATGATTGTTTGAAGATTTGATAATAATTAAATTAAATAATTAATTAAAATTCTTAATTACATTGATTAGTTAAACCGTGGCCGCTAATCCTCTTCTTCTTCTATCGCATACTGTAAAAACATCGAACCCACTTCGCCATCTTCAACCAATTCACGCCGCCACAACGCTAGACTCGAGCACCATCGAACATCACCCCAGTGTAGCTGTCGACCTTGCCTACCCCCTCCGTGAACCATGGCCCATTCGATGCCCCCTCCAGCGCTGGGACCTGCCGCGAAGTCAACATGTTTGAGGGCGAAATCCAATCGAACCATTCCACTAAATTTAATCAAATCCGTATGGTTTCGAAGACCTTAGATTGCTCTTTCATCTTTGCTTTACAATCACTATCTAATTCGAGGTTATTTAGTAATGATTTGGGGAAGAAAAAGGAACAGTATTGGCCATTGAAGGAAGCTTCTAGCGGCGCAATGTGATAGAATTAGGGTTATACAGTATAGCGTATTTATACATGTATTTCTAATTTAATTTTTATTTATTTATTTCCAATAAATCTTGTTTAACGTTATGAACTCCGAATCGAACCCAACGAGTGTCGCCCCGAGTTAATTACCCCCGTCCGGACACAAAGGAACATGTTTCGTAACCCAGTTCGGCTGTTACGATATGTTTTTCTTTAATTTAAAATATAAATCATTTAATTATTAATTCAAACGTACATTTTAAATTACCGGGGCCACATACGAACTCTAAAAATTACAGAAAAATTATTTCTAGTTATGTTTTGACGATACGGTCCTAACAACACTAATTTCGTCGAATTCTGAGACTGTTTGAAAAATGGCTATTTTCAAGTCGATTAAATTTGACTGAAATACTCAAAACACATTTTCTTTCACCACGCTCACATATTAATTTGGAAAATTATGAAAATTGAAACTTAGCAATAATTTGACATTCCGGTTCCAACAAAAGTGGTTTCGTCGAAAACCGAGGTCGTTTGCAAAATGGCTATTTTTAAGGGCTAAATATTATATTAATATATATATAAATTCTACAGCGACTTTTCAAAATTTTAAACTGGCCATAACTTTCAAAATATAAAGTGAAATTTCAGTTTCTTACATCCGTTAGAAAGATATGATTAAACAGATTTAAATATTTCCTGTTTCGCTGAATTCTGATTTAAAATGAATTATGTACAGTCGATCAAAATTCAAATTCAAATTTCCAAACTGCAGCACTGTTCCTAACTCCTTTTATAATTAAATTAAGTTTATTCATTTTAAAAATAAATTTTTAGTCGTTCTTATTTAAAATAAATTATTTTAAATATTAAAATCCAATAAAATTTCTAAAATAAAAATTTTAAATTGGCCCCAAAATTCCGAGTCGTTACACAAATTAACCCCGATTGATGCGCCACTTGAAATCTAGCAATAATTTGCCATTACGGTCACAATAAAAAAAAAAATCGTCGAAAACTGAGGTCATTTGAATAAAGGCCCTTTTTTAACTGGCCAATTCAAATAAAATAAACCAATTTTAAAATACCTCAATATAATATTATTAAAATATTCTAATTGGCCATACATGACTAGAATTTCATATAATACCATAATAAAATAGCTTGGGTTGAGTTTGAAGCCAAAACGATATTATAAATATTTAAAAACCCCTTCATTTAATATAAATAACGATAAAATTTATAAAGAAAATTCCACAGCGACCTTTTCAAAATTTGATTTGGACATAAAATAAAATCTACAACACGAAAACTCGATTTTTCTCTTCAATTAGAAAGATATTATCCAACAAATTCCGACGTTTCTGGTATCGAGAAAATCCGACTTATTTTGGGCCCTGTATGTCCGTTTAAAGTTCAAAATGCCAAATTACGAACTGCAGCGCCGCTGCAGCTTGTTTTATAATTAAATTATAAATTGAATGTTATAACTTCGTTTTATAAACGAAATCACCACTATAACTTCGATATAAACCATATTTAACCATTTTAAATCACATGATCACATTATACAGCAAAATTCAACATTTTCCAAATATTCCGAAAATAAAATATTATTAATATAATTTAAATATTCAAAATAAAATGGTTAAAATCGATTATTTAAATTCAAATCCATATTTTAAATAAATAAAATATTTCAAATAAATGGTCAGAAAATATGGGATATTACAAAAAATCAGATTTTTGTTTCGCTACATATATAAAAATTATATTTGTATATTCTCTATTATATAAAAATTCTATTTTTAATCCGCTACTCATATAAAAATCGAATTTTTATTTCGCTACAACATACATAAAAATCATATTTTTATAATCTCTACTATATAAAAATCATATTTTTATTATCTCTATAATATAAAAATCATATTTTTATTATCTCTATATCATAAAAATCATATTTTTATTGATTCATCCCAATAAATAAAAATCATATTTTTATTTCTACTTTATATATTTTTACAAAGCTTGTTTCTATACAAAAATTATATTTTTTTATTTCTGTCGCTTATATAAAGATCGAATTTTCATTTTGCTGCAACATATATAAAAATCCCGCCTTTCTATATATAAAAATATCGACTTTCTATAGTTAAAAACATCGCCTTCCTATATATAAAAATATCGCCTTTCCATATATAAAAATATCGACTTTCTATATATAAAAATATCAAACTTTCTATATATAAAAATATCATTTTTACTACGATAAAAATATAATCTTTACTATGATAAAAATATAATCTTTACTATTAGCTAAAAATCATATTTTTATTCTCTTTATAATATAAAAATCACATTTTTATAATCTAGAAATGCAAATAAAAATCCTATCTTCATACGATTAAAAATTGTATTTTTATATTTCACAAAACATCATGTCTTCCCTTTTTAATCAAAATAAATCATTGTTCGTTTCACATTAAAAAAAATCAAAGCTTTTATAATTTAAAAATTTATGCTTTTAAATAAATTAAAATTCCTACTTTAAACAAATAAACTCATATTTCAAAGGAGGATTAAATAAAAACAAAAATAAAACTCACCGCATTTTCGTAGGAGTGGAGGGGTTTCGCTTGTCGACGGCTGGCCATAGGGGGCGTCGGAGGGCTTGTAGCAGCGGGGGCTTCTAGTGGAGGTCGGGTTGGCTATGGGTGAAAAGGGGGGTGCGGGTTCTTCAAACCAAGGGTGGAGTAGAAAGGGGGAAGAGGAGGAGGATCGATGGAAGAAGAGGGAGGGAGTACGGTCGACGGTGGCGCACGAGGATGGGGGAGGGGGCAGTAGCGGCGGCGCGACGGAGGGTTCCGTCGCCCTCGTTTTCATCATTTTTTTCTTTTATTTTGACTTTCGAGTTTGACTGTATAGGAAAGGGAGAGGGAGAGAGAAGGTAGAGGGAAATATATATTTTATTATTTTTAAATTTCAAAAAGCAACTTTTTATTTCGACCTCTAAATGAGACCCACCGACTGTCGTCCATAGCTAGTTACCATCATTCCGAAAATAATGGGATATGTGTCGTACGATGATTCTGCTGTTTCGATCAGTTTTCGTCAAAACCAAAATATAAATCTATATATTGAATTTGAACGCACATTTCAATTTACTGGGGCCACATACGGACTCGAAAATTTTCCAAAAAATATTTTCTAGCTTCGTATTGACGATACGGTCTTAACAAAACTAATTTTGTCAAATTTGAAGACCGTTTGAAAATAAGCCATTTTCTGGTCGATCCAAATTAACTGAAACTGTTAAAACACGTTTTACTTCGCCACGATCACATATTGCTTTCAAAAATTATGAATTTCGAAACCTAGCAATAATTTGACATCTTGGATCCAACAAAAGTGATTTCGTCGAAAACGAAGATCGTTCGCAAAACTTCCATTTTCAAGGGATATATTTTCCATAGCGACTATTCTGAATTTTCAACTGGGCATAACTTTTTATTCCCGCTATGGAATTTCAACTTTTTGGATTCATTGGAAAGATATTTTCAAATAGATTATTATATTTTTGGTTTCGCTAAAATCCGGTTTATTTTGAATCACGTACTTCCATTTGAACTTTGAAATCGAATTTTCAAACTACCGCGCCAATTTCAATTCCTTTTTATAATTAAAAATAAATATTTATATTCTAACGACGATTTATATAAATATATATGTTCTAATTTTATTCAAAATAAATTTCTCATCGTTATTATTTAAAATAATTCATTTTAAATATTTAAAATTCGTTAAAATTGCCAAAATAAAAATTTTAAATTGGCTCGGATTTTCCGGGTTATTACAGGCTTTGTGTAGGGATAATTCACGAGCCTCACACCCCTGTTGAACCAGAAATGGGAGAAGGACCCCAGGGAGGACATGCGTTTCTTTTTAGCTAGAAGTGGTGTTAGGGGTTTTACAAGGCCCGACATTTTTACTTATGTGGATGATGGATTGCGAGGCGCCTCGGTTATTTGAGTATCTAGGTGCTCAATTTATGCACCATAGGGTGGAGAAACATATTGTTCAAGAATTACCAATCCACTAACATATTTGTGGACCGGCCCTGGCGCTCCTAGGTGCAGTTGCGGCTATATCCTTAGACATGGGCTAGATTGTCTCGAATTCGGTAAGGACTATCGCTTGCCGTGGTTCACGATGGAAATCCAACTTCCAATAAGACCCTTGCGGTTTTGATTGTAAACCTATATTTGGCGACATAGTATATAGTAGCTATGTCGTCTATGATTGATATATTATGATTGAAAGGTTTTTGAAACATATACACACTAATAATAATATCAAATCCTTTTTATCGTATCAAGCATTTTTGACCATTATAAGGTAAAATTATATCCTCCGGTTTGCATTGCATTGTGTGATGGGACTTGAGTCTTATAATGGTTTCATTTTTCTAAGAAGCATTGTGTTGTTTAACGATTTATTTTATTTATGCACTGGAAATCCGATGGAGTAAACCCATTCCGCGTTAGCGGCATGGTCCTGTGATTAGCCTTATTACTATTAAATAGGTTAAGTAAGATTTCTCATGCCAGTCCTTGTTTGGAAAACCTGGTAATAGGATGCAGCATGACGGGGGGTTCTCGCTTTTTACTGTTTGGTGGCGAACGGGAGACTCTTACCCCCACATGTCCCTTTTTGGGGTTGGTTAGGCTATGGCCTGGAGACTCGAAAGGGTCGCTGTGACGATCGCAAAACCCCGTGACACGGTGTTAAGGGTAATCATTGGAATATAACACATTAATCATCATTAGCAGATCACAGATAATAGCATAAACAAAAAATAGAATAATTTACACACATATGACAGCGGATTCATATAGATATTATCACATCAGAGAAGCACAGTACATGATACAACTTAGTGCATATTGACACATAGTCAGTCACCATCGCCTGAGGTGGAATAATACATAAAGAGTACACAAAATAAATATCAGTTTACATCACCGGTGGCAGAATCATAATATAGATACAATAATGGCGGAGAAAATCCAAGTCAGCACGGTGTAGTCAAGCCTCGCCATGAGCCAAAAGTGCGTCAGAAACCTGTAACTAGGCTGCCCGTGTGAAAATGAGGGCACCCGAGTTTGCAAGGTGAAACAAACTATGAGTCAGTCATGGGACTGGTATGAGAAATCTACTTAACTTATTAACAACAATAATAAGGCAAACCAAAGGACCACGCTACTTTCGCGGAACGGGTTTACTCCAATGAGTGCTAGTGCATGAAATAAAGTAAATGATTAAATCGTCGCAATGCTTTTTATAAAATGAAGCCATTATAAGACTCAGGTCCCATCACACAATGCAACGCAAGCCGGAGGATAGAGTTTTACCTTATAATGGCCAAAAATGCTTCATACGTATAAAACAGAAGTGTTTGATATTATTACTAGTGCATATATGTTTTAAAAGAAAATTCCATCATAAATATCAATCATAGACGGCATGTGTACCATATATCATGTCGCCATACTAGTAATACAATCACATTCGCATATTTCGTATTGGAAATTGGATTCCTTCATGAATCGAGGCAAGGGGCAAGCACCTCTCCGATTCGAGACACTCTAGCAAATGTCCCAGGACCCCACTATGATCCTTGGATCTTCAGGGTCGGTCCTCTCTTACTTTTGAGGACTGGCAATTCCTGAACACACGTTTCCCGGTCCTTACAGACCTATATCGAGGTGCCTCGCATTCCAACAACCACACAGGTGAAAAGTATATATAATGTCAGGGCTGGTAGGTCACTGACACCACCTTAGCTAGAAAGAAACGTCGTGCTCCCCCTGCAGTCACTCTCCCGTTTTTGACTCATACCGAGGTGTGACGCTCGCGAGTTCACGTTATACACAAAGCTACGTCACACAGACCATGCTTTGATCATCAACCACAAGACTTTGCTTTGCAACAGAAGCCTTGATCATATGCCACTTAGGCGTGCCACACAGGCAATCCACTCCATGCGACTGATTTCTATCAATACATAGCCTCTGAGCTCGTACGTCTCAGAGAAGGGCGTTAAGCAAGAGAATAAATTCTCCGCCGCCAAACAGATATATATTTAACAGAGATCAATCATCATAGAACAAAATCCAATGTCAGACACAGTCCATTTACAAGTCCGTTCTGGGTCTGAACAAAACAGGAGGCACCAATTCCTCGCATATCCGTACAATCAACAGTATGTTTGGACGGCTACTACTTCAGTTCCTTCATGGTAGCTACTCCAATCACGAGCATCAGTAGCGCCCATCCATCCAATGTGAAGATCGTCGGTCTTCAACCGTCTTCCACTATTCGACTTCTCAACGTCGATCGATTATTTGAAATGAGATGAACTCGGCCTTTTCAAATAACCCACGTATATTTAGATTTTCAAATCAATTATTCACATGGTTGGACTATTCAACATTCACATTGTAACACCCCGCCTCCGCTAGGGTCACTCGCAAAGGAATGCACTAGCTTTAGAAGGGCATTATTGGTAAACATGCACAGAAATATCACAAGACAGAACATATAACATAGCGGAAGTAAAATCAAACTTTCATAAACATTAATAATTAAGGTCTAAAGCCTTTTACATCAGAGTACATCAAAACCTGTCTTGCAATAATAAAGAAGCATAAAGACTTTTTCATAAATTATTCCCCAAGTAAAAACAGTAAAGTAGCCATAGCCAAGGAAAGTCCAAGCCATCCATGATGACCTTCAAGCAGAAGAAGTCCGAACTAAACAGCAGTATTTCCTCCCTGTAACCTGGGGGGAAACGGAAGAAAAGAGGCGAAACAAAACGGGTCAGTCAAAAAGACTGAGTAAGCCCTATCTACTATTAGCATAAAAACTAGTAAAGTTAACTGACATGAGAAACTGAGATGAACATAAGCATGATAACAAGATAGATAAGCTAAATCAAAATAACAGGATGAACTACTGAACTCAGATAAACTAAGGTGTCATGATAAATTACGATGTCAAGATAAAACAAGGTATCACATGGTCAGGTTTCTATCAAGTATAATATCCCTAAGATATCTATCACGTATAACGTCCCATGGTATCTATCCTGTACATCTGCTCTGCACCTACCGTACTAGTATCCCAACCGTATCATGTGTTATACGTGAATGACCCTTACTCAAAAGTCGTATAATGGTCCATGTCAACCTAATATATCGCATATATAGGTTACTCAACTCGTATGTTTTATTCCATGAAAGTGTTCAGTCCCTTGCCGTAGACCATACGGGCTTTCCCATGAGGTTCTATACTACTTTAACATAGTTCCAGGATCCTTAAGATCGGTTTGGACTGTTACCCTAAACCTAGCTAGGGTCTTCCAGCATGAATTATCGTTTGTACAACTAGGACTTATGCTACCTAGGGCTACTAGGGATTACGCTTACCTATTGCACGTTTTCGTATCTCGGTTCTGGTTCAACCACCCAGGGCCACTGGGATTTACGCTAACCATCAACCGCGCCCTTTTTCCCACGCATTCATCGTGAATCGTTTTCCATGACTGTATGCACATGTATCACATCGTGCCATCCGAGTCCTGTCACAGGGCAGACCAGGAAATACAGGACTCGGTCGGGAGCTTTCGATTTATCTGCCGATGCAGATGCTAAGGTCTGTTTTTCTATACGTGGCTATGGTCCCACGCGACCCCTCCCTCAACCAGTGAAAGACAAGACAGGACAAATCCTGTATGAGAACACAACACTGGCCAACCCACATCAAAGCCTTACCGCAACCATAATTAGATAGCAATTATGGTCTATTGGGTGTTCTCTGCCTTTCCGTACGTACACGCTTGACCAAAGATGGTAGGTAGCCTGACGAAAATGCTATCTAGGGTACGACCGTGTATCGTCGACTATCCCCTATCCATCCCCGTCTTTAGGTTCCTCGTATAGCAACCAAGGCATAATCTTGGTTCTTCTAACGCAGACCTTAACCTCTCATGAGCCTAGTATGATCACCTGGCAGCTCACAGAGGGATCCCAAGAATATCCTCACGTTCCCCCGAAGCCGCTGCTTCGCTACCCTGTTCGCTGGAGCCTTTATCTAAATCAGATACTTGCTCCTACTCGTATACTTAAACGATGACCTACCGTATCAGGTTACTCATTTATCTATGAACTGGTCCAAATTTCCTTGACTAAGAATCATTACTTAGTTATTCTTCAACTAAGGTTTACCACTTAGCCTTATTCCCGTTATCCTTGTTAACTACGGTTACCCACCTAATCCTCCGAATTAGGGTTTATATAACAGATTAAGTGTCACTTAAGTTCATGACTTAATCCCGTCTACAAATCATGTCAAAATTGGCTAAGTATCCAAGTTCGAGACTTAACCCGTCTACAAATCATGTCAAAATTGGCTAAGTATCCAAGTTCAAGACTTAACCCTACAAACCATGCTCAAGTTGGTTAAGTATATATTAACTTGACCCTATCAAATTACTTAGTCAAACCGGTCAAGTGTATTCAAGCGATTCATGACTTAGCCTTATCATGTTTTCACGTTATATTGGTTAAGTATGGGTTAACTTAACCTCAATAAATTCACGAGTTAGATTGGTTAAGTATAGATCACTTAACCACATCAAATTAACGAGTTAGATTGGTTAAGTTTAGGTCACTTAACCACATCAAATTAACGGGTTAGATTAGTTAAGTGTTTAACTTAACCCCATTAAACTACCAAGTGGGATTAATTAAGTCTAGGCTAACTTAGCCCCATCCGATTATCATGTTTAGACTAGTTGAGTCTAATCTTAACCCCATCCATTAACTGTATCTTTCGGTTAAGTGTCATTAAGAAAACTTACTTAACCTTACCAAATTATCGTGTTGGATTGATTAAGTGTTGGTTAACTTAACCCCGTCCACTAGTCGTATAAAAATGGTTAAGTGTCATTAGGCAAATCAAGTTACTTAACCTACCCAACCTTGTCATGTTTTGTTAAGTATCATTAGCCTAATCAATTTACTTAACCCCTTTGTCCATGTCATATTTGGTTAAGAGTCATTAATCAAATTAACTTAACCTTATCATGTGGCATTAATTACTTAATGCACCCCAACCTCTCACATTAGACTTTGTTGTGGTTACTAGTTAAGCCGGTCGGTTCCGGGTAGCTTTACACCACAACTTGGTCTAACCTCGGGTTCAAGCACAACATGACCAACTTCTCACATTGGGTCTTATTGTTTGCAACTACTAGTTAGGCCGGTCGGTTCCGGGTAGTTTTACGTTGCAAACTCAACCCAACCTCGAGTTGGCCACACTTATATTATCTAAGTGTCATGTTCATCATGTTTCCAAAACATGTTACAAGTTTTTCAAGCATTTGGGTAGACCTAACTTAATAGGTAAATTCCCAAAGGGTAGACCTAACTTAATAGGTAAATTCCCAAGCTTGTGTTTTTATGCATACTTACATGTCAACTTCCATGTTATATTTCAAGTCATGTTTTCAAGTATAAACACATGTCATATTTAACGTTACACGTTGTCATGTTTATACCCATTTACCCACATCATGTTCATGTCATTATGTTTTCCCATAATGTGACCCCAACGCTTTTAAACTCGCATATACGTTCGCAACAACGTAATGGATTAAAAGAAGAGACTTGACAAAGGCATGACAAAAATGGATATTAAGCCACAAGTTAATCATGGTGGCAAATGAGGCACAAATGTGTTCATTAGCTTGCATGTTACATTCTTAAGCCTAAAAAACATGCATAAACCCAAACTTGGCACATAAACGAATCATGGTGACAAAAGACATGGAATGATGACTAGTAACTCGCATATATCATCATATAAGGGTTATGACTTCATATGCAAGTTGACATAAAGATTATGAAGGTTCTCATGTTGCATAATGCAACATTTCAACATAAAGGTTGTAGCTTTTAGCTCATGAGATCAAGATAATGACTTCATAAACTTGCATGACATGATAGCATGTATCATTCTCAATGATCAAACCCAAACTTGCAACATGAACATTTAACTTCATAGTTAATATCTAAGAGTAGGGAAAGGGCTTACATTGCTATGAAGGAACAAATCGATTAGATGAAAGATTGAGACAAAGCCTATGCATGTCATCATCCTAAAACCCAAAAATGAAAGCTCCAAATCAATCAAAACCCCATCTTTATGAACAAAGATCAAAGCTTTAGCCTTGAAATCAACTTGAGAGGCTCTCATACTAACATAGAAACTCTCTAACACTCTCATGATCATGAAACCTCTCATAGAAATGAAGTGGAGGCTAGGATTTTGAGTGGAGGCCATGAGAG